>OX578282.1:21210355-22521605 GCA_951217055.1 Gerris lacustris
GATCCAGATAAAAATGGAGACGGAAGAATGAAACCGCAGACACCATTATTACTAATGAGCTTGTCTGCAGATAGTCTGGATATGATAGGAATTTCCTGCCTCTATTTCCCATCACAACTAACAACGGCATCTGGTTTTTAAAGATATGGGCTGCGGGGCCTTTTTTTCATAAGAATAATATGGTTCCACCACATTGTTATCTTTCTCTTGTCGATGGAACGAAAAAAAGACAAGCCAACTCAAATATTCTTAGTCAAGTGCAAGATTGTGATATCAAATTATTATATTCTGTACTTCACAACTAATTGATAGGGAAATTCTTACTATAATTATTTAGTCAGGTTTGCCACAAGACAAGTAATAGAACTACATTATAGCGATTAAAACTTACACGAGTAAAATTATATGTTTATAAATTCACTCGAAGATGCGAGAAAATTCGACGTATTATTGTAAGAAAACGTTCTCTAACTTCTTTTTATTTATTTTATTTAATTATTTGAATTTTGGCGGTATTTTTACAGATGTAAACAAACGTAAGTATCGCACTAATTAATAATTGCGTTCGCTTATAACTTTTAAATTAATTAATGGAATTTCATCGTTTTTTTTAAATACATATTTGTTTCTTATTTCTTTACCGGTTCCAACGATATGCTATAAGTCAACAACGTATTTATACTTTTGGTATTATTAACCGTCAAAGTTTCAAAATTAAAAAATCGATAACTTTAAAATGGCGGCCAATATCAAAATGCTATAGGTGGGCTTGTTTGTCATACAAAGAGGTACATTCGAGCCAAATTTCAACTCGATCGGACCACTTTCGATTTTTATTGACTCAGCAAACTTGGTTCAAGATGGCGGAAAAATGTTGATTTTCCGGGCAGCACAACTAAGTGTAAGGACTGATTTTTGTACCAAGTTTCAACTCTCTAGCTTAAAAACTGTGGGAGTTATGCGTGACACAGATAGACAGACAGACCCACAGACAGACACACAGACAGACTGATATCGAGCTAAAAACCACTCAAATCGTCTTAAAAACACCCAAAACGGATAATTCCGTTGAAATCACGGTTTTAGATTTTTATGGGTGATAGTGATAACAATACTTTTCCTATATATACAGAGAACCTCCGGACCTTCGGAGAATGTGAGGAAAAGTAAAAATCTCGGCAAAAACAACTAATTTTGAAATAAAATCATCAAATCGCAACTCCATAAAAAAAAAAACAATAATTAATTGAGCATATGATTACATCAGCCGCAGAATTAAATAGAAATACTAATACTGAAAAAGAACAATAAAAAGGTCAAGTGTGTGCTAGTCAGCACACCAGCGAGGATCCGTAGGCCACACTGTATAGTTTAAGTAGTACCTTATTGATGGTGTTTTCTAAAATGCTAATAAGCTTACTTTGAACTATCCTATGGGTTTGATATTCTCAAAACACATAAACAGACTTCCGATAAAGTATTTTTTCCCACTGAACCGGACTACAACCATATAAATACATCGAAAAGACCATAGTTATAAAAAAACGTATTTTGTCAATAAGAAATAAAATAATATTTTATTCGAAACTTCCAAAAAGTGGTATCTTTACTTTTGGTCGAAGAATATGTTCAGGAATTTTTTCAGATTTTTTTCACTTAACATAAGCGAGATAGAAGGGGGGGGGGACACGTTTCACACCCACTTCAAACTTGCCTACGCTCGCCCTATTAAAGTTATAACCAAAGATATTTTTGTAATCAGCTCGACGTACCCTTTCATTTGATACCCCTCACACGGTGTCAAAAAAAAAAAAAAAAAAAAAAAATTAACCCTTAAGTTTTTTTACCATAATTTTTTTGAATTTTTTTTTTTTTTTTTAAGTCGCTATATTTTTAAAATATGTGGGTAAGTACAAGACACATACATGCCAAATTTCAAAGTGATCGGACGAAAGGTGTAGCCGTGAGAGCAGGCGACCGGACGGACGGACAGACACACGCAGGAAAATATAAGGGTCCTTGGATTTGCCTATACGGACCCTAAAAAAGTAAACATAAGTGAAATTAAGGAGGTAATTTCGTGGTCAAAATAGGTATATAGGTATTATAAAAGAGTTTGGTGAAACTGTTGATCAATAGTTTGATATTAAATAGTTTGATAATAATAGTACATTACGCGTCTAGTGCGGAAAGTAGCATTTTGCATGCGAGTGCGGAGTTTGCACCCGACCGACAGCGAAGGTAGTAAAACCACACGAGCAAAGCAAAATGCAGTTTTCACACTAGTAGCGTACAGTACTTTATCAGCGATTGTTGGATTTTAATAACAAATACAGAAAAAAACTTACTTTAATTAAACAAACAGCAAGTTAGTTTTGTTAAACAAACACGGTAATCGAGCGATAAGGTGAAGAATTCATTCAATAGCATACATAAATTCTCTTTTATGTTTCAATGAGTAGATAAAGATTGAAAAGCTCAAGTTAAAAGATCTGATCTTGTATTGAATCCCTCTCAACATTTAAGACGATAAAATCTCGGACGATTGATTATTATTTGGGTAGGAGAGTTCTAAGTGACAACCCTTTAGTTAATAAGCTTTTACTGAATCCCTTTTCAAACGAATTGATTAGATTAGGCAACCATAAAATCAAGTCTATATTTAGTAACAAACTTGAGAGTTTCTCAAAATTTAATTTTGGAAGAAGGGTCAAAGGCCGATGTAATCTATGGCATTTAATTTAGAAAGGGAAAGCGGCAGTCGGCAGTTGCAAGTTTAAAAATATGTACAAGAAGGAGAAGAAAGTAAATTAAAGTTAAAAGTTTTACATTTACCATGACTTAATTTCTTCAACCCTCGATACTTCTATTAAAATCACTAACTAAAATGTTAACCTAGGTCAAATTTGGCCACTTTATCGTCCAAAACTTCAAATATTTGACATCATGAATTGAACCTCAAAGTTGTAAATTGATTCTCATAAAATATAGCATATATTTTAATAAAATTTCGTGATGGTACTCGATATTTCGCAACTAAAGGGTGGCGCAGCGCGGATGAACACATTTTAAATGGTTACTATGTGCTTAATACTAGAGCTAGGAGATTGAAATAAAGCGAAATTTCTAGCAAAAATGTGGAAGTTTATTGGACATAAGTCGAGTTTTCAAGTGTGGAAGATGATGTCCGATAAATGACGTCCGAGTCGATTTACACATTCTTCGAGGCGCTCAGCGAAGTTGCGCATCACGTTGTCCAACATCTCGTCAAGAATCCGAGCGATTTCACTGCGGATGGCATCCTTCAACTCGGCAAGGGTACGAGGTTTGTCGGCATAAACTTTGGCCTGTATATATCCCCGTTAGAAAAAATCAAAAGGGCTGAGATCGCATGGTGGCCATGGAGCCACACCGTGAAATCACGTGACCTGGAAAAATTTGACGCACGCTCTCCATAGACACTCTTGCCGTGTGTGCAGCGGCTCCATCTTCTTGGAACCATATGTGGTCAGCATCTATTTAATTATCCTCTAAAAAGGGGATGAAAAAATCAGATTCCTGACGAGATGTTAAAGAACGCATGATGCACAACTTCGCCGAGCACCTCGAAGAATGGAAAATCGACAAGAACGTTATTTATCGGACATTATCTTCAACACTTGAAAACACGACTTATGTCCAATAAACGTCCATATTGTTGCTAGAAAATTAGCTTTATTTCAATCTCCTAGCTCTAGTATTAAGCATATAGTAACCATTTAAAATGTGGTCATCCGCGCTGCACCACCCTGTATTTTAATGTTTGGGCATGTGGTGGAATACTAGGTCAATAATGAAGGAATAACATAAATTTTCTCTCCACGTAAATTCAAAATGGTTTATTGAACAAAGCAGCTTTCATCCTTCATAACGCCATCATCAGTGCCTAAGACCGAACAAGAAATAAGATGACCTCCATAGACGCTCCTATATATAACATAGGTCAATAATGTTATTGACCTATTTTATTCTTGACATTCATCAAAGAGTTTTAAATTGGAGGAGCGCGCCCATATTTAGAGCTAAAATTAATTTCTCGATTTCGCCACGGGGTATGATCTTTCTGAACATGCGTAAGCCAAATTTCGTCCAACTTGGCCCTGTAGTTAAGTCTCAACGCGTCGGCACTGACTTTTTTCAAAATCTACAACTTTTTTGGACTGTGGGTTAAAAACACGTAAATCCACCAAAATCTATAAACATTTTGAACAAAAAAAAGAATTTTCACGCTATCAGAATACATTCTCTCTATATTTACTAGGTATACGAGAAAGAAAAAAAAAATGTCAATAATACTATTGCCGGCGGTGCGGTAAGCTGCATTTTTATGAATTTGTCTGTCTCTCTTTCTCTTCATTAATTGTATTCTGATTACTTGATCAATATTTAGTATTCACATGTTTAATAAATATGTAGTCAGTTTATTTAAAAAAAGTAAATATTTAAATTTGTTTATCTACGATTGATACGAAATATAATCATTGCATCTCTGTTTAGATGCGTAGAAAGTGATTCTTTACGTACTTGTATTCATTGCGCATGCGCGTTTCATAATTCCTCTTTTTTTCCTCCCTAGTGCGGTAAAAAAGAAGAATTTTTCACCTTAACGCACCATTAGCGAGTTTGTTTACATTTAACATAACTAATTTGCTGTTTATTTAATTAAAGTAACTGTTTATATCGTGTTTTTAGTGAAAACCAATAATCCATTTATGTCATTATGACGAAAATGAAGAGAATAATACGCCTCCCGAAATAATTAACTCGGCACCAAATACAACTAATGAATTAATTTCATATTCATCAAAAGAAAAATACGAACTTACATACAGGAAGTTTATTAAATATTTTTTTTTCTGTATTTATTATTAAAATCCAACAATCGTAGATAAAGTACGGTACGCAACTCGTATAAAAACTGCATTTTGCTTTGCTCGTGTGGTTTTACTATACCCTCGCTGTCGCTCGGGTGCAAACTCCACACTCTCATGCAAAATGCTACTTTCCGCACTAGACGCGTAATGTACTATTAAAATACTCAGAAAAGCATCTGTAAAGTTAAGACTAATTACATAGACTGACTGCATAGAATCCACTTTAATTACTACCCATTTCAACACTAATTAAAGTTAGACAGAATTTTATCACTGGTATTATCAATATAAAATTAATGTTAGGTTTGACTGCAAGCGTTTTATTTTTTTATGTGCATATTTTACAGATTACTTTGTAGCCAAGAAATAAATAATATTTATAATTTTTCATCAGCGTTAACTACGGTTTGTTTTGCACAGAGTGAATAATCAAATTAATTTATTGACAAAAAACCACGATAAGTTAACATATTATAAACACAAACACACTATTTGCAACTTTTAAGTTACATGTAATGGAGAATTTGTGGCTCATAGTTCATCACATTTTTTGGTGTTTCTTCAAAACCTTGATAGTAGGTTATAAGAGGACTGGGGATTCGGCTACTTTACTTATCTATTCTATGTGGATCGCACCAGTGAGAAATATTCGTTACCTCTCTGGGAATCGAACTCACCAGATTGGTCGGTGTTGAAACCTAGGTTTTAGGCGAAGCTTTGCAAACGCGCTAACCACTTAGATATTCCGGTCCCCCGGCTTCTAATTGTGAACAAAACTAAAGTTGAATAAATTATATCTTATCTTATCTAGGGTCCCTTGCCGAAGTAGGGAATCGAATGTGGACCTCCTTATATTAGGTAGGAACCTTCTTATCTTATCTGGGGTCCCTTGCCGGAGTAGGGAATCGAACATGGACCTCCTTATCTTATTAGGTAGGAACCTTCTTATCTTATCTGGGGTCCCTTGCCGGAGTAGGGAATGGAACGTGGACCTCCTTATATTAGGTAGGAACCTTCTGATCTTATCTGGGGTCCCTTGCCGGAGTAGGGAATCGAACGCGGACCTCCTTATCTTATTAGGTAGGAACCATCTTATTTTATCTAGAGTCCCTTGCCGGGGTAGGGAATCGAACATGGACTTCCTTATCATATTAGGTAGGGGGCCTCCTTATCTTACTTGGAGTCCCCTGCTGGAGTCGGGAATAGAACGCGGACCTCCTCCGTGAAAAGCGCAATCTATAGCAATGAGCTACAGGGGACCCAGTAAACGGGCTCATAAAATTAATTATTAACATGGCTGCCATTTGTTATAAGTTATTGGGGGTAATTAGACAATAAACTGTCCAATTGTTTCTCTCTTGAGTGTTCTGTAATAGACAGCAAAAGTTACCCCAAAGCTTTGATAATAGTTTCTACCTTGTATCGAACTATAATAAGAGGAAAGGCTATCCAATGGTACTAGTCTTAAATTGAAATTGCTTCAATAAGGTTTAAAATATATATTTTTTTTAAATCTCAAGGAAAGTAATCACAAATCAGTATAGAAAGTTCCAAAACGCTGGTTAAAAAAGTTATATATTACCAAACAATTATTGATAGTTATACCTACTCAAGTAACTATGAGGATTGTGGGCTTCTAAAAAACCTTATACCCTCTTGAATTAAGCAAAAATATATACTTCCAAAATTAAACTTGTGACAAAGAAGAGGCTTTTAAAAATGTACGAGTTGCTTTCCGTACAACTCAGCAGGAAAACCCCCCTATGTGTTCAAATTCCGTAGTCATAAAAAACAAGCCAAGGGGAAAAGATTCACGACAAAAACAGACCCAAGTCTATAAATAAATACACCGGCGTCTTTAAACTGTCCAAACTAAATGGTACGTAAAGGTGTTGCGCTATACGGAACAAGAGAGGGGGAATGATATATACATGCTGCAGCGGATAAAACATTTATTCAAAGTAACGCCTACGACAACAAAAGCGTTATAACCAAAATTTGGCAGAGACTAAACAGTTGGCCAAGGTTGTTCACGTGGACGTAATAATTTTTGGCCGCCAATATATCTATGCAATCAACGAAGACTTGCGAAAAAGGTTTAAATATGAAACCGATAATAAATGTATAGAATTTGAACTGTGATATATTACCTAATAAAATACACATTATGTACTTTTTAATATCACAAAATAAATTGGAAAATTATAAAAGAGTTCGATAAAATATGGCTCTTGCAGAGGGAAAAAATTGTTTTGAAAGGAGAATATAAAATGGTTTATTGAGTCTTACAACTAATGAAATATGCCAATCAGTGTTTCCTTTACGATTTATCTTTATAGTAAGTAAATCAGAGCTCGAAGACATCATGGTACATATAAAAAAAAACAGGTAAAAAAAAGGCAGTAAAACGGTAAAGAGAACAGCGCACGAGTATACAATTCGGCAGTAAACCGGTAAGAACATAAAACGGGTAAAAAGTGAACCGTAAAACGGTAACAAGAACAACGAACGTATGAAAAGTCAGCAAAATTGTAAAAATAACAGCAAACGGATAAAAAGTCTGTAGTATAACTATGAGATGTTATAACTATGAAAAGTACAGTAAATAGGCCATTTTGATGGACTGTTTGAGGAAATAAACGCCTATTTCTGATCAAGTACCATTATAACAGTTCATAAAAATGATTTTGACAATTATTTCTGAGCATTAGCCAATATCATAGAGGCTTGCCCAATAAAATAACCGTTCCAAAACAATTTTTTTTGGTTTCTTTATCAACAAAGAAGGGGGGGGGGGGGGGGGCACCAACTATATTTTACGCAGTACGAAATAAATTATCATTTTAGCTTTGGTGACCTATTTTGCAATTGTTAATATTTAAATAATTTTAATTGATTTATGTCAGGTAAGATATTAATCCCACATGTTGTTCAGTCGGCACTTAGTAATTAAGCAATGCATCATTTATTTGAATTATATATTGGACACAGACGTGCTAAGAAATTCACTTTGATTTCTATCTTATGTGGAAAATGTGGGTAGTAAAAAAATGTGATGAAGAATAATAATGCATATGAGAGATACAAGAGAGTCAACAAACGTGATGTAAAAAATATTTCGTTTAAATATCTTTTTGCACAGAGATATCGTTGTTTTTTTTTAAGTTTTATTTTTACAAAATACATTAAAAGAGATACAATACATTTAAACATGTGCAATGTAAAAATATTTCTAGTTCAGCCATCACATTAAGGCTTTTCTGAAGAGCTCTCTTTTGTCAGTCATACACATCTATTATACAGTTTGTTTATCCAGGATCGAGAATTTTTCAAGTGGAAAGGAAATAATATGCCCTTGGCCCTTTTCTACAATCCATTACAGGGTTAAACCCTAATCTATTATTCATATATATAGAGAGAAAATCGATAAAGTCAGCTCAGTTAATAAAAAAATAAAAAATAAATTGAATAAAGGCTTCCGTAAGTTGCTTGAAGTAAAATAATGAACATTTTGATTCGGGGAATGAGGTCGAATTCTTTTAAAATTATGTTAAACTAAAATATAATTAATAATTGGCGAAGAAGAATGAAAAAGCAATTTAAGTTTGTTTGTCTTTTGAAGTTAATGGAATGGAACTTTTATTATCTACTAACTTTCTTTAATTATCTTATCACTGACTTCTAAATGTTCTCTCATAAAATCGTTTAAAGAAAGTATAATACTTTTTAACATAAATTAAATATAATAATATGTTTTCGAACAAGAAGTTCAAAGTTGCAAAATTCATAAAAGTTAAAAAGTTAATGCATTTTTACGAATAAATCAAATTTAGTCGCACGAAGTTTAAATACTATCTTTTAGCCACCTAAAGTAGGGATTTGTACATTCAAAATAGCTGCGTCTTCGAACATAAGTTTCGAAGATACACACGCACTTAAGTTTTCAGTTGTTTGAAGAGTTAGTCTAAAACAAGCTGGTGTTAATGAATACAAAGAAACTGTCTCTCCACGTAAAATAATACTTGTTTATTTATCAAAGCACCTTTCGAATTTATAAAGCAATCATCAGTGCAGATTATGGAAGAACTAGAGTTACATTATATAAAATATGAAGTGGGAGAATCATACGACGTTGGAGACTAAGGTAAGACACCGTAAGTCTAACGTTAGTCTCCCACATCGTATGATTCACTCACTTCATATTTTATATCATTAACTCTAGTTTTTCCATTAATCGGCACGGCACTAATGTCTATATAAAAGTCAAAAGCTGCTTTGATAAATAAACAAGTATTATTTTACGTGGAGAGACAGTTTCTTCGTATTCATTAAGATGACCTCCATCAACGCTCTAATTCCTGAAGCTGGTGTTAATTAAAAGCTGTTGAGGAGATAGTTAACTTTATAAAGAGAATGCGGATGAGGTAGCTAAGGCATGTGATTCGAATGGAAGACGACAGAAATATGTGAGAAAAACACTGATTCCCAAACAGAAGGAGACAAAGACAGCGGTTGAATTGAAAGAAGCTCAGAAGAATCTACAAAAAAATAATATTAGGAATTGGAAAACTGTAACCCAGAATAGATATAATAGTGCAGAAATTACCCAATACTGTTGAGCCAACACAAAGTAAAATAAAGTAAGTAACAAAGTATAATCTTTTAAATAAATAGTATTTTCATCAAAACCCCTATGCACAACAAGTATGGCATAATAGGTTTGTTCCAACTCCAACACCCAGTTCGAATCAGTTTCCAATTAGTCCGAGATCGACGTAATGCACATGCGCGATCATTGCTCAGTTGGAAATTGATTGGTGATTTCGTTTTGTTGGAACGCTCCTGAACTGAACCAAACTGTTTGATGTGGTAGGTTTTAGCACTGCTATCAGAACAACTTGTTGAGTTAATCGTTTATGTGATTTTCGTTCCTGTCCTATCAAAAATGCCTGAACTTATTAAATATTAAAGATATGGATAAGTCAATAGTTGGTGAAGATAAGTACCAGTCGTTTAAATAAGGGCCTCATTTAAGCCAAGCGGCCTAGGGGCTCGCACAACAAGGGGAGGGGGCACACCACAAAAATTTCATTTTCTAATGCTAATTAACTTCGGTAAGCACGAAAGTTGGAAGTAAAACCAACATACTCATAGTAGATATGACGAAAACACATTCACACATTTTAGAAATGTTTATTTGATACAAGAATTCACGATTTCATTTCGATTTACGCATTTCACAATTTTCGGGCTTACTGTGGTGAGCCAGTTTCAGTAGACTCACGGCACACACGTATTTTTATTGATATAATCCTAAATGCTCTTTTGTTTAAAAGAACGAAAATATTAATCTTAGTCCAGTTAACGAAAGAAATATTGCGGGAATAAATCGGATTGTTTTGATATTTGTTTGAAAATGGAATAAGTATCATAAGTCCATCTTGGAAAAGAGGTCCAATTTTTATTTTTTTCAGAAATATCTAGAAAATGTCATGTCATCATCGCATTCGTTCAAAAACATTTTAGTAAGTAAGAAGAGTTGAATCGTAAAGGCATATATGTTAAGAGAAAAGAGAATAATAGGCGAGCAAAACCAAAACAAAGAAGCGGAAGGTTAGGTTTCTGTTCACCCAAGCTTCAAACTACTAGTCCCTGCCGCCGATCGCTGACTGCTCTGACTGGTTCGAAACCAATCCGTGATTCAATCAGAGCCTAGTTGGAACAACCGACTAACAGTCAGAGTTCGAGTTTGGGCTTCGTTGGAACGCCCTGTTCCTAATGCGCATTCGTCGGACAGTTTCAAACTAGTTTGAAGTGTGGTTGGAACAAACCTATTACAGTATATAGAACCTCGATAAGAAGTGTCTCAAGGGGATTAGGGAAACAGTCTTGTTATCGAGGTGCTCTTTTTGTTGAGGGTCGTGTTATCGTTATCAAGGTTATTTTGGCTATCAGACGTGTTATCGAGGTTAAGGGCGGGGGTTTCAAGTCTAGACTTGTTCAAGGTCGATCTATTCCTGTATAGAGTCGCGTTATAGAGGTTGACTTCTCAAAACGACTTGTTATAGAGTTTCTGAGGCGTTGGAAAAAAACCGTGTTACTGAGATTTTTAGGATAATAATAGTCGCGTTATAGAGGTCAATTTAACATTATGTGTTTGGGAATCTCAAGGGGATTTAAAAATTGCACTTGTAATTGAGGTTGTCGTGTTATTGAGGGTCGTGTAAGCGAGGTTCTACTGTATATACTTTAGCTGTATAAAACCCTTTAGTATATGTAGTAAGTGTAGTTTAGTATTTATATAAAACGTATTAAGAAACAATTAAGAGTTGATTAAGGATTTTATAGTAACACGGCTATTAATTTTACTCCTCTCTACAATTATCATACAAATAAACTTCATTAACTCCTCGTATCATATTATCAGTGGGCGAGTGAATCACATGAGTATTAATGAAATGGATTTCAAAATTAAAGTCACTAAGCAATTAGGTTGTGCGCAGAATAATTTCGCAAGCACACTTTGACATTCAAAATTTCATCAAAATTGACTGAGTAGTGTCAATAGATATGATTTCAAACATCAAGTCCAAGTAAGATAATTGTAAATGATTATGAAATGATTTTAGTTTTTATTGCTAAATGACTATGTTTAAATACCAAACAATTTCTCTCAATACTATATTTCATGTTATGTTAAGCTAAGCTAAAAGATTAATAAAAAAGAACAATTTCAACCCAAAGAGAACCATTTAAACAGGGATACCTTTAGGATCCACAGGGGAGTTTTTGCTATAGTTCATGTTAAATTCATAAAATATTAATAAAAATTAACAATTTCAACCCAAAAAGAACCATTTCAACAGGGATACCTTTAGGATCCACAGGGGGAGTTTTTGCTATAGTTCATGTTAAATTCATAAAATATTAATAAAAATTAACAATTTCAACCCAAAAAGAACCATTTCAACAGGGATACCTTTAGGATCCACAGGGGGAGTTTTTGCTATATTTCATGTTATATTCATAATAGATTAATAAAAAAGAACAATTTCAACCCAAAAAGAAACATATTAACAGGAATACCTTTTTAGTTGAATTGCAGTTATAGAGGTTGATCCACAAGGGAAGTTTTTGAGAGTTCAGGAACAAATCGACTTTCGGTATCAAATGAACGTTAATTGAAGAAAACCTAGATTTATACCAAAACTAAGCATTCTGAAACGTGACTTGTTTATAATTATAATCTTTTATAATTACACGTGCCGAATAATAACGGTAGCAATATGTAATACCATGCGCATATGACGTCATTAATTTAAATTATAATAATGAAGATGAGCAATGAAACGAGCCAAATGGGGAAATTTTTGCAAATTAAGCAAAAGGCATTAACAAAAAATATATTTTTTCTTTACAAATAAAACTGACAGGTATTATAATACTACAGTGTTTCCCAAAGTGTGGTACGCGTACCCTTGGGGGTACGGGAAGAGTTTGGTGGGGGTACGCGATGCATCGGGCTTTGACTGCGCAGTCAATTTTATCCTGAGAAGAATAAAATTGTTTATATTGAGGGAACAGTTCATCATAGTTTGATTCCCTGTTCATTTTAATCTTAAATTGGATTTTGTTTTCGTTTATGTAATAAAAGAAATTGTCTTTTTTTATTGTATTTTTTTTTTATTATTGAAGTATACGCATATTTTAATATTTTTCTTTATTTTTTTTTATTTATCCTATTTCATGTTAGATTTGTTCAATGACGACTAGAGTCGCGGGACAAATCCCAATGAATGAAGTGACTCACATTATTAGACCTAACTCCTTGGTTAGAGGTGGTTAGGACAAATTACTTTTTAAGAGTAATAATTTGTAAATATTTGACAAATAGAAAGTTTTTAATTTCCATTTTTAAAAAGGATTAAACCTAAAGGGTTGAAAATGTTCCAATATATGCGGGTACGAATTATAACAGTTTTATAGAAAAAAAGTATAGTTTATTTATATTATTTCATTTTGCTTCCGAGCTTACCGACGTAACGGAAGCTACGCGATCGTTCTGAAGAACGAAAAAATTTTAGGTCTCCGAATTAAAAAATTCCAAGACAGAAATCCGTTTCAGACACAGGGAACATTTTTGGTTCCGTGTCTGTCTGTCAGTCTGTCGGTCCGTCGGTCTGTCGGTCCGTCGGTCTGTCGGTCTTTCGGTCTGTCGTTCAATTTTTGCAAACCAACATATCTTAAAAACTACACGTCCGATTTTAATGAAATTTGGGTGATAGGTCATAATTACCTCATTGTTGGTCCCATATAAGTTTCAACCTTCTGCGCTTATTTGTTTCTCTTCAACATGCGCACAAACATACATTTATTTACACCTATAGCTTCAAAACTACTTATCTGATTTGTATGAAATAGTTTAAATAGTTCTGATTTGTTTAATAGTTTTAATTCCATCGGCCAAAATCCGGGCCCAGCCGACAGTCGGGCCTGTATAGTGTTTAATAAATTCAATTCCATCGGCAAAATGCGGGCCCTGCCGACAGTCGAGCCGGTATAATGTTTAATAAATTTAATTCCATCGGCAAAATCCGGGCCCGGCCGACAGTCGGGCCGTTAAAATGTTTAATAAATTTAATTCCATCGGCCAAAATCCGGGCCCAGCCGACAGTCGGGCCGGTATAGGTAAAAAAAAAAGTCAATAACCCTCTAAACACCTCTATCCACCTCTAACCATCTCCAACCACCTGCAACCACCTCTAACCACCTCCAACCACCTCCAACCACCTTTAACCACCTCCAACCACCTCTAACCATCTCCAAGCACCTCTAACCACCTCGAACCACCTCTAACTACCTCTAACCACCTCTAACCACCTCTAACCACCTCCAACCACCTCTAACTATCTCCAACCACATCCAACCACCTCCAACCACCTCTAACCACCTCCAACCACCTCGAACCACCTCAAACCACCTCTAACCACCTCCAACCACCTCGAACCACCTCTAACCATCTCGAACCACCTCTAACCACTTTTGACCACCTTCAACTACCTCATTTTTTTTTTTTTTTTTTTTTTTTTTTTAAATTTTTATTTTTATTTTCTTATGAAATTTTGATTTTACTTTTTTGAATTTAAAAAAAAAAAAAAAAAAAAAAAAAAAAAAAAAAAAAATTTAGGTAAAAAAAAAAGTCAATAACCCTCTAACCACCTCTAACCACCTCTAACCACCTCCAACCACCTCTAACCACCTCCAACCACCTCTAACCATCTCCAACCACCTCTAACCACCTCCAACCACCTCCAACCACCTCTAACCACCTCCAACCATCTCTAACCACCTCCAACCACCTCTAACCACCTCTAACCATCTCCAACCACCTCTAACCACCTCCAACCACCTCCAACCATCTCGAACCACCTCGAACCACCTCTAACCACTTTTGACCACCTTCAACTACCTCAATTATTTTTTTTATTTTTTTTTTTTTGAAATTTTAAAAAGTTAATTTAAAATTTCAAAAGAAAATTAAAATTAAAATTTAAAAAAAAAAAAAAATTAAGTATTTCTCAAATATAGAGGTGTTTGAGAAAAAAATTTTAATTTTTTTTTTGTTTGGAAATAATTAAAAAAATCAATAACCCTCCAACCACCTCGAACCACCTTAAACAACCTCCAACCACATCCAACCACCTCCAACCACCTCCAACCACCTCTAACCACCTCAAACCACCTCTAACCACCTCTAGCCACCTCGAACCATTTCAAACCACCTCAACTACCTCGATTTTTTTTTATTTTATTTATTTATTTATTTATTTTCTGCTAAATTAATACTTTAATTTTTGTAATAAACCCAAACAATTTTGACAGATTAAATAAGAAAAACGGGGGAAACAATTAGACAAAATAGACAATAATGGCTTGTAAAAGTATAAAGTCTACAATGTACGTGATAGGATGCGAGGAAGCTATGTGCCACACCAATTGGCAGTCTATTTTTAAAAAACAATACTCCGATTGACACAATTATAAAAATAGAATTAAATAATTATAGAGAACCAAAATAGAAATGGATTTTTTTGAACGAGGGGTACTTAGTGTTACAAAAATTATAGAAAGGGTACACAGATGTTAAAAGTTTGGGAAACACTGCTCTAGACCAATCAATGGCGGGTTCCGGTCCACAGAATGGCATGGAGGCTCCTTTCTTGGCTACCTCATCTGCCTTCTCGTTCCCAGGGATCCCTGTGTGCCCTGGGACCCAAAGCAGTGTGACCTCTTTCCTTTCTGCGAGCAGTTCTAATGCCTCTTGGCACTCCTTAACAAGTGCTGACTCTACACTCGGGTTGCAAAGTGCTTGGAGTGCTGCCTGGCTATCTGAGCATATAGCTACCTTCGTTGATGTTGCATCTTTCACCTCAGGTTTCCTGGCCACCTCTAAGATGACGTAAATTTCTGCTTGGAAGACTGTGGTGAGAGTACCTAGGGGGAAACTCTCTTGGGTGCCGGACCTTTCTAGGTACAGTCCCGCCCCTGACATTCCTTTTTCATTCTTAGAGCCATCAGTATATGCCACTAGAGTTTCCTGGTCGAATTTAATATCTCCTACTTCCCATCTTGCTCGTGATGGAATTTCTACCTTGAATTTCCTCTTCAGCACTAGCTGGTGTTCTATTCCTTTCATTCGAACCCCTGTCAATGGGATCTTGGATTCGGCCATCCTTTGTATACCCAGGTGTCCCACAGTATATACGCCCCCTTGCCACTGACCATTGTCTCTAAGTCTCACAAAAGATGCAATGGCGTCTCCCTTAATCCGTGTATGGAGTGGGGGTAGTCCTGCCAGGGCCTCTAGAGCCGCCGTTGGAGCAGTCCTCATCGCACCCGTTATACTCCTACATGCTAGCCTTTGAACCTTGCTTAGTCTCTTAGACGAGCTGGCCACTTCAGTTCTGGGCCACCAAATAACGGCCCCATACTGGATTCTGGGCCTGATAGCTGCGGTATATAGCCATTTAAGTATTTTGGGGGACAATCCCCATGCCTTCCCCACTGCTCGTCTAAGTTGCCAGAAGGCGATCGTAGCTTTTTCTACCACCTTGTCTAAGTGTAAAAATGACAAAATTTGCTTGATTTTTTGTACAGGATGTTCTGTTTTTTTTTAAATATTAAAATATGACCAAGAGTGAACGAAAAATATTATTTATAAAAGTGGTTCAAATTGGAAAAATAAAATATTAATTTATTTTAAGAATTATTAAATCGCTCCAATTTTGACTTTGAGCTACTGTTCTGATGGCCATATTCTTCATCAGGTGTCTCTTCGTGAAAACGTTTTTTTGTCGTTTTCCTCTTCTCAGAAAACTCTGTTTCTGTTGGCATTTGGCTGGCCATAGCGTTGGCTACAAGTTTAGCTTCTTCAATTATGGATCTAAATTTGTTTCTTAAACTAATAATTTCTTCCATGAGGTTGTCAATATAAGAAACTTTCTTGTCTAGAGTCACTTCTCTTAGTTGCAATACTTTGTTACGGTGGCCTGAGTTTTTGGCCTGAGCCGGGCCCCTGGGCATTTGCCCCCCCCCCCCCTCTGCCCCCCTCCGGGCGGGCCTGCTGATATTATTTCAAATGTTTAAGGTGTTTGGCCAAGAAGCAACCAATATAATAAAATTAATAATATCTAAAACATATTAGAATAGAGGCATAAACACAGTGAAAAGAATCAATTGTCATGGGCGTCTATATATAAAGGTAGGAGGTACATGACCTTCTAACTCCTTTTAAACTACTTTGTTTAAATAACAGCGCGATCTAGAATATAAGATAAAGGCAAACTACTTTAATTTTAAAATTGATTAGTTGGTTAACATAATTACATGTACATCTAAATAATTACACAATCATTAGCATTAGGTGATGTAGGATCTAAAGACTACGTTAACATTCAAACTTTATAATAAAACTGTTTCTCATGATCGCAGATCGCAGGTAAGCTGTTGGTTAGTGGAAAATTAGGTAAATAGTCAGAATATACTGGTATTAGCGCATTTCCATTGGAAAAAATTCGCTAATGGAGCCTCTGGGATAGCGAGGGTTGGAGCCGGGACTGTGGCCAAAATACGTTTCATGGGTCTCTGATCACGAAAAAATAGGTTTTACAAAACTTTATATTTGTATATAAAAATCAACCACGTTGAGATGAGGATCCCTATTGAAAATGGGATATTTATGACGTCATTAACCCCTCCTGATGAGTCAACAAAGATTGAAAAAAATACATTTTTGTACAAAAAATTAAGTGAGGTATCGCTCTATATGTTTTGTGGGGTCCTGAATCCAAAATAATAGATACCTTACCGTAGCGATTCGAATAACTCTTAACCTATAAATAGCGGCATTTGAGAGATAGGAGTGGGCAAATCACATATTTTACCTAATTTTCAAGAGGGGTATCGTTCTATATCTTTTCTAGGGCGGTGAATATAAAAATAATTCTGCCGCAAGGTTCCGCAACCCGAGCGAATTTCCATTGGAAATTTGTAGTACAATTTTAAACTTGCTTCATAACTACTACCATTGTGTGTTATTTTAAGTAAAGAAAATTTAAAAGAAATATTTTAGTTGGATTTTAGTTTTTAGAATATTGCTTATTTAAACATAATCGTATTAGTTATAAAAGAAGTTTAAGCTGCACAACATTGAACTACAAATTTCCAAAGGAAATTCACTCGGCTTGCGGAACCCCACGGAAGGATCCTCCCCCCCCCCCCCCCCCCACTAAACACAGAGCTGACAAAGGTATTGTTTTTGACTTGGGCACTAATGTTGGATATTAATTTACTTCAATCTTTTGACGTTCGTAGATCTTAGTCTCAAAAAATCAACAATGCACAATCAAATAAGTGATCATAAAAAGATCTTTTAAGGACACAAAGATTAAGTTGCATTAGAGAAATCAACCATTTTACTGCCGTAAAGTGCTTAATTAATTTTACTGTCATAAAGTGCTAAACAGGTTTAATTCTAATCTATTAACAGGTTTAATTATCGCTGCTGAGGCGGGGGTCATAAGAAGACTCGTTATGGGTCTAATTTAAGAGGTAGAGTTCGGATACAAGAGACAAAACTGAGTACCACATTTTTGGCACTGATTTTAACAGGTTGAAAAAACTTAACGGCAATAAAACGTTTCTTGTCGAAACACTTTGTGTATTTCTTTAAATAAGAAAAAGGACTTTGAAAAGTAAATTTGCAAAACTCGAAGGAGCAAAAAGGCGTTGGGGTAAACGACACAAAACAAGATTCAGGAGACAAAAAAGGAATTTCTATTGACTTAGGTATTAAGGTTTGCATAGACCCAAGACCCAAAAACCAACAGCAAAAACTAAACCAGGTGTGCCAACAACCAAAGAAACTTATAGATACACAAAAAGACTTCAGCGACCGACAAAACCAGTTGAAAGAAGCGATAACCTTTCTCTTTTTAATTAGAAAAAGATTTAAAAAAAAACGTATATTTTTTACATCATATATATATATATATATATATATATATATATATATATATATATATATATATATATATATATATATATATATATATATATATATATATATATATATATATATACATATATATATATATATATATATATATATATATATATATATATATATATATATATATATATATAAATGTTTCTATTTTTTAGTTTCGATACTAAATTGTTTATAGTTTCTATGCCAACATGAACAGGATGAGAAAAATTTAATAATAAACCATTAAAAGTAGATCTTCCGAAGGATACCACGTAAGGGATATTGTCAATCCCAACGCTAAAGAGAGCAATTAGACATTCTAGAGAAAGATTATTTTAAAACGTTATATTAAGCTACGCATTTAATCTAAAGGAATATTAACAGCAATACATATTGTATAAATAAAAAGAAACAGTCTCTCCACGGATGATAATACTTGTTTGTTTATCAAAGCACACCTTTCGGCTTATATAATGCCATCATCAGTGCCAATTACAGTCGAACTAGAACTAGAGATACATTCTAAAGAAAGTATGTAGTGGGCGAGTCATACGATGTCGGAGACTAACGTAAGACAACGACTAAACGAAGAGTCTTACGATAGTCACCGACATCGTATGACTCGCCCACTACATAGTTTCGTTATAATATGTATCTCTAGGTCTACTGAAATCGGCACTTATGATGACTTTATAAAAGCCGAAAGCTGCTTTGATGAATAAACAAGTATGAATTTCCGTGGAGAGACTGTTTCTTTTTATTTGGTAAGATATGACCTCCATCAATGCTCTTATTTCTCAAATATAATATGTATTTGAAACAGATTCCCA
Organism: Gerris lacustris; assembly: GCA_951217055.1. Lineage (NCBI taxonomy): Eukaryota > Metazoa > Arthropoda > Insecta > Hemiptera > Gerridae > Gerris > Gerris lacustris. The sequence goes on from OX578282.1 coordinate 21,229,648, forward strand.
TCCATAAGATTAAATACTGTTTTCGTTAAGGGTACAGTTCACTCGCCCAAGTTCAATTGTATATTGAAATGCATTTAAAATGAAGGAAAACATCATTCACAAAATCAATAAATAAGGAAGGAGAACAGTCGGATATCATTATATCGGAAGCAGGACGTCTCGGAACTTTTCCTAACTAAATACATAATTCTAAAATGGAGGCAAATATTGAGTTGAAATATGGAGGACTTATAATTTGATAGAAAGGTCGAATTGTGGTGAATTTCAGCTTAATCAGCAAAATAGTTATTTAGGGTTAAAGTTTCACAGTTTAAAAGTCGATATTTTCAAAATGGTGGCAGATATCACAATGAAATTCAATGGAAATGTTTGTCTTATAAAGAGGTATAATTGGTGCAAATTTCAGTGCAATCGGAAAATTGTTCGAATTTATGCTCATATAGAAAAATGGGTAATGACGTATAAATTTATGATTTAAAGGGCAACACAACTACATGTAAAGACAGATTTTTGTACAAAGTTTCAACTTATAGTTTAAAAACTGAGAGAGTTATGGATGAAACAGACAGACAGACATTCAGTTAAAAACTATTTTTGTCTTAAAAGAAACCCAAAACGGATAAATCTGCTCTGAGATCTGGGTTTCGGATGTTTAGGGTGGAAAAAAATCTTTTTCCTTTAACATAAGGAAAATTAAAAAACATAACATAACAAAATATATAACAAAAAGGACAAAATATCACGATATATTCAATGCTTTGATCGTGACTGAAATTATTAAAATTATTTATTAAAAAGACCTTTTATAAGTAGGTCATCTAAAAAAACAATCTACTATTCAAAATTAAACAAATTATCGTAGAATTATTTTTTTCAATAATGATATAACCACAATATTTATGGAATATTTTAACTATGTATCCATCTTTAAAACAAATCTCTAATTAATTTACTTTTCTATATATTTACTGATTGCATATCAATATTCTGTCAAATACTTTTAAAGCAAACAAATATATGAAAAAAGTATATATATGACATAAAGAATTAACTTAGGTAATTATACCATTCTTATACTGTTTAAATTAAACAATTGTTCCAAGTAATATATATATATATATATATATATATATATATATATATATATATATATATATTTATATAAAAAACCAAATAATTTCATAAAAACGTACCATGGCTTGTTCTATCTTGTTATCGATTGCCACGGCGCTGGCCCCAGAAGCACTAAAACAAAAACAAAAACTATAAGTAAAATAAGAAAAAAAAAAAAAAAATATATATATATAATAAAAACAAGTATAATAATAATATAATATAACAATAGCTATAATATATTATATAATTTCAAAATTAATATAAAATAATTTAATTAAGTTTTAATTATTTTATAAATTAACCTAATTGAAGCCGTTAAAATGTTAATAACAACAAAAATAATATTCCAACAAAATAAGAAAAAAAAAAAAAAAAAAAAAAAAAAAAAATAGTAAATAAAATCTTATTGTAGTAAATTCAGTAATGTATACTTTAAAAATACAAAACACTGATACATAAATTATAAAATTAGTAATTAAAATTAGAGAAAAAAATCTAAGTAACCAAAAAGCAACAACGATAATAATTCTAGGATTAATCAATAAATTATTTAGAAGTTCAAACAAATGAAAATGTATCATAATTTGAAAAATTATAGATATTGTAATCATCACCTGACTCAATCTTATTATTAAATTGATAAAATTTAATAATAATATTAAAGAATTTTAAATATTGAATAAATGTATAAAGTAAACCATTACGTACATAAATAACACCAATAATCCTTAGAATTAAAACAGAGAGTAAGAAGTAAAAAAAGGCATAAGTGAAAAGAAATATCATCCAATGTTAAAGCAAAAAATATAAAATAAGTAACATAACTTTATAACAATAATTAAGGGTAATAACTTAAAAATTGTAGTAGGTTAGAAGTAAATACAATTTAGCATTATCTAAGTATATTTGTTAGACTACTATTGTAATCTAAGTGTCTGTCTAAAGTAGCAATTAGAATTTAATTTTGGTAAATAAATTTTAATACACTATAATTTCTAGTGATTTATCTCCATTTTTAGGTTCAAAATGGTAGGTTTGCAAACGAATATTAGAGAAAAATATGTGTTGGAAGGTTTTAAATTTATTTAAAAATTTTTAACGTTGATATAATGTCTTGGAGCTTTTCCAAATTTATAAGAAAATATTACACACTTAAAAGATAATTTAAATGGAGAAAAACAAATAAATACAGAAAGGAATTAAGGTCGATGAACTTATTATACGGCCTAGTAAAGCCGTATTACGGGATCTAGTGACGTAAGCTGCGAAGAGTGGGGGTAATAAAGGTATTGAAGTGGTGGAAGAGGCTGTTGGAGTAGCGTGGGGTGGTTTAAATCGCCTAACTTCGGAGTGTTGCGCAAAACTTTTTGAGTGGATTATTATCGAACGAATTTTCCGCGAAAACAAGCCTGTTTTACGTTTAGAAGGGGTAGAGACTCATCAACTTTTCAAAGGGGGGAATTTTCGCGTGGAATAAGTCAGTGTCCCTGGGCAACAAAATGCCTGTTGAGGTATACACTTAGGAGACCGAGACATCAAAGTCACGCAATTCTATCATCAAACGATTTTAGTAAATGACACCCTTTCCAAAAAGTGAGTTATAATAAGCCCCCCCCCCCCCCCCCAAAAAAAGGCCTAATCATCTTTAATAATCCACAATATTAAAACAACTCCAAAAAGAAAAAAGTTTACTGATTCCTCTTTTAATCCCTCAACGAAACTTTTCTCAATCATGATTCTGTCAGGAATTGCAAGAACACGAACAAAGATAATAAATATTCTTCCTTCGCAAGTTCCTTACTCGACAATCTAAAAATGGAATGACAATCAAACAAATGGATGATCTTTTCACAACCAGGTGTTTTCCCGTTATAAGGTGTGGTCTAATATTTAACTGGATAGAAAGTAAAGCAAGGTAACGATAACAGCAAAATCAAAATAGAACTGTAGTTTTCATCAGTAGAATGAATTGAGAAGTCGCATAACTCCTCGGAATTATTGGTTCAAATATTCTTATTAATAATCTCTCTAATGAATCTGAATAGTCCGGAAGAAAGTTTATCGGAGATTTTGTATATCCAGGAGGTTTTGCAAGTAAAATGCCTGATATATTAAAGACTGTTAACGAGAGCCTACGCAGATTTTCACTATTGTTGGAGAAAGGAAATGTTTGCGATGATTTACTCAGGATTCCTGAGTGTATACTTTGATGCAATACATTAGTTATATCTTGGAATGGGAACTTTTATTTCTAACTTGATTTCCAGAATATCTGTATTCTTTGTGGAAGTTATGAGAAAAATAATTATGGATCAGAGTAATAATAATAATAAAAAAGAATAACATTATCATAAATTGATATTCTTTGTGTTTTACCTAAAAAAACATGAACATCATCCTATGCTCTACCTATTGGTAAGATATAAGCATGAACTTGTTCATACAACTGTAAAACCAAATTCTCCTGCCTTTCAGTTTTCTGTGGAAGTTTCAAAGAAGAAGATTGTTTACACTATTATTAACTTTTATCATTTCTTATATTAACAAAAAATTTTAGTTCTCTGTGGAAGTTATGATTGAATTCATAACGTTCATAAACGTTTACATAAATTCCAATAACATCGTAATTAGCAGTTGTTCGTAGAAGATACAAATACAATGCTTTATTTTCAATAATTTATATCATTGTCATAGTTGCTAGTTGATCATGGAAGTTCACAAGAATAATTCCCTCAGCCCTCATATAAAATAACTTTATACCTCTGTCTTTCTGGAAGTTATATACAATAATATGTAGACTTAACTTTACTATGAATACCTTAATTTACCACTGCAATTGAATAGATTAGGAGGACATGTCAATGAAAAAACATTGGAGTCTTATTTCCAATACAAGATTATCTAGACCGAACCCTTTATCCCTATTATCTCAGGTAATGTAGCGGGAAGAATAAAATTATTACTATTTTTACCATTCAAATAGCAACTCCATTCACTTAAACTTCGAAGAACTGATATTCAACAATAATTACACAAATATAGATTTTTTTGTTTTCATTTTAAATTTACTCAGTGATAAAACCTGAAAGATTAAAAATTATTTGTTTGGTGCAAAAAATGTTCTAATACAGATTCATTCTGTATTATTCTATGTTCTACGATATGTTCTAATACTTTCAGCAGCGTGAATTTAAAATTATAACAAATAGAATCATTTACTAATTAAATTATAAAGGATATTCATAAATTACAAGATAAAAATTAATAATATTCACTTAATTGGCTATAAATCAGTAATTTGAGAATGATTACACAGTAAAATTTGAATGAATAATACTGATTACAACCAAACAAAAAAGATTTTAATTTGTTTAATGACAACTGATAAAGTTTACTGCTGAGTTTGATTCAAACTTCTATTGAAATAACTAATTAGATTTGTTAAAATCTGTAAACAAAAAACAACCCTTAAGAACGAAGGGATGAAAATGTCTGCTCGAAAACCAATATTTTATAATTAAGTCTTTTTGAAATTTAGTTAATGAAGGCTTAGTCTATGAAGTTTAAAGTATTAAGAGTTAAATCTATTGAAGAGGAAAATCAAAGAAGTTTGTAGACAGAGGCTCTGAGCAGAGAATAGGGGACTAAATAAGCTTAGACCGTACAGTAAATAGCTTAGAGCTTAGAGAATAATTAAACAAGCTTTTAAATACGAATTTAAACTACCAAGTTTCATAGCTATCCGAACTTGTAAGGGTTGTTGAGATCCTTCGGTAATCTGGTTTTATTAAACAATCAAATGATTTTCAAAAGACCATCAATTGCACGATATTTCTGAGAAGACAAACAGAGGAATTCATTAATACCTCAATAATCAGGAGAATTACAGTTTCCAAGAATTTCTTTAGCTTTTAATATCGAAAAATATCAATGACCTTTTAGTTATAACTGATTAAATAATTTTAGTTTGATAAAAGTTTAATAAAAATCTTGATTAAGATATAATCTTGATCTTAACAAGTAGACCACATCTGAGATTGTGCTCCACGATATAAATACATGCCCCACACTCAATATGATGACGATTTGAACCCATACTCAAGGGGAGTAAAGTCACGAGTCATGACGATTTAAACAACCCATACTCAAGGGTGTGGTGTAAAGTCATGATGATTTAAACCCCTACTCAAGAGTGTGGTGAAACTATAAGCATATTTGTTCAGTTTTAATTAGAATGAGGAGGAGTACAATATCACAATATGTTTCGGCAGCGGCCGCTTATCGACGAGCGAAGCGTGTAGGGGGGAGAGCCCCCTAGTTTTTATTTAAAAAATCATTTTTTCCTGCTTTTCTATTTTACTCCCCTCTTAAATAAAAATATGAAAAAAGTGAATATAACAACAATAACTGTACTCTTAAAGAGCTTTCAATGATCAATGAAGGGCAAATACTATTACCCCTATATTAATCTTACTATCACTATACTAAACAAATACTATTAACTTTTGTACCCCCTACCCCTGTGTACCAATTTGGACCATCTCAGATTTATACCTTCCTGCGGTTGGTCACTATGACCGTACAGAAATTTGTGCGGATCGGTTCAGCCGTTCAGGAGGAGTATGGTTGGTGTGTCCAACCAAATGCAAAGTGTAGTATACTATAAGGCCCAATTCACACACGAGTGGTGTATGGCACTGGCGTGGGACTGGCGAGGATCGGTCAAGGTGGACCCCCTTTGCCACGCCAGTGCCACGCCATACCAGTGTACATTAGGCCATAAGTTAACATAGAGGTGGCACAAACCAGCGCCACGCCATTGCCACTTCAGTGCCATACGCCATGTGTGAATTGGGCCTAAGAGCATCGCTTCGCTCAGCTCAATATAAAATCTATAATTGCAAGATAAAAAGAACTTTTTGTACACTACGTTTTTAAATTTTCTGTCATAAATCATAAATTTAAAACCTCATAAATTAAGATCATAAATATGGGTCATGTCAAAACAAATGAAATAACTTGCGGATTTTTCCCAAACTAACTTTTCATACAGCAAAATTTGCTGAAAACGAATTAAATTCTGCTGAAAGAAGATGGTTAAAAGTGTTAAAATAATGCATTGTCATTGTCATAGTGTTCTGAGCTATTCTAAAAGTTTCAAATATCTAACTACTCGGGAAGTTAGTTAAAAATCGATTGCAAGATTTGTACTGGGCAAACAAACAAGAAAGCAAGCTAATAAAAACGTAGTAAAAAATCAAGAGTTTTATTGCAGTTATATATAATCTTGCATAGGTTCCAAACCGTCGGACAATCGAAATGCGTCTGGAGAAAGTGGAACAAAACAATAAACACGAAGAGAGAAAATGCAGACAGAAAAATACTCAGTGTATTCTTCTGCAGACGATCAATCGACAATGTCTGATGGGTAAAATAAATTCTCTTTCGACAAGGGTTAGACTATAAAAGAAAACTGTAAAAATAGAAAACACGCAATGATGTAGAATATCTACATCATACACAAGATGATATTCTTTATGCATTGATTTTTTTAGCTGAAAGTAAAAATACTAGCAATAAAAAATAGTCTGTAACAATACAGTGTGGCAGTGTGGCTAGTGTGGCACATAGCTTCCTCGCGTCGTGTTTCGTATAATTAATGTTTTTAATACTCCCCCGTTTTTTAAATCTGTAAAAATTGTTTTGATATTTTTCATGAATTAAAGTATCAATTTAGCAAAATGTAAAGAGCCCATACAGTTGAAATTAATCTGGGGCTATCTGCGGGATACTTTCGACAAACCATCTAAATTTCATATATAATCAGATAAGTACTTTTTGAAGATATAAGTATAAATAAATGTATGGTTGTGCGAATGTGGAAGACAAACTAATAGGCGCAGATGGGACGAACAATGGGTTAATTATGGCCTGCCATCCAAATTTAAATAAAATCGGACAAGTAAATTTTAAGATATGTAAGTTCACAAAAATTAAGCGATAGACAGACACGGAACCAGAAATGTTCCCGAATGTCTGAAATGGATTTCTGTCTTCGAATTTTTGAAATCGGAGACCTAATGATTTTTTCATTCTTTAGAACGATCACATAGCTTCCGTAACCCTCGGTAAGCTCGGTAGCAAAAATCAACGAAGCAATATTTAATGTGCGCAAAAACGGTTGACATTAATATAGCCCATCTATGGACTACTTTTGACAAACAATCTAAATGTCTTAAAAACCGGAATAGTACTTTTAAATATGTGTATTAATAATGTTGATATTAATAATGTTCATGCGGAAAAGAAACCAATAGGCGCATTAGGTTGAAATTAATATGACACAAATACATAGGGCTAATAGCGAACTACCCTCCAAATTTCATAAAAACTAAACGAGTAGTTTTTAGGATGTATTGGTTCGCAACGGATTTTCAGAAATGGATTTCTATCCAGGAATTTTTGGAATCGGAGATATAATAATATTTCGCTCAGCTGAACTATCACGTTGCTTCCATTACCTTTAGGAAGTTTACAAACAAATCAAAACTAGTCGAGCATTAAGTTTGGAATGCACTCAAGATGGAATGTAGTTCATAGTGCTGTCTGAAGATGACGACAGCTGGAACACCTTGGAGCGTCAACCATTACAATAACTCAAAAATGCAATTCTATAAGATTTACGCTTAGATGAATTGGATAAAAAGAAAGCCACTTATCTTTAAAAAGAAGGGAAGTAAGGTCTCCTAATATAACTTTAATATAAACAACACTTTATTACATTTCACGCTTTAAACCTATTCGATTAAATGATTTCCTGACTTTGTCTTTAACAATCAGAATTAAAACACATAGAAGTTTCGCTTGGTGTTAATACAGGACTAACTATATTTGACTTCTTTTAAAATGTAGCTTTTAAACCAATGAAATTAATAAATTCACGTTTACTCCGAACAACTATCATTCAATTTATTCAATCATTAGAATTTTTTAAAGTTCTCTTTCAATCAATTCGAGTCAGAGATTCCTCATTAAGTTTATTGTACATCTGAACTCATTCAGTAGAAGTTTACTCTAGGTTTTATTACAGAACAAACTACAATTGATTTTTAAAGTTTTCTTTGTATTCGATTCAAAGAAGTTCTAAATTTAAAAAAAGCTATTTCTACATGTCTACAAGTATAATAATATATATACTCGACTGAAAGCAATAAATAAATAAACAAAGAGATAAATAAAATAAACGATGAGATAAATAAAACAAACAGAGAGACATATAAATTACAATTGTACAAACTAGTTGTAGCCGAGAGAAGAGGGAGTATGAATTTTGCGTGTAAATATTAATTAATTGGCAAATATCCCATGCCACGTGTAGTGGGGTCGTTTATTATGCGATGCCTCTTTCACTAATGAAGACAGAGAAAATCATTTGATGAATATAAGACTTGGTCTTGGTGATTTTGTCCTCTAACTATATCTCCGAATGATAGATGGAACGAGTAAACATTTACATAAGGAAATGTGTACACAGTATGTCGTGTCCTGTTTTTCAGTTAGGGTGGGCGACGAAAAGGACACGAACGGAATATGGAAATAGTACCTTGAACACGAAGGTCATTATACTTGAACAATATAATATTACTAAGTGAATTCGATCCATAACGGGTTCCATCAATAATACTTTGACATGAATTAATATTAGAGATAAACCGAAAGTAGAAAGATGTCATTCTACTTAATCACATGGCCACATACCTTCCCAAAAAAACAATGCAGAGAAACATTTAACATTTAAGAAAGTAGGAGAAGAATGAAGATAATTATTATGAGTGTTTACAAAAAAATAATAGCGGGATTCTATATTTGATAACTAGGAATTAAAAAGTATGAAATTATTTCAAGAATTAAAACCAACGTCTCTCTCTTAATAACAGAACATTTTCACTAAACTGCTTACAACCAAAAAACGACCCATCATAATCACTAGCTGATCCACAGAAAAAGAAACAGAGCGATTTTAATTTTAAGTGTTGAAAATTGCTTGTTGTAAATCTAATAATATAAAAAAACAAAAAAAACGAAGAAAAAAAATGGTCTAAAAAAGAAATTAATCTACATAAAAAAATGGTCGGTTTTATTTTAAAATCACAATAGCATGTTGAGTCGAGGGATATCTAATGCAGAGGAAATTTTTAATACTAAAAGGTTTCGATAAGTATAAATGGTCATTACTAGATGAAGACGCGTTTTTAAGTGCCGTAACACAGTCTTCTAGAGGCGTAGCTAGGGTTTGTAACGCCCAGGGACAAAGTCAGTCTTCGCGCCCGCTCCATAAATGTGGACCCAAACCAACACGGGTTGACACAATCCCGAAGAGCAAAAAAAGGTCGCTAATTTAATTTATGGCCCCCACGATTCTGCGGCCGGGGACAGCAACCACCCTATTGCATCCCTAGCAACGGCACTGCCGTCTCCTCATTTGTAATAATGGAGATTCCCATACATTGGATTGGACACTTGCTTCCAGCAAGTGTTCTATATATATTCTCTAGATTCTAGATCACGGGCTGATATATATGTAAATATATTTTATAAATAATGAAGAAAGTGTACGCTATTTGTAGAAATGCAGTAATAGTCCAGTCAAATGGTGCATGAAAAGAGCTCAAAGTGGAAAGTTCTGGAGTAATTGTTGTTAGTGGCTTACTTTATGTTTTTTGGGGTGCTGAACACAAATCTGAAGTTGTCCAACAAAATTTCCCTCGGCAAATATGAGAAATCATCGAAAAACTATAAAAAAAAATGTTTTTTATTGGTTTTCAGCTTATAACTTGCAAAGCAATCTACTCACGCAAAAAGTGGTCTAGTAGTAAAATAAAAAGGAGAAAATAATCTACAATTTATGTCTATAACATTTATTTGTACGTCGTATGGTTTTCACGCAAATGGGAGTTGAAATATTGGAAGAGGTGGCGGGTGGAGGGTACCGGCTGAAGGGTAAACGGCTGGTGGCCAGACTGCGCTGGCAGTTAATTTTATGTTTCTATGCAGTCGAATGGTTTCTATGCAAAAGACGGGCATATTTTAATGGCATATCCAATAACAATGTTTACCTACATGAAATAAAGAATAAATATTAATGGTGTTACTTGTTGTTTTTCAAAAATTACTGATTTCCCGGTTATTTCAACCCCTCTTTTGCATAGAAACCATTCGACTTACAAAAAAATTGTAAAGATATAATTTTTAGGTTATTTTCTCCTCTTTATTTTACTACTCTTCCATTTTTTGCGTAAATAGCTTGCTTTGTAAGTTATAAGGCGAAATCCACTAAAAAAAATAAAAGAAAAAGTGGTTTTATGATGATTTATCATATTTTCGTGTAAAATTTCTGTTGGACAACTTTAGATTCGTGTTCAGCACACCCAAAAACATAAAATTAACTGCCAGCGCAGTCTGGCCACCAACCGTTTACCCTTCAGCCTGTACCCTCCACCCGCCACCTCTTCCCAATATTTCAACTCCCATTTGCGTGAAAACCATACGACGTAGAAATAAATGTTATAGACATAAATTGTAGATTATTTTCTCCTTTTTATTTTACTACTTGACCACTTTTTGCGTGAGTAGATTGCTTTGCAAGTTATAAGCTGAAAACCAATAAAAAATATTTTTTTTTGTAGTTTTTCGACGATTTCTCATATTTGCCAAGGGAAATTTTGTTGGACAACTTCAGATTCGTGTTCAGCACCCCAAAAAACATAAAGTAAGTCACTAACAACAATTACACCAGAACTTTCCACTTCAAACTACCATTTGACTGGACTATAAATGTACAATAATAATATTGTAATTCATAAGTTTAGGAAGAAACAAGCAATGTTTTTAATGTAAAACCATTTAATGAAAGAATTAAATATTAATCATTATAATAATCCGAGGCAAATCTATTCGTAGATTGCTTACACCAGCAAAAGGGCTTGAACAACTAATATATGATGTAATTAAACTATTAAAATACTGCTTTACTATTGTATAAATCCATATTAAGTTACTAAAAATAAAAAGAGGTGCAGTGCTTCAATAGGAATACATTTTTTAGTTTAACAATGAATTGAGCACATTATTGTTTAATGTGAAATGAGGATCCTTAAGGGTAATATGAATGAACAACTCTCAATTCGGTGGCAACGTTTCGGCCCGACAAGCCATTTTCAAGCCTGTAATATAGTTAAATGAGGGTCGTAATGGTTGTGACTAAACATATGTTGTCAATATCCATGGAACCAAAACATCGTTCCTTCGTCAAATTAAATAAATAAATAAAATATTCTAACATCTCCTCACTCTCGGTCTAACAGGTATGTACGTAATACAAATAATTAAAATTGAAAATGACTAGAAATAAAACTAACATTAAAAAAAAACAACGGACTTTTAATTAACAAAAACATTATTGGTAACTCGTCTGGAATTTGACGAAGGAACGATGTTTTGGTTCCATGGATATTGACAACATATGTTTAGTCACAACCATTACGACCCTCATTTAACTATATTACAGGCTTGAAAATGGCTTGTCGGGCCGAAACGTTGCCACCGAATTGAGAGTTGTTCATTCATATTACCCTTAAGGATCCTCATTTCACACTGAATTAATTGAAAGGGTACAAGTACAGACTTATGATTATTGTTTAAGTTATATTCAATATAAGAAAGTTTAACAAAATTTCAATCAAAGTAACGAAGTTAGATTTCTTTTACAAACTCTCCGCCCTGTGAACCCTTTCTATGGATATCATTAAATTGAAATATGACGACATTATATACATCCAGGTCAAGTTTTTTTGGAGGGTAAAAAGAGAGAAAAACTGTTCACGAAGGGTTCTTTATATAATAAGGGGATAAATGGAGGTGGATTAATTCAATATAGAACGGGTCTAGAGAGATGAATAGACATGGGTACACAGGGTTTATATATTCTGACCTTACTTATAACGGAGAGTATACAATATAAGAATATAAATAAGCGTAGAAGGAGGGAAAAACACCTTGTCCTTGAACAGAAATTGAAAGGATAAATAGGGATGAACAAGATTAGGGGATGATCAACAACCAACGAGCAACCTTCACATCGTAAACCAAAATAGATCAGATTGGATCCACTCTTGTCTTTCTATAAACACATCAGTGACAGTGTTCACGGAAAAGACGAATAACCAGACAACACGGGAAATATTCAACAAGCTTAAAATATATTTTTATATTGATTCCTTGACATAATTTATAAAAAAGATGGTAATAAACATATTTTTATAAATATATTAGCGTGATCCAAGGTAAATTATAAATAAAAACGTTACTTTGTAGAGTAGATTAAAAGGTAAAATCGATATCAAAAGGTAAAAATTATGAAAACGTCAAGAGATATCAAAAACAGTGAAATGCAGTACAGCAAAAACGGTTGCGATCTGTTGAAGCCCTCGGCGTTGCCGCACAGAGCTGTAATTCAAGGGAGCCTTGCACGATCTCTAGATGTAAGTAAAATCGCACTAATTAGTAGTGATTTGAAATTAAACAAAACACTGGAAGATTTGCTCCTTGAAGCATGAGAGTCATTGCAACAGTTGCAAATGACTCATCGTGAGTAAAGTTGTCCCTGTAATATGTTTGAAACGTCGGGATTCACAAAATCTCTGACAATGTGTCCTAAGGAAGGAATATTTATTAGAAGGACTCTGGAAGATGCAGGAGTTAAGTTATAAAATGTTTATTTTATGAGTGTAAAAATAATAGTTAATATTGTAGAAAAATTGTGTTTTGTAGGAGGATGCTAATATGTCTAGAGGACTAACATTCCTTTAATACTTTGAGGTTAAAAGGAAAGGGACATATTATAAGGCCTAAATCTGAGCTTTTAGTAAGATGAAGATGTTCAGGATTGTTTAAACAAAAGGTGTAGGATAAGTAAATAAATAAAACTTAATGCTCTTTGCAAAACTTGAGACGTAAGAAGGCATAGGTACACAACTCTGAGAGTCTAGCTAGGTAGTCTAAGCAGGCCAAAGATATGAAAAAAGTTGTTTAGGGTGATCCAACGAACGAATAGTTATAAGTAAGTTTAGCATGTCGGAAGGTTAATGAACTTTCTATTTACTTTATTTAACATTATATTTACTGCAGATTAAAAAGTAGACAGGAATGCATCTAAGTTTTTTGTTTTAGTAAGATGGATTTCGTTTATTCGTGTGAAACAATCCTTGAGACTTGAAAATAATACAGTCAATGGAACTCTCTTACTAATGTAGGTCAAAAAGTAAAAGAGAACAGATAATTAAAACAAATAAGACTAAATCCAAGTTATTAGTAAGAAAGGAGTTTCGTGTAGTCGAGTGAAACAATCCTACAATGTAAGAGTAATAGTTAAATAGCTAGAAGAAAAAGCAGACTATAAAACTTTCTTTTATGATGGGAAAAACAAAGATAGGAAAGGAAATACTAAGAGAGGACGGGATCTGAGCTTTTAGTATAAGATGTTATGTCAAGGAATTGTCTTCTGAAATAGTTCTACAAACTGAGAGTGACTGTCGAGATGCGAAGGGGTTCTCCACAAACAGTTGTAGTGTAGCATTACCATCAAGGCGTGGGGGAGTTGATTTAGGCTTTGAGAAAATCGATCCGCAGAAGGACTGCCCTAACCCAATTTCAGTGACCCAGGGATGTAACCACGCCCACAAGCACGCAGCCCTACCCTACTTATTTAGAGGACAAAACTCTAAAACATTTTTGAAACTCGCACCACTAAGTAAGTTCACAAATTACTTATCGCAAAGTCGTTATCAGAATTGGTCTGTTTCAAAGAAATCATTAGAATGCATAACTAAGTCCGTTTTTTTACAAAATTTTAATGTGGAAATAAAAAAAAAAGAGTGAATTTGTAATGGGAAAATACTAAAATACATACAACTATCAACGTTATTTACAGCTATTTATACAATTTAAATAATCTAGATGCATGTTTACGACACATTAACTTAACGAAATGAATGCAGAGTCATGGGCACCTGCATAAAAGAAGGTATGGGAATTTTGCCCTTCCACTTCAGACTTCTATGAATACCATCCACACCCATATTCACTGTTTTAATACTAAATAAACTTATAGAAAAAACAGATTTTTTTTCAAAATGACAATGCGTTTTTTTTAAGGATGAACAGTAAAAAATCAAAATGCAATGCTATAGTTTACTTGTAGAAACCAATTAGACAATTTCCCTAATCCAATGCAAGATTATAGCAGGAAAATATAGTTAAGTTCGACAAACCCATTAGACAGTTTTTGGGGTTTGGCTAATTTTAAACTTTTTGATGTCCATAAATAGACATATTTTCCACAACTTTTCGAGCTGCACTTTATATGAGAATAACCTTTATTATATGTTTGTTTACCCTCTCTCGTCCTTCCACTATTGAGGTAAGTATGTTTGAAACCGAATGCCTCTAGTATCATACCTCTGAAATCAACTAGGCAATGCAAATTCAACATTAGTTCAACAAGGATAAAAATCGCTCCATAGCTCATAATTACTTAGTCCAGTGTTTTCTATTTATTAGTTTTCGAGTTTTCGTAGCTACATTTAATTATTAACCATTTTTCATCAAAATAACCTCTTCGACGGGGAATAGAACCCAACCACTCGCCGTCAGCGTTCAAAGCTATTTTCTCAGGAACTTCATTTTTCCCGGGAAAACGGCTTATATCGCTAGATTCGTATTTAAATGGACTACATTTTAGAATTCTTTAATCAAAGTCGTCGGAACCTTTTTCGAGAAATCATTATTTTTACGTTTTTTCAGAGTTTTTGGGGGGTAGCGCCCCGAAATTAGCAGCTAAATTTAATTTGTCCATTTCACCTCGGGGATATTTTTTCTGAATATGTATGCTAAATTTCATCAAAATAGGCCCAGCGGTTTAGTTCAGGCAGCATGCATCTGCACAGATCGCAGACGACAGACAGATATTTTTTAAAAACACTTTTTTAGACTCGAGGGACCTCAAAACGTGAAAATCCTTCAAAATCTCAATATCGAATTTTCGCACCATCACAATAATTTCTCTTTAAATGAGAGAGTGAAAATCCACAATTTTCTAGTTACCTAAATATTAAACTTGCTTAAATCCAGCACTATATTTAGAGAACAGAGACGATAAATAAAATAAACACTAATTACAAACAATACACTAAGTACATAATGATAGCATTAGCCTAGATAATGTACTCTGAGATAACTAATCTGTGGGGTATCAATAATATTTAGGCAAATGGGACAGATATTATATACATATGCAAACCGATGATACTGTAATAAAGGATAGATATGAAAATCATGTCTCTTAAAGGATCAATATAAAAAAGAGAACATGAATCCTTCAACGACCTTGTTATTATACATTAACCTACATAGATTAGTGCACAAGGTAACACGTGCGAGCCCTATAACATTAAACAAAAGAACTTAGGGCGGGAAACAACTAGGGGCGGGTTTTTTTTATTTTTTATTATTACCTAGAGCAAATAATAGATTCTCTACATACCCGTTTGACTGAATTGCAGGACATAAACAAAGATTGTGATGATATTTATAATGGAATATATAAGACTACCCTAAAAATCAGAAGGCTCGAACTTCAGTAATGTAATGTTCCATGTTATGTTCCTCAATTCAATAACATTAAACCAGATTGTTTATCATGTTTGCTTTAAAGACTATTAGAGCAAGTGTTAGAAATGGTTAATGGTTTTTAAATTTTATTTATATAGTAATAATATGCCTTCTTCTAAAAGCAAACATAATTTCGTAATGGTTTAAAACAAATATCCCATTAAAATAGACAATTATTATTGCATTTGCTGGAAAATCTTACAACATACGAGTCCTAAATTTTCAAGATATGAATATATTGTATTAGAATATACAATATATTCAGATTGTATTAGCTCAAGAGTTCAAGACAAAACATCTACCAATTATAGAGCATTTTAACAATATAAAATGTGAATAATCATTGTTTGCAAATGATCTTAATGTAAACCAAAATAAGTACCCTACAAAATATATAATAAAAAAACCATAAGCTTTTATCAACAAATAATTTGAGAAAAGTTCTTTAATATTTTAAGGCATTAACTTACGTAGTTGGGAGTATAAAATTGATAATGTGAGTAATTATATATTTATATTATGAAACGCTTAAAATAAATTGGAGAGATAAAGCACTATCTATCTTGGAAACTAAGGAGTCTGTAGATATTATAAAAAATCTCGTCAAGTACTTGCCAGCAAGTTACTAAAAGGGTTTCTTCGGTCATAAGAATTTATAAATACATTATTTTTTATTTTTTTTTTTTTAAAGAAAATATGTATAAAAAGTTTCACTTTTAAGATGCAAGGTGTGCATATATTATCCTTTAGTATCATCGGTATGAACTTATTTGGTTATTTTAAGGGTAAAATGGCCGCTATTTTAGAAACATTATATTTTTGTGAACTAAATTTCAATACCTTTAAAATGATACCCAACTTCGAATTTTCAAATTACAAAAATTTTGGGGCTCCTGAGTTATGGCCCCCTAAAATTTCTGAAATTTCACTTTTTTTAGATCAACTCCCGGAAATTTTATTGCACCACAGATATATATATTTATGTATTTTTGCCTTTTTTTAGGGCCTATTCTAATGGGGTAGTGCAGGGGGGTACATTTTGGATTTGTTTTAATTATTTGGGGGGTAAAATGGTCGCTATTTTGGAAACGCGATATATATTTGTAATCTACATTTCAATACCTTTGAAATGATACCCAACTTGAAAATTACAAAAAAAATTAAAATATTGCGATCTATTCGCGATTGATCGCAGATCGCAGAAATTTGGAGTGTTTAAGTCCGAAATAGTTTTTCTGTTTTTGGGTAATAAAGTTTAACTTGAATACCAAATTTCAAGTCTATACCTTCAGTAGGTCGGGAGGTATACTCCAAGATGCGACGGACGGACGGACGAACTACCAAAAGCATAAGGGTTTCTAGGACGACCTCGAAACCCTAAAAATAGATTTGTGGTTTTTAAATAATACGTATGTACTTATTCCTCCAAGTTTTAGCACTAATTTTAAAAAAAGGAACTAGATTCTTGTCGCATAAAAGGTAATGTGACAGTGATCAAGTTAAGAGTGAAAATTAGTATAACTCGGGCAAAAATTTAGGTTATTCTCTTTCCCGACAGGTCTTAATCGACAAAATACGGTTATCACTGAAAGGTGGGTTCTGAACTAAAAGGAAATTGGATTTATAGCAATCAAAACAGTAAAAGACCTTGACTATGGTGAAGGGCTTCATAAATCGACCAAACTAATTTTCTACTCAAAGGCATTTTCTAGTGCAACATGTAGTATCCCTGCGATAACTCTATCAAAATTCCAACGATATTTGAGGTCTGATAGAGCTGATCTATAACATTTCAAGCAAAACCAACAACTGACACAGCAAACATAGGATACATAGCTCATACACTCTTCTAGCAAAAACACGAAATGAGCAAACACTACTGACAGGAAGAACTGGTGTACAATTGTATCACGCTCACATAACTTATCATAGCATGTTTACTCAACACGATGTGGTTTTTGGGCTACGAAGGTTTGTATGCATGTGTAATTCCATTTAGGTATCCCACATGACATATTTATGAGTGTAACCTTCTTTAAAGAACATATCTACATATGAGAATAATTAAAGGAAGTTCAGAATACACAAAGAAAATGAACAATAATGAAACAATATTTACCGAAAGGAAATAGTCCACATTGTATATTTTGTAATGCCTTAATACCTCATTATATATTACTTTAGTAATAAGTGAGTACTAAAGTGTAATATTGGAGTAGTATATGCGACAGTGAGGATATAGCGTTGGAATAACTTTACGTTGAGAAACATTAATTTGGATATCCCTAAAATTATCTTAATAAGGAATTATATGTACAAATAGAGTGGTGTAAATAAATAGCCAAAAACAGAGGCCGCTGAAGGATTACAGATGAGGATTTATGCTCCTTGCCTTGCAGCCATGATAGAAATCGAGAGAAAAATAACTAGGTATATTCCAAGACATAATACATGAAACTAAACTAATTTTAAAGAAGAATTATATGCATCTTAGATTTACTGGTTTTTCGTCAAAGGTTAAACTCAATAAATTTATCAACATTGATCATCCGGAGGAGACAGCCCAGAGATTTTGTGAATCCCAATTTCTAAAGTTTTAAATTACTCTCATTATGAGCAACTTCCCAAACAATAATCTCTGTAATGGGTTCAAAACGTGGGTGTCTCAAAATCTAAAGAGCAGGTGGTTTGGTAGTTTATATTTTTCTAATTTTCAACTTTTAAACTTTTTAAAGTTCTGAAGTAAGATCTTCCTAGCAATGGAGTAAATTTTAGAAGAGACTTTATTTATTTTATTTTATTTTTTTTTAATTCCGGGGGGCTTTTACACCCGAAGACGCAGGCCACTTAGGTGGGCCCATATATAAAAAATCCGGGTTAGGGACCGAAATCTTCACCCACTCGTGTGAAGATATGGTCGTTAACCATGACTCCCCTCCTAGTTGTATTATAACCAAGAGTGTCATCATCATGGTTTCCAGGCCGAAACCTGGTGGCGCCAATCTTTCGAGGAGGTTCCCATTTGTTTAAACAATGCCGGGTAGACATTGAGCGGGGGGCCCGGTCCGGGAATCGAACCCAGAGCTGTGGTCAGAAGCGGCCACCCATCTATCTTCTGACCATGCTCGAGGCTCCTTAACTTGCCTTATCGCAAGACGAGCGCTACCTAGGCCCCCCAAAGAAGAGACTTAGTTTGTAAGGTGTCCTTAACAAAGATAAATCAAAAACAAAAAATTTCTCAAATATTTATAAACAAAAGCAAAACAGTATATAAATTAAAAATAATGATGAAAAGAGTCTCAGATAACAATAAAGGTAATCCTCAACAATGAAGAATTGCTACTTTCACTGGAAATAAAGAAAAAGAATAAAGGACTAAAGAAAATATAAAAGAGTCAAAAAATGATAAAATAGCAAATAAAAATAAAGAAAAAAACTTAATTAAAAAAACCTTGGAAAACAAAAGAAAACCAAAAAATATTTTTGTTTTGAAGCAATTTTTAATAAAAAGAAAATGTGGCAAAAAAAATTATTTTCAACGTTAAATCTTGGCGTTGGAATAAAAAGGCGTCAAAAATATACATAAAAAGTATATAACTTCAGAGGAAGAGAATGGAATTGGAGATTCTCCAAGTAAAAGGAGGTTAAGAAATTGTGTAACCTGAAATTGCCTTTTTATAAAAAGATATTTAATCACCCAAATCATGAAGGTAAAAAAATCATTTTTCTTCTTCTTAGGAAAGTTTATCTTATTTAAGAACATATGTGTTTTATAGCATTTATTCGCTTCATTAAAATGTAAATGTACATTTTTCTATTACATTTTCTGCTTAATAATTTACATACTTTTACAAAACATGATTGAATCTTATTCCGAAATCAATTTTAAAATATATTTTGGAAAGAGATTCAATTGTGTTTCATAAAAAAATGTGTAATTTAAGTAGTTTAAAAAGGTAACCTTTAGAGAAAATAATATAATACTTAGTGGAGAAAAATAAATTTAAATTTTCTAGTTAACATATTAGCCAGAATGTAGGAAAAATACTTTTATCTACGATTGATACGAAATATACACATTTTATCTCAGTTTAGATGCGTAGAAAGTAATTTTTCGTAGTTGTATCTTATTGTATGCGCGTTCATATTTCTTCTTTCTTTCCGCACTAGGGCAGAAAAAAAGTCTAAAAAAAGTAATTCTTCACCTACGCACGATTAGCGAGTTTGTTCGCCACAAAATACAACTAATGAATTAAGTCATCTTTATCAAAAGAGAAATACGAACTTACATACAGGAAGTTAATTAAATATTTTGTCTTTATTTATTATTAAAATCCAACAATCGTGGATAAAGTACGGTACGCAACTCGTGCGAGAACTGCATTTTGCTTTGCTCGTGTGGTTTTGCTACCCTCGCTATCGCTCGGGTGCAAACTCCACACTCGCATGCAAAATGCAACTTTCCGCACTAGACGCTTAATGTACTATACTGTATAAAGGTACTACCACGATGTAGAGAAACTAAATATGTTACCTTCAATCGGGAGCTAAGCGACATAAATCTGTCAAAAGTTCTGGGCTAAAAAGTTTTGATTTTACAACAAAATACTGACTTTTCAATTACCAGTTAAATATTAACAAAAAAATTATTTTGTTCACAAATCATTAAAGAAGTCCATTTTAACTTAACACAATGATAATTCGTAGATAAATAAGATATGCTGCTCATATTTTAATAGATTGAAAACCATTAGTTACTTATCAATTCAAAAATACAATATATAAAGACTGTTTATTTTTTGCTGTTATGTTTAACAGTAAATTAATTCACAGTTAAGAGATTTTCTTTAAAAGACCAGATTAATTTTATGTTTGAGATCACAGAGCCAATAGAGGCTTCTTTCCTTCTTGTAACGGGAAATGGGGATCCAAACCCTCTCCTCTTTACGATTGAAGGTCTTCTTTAAATTTAGGGTAATTGGTTTCCAACCCCTAAAAATTCCTTTCGATTCCTTGCTTTTTTTTGTTTATTTCAGAAAACTTTATGAAAAGAAAATTTATTTAATCGATTCACTTACCAGCACGAAACATCATTAAAAGAAGCAATTTAATCTAAAATGAGTATTAATATATATATTTATACTAGATATACTAATTCACTTATAAATGAACAAGATTGCTTCGTTAAATTAATATTATCCAAAATCTGCCGACTATAATTGTATATTTTAAATAAATTTGAAAATAATTGTCCAGAATAAAGAAGTTTGCAGATTTACACCACTAAAACAGTGGCGTAGGTAGGGAATTTTTTGATATGCAAATTAAACACACACACATACATTTGAGTCCACCAGTAGACACAAATAGGACGTAAACTTTTACAATCACGCTCCTCTATTTATTTCAAACATGTTAGCCAATGAGATTCTTTTAACTACAGACACTAAAATCAATGTTATAAAAATATTAATCCTAGGACCTAATACTAATAATATAACTTGTTTTAAGATAACTGTTAAAAATAATTTATTAATATAAAAAACCACTTTTTGTAGAATAAATAATATTTATAAATATTATAATGTAATACATTTTCTTTTGTGTTTGGCATGGGAATACATGTCCCATCAACCACGTATTGGCGCAACTGGTCCGAAATAATAGCGATTCACCAAAATTTATCCGAGAAGATAATTTTAATTCCGAAAATATCTTTCTGATTCACAAATTTTAAGCGGTTTAAGATTTATCAAGCTGCCGAGTAGTACACAACAACAAAAAAAGGGGGGGGGGGTGTCATTTCCACCCTTTAGAGGAAGCAAAATGTTTCCTTCGCTTATCGCGATAAGAATCAAGATGTATGATTTCGAAAGGGGTTTCCTCTAAATCATGAAATCCAACCTTCAAATAACTCCTATAGCCTTTGATCAATCTGATTGACTGGAGCATTATGGCTTATAAAGAATTAGCGTTCACCAATCTTCCTACCACTAAAATACCTTATTCATCCTTCTTCCTTAACAGAGATTATTAAACCCACACGCTCAACTGAAAAAAAATGGGCCCTAAACACATCAGTTCTGGATAACAGACCTTTTACAAACAAGCTGAATTAGCTGAACCTTCTAAAATTGTATTATCAAATGGGCTAGACCTATGGACTAGAACTTCGAGGTTGGACAAATTCATTGAATTGATTCTTTAATCCATATACCTTAGAAAAGTATATAGCAAATGGTCCATGCTACTTTCAAACATATTATTCACAATAACCTTAATATTTCTGGATAACACAGCAAGCTAAACAAGCAACAACCAACAACAACAAACAAACTGAACCTTCTAAAATTGCATTATCAAACAGGCTAGACCCATGGACTAGAACTTCGAGGTTTGACAAATCCATTGAATTGGTTCTTTAACCCACATATCTATACCTTAGAAAAGTAGCATTTTCCAACCATATTATTTACAGTAACCTTAATATTTCTTATATCCCTATCTTAGCAACCTTTCACTCTAAACTTTCTTTTCATTGCACTCCTCTAATCCACGATTGTTCTTTCAATGAATTCCGAGAAATTCTGCGAGTCACTGCACAAAAAAGCAGTAAATTACAATTACTTAATTGTAATTTTACTAAGAAAATGGTAAACCCAATGCATGGTTTATTCTGCAAGGCAAACCAGAAGTTTAGCTTTTAACTAAAGTATCGCCAACTCAAATTGGTTAACAATGAGGTAATTTCATTTAAATGATGGCTGAGATATGCAGCTTTATCTCTCGGTAAATATATATTAGGATACATTACAGTCAGACATAAAATAACAGAATAAAAAGTTTACTCTTTCAGTCTTCTTTGGCATGAGGGATTTCATCTTTTAGGTTAAAACAAGTACATAAGTTAAACCTATTTCAAACCATGTCCAAATAAATAATGAAGAGATTAAACGATTATTGATTATACATAAATTTAAACATGGTATTTTAAATTAACCATAAAGAGCTTTAAATAGAGAAGCAAATTCAAGGGTAAAAGCAGTTAACAATGACAAGTTACGGGAAATACGCTCAACCGAGCGGCTCTGTAATTAAAACTGATACTGTAATTACTCTTCGCACTGATATCGTCCAAAAAAAATAAATTAAATTACAAGGACAGCCGGAGAAATATATCTCCGGATAATTATTTACAATGTATTAAAATAATAGATATTTTGTTAAAACTTTACTTACGTAAGGAATACAATTTAACTAGTGAATGAACATTTAGAGATAATTTTATAACAAAAACTAGATAAATACAGAGAGAAGAGTTTCATACATATTTATGTATTCACATTGGATGTTGTTGCAAAATTTACTTTAGTGATCTTGTGTCAAAAATAAAATGTTCATGCCAGTGAGATTTTATCAGTGAATTAAATTCTTATAGCTTATTACTGTTTTCGAGCTTTTTACAAGGTATAGATCGGAACTTTCCAGGCTTAGACATGAAGTTTGTATCTAAATACTAAATTAAAGAAGATTTCATCATGTGGATTTATGAATGGTTTTTGGCATTTATGGATTCCGAGGATAAAACAAAATTTGACAATCAGAAAAGCGAATAGCAGCTGGCACAAAGTCCTTGGGAGCAGGTCCCACCTAGATTTACAAACATTTGTATAATTGAACTAAAAAATTAAATATTACCTAATTATGAAATCTCTTTTTAAAAGATTGTTTTGTCAAATAATTGAATTCATGAAAATAACTACCTAACAGAAAGATAATAATTATAATATATATATATATATATATATATATATATATATATATATATATATATATATATATATATATATATATACAGTATGTCCACGGATTGAGTTGCCTCTACGTGTAAATTAAAAAAAAATTCAATTTTCGAAGAAAAGTCACTCTTCATAAAATCTTCTGCTTGTTCTTAAATGAAAATTTATAGTATTACTTTTTGTTGAAAATGTACCCTGCACCCAGAAAGTACAATTTCCTAAAATCGTACAGGAGTAAACCTGTCCAAATTTCGACTATACAAGAAAAAAGTATTCTTTATAATTTCTTTAAGATACTATTCCAAATTTATTTTTCACATAAAAAAGTTCGATAATAAAATTTCAAAATTCCACCCCCCTGCCATTTATAAAAAGTAAAATTTGTCTGATTCTAATTTATGCGGGGTCGCTTTAAAGGTCTCATTAAGTGCATTAAAGTTGTGGTATTGCTTTTTTTGATAAAAATAACATGATAGCTATTAAAGGGGAATATAAATTCATGTTTGACAATGATTTTTTTTATTATTAAAGAAATAAATAATATTTAAATAATAAATACGATTTTCTCAATAAATGCTTTCATGTTGCTTTTATCTAAAAAATCAATACTACAACTTTTAATAAACTTAATGAGACCTTTAAATCGATCCCGCATAAATAAGAATCAGACAAATTTTACTTTTTATAAATGGCAGGGGGGGGGGGGATTTTTGAAAGTTGATTATCGAACTTTTTTATGTGAAAAATAAATTTGGAATAGTATCTTAAAGAAATTATAAAGAATACTTTTTTCTTGTATAGTCGAAATTTGGACCGGTTTACTCTTGTACGATTTTAGGAAATTGTACTTTCTGGGTACAGGGTACATTTTGAACAAAAAGTAATACTATAAACTTTCATTTAAGAACAAGCAGAAGATTTTATGAAGAGTGACTTTTCTTCGAAAATTGAAATTTTTTTGAGTTACACGTATAGGCAACTCAATCCGTGGACATACTGTATATATATATATATGTATATATATATATTAAGAAAAGTCTAAAAATAATTAATAATTTACTAACTTAAAAACGAGACTGCTCCTGCAAATGTTCTCCTATTTTGGCATAGAGCTGTTTTTTAAATTTATTCGATCGTTTGGTTATTTTTCACCAACAGTATCAATTGTGAAAATTAGATTAATGTTAAACTTAGTTATAAACAAGGTATATTCGATTATTTAAATGTTTATTTTATTTTATAATTTGAATATATTATAAGAAAAAAAAATCAATGAAGAAAGATTGAATACTATTGAAAACAAAAAATTAACCTTTTGAATTTACTAAGCTAGAAAAAAATTCAATAATGAAAGATTGAATATTATTGAAAAAAAAAAAAAAATAATAAAATAACCTTTTAAATTTACTAAACTAAATGTTATGCAATTTAAACTGGTTAAGCTTACAGTTTTATTTTCTTAAGTGGGGAAAACATTAGAAGGATTAGGAAGGATGCTAATAGACGGCAGATGCCAACGCAAGACCGGAGCACTAAAGCGAAACTAAGGCAAACGTCATAAAAAATAATAATAGTTTGAAACAAATAAACGAGGAAGTTAAGGATTTAAAGAGGGGGATATATTGCAGGTTGTGAAGAACACAGGTAAAAGACACGTGCAAAACTAATTAGATAGTAATAGACATCATCATGATAATGTTTTGCAAAACTACATGGAGTTTAGCTGAATCAAAATATATAACAATACTAGTTAGAACAATCAATTTCAACTTCCTAGTTAGATGAATACAGTTTGCATTCAGTGAACCGTGCTTATCAAAGTTTAAATAGAGATTCTGTTAAAATCCCAGACATGAAATGAACAAAATTGACGATGAATCAGTGTATTTAGTCACTGACTGGCAAATACAGGTGAGTTATCTTTATAATTATAAGCCAAGGATGATTAAAGGTAACCGGTAGTTTATCTGCCTTTGTGAAATAAATGATGCAGGTAAATAGGTCGTTAAGAAAGATAAGGAACTGTGACATCTTCAAAACAACTCTCCAGGCTTCAACTGTGATGAATATTAAGAAATCATTAGAGAGTCGGCATTGTCGATTCATGAAGACTACACCGAATGGTGAGTTTGTATACCAGAGATGTAACACAAAATGCACATTGACGTCGAGTAAATGTTAAGTGTAGTAAGTGACCGATCCTCCTTCAGTGTTAATCAGGACGTACGTTTGTTTACACAAACCGCAAAAAGAGGGAAAAGAAAAAAGACCTTATTATTGCCTTATGATAATATAGGAAAATTTTGGTTTAGAATTTGGATGGGTGGAAAAAAAAAGTTTGGTACACCAAGGTACGGGGCACAAAAGTCAAAATAGTCTATACCCTTCAAGATGCAAGTCGTTGGAATCTTTAAGAGTACAGTAATTGTTGTTATGTACACTTTCGTCATATTTTCATATAAGAGGGGGGTAAAATGGAAAAAACACTGTACACTTTCGTCATATTTTCATATAAGAGGGGGGTAAAATGGAAAAAACACGTTTTTAAACAGGTTACTCTAAAATGTAAACAAAAAAACAACAAATTACGACAGTAGATAGGATTAACCGGACGATAACATTATACAATTACATTATGTTGACTGAAAGAGTAATATGGTGAACGAAAGTCATATAGACTTTATTTTGGAAAATAATTGTTTAAAAAAAAAAAACACTGGCGAATACTCTTAAAATTACTGTTATCATTATTATATTTGATATTTTCATCTGCTTTAAAAATCATGTAGAACCAGGGGGAAAATGTACACTATTTAACAAATGGCGAAGTCAACTTAATAATTAATTAAGTATTTTCTTATATGTTTATTATTTACACTTGTTCAAAGTGTTTTTCTTATTTTTCATTATAATTTAGTTTTTAGTCGAAAATATAGATTCAAACAGTTAACATTCTTTTCTTCTATAATCATATTTCATTATGTTATCCGTCAAGCTTTGAGAAATCGGATGAGAATATGCTCGTGTAAAGAGTGGAATTTAAGGGCAAAACGGTACAATTTAGCTGAGCTGATTCTACTCTAACGTTGGTTGTCCAGTTCGATCAAAATATTTCTCTAATAATTATCATCTATTGTTTTCTGTTGATACTCATTATTTTATTGCTTGTAGCTTGTAAAACAAACAATAAAATAATAAATCGCTATTAAGCTGTAGAACGAGAACATTACAAAGGCTGCATCAAGAGAAGCATTGACACAGGGGAAAGAAGAATGTAAGAAAGGTTAGGAGAAAATAAAATAAGAAGAAACTGGAAAAAAGCCTTTTTTACATCCAACATAAATCAACAACAAGAAAGTCTTAAGGTCAATAGTTGATTGAAAGCTAAGGTAAAAACAGAAGTCACTACTAAAAACAAATGCAAGGTCAATCAACTCAAAACAAGTTTCAAGACAAATTTCATATGTAATAACTATAAAATTGACTAAAATAGTAAGAAAAATAAATTTCATAGCGACAACTTTGGTTTTATAGTCCGCTGTCACGAAATTAAAAAAAAAGGAAGGCGTTTTCTTTACGCTTGACTCGAATCTAAAGGTAAAATCAATTTGAGTGGAATAAACTCCAGGCAATTGAGTTTTATTTCTTTCTATTGGAAATCTAATAATAAAAAAACAGGGACTATGGAAGATACGAACTGAAGATGTCAAATCAAATATAATTAGCTTTTTTTCGAGAATTTGTAGAACTTACTTATAGTGAATAGAGTTAGTAGAACAACATTTATTGTCAAAAACCCATAGATGGAGCTCACGGAGTATATGTATAGTAAAAAACATTGATGAGCCATCGAGTAGATTAATATTAAAAAACATCGATGAGCACATCGAGTAGATGTATAGTCCTGAACAAAACCTAATGTGTTGATCAGGTCGTAAACGAAACGGGAAAAAGAGATATTAATGTTAAGCCGGAAAACAAAAGATTCAAAATTTGACTATCAGAACTTTCCGAGTCCATAGCGATATAAATAACGGGTTGAAATTATAAAGATGTCTGACTTTAGTATAATCCCTCGTCAAAAATTCCACATAATACAATAGGAATGTACAATGCACAACCCCCCCACTTGTACCCGGACTTTTCATCGTCCCACGGATCGTTCGGGAATAATTTAGGACAGAAGTTCGGAATCAATCGTTAGAGAATCGTTTAATGCACATGTGTTTCCTTATCAAATCTTCATCAGGTTGGAACGGGTTTATGGCAAATTGTCGCACCGTTTTTGGATGTTAAAAACATCCAAGAAAAACTAACAACAAACAGATAGGGAACAAATGTCGTAGCAAACGGTACTTGAATTTGGCTGAGGATCATTTGTCCTTACGGTAAACGATTCGCAAACAATTTTTGGTTGGAACAACTTTTATCCATTCTGTATGCCCGTGACGATCCTTAAGACGGTTTCAAGCTTAGTTGGAACAAAACTATTCTAAACAACGATTTTAAAGGTTTTGTACGTATGTAACGAAGATGAATGTAAACAACAACAAAAAAATATACTGCAGATAGACCATTTGTTTAATGTTTCATCATCAGTTAATTGTATTAAACTTAAACTATAGTTATTTATTTGACCTTTAAAATAACTGTTTTCTCTTTGAACATTATACATAGACAAACTTTTCCCAAAAACTTCTGTTACAATCAATAAGATAAGATATAACCACGTAAATTAGGACTTCTTAAGATAATCATAAATTGAACAAAATTAAGATATAATTAAGACTAGGATTTTTCGGATGAGACCGTAGAGATTTTGTAAATGCCCAAGTTTCACCTCATTGGGAAGATCCTTCTTAAGGAAGTTGCTTATGATGTTGGTAATGACTCTTGACGGGAATCACAAAATTTGTAACTCAGTCTATCGGAAGATCTAAAGATAGAAATTAGCCACGGAAGAAAACGATACTTAAAGTAAGCTTGAAATTTGAAATTAATACAATTAAAACTTAAGTAATAATAACTTGACCAATATTATTTAAATTTCTATAATGACCATTCGAAGTTTTGAAGAAGAAAAGAGGCAGAAAGATAAAAATTAATTTCCCCGCTCGGGGAATCGAACAAAATATCTTGACTAAACCGGAAGAACAAATAAACTAAAATAATTTCCAGTGAAATTATTTAAAACACTCACAATTAATAAAACTGGAAGTTACTCCTTAAATTGGTCTTTTAATATTTAATAAACTAATTTTGTTGTTTCAAATGATGAAAAGTATAAAGAAAATGCAGTTATTTTTGTTTTAATGAAGAAGTAATTTGGGGGAAAAGTCTCCTAATCTCTTATGCCTACGTAAATAATAATTTATATATGATAAACCAATAAAGTAAAATTGTTTTGTGGGATAAGGAATCGATAGGCATGCAACTTAGTGAATTATACAAACACTTCGTGCTATATAATCGATAATTTAAAGTAGGCAACACCGCAATCATAAAGAAAAGAAGGGTGGGGGAAGGGCGAACGAGAGTTGAAGGGTCTTTGACTTCTAAGAAAATTAAATGCCAGCACGAGACAAAAAAAGTTTTTTAAAATATTAACATAGTTTTAAATTAGGTATTACTGGACAAAGTTGAATACTTAAATTCCATACTGTAGTAGGTTATTTACTCCAATATTAAACGTAACAATGACGGAAGAGAATATCGCGTTTTAGAAGGAATAATTATTATTAATTTAGACTTATAAAACTAAGTTTATAGAAACTTTTTTGAAATGTAGGTTATAGTAAAATATTTAATGTTTTATTATCTAGTAACTATGTAATAAAGTCATTTTTTATATTTGCTCTTATTTTCCATTTCCTATGTGACAAATATTAAATCTTTAACAAAACTATAAATAAAGGTTATTGTGATGAGGTTGGGACATTTGAAAAAGGCGAGATAAGATAATGTGTGTTGCTTATTACTATGATAAAGGGTATTACAGTATTACAGTTTACTAATATAAATATGAAAATAAATATAATTTGAGCAGGATTGTCCAATCTACTTTCAGGGAGAACGTACGAATTGTGTAGTAGACTAGAAGGAGAGGCGAAGCTGCAGGACCCGCAGTGCTGGCGGCGTTGTTAGGTATGCATTAGTATTCTGAGCTAAACAATGAAGTTGCCTTATATATGTGCTTTCAGTAAGCATAAAGGGTCAGAAGCTATTCAACAAATCGGACGAGTTCGTTAACCAGCATAATCTGCTCAGCTGTTTCAAGATGGCGGCCATTTAAAAGTTAATTTTAGCTATAACGTTTGACCCGCTAATTATCAAGACACAATGGAACTTCTTCAAAGTATCTAGCTCAAACCGTTGAATACTTTCGGAAATACGCAGGTGCGTTTCGACATCCAAAAAGACAGACAGACGCAAAAAATTAAAAGTCTTCGGTTTTTCCTACGGATCCAAAAAAAGTTGCTGGTGGCATCCAAACAAGTATATGAGACTCCTCCAACTTCAGAGGAATCATGTTAAGCATTTAACAGATATAAATGAAATTAGCAAAAACTAACGTGAGATAACGGTACGGCAGTTAATACAAATTTTAAGTTCTGAATACATAAATACGAAAGAGGACAGAGGAAAGTTATATTCCGAATATGAGAATATTAAGTATAGAAATCTAAAGTATGTTAACGCAGATTTACTATTAAGAAGTTATCTTGTTTGGTATTTAGGTTATGAATGAACAAAAAAATGGTTAATTAACAAGACTTAAGTATTCTCAATAGAATCTGAAAATTTTAAGAAGCATTGGCTTAGTTTGGTAGAAGTCATATTAGCAGTATGGAAGTTATATAAGCAGTATGAATGAAGGACTGCTGCTCATCCTAGGACATTTGCCACACTGCACCAATGCCAGAAAGAATCATAATAAGTACATATAACAGCTTTTAGTATGCTCAAAGAAGTCTGGAAATACAAAACAAGCATAAAAATAAGTAAAAAAAGCCTCAATTATCAAATTATTTTGTGATATACAAGGACTACAGCTACTGATTAGATGCAGATTTTCTATTTCTGCATCAGCTGAAAAATTAACGTCATTTAAACAAACTCTTAAATTCAAAGAAAGCACCAACGCGGATACCGGGACTTTATTCATTTGATTAAGGAATGTCAATATAAAATTCCCGTCAAGTACTTGCCAGCAAGCTACTAAAAGTACCTTCTGTCAAAAATGCATATTTCTTTCATTATTATATTATTTTTACTAAAAAATGTATAAAAAGTTGTACTTTGGGGGAGCAAGGTGACCATATTATCCTTTAGCATTTTAGGTGTGCACTTATATTTGCTTCTTTTGGGGTAAAATGGGGGCTATTTTGGTAACGCGATATATATTTCTGATTTACATTTCAATACTTTTAAAATGATACCCCACCCAAAATTTACAATAAAATAAAAAATCTTGCGATCAGTTCGCAATTGCTTGCTGATCGAAGAAATTTCGAGATGTGAAGTTCGCAACATTTTTCCTGATTTTGGGCAAAAACGTTTAAGTTGTATACTAAACTTCAAATCTCTTGCAAAATAGGTCGAGAGATATGATCCAAGACGTGAAGGACGGAAAAGCATAATGGTTTCTAGTAGCTCAGTCAATTAAGGCCAAAAATAGGCTGTACCCGCAACTAATTAGGGGAAATCTGGATTTTTTCCTAATGATTGACCATGATAAGAGGTACATTCTCTC
This sequence comes from Gerris lacustris, assembly GCA_951217055.1. NCBI lineage: Eukaryota > Metazoa > Arthropoda > Insecta > Hemiptera > Gerridae > Gerris > Gerris lacustris. Next base: position 21,261,043 of record OX578282.1, read on the forward strand.
AAAAGTCCCCACTTCTCCCCCTTGTGCTTCCCCCCCTACCCCCTCTTAAAGTTTAAAATTTACTTATTTTTCACTTTTTACGCAAAACTGTTTATTTTTTGAAGAGAAGTGTTATTAACAAAAATATTTCTCACATAATTCTGCACAAAAAAGGTCCTATGCATGTTTGAAGTGAGACATACTGTTTTCGTGATATTGTTGATAAAAATTTCAATTTTTCATTTTTTCGAACCAAGATGTGTTAAAAACAACACTTCTGATTTTAATAAAGTTTGGATGGTAGGTCACACTTAGTAATTGGTAATTAATTGGTTCCCTTTCTGTCTGTCTGTCATCAATTTTTTGTCTGTCTATTATGAATTAATGTATTAATTTAGCAAAATTTAAAGAGCGCAGTCGGTTGAAATTAAGTTAGGGCCATCTGCGGGAAACTTGCGACAAACCATCCAAATTTCATATTAATCAGTTAAGTACTTTTGAAGATAAAGGTCGAAATAAATGTATGTTTGTGCGCATGTGCAAGATAAAATAATAGGCACAGAAGGTTTAAATTTATATAGGATCAACAATAGGCTAAGTATGGCCTACCATCCAAATTTCATTAAAATCAGAAGTGTTGTTTTTAACATATCTTGATTCGCAAATATAAAAATTTGGATTTTTAATCAATAATATCTCGAAAACGGTATGTCTCACTTCAAACATGCATAGGACCTTTTTTGGGCAGAATTATGTGAGAAATATTTTTGTTAATAACACTTCTCTTCAAAACATAAACAGTTTTGCGTAAAAAATAAGTAAATTTTGAACTTTAGGATGGGGTAGGGGGGAAGCACAAGGGGGGGAAGTGGGGACTTTTGAGAGAATGTACCTCTTATCATGGTCTATCATCAGGAAAAAATCCAGATTTCCCCTAATTAGTTGCGGGTAAAAACCTTTATTAACTGGGCTATAGGTTGACCTCGAAACCCTAATAAAGAGAAGGAGATTTAAAGTAAAAATAAACAAACTAACACCTCGGAAACTATAAAACGTCCATTAGCTCGAAAATTAATTGTTCACTAGGCTTGCATTAAATAAAATGTACTTTAATTAATCTTAAAGCGTAGCAATATGACCATAGAATGCTTTTAAAAGAGAAAATAACAGCCAGGCACATTAGTCAAGGTGAAATGCAGTGTAATGGTGTGGTTAAAGTTGAAAATAGGGCTAGACCGCACCCAACAGTACCTCATAGCCCTTCCAGCACGAAACCATTTACAATCACGAAACCACATCACTTCAACCAAACATAAATAGATAAATAATATATACTTTTAGGCCTTCGTGATTCATGAGCAGAAATCCAAATAAATATTATATAAATATTATTTACAATATGCTAAAAAAAAATACCATCAATAATTGAGTGTCATTTAAAGTTATACAGTATCATTTTTTGTTCTACTAACAATAATGACAGAAACCTTTGAGATAGTGAAGTCGATCGCAAAAATTAAAAATATTATTAATTTAACCTTTCCATGACGGTTTCATATCTTATAAAATACATTAAAAGCGTTATTCTAAAAGATCAAACCAATAGTAATTGCATGGTAGTCATTGCACTTTTTGACAAAAATTATAAAGTTGCCAAATTATAATTATTTAGTTTGCATTATTTCAATATTACCTATATTTTATTTATTTTTATTATTTTATTTTTTTTTTCAAAATAGGTGTGATTGTACATATTTAATAATTTGTCAAGGGGACAGCTTGTTCGGTTTGTAGCGCAGCGAGAGAAATCAATTAAAGGCAATAAGTAAATAGAATTAGTCAACTGATCAATCACGATAAAATCCTGATACCGTGGATCATAGCGACCGCGACGTTTCTTTTTTATATTGTCTTAATTCGTAGACAAATAAGATAAACTTTCAAACTTTATTAACTTAGCAATTTATCTAAATCCCTAATAAAACAATAAAATAATAATATAAACACCAGTGGCTCCAAAATATTCGGATTACGACGTTGATATCAAGATTTTTCTAAGCCAACTCTACAAAAATAAAATAAGCTAACAGTATTTCAAATTTATGCTAGTGCAATCGCAGCTTTAATATTCTTCCATTTTCTTTTTTTTACCTTGTCCCTTTTATATCAATTATGTGTTTATTGTTCATAGACGGGGGTCATTAAGGGTTTTTGATAAATCTTGACACTGTTACATCATGTCATAATTTCGGCTATATTTCGCCTCTCTGAGGCATAGACCCATAGACGGGCCTGAAACATCATTATTTTATATATAATTAAAAGTATTTTGAACATAATACAATAGGGAGGTAAACGACTTCTGTTTCTATGTTCTGAATTAAACTTTTAAAACTGGATTATACATATTCACTCGACCGGTAGGAAAAAACATTTTTCCCTGTATAGTTTAAAGTTTAAGATTTATAAAACTAAATGTGTTCAAAATAATTTTAATTATATAAAAAAAAATGATGTATCAGGCACGTCTATGCCTGAGAGAGGCGAAATATAGCCGAAATTATGACATGATGTAACGGTGTCAAGTTTAATCAAAAACCCTCAATGACCCCCATCCATATGAACACATAATTAATAATAACAGTGGATACATTTTTATAGAAATGATCAAATGAAATAATGTAATAAATATTGATTGTAGGGATAATAATAAATAAAACGTAACAGCCATTATAAAAAAAAGTCAAAATAAAATTTAAAAAGATGAATTCATAGGATTAACTAAAAGGACCAATGAAATTTCTACCAAAATAATTACTACAATTAAAGCAGCTAGAGGTTTAAGATCGAAAATAATATTTTTCAAGCGCAAGTACAGTTGAAAGATAATTTATTTTTAAGATAAGAAAGATAAAGATTTTTCGAGATAAACTTAAGTGAAATTTTAGCCTTGACTAAAATTTCCCTAAGAAACGACAAGAATTTAACAGGAAATGCTTGTTTTCAATATTTTAGTTGTCTATATATTACTACTATGATGGACATTGGATGTTATTAACTTTATAATAAGAAGAGCAGAGTTAAAATTGAAGGCTATTGTCAATTAAATGGTGGTTTATGGTAGCTTTAAATACAAGAATGTTTAATTACTCGTTGTATTAAGTTGTCTTATCACGTTTCGACATGAGTTTTATAAGATGTTGGTTATCTTCACTAAGGGTCTTCAGTGAAACCTTACAACAGAGAGATGACGAAGGTCTCCAAATACTTGGCACCCAATCACTTTAATCTGATCTCTTTTGTATCAGGCTTCGTTAAACTTTAACGGTTCAGATGATAGTTTTCAGAACTGATTCACGAAATGGGATTTTCATTCGATAATTAAAATGATCCAGAAATTATGATTATTCCTAATAGTTAATTTTTGTGGGGCCGATAACTTACAATTTTTACCGGTATTTAGTCCCGTTAATCTTACTTTTCCGCGCTCACCTTTGGTCTGACCCCCATGATCTATATGTGTCTCGGCATTTGGTGTTTTACTAGAAGTGTCTTTTTTACCGTTTGGGGCGTGTGAGGGGGGCTGTTTGATGTTTAAGCAAACATCATGTTTGACGGCCAAAATTTGCCCGACATCAGGTTTGCGCAAAATATTTGATCGTGTATGGGGGCCTTTACGCATTTTCATCTCACCACGCACTGAAGTTAACAACTTAAGGTTGAAAACCGGATTTGAACTGTGAAGTTATTATAAAGGAAAGCCATCTTTCTTTATTCCTAAATTTGAAACTTTAGATAATTTTTATCTTTAACTATATCCATCTCCTAAAATTTGAAATTATCCTTACGAGTTCACACTGCTTTTTGCCAAAGCGCTTGTTAGGTACGCAACGTTATATTCCTTTAACCCGACAAAAATGTTATACATATAACTCTTCAAAAAACTATATTTATAAACAAATACTTCACGAGTCTTTTTATGTCATAAACTTCTTTGATGTTATATAATATTTGTCCCTTTTATTACTAACCTCCTATTGTTTGTGGGTCGTTTAAAGGTAATAAAAGAAGAAGTTCACAATTGTTCAATTAAAATCATGCCTATATTTCGCCCCTCTTCGGGGCATATTCATGCTTAAAACCATCAAAAATCTATATTAAATTACCATTAATTATATCACACATTTGCTCCATATAAAATTAATTAAAAGAATGCTTCTTTGATGATAATAATATTATGTTTACAAGGTTCTCTACTATAAATAACTTTTTCTAGATATTTTTACAAAATTTGCAATTATTATTCCAGAAAAAACTTCATTGCGCCACTTTCTACGACCTTGTTTTCAGAAATGTGACAACACAGATAGATTTCACCATTAAACTTATTATCTATATAAGATATCATAATCCAGATACAAACCAAGTAAAACATTAAGCGTTTTGACTATTGGAATAATTAAAACCTGAACAATTTAATCATAGAGCTAACCTGAATAATTTAATCATAGAGCTAAATTAGTTATAAAGACTTTTGAGAGGTAATCATAGTCTGCGTGACAAGCATTCAAGTCCAAGGCAGTTCTCGACACTTACCGGTGCATCGAATAAAAATAGACATGATAAAATATAGATAGTGCTTCTATTTTAAACAATTCTAAGGAAATTATTTTGTCCATTATCAACACTCCTCAGCAAGAATTAAGAAAGTGGAAAAGTAGTCTATAAACAGCACTTCTCAGCGAAGATTACTAACACTTCCAAGAGAGGATTAAAAAGTTATGTGGTTTCAATTACTAGCCTTCTAAGCCTGAGAGTCTTAACCAGAGGTTAGAAGTCGTACTAAAAGTAGAGGGAACCGGATTTAAGGATTACTTTGCAGCGGAACATGTATAGATTTCGGTAGATAGGGCGTTAAAGATACTTAGCTAATGGTAAAGAAGGTATACAGATGAAGGAAGATAAAAATAAAACTGTAATCCTACATTTTTACTTTCTCATATAAAGAGAAAGTATTGTGATGGCGCGAAAATTCGATTTTGATGGATTTACACGTTTTGAGGTCCCCTGAGTCCAAAAAAGTGGTTTTCAAAAAATGTCTGTCCGTCGTCTGTCGTCTGTGCAGACGCCTGGAGCCTAAACTACTGGGCCGATTTTGACGAAATTTGGCATACATGTTCAGAAAAATCATACCCCGAGGCGAAATCGAGAAATTAATTTTAGCTCTTGTTATGTTCAAGTTAAACGAACATTATTAGGTTTAACTATGTAACTTTATTTTATATTTATATTTATGAAGTTAACATTGTCATGTCATTTGTCATATACAATACTATAAATAACATATTTACATCACATCTCCCCTTTCATCTCATTTTTTTATTTTTTTTTATTTTTTTATTTTTTTTTATTTATTTTTTTTTTTTATTCTGCTGGCCGTATAAATCTTCTGTTTCTCTCGTAAACACGACCACTGGGTAACTTGATAGTATATCGCCGGTAGTTTCCAACCTCTACTATTTCTCCTACCCTGTTCCATCGCTTTGTAATGGGATCTTGAATCCACACCTTTGTGCCTAATTTTAATTCCTTTAGCCTTTTGGTGTTCCTATCAAAATATCTCTTCATTTTTTCCTGCCCCGCTTTTTTCTGGTCATATATTTTTGCTTGTTCTCGCCACTTTCTTTGAAATGCCCTAGCATGGGCTGGTACCAGTGACCTCATGTTGCATCCATATAACAGTTCTGCAGGTGACTTTCCACCTTCCTTAGGTGTGTTCCGCCACTCTAACAACCCAGCATAATATGCTTGTTCATCTATTTTACTGTCACTTGTACATTTAATAATTAATGTTTTCATAGCTTTTACAGCTGCTTCAGCGTGGCCGTTGCTTTGCGAGTGATACGGTGTGGAAGGGCTGCTAACCACATGCCAGTCTTTAAGAAATTGTTTAAAAGCCTGCGCCTTAAACTGAGGACCGTTGTCTGTCCGTAATCTAACCGGTACTCCTGTATCTGAAAATACCTTTCTAAGACACCCGATAATTTTCTTAGCATCCGGCTCGCTTTTCCCAAATTGGCATATAACAGGCCAACCTGAAAAACGGTCCACATATACCAGGAACTTTTGACCTCCGCTAGAAAACAAATCAGCTGAGACATCCTGAAAAGGTCTGGTCGGTGGAGGCTCAATTACAAGTGGTTCATTAGCCACAGATGGTCTCATTCGCTGACAAACCTCACAATTTTCTACAGTTCCGGTAATGTCGCTGTTCATCCCTGGCCAATATACCGTCTGCCTAGCTCGTCTCTTTGTTCTATCTAATCCCTGATGAGAATCATGAAGCCGATCTAGCACATCTCTTCTTGCAGCCTGAGGGATAACGACCTGGGTACCTTTCAGAATTAACTTGTCTTCACCTGACAGTTCGTCTCGCACCTTCCAGTAAGGTAACAGCTCTCGTTCTAACTGTCCCCGGTTGCTAGGGAAACCTTCTTGTATTCTTTTCTGAAGTTTTTGATATGTTGGATCTATTTCAGCTATCTTCTTTAGCTTGTCTAACAATACGTCTTGTAAATGATCCGGCTCGTCCATGAAGCTGTCTATTTTAGCTATTTGATGTGCTGTAAGAGAACTCATTTCACTTGCAGCCTCTTCGGCCAATAAGTCATCCTTTTCTGGTGTCTGCACCGGAGCTCTGGACAGGGCATCAGCTATAAGATTATCCTTGCCTTTCTTCCATATGGCTACTAATCCGTATCCAGCAAGCTTCTCCTTCAGCCTAGCTATTCTAGGGTTTTCTATACAATCTAATGACTTATCATTTAAGATTGGTACTAACGGTTTGTGATCCGTTACTACCTTGAAAGCCTCTAGTCCTAGAAGGTACATTCTGCATTTAGTGATTGCCCATACGACCCCTAGTAGTTCTATCTCAACCATAGCGTATCTGCTTTCAGTTTCTGACAAGAATCGCGACCCACAATGAATTAATTTCCATACGCCTTCGTGCTTCTGCATTAACGCATATCCTAGTCCATTGAGTCTTGACGCATCAGTAAACACAGCCGTTTCTTTTCTAATATCAAAATGTGCCAAGACAGGTGGCTCTGTTAATGTTTTTTTTTACTTTCATGAAAGCCTCTTCGTGCACCTCTGCCCACAAAAATAAGTTTTTCTTTTTTAGTAAGTCTCTCAAGGGATACGCTGCTTCACTGACCTGTTTAGAGAAGCATCCTAGTTGATTTACCATCCCCAAAAAAGACCTTAATTCTGTAATACTCTTTGGTGTAGCAAAATTTTGAATCGCATCCACCTTCTTAGGATTTGCCTTGATGCCTTCATTACTGATAATGTACCCTACATACGGGACCTGAGGTTGGGCAAAAACCACTTTCTCTGCATTTAAAGTAATTTTTTTTTCTCTGCACCGTTGTAATAATTTTATAGTTCTTAATACGTGATCCTTAAATGTTCGATCATAAAGAAGAACGTCATCTACCACTTTTTCCATGTTGCCAATACCCTGAAGTGCTTCATCACCCCGTCTGCAGAATTCATCACCTGAGCTTACTAACCCCATTGGTGATCTCAAAAACCTGTACCGACCCCATGGAGTGAGAAATGTAGTTAAATTTTGACTCTCCTCGTCTAGCGCTAGTTGCCAATACCCACTGGCCGCATCGAAAGTAGAGAAATACTTAGCTTTGGTATCAATATTCGAAACAGCATCCCATGGTCCTTTAAAAGGATGAACTGGTCTAGCAACATAGCGGTTTAACCTAGTAAAGTCAACACACACCCTCAGTTTACCATTCGGCTTTTGTACTACAACCATTGGACTAACAAAATCACATGCTTCATCCCCTGATGCTTTTATTATACCTTTCTTTTCCATTTTGTCCAACTCTAATTTGACTTGGGGCCTCCATGCATACGGAATCTTTTTAGGCGTCGTTACAGCATAGGGTACAGCTCGTTGTTTTAAGCGCACATGTACCGGTGGTCCTTCCATTGGTTTTAGTGACTCTGAACTGAATACGTCCTTAAATTCTTTAATTAATGCTTCTCTTACTTCTTCTATTTGAGTTTTACTAGGTTCAGTCGGGATATCTTCTAGAATATTTATTCTGTTTATTGGTTTTGGGAAGTTTTGATGAATCATCCTTAAACTCTTCATAGTTGATCTATCTAACAACAGCTCCTTAACTCCTTTACATATATAAATTCGTGTTTGGGCCTTTTCTTGTTCGTACCTTATTTTACACTCAACAAAACCCAGCACCTGCAGTCTTGACGAATCAGCCGTCAGTAATTTCACAGCACACTGCTGAATATGTTTCATCGGGTATTTGCAGGCCTTTATAAAATCTTCTCCTGCAACAGAAACTTCTGCACCGGTATCCGGTGTTGCTTGGTATTTTGAGTAGCATTTATTCTCACCTAGCTTGACCTCTACCTCGATGCTGCGTGAGCTCTTCATTTTGTTGATACTTTCGACAGCCTTAACTATTAAACAACTAAATTTCTCATCTTCATTAGCTGCGTCATTAAGAGCCTGGACTCGCTGTGACCTGCAGCACCGCGAGTAGTGACCCCGAGCATTGCAATTTTTGCACGTAGAGTTTCTTGCGGGGCATTCTTTTAGGGATTTATGCCAACTATTGCTGCACCGACTACACCTCCTTTTGCTATTTTGAGCCCCGGTCTCCTCTATTTTCTGGCCTACAGCATCAACACTAACACGTTTACTGGCCTGTGTTTCTTCTTTGGATGCCGCTTCCTCCCTTTCACACAGCATGACCACGTCATTTAAAGTCGCAGAAGGTGACAGCGCTCTACATTTCTTTCTAATTTCTTGATCGTAAAGAGTCTCGATCAGATGGTCCATGATATATTTTTCATAGCAGTGAGTGCATGGATCACTGAGCTTGAACAACTTTACTTTCTCTCTATAAAAAATAAAAAATGACTCACCTTCTTCTTGCTTCCTCTGTAAAAACAGTGATTGTCGCACTCGTACATTCTCCTTCTTTTTGAAGTACTCTTCAATTTTATCTAAAACGTCACATGCTCTATTCTCTGCAAGGTTGTCAATTTTAAGGACTACTTTTAGTACGTCCACCATGGCTTGCTCCATAAAAGACGCAAGTAAAATTGTCACTCGCCCTTTATCACTCATCTTCAAACCTTGCAACGTAAAATAATTTTCAACTTTATGCCGCCAATCTGAATATTGTCCAAAAGACGACTCTTCAATTAACCTGTCAGGAGCCGGAATGCCGCTACTTAACTTGAGACCCTGACCCGCTTCACCACTTAATTTACTAGTACCAGCACCACAACATTTAGTACTTATAAGCAGGGCGATGGTGCTTTTTAGCTCTCTTATTTCAGAGGCAAACCGGGCATCTATTTCTTCACGGGACTCTGGTTCCTCCTCCTCTTTCTTTCTTTGTGCTCTTTTCTTTGACATTTTTTTTTTTTTTTTTTTTTCTGATTAACAAGAAATAAGTAAATGATTTAATTTATGTACATTACTTTTGTTTCTTACTTTTGATATGGTTTGTATATTCTTAATAACCGAACTGCGCCATGTTATGTTCAAGTTAAACGAACATTATTAGGTTTAACTATGTAACTTTATTTTATATTTATATTTATGAAGTTAACATTGTCATGTCATTTGTCATATACAATACTATAAATAACATATTTACATCACAGCTCTAAATTTGGGGGCGCTACCCCCCCCAAAAACTCTGAAAAAAACGGAAAAAAAATTATTTCTCGAAAACGGTTCCGACGATTTTGATTAAAAAATTCTAAAATGTAGTCCATTGGAATACGAATCCAACGATGTAAGCCGCTTTCCCGGGAAAAATCTAGTTCCTGAGAAAATAGCTTAAACGCGGACGGAGAGAGCCCGGGTTCGATTCCCCGCCCAGGAGAAGTTATTTTTATGATAAATTTTGATGAAATGTTCAATAATAATTAAATGTACATACGAAAACTAATGGAAAACTAAATGGAAAACACTGGGCTATGTAATTATGAACTCGTATATGAGAAAGTTTGTCTGAGTTGTCTCGGACCGATTTTTTAGAATTAGAAATGCGCAACATAATATTAAAATAAATTAATCAACAAGGAATGAAAACTCAAGAGGTATTTAGTATTCATATTATCTTGACATGTCTGGACGTAGTTCTATAATATATTATCATTCAAGGCTATGGATATAGGTCCAACGCATTATCGGACTTAGCTTTTTTAACTAAACTGAGTGTTTCTTTTCATGTTGCATAATTTTATCTATTGTAACAATGACAGTAATTCTATGCATTTTAGTTTAAAGAGCTAACATTTGTTCACTATGAGAATCAAGGGTGTATATGTCTACTTTGTATTATCATTTGTATGAAGTACAATATAAATTTTTCCTTGTATTTTTAAATTTAATTCCTATATAAGCTTAGGGTCAATAAAGTTAAAAGGAAAAATCTTTAAGATTGTTGGCATTTCTGATATAAGGGGGGTTAATAAAAAATAATACATGTAAAAAATGGGTTAAGGTGTATGATGAAATCATCAAACGACATGGCTTTCTATTTCTATAAGAACACGTCACCTAAAGGATCTTGGTAAAACAGACAAGAGCACTCAGAAACAAATGCCTCCAAGCAACTGAGTGGTTTTATGCAGATACGGCCTTTTTGAAAATTCTGAAAGACTCCAACAGCATAAGAAGCCCAAGTGGGCTTCCAAGGATTGTACAAAAGAAGTCAGAATTGTAATCCTTTCCAAGGGAAAGAGAAAATAGACCACAAAGGAAAGAAACGACTGAAGAAGTGATTATACAGACTCAAGTGGCAAGTCTACAAGTTTAGAGGTTGTCGATGTACTCTGCGGAGGCAACGTTCGTTCAAGAGGCCCACTTGAATATTTTAATGACTACATCCGTCCTCATTTTCCTTCACGACATCAAGAACAAAAAAAATTTGAAACGTATAGTTTAATTCATTTTTTTTTTACTTTAAAGTTATAAATTAAGGATAGGTGTTAAAAATTTCTAGAGGTTATGACCCTGGTTTTGAATAAACATTTCTTTCAAGTCCATCTTTGAAACTAAATATAGACATACGGTTCAACAAATATACTAAGATCACTTGACTATCTTTTTATATAAACGTATAGAGCAAATAGTATTAAGACTTTTCGACACTCTTAACGACCTCTACCACTTCATTATTAGGGTTTTCACATCCATTCGATGCGGTTACTAAACGATCCTCTGGAAATCTAACCAGAACACCGCATGCGTCATTGTTTTAGGCAAGTACGATAACACTTGACTACACCGAACTCTGATTCCATCTCTTCTGCCTATGCTAAAAATAACAAAATAAATTACTCACTATTAAATTACGAATCCTCTTGGACGTATTAGATAGACTATACCCTCAAAGATACTAATAGCTCAAAAGTATAAAGTGGATAAGTTAGAATTTCTAAAATGACGTCATTCGTTAAACCAAGAATACTCCTACAATCAATTGTGTAGGATTTTATTGTGGAAAGGGGTGTTAATTAATAGGAACTATCAAAACTGTGACTTTTGAATAGTGATATTTAATTCCGACAAGGTAACGAACCAAAACCAAAGCTAAATTTAATTTTAGTATAGTTTAATTGATAATTTAGTTACTTATATATATATAATTTATATTGATCCATTTAAATTTTGCTTCCGAGCTAACCGAAGGTAACGGAAGCTATGTGACCGTTCTGGAGAACGAATCATTTTTAGGTCTCCGATTTCAAAAATTCCAAGACAGAAATCCGTTTCAGACATCAGAGAACATTTTTGGTCCCGTGTCTTTCCTGTCGCTCAATTTTTGCGAACCAACATATCTTAATAAATACTCGTCCGATTTTATTGAAATTTAGATGGTAGGCCATAATTAGCTTATTTTTGGTCCCTTTTAAATTTAAACCTTATGCACCCATTTGTTTCTCATCCATATAAGCACAAACATAGATTTATTTACACCTTTATATCTTCAAAAGTACTTATCTGATTTTTATGGTTTGTCGAAAGTAGCCCGCAGATAGCCTCAGATTAATTTTAATCGTATGCGCTCTTTAAATTTTGCTAAATTGATACTTTAATATATGTAAAAAATCAAAACAATTTTGACAGATTAAAAAAACGGAGGAAAATGAAATAAATTGTATAATACTTTTTAAAAGCATAAAATCATTAAATTTTACGAAATAGGATGCGAGGAAGCTATGTGCCACACTAATTGGCAGAGTATTTTAAAAATGAATACCAAGTAGATTATAATGATTAAAGACTAATACATTATTAATCAATAATAATGTATTATTAACCGACTTACCTACAGAATGGTAATATAAGACCTGTATTTCGGAGAACATTAATTTTTTATGAACAATAATTTCTATCATCGTTAAGGTGTTGATTTAATTAAGTACCAGCATCACAAATGATTGGCGATAGTCTAAATAGATGAAGGAGATAGACCACAATATTAGGACATCATATCAGAAAACTAATTAACCATTTAGAATGGTCAAAAGCATAATTTATTAAACAAATAATATCTTTTCGTGTTATTTTTCGTATTCTAAGTTAAGAAATCCAGTAAAAGACTATTGGAATCATAATAAGAAATGTGGCGTCACACATCCACAAAAGATTAAACTACATCTAACGGTTTGCACTAACAAATATAACCTTGATTTTGGTCTCAGTTTACTTAAGTTTTGAACGTATCTCATTTCATCAAAGATCATAACAGGAAAACGCAAAGAAAGACGTAGTTCCTTGAAATTTATGAAATGTGACCTGAAATTTAAGGATGCCCAGAGTACCTAATTCATTTTATATTGATTTTTTTAATAAAACCTGATACCTACCAACCTACTACGTACATTTAAGCCTACTACGTCTAAGGTGTTTTTTACTTTTTAAGAGAAAATATTACGATGGCGCTTTGATTGAATTACACGTTTTAAGGTCCCCTGAGTCCAAAAAAGTGGTTTTTAAAAAATGTCTGTTTGTCGTCTGTGCAGACGCCTGGAGCCTAAACTACTGGGCTGATTTTGGCGAAATTTGGCATACCTACATGATGTTCAGAAAAATCATACCCCGAGGCGAAATCGAGAAATAAATTTTGGCTCAAAATTTGGGGGCTCTACCCCCCAAAAACTTTGAAAAAGCGTGAAAAAAAAAATATCGAAAACGGTTCTGACGATTTTAATTATACTATTCTAAAATGTAGTCTATTTAAATACGAATCTAACGATATATGCGTTTTCCCGGGAAAAATCTAGTTCCTGAGAAAATAGCTTTAAACGCAGACAGTGAGACCCCGGGTTCGATTCCCCGTCGAGGAGAAGTTATTTTTATGATAAATTTCGATGAAATGTTTATTATTAATTAAATGTACCTACGAAAACTAATAAATGTAAAAAACTGGGCTATGTAATTATGAACTTATGCGCATGAGAAAGTTTGTCTGAGTTGTCTCGGACCGATTTTTTAAAGATAGAATAGAAAAAAATAAATCTTTAAAGAGAATAATAAATTTGGTTAACAGTAAAAGATAGACTTTACAAAAAGTAGTATTAGATGTGGAGGCAAACCCAATCGCTCTTTAAGCCCTTTCGTTTTAACGCCGTGAAATATTGCTGATACTCTTTAGGCCCTTTTGTTTCAATGCCGATTAAAAAATTCATAAATATTGTCAATTTGCAAGAAGATATCATTTCATTTTATTAATAACCAAAACAGTTAAATTGTGGTACTTAATTAAAAGGTACTTTAAATAAAAGTACTTAATCAAATTATTAACTATACATTATTAAATTAAATTAGTTGAAGATACAATAGCACAAAAGTATCAAGACACATACAAAAAAATAAATTAATAAATAAAATTCAATAAATAAATTTAAAACATACCAATAACGTCTCCTTCGATACATTGTCATATTGTCAATATTTTCCACAAAACAAATCAAAAATTTAAACAATAAAAGCACAGCCTATACTTATTTCTTTAAAGAACGCACTACAACAAATTGTTTAACTATATATCTAAAAATGAAAAAATAAAAAAAATAAAATAAAATAAAACTACAACAAAATGGTTAACGTTATTCCAGAGATTCTCACACTTTAAATAATTCTCACGTAATTCTTTTGCAAACAATCTATCAGCTCTTAGTTATTTAAACAAATGAGATTACGACTCTACAAACTAAAAACGATACAGTAATTTACTCTTCAAAAATAAAACATTAATACAACAATGATCTTCATTTATTTTAATATATTTATCTTGACTTTATCTAAATTTTTCTCCCCCTTTTAAAAATACGAAACGTAATGAGATTAATTAAAAGTAGAATAATTAAAAGCACAACTAAAGTGTTAGGAAAATACGACAAATATTTCCCATTCATTGGTTATTAAATTGACATTTTTTATTTTATTCATAAAAGGATTTAAAAAAAAAAAAAAAAAAATGGGAAATTGAAGTTTAATCAATGAATCTGAACGAGTTCAGCAGCAATTTTTTTTAATTATCTGGTATCATTATAAAACGAAATATTTAATGATAAAGCCAAATAAGGATAATTTACTTTTATTATTAATGAAAAATGTCATTAAGTACGGTAAACTTTTAGATAATAAGTAGTATTCTATAATAAGCTGAATGGTATTATTATAATTATTATTATAATATTATTACGTAAATCCTATTTTTATTTCACATTCAATGTCAAAAAAAAACTAACATTATTTATTTATATTTTATTTGTGAATGAATGAACGATTGATAAAATTACCATAAGGGAATACAAATACCATAAGGGAATATAAAGAAATATTATGATAAGTAGGTAATTAACTTGTTAAATAAATAAATAAAATATTTAGGTATTATTAAATTAAATATTGTTACTATTCTGTGTTATACTTTAGCATTAAATTTGAACAAGAGTAAATTTAAAACTATTTGTCCTTTGGTGTGAAATTAAAATGGCCTACGATTTTGTTTTAACTTAATTTTCAAGATTTCGTTAAAAAGAGTATTTTAACTGTTGTTTCAAATTAGCTAGAATGTTAGTACATAATTATAAGACGGTGTTTCAAATAAATAAAACAAATATCTGTGTTCATATAACTTAATTAGTACGTTATACTCCGAAGTACAACGTTTAGTATAGAAAATAATATCGCTATATTTACTAAATACCTCATGCCTTATGAGAATTCAGTGATTTTTTTATTTTATTTTTTAAATTAAACATTTAGAAAGAAAAATAATACAATAAGAAAAAGTTAATACGGGATAAAAACCTAAACGAGTAAGAATGCACGAAAAGAAGTGCAAAATGAAACTGAAAGTGAGATTTAACTAAAGCAAGCAGTTGTTTCTTTTTTTTCATCTTGGCAAAAAAAGGGGGTAAGAAGTGATTACAAATGAATTGAAGAAAACAACAAACACAAAGATAAAGGATATCTTAAAAGAATTTTTTAAATTAAAAAAAAAGAAGAAAAACAGATTTTTCATATATTTTTTTAAAACATATTTACGACTTCGTGACAAAACGTAAGTTCCGTTCATTTTGATTATTAGTACTAAGATATGATATGAAATCATATTTTTTTACTGAAATTGACATAATGTGATAAATAAGAATTAAAAAAAGAATACGAGTAGGTTGCGTACTAAAGCTCGCAATTAAATTATTTTGTATTATCCTACAAAGTCAAATAAGATAAAATTAAATGTGTTTTTGGTTTTTTTTATCACCTCATAAAATGTGGTTTAATTTCAATTCTATTTTTATTCATTTATTATTACTTCGAAACAAAATAATAATAATAGACAAATGTTAAAGTTGCAAAGAAAATATCGACTCTATAGGCCTATTTACACTTTGATTAGTGCGAGTGCGAGTGGTTAGTAAAAACACTAAACCCATTTGGACACCATGCGTGTTTAGTGAAAGTGTTAAGTAATTTTTAAGAAATTTTCACTAAGCACTTGCAAAAATTTACTAAACTCTTGCACTAATCAAAGTGTAATGGACCTTATATTGTTAAATAAAATGTGTAAATATATAATTTAAAAATAATTATGAAAGAGATAATAGTTGCTACTTTCGTGAACCCTAATTTCATTAAATATTTAATTCAATAATTATAAAACGATAATAGTTTTAAGTTAATTCTTTGGACTTTTCGACATATTTAGAAATCAAACGTTTTATTAAGTTGGTAGACCCTACCTTCATTAACTTAATATTTGCACAAGATATATTCGACATAGACATATTAAAAGTATACTATTTTCAGTTTAATTGTTGAGACCCTAGCATTATTAATTAATACTTATCATAAGGAATATTCGTCATTGATAATATAAAGTTTTTAGTAAGTATACGTTTGACCCTCATACCTCAATTAATTTAATGTTCTTATTAATTTAATATTTGTTTAAAGAAATAATCGACATACTTAAAAGATAATAATTATAGGTTGGTGTATCATATACCTCTATTAATTTAATATTTGTATAAGAAATATTGCACTAATTAAAAACATAATAGTTTTAGTAAGAAGGTGAACCCTAGCTTAATTAATTTAATATTTTTATAAGAAATATTCGACATTGAATAGATACACATTTTATACTAAGTACGTTGGACCCTACCTCTATTAATTTAATATGTTCTTATTAATAGACTATATTTGACGTATTTAAAAGATAATAGTTCTAGATTAAATTATTTTGACATTCCTCAATAGATTATTTATCATGATAATTTGTTTAAGATTCACACTCACATACATAAATATCTTTAAATGATTGCATAATGATACGTGATTAAATTTTAAGATATAAAAATCCACATGCGCACCTATATTTAAAAATAGTAGTATATTAATTCAAAAGAGCTAATGATAAATGTTAAAAAGTCAAATGATATACAAGTAGAGAATGTTAACGAGCTCAATATCTTGAACAAGACTGAACAGACAAAATTCAAGAGACAGATAAATAAGCAGTGGAATTTAGCACCTCTTTAACGCCAATTTAACTTATTAGCAAGTGTCGTCATGGCTCCATAGACAATAACACCATTCTACAATCATTTACATCTCAAATCAAACTATCCACAATCACAGACAAACTAGTTCAAATTGGTATAACCAGAAAAAACCAGATATACTTTAATATGAAATATGGTAATAGAGGTTATATAAGTATTATTATTATTTATTTTATGGGGGGGGGGGGAATAATATGAAAATATAGATACATTAATTGTGGTAAATAAGAACCACAATTTTACCCTTTTAAAAAATTATTATTCACTTTTGACAGCGCGGGAAAATCGAAAACATGTGGAGGGAGCCAATAAGAGCAATAAAAACGTCATTGGCCATACCCCTCCTACAGGCCTAGTGGCTTTATTTTTTTTCCTTACATAGGTTGGCCAATCTGTGTGCCAAAAGTTAATACTAATTGTAAAAATAATATATCCTATTTCTAATTAGCGTTCAGCCTGCGGAGTTAGCTCAAAGTTCAGTGCTAGTACAGCCAGTAATCATTGGTAGCAGAGATATCATATTATATTATTATGTAGGCTGCCAATAAATAAAATAATTTATAGTTTATAATAAAGATATGCAAAGAAATGCTCTGGGACTCAATATTGTTCATTAAGACAAGAGTTTGCAATTCAGGGTCAGATTTAGTTATTTCCTCTCTCATTTCTTTTTTTTCACAAACAAATGTGTCAAATTGTGCGAAGGTTCAAGGCAGCGGCCGCTTTTCGACGAGGAAAGCGAGTAGGGGGCAGAGCCCCCTAGTATATAATTAATATAAATTCATATCCGAAAAAGAAAATACAAAGTTAAAAA
This sequence comes from Gerris lacustris, assembly GCA_951217055.1. Classification (NCBI taxonomy): domain Eukaryota; kingdom Metazoa; phylum Arthropoda; class Insecta; order Hemiptera; family Gerridae; genus Gerris; species Gerris lacustris. Next base: position 21,278,993 of record OX578282.1, read on the forward strand.
TGTATATTATATCTCCTATTTAAATACATTCATTCAACTTAAAACAAATTTCATGGCCCCTAAGTGTGGGGGCTCCTAAGCAACTGCTGATTTTTCTTATTCGTAAATCTAGCCTAGCTGTTATTAACTGATTTCAAAAGTAAAAAAAATAATGAATAAACCGATAAAAATATAATAAGGTTATCAATTTCGATCAAAAATTTATGACCATAAAAATGAAGTGAATTACCGATGTAATCAATTAAAAAAGTACTTCATTTAAAAAAACCAAAGAACTAGTCCATATGTAATAATAAGCAATTTTATCAATGAAGATCACGCAATTAATTCACTTGAATTGTAAATAAATATTTACGTTACATATATTTACAAAAACAAATATACCAAATTTATTTTTTTTATTTTTTTCTTTTAATTTTTTTTTCTTTTAGAAATAATCTGCTGAAACAAAAAAGCTGATATTTATACTGATTAAATATAATAATTAATCATTTAATTACTAATTCCTTATCTATATGATTACATTGAATAAAAACAAAACCCGAATAAAACTAATGAGAATAAAAAAGAAAGAACGATTAAAACCAATCAAAAACTTGTTTACCGATTAAAAAGACAAACAAGTAATTATTATTTCAATTACTATTTGTTTATCTGAAGATTAAAAAAAAAAACTGAAAAAACAAAACAAGAAGAGCACTGTAATATAACGTGTGGTTAAAAAAATAAATAAGTAATTAATACTTTTTATCTATATGATCAAATTAAATAAAAACAAACACCCAGTAAAATCAATGAGAATAAAGAAAAAAAGAACGATTAAAAACAATCAAAAACTTGTTTACCGATTAAAAAGGCAAACAAGTAATTAATATTTTAATTATAACTATTTGTTTATCCGATTAAAAAGGCCAACAAGTAATTATTTTTTCAATTAATATTTGTTTATCGAAAGAATAAAAAAAAACTGAAAAAACAAGAAGAGCACTGCAATAACGAGTTATTAAAAAAAGTAAATAAGTAGTTAATATATATTTTTTTTATCTATATATAAAAAAAACACTGAATAATACATGAAGACCACTGAAGTAACAACTTATGATTAAAAAGATGTCTCAAACCGATTAAAAAAAGTTAACACATACTTATTCATATTAATACTACATTGACATCTATCAAAATATGAGTGAATGGAATTTTAAAAAAATGAATGAAAATGACAAGATACTCGTAGTATGACGGAGGATTGATAGTTTGGTAGAACAAGACTGGTTTTTAACTGAACAAGATGGCTAACCAGGCATCTACGCAGCGTCAAGGAACCCCTTCAGTATGGCCCTCAACTGAGCCACTCAATCTAGGTTAACTAGAAACGTAATTGATACTCAACAGAATACGTTTAATATCATATTAAACGTAATACATCAACATAAATATACCTAATAATTCACAGTGAACGCAAATCAAATGCATTCTTATATACTTTTATAAGTAATGTGATATAAGGAAATAAATTTAAGTAGGAAACAAAATATAATATACACGTTTATAAAATGCTTTCTTTACCGTAATATGTAATATGATATAAGGAAATATAGAAAGGGGTGAAAAATGTAAAAAAAAAACAATATGCATATTATATACCTGTAATATACCTTGAAGGTATCTTATAATTAAAAAAAAATATGACCGCAAGGTTCTATCTTAATAAAGCATAGTTATTCGCATACATATGAGAATGATTAATTTTTTTTGAAAAAAAAGTACAGTTAATATTTTTTAAAGTAAAGTTAAAGTTTTTGATTGGTTGAATTTTGTTTTTATTTATCTGCTTGGTTTAAAGTAAACTAATTTCGACATTAATTACGTTACACATTGGTCCACCGGAGCCGGATACAAAATTTTAAGGGATTTAGAAAAGCTATTTGATTTGTTGATGAATAAGATTTGTTGATGCAATAATATTTAGAAATAAATTAATTTATTAAAATTTAATTGAAAATAGCTCAACCAGAACGTAGTTGATATACTTTAATTAAGTTTTTATTTTTTTTATTATAACGTAAAACGATTTAAAGGGTGATTTTTTTTTTTTTTTTTTTTTTTTAATTTGTGTAAGCGGTTGTGGTAAAAAAAGGAATCGAAATTTAAATTATCAAAATGTATAGCATATTAAATACATACGTATTAAGTATATAAATTAAGTTTCATGCTCAAGAAGACCCGTAAGGGAAGGTGGAAGGCACCTATACCATATATACCAACGAACAAAAGTACGATAATATTGCGAATGAAAATAGGAAAAAAAAAAAAAAAAAAAATACAAATCTGGGCCTTAAAAGAAAGTTACAAACAATTATACATTTTTCACGCTAAAATAATAGCGAAATTGGGTTATTTTATGTTCTAAGTTTAATATTGTTTTCAAAGGAGTAATGATTAGAATGTGGAGTAATATTAGCACTGATTGGAATTTAAATAATTACTGCTCAAATATTTACGGCCAAATCATCAAAATTCTCTGGTCTTTAACCAGAAAAACATTATAAAACCAATGAAAATTGTAAGTTAAAATAACCAAAAATATAGAAATAGTTAAAAAATGTGGAGCTTATATTCCTCGATAAACCGATTAAAATTATAAAACATTTATTTATTGCTTGATATTAACAAATGAAAGAAAGAAAAATAGATTTAATAAAACTGTTTCCCGTTTAAAAATTCCATTTTATATTATTTCGCGAGATCAAAATTAAAAGTTGGAACGATAAAATGTAATGATATGTTGCCAAATTAACTCAGACGTATTAGTAAACAAAGAATGGATGTAAAAAAAATTAAAATAAAAGTTTTAAATTGGGAACAGAACAAACTCTAGTTCACATGTAGACAATCTAATGAGTTAGTAGGCCACGCATTTTTATTTTAACTCTCATTCTTAAGTATAATTTAGATTGGATTTAAATTGTAGAAGCGGTAGCACAGAAATTAAGCAACATTTTTATCACTATAATTGTCAATGTACTTTTAAGTTATGAAGAGAAAATTGTTTATAAACATCGGACGACTCCAGACATTTTCTTGTAAATAATAAATTTTAATGTTTATGAACTAAGTTCGACTTATACTTTCACCACTTAACGTAGTTTAACAGTTGTTAAGAATTGTTATGATGAGTCGGAGCAATAGAACTGTTTAAGTGTGACTTTGAGTCATTGCTCAATATCCTAGAAGAGGCTTCCAGTAATGGAAGCGCTTTTACACATTTCAAGACATGTCTTTATGGAAAACAAATATAGATACCCCAGTTAAGAAAGGCTTGACTTGTAAGCTTACTGATAATAATTTTTAAAATACATTAAATACTGGTTTAAAAAATTGATTGGTCAAATAAAACTAACTTTGAAAAAATGATTGATTATACTCCACAAATCAAATTTTCTCTTTTAATTCATTGTGTTAAAAATTGTAATAAATAATTTAGCTCATATCATAAAAGCGCTAAATACATGTCGTAATAATTTAATAATTTAAAACTGAGCAAAAATTGATTACATTAAACAATATCTATTATGAGCAAGAAAATGGCATAATTGCAGTCTCAAAATTAAAGATGAGTTGATTTGTTTTACATTTTTCTGTCAACGAAATACGTTAGATATTTAAAGATCTAGGAGTTGAAACCATATAAAAAATAAAATATATCAGCTGTTAAAAAAACATTAAAAGTTCCAAATGGAGACAATTTTTGACTGAATTAGGTTTAAAAGAAGTACAAATAAAAGCTACGACAATACAAAAAGCCTTGTTCCTAATATCGCGACAGTAAAAATGAAATCACCTCAATGACAATAAAACAAAATTTAAAGCGTTAATTTAAACATGTTTTATGAAGTTCAAACAACCAGTCTTATCATTCAAGGTGCAAATATTAACCTGCAATAAAATACTAAACAAGGTAACAGGGCTAAAAAAGGAAAATAGTATGCATTTGATGTGTGTTTAACACTTTTAACAAGAGTATTTAACTCATTAAACAATCCAACCATTCATTGTTTACGAACGTACAAAAGTTACACGACATTGTAAGTTGACTTTAGAGCTAATAACGAAATTATTTATAATAATAAGAAATGTTAGTATAGAAAAATCAATTACCTAAACTATCTACATATCTAAAAGCAAAAAACGTTGAAAAAATCAAAAGAGAAAAATGTCAATTTCTTGAATTTATTTTTTAACATTTAAAAAAAAATCGAACAATTGCAGAAAGAAAACGTAAAATTTCGTTATTTTTCAACGTAATCATAGTAGATTTAGTTTTAATAAAATAGAGATCCGTCAAAATCCAGCTCAAAGGACCACAAATAAATCTTAAGCATGTGAAAAAATAATTTAGTATTTCTCGATCTGTTTTCATAGAAATAAAACAACCATACAATTCTTATCAAAATAGATGTATTGAGATATTTTTTTAATTCAATAAACTCAAGTTCATTCAACCCGGAACTCATTCGGCACAGTAAAATTGATCATTTCATGTTTGCGTGCGATAAACAGATCGTTAAGAAGGCCTAAGGGCCTATGTACTCTGGCTCTGGCAGGCAGAAAACTCCAACTCTCTTTGACCAAAATTGTAAAAGGTCAAAGGCCTTTTTAATATGGTTTTATCCGGAGATCAAAGATAACGATGATTATAGTAGCAAAATAAAATAATTTTTTTATGGTACATAATTATAAAAACTTATATCATTATGCAAACCAAGTTTGAAGTCAATTATTTTTTAAAAAAACGAAGGCTTATAAAGAATTAAAATCAAATTAGTCGTAAGTTTAAAATTATTGATTAAAAAATTACTCGTTATATTTTGATGGACATGAAAAGAAAAATCAAAGTAACCGGCATAATAAAGAACACATAAATATAATATAATTAAAAAAGCGTTAGAGTAAATAATGATTGAAAATTAACTGTTGCTTAATATTCTTTAACAAAAAACAAAAGATTTTCTAATCTATTAAACAATATAATTGACTGTTACACATATTAAATTTGATTTAAGTTGTTAAACTAAATATAATCCTAAAATATTCAATGAAATAATCCTAATATACAAATTAAAAGTTCTTTGGCCATTCCAAAATGGTGGCAAATATTAATTTGAAATATTGAGGACTTATTTATCTTAAAGAAAGGTATAATCGGAGAGCATTTCTGCTCAATCGGCAAAATAAATCCGAGATTAAGTTCAAATGTCGATATTTTTTAAATGGTGGGAAATATCCTATGAAAATGAAATCTAGTGAACATTGTTGTAATATTAAGAGAATATATAATGTGAGTTGGTCCAAATTTCAGCGAAATCGCAATATTATTAGATTTTCTAAGAATATTTTACATTTATTGCTGTCTCAGAAAAATGGATTAAAGAAGTTTGAAATTTATGATTTTCTGAGCAGCGCAATAAAGTGTAAGGAATGATTTTTGTACCAAGTTTCAACTCTCTAGCATAAAAACTATGGGAGTTATCCGTTACTTAGAAAGACAGACATCCAGCAAAAAACCACTCACATAGTCTTAAAACACCCAAAACGGATAATTCCGTTGAAATCTGAGTTTCGGATTTATTGGGTGAACAAAATACCAATGCTTTTCCTTTAATTATGGAAAAATAAAAATTCTATCATTATCTATTTAATGAGACATTTAGTTCCTCTTTTTATGGACCATAAAACGTTTATATACCTAAATGCAACTTAATTGTACAAATTCTGTTTTTAATAGCAAATGTTTATCTTAAATGCCTGAAAATATTATATGTGTTGGTATCTGAATTTTATCAATTTGTGCATTTTATTAAACATTTCATTGCAAAGATGTTCGAACCAATTTAGAAGTTATACCTCAACACCGTTATATCAAACCATTTTCCAATTAATATAATTATTGTTTCTTACAAGCGTTTATTTTAAGAATAACTTCTTGAGACAACAGAATCCGCGGTATTATAAAACTGTAGCATCTAATAGGTTTTAAAGCGATTAACCACTCTTGAACAAAGTTAGTAATAGCTAAGTGAGCATATTAAATCTCTAATGCTAAGTTAGTTGTAGCTAAGTTAGCTTATAAAATCTCTTATACAAAGTTAGTAGTAGTAAGGTCCTATAGTACCAGTATAGTACTAGTGCAGGAAGGTTAGGACAAACCACTTGTTTGAACAATTATAGACCATTTTTAGGCCCATTCTACTAGCCCCAAGGTAATGTTCCAAACACTTCACACATAATCTGTACATTGTACCGCCGAAGCGAGTACGACGTAAACATTAATGTGCCATATAAATCAGAGCATCACGGCGAGGGATCGAACCCACGACCTCATACTGAAGGCCGAGCATAGACGGAAATTTAATCCACAAGGCCACGCCGGCTCTTCTAGTAGTAGTAGTAGTAGTAGTAGCTATGTTAGCTTATTAAATCTCTAATACAAAGTTAGTAGTAGCTAATTAAATCTCTAATACAAAGTTAGTAGTAGCTAAGTTAGCTAATTAAATCTCATATACAAATTTAGTAGTAAAGATCATTCAATAAAAGGGCTAATTAAATCACGCTGTTAAATCTTCCGGAAGGATCCGGAAGATTTAACATTTCATTAAGTTAATATTAATGATCTAATTTTACATTCGATTAATTTTTAGTATAAATGAAAGTATAGCTTTGTTTAAATTTATCAAATATTAACATTGATCCAAAAGTTATCAGATATATTAAGCAATTTCTCAAGTATACTAAAAAGAATAATCTTCCATAAAAGAAATCACAGTCCACTTGAATACTAATAATAAGCATAAGTGTCCTTCAATGACCACATTTACTACCACCGAAGTAATCTTAATGCATTTCTGTTTTATTTGCAAAAGTTTCATCTTGCTCTATCGTTGTATTTCCTGTCGGTTCAAGTGGTTCTATAAAGTACAAAAACAGTCTAAAGATTCTATTTATAAACCCTTGCTTTAAAACGGAATGAAACACAAGTTAATAGACGTCGAAGGGTGTTTTTTCTTTGTAAAATAATTTCACATTTAAATAACGACAAAAAACTAAATAGAAATTATTAACATCAATTCAAATTTTATTTCAATAGCCATGATGCCTATTATAAATATATTTATGGTACTTTTCTTTATTTCAGTTAAAGCTAAATCTACTTAGTGAAGAACACGTGAAACAAGTTAAAAAGAAAGACAGAGAGAAAGTTACCTAGGATTTAATTAACTGAAGAACTGCCTCATTCAAAGAAAGCAGTTGTCATTTTATACTTTATGTTTTTAAGCCTCTCAAAAGAAACCATAAAACTTAACATTGACTTAACAGAGACAGAATTACTTACTTCGAATACTTTGAAGTAGAATTGAGAGCCATTATCATTAGATTATGTAAATTTTTAGGGAATGTAGTTTCACTTGTATGTTTATTTAATCCTTTGTATAATCAAAGACTTTAAACAGTTTTAAAGCTCATTCAAAAATTATTAAAAGCAACTTAAGTTATTATGTATAGTATTATTTAAGAGAATAACGCCAGTTATTTAACGAATACCATTTACCAACTTAATTCTAAAAGTTTAAAAAAAATGATTATTTGTAAAATAAATTATTATTTAGAGAGTCTAGTTTCCTCTTCATCTTTTGCCATTTGCCTCATTAATAATTAATATAAAAATGCAATTTTTCAAAACTGGTCTTATTTTCAACGTTTTTTTTTTTCTGTATTCTTCACCTTAGTTGTATATATGTGGAAAATTTGGGGAAGATTGAACGACGATAAGTGGTTCGAAATTGGGGTAATAGGCGTGCGATGAAACTTAAAAAGCAAATAAATTTGACGCCATTTTTTTTTTTTTTTTTTTTTTTTTTTTTTTTTTTTTTTTTGGTTTCTGTATTCTTCACCTTAGTTGTATCTATGTGCAAAATTTGGGGAAGATTGAATCACGGGAAGAGGTTCAAAATTGGGGAAACGGAAATGAGCGATGAAACTTACAAAGCAAAGTAATATAAGACCAGTAAAAATAAGTAAAACCAAAAACTGATATAGTTAATTACTTAGTTTGTTTATAACCTATAATAACCTATAAATAATATCATAACCTCTAAATTTATATCATAACCTCTAAATTTATATTATAACCTTCACATTTTCTTTACGCAATTCGCATTTCATAGTTCATACGGAACTTTCGGTAATTAATTTGTTCTCGTTTCTATCTTCTTCTAATTTTAGCATAATTTTAAAAACTGTACAATGAGATTGATCCCCTTTTCAGCCTTCGCCGTTGGTCTTAATAAAGGCAAGTAAAAAAAATGTGTCATAATTAATCAGACATCAGCTTCACTTATATCTCAAGAAGCATAATCGTATAATCTAGGATATGATTGTGGTTTAGTTCGTGACATAACTCAGTCACTTTAATCTGTTTCTTTACTATAGAGCACACTAGCACGGTTAAGTGAGTTAAGATGTGTACAATCTTCAATGATACGGGCAATTAGAGCCGTCGGAACCAGTCCGTTTAGCTATTTGAAATAGCAGCTTAACAGTATAACTCATTGACTTTTAGTCCAGGAGATAACGGGAAAAAATTGTGTCTTACTGTCATCAAGCTAGAATTTTGTGTATAAGTTAATCTTTTGGTGCCTTTTAAGAATTTGTGGTCGGCTAGCGGACATAGCTCGGCAATAGACATAAAAAAAAAATTGGAGAGCGGCTATGTCCCGCCAATTATGGTGGACAATGTGATGATCCTGAGTACAAAATTAGTTAGTAGACCAAAAATCAAGTCGATGTTAGTCGGGTGATAGGTGATCACTTTGATTTTGAGTATAATATTTGAATAACTATTATTATTAATAGTTATCATTTTCTATAACTATAAAAAAGAAGAGTATCTGTGAGTGTATGTTTGTGTTTTATACAAATCTACAGTTATTTCTAAAATAATATTAATGTCTGCCAAGATGGGATTTTCTGAAAAATGATCCCTTCGAGAAAATGGAGGGAAAGTAAAACAAAATTGAGGGATTTTTAGCACAGACTGATTTTTTGAAAGTTAGGAGGTTAATAGTTGGGAGAGGGCTTCACTTAAGGATGTAAGCATAAAATTAATAAAAGATAATTTCCACCCAAGGATGTGATAAGACACGAGCAGAGGGATAAAGAAGGAGAATCCCGGTAGGTTTAACTTTTAAAACTGTTTCTCCAGTAGGAGTCAATTGCTAATATGCGATTTTTGAAAATCATATCATCCAAAAGGAGTATGCAAGGAGATGCAGGAAACTGGAGCATCTATTTTGGATTAGTAAAAAAACTTCAATGTTTTTTGACGGTAGTTTATAAACCATCAAATTAAAACCAAAGATATTAAGACAGTATCTTTCCTTATGTGAAGAAATTGCTCTAATTCAAGAAAAGTTTATACACATATACACACACATATATATATATATATATATATATATATATATATATATATATATATATATATATATATATATATATATATATATATATATATATATACATAAACTTTTCTTATATAATATATAAGAAAAGTTTATGTATATATATATATATGTATATATAAATATATATATATATATATATATATATATATGTATCAACTTTTCTTGAATTAGAGCAATTTCTTCACATAAGGAAAGATAATGTCTTAATCTCTATATTATATCCAACGCAATTGTTATTATTTAAAAATAATTTTTACAGAATGGATCATCACAAGATTACAATCTTATTGTTATGGCAAGTACTATTTTAAGATAATAAGAAACGAGGAACTATCAAAAGATTCGTTAAAGAATAAGAAAAAGATTCAAGTATTTTTTTATATTTTTTTTATCATTAAAAAGTACCTGTTAAAGAACGGGACAACAAACGAAAGTATTTTTTTTGTTGATTTAATTAATTATTTCCTTATCGAAAGGATTTGATAAAGTACAAAGCACAACAAACGCAAGAATTTTTCTGTTGATTTAATTAATTATTTCCTTATCGAATGGATTTGATAAAGTATAAAGCACAACAAACGCAAGAATGTTTCTGTTAATTTAATGAATTATTTCCTCATCGAAAGGTATTCATAAAGTGTAGGACAACAAACACAAGTATTTGTTTGTTGTTCGTGATTTTAAGAAAGTATTCGTTAAGGAATTAGACAACAAACACAAGAATTTCTTTGATGATCATTAAGAAAGTATTGGTTAAGTAATGGGACAACAAACGAAAATTTGTATTTTTTATAAGAATTGGTTAAAAAGAGGAACAACAAATAGTTACAAATTTTACATTTAACACTAACTATATTGTGTAAAAACATCAGACAATAAATGAAATATTATTTTTTATATGAGTTATGAATGGGGCAACAAATAGCCCCCCAACTTTACGCAAGTGTTTATTTATATATATATATATATATATATATATATATATATATATATATATATATATATATATATATATATATATATATATATATATATATATATATATATATATATATATATATATATATATATATATATATACATATACATATATGAAGGTTACGAAATTGTTAAAGAATGAATAACAAATCTTTGCAAACCAAAATTTTGAGGCAAACGTTATTATTTAAAAGAAGTAAATAATTGTGTTTGTGGTTCAAGTATTTGTCAAAGAGAAGGACAACAAACAGTTTACATTTTTAATTTAACGTAAATGTTATTTTTTAAGTCGTAAAATAAAAGGAGTAACATTTGATAATAACGCCTTTCAAGAAGCTGAGATTACTTTAGCAATATTTATAGACAAACGATTATAGGAAAAAGTATAACAAAGGTAATTGTATTGAAAAGATATGTTTCAAATAAATGAGCTGAGATGGGAGAAAACCAAAAAAGAAAGAATTGCCAAATATAAAAATATGAAAGTCATACTGGATTACACCATAGTGGACGCTTAATATAATTAGAGAACCATACAAATTTTAAATAATAATTATTACAATTCAAAAATGTATGTTTGAAACTATTAAAAAAGCCAGTTATACAAAGAGAAACGTATATAAATTATTTAAAATATAATAAGACATTTTTTTTTTAAACGAACCCAAATTCTAAAAATGATTGTACGAAGCGAACGGCCATGTTGAAAATTTAAAGAATAACCAACAATCAATAAAACACGCTAATGTCTGCAGTCATACTTATTTCTTGTCACATTCCACATTTAATAACCCCCATTAGCTATTTACACTCACATAAAATCATATAAAAAAGAAAATTAATAATATCTTAATAAAATATATAATTCTAATTTAGATTACAAGAATATAGAAAAGAAAAAAAAAGATTAACTTCTAATTATTTAAAGAAATAATATTAAATAACAATAAAATTAATTATATACACATAAAATATTGAAATAATTATTATATCATCTATTTTTATTTTTTTTACAAATAAAACTCCAATAATTAATAAATAAACAATTACAGCCTCATTTTATAAAGTATTAAGGAGATTTTATTTAATACCAATTAATAAATTAATTTAAAAAAATGAAATTACTCAAGGAAGATACAACAAAACAAAACAAAAAAAACAGAATAATACAAATTCTAAGTAATAAAATATAAATAATACACTAAGGAATTTTTATCTCTGTGGTTCGTTTCTATTTATTTTAATAAATTTTTTGACAACTGCACTAAATATAATTTTAAACTAAGCAGAGAGTTGTTAGATATACTGTCTTCATTTCTTTTGAAGGTTTTGAGCTATTTTTTTAAAAATAAAAAAAAAGAACTATAACTATATTATGGATGTACCAAATTATAGGAATTTACTAGAAAAGTGAATAGTAAAATAAGCCCCTATTCTTTTTTTTTTTATAAAAAAATTACTACAATGGTGTAACGTTTTGAGTATAGTGCTTTGAAATATAGTTACTACTTTTGCTTTAAATTGTAGAGCTTTATTAATGTTAGAAGGTTAAAGATTATTATCGCGACTGCAGTAATAAGACTCTAAAAGATGCGTTCTACGCCAGCATTAATCAAACGTGAAATGAACGCTTTTTTGTGATGATAGGTATTTTTCAGAACAATGCAGCGATTTTTTAATGGTTGCTTTTTTTAAAAGAGAAACTTCATTTAGTGACAAAATCGAGTAGAATTGTCAAGCAGCATTCAAAAAGATTGTAAGACATCGTCAATATAGGTGGCGTCCGCTACAGGTAGGTATAATAATGATTCTGCTTAGTTTTTAAAACATGGAGGACAGGGGTAGACATGTACTACAAATTTCAGTTAGTTTTGCCACAATAAATAAGTCTATAAGAGTTAATACTAACCCTATATAGTTCTTGATGAAGTTATAAAGGTGATGAAGGTCGGCGGAGGGCTGTAGGGGGAGGGACGCAGCGGCTGGGGGCGGCTGGTCGGCGACCATCCCTCCGGCCGACATACGGGCTAGCCCGAGCCGCTCACAAGGCAGCGCGCTTCTGAGCTTCTCCCGTCAACCCTTTTGGCCGTGGGTAATATCGAGCGGTTAGACCGGACCCTTTGCGCAAGCGCCCTTACCACGACACGACACCTTTTCGCCGAATTCCATAACTGAGATTCTCCGAGTGTTTTCCCCCAATTTTTCCCCGCAGTGACGTCGTGTATATATAGGCAGAAAAATTCGATCTAATCTCGATAACACCAGGCTCATTTTTTCCTCTTTTTCTACTGGATTTATTTCTCCTACAGAAGTATTTGAGAATAACACCACATAAAATTATAAGATAATTCAACTTGCAAAACAAACATAAAAAGTTAATAAGCCATAAAAACTCCAGATAACAATAATACAAAAAAATACATAACACCCATATTATCAACCTTTTAAATAATTTTTGTTTATTCAAATTAAAATTACGAAATAAAATAAATGAATTCAACTCAAATAGATAAAGCATTAGAAGAAGATATTTTAATTCAGGTAATAATGATACAGCCTTTATAAACAAAGAATACTAAGTAAAAATACTAAATGATCAATTTTAAAAAGGTAACTATTAAAGAACTAATGAATGATAAGTGTGAACAACGTTAAATTCTAAGTTACTTAAAATAATAACATTTCTTATAAAACATTAGTAAAAATAAATATTATTTTTAAAATTTATTTACAAATAAAATTAACAAGCAACTAACATTCTGATCCTTTCTAGTCCATTAGAACTTAACAATTCTTAACTTATCCTAGGAGTTTAAGTACTGCTTTTGATTGTTTCAGCTATGCAGTTCTATCATTTTTAACTTAATCGAATGCTTAAGATCCTTTAGCTGTTCTGCCTAAGTTAAATTAAGCAATAAAATTATCCATCAAGGAAAACTGATCTAGATCCTCTTGGTTAGGAAGGTGATCTCGATAATTTTATGTTTGGAGAAGAGTTTAAAATTTTTGATCCATCTTAATTCGACTGAGGTGTTGCTCCTGATCATGATTCTACCAATCAGAGAGATAAGTTAAGGTGTCATTTATTTTATCAGTTTCTATTAAAGATCTGCTCAATCTGCACTTAAGGACAAACCAAGACGTTTAAAGAAGATATTCAACAATATAGTCAATCTGATCTTGATCTTTCCGGTTATATTAATTATAATTAAATATTCACAACCCAATTTATTTCCATTCAAAAGTTCTTAATCTTTCCAGCAAGGGCTTATGTGTTTTATGCCTGAATCCATCTTAAATCCACCGAGAAGTCTAAATTCTGATCTTTATCATTCCAGATAAGCATATTAAATTCCGATCTTTATCATTCCAGATAGGCCTATTAAATTCCGATCTTTATCATTCCAGATAAGCATATTAAATTCCGATCTTTATCATTCCAGATAGGCCTATTAAATTCCGATCTTTATCATTCCAGATAAGCATATTAAATTCCGATCTTTATCATTCCAGATAAGCATATTAAATTCCGACCTTTATCATTCCAGATAAGCATATTAAATTCCGATCTTTATCATTCCAGATAAGCATATTAAATTCCGACCTTTATCATTCCAGATAAGCATATTAAATTCCGATCTTTATCATTCCAGATAAGCATATTAAATTCCGACCTTTATCATTCCAGATAAGCAAGTGAATTCAGATAATAATCTGAGAGTTAAATTTTACTTCTTAAAAGACAATTAAAGTCCTAATCCCTTCGAACGTAATTGATAGGCAAATAAATTAGTCAATACCTTCTTTTCGATGATTAATTGTCAATTGGACTATTACAGGCAGCTTGATAAGTAGTATTATAGTCCTATCATTTACAACATAAGCATGAAGGTACAATCATAATTTAATTTCGTTATTACCACTACTGCTATTTCCTTTTGATTCAAGAATTAAATTATTTATCAGCTTAAAGAAGTAAACAGTCTAAAATAAGACATAACTTACTCTCTAAAGTAAAAGACATCTAATTATAATAACATTTTTCTAGAAAGCTATAAGGTATTATATAATATGCAACAAGGTACAACATGTAACCCCTACTTACCTCGCTTTGTCTATTACAATGGTAATAAAAAAAAATTAATTTAAATACTCATCTAATTGTTAGTATCAAGTAATAAAAACAACATTTATTAACACATTATATAATACTCATAACATATTAACGTGTGTTTTATAAATATATTTTCACAACTACTTAAAAATATTAGCAAGTAAAGCATACAAAAATAGATTAAAAACTGAATAACAACATCAAAAATTTAATGTAAGTGATAAAATCTTATTACCTTTCATAACTATATAATTGCCTTGATTAATTTCCATGATATATCTTAAATTAATTTGATCACATCCACTAAAAATTAAATTAAACACGCAATCCTTGCTTTTTTGTATTCTAAAAGGAAAATCTAAAAATATGCTTAAACCATTTGGTGTCCTTTAAAAGCGTTTCGTGCGGATCCGAAGATAATATAAAAATAATTCCTTCTTTCTTTTTTTGAAATGGCTCGAGGAAGGGATTTTTAGAAGAGTTCGACTAAAAATAGATATAATAGAGTTATAAATTGAAAGAAAGGTAAAAAAAGAGAAAAAATCTTGTTTATTCTTCGCTTTTATATTTTAAAATTAAGTTTAGCCTCGAAATAGAGCACAAAGATGACACTTCTTTTGACTCTGCGAAGAAATAACTGAATTGGATCCTATTAAAGATCAATATTACTTGTATTAATGTTATTTAGGTGGTTATGAATCAATTTAGAGTTTCGAGAATAAATATATTAATATTCAACAAACCCAATAAAGAAAACGTTAAAAATACTCTGCCAATTAGTGTGGCACATATACTTATACTTTCAAAACCCATTATTATACAATTTATTTCATTTTTACTGGTCTTATATTACTTTGCTTTGTAAGTTTCATCGTACGTTTCCGTTACCCCAATTTTGAACCACTTTCCGTCTTTCAATCTTCCCCAAATTTTTGGAAACAATTTAGGTGAAGAATACAGAAAAAAAAGAAAAAGAAATTGGTCTTATATTACATTACTTTGTAAGTTTGATCGCACACCATTATCCCAATTTCGAACAACTTCACGACTTTCATGTATGTTTGTGCCCATTATGTGGACGAAAAAAAATTAGGCGCGTAAGGTTGCAACTTATATGGGACCAACAGTGGACTAATTATGACCTACCATCCAAATTTCAATAAAATCGGACGAGTAGTTTTTAAGATATGGTGGTTCGCACAAATTGAGCGACAGACCGACAGACAGACACGGGACCAAAAATGTTCCCTGATGTCTGAAACGGATTTCTTTCTTGGAATTTTTGAAATCGGAGACCTAAAATGTTTTTTTTTTTTTTTTCAGAACGATCACATGGCTTCCGTTACCTTCGGTAAGCTCGGAAGCAAAATTAAAAATAAATTAGCCAAGTATGCCAAGAGCACACAAAAAGAGTACGTAGACAATTTAACAAATAGGGCGAGTTAAATCGAGTCAGCCATAACAAGATGGCGACCAATTGAAAATTGGGTTTAGCTATAACTTTTGAACCGCATTTATTATAATGACGTGAAACAAACGCCTTTATATGCATTTTTATTGTCCAGACGCAATGAAACTATACACGGAAGTGTCTAGCCAATCCATTCCAAAGATAAAATAATTGTTTGTTTTTTTTGGGGGGGGGGGGGGGGGGGATTTTTTCAAACAAAATATGCGACGTATGAAAAATTCCTTAAAATCCGCTTTTTGACAAAGAATAATTATGATTTTTTTTCAGATTTATTCGTTGATTTGTTTAAAAAAAAGGGGGGGGGGGAACAAAAACCAAATATTTATTGTTGCTCATGGCGTGTTCCTCTTTCATTTAATACTCCACTTGACGTATTTCCGTCAAATAAATGTTCAACCTGAAACTTTATCCTCTTTTCTTTGGGGTGGGGGGATGTTTTTTAGGCTATCCTATAATTTCCCTGTGATTAGATTATTACACATAACTGCAAAGTTTTAAATTTTGTAACACAAAGTAGACAGACAAGCGCAGGAATGTATAAGGGCACTCGTTTTTCCTAGGAAGAAATGTACTTAAAGTGCAGTGTAGTAGATTATTTATGATACACACATCAACAAAAAATATTAATATTTTTATGAATTACAACATTGAAATTGTTGAAGTTTTATATAGTGTGACACATACCGAATTAAGTCATAAACAAATAGCGAGAATGCAAGTTTAACGTAGATCCCAAAAAAGATATTTTGTAAATATGATAAGGCCGGGAATACGAAGGAAGATGCAAAAAGCAGGTTTTGTCATTGGTAGGATAATATCTGTTAACGCGTTCAAAATTATTAGCGTAAAACAATTATTTATACATACATAATTTAAAACACGAGATTGCATTAACTGCTAAACTTTTTTAACCTTCCTTGAGGTTAATCTTCTTCAGATATATTCAACTTAGCAAGCGCTACACAAAACCCAAGGGCATATCAAAACAGGAAATGAAGGCATTGCAATAAAGGCTGCATAAATACAATGAGTGAAATTCAATTAAACCAACTACATTCGTGTACTTTTATGTTGCCAAAATTACGAGAAAACATTAAAACAATTGTAAACTACAAGGAAGTGATTAAGGAAGTGAAGTAAATTAAGTCAAAACATATCGAATACAATGAAATGAGGATCTCAATTAGCGTTGAATAGGGTATGAACCCCTAACGAAGATGAGACAATAATCACCACCTTAAGAATCCAATAACACTGCAAAACAAAGGAGACAAACTTATGAAAAATAATTTAGACCTAATAGCAGAAATTAGAAAAAAGTCTTCATAAATTGACTCAACTTTAAATCGTCTAAAGACAAACTCTATTTAAAACTTAATTACACGAACACTTAAAAACAAATCAATGGATACTTACTAAATGAGAAAAAAACATAGATTTCATTTTTTGGGGGTGATGTTGACTTACGTCGGTATCTGCCCACTGGATAATCTGAAGCCTAAACGGTCAATTGGCCTGGGCTAAAATACGTCGATTTAAGTGTCTAACTATATATTTATAACATCCTGAAACACTGATTGGCATGGCAACGAATTGTTGAATAACATAGGTGACATCCTCAAATGGAAAACTGGGCAAGTTGGATGGTCCATTTCTCCACTGCCTTCCAGCAGTGAAGCGTAATTTTCTGAGCAGCGAAGGAGCACGACTGCGCATTTAGGTGTTCCCGACACCTGCATGCCTGTATTTAAGCTGTGTAAACTATGAATGCCACACATCCAACGAACAGCAGAGCTCAAGAAACTCCAATGGCCTAACAGCCAAGTGTGCGTTTGGTAATGAATTAATAAATATACATATGAGAAGTCGAAAAATAATGTTACGAAATTACATTGAAATGTCGTAATCCGTTCCTTATGGCCTATCGCGCTGCCGTCTATGAGACTACTAAGGTAATACCTTACAGAATCTTATTTGCACGAGAAATGACCACGCGATCTAAAGTTTGGATATCCTGAGGGAAGGAGAGTTGCGAAGGGAGTATATTCGGGATCTAGAGAAGAATATTGACGGTATTCATGACTATGTCAGAAAGAACATCAGCTTGGCCACTGATAGTATGAAAGCCCGTTATAATCACCACAGTATGGAACCTAGCTTCATAGAGGGAGACAGGGTGTGGTTCTACAATCCACAAAGATGCCGATGGCTGTGCCCAAAATTGCATGCATCATGGGAAGGCCCGTATTTAATTGTGAAGAAAATCAACGACGTTGTGTTCAGAATTCACAAGCTACCACACTACCGCGAGGACGAATGAAAGTGGTTCATATAGACCGTCTGGCGCCCTACCAGGCTCATCATCAATCTGGTATTCGGGACGAAAACACTTAGAGGAGGGCAGTGTTGCGACATGTCAATGTCATGTCATATTGATAGTTTTCGTATAGGCACTTTGATGTGAGAATTGAGTTATTGATTTGTGTAAAGAATACACATTTGTTTTTTTTTGGCTGTACTTATTTGCGAACATTTAGCTCGTAACAATATGAAGAATATATATTTCAAATCGTCAGTATAACATGATTGCATAAAGCTAGAATATTAAGGAACATCTTTAATCTTGAGAAAAACCACATTTTTCTCTACTAAATTTAAACAGGGGAATAAACTCATTATTGCCAAACAGGAAATCAAAGGACGGTAGTAAAAGCTGTACAAGGCTAGCAGTTTCAAGATCTATAATAAAAAAGGGCGTAAAATCTCAAATAGGCAATCCGCTCACAGAATTCCGAAACGTTTGAAGAAGCGATGACATATTAGGAGAAGATATTCTTAAAAATAGGAACGAGTTGGCGATCTTAAAAGGAAGTAAGATTGCAATAAAGACGATGTATATATGCACACAATAGACAGATTCAATTTGATAAAGAAACTAATTGAATCAAGTAAAAACAAAAAACAATTGAATCTAGTTAAAACAAAAAACAATTGTATCTAATTAAAACAAAAAACAAAAAACAATTGTATCTAATTAAAACAAAAAACAATTGAATCTAGTTAAAACAAAAAAAAATTGAGTCTAGTTAAAACAAAAAACAATTGAATCTAGAAAAAACAAAAAACAATTGTATCTAATTAAAACAAAAAACAGTTGAATCTAGTTAAAGCAAAATAAACAGGTCAAGTGTGTGCTAGTCAGCACACAACGAGGTCTGATATTCTCAAAACACATAAACAAACTTCTGATAAAGTATTTTTTGGCCACTGAACAGGACTACAACCATATAAATTCATCGAAAAGACCATAGTTATAAAAAAACGTATTTTGTCAATAAAAAATAAAATAATATTTTTTTCGAAATTTCCAAAAAGTGATATCTTTACTTTTGGTCTAAGAATGTTCAGGATTTTTGTCAGATTTTTTGCACTTCACATAAGCGAGATAGAAGGGGGGGGGACACGTTTCACACCCACTTCAAACTTGCCTACGCTCGCCCTATCCAAGTCATAACCAAATAATTATATATATTTGTAATCAGCTCGACGTACCCTTTCATATGATACCCCTCACGGTGTCGAAAAAAAATAAAAAAATGTTAACCCTTAATTTTTTTTACCCTAATTTTTCTGAAAAATATTTTTTTTAAGTCGCTATATTTTTAAAATATGTGGGTAGGAACAAGACACATACACGCCAAATTTCAAAGTGATCGGACGAAAGGTGTAGCCGTGAGAGCACGCGAGAGGACGGACGGACAGACACACGCAGGAAAATATAAGGGTCCTTGGTTTTGCCTACGGACCCTAAAAACAATTGAATCAAGTTAAAAAAACGAACAAAATAATTGAATCTAGTTAAAACAAAAAAAATTGCATCTAGAAAAACAAAAAACAATTGGATCTAGTTAAAACAAAAAACAATTGCATCTAGCTAAAACAAAAAACGATCGTATAAGCTAAAAATCTACAATTTCTCTTAAATAATTGCATGTCAAGTTATTCTATATTTTATGAAAATCATCTCGTCAGAAGATTTCTTTTTCTTTTTAATATTATAAAAGACCTTGTTTTTTTCTTTGAGTCTAAGCACAAAATTAAATTAAGAGTAATAATTTTTGATGCAGTTAAGAATAATTCATTTAACAAAAAGGTCAAAAGATAAAAATATTACAGATAAGAGTTAGTTTTCATATGCTGAGGTACAAGTATAGTGCAACAATTCAATTTAAAAATAAGTGGGGATGCCTTTCGTCACCCTTTGTATGGATTTATTCTGGTCACATGTAATCACGTTTCAAAGAATCAGTTAGTTTTCCTCTAGTATCTTCTTGTTCTACATTTACGGAGAAGGTTTTACGTAAGAGAAAGATGAAGGGGGTAATGACCTCTGACGTTTAAATGCAATTTATAAAAAGAAAAGTTTATTTATCATAAAAAAAAATGAAATGTGTTTGTTGGTTTAAATGAGATTTTGTCAGAACTTATTTAGAAAATGTCGAAGCAAGAAATGATCAATTTGATGTTAAAAAAGTGTGGCACATAGCTTCATTGCATCCTTTAGTTTATACTTTAAGTGATGTTTTGTTTTACCTAATAATGTCTACTCTATTTAATTTTTTCTAACCTTTTATTTGAAATCGGTCAAAAATGTTTTGACTATATACATGAATAAAAGTATTCATTAAGCAAAATTTATTGAGCGCAGACAGTTGAAACTAATATGAGACCATAGGGGGCCTGGGTGGCTCAGAGGCTAGCGCACTTGCTGTGTGATAGTGATAACGCAAGTTAAGCAGCCTCGAGCAGGGTCAGTAGATGGATGGATAAACACATCTAACCACAGCTCTGAGTTCGATTCCCGGACCGGGCCCCCCGCTCAATGTCAACCCAGCATTGTTTAAATAAATGGGAAGTTCCTCGAAATAGTGGCGCCACCAAGTTTCGGCCTGGAAACCATGATGATGACACTCCTGGTTATAATACAACCAGGGAGTCATGGTTACCGACCACATCTTCACAAAAAGTGTGAATATTTCGGTCCCTAACCCGGGTTTGTTCGATGGGCCCACCTAAGTGGCTTGAGTCTTCGGGTGTAAAAGCCCCCCGGAAAAAAAGACTATCAGTAGGCTACATCCATCCGACATACAATCCAAATTTCTTAAAAATCGAATAAGTATACTTTCAAAGATATAAGTGAAAATAAATGAATGTTTGTGCGCATGTGAACAAAAAGTTTTAAACTTATATGGGACCAACAATGGGCTGATTATGACCTACCATCTAAATTTCATTACAATTCTACGAATAGTTTTTAAAATATGATGGTGGGGAAAAATTAAGCGACAGACATATAGTATACTGTATACCAAAAATGTTCTCTGATATCTGAAACGAAATGCTGTCTGGGAATTTTTAAAATCGGAGACAACACATTTTTCTTTCATCAGGACGATCACATAGCTTCCGTTACCTTCGGTATGCTAAGAAGCAATATAGGTGTAAATAGTCTACCAATTAAACACACCAATTGGCCCTAGCTTCCCAGTTCGTATGCTTTAATGGCTTTATTCTTTTACAACCTATCTTTGTCAAATTTATGTAATTTTTCCATCGTTTTTAAATTTGTTGAAATTGTTTTGATTATTTACATGCATTAAAGTATCAATAGCCAAATCAAAGAAATAGGTGTAAATTATTGTATGCTTGTGCGTATGTAGAAGAGAAATTTTAAACTTATATGGGACCAACAATGGGCTAATTATGACCAACCATCCAAATTTCATTAAACTATGACGAGTAGTTTTCAAGATATGTTGGTTCACAAAAATTGAGCGACAGAGCGACAGACACGGAACCAAAAATGTTCCCTGAAACGGATTTGTCTTGAAATTTTGAAATCGGAGGCATAAAATATTTTCGATCTTTAGAACGATCACATAATATGCCTCTGTTACCTTCTGTAAGCTTGCGGAAGCAAAAGTTTATGCTCATGAGGAAGAGAAACAACCCAATAGGCGCCAAAGGTTGAAAATTATATGGGGCCAACAATGGGTTAATGACCTCTCACACAAATTTCTTTAAAATCAGACAAGTATAGTTTTAAAGATATTATGATGGTTCACAAAAATTTGCCAAAAAGATGTCTAAAACAGATTTTTGCCTTGGAATTTTGAATTCGGAAGGAAAATTACATTAGCTAATATTTAATCGACCGGCGGAAATCATTGATCAATATTCACGAGTTTGATTAGTTTATTCTCAGCTACAATAATAGCATATGTTTAGATCAGCTTCGAACACTTTCATTGATATTCATTGGTCATTGACAACCATCCAATTTTTCAGTTTTACAGCAATCCGGAGTTTTATTTTTTTTTTAGAATTAATCATTAAGATATGAAATTATATACGTAGTATTAGTTTTAATAATGTATATACAACTATACAACAGATCCTGAAGCAACATGAGAAAAAAGGACCATTTACTGAAAAAAAAGAAATGGTAGTTATTTTTACACACTATTTTTAATTTTTTTTTTTTTTTTTTTTCCTTGTTATATTAGGAGTGCTCAAGAAAACATATGGATAAATAATGACACTTTTTTACAAACAAGATCATAAAAAACTTACAGAAGATAAACCAAAAAAATAAAATATATATAAGTTAAATCTGCGACTTCAAAGGAAAAAGACCTTCAAAGTCTTACATCCTTACAAAGGCAATAGGTAATAAAGAAAAAGAAAAACTCGTCTTGCATATAAATCGTTGCAAGATAAAGTGGCTGGGCGGCTCAACGAAGAAAGAAGATAAACAGTGTATTGAATTAAAAGAAGCAACATTCTCAGACCGGTTAGTCACGGTACTTTCGTTTTAGTCACTAGTATCAGACTCACGGTCACTCACTCGAATCACTGTATCACTCAACACCTGTCATGTCTCAAGATATTAAATATTGGAAAATAAAATGAAATAAATAGTTAGTAGTAATATAATAGAAGTAGTGGTTAATCTCAATCATGGTCACAGTATAAACGTGATTTTATCACCTTGTACCGAGAATGAAAATACTGACTAAGTTCACAGTTAAAATACAGTTATAAAAGATTCAGCGAGTAAAATCACATAGCCACAGCATATTTATATTGAAAGGGATAACTGCTATTGTGTCGTAGAATTAGTAGCATCGCAGCTATAACATGTTTCATGTCGCCATGTATTACTATTTCTATCTGCAGGTTGACACTTCTTTAGATAGTAGCATGGCAGCTACAACATGTTTCATGTCGCCAGATATTACTATTTCTATCTTCAGGTTGACACATCTTAAGATTGTTGTAGTAGTTCGCAGCTATAACATGAACATGTTTCATGTCACCAGATATTACTATTTCTATCTGCAGGTTGACACTTCTTTAAATTGTTGTAGTAGCATCGCAGCTATAACATGAACATGTTTCATGTCACCAGATATTACTATTTCTATCTTCAGGTTGACACATCTTAAGATTGTTGTAGTAGTTCGCAGCTATAACATGAACATGTTTCATGTCACCAGATATTACTATTTCTATCTGCAGGTTGACACTTCTTTAGATTGTTGTAGTAGCATTGCAGCTATAACATGTTTCATTTCGCCAAATAATGTTCATTACTGTTTCTATCTACAGGTCGACTATTGCAGAGAATCTGCCCACATCTAGTTAACTGCTACTCTAAAATTTAAGTCATAAAACCTACAAATATCTTGGCTTCACAATCATATAATCCTGATAAATGCACGATTGACACACAAACAATGATTAACTTGAAATGTAAGATATTATTAGTTTTAAATAAGACTGGTCGAGTGGGAAACTCTCTAGAGAAAGATAAAAAAAATACAAACAATAAGTAGTATCAAATGGATTCACGAAATCAATAGGCATTTAGTTAATAAAACAAAAATTAAAAACCAATTCATGCATAAGAACGATAAGAATAACAACACAGGATTGTCTATAGAAACGGATTAGAACCGACTTTGAATTCGGAGAAGAAATTCAATTAATACGGGCATTCAAATGTTATTTATAATAAGACAAATATCTGAGTAAATTGGCCACTAAAAGTGGTAAAGTGGTGGTGGTGGTGGCTAAGTGGTGGTTTTACAGGTAATCACTATTTCAAAGAGCAGTGTATGATATTCTCAACGAACAAATAATAAGACAATTGTCTATTAGTTATTGAGTGTAGAATACATTCAAAGTGGAACCGTAATACCTTAGATAGATACGGTCCGGGAAGTACCTACTACAATTTGAAGATGAGCAACTGGATTGGGACGCAAACTGGTAAGTTTATACCTTAATTTCACAACAAATTTCCCCTACACATGTTCTCTAAGTACGAGAATGCCGATAATGATAATATCATGAAAAAGATTATCATAAACTCATATCTATGAATATGTAAGGAACTTTAGATTTGTATCAAGAAAACAACCTATCACATGGTACTCGTAGATACATTAAACTTGCTCGCGCGGTAATCTTTAAATGAATACACTATTTCTCTTTAAAACTTTGTTTACTGCTTGGCGATCTGATTAAAACTACCTGATCTTTAAGCGTTTGATATTAGGTAGATACTTCAGGTTTGTTATAGAATAACGCAAATGCAGGCCAAAATAATATACACATATTAATACATATATGTATAAATTTAAATTTGTACTAAGGGCGCCCTCCTCTTTTAATTAACACCCCCGTTGCGATGCATTTCCGGAAAAACAAAATTTCAACTCCTAATTTTTGTGTGATCATTTTTTGGGGACTTCCCTATAATTTTCCTGTTATTACACATAATTATTACACATTCTCGTCCTCGTTTTTGTCCACTCCATATATATACAGGGTGGCCACTATAAACTGGCTCACCCAGTTATCTCTTTTATTTTTGAAGATAGAGAAAAAATGTAAATGGTAACTCACCTTGGATTTTCGCGTAGTTTTATAATATGATTTCCAAAAATATTTTTATCTTATAGTTTCGACGGTATCTCTCTCAACTTTGTAATTTTAAATGGTAACCTATATTTTTTATATTTTTTTCTTAAATTAGATTGCTTTAGAAGAAAAATGAGCCTTGAACCAACAAAATCGGTTGAGAATTGACAGAGATATTCAGTTTTCAATGTAACAAAAATGCTATCTAAGTATGTAAAATACTAAATCTAAAAAAAAAAAAATCATCTTAATTCAGTTTATTTCACTTTGTTTTTCACTTATTTAGGTTAGATGAATGCATTTACTAATCAAAAGTAAAACCTTCATTCCATTCCATTCAGGAACATCGTTAGTATGACCTCTTTTGATCAGTGGGTCGACAATTTTCCGTATCTCTAAAGTTTCGGAATGGAATGGAAAAAAAGGTTTGACTTTTGATCAGTAAATGCATTTAACTAACCTAAATAAGTGAAATAAACAGAATTAAGAACATTTCGTTTAATTTACGTTTCTTTTATTACAGTATTTTACATACTTAGATAGCATTTTTGTTACATTGAAAACTGAATATCTCTGTCAATTCTCAACCGATTTTGTTGGTTCAAGGCTCATTTTTCTTCTAAAGCAATCTAATTTAAGAAAAAAATATAAAAAATATAGGTTGCCATTTAAAATTACAAAGTTGAGAGAGATACCGCCGAAACTATAAGATAAAAATATTTTTGGAAATCATATTATAAAACTACGCGAAAATCCAAGGTGAGTTACCATTTACATTTTTTCTCTATCTTCAAAAATAAAAGAGATAACAGGGTGAGCCAGTTTATCGTGGCCACCCTGTATAATACATTTTGAATAATCTCATTGTTCAAAAGTAATAAAATATCATTAACATTCAAATTATACATATTATTCATTTAAAAAATAATGCAAGAGGAACTATCATTATTTTTTTCATTTTTTTACAGGAAACTAAAATATAAAACTAAGTGCCAAAATACTATTTGTTTTCAATAGACTGTACGTGTCCGGAATAAACAATGAGAATGCATTGGTTAACAGTAAAAGGAACTAAAGGGAACCACTACAGAATGAATAATTGCAATGCTCACGATATATTAAAGGAAATTCTTTAATTCTCATTCATGGTCATGGTGATTCACGATTAAACTATTTCTTTCCTTGTTTATTTTTTAACAAAACAAACATCGATATAATCAAAAAAGGAAGTTAGCTAGAGCAAGATTATCTAGTGTCAAAATAAATAGATTCAGTCGCTATCATTCTTAAATTAGCATATAGGATAAAAGGGGAAATACAGAATTACATATTTGCTAAATATAAATGTATTTTAACAAAGGATACGAGCCTATTGATAAAAAATAATAATATTTTAAAAAAATATATCATCTAGTAAAAGTTTGTTATATCATCTTTCAATACAAAATAAAACATTTCAATTCAACTTTATAGAAAAAACAGAGGGAGTAACAATCTAAAGAAGGTATATGGAATGTTCTTCTTTAGACTGTTACTCTCATTATAAAAACAGGAGTGTGATTTCCTTTGTCCCAAAGTAAATTGGACTAAACATCCCTTTGTCTTAATAGTTATTTAGTCAGTCATTTAGATTCTACAAAAGAAAAGGGAGTAACAATCTAAAGAAGTAACACTTTAATTTTATCTGTAAACCTATCATCACACAAAGCTTATTGATTTTTAACAATATATAATCCAGGAAATTATTTTTCTGTTCTCATTACTTTGGGAGGTCGTAAGTTTCAGATAATCGATAACCTTCCACCCTCTTTTACTTTTATCTTAAAATAATAATCTCTTAAACTACTAAATGAATTCACGGGCGTAAGAAACTAGGTTAAAGGCTCCAGATGTTACGAAAAAGGTATAAGTAATTTAATTTAAAAATAACTTATTATCATCTTTCAAAAAAATAGATAAAAATTCGTTCTTCAGAATGATTACAATCCATCTGTTACCTTCGGTAAGCTCGAAAGCAAAATGTATTTTTAAAATGGTAAGCGTACTGTTTTGACACATTTTATGTACTTAGATAAAGATAAAAATATCATACCTCACCTGAACGAAGTGTAGTATATAACTTAATAATCGTACTAGAAAATAATAAAAGTATATAATACTTGAACTTGATTTAGAAGAATTGTATGTACTAAGAGTCTAATAGTAGTCAATACATAATGTGGTCAATTATTTCTAGTACTCAACTAAAACTAGTATGCAATGCTAGTACTCCATAGAATAATTATCTTCCTTAAAATTACTAGTAATAATTCACATTCTCTACGATCTAGTAGAACCATCCTAATTCAATTATCAGTAAAATTATTCATTTACTCCACATATTAGTACAAGTATTGTACTCTACTGCTTCACGCACTAGTAGAAGAATTCTACTGCTTCGCACACTAGTTTGACACATTTTATTAAACTTGGACACATTTTATGTACTTAGATAAAAGATAAAAATATTATACCTCACCTGAACGAAGTGTAATATAAAACTTAATACTCGTACTAGTAAATAATAAAAGTATAAAACTAGTACTTGATTTAGAAGAATTGTATGTAAGTACTAAGAGTCTAATAGTAGTCAGTACATTATAATGTGGTCAATTATTTCTACTACTCGACTAAAACTAGTATGCAATGCTGGTACTCCATACAATAATTGTCTTCTTTAAAATTACTACATTCTATGATCTAGTAGAAACATCCTACTTCAATTATCAGGAAAATTATTAAATTACTCCACATATTAGTTCAAGTATTCTACTGCTTCACGCACTAGTAGAAGAATTCTACTGTTTCACGCACTAGTAAATTAATTATACTACACTACGTATTAATACAATACATCTACTATTCTATTGTTTCACATATATTAGTAAAAGTATTCAACTGCTCCACGTAAAGTGCATGTAGTTTACTCTACATACTAGTAAACGTACTCTGCTACTCCACGTACTAGTACAAGCATTCTACTGTTTCACGCACTAGTAAACGTATTCTATTACTCCATATACTAGTACTCTACTAGTAGTCTACTAGTCTACTATTCCAAGGAGGAGGGGCCAGAATATTGACCCTTAAGCCCTAACCTCCTGCCTCTCTTTACCACCCTGCATTTATTCCAACTAATACATTTATTTATTATTTTTCTTTATCTAACAATTTTATATTTTAAGAATATAACAATATATATTCTTTGTCATGCTACGATCCTGATCAAAAGTGCATTAAAGTAATCAATTTATTTTAATAAATTATCCATAAACAAGCATTAAATAAAAATTATGGGGACAAAACTAATTATGCCAATGTTAAAAATATCAAAAAAAAAATAAATTTAACTTTTAAAAAGTTGATATTAATAGCAATTCAATCCTAAATTAAAATCATTAATCATATTTTTAAAGATGAGGATAGAAACAAATGAAATGCATCCCTACAGCGAGGAATAGAACCACGTTTTTCTCAAAGGTAGTTAAATAATAATAAATTATAGAAAAATAACATTGTTATAAATGTTCCTTACTTTTCATTTGAATTTCACAACGGAAGCAATAACTAACAAACTTGGAAACAGCTGTTAACTTACTTAATTGTATTTCAATGAAATAATTCGTAATAAATTTAATACCTTCCAACTTTTTAAGTATATAATTTGCATGATTATTTTAATATTCCACAAATAAAATCCTACAAAGTAAATAATAACAATGCTTGCGAAGATAAACGCTAACATTAACTTTTTTTTAAGACAGAAATTTCTCAAAATAGAAAAAAATCTGTCCATATGTAATAAATAAACTAAGTACATTTATACATATTATGTAAATAAACTTAAATAAGTAATAAATAAAGTATTATTATTATTACCAACACTTAAAAAATTGAGTAAGTATTTATTTAGTAGTTAATACTTTTATTAAATTAATTAAAATCGAGTAGCGTATATGATATAGAAAAAAGAAAAAAGGGTAATAAAATAAATATAATATTAAGATTTGTTATCAATCAACAATATGGTAAAAATAGATTAAAGTATTAATTATTTAACCACCAAAATAAATAATAGATTTAGTAGACAAAAATGATTCAACAACCTAAACAATTAATAGATTAAGTATTAAAGGTAGGTAGCAATTATTTAACTACCAAATAAAAAAAATAGATTAAAGTATTAATTATTTAACCACCAAAATAAATAATAGATTTAGTATACAAAAATGATTCAACAACCTGAACAATTGATAGATTAAGTATTAAAGGTAGATAGTAGGTAGCAATTATTTAACTACCAAATAAAAAAATAGATTATGTATTTAGAAGGAAATAATTATTTATCAACCAAAATAAATAATATAATAAATATTAAGTAGATAATAAGTATTTATCAACCTAAAAAAAAATAGATAAAGTATTAGATATAGGTAATAATTATTTAACTACCTAAATAAATAATAAATTTAGTATATTATGTAGGTAATAATATTAAAAATGTAAAAAAATAATTAAATATTAAATAGAAAATAATTATTTAACCATAAATAATAGATTAAATATTAAATATCTAATAATTATTTAACAACCCAAATAAATAATAGATTAAGTAATAATTATTTAAAATACAAAAATAAATAATGGAATGTTGTGATTATGTTATGTTTGACTTATGACCATAAAGCTGAAATAAAGTATGTATATGCATTATTTATTCATCCCACAGACTAAAAACTTTTAATTGTACATATTTTACATCCATAATGCATGGAATTGTATAGAATAATAAATAATGAGGTGTAATAGTGGAAATGTTTTTTGTTTTGCTAATAAATTAATAATGCACTATTTCTAATATAAATCAAAGTAGGTGTCCTAATATTTTAAAAATAAATTTGGGTTCTATACCTTTTAAAATTATGAAAATTGTTGTATTGTATACTTATGTGTCAATTATCTATGTTAAAAATAGATTTCAATTTGAAAATAAGTGCATTTTTGACTTGTAATAAGCAGCATAGTTATTATATAATTTAATTTAAAAAACTACAAATATTTTGCTCTAAGAAAAAATGTATAATAATATTAACTATAGACCATATAGGCCGGTACACATAGTCCGGCAGGGCTGAAAATTTATACTGAAACATCTTAAAGCCGGATCATATACAAATCTAGTCATAAGCCCTTCAGACAGACTTTTCAGTCAAAACTATCAGGCCTGCTGGATCGAGTGCGCCCTACTTTATAGACAAACTATAAATGTTCCATTATATTAAGAAAAATACTATATTTAAAAGCAAAAGTTATTATATTATGTATAAATCCTTATAACCTTAAGGATTTAAAATTTGCCCAAAAATAAGTAAAAAAATATAAAAACTACATAAAACAAAGTGTTTAAAAAATGGATAAAAAATATAATTTATTCTTCAGGTCTAATCCATGAAACTAATATAAAAAAAATTTGTTTTAAAATATTTAATATATATATTTCTATCATAATTGATGTCTTATTATGATAAAAATTATCCTAAATTCTATTATTTCATTTGTTCTATTATTGTAATTTATTTATTTCTATTGAAAAACACAATAAATGCAATATATAAAAAAATAAATTAATAAATAAATCCATCAGTGAATCAATTTATAGGGATATGCTATAAATTATTATTTATTAGGAGTGTTATAAAACACCGAATTAACTTGTAAGTGTTTAGCTATTTGAAAAAAAAAAATAAATAAATAAAATCAAACAAAAATAAATAAATAAAACTTGTGTTAGAATGAAGCAAATCAAGATAAAATATCGACGCAGATTAATAGCTAGGCAACAAAAATAAAATTTAAAGTTAATCCGATACAAATCAGAAAATTATATCATGAATGCATTTACTTAATTATAAATAATAAAAAATAAAGAGAAAAAAAAGCCAAAAAAAAGCCAAAAAAATCAATAATGTTTAAAATTGAAAAAGCCATGACAAGCCAAGTGAAAGGTTGTGAAATGTAGCCAAACTTACAGGGGACAATCAACAATAAGATTAATGAAATTTCAAATCATAGAAACAAACATCACCTTTATCAAATAATTGTAAATTATTTTTTAATATTTATTGATAAAATAAAATGATCAGATCAATATAAATAGTTTCATAATATTATAAAAGAAGTTTCATAATAATAACTAAATAAAATCCTAGAAAATGTTTCCTTAATAAAACTATCATTTAAAAAAACATTAAAACCATTGGTAAATTATATATCCATGGATGTGTTAATAAAGAACAATTTAAATTAATAATATGATATTTAATGAGATGTGTAAGGAAAAATAATTAGGAGTATTAACATGCTTAATACATGATTATTTGGTTAAATAAATAAAATAAACACTAAAATAGAATTAAGGATAAAATAAACACTAAGAACTTTTTATAGGTGTCAACAGATAAAGCTAAAAGTGGAAACACAAAAAAAAATTATAAAAGGAGACTAAAAGATTAGTTGTTACTAAAAGGTATAAGGTTCTAGAAAGAATTTAATTTAAGGCACATTAATTAAGTTCAAGGAGTAATATGGTTTTGGGCGAATTGGTTTATTTTTTGGTGAGGTACATCAACCTACAAGCTAAGGCGCACCAGACGACTCCTTTCTACTACTATAGTGATGGGGTGACACAGGGATACATGTGAGTTGCAACAACCTACAAGCTAAGACGTACCAGACGACTCCTTTCTACTAGTATAGTGATGGGGTGACACAGGGATACATGTGAGTTGCAACAACCAACAAGCTAAGGCACACCAGACGACTTCTTTCTACTACTATAGTGATGGGGTAACACAGGGATACATTCAAAAGCTGGTCTCTGATTTCTCTTAATTTAAAAAAAAAATTATATCAATTGTAGTAGAACTATTTCTTCCATAATTAACTCAAAAATAGTTATGTTGACCTTATTAAGGCAAACATCTTCTTCGATTAATAAAAACAAAAATTATTTTGGGAGGAGATACAGTTTCTCAAATCTTTTAAGATGATCTTGACCAAAGTTCTAATTTGTGATGGAAAAGGGTCAAGTCAAATTTTCTAGATGCATGTTGTTGAACTAAGTCATAATATTTTTAGAAAATAATAGAAGGAATTAGTATAAATTAATAATTAATTTGTTGTGATTAAAGAAGAAATAATAGGTCCAATAAAATTTTACAGTAAGAAAGAACATTGTTTATAGGTATATCATAATTGTAGCTAGGACGAGGGAAAGGATTTGAAGGATCACAAATAAAGTTGAAGCTTAAATACTGGTACCACTACTATGTTTACCTAAGATAGTATGAACTGTTTTGTAGCCCTTGATGAAATTGAGTAGGACACTACTGAGTTGGAAGACCAATGGGTAT
This sequence comes from Gerris lacustris, assembly GCA_951217055.1. Taxonomy (NCBI): domain Eukaryota; kingdom Metazoa; phylum Arthropoda; class Insecta; order Hemiptera; family Gerridae; genus Gerris; species Gerris lacustris. The sequence continues at coordinate 21,311,516 of OX578282.1, forward strand.
AAAATGCACTTCATGAGACAAAACGTCAAAACACTAACAATATGGGTTCAATTCTTTAAAAAATTAGACATTTTCATATTAATTACTATTAGTCAATGTATTGTTAGCTGATACTTTGATCCTGTATTATCCTAATAATCAACTGTCAAAATTAGGTAAACATAAAGAAATTAAGTAATAAGAAATAATTATATGGTACTTCTTTAGATTGTTACTCCCCTATGTTGTTATATAATATAAATTACTGGGTAAATAACTATTAAGAAAAAGGGATGTTTAGTCCAATGTACTTTGGGACAAAGGAATATTATACTTCAGTTTTTATAAGGGAAGTAACACTCAAAAGAAGAACATTCCGTACACCTTCTTTAGATTGTTAGTCCCTATGTTTATTTTATAAGGGGAGTAACAATCTAAAGAAGTGCCAATTAAATTAGGGATCAGCCTAGTCTAATGATTAAGGAACTTGTCCGATAAACATTTGTCCCCAAAGTTGTGAATCCCTACTGTGCGAAGAAAGATGTGTTTCGCAGGGAAGATCCCATTGCAGATGTGTAAGCAAGATAGAATAGTTGAACAAGCGAGTTCATCCTTGCATTGATATGATGTTAAATTGATTTGAATGTTTAAAAAAATATTATTTTTACATTAATTTGTTTATTGACTACTAGTAACATTAGACAAAAGTAGCTCTTTCAAAATCAACTTAAATATAAATAATTTATATTTAAGTACTCAAGTACTTAGTATGATTATAAATCTCAACAAGTATAACTCAAATAAAATAAAAAACTAAATATAAATTAAAACCAATAAAAATCATTGCACCACTTGCAAAATGCATATAGAACAAAAATAAAATAAATTAAAAGCAGTCAAAAAAAAAAAAAAAAAATGTTAAGTGCATAAGTCATAATCCTCAATCAATTAAAGTGGCTCATTGAACAGAGGAAATTAGTTATCAATGTAATAACCGAAATTAATTACTAATAAGAACAAGTATAATATAAGAAAGAGTTGTTACTTCCAATTATCACAAAAAATAACTTTCAATGAATTATACTTAAATGGAGTATGAAAATAATTGTTCTTAGATCAATCAGTTTTCATTATTATTGTCATTTTTTTTAATGTAAATTAATATTGAGCATTGATCTATTGTGTTTGAATTTTTTTGAGGCAAATAAAAATTGTGCATACATCAATAGATTTTTATTACTGGTGTTGTTTTTTATAAGGCACTTGAAAATTGTGCATATACTGATCAATTTTTATTACATTTGTTGCATTTTATAAGGCAAATGAAAATGCAGTAATACAATATAGTCTTAACTTCCTTTCGTTGAGAGAATATTTTTTCCCTATCGAACTAAGGATTAACTGAAGCCAATTCATAATAGAATATTTTAAAGTTAGAATTTTCTAAAAATAACATTAAGAATTAAATACATGATACAATAAGATTCAAACAAGGCAAAAGTGTACCCTTTTTTTTGCATAGATAATGGAGAAGTATTAATCAGTTTGTCGGCAATGATGTAATTCTCATTTATAAGACTGATTAAAATACTGAGCGGAGAGCTTCTTTAGATTAATTATTCTTTTTGGAAATTAGAAATCAACAATATTGTCACCACAATTTTATAAAATCCCCCAACAATTATTAATAAATTGTCCCGAATGAGATAAGAGTTAGAGTTCATGATTACTTAAAACAGAATGATCAAATATTACAAAAAAAGGACAATAATAGAAGAACAAATATTAAAAACAACTTTATCTATGATGTCAAATGAACTTAGGCTGGACAGTGATATAAGGCATTGTTAAATTACAGATGTAGAAAAGATTTCTTTGATGCCTTCATTCAAGTGCATGGTACAAATTTAACAAAACTCTGACACACTGAAGTACAGATGAATTTAAATTTAAAAAAATAATTACAGAGATAATAACATTTCTGAAAAGAAATTCATTCATTGATGAGTACTCTTATGCCACATTGACGTGTCAACTTCAGAATTGATGTATGTAAAAAAAAATTCTTGAAAACAATTGAAAGAATATCTCAAGAGTGATTCTAGAAATACCAAAGAATAATTAGTTCCCAGATTACAAAGAAAAATATTTAATAATAGGTTGGAAATTCAGAGGAATTTTTAAGAGAGTGGGACAAAATCATAGTGACAACTATGGTAGACTAAAAGTTTCAGACTATAAATAGACTTGGTAAATTGAGATGGAACTATATCGTGGTGAAAAAAACTAAGTCAATTTAGAGTAAAAAAACCACGATAGCTAATATTTATAACAATCCGATTGTGACCACTTCATTGTCTTAAGTGAACTCTATTATAAAACTTAAGTGCTCACAACCAGGCTGTATTAAATTTTATACATTCTGGTTCTTCACAGTTCAGTAATCCATTTTGCTCTTTGTTTTTTATTTACTACAAATAAATTGTTAAATATAATGGTTTTAGTTGATTTTAATTATTTTAAATATTAAAATACCCAATAGAGAAAGAGCTAAAACTATAGGATCTAGCCAACAATTAAAATAAATATTTATATTATTTATACACATAGTTACTCTTTTTTACATTGTAAATTAGTCAAATCGAGGAAAAACAGGATGGAAGAATCACCAGCTTGAAAGGATACCAGAAAAACTAATGATATTTAATATTATCATTAGCATAAAATATGACTCACCTCTCAGAGAATTGAACTCAGATATTATGTTGGTTTATGACTTTGAGGTGAAAGCGGCATGAACAGTCCCTAGTTTGTATCAAATACAATTTTTTTTTTTTTTTAAACTTTAAATTATTGAAACATTAGAAAGAAAAAATTGGTGGATGGATTGTGGCATCAAATAGTCAGGCAGGAAAGTTGGAGATACATTAAATTAAAGAGATGAAAATTTAGCTCTCATAACACAAATCTCCCATATTTAAACATGGAATTTGGATTTCAAACAAAATTTCCAGAATGGTAAAATAATATATTGTAAAATTAGGCTTAGAATATTTATTTAAAAAGGTTGACCATAGAAAAAACCTTATTCATAAGTAAGATAAATAAAAATAAAAATAAATAAAATATTGGTAAATTAACTTGGTTTCTAATCAATTAAAATGTCAAAGTTCTCTTGTAATTAAAAGTACCTATACAGAATTAGGTAATCTAGGGGGATTGTGCATTTAATTACCTAAAAATATCCATATTATGTCCAATTGTCAACTTGATTTAAAGTTCTTTTGTTATCGGACATTTGACTTTTACAACTGAATTTATTATATCCAATTTAAAATGGTTTCCCTGGGAGATAAGCCGGGGAAAAAAGTCAATATTATTAGAGAAAAGTACTTCTTAATCTAATGTAAAGTTTATTCGCTTAAAAAAGCCACCAAACCCCAGAAGGGAAAAAATAAGTTAGAAATAAGAGTTCATCAACATGAAACATAGAAAGTTTTCTTGCAAGCTTATACCTTACAAATTAAATAGGTGCAGAGGAAAACAGGATAAACAAATGGAAAAAGTTGAAATAATATAAGAACAAAATTAAATGCTTGCATACGAGTCTGCAAGACAGTGAGATATTTTCATGTAACGCTTTTTGGTGTCGTTTTTTGGTAAAGCTTTTCGCGTTTATGTGCCTAAGTAGACATAAAAATGTCAAAAAAAATTAAGTGTTCAGTTTTCGCGTTTGTATATTAGGAATTAAATCGAACATATGTTGTGCACGAAGAAAGAAAGTACTTTTCTTCTTTTCAAGTTTATTAAGAAGTAATATTTTAGCTTCTTCACCCATATTTTTATAATAAATGCAAAAACTTATAGTATAACAAAAAAAATAAAACGGCCTCGAAAGGTATTTAGGTACTATATTTATTACATTTGGAAATTTTAAGGGGGCCGTAGTTATCAAAAGGTAAAGAAACCACTGCTCTAGACTTGATTAAACGATTAAGTGAATTAGTGAACTGTAGTAATGATTAAGGGCAAGTAAAATATAAAAATGAGAATTTAGAAATGTAGTCGTGTACTTGAAGAATCGTGACATACAATAGAATAGACAAGGCACGACTGAGACTCTTACTCAATACAAGGTATTACATACATAAGACGGGAGAAGAGTGAGTCCAAGGTGGGGGAACAAGGCGCAAAGGGAATCAACCTATCCAAGGCCAAGCTAACATGCCTATAAGGACGGTACAAATTCGAGATTAAACAAGACTAGACTATGTAAGTGCGAACCACCTCCTGCAACGGCCTAGTTCCCTGCTAGGCGTGGAACTCTTTTCGACTTTCTTCGGCCCTACGAAGCGCGGTAGGGGAAGGCACTACAGCTGGAGACTAGATTACAAACCTCCTATGCATTTATAACTACCTGTTGTACTTTTCTGAGTTTTTAAGCTAAAAAGTAACATAACGTTTTTGACTTGTGTCCCATAGCCTAAACATGAAAATGTCAAAAAAAATAACATTCATATAGATATGAGTATGTTAGGTATAAACAAACAAACAATAAGTAAAAGGATATAGTACATCTTAAATGAAGGAAAAAGGAAAAGTTCTGAAAAGGCAAGCAAAGCATAATAATATACAGCATACATAGCAAAAACCAAAGTGAGGTGGAAATATTTACATAGTAAAAAGGTTGGTTTGTAAAGGTTGCAAATACCACAAAGAAATTATTTATGAGTTTAAAATGTAATATATACAAAAAAAAGGTGATGTTTGTTCCTCATTCCAAACAATTAAGATGAAGATGATGTTAGGACAATCTGAATTATTATTTTCAAATAAAAAAAAAGAAGACAAATAAAAAAACTGGATGTTTTTTTTATTTAATACTCTCTGGATGTTTTTATTTCCAACAAAATCAATTGTCACAGATGGAAATGGATCTCACCTTATGAGTGGCGGGGGAGGTAGATTAGGGCTTGGCTCGACGCTAGCCAGGGCTCTTGCTAGCCCCCGTAAGCTACAATATACAATATGTATGCATAACTATAAACAGATCAAAATAAAGGCCACCACCAAAAATAAGTATAAAAATTATATTTTTTTTAAAAACTACTGAAAAGAAGAAAAAAAGTAATAAATTAAATTAAATATATTCCATACACAAAGACGAACAGAAGTATAGTGCAGTTAGTTAAGTAGATACAATTTCTTGTGAAGTTATGAAAAGAATTTGTGTTAAAGTATAGATGCTTTTAATTATTTTTATTCTTTAACAAAATATTGTTTTTCGTATGTGTCACATATTAATATGTACCTAGTGTTAGTAATAATTAATTTGTCTTGTGTTTTGTGTTTCACATGACATGAGCAAAAAGACACAGTGAATAAGAGAGCAGGCAAGTAAAAAGTAAATAGATAGAGTAAGTAATTTAAATAAAAATAATATAATTCTTTGAGGCAGAGCCATCAGATTATTGGCCCCTATGGGCACACTAAAAAATTGAAAGATAGTTCCATGAGCTCCTTAATTAGGGTGAGTGACGGTTCTATAGGCTCTTCAAGACACCTAAGCTGTACTAAAGCTGTTCAAATAAATAAGTACAGTAGAACCTCGATAAGAAGTGGCTCAAGGGGATTAGGGAAACAGTCTTGTTATCGAGGTGCTCTTTTTGTTGAGGGTTATGTTATCAAGGTTATTTTGGCTCTCAGTCGTGTTATCGAGGTTATTAGGCGGTGTTTTCAAGTATAGACTTGTTCAAAGTCGACCCATTCCTGTATAGTCCCGTTATAGAGGTTGACTTCTCAAAACGACTTGTTATAGAGGTTCTGAGTTACGTTGTGAAATGGAAAAAATCCGTGTTAATGAGGCTGTTTGGATAATAATAGTCGCTTTATAGAGGTTAATTTAACATTATGTGTTATGGCAATCTCAAGGGGATTGGAAAATTGCATTCTTAATTCAGGTTGTCGTGTTATTGAGGGTTGTGTAAGCAAGGTTCTACTGTAATATAACATAAGAATAATAACTATAAATTGTTATAATATAAGTTTCTTCAATGACTATAATAATTAACCGAAATAGTGATCCATTATAATAATAAAATATGAAAATAGCCATTCATAACTAAGATTGTCAAAAATAAATAAATCTTTTTTAATCATTTAAATGGATAAAAGAGAATTATTAAGTGAAATCATAAATAGGAGCATCAGTGGAGAACATCATCAAGAATTTATAAGAGCCTTTCAGGCATTATAAGGCGATTGTCAGTACCATTTATAGTAGTTTTGAATTAGTCTTTTGACATAATGTAAGACTCTTCTTTCTATAAATATTGTATTATAATATAACTGCACTGATGATGGTATTATAGAGGCTGAAAGTTCTTTAAATCCTTTTCTAATAACTAGAATAATACAGGCAGGTTCCTATTTGATAACAATTTTAGATAGCCTTCACTTTATAACTCCTGGTAATAGAGATTAGAGTGTTCAATTTCTTATCATCTGTCTTTTCCATTTCAAGCTGTTTCCTGAGATAAGGCACCGAGCCTTTTTAAGGTTCTAAAAAAATAACTTTTTAAACAAAAATAAAAACATATGGACCATTATTGGTTCTTAAAATTTCCAAGCTTTCGTCACATACAACTTGCAATTCAGACTAATCTGCATCGCAAATTATTTAAATTAACATTTGTCTTATGTATTCTTCATTAAAGATGAGAAAAGCCCTAAATTAACTGATAATGCCTAAATGCTCAAGTCATGAAAAGTGTGTTCTTCAGTAGAGAAATGGTGCAATGCAATAAATCTCATAAAACTTTGTTAAAAGGAAAAACATGAATATGGCATTTGCAAGTGCTAGCGTTGAAATGATGATGTAGGCGTTCTCATCTACACTTCCAAATATAGCAAAGCTGCACTGATTTTAAATGGTAAAATAAATAAAATATATATATATATTTTTTTTTTTATTTAAAATAAATTCACACTGCCTGCTAATAAATTTTCTGCATTTAAAAGTAAAAATAAATACCACACTCTAACACACACATATATAACTATCATAAACACACTTACACTAGAAAAACATAGTAAATTGAAATTATTAATCTACTGATAGTAAACTCATTTAAAAATCATGTTTTTTTTTAAACTTTATTATTTATTTATTTTTTAGTTTATAGTAGTAGGTATATATGAAGAATTAAGTTAGGAATCAAAACTGAAAACTAATGTTAACCAAAATTTCTTAATATCCTTTGTTTATAAATTTAGGTAAAAAAAATAATAAAAAAAAGGCTCTTGCCATAATTCCAATGATTACAAAATCTCAAGGGTTGAAGATTTTGAGCAGAGCAACTAACCAAGAGAGTTAACTAGAAAATTGTACAGTGGGTTGACATATAAAAGTTGCACTTAATCGCAATCCATCAGCATTGTGGGAGTGTCAAAACCCTTTTTGCTCGTCAAGATTAATTTTAATGATTCGGTGATATTTTTCTGTCAATGGAGAGGCCGAGATCAACTTTGTCCCTGGGCACTACAACCCAAGCTAAGCCTCTGTCCAAGACTAGGAATGGAAATAAATTTTCCAAAAACCAAAGTTATATTTCAGTAATAATTTAAAATATGACAAATAATTGTTATTTTGTAAGAAAATAGGCACTAATTATGCCAGCCCATTGTTTTGACCTAAAGTAACTATCCATAAAGAAAAATAAATTTATGCACCTAAAAATACAACTTTTAGTTTAAATATATTATTGTTTAAACTTTCAATTTTGATTACATATGCTTAAAAAATAATTATAAATAAATTTCTAATTTTTAACCTCATGTATTCTGTTTTTTTTTTTTTTGTTTTTTTTTAATGATCCCTTCTACTGCCAACTTAAATTTAACAAGGTGTGAAGAGAGAAAATCCAAGTAACGGAATTCTTTAAATCATCATTTAAATAATTAGGGACATACAGGGAGCCAGCGTGGCGTGGGGCTAAAGTCCCTTGTCCAAATTGCTCGGCAACTGAATCATCTTTGAATAAAGGGCAAAACAAAGTCATGGGTATTAACATAAGATTCCAGGCCGTGGTGCTCAGATTTATATCTGTGAATCGAGGGCAGTAGAGGGTCTTGGGTATGACCCGACTCTTTGGTGCTCTGATTTACATGGCTTACTAATGATCACACCATTGCTTTAGCAGTACATACTTAGTTACAGTGGTGTACGGTGGCTTGAACTCTCTACCACTGGATCCAATTAAGGGCCTAATTGCTAGGTTCGAACAAGTGGGTCGTCCTTACCGTCTAACCATTATATTATTATATAGATAAACCTGTTTTATCACAACATAAGTAATGATTCCAAGCAATTAGTTTTATAACAAATCTTACTTTTTTATAGGAAACTTAATCTTTTACAATTGTACTTTGGATGGCAAGGCTAAGAACAACCATCTGAGATGGTCAAGTGACGTTAATCATATAGAGGCATAAATATACCCTGAAAGAACTTTTAAGGCTAGGCTGAAAGGGTGACGACCTCGAGGTCTAAGGTCAACTTAGTTGCTCGGCCTCCAGATCATTTGTCTGGGATTGCTCCCGCCAAATAAGATAGGATTAGGCTAGCCTGGAGATAACTTTTCCCATAAAAACTACACTGTCAAAAGGTAGAAGAGGATTTGGAGAGTAAGTATAATTTATATTTTTTCTTTAAACAGATACCTGAGTTAATGAACTTTACCACACCAAGATCATTTGTAAATAGACTAATAGTGACTAAGTTAGTTGTTTCTACCAAGATTTTGTTAAACTCACTCATAGTAAAATTCATTAGGAATAATAGTAACTCTTGAAACCTACTCATATTATAATTTTAACATAATTGATAATTTACTACATCTAATTCTAAATTGTGCTTAATTTTAAGATGTGTTTAAAGTTAAAATACTATGTAGAAAACATGCAAAATGAATTATTTGCCAAATAAAAATAATTCTATAAATATTAATCAAACTAATAAAATTGAGGTAACTCATTAATAGCCTAGATGTAGCTAATTAATTAATAAACTTTTGACGAGATAGAGAAAAAGAAATGTGAATAAAAATCAAAAAAGAAAATCAGAAATGTAACAAGATAAATCAAGCTTTGTGTCCACGAGGAATAACATTTGATTTTAGATCAATTAACACAGATAAAATCCTGAATATTTATTAAGGATTTATTGGTGTAAAAGAATGAATGTAAATTTAAAAATGAAGCAAAACTAAAAATGACACAGATCCTATTGGATGAAATAAGAAAATTTTTAAAGATTAGTTTAATTTTTTCACAAATAACTGAAAGAATAGTTTATACAACTAGCTTCCAACCAAATAAGCAGGCACTGACAGTGACCCCTTTGGCCATTGTCTGTAAACAATTAAATGAAAAGAAAACTACTTAAGTATTTTTAATTTAATTAAAAACTAAAAATAGCTAATTGCAGTTTTAAATTTTTGATTAGTTGTGTCTAAAAGAAATTAAAATGCTAACTTTTGCAATATTTTGACCCCTCCTTAAATCATTCTCAAGGTTCCTATAAGATTGTATTGTATTAAGTAGTTTGTAAGGTAACTTAATTTTAAATGTTTATGATTCTTTGTTTCATTATATATACATAATTTAAGTTAAACGTAGTTCCACAATTTTCTGATATTTAAAATCCTAAAACTGTGTCTTTCACTGTAATATTAAGATTGCCTCGTGTTTCTTAATAACTCCTACTCAAAACATATTTGTTATGAGTTATCATTCCGTTTAAGAGTTTATGTCATAGTCATAACAGAGTATGCTAACCTTGCAAGGCACAGGAACATACGAGGAGAGTCAACTATAAAGCAAAGGGTGCTAAATGCAACAAAGAAGATAAAACACTAGATCTTAAGTGGGAAGTAAGTGTTCTACCTTCATTAGCCAATACTTATGATGCTTTGGCTAACTCTCAAAAGATAAAATTAAAAAAATCAGTGGAATAAATAGAACTGAATTTTCTTAAAATATCCCAAGTGGGGAATTTACATGATCTTAAATAATAGACTACTACTCTTTGTCTTATTACCGTTAAATTATTAGGAATGTTGACTAATTTTGTCTGGGGGCACGGCAGTGCCCTCGTCAAGTCGAGTACAGCCGTACCATCCTTTACTGGAACCAACTCACGGCAATTTGGACCCCCCTCTATTATCCTATTGAAGATAGTTAGATGTATAAACTAATTTTAATTTAAAGTTCATGACAAACTGAACCAGAAATAAAAATTTCACACCTCTACCCATAGTAGTTCATAAGATATATGAGCCTAAAGTTTTGTCATTTCGTCACTGACTGATTCACTCATCATAATTCTAAGGCACTTCTAACAATCCTAGAAACTTGAAATTTTGTATATAGGTATTGTACATAGTTCATTATACAAATAAAGGAAGAATTAAAAAATCCGAAAAAATCTAGTTCTTTGTCCCTTTTAGGGCTAATAGCTATTCAAAATATTGTAAAAAAAAAAAAAAAAATTGTAAAAAGCGCCACTAGAGCTACCTAGTGAAGAATGTTAAAACTTAAAAGTGATTTTGAGAACATTTGTTGAGGTTGAATTAACAGTATTGATTGACAGTTATCTTAAAGTGCAAACATATTTACTCCAGATAATATTATTTAGTTCAATTTGAACACCCACCGATATTTAACACCCACGAACAAGATCAAAGAAAGAAAAAAGACCCAAGAACGATGAAACAAGAACAAAGAAATAAAAACGAAAATTGATTGGGGCAATGACAAATTACTTACAAAAAGAAGTGAAATCCCAACAAAAACACTAATGTAAAAAAATAAGCCAAGTCTCCTGTGAAAAGTTGTGAGATAATAGGTTAAGCCAAGTCTCCTACTGTCCGAGTAAGTTCTACTAGGTCTAACTTATCCAGTGCAAGTACATGAAGATTGTCTGTCCCTCTCTCTATTCTCTTTTCCAAATCACTCTACACATTTAAATTTAGAAACATTTTTTGACTTGGCAAATACACACCACAAAGACGCTAAAATTAAATGCAGTGTCGTATTATTAAAATTATATAAAAATATATAAAAATTATATAAAAATAGGGACAAGAAAAAGTAAAGATTTTGAAAAAATAATAATTATTATTTGATTTAAGTTTGTGGTGTGTATTTGCCAAGTCAGAAAATGTTTTTAAATTCAAACGTGTAGAATGATTTGGGAAAGAGAACATAGAGAGGGACAGACAAACATCAGTACCTACACAGGATAAATTAGACCTAGTAGAACTTACTCGGACAGTGAGAGACTTGGCTTAACCTATGATCTCACAACTTTTCACGGGAGACTTGGCTTATTTTTTTACATTAGTGGTTTTGCTGGGATTAGATTTATAATTAGCGTTACCTTCCACATAAGGTCCACAAAATCTTGTTACAAAAAATAACTTAGTTATTTGATTGATTGCCTGCACTCCACACATAAATATCAATATGGAGAAATAGGCACTATTATTATAATAGAAAACTACAAAGTGATAATAGTATTCATTAAGTCTAAACAATTGTAAGCCAACCTATGTTATAGGGGTTATCTAAAGGGCGCAAATCACGATCATTACTTTTTTTACTTATTTTAAGTTAAATAAAACCAAAATAAACCAAAAACTCAAGCTTTTTTTCATTCCCCTTGGATAATAGGATATGCATCACTCATATAACAAGTATGACTGTGTATGTACAATTTTTGTACAATAGTTTAGACTATCCTATTTTAAATGTTCAATTGAATGAACAAGGTCATAAATGTAGCCTTAAAATATATTTGGATTCATGATGAGTACTTTTTGTCTGCAAGAACCAACCCAAGACCCTTATTCATTTGCGGTGAAACAATCTCAAATAGCTTGTTAAATGTATGAAGCCTATAATGTAAGAGTGAAACTTTCAACCTAACACTTTGCAGGATCTTAATATATTGCAGTCTAAAGTGAAATAACTAAAGGGTAAAGGGCACTGACCGTAGGGCCACGGGCCACCCCTTATTTCACAACATGAATTAGCACAGTCTTACTTTAGAGTGGATTCTTAAACTAAAACAATTGAATATAACAATTATTATTATATTAAATAGAAAGAATACATACTATAAATAAAGATTGTCAATATTCTTTTAACATTTTCCCATTAATTCTCAGGTAATAAATTAGAAAAAATAATTTACTTCATTATTCTTCAATTAATAGAAAAAATAATCTGTTGAAAATTTTAAAAATTCCTATCATACCTAGAAAATTTCTCTAAGCTAAAAATAACAAACCAATAATAGTATTTTAATCCTACAAAAGCAACATCTTGCTTGAACACAATATGGTTCAGATCTTTGAGTTCCAGATCTTTGAGTTCTCATCTCCCAAGAAAATGACTCTTTAAGTTTACAAAATTCTGTTATAATGATTTCACTTTTAATCGGACAAGAAAATGTCTTCTTGCACAAATCTAACATATATTAATATGTGTTATAATAATCTACAAGGAAATATTTGTTACTTCAAAATAACATGGTTTTAATACTTAAAATCTAATCTTACAAGAAAACACTTGCATTTATTCAAAAAACTAGATGCATTTTTGTGTTCCTATTATTACTTAACTCGACCAACAAGGTCACCACAGCTAAGGCTGAAAAAATGCATTAATTAATTATAAAAGTTAAATTATTAAGTTTATAGATTGTACCAATAATTGCATTGAATAAATGGTTATTATTATTATTATTATTAGTATTACTTAACTACAAAAAATAAAGTACTTATGAAGAAAAAAAAAAATTTATTTCAATTCAAATTTAAGCAACTCTAATTAGAATGTCAATAACACCCTCAAAATTTTGGTACTCAATGAAAATTGTTAATTATCTAGACATTAATCAACCAGAATGTGAATTATCCAGACGGAGTTTAAAAAAAGTGGGAAAACACTATCATTAATTTTCTGTTCTGGGAAGTTAAATGCCTCATAAGCTTCAGTTTTATGCCAAGTATTAAATGGTTCAAAGAACTTTTTTTAATTGGCCGTTCTTAAAAGTAAATGTGTCATGGCTTCAACATTTAAATCAGTTTATAAACTGATGTATTGGTACGACTTATGTCAAGATAATAAATTGTTAAGTTTAATTTGATAAAATTGCTTAGTTTTATCTTCAAATCCATAAAAAAAGGCTTAACCATTTGAAAACATTCCTATGCATAAAAAGAAGGTATTATTTAATATAAAATAATATCCTTGTATTTACATACATGGACTTATAGGCTGAAGATTATTGGTCCTAACCAAGGATGTTATATAAAGGGGATGGAGGGTTGTGGCAAAAAAGTGACCCCATGAAGATATGTAAAATATGAGCTCCAATGGGACAAATTACCTTCCTCAGGCAGGTTATCAACAATCAACATATTGCGTTGTATTCTCCCTTGGGTTATATTCTCCCGTGCGTTGTATTTCTTAGTTTGTGCTGTTTGTGATTGATATTTGGACTATATTTAGCCATTTAAAGTGACTTGTTTTGCATTATTTAAAATTAATAGTTAAATTTTAAATAAATTCAATAGTTTCGGAGACAATAAAACCTTCCACTGAAATAAAAAACCATCTATTAATATAATTAATTTTTATTTTAAATCAAATTATAATTATTATTAACTACGGGAAACAGACAGAGAAAAATAGACTCCAGCGCGGGGATTTGAACCACCGGCCTCTATATTTCCAGTATAGCGCTCTAACCAACTAAGCTACGCAGGAGAATGAATTTCTCTGACGTTAATGATACCTTGACCCGAATTTAAAGCTTTCAATTTTTCCACAAGTCTGAGAAGTCAACATTAATGACAAAGAACCAGACTGAGAAATAACGCTTATAATTATAAAGTACCCAATTAGTACCTGTACCTCGTACAATCAATTAGAAATTCATATTTTACGATTTTGGTAGTATTCATACTACGGAACGATTAAATTTTAATTTAAATCAAATTATAATTATTATTAACTACGGGAAACAGACAGAGAAAAATAGACTCCAGCGTGGGGATTTGAACCACCGGCCTCTATATTTCCAGTATAGCGCTCTAACCAACTAAGCTACGCAGGAGAATGAATTTCTCTGACATTAATGATACCTTGACCCGAATTTAAAGCTTTCAATTTTTCCACAAGTCTGAGAAGTCAACATTAATGACAAAGAACCAGACTGAGAAATAACGCTTATAATTATAAAGTACCCAATATAGAGGCCGGTGGTTCAAATCCCCGCGCTGGAGTCTATTTTTCTCTGTCTGTTTCCCGTAGTTAATAATAATTATAATTTGATTTAAATTAAAATTTAATCGTTCCGTAGTATGAATACTACCAAAATCGTAAAATATGAATTTCTAATTGATTGTACGAGGTACAGGTACTAATTGGGTACTTTATAATTATAAGCGTTATTTCTCAGTCTGGTTCTTTGTCATTAATGTTGACTTCTCAGACTTGTGGAAAAATTGAAAGCTTTAAATTCGGGTCAAGGTATCATTAACGTCAGAGAAATTCATTCTCCTGCGTAGCTTAGTTGGTTAGAGCGCTATACTGGAAATATAGAGGCCGGTGGTTCAAATCCCCGCGCTGGAGTCTATTTTTCTCTGTCTGTTTCCCGTAGTTAATAATAATTATAATTTGATTTAAATTAAAATTTAATCGTTCCGTAGTATGAATACTACCAAAATCGTAAAATATGAATTTATAATTAATTTATAACAATAGAAAGATCAAGTACAATAAACGACACAAAATAAATAATTTATTAAAAACTATTGATCAAAAGTTAATAATCAGTTTATAACCTGATTCAAAATAAACAAGAAATAAACCTTGAAATTAACAAAGAAGGTAATTTGTCCCAGTCCAAAGGTCGTGGAGCATGCGCAGTATGATTTTTTTCTCCAATACCTCTTACCTCTATGGGGTCACTTTTTTAACACTTCTTAACATTCCATTGCCTTTATATAACATTCTTGGTCCTAACACTAATCAATTAATACACACAGAATACAGAAAAAATAAAAAAGGGGAGCTAGATTCAATAGTGCACAATGACAGTAAACTAACAGCAAAGGAGAAAAAGGGAAAAATAACAGTCCATATTTATTGTATTTAAACATCCACTGAAAACTGTTCTCAATAGGCTACTGAACGTTCTAATGGGCCATTTTAATTTAGAGTAAATGGAGATATTGTTCCTTTGTCTAAAGGCTTGCTCCAGGGGAAAAATTTAGAAAATTACATCTCTGAAAATCACTTTTACTCACCATACACAGTTACCATTATTTTTATGGAAACACTTATTAAAATGTTAATACATACATATATACTTGATAGTAATACTCCCCTAAGTCCAGGAACCAAAGATTTCGTCACAAGTGCTTCTCTATGTAGGAAACCATGTGTAAAAACTATGTTTTGGTTTTTCTATTTTGCAAAAGCTTGAAAGCCAGTATAGTGATTGGCCATATCAATGCAGACACTAATACAGGAATGCCATGATATTTTGTAATTTTCAAAGAACTTATGAACTAAATTAAAAATATCTCAACCTCTTGTGGTCTTAGGGAGGTCTTTAAACAGGAATTGTTCAATAATAGATTTTTCATCAATAAATCGTACAAAATTACTCCTTGTGGTTTATTATTTTACGGTGCACACCAGTGTGCTGGGGCACACAGTTAGGGAAAGCCTGCCATAGAGGTTTACTTCAATCAAATTTTTTGCTTTCAGGAAATTAAGAGTAACGTAAATCTTTTAGATAAAATTATATAAATACTCGATTATATTTGCTTTAACTACAGTGTGAATTCTATACGTTTCCGCAGATAGAGTCTAAACATTTTATATCTCCTGGATGAGACCACATCAGAGATTTTGTACCAACATAACAAAATCATTGCAGGGATAATTCTCAAGCTCATTATGAGAGCCATTTGTAAAGTGTGTTGAAAATTACTTTAATCAAGCGCAACTTTCTTGATAATGATTCCTAAAATTGGTTCAAAAACATTGGGATTCACAAAATCTCAGACACGGTTTTATCTGGAAGATCTAGACTTATAAGAGTGGACAATTATAATTTGACACACCTACAAATTAATTGAAAAAAATATAACAACTCAAAGTATTTGAATGTGCACAAACAAGAGAAGAATTCAACTAATATTTAAAAAAAAAAAAATTCTAAATCCAGTTATAAATAATACCTAATAATCTTCAAAGCAGGTAAAGTTTATAAATCACTTATTTCAAAGATTAATTTACATATTTCTTATTCAAAGTCAAAAAAAATAAAAACAAAAAGGTACATACCTTAATGTTAATTCTATTTAAGAAGAACAGTTAAGGGAGAATACGTCAATTATATTTTTATTTTTATTAAAATAAATAAATTTAAGTGTAAAACCAGTTTAACAAAAATATATATAAGATAGTCTGAGTCTGTTTAATGCAGTATTTGTATATATATTACATTTCAGAAAGTTAATGTTTGAAACTTTTTTAATTGCAATTAAATTCAAAGATAACTAGACTAAACTTGTTCAAAAAGAGACAACTTGTTACCTAATAACTAAGTATTTAAAGAATATATTTGATTGATAAAAAAACAGCAGAGGTGGAAAATTGATGACCAAGAAGGATTTCCCTACAAAGGGAAACCCTATACTTTCTAAAAGGGAGATAATGTAAACATATTACCATTCTATAACCGAATTAAGAGACAGCCTTAAAAGTTAAAAATATTATATACCTAGACAACGTTAAGCAATTAAATTAGATTGTATGATTTGACCTATTGGTGCTGATTATTTAAGTGAAATTTCAAAGAATAAGCATAATAAACGGCATTTAAACAAATAACTATCTGATATTAACGATCCAATAAACATATTAAAAAAGGCAATCTGACAAATTCCCTTACAAGCTGTACAAAGGATAATTAAGTCGTAATTGGTTAACATTAGTATTCTAAGTTTAAACCTATCGCCTAATTAACACAGATGCAGTTATCTACTAAATAAGATGTCATATGAAGTTAAGGTTTATAAGGCATAGGAAAAAAATCTTAGGAGGGCAGAGGTCACAAAAGAACAGTGGATGGATGAGTGGCCACAGACAATAGGATATTTAAACCAAAGAGGAAATTAAGAAGAAAAGAAAACATGACAATAGGTGTAACAGTCGGAGTAGGATCGACACAATTTTAAAAACCTAATAAAACTCCATATATGCTTAATTTAAACAAAATAAATATGAAATTATTTCTTTTTATAGGGTAGGTTTGATAAAGGTATAGTAAATTATGTCAGAAAACCAAACCTACATGTGAAGATGTTTTAAAATAAATGTTAGTGTGTATCTTTATTATTATTATGACGAATTTGATAGTTTTTATAGTTTTATTAATATTAAAAAATATTATGTTTCTGTTCTTTAATATGGTATATGTATGATGCCTTAATAATCTTGTAACTGGCACCATTAAAGAATATACTCGAAAAATGAGATGTTACTAATAAGACAATAAATATTTAAGTAAGAATAAAATATGGTAAATACATTCGTAAGACAGTACCTTTCAGCGTCTTCACCCGTAGGTGGTTCCTCATCCCTGGCCACCGCCAGAGACTCGAGGAGGGCAACAGCAGGTGCTGTACTTTCCAAGATGTCAGAACTAGGCGTTGTAGTATCCATCAAAGTAGAAGGCACAGAACTCACTACACTGGCACTATATGAAGGTCCAGACGATGAAGCCACACTGGCGTAACTGGGAGGAGGCACTGCCACCGGAGGAACAGACTGCACTGGAGGCGGCTGGGCGGTGGGTGTCGGCACATGGGAGGACATAGGTAGTGGATAATTAGTAGGAACTTGGGTGGGCAGAATAGGCTGAGAGGAAAAATTCTGAATTGGAACGTGTGTATTCTGAACTTGATTAGGTATAGACTGGATAGGATAATACTGCTGTTGTATCTGTGGCTGTATTAAAGGCTGCATAGGTATATTAGGCTGAAACGAAGAGTATTGTTGGTTGGTCTGTTGAGGGTAGGCAGGCATCATGGATTGCATACTGACGTGAGGCATGTTGAGGTGCATTTGCTGTGCAGCAGCCATCTGCTGCTGGATAAGCATCTGTTGAGATTGCTGTTGTTGGATGGCTTGAAACTGCTGTTGCTGCTGAAACTGTTGTTGTTGCTGTAACTGCTGAAGTTGCTGCGGGGTGGCTATAGGTTGCTGCATTATAGGCTGCTGTGTAGGTATCTGTTGAGGTGCGGGGGGCTGCTGCAAGATGTTAGCGTTGGCCAACACTTGTTGTATCTGTTGGGGTTGGAGGCTCGTGTGTTGGCTGGAAGATTGCACGGCCCCCGGGTGCTGTATCGGTACTTGTGAGAGGCTTTGACCGTGCTGACTCACCTGAGGCATGGAACTAATACTGGGGTTGATCTGGATGTTGTTCTGCAGCGACTGTCCAGGCGAAGATGTGTACACTGATGCGTTGTTCGAACAATTCACTGGCAGCTGGTTACTACCCATTTGACTACTCTCAATAGGAATACTGGTACTAATGGTATTACTAATCTGGTCTAATACGTGAGCGGTCTCGTCGGGACCACCTTTTGAAGCTATATTTACAACGGTGACTGGCTGGTTGGCCGAATCTGTGACTTGATTAGAACTACTCGCAGTCTCTTGTGTTTTACTACTGACCGAACCTGTATGGTCCAGATAGTCCATACAAACCCATCTGCCCCTTTTGAAAGGTTCGGTACTTTCAATTTTCACTACTTTGAAACGTTCACTACGTGTGGTGTGCGTGTGTGAGTCTCTTACTTCAGGATCGTGTTTCGCACTGACCAGATTTATAACCTTCTCCGTCACTAGGGCCAGTTCGGATTCCGGCAGATGACTTCCCACCTCGGTAGAATTGCTCTCGCCGGCGTCGTTACTGTCTAGGATCGCGAGGCCGTACTGAGAGCTGGTGGGAATGACTGGAGCGGAAGCGAGAGAAGCGGAGGCGTTGAAGAAAACGTCGTCCTTCGAAAAGGTATCCTCGGAATAACTGGGAGTTTCTCGTTCGATGTCCGTCGCCCTGGACGTGTCGTTGACTTCGGAAACATCGTCCGTATGAGATTCGTCCAAATCGTCGGCTGAATCGTCTCCTCCGTCGTTACTCATACGAGAACCGATAGTTACACTGGTTATCTGGAACGAAGTCTTTTTCTTGGGATTGGAAGACGTCACATTTAGACTGTTAGGCTGGTTGACGCCCCGCTCTCCTTCCGAAATCCGAAGAGTTTCGGATGTCGTCCGATTAATCGAGTTGAATTTACTTTTATCATTATTCTTCGAAATTGAACTTACCGAGTCAGCCATGATAGTTGAACTCGTTGTATTTGAGACACTCCGATTTCACATAGTAATAACCCGGCACTCGGATAACACGCACATTTTATTCACTAACTGTTAAATTACCGGCACCTAAATTCTACGCGCAATTAAACTACAATTAATACGAGAAAAATACAGTTAACATCCTAATGTAATCCATTCCGTCGGCCTTGAGTATGAAGTGCAAAGCACAATAATATAACCTCCCATCCCAGTCTGACACCAACGCCTTCTAAATAAATAATTTTCTAAAAAAATATTTATTTCTCTCTCTAGGTAAAACTATTTAAAATATCTAATATTTTAACTTTAATCTAATATTATTTAATTACATTTATATATTTATTCTAGGATATTTGGTTAGTAATTAGTAATTGCTTTTGTAATCTAATCGATATCCCCCCCTTATCAATTCATCAGTTTCTTATTGCATAAATTAATTTAAGAAATATATTTTAACTCGTAACAGCACCTCAAAATTTTAAAGAGAGAGAGCTGCAGCCATTTTAGAAGAAAAATAAACAATAACATTACAATGAAATAAATATAAAATAAAACGGGGTTAAATAGAAACGTAGCCCCAAATAGAGAAAAAATAGAGGCCAAGGACTGTGACGTTAAAAGATCTCCCTAAAGGGGTTACTTGGTAAATCTTCTTTCTCTTATAAACAAAATGAATAAAATATTTTAACCTTTATCTATTAAACTTAATAAAATGTTATTATAAAATTATAATAACTTGTTTCAATATGGCTATAGTAAACAGGTTTGTTGCGCACGGGGGGGGGGGGGGGTACTTTTTAAATATTACAATTTTTTAGTATATAGAAACATTTAAGTTTATTTATAAAATAAGTAAAAGTGGTAATACTTTTATTTATCAACATAGTTGGGTCGATAAGAATATTACGTCGTACAAGAGGATTTGTCAAATAAAGTTGGTTGGGGTTGAGAGAAGGAAGTCGAAAGGATTCTGTCAAATATAGTACTAGAGCTGCATTCTAGCGAGAATATAGTGAGTTATAAAGGATACATTTCCATTATAGTTCCAAAGTAATCCGCTAGATGGCAGAGAAATCCAGAATTTTTAGTGGCAACTTCGTATCAATTGTCGCACTTCAATATCTGAAAAATAGAAAATTAGGCCTTTATATAAATAACTTAAACATAATATAGATGATTTATTACATCAAATAATAGGTAGCAAACCAATTTCAATATGATTTTCATTTCGATTAAATATCTATGGAAAATAATCATCTATATATTATATAAAATTAATTATTCATCTGTACTTATATTTTATATTGATCAGAATTACAATAATTTTGGATACTTTTTCATTTAAAACATAACGGAAACCAAAACTAACTTTTTTTTCTGTCTGTGTATATACCTACCGCCATAGGCCGACTTTATACGACATTATAAACTAGCTAAACTGTGTAGTTTTATGTAGTGCTGTGCACTGGTGGATGGGGCTCTGTTTCATCGAAAAATATTGAGTAGAACCAAAGTTATTAAATAACTTTAATATTTAAAAAAATGGTTTTGAAAATTTTTCAGAATAATAGCGGTTATTGATTTTTGATATCAAAACAAAAATATTTTTGAACTACTCACGGCAGCAAAATTAAGCATTGTTGTACTGTTTTCAGTCTGCAAAATGTCATTTTTTTTATTCTTTTGAATAAAGTGTCAGCAAAATATCAAAGTGTCAGCAAAAGTTCAAAGTGTCAGCAAAAGTTCAAAGTGTCAGCAAAATAACAAACAGGCTGTCACATTATAAGAAAATTTTACTAAAAAAAGGTTACTTCATCGCAGGTTTTAAACACTACCACATTGTTTATTTTTATATATTTAAGCGTAATATTCTGCTAAATAGTTATATCTTTTTTGAAAAAAGCTTAAATAATTATAGTGACAAACAAATTTTACAATTTCACACTGATTATTTTTAAAAAAATCACTAAAAATTGAGATAAAAAACAGTTGTTAATAAAAAAAATGGCAACCCTGAATTGTTTTGCCTTTGTTTTCATTTCTTGATGACTCAAACTTTCGTTTTGGTACAAATTTAATTTCTTTAAATCTTTTATATATTAAAAAGGGAATATAATAATTAGTGTAATTTTTCTGCCGTTAATAGATAACATATTGTATGTAACTATGCAGCAAAGGAAACATTCCTGACTCGTTTAAAGATTACCTGCTTCGGTTACACCTCAGCAGCTTAAAGATTACCTGCTTCGGTTACACCTCAGCCTGCCTCGGCTTCGCCTCGTCAGTCAACATGTAATATTCCTGACTCGGCTTCGCCTTGTCAGTAAAATAGTAAATTTCCTGCCTCGGCTTCGCCTCTGCAGTAAATTTGTTTAGCCTATCCTCGCCTATGGCTCGGGACCAAAACTTGTCAGCAAAATTCCATTTTGCTGCCTAGTTACATAAATAACTATTATCTACATAACTATTTTTAGGGTCCGTAGCTCAAAACGAGGACCCTTACACATTCCTACGTTTATCTGTTAGTAACCTGATCTCCCCCACCCCAACGTAAAAATAAAAGTGCCAACAAAAAATTTGAAACTTTGAAGTTAAGTTATGTGTTAGTTATGCATATTTAATTACCCAATCACAGGAAAATTATAGGGAAGTCCCAAAAAAGCATCCCTAAAAAACTAAGAGTTGATGGCCCTAGCATCATGTGGGAAGTTAAATGAAAGAGAAAGACGCCCTGAGTACAAATATACATATATTTGGTTTGGGTATAATACCTATTTATCTTTGCGGCATGTCACCTTGAAAATTGCGTTTATCGTCTCACCCTCAATTTTTTTAACATATCAACGACAAAATCATAGTAATTCTTTGTCAAAAAAAACCAATAACGGTTCTAAGGAATTTTTAAACTTCTCAAATTTTGTAAGACCCCCCCCCCCCCCAAATAAATTAAAAAATAATAAATAAATAAAAAACTTAAAACTTTTTTTTCCTAGGAACGGATTGGACTAGATGTGTCGGAGTACTTTAAATAGTAAAATGCATATAATGGCGTTGGTTCAAAAGTTATTGCTAAAACAAACCGCTATCTTAATAAGTTTGGGCCAATTATGCTGGTTAACGAACTCGTCCAATTTGTTAAACCTACGGACCCTTTATCTGTGCTGAAAGCTCATACTTGGCTAATTTATTTAGCAATTGCTTTGATTACGTTTACACTTTTAATATCGTCATTTTTGTACTGTTTACTTATATCTCGGATTTTTCTTCAAAAATAGTATTTCTTAACTAATTTGATTGAAGCTAATATTAATATTATTATTATATGAAAGCCAGTAGCGTATCCAGGGGGGGGGGGGGGCACAGGGGGCACGGTCCCCCCTCCCCCCCCCCCCCCCCCCCCATCTAAACTGACTTAAAATGTCCCCCTCCAGACCTAGCCGCTGGATACGCCACTGATGAAAGCCGTATGTAAATGTATGTTTGTGTGAAAAAATGGGCAAAGAAGGTTGAAACTTGTATATGAGACCTAAAATGGGCTAATTATATGGTCTACCGAACCTAAGATTCTTAAAGTCGGACAAGTAGTAGCTAAGATTTGTTGGTTTGCAAAAATTGAACGAAAGATAATTCACGAGACCAAAAATGTTCCCTGCCTTTTTCGGAATATTTGAGTTCAGGGACATTTTCGTTCTTCTGAACGATCAAATAGCTTCCGTTACCTTCTGTAAACTGGAAAACAATAAATCTATTCTATATTATAATATTATATAAATATATAGATGCAACTATATTATAATATTATAATGTAGATATAACTAATATTATATGTAGAATTTAATTATAGTATTTTATAGATATTTAAAATATACATATATGTTTGTAAAATCAAAGAGCCTCCAAGAAGGGAAACCTTGAAACAGGAAAAAACTGCATTATAATACAATGAAGATACAACTATGTTACATTAACTATTGTAATGTAGTTTTGATTAACTAGTAGGCTTCCGCGGGTTGACCTGAAATCAATAACATGGTTTTCCGGTGAAATCTGCATCACGAAGGGGTTGAAGTCAGACTTTCCACTTCCACTACTGGAAGCATCTTCTGGGGTGTGGTGCATCGAAGCTAACACAAGATACACTTAGTATATATATTGTGTTAGCTTCGAGTTAACATCACGATGCACCACACCCCTGAAGATGCTTACAATAGTAAAAGCGAAACTTCAGACTTCAACCCCTTCGTGACACGGATTTTACCGGAAAACCAAGTTATTGATTAGTTTTGATTATATAAAACTTTGATAAACTCTGAGTCCAAAAAAGTTGTTTTTAAAACAATCTGTCTTAAGTCTGCGCAGACAAGTGGAGCCTAAAGTAATGGGCCGAAATTTAGCATACATGATCAGAAAAATCATACCCTGAGGTGAATGTAGTCCATTTAAATACGAATCTAACCACCTAAATGGGTTTTCCTGAAAAAAAAATCTAGTTCCTGAGTTTCGTTACTCTAAACGTAACCGAGAAGAACCAAATTCATTTCTTAATTCCACCTCGGGATATGATTTTTCTGAACATGTTCACCAAAATTTGTAATCCCAAGACAGAACTCCGTTTTAGACATCAGGGAACATTTTTGGTTCCGTGTCTATTTATCGGTCTGTCGTTCAATTTTTGCGGACCAATATATCTTAAAAACTACCTACTAGCCCGATATTAATAAAATTTTGATGATAGGTCATAATTAGCCCATTTTTGGTCTCATATAAGTTTCAACCTTCTGCGCCCATTTGTTTTTCTCCCGTATGCGCACAAAAATACTTTTATTTACACCTGTATCTTCAAAAGCACTGAACTGATTTTCAAGAAATATGGATGGTTTGTTGAAAGTAGCCCGTAGACTGCCCCAGATTAATTTCAACCACCTGCACACATTAAATATAGGTAAATTGATATTGATAGTGACCAAATAATTTTGACAAATTTAAAAAAAGGGGAATAATTAAACAAATTAGATAATAATGGATTGTAAAAGCTGAACGCCGATAAAGTACGAGGTAGGATGTGAGGAGGCCACACTTATTGGCAGACTTTTTTGTGATGACAAATAAAACATATTTTTTGATGAAACGAAGCCATTTAATTTATCAACTCTAGTACTCTAGAATTTAGCAAAGGTATATATTAATTATTCATTGTTTAATTGTCATTGTGTCCTATCTATTCCGTTTGGTATAGTCAGGGCATAAATGAGAGGAGTAAATTACCTGCGTGCTATGATCAAAGGTGTCGTGTGAAATTTAAGCTCATTAATCAATACCTAATAACAGGAAACCAGTCTCTCAGCACGTCCCCAATTCTCTAATTTCCCAGAATAGTCGCCGGTTAATCCGATGTGTATACCTCTCTCTGGAGCTCATTTTCCTTGATTGTACGTTAATTACTGTACGTTGTCGACGTCGTGCAATTAAAATATGGAGCAATAATTACTGAAACGGCAAACACTGAACAAAGCTATCACAACAAGCTTTATCCGACGTAATGTTGGATCTTCATTGAAAATCCAGCAAAATTTCACCTGCAAACTCTATATTATGTATCTCTCTGTTCCGTAAATAGAATCGTAGAGATAAGGCAGAAGCTTTTACATACTAACTTTGCGAAAGCATAATCCTATTCACGGTCAAAGCTATAATGAACTATCCGACGGAATATATAATTCTCTTAGTCAACCTTTGTTTCATCACATTTAGCAGTAAATTATTAAAAGGTCCTAAACAGGAATAATTTAAGACGGTAGTATCAAAAGACAGTTATTTGTGACAGTAACAACCGTACGGCTGAAAGAACAATGGTTTTCGCAAAGAGGCTACTTAGAAATATATTACTGATTCAGATTTACAATGATTAAATGGTATTAGATTTTTATCTTTTGCATATTTTACTAACACGAATGTTTTTTTTAGTAAGAGAATAGAAATGACATGAATGTGACATGTGACCGAAGGATTTCAACAGGTTTCAGGCGTTCCTGAACCTTAACAAACGTACTTGTACTATAATTGCTCTTTATGTATATAACTTGGTTTATTTAAAAAGATAAGCGTTTAATTTGTTTATCATTAATTATATCCCCTACATAAACCTAAACGTGAAAAAGGGCCAAGTTCCAGACTCCCTCTCAAAAAAGGTCAGCCAATGTAGTTATATCTACATTGTGGCCAAAGTTAGCGCTTTTCTTAGTCCATAACATTCCGTCTCTCCTACTTTCATGAGCAAGACTGCTCTTTTATTTTTAATGCTTAACACTTGGCTAGTTTCTGAATGAGGCCTAAAACAAGCTTGCTTTGAGTGTAGATAACACTACTTTGAAAGGCTGACTTTTTTGGTAGGGGGTTTGGAACTTTTTTCAAAATGTTTGCGCAAACATTTTGACGGTATATGGGGCTGTTTGATGTTTGCGTAAACATGATGTTTGGCGTGTATGACCTAAATTTGCCCGACATCAGGTTTGAGCAAAATGTTTGATCGTGTATGGGGGCCTTTGATGGCTACAGCTACAAGTGTGCCAAATTTAAAATTTCTAGTTGTTCTGGAAGTCACTTATAATTTTGATGATCAGTGAGTCTTAATTATAATGCTTAATTAAGGCTTAATTTTTTTACAGTGTCCAAAGCAATTTATGCTTAATCTATGTTTTAAATTTTAAAAGCCCATCTAAATAGGAAGCAGAGATATGAGGGGGAGAAAAACTGAATGAATTGGTTCAAAGTAAAGATTTGGTCAACATATTACTGATTTGGTTTACAAATCAGTAATGAGAATGCTCTATACCATGCTCTAGTCGAGTCCATCTTGAACTACTGTGTCTTATCCTGGGGTATGGCAGCCAATTCCCATATACAACCAGTAGAAATTATTCAAAAGGCCATTATAAAGATAGCCATGAAAAAAGCAAAAAGGTATCCCTCACACCAGACCTATCTCGATTTTAAAGTACTGTCAGTTAAATCTTTATATCAGAAAGCAGTTTTATTGCATTTTTTTCACACTGACAAAATACCAATAATTCACAATTACTCGACTAGGTTTCAGACTCATCTAAAGATGCTAATACCACAGACTCACACAACTAGAAAACAACGACACGCAACGAACCTTGGACCAATTTACTATAACAAACTACCAACAGAACTTAGACAGATTACTAACATTAACAGTTATAAAAACAAAATTAAACAAGACTTACTAACTCAACAAAATAATGATTAAACTACATCAATACAAATATTAAAAAAAAAAAAATAAATAAATAAATAATTAAAAATATAATGTAATATAATATGTATATGGGTGTATGTATGTGTGTATGTGTATGTAGGTGTGTGTATATGTATCTGTATATAAATAATAATACTAAAATAAATAAATACTGACTAAATTGAGAGACGGAGTCCTTCCTCTCTCTAGGTGCTGCGACACCTACTGAGGACTCTCACCACATAATATTGTTTATTGTTTAGCTACTAAATGTGTGTTATTTATACTTATTTTTTGTATTATTATTGAAATTGTACTACATGTTTTTTTCAAGTGGTGGAATAAAGAATATTTATTATTATTATAATCTTTTACTACATGCTTACTGCATCTTGCCCTTGCCCACTGCCGTGCACTCAAAGGGTAACATGTTTTTCAAATATTTTAGCATTTGTCTTTTATTTTATTAATTTATTTTGTCTTTTTTTTATGAATTTAGCTATTTGGGTTATTCTCAAATAAACTGTCACTTTGCTGTCCGGAGGTTACCGGAAGCTCTACAGAATAGAGTTTTTTTTCCTATCTCAACCTACTAAGGATCATTGAGTTCGTCTCAAAGCAGTGTACATTTTGAGCTATCAAATGTTAAAAAATGATTAAAAATAAAAAAAATATAAATTATTTTTCTTGGAAAAATTAACAAAAGTAGCTGTCCGGAGGCCATTTCGAAAATTTGCAGTGACGATTTTTGTTAAAAAATATGAACTTAAAAAATTAGGGCAGGGACCTAACTTTCATATTACTTATGTAGATGACGTAATAAGGTGCAAATATTTTTTTAGACAAATCGATTTTTCATTAATGGAGATAAAGTGTGTGTCCGGAACTTTTCAGAATAAGAGTCACGGGAGTGACGATTTGGACGGAAGGTGACGTTAGAAAGGGTCTTTTGTTGTTAGCGGGGTGGGGAGAAAGGGAACAGCTTTCATATACATGTGAGAAGCCATCAGCATCCTCCGAGCCCGGTGACGGAAATACTTCTTTTTTTATGGTCGGCTATTCCTCGTCACTATGGTGCGTATTTTAATTGTAGGTCACGCGGGTGACGTGTATTTTAACACATAAAAAAAAATAAAATGACATTTTCGAACTCAGTTTCATATAGCCTTTGCATGGCTGATAAACATACACTTGTCTGTTTTTTTCTAGGTTCACTTACGTTCTCAATATTTTATTTTTTCTATTGAAATGTCTCACGAGTGACAGTTCACGCGAGTGACGATTTGCATTGAGCCTGTTAACTAGTGACTATTCCTGGTAAAAAATACCAAATATAGAGTAAACACACCGCTGTCTATGCTTGTGGGTAGTTCCAACCCATCATTAAAAAACTTATGATTTCATTATCTAATGATTTTATGGTTTTTTAATACGTCTTAAGTGTTACGTGAAATATGTATAAAATTTTATAAATTGTGGATAAAATATACTAAATAATGCTAGCCCACTAATGAGAGCCCTGAATTGCATTTACCTCAAGTTCAGAGGTGAAAGAGATTGGGCATTGGATGCTGAGTAAAATGGGCTTAATGTTGTTAGTTAAATTATTTTTAACAATACCTTTCTTAAGACTGCCCACAAAAAGTCAATTTCATTAATTATTTTTATGCTTTAGGGTATGCTGCATAACAACAATTAATTAGTCTTATATAGTATTGGCCTAAAAAAAAAAAAAAAAAAAATCAATAATAATAATAAAACCAGCCCGTCACTCGCGTGACACCAAACCTGGGATTTGGAAAATTCTCAGAAAATCGGAAAATTGTCGAACTCACAAACCATATCACTTGTGCACTCTTATATACACACACACCATTTATATGGGGTCCAAAGCTAGTTTTCATGAACTTGAATTTTACGTTTGGTTCATTTTCCGGATTTCGAATGTGTCAGTTTATTTGAGAATGACCCATTTAACCGCGAGTTTATGACTTCTTTGATAGACACTCAATATACAACTAGCCGGCTTCGATAGTTTATTTAGTGGAGAGACAGCATTCTTATTCTTTATTCTTAATCTAGTGACACCGCTGCCCTAAAATTGAGACGAGAATGATTATTTGAAAAAACAAATGATTCCTAAAACTCTTTTGATGATATGTGGGTTTATTCAAATTTAACATTCCTTTTTAAAGGTCTTTACCAACAAAAAACTCATGAGGATCTTCTTCGGGTCTCATGCAATTTGTGAAATAAAATTTGAAGATATTTCAGTTTAATTGTTACAATACAGAGTTTACTAAAGACAATTAAAATATGGTAATTTAATTGAACAACATTTTGATTCAAAGAACTGAAATCGTAGAATTACAATAGAAAGAAAAAAAACCTACATATTCAATTTAGTTTAGTGGTTATTTATTGGCAGAATGAATAAAAGTAAATAAACAAATTGTCTAAACTAACGATTTATACTACAAAACCACCGAATGTTAGAGCTAAAAGTAAATAATCCAGGTAAATTCACAAGAAATTTGCTAATTATAAATTGTATTAAAATGTATGTAGTTTTAGAGCTAAATTAATACCTGTTATTAGCTGATATGATTATGATTATAAGGTTTGTTCCCAGTTTGGTTGGAATAAAACTATTAATACTTGGATACATTGTTAAATCATGTCATCAAAAGAGCAAAATAACTAATAATTTCTATTATCAAATACTTTTGCTTATCGAGTATCGAGCTATGAGATCGTTTTGAAGAACGAAATTTTTTTAGGTCTCAAATTACAAAAATTCCAAAACAGAAATCCGTTTCAGACATCAGGGAACATTTGTGTTCCGTGTCTGTCTGTCCGTCCGTCACTCAATTTTTTTGAACCAACATATCTTAATAAAAAGGTCAAGTGTATGCTAGTCAGCACACAGCGAGGGTCCGTAGGCCACACTATATAGTGTTTAACTGTATAGTGTATAAACAGTGTTTTTTTAAAATGCTAAAAAGCTTACTTTGAACCATTTTAAGGGTCTGATATTCTCAAAACACACTCTGATAAAGTATTTTTTTGCCACTTAACCGGACTAAAACCATATAAATACACCGAAAAGACCATAATTATAAAAAAAAATATTTTGTCAATAAAAAATAAAATAATATTTTTTTCGAAATTTCCAAAAAGTGGTATCTTTACTTTTGGTCGAAGAATGTTCAGGAATTTTTTCAGATTTTTTGCACTTCACATAAGCGAGATAGAGGGGGGGGGGGGGGCACACGTTACAAACTCGCCTACGCTCGCCCTATCAAAGTTATAACCAAAGAATTATATATTTTTGTAATCAGCTCGACGTACCCTTTCATATGATACCCCACACGGTGTCGAAAAAAAATAAAAAATTTTAACCCTTAAGTTTTTTTACCCTAATTTTTTTGAAAAATATTTTTTTTAAGTCGCTATATTTCTAAAATATGTGGGCAGGTACAAGACACATACATGCCAAATTTCCAAGTGATCGGAAGAAAGGTGTAGCCGTGAGAGCAAGCGAGAGGACGGACGGACAGATACACGCAGGAAAATATAAGGGTCCTTGGTTTTGCCTACGGACCCTAAAAACTACACGTCTGATTTTATTGAAATTTGGCTACGTCATAATTAGGCCATTGTTGGCCCCATATAAGTTTCAACTTTCAGTGTCCATTTATTTCTCTTCTACATGCAAACAAGAATACAGTTATTTACACCTATATCTTCAAAAGTACTCATCTGATTTTTATGAAATTTGGATGGTTTGCCGAAATAAGTAGCCCTCAGATAGCACCAGATTAATTACTACCGCCGGCGCTCTTTAAGGTAAAGTTGATATTTTAATTCACACAAAGATTTAAAAAAAACGGGGGAACATTAAATAAATTAGACAATAATAGGGTTGTAAAAGCCTAAACTCATTAGTTATATGGAATAGACGCAAGGAGGCTATCTGCAACACTAATTGGCCGACTATTTTAATTTCAAACGAAATACAGGAGAGAGATTATTATCAATACTTTTTTATTAATTGTACCTCCTTCTTTACATTAATCATTAAAGATATAGAATTTACTAGTTATGTAAAAGGCAAAAGTTAAGTGTAATCGTGCAAATATTTCCGGTTTAAATTTTTACTTTAATACCATAAAATCCGGGTTTTAAGTATAGGCAAAGGAGAGAAATAAATGAATCATTTTCCTACAGTAATCAATAACTGTCCAAACCTTTAATTAGATTAAGCATTTTGAAGTTTTGAATTATGTGGAATTTCCTAAGTATTCAAGAGTCACATGGAGAGCTTACAAAAAATAAGGAATACAGAACAATATCGTTTCGGAGAAAAACATCAGCTGATAACCTTGAATGTTGAAAATATCTCATGATTCTGACCACCTTTTAGATAAATCACTCAATAAACCACTATTTTATACCTGGTTGACTCAAAAAGACGAAAGACATTTAAGAAAAAAGTTGACACATTAGGAAATGAAGAATGACTATAAATTAGGCATTAAGTGTAAGAAATAGTTCTTTTCTTTCTGAAAAAGCATTTAGGTAAAAGAATGCCTGTTAAAAGTTTATTATTGTGATCTCAAAATACTGGGAAGAATACCTCAAAGTGAAGATCCATTTAAGAAATTATTTCTGAGAATACACTAATAACCAGTTAATAATTCAAATAAGTTGAATTTTGCTTAAAAAGTGATACAATGCTTTATTACATTTTTATCTTTATTAAATCTGAGAAATTTAGGGAAATATCCTAATATATTTGCAAATTGTAGCAGATCATTCCTTTTATGATTCTCTTTCAAAGAAATGAATAATATAATAATTTTGACATTTTCATTTTGGTCGGATTTTTAGGATAATTAAATTACGAAATGTAATTAAGGAAATGCCAACGATAACCGGATATAATATGTTTCGTTAATACATAAAATGTGTTATGCGGTGATATTATAGTAAAAAATAATATAAAATAAAATATTTAAGTTAATAATATTACTTTTTATACACGTTTTTCTATAACGGGAATATAAGGTTTCCAAATTTTAAAAATATTTATACAAGATAAGAAATATTTTTGAAAACCACTTCAATAGGAGAAGGAGCTTATAGACTTAGTTTCAATGCCTGAATAGAACTCACGTGAATGTGCTTTTTGTCAGAGCTTTCGTAATTGCAGAGCCGCCCAAAAGATGAGATTACGTCCATTTCTTTTGTAAATTTCCTGATGTTTGTAAATATATATATATATGTGTGTATTTTTTTTATGTATTCTTATGTGTGTGAATGGTTATTTGTATGAAAGATTTTTATGATTTTTTTTTTTTCTAGACTTAATAGCCTAAGCTTCTGAATTTCAGTAACATCAGACTTACCTAATAATTTAAAACTTCAAGGAACAATGGCTAATTTTCCTCATTAAAAATTATGCTAAATTATAAAAGCTATAATATCCAATTCATATATAAGAGGTATGCTTACACGTATATGAATAATGCATCTCCAATCCTTAACATTTTGAATTACGTTATTCCCTGACACTTTAAATATCTATGCTGATTTATACAGACTGGTTTTACTGGCTTTTAGGCATTTGTGGTGATGTATAATTTCAAAACTATCCTAGGACTTAAAATATTGGCATAATCGAAAACACTAATTTTTTCTTATTACAATATAATATTGCCTTTATGAAACCGTGTATTGCTTCCGAGCTTACCGAAGGTAACGGAAGCATTGTGTTCAATTGAGAACGAAAAAGTTTTATGTCTCCGATTTTAAAAATTCCAAGACAGAAATCCGTTTCAGACATCAGAGAACATTTTTGGTCTCGTGTCTGTCTGTTTGTCGGTCTGTGTGTCCGCGAATCCTGAAAGTGCGACGATAACTTAAGTAAATGTCGACCGATTTTGATGAAATTTGGTACACATGTCACATTTTCATTTGACCAATGCCCAGGACGAGTTCGTTGGCCATGTTATCCGTTCAAGCGTTCACTCGCAACGCTCTTTTAGATGGGAAGCGTTCACTCGCAACGCTCTTTTAGATTGGGAGAAAAATCAAACTTCATCTATTTAATGAGACAAACATTTTTTTCAAATACAATTTTTTAGTAAATCCAACAGCGACACCTCTATGAAGTGTTAAAGATCGCTAAAACTATAAATAGTTTTTACATGATAAACAACAATAAAACTATAAAATAATATAACAATAAAGTACATGATAGGATGCGAGGAAGCTATGTGCCACACTAATTGTCAGTCTATTTTTTTGCTTTGGTCATGGGTCTTATAGCCATACAACCATAGTGAAATATATTGTTACTTACGTAGTTAAAAATTAACTATACTAAAAAAATTTCGTATAAAATACATTGTAATATTTTCTATTTAATGCAATACTTTTTTATATTTAATTTCTTTTTATTTCTTTCATATTTTTTAATTTTTCTGGATTCCTGTTAACTGAGGAATATAGTGATTTATATGTGTAAGGTTTCAGAATGAGTCTATTGCAATGAAGCTTTTTAAGAAACAAATACGAGTCAATGAAATGAATACTTTTAAAGATGGATAATATACTACGTTTCCATGATGTCTAAATACGGATTGAATCCTGATTTGGGATTTTACAAGCTAGGTGTTTCCATGAGTTGTATTGAATCAGTATTCAACTTTTACAGGGTTACTTTGTTAAAGGTCTTTATCAAAGTTTACCTTCACCTTTTATAACCAGATTTTTGTTTAAATAAACAAAACTGAAAATGACAAATATGTTGTTATGTATTTTTTGACAGATTTGACCACAGTTCCTACACAAGCTTGGGGCGCTTACACCCATACTGAGTTCAGGTATTTCCAAGAAACTCAATCCAGATTCGATCCAAGAATTTAGTGTATCATATCTGGATCTTAATCGTATTCAACCCGTATTCAATCCGAATTGAATCTTTCAATCTACTTATGGTTGTCATCATTGATCTGGTCGCTGCTGTACTTCTATCTATACCATGGTGTGATCTTGCTGTAGAGGTGCACGCAGGGTTAGTGGGTTGGACTGGCTATAAGGGAGTTCGGGAGTTTTCCCGGTGGGCCGGTCTGGTTAACCCATGGCCTAAAATGGTCCGATCCCTTGACCAACTCAAGGCTTGAGGGCCGGTCTGATGCAAAAAACTCCCGGGCCGAAATTTCTTCCCAGTCCGACCCTGGGTGCACGATACAACTATCGTGCCATGTGCCACAATTTCCAACGTTGCAAAGCTGCTTTGTTAATCACTGCATAAAGATCACTAACCAGGGCATTATATTTTCTGCCATGTATAACTGCGAGTTCTTCGTTAGTTCCACCTTCTTTAGCCATATCATCCATTATTGCATTAAGTTCTACACCGTCGTGACCTCTAAGCTATTTGTTTGTTGTTTATTTTGATTTTTATCATGTAGCATTTTTTATTATACTCAATAACAAGTAAATTAGAGAGAAAAGAGATGGTTTTATGTTTAATCGCTTCGACCGTGCTCAAACTATCTGTAAAGATAACGAATTTGTTGTGATAGGATGTCAACAATGATTTAAGAGCTGCTAAAATAAAACCGTGCTTTCGAATGATAAAATTAAGTTTTTATAACTGTGAAAACCCCTTCTGATAAGTTAAGCTTTTTACATAATTCAATTACAAATGAAAAATCATTCTCATAGTGGGTTTTAGAAACTGTCCATTTGTATTCCTTCGAATTTCATGAAAACTTTATTGCGGATTTCATGCTGTATTAGTGAGATATACTCGTATTATCGTCAGAAATTGAGAATTGGTTTTCTCAGATATTAACTAGCGCGTGTCAGGAAACAGGTGCTAGTAAGGTACACGGAGTAAAGCCGAGTTGTCGAGTTGCTTGTAGAGGATTAAGAAGGTTCCGTGCTCTAATCCTCCTATACTTGGCCCTTCACAAAGGGAATATCAGAACAAAGGATGAGAATTCTCACCGGCAAACTCATCCATTAAACGGCTTAATACCTTAGCCCTTGTCTGGCGTCTACCTTGCTACACTCTACATTTAACTGAAAAACTCTCTTTTCACATAGTTCAACCACATCACTTCTCTCCACACTTCAAGAAAACAACAACTTAATTAATAAAAATTTATAAACAACATATTCCTCTAAGTAAATTGATTTCATAATTTACTTGAAGTGTGTAGTTAATATATCAAGCTTACTAACAAAATGCCAAGTTTCTGATGAATGGGTTGAAAGTTTAAATGATGAAAGTATGTAGTAAACAATCTCTTCATACCAAATTTTATCATTAAACTAGCTGGGTACCCGTGCTTCGCTACGGAGTGTTATTATAATTAGATAAGTTTATAAACAACCATAATGAAACATATAAATTATTATACTATGCAAGAATATCTAGATTCTATCTCTCCCACCTATTTCTATACCCCCTCCTCTTTGATAAGCAAATTTTCAAATATTCTAAATTCCCCCCCCCTAATGTAAAATATGACAAAACAATACATAAAAACTATTACACTACTCTTAAAGAGCTTTTGCATCATCAATGGTATTCATTACATTGACCCCGTATTCATTACTCGTACCCCTGTGTACCAAATTTAAATTTCTAAAATTCATGTAGGCTGTCATTTTCCCCTTGCTTTGAAGGTCAAGTGGGCAAATTTTTATCGACATCGAACTAAAACTGGAGATATGTATAAAGAACATACACCCACATACGTTGATTTTTATATATATATAGCTATAAATTTCCATTTTACCCCCTCCTAAATAAAATTGTGCATAACAACAATTACTTTTCTCTAAAAGTGCTTTTCAACGATATGCATGATATGAAGGGAATCCATTACTTTGACATTTTTACACCGTACCCCTTTTTACCAAAATTTAAATTTCGAAAATTCATGTAGACAGTGACCTCCTCCCCCTTGCATTGAAGGGAAAGTAAGTAAATATTCATCAAACTGGGATAAAACTGTAGATTTGTATAAAAGACATACCCCCATACAGACACTCTTCTTTTTTTTATAAGATATAGCTATATTTTTCCATTTTACCCCCTCCTAAATGAAAATACATTGACAAAACTGTACATAACAACAATTAATGTATTCTTAGAGCTTTTCAACGATATGCATCACGAAGGGTATTCATTACTTTGACCCCGTATTCATTACTTGTGCCCCGTACCCCTGTGTACCAAAATTTAAATTTCGAAAATTCATGTAAACCTTGATTTTCCCCTTGCTTTTAAGATCAAGTGTGCAAATTTTCATGGAGATCGGACTAAAACTGTAGATTTGTATAAAGAACAAATAAGATATAGCTATATTTTTCCATTTCACCCCCCTCCCAAATGAAAATATGACAAAAGTGCACATAACAACAATTTCTGTACTCTTAAAGAGCTTTTCAACGATATGCATCACGAAGGGTATTCATTACTTTGACCCCGTATTCATTACTTGTACCCCGTACCCCTGTGTACCAAAATTTAAATTTCGAAAATTCATGTTGACCTTGATTTTTTCCTTGCTTTGAAGGTCATGTGTGCAAATTTTCATCAAAATCGGGCTAAAACTGTAGATTTGTATAAAGAACAAACACACACACACACACATACGTTGACTTTTATATATATAGATATTCCAGTATTATTACACTTCTCATTAATTTGTATATATATATATATATAATTGTTGTATTTTCATAAAAGATTGAAAGCGTTTTGAAAACTCAATCTGTGTCGAAAACATGTTTTAAAAAGTTTTTAGTTCAAGGTCATAATTAGTCCTTTGTTGGTTCCATTTTAATTTTAACCTTCTGCGCACATTGCTTTTTTCTGCGTGTACACAAACTTGTTTTACTTATCCGTGAATGGTTTGTTGAAAGTAGCCTACAGATGGCAGATGGTCCCATATTAATTTCTACCGTCTGCACATATTTAATATTTAAAATAAAAACAACTTAAAAGTGTAATTCCATTGAGAATCAGATACAAATTTCGTGTAAACTTTTGTATAATAGGACGCGAGGAAGCTATAAGCCACACAAATAGGCAGAACCTTTTTTTAAAAAATTCATTATTGAAGTGGAAAGCATTCTCGAAGTAGTATTTTCACAATTTAATTATTAAAAAATTATTTCGTTCATCAAATCATCATTCATAATAGCTCTATAAGGGTGCTTTCGAAATCACTAACCAGGTCGACCAAGAAGTATACGGTGTGTCCGGAAAGACCTACTTAAACAACCCACCGCGTTCGCAAACCTTCGGTTGATTTAGTCGACCGGAGCGGATGCGACCGCTTTGACCGAATCCAGAATACGGTTAGTCCGGTTAATTAACCATAATATTACCTTCTATGGTTGTCTCTCGTTTTTTTTAACCCTGGGTTGCTAATGGTTGGAGCACAGTTTGAACCTTAACCTTTTACACTCGTATGCGATGGTGATGGGTACCCCATCCTTCTGCAGTGCTTGCACTGGTTAGTAACACACCAGCTAGTGTAGCGGTAGAAGTCCTTTTGAGCATACACTCGTTTTCTGGCAAATTCCCGTCAAAGCTACTTCGTCGATTCGACTAACGTTTAGTAATAAACGTAGGGAATTAATTGGTCGTCGAATGAGCCTAAAGCCTCGGCAATAGGCCTAGGGATAAGAGGCAATGGGCCTAGGGGAATTGGGCTTGGGCCAGACACCAGTGGCCGATAATCGCAGGGGCCTGGAGCACTTAGCAAAGGGCCTAGACTTTTGGCCTGGGGCATGGGACCTGATGCATTATATGTTCACTCAATTTCAAATTCTTCTGATGTTCCCACTAACTTATTCGTTATCAAATGTTTGTATATCTCATACATATATAATAATGAGTTCTTAATAGTTTTCTCTTTATAAAAGTGTAGTTTCAACCCAAAAAAAATATTTTCTGTATATTTTGTTAGTCGAAGCGACGAAGGTTTAGTAATAACAGCCATCCAATTTCTATTAACATTCCATAGGGTTAAATATTTAGCATTTGGGAAACATGTGCCTTTCATTTATGTGAACAGTGTGATGCAAGGTTTCAGGAGGAAGATGTGGCTAAAAATCACATTAATATGTATAATGAGAGTTTTCTGTAGAAGGAAAGAGGAAAGGAATGATAGCTATATGTACATTTAACCGACATACAGGGTTGCCACTACAATGTTTATGCACTTAAGAAATCGCAATAGCTTTACTCTATTATATATTGAATTATCCTCTTCTATATTAGTCCAGGAGATAGCGTGCAAAAAAGTGTCTGACTAACATCAAGCTAGAAGTTTTTATACAAGTAAATCTTTTAGTGCCTTTTAAGAATATGAGGTCGGCTGTCGGCTAAGTTCGTAGCTTGGCAATAAGCATGTCAAAAAAAAAAAAAAAAAAACAGCCATGTCCCGCTTATTATGGTGGAAAATGTAATTTTTACCATCTCGACTTCAAAATTAGTTATTAGACCGGAAATCAAGTAGATATTAGTTTTTCAATTGATAGGTTAGCTATTCAAATATTACTAAAAAATCAAAGTGATCATCTTAGTCTATTGCCAAGCTATGACCTTGTCCTGCACTGCAGACAAACGTAGCCCCACCACATATTCTTAAATGGCACTAAAAGATTAACTTGTACACAAAAATTCTAGCTTGATGTTAGCCAGACACTTTTGCACGCTATCTCCTGGACTATATATTATTATCGGCTTTACTTCTATCTCACAACAAACAACAACCAACAGACAATTTTATAACCTTTCGGTTGACCGCTGCCGTCAACCGGTCTCGTTTGGAAACAAAATAATTTTCAAGCCACCATGACACTAACCACCACCAACAGCCGCCACCGACCGGTCGACCGTTTGTGTTTCCTTACGCACCCTTAGTTTCCAGTCAACAGTATAGCTGGAGAAGCTAAAATAAAACTCTACGATGCAACATATCTAATTATGAGATGCGAAAGAATATAGTATCTCTGCTAAGTACAGAACAGATGAGATCGCTAAACCTATAGGATAAAGAATTATTTTTATTAAAATTTAGCACTTGTAAGCTCTTTTGGCACCTAAATCATTATTAATGCCATTTGATAATGACTCATTATCAATTAGTAATGGTTTCAAGGAATATGAGACAAAAGAACTATATATTTCTTGCTTAAATAAGGTTATGCTATGCACCCTACGCTTTCATTAGAAGAAGAAATACCCTCTAATAAAATAATCCATCAAAGATAAAGCGGAAAGAAAAATTAAATAAAAAACAAATCTGACAGAGTAGTAATTAGTCTATGGCCGCAAGGATTAACCACTTCCCTTTTAATTGTGAATAATAATAATAGTGGGTGTTTGAAACTTTAATACGTCTGTGTATTTCACAGAATACTATTTATAG
This sequence comes from Gerris lacustris, assembly GCA_951217055.1. NCBI lineage: Eukaryota > Metazoa > Arthropoda > Insecta > Hemiptera > Gerridae > Gerris > Gerris lacustris. The sequence continues at coordinate 21,350,732 of OX578282.1, forward strand.
GTTCAATAACATACATCATTACTCCACTAAACTGCTGTATACTCTCATGTCGATAATTATCAAAATTTATGATTCTATTTAAAATATTGACTGTTCTCACTCAAAAACAGCATTACAAGAACAGCTAGATATAGATCCGAAAATCGTTGATCATATTTATACATAATTTAGTCGTAAAATTTCCATAATACAAGACCGCTAAGCCAATTTTGACTTAGAAATAAAAAAGTGATCAAGTCTTTTGGTTAAGAATTTAAGACACCGGGGGTCTTGTTATCAGATTGAATATATTACATATCAAGGAACCTTGTGAGCCATATCTTGATTATTATAAGAATATAATATAGGTGTATAATATATATATATATATATATATATATATATATATATATATATATAATAAGTAATGAACTTAAGTTTAATCCATATATTTGGTTGTGTGTCTATATATAAAAAAGTTAAACATTTTATTTTAGGATTCACGATCCACAATTAATAACCAAATATGTATTATTTTCATGAACAAAAACATTTTGCTCATTCTCATATAACTTACGTTGGAAATGACCAATTGTGTCTGTTTAGTAAAGTAAATAAACAAAAAAGTTCATCCTGTAATTAAAAGTAATTTGGGCTATTAAATCAAGTGTTTTTAACTAATTATATGTTTTGTGTTAAATAAATGCATTGTTTATTTTAGTTCATATTTTACAAATGATGGAAACAGATTATTTAAGAAGATAATGTAATTACAATTTTGATCGGAAAACTTCAAACGAATTTACTTTCGAAATAAAAATAATAATTAAACATTTTTCTCAAAGAAGTTATGAAAAAAGATTAGTTATATAACGATTATTTAGGAAAGATATTGAAAATATTTCTATAATCAATCACACGAAGGTCTTAATAAATGTAAGGCGTCATCTGCTTCCTTTCCTTAAAGGGATCCTTAATCATCGGAATCCTTTCACGATAAATTATTTTTCATCTTTCCAAATTACATCGCAGTATCATCATAACTTTAATTCGTTGTAGCTTTTGCAGGCAAAACAAATTATTTATTGTAATATCGGAGTTTAAATGGATTCCCAACCAACCAATTGCAAACCAGTCAATCTAATTTTCTTTAAGTTTTTCTTAGCTATGAGCAGACCAAATCGTAAGACCATACTTACGATAGTGCTTCCCATTGTTTCCTTAATGAGCATACGTATCTATCTTTATTTATCATCCCTCATAACACTTACTCATCACACATTTGATTCTTTTTTTTTAGATTGTCTATCTTTGCTTTTTTATATTTTAACATTTTTATATTTGATATATAGTATTTAAATCATGTAGCTAGTTAAAATATAACCATTAGTTGTCATTGTTATTATTATTATAATTTGGATTATTCAATCTTTGTTTAGATTTAAGTTCTTTATGTCCGTAAGTTGGAACACTGGAGTACGGTAAAGGTAAAGTAAAATTAGTGAGGTAAAGTAATAAGTGCAGGAATCTGCTGTTTTGCGTGCAATAACAACCACTTTATCCGTGAACTGTAGGAAAAATATATTTTCTTCAGTTTGAGAATTTTACGCATGTAATAACAGCTGATAACGAAAATTGTTGACCTAAAATGACCTAGATGCTCTCCCTAAAGACATTTTATTTTGATGTAGTCTTATAGAAGCCTTCCTTCTATTTCCTTTTATAAAGGTTTCAAGATTTTCTCGGCTAAGCTCAACCTTACAGTCAATGGTCGTTCTACAAGTTATCATCGGAGGTCATCTTTAAGAGAGTGCTTAGGACGTTGAAAGAAAGAGAAAAATATAAGCTTCTTGGAAGTCAAGAAGACCGTCTTTAGATGATCTCCGTGGCTCCTACGTAACAGAGTGGTATAGGACATGGAAAGCAATCTGGACTTAGCCAGGATCGTTTTTAAAAAAAAAGTAAGGAAAAGTTATTCAAAGTAGATTGCTGATGTAATCTCCGGATTCAACATTAGCCTCCGTGGTCAGGAGTATCTAACCTCCCTGATTAACTTGTGCATTATTGAACAAGTTAAAGGAAACCCTCTCGGTAACCCGAAGCTTCAGCCTTTGGAATATGTTAACCTCATGGCCCATATTGAGGGGTCCAGTGCGACCCCTGCGGCTTGACCATCCTCAAACCAAGGGCCCCAAACTGTAACCATTAATAATAAAACTTTGCGTCAACTTACTTTAAACCCTTATAACTTATCCATTGGCGATTCATCATACTTAGTGGTAAGATACCAGAGTGAGAAGTATGATACTTCTCAAAGTATTGCTGGTTATTACCTACTCAATATTTCTACAAAAAAAAAAAAAAAAAAAAAAAAATGGAAACAGATGCCGGATAATTGCATTTCCGAAATAAAAATTGTATTGAGCATAACTAAAGAAATGGAATAATAAAAACGAATGCCTTTCCACAAAATTAAATTGAATTTTAGAAGCCAGATTTCGGTTTCTCGGCCATTGTCCGGTAAAAAGTAAGGGAAAAACACCCGTCATGGAGTCACATAATGTTCAATCCACTAGCTTATTCTTTAATAAAGAAATGCTTTTTCGGATTCATTATACTTCTCAACAAAAACAAAGAGTACAATGAATAAAAAATTATTTTAGTATTTATTTCAGACCATCCTTTTACTAAACCAACATGAATAAAAATGAAGAGCTAATAATATGAGTTTATTACTAAACCCCAATTGTAAACTATTTGTTATTTATTTACATATTTTAAGAGTCCTCAACGGCAATAACGCCACAAGTGAGGCACTCTTTTGAGGCATAATTAACAAAGTTTAAAATATGATTATAAACAATTAGTATAGTATATTTTTGTCATATTTTCTTTTAGGAGGGGGATAAAATGGAAAAATAGCTATATCGGATATAAAAAGAAGCGTGTATGAGGGTGTCTTTTACACAAATCTACAGTTTTTGTCCGATCTCGATGAAAATTTGCCCACTTGACCTTCAAAGCTAGGGGAAAATCACTGTCTACATGAATTTTCTAAATTTACATTTTGGTACACAGGAGTACGGGGTACAAATGTCAATGTAATGAAAACCCTTCATAATGCATATCGTTGAAAAGCTCTTTAAGAGTACAGTAATTGTTGTTATATACAGTTTTGTCATATTTTCATTTAGGAGGGGGGTAAATTTGGGATATTTGCAAATTATCTTATCAAAGAGGAGGGGGTAGAGAAACAAGTGGGAGGGATAGAATCTAGATATTCTCGCATAGTAAAATAATTTAAATGTTTCTTGATTAAAATTAAAATATAACACTCCGTAGTGAAGCACGGGCAGTCTGCTATAAAAAGACGAGGCAGGGTTCTCTTCTATGTCGAAATGTATCATTTCAAGATCTATAATAGCTTATTCTTATTATTTAGTTGTATAAGCTTATTCGTGAAAAATAGAAGATAGAATACTTATTCGCAATAAAAATGCAGTCTTAGACAACCTATTTTTTTCTGAATGTTATTATACTTGAACATTCAAAGCTTTAAAATCCTAAAGCTCGAAAAAAATTATATAAAAAATCCTGGGAACTAGCAATGCTTGGAAACAGTCGAACAATATGATTGCTTTTGAATAAAAGTAAAGAAAACATTATTACAATGGGTTTAACAACCCTTATTAGGGCTATATTTCGCACCTTCAAGCCGTAAAGGTTTCCGGTGTTACATTTCAAAATGCCTCCTTTTTTTTAACAAAGGCAATACAAATAGGATAATAAAAAATACTTAAAGGTGTCAATTATTTTGTAATGTGATAAAAGGTGTCAATGGTTGTATAGTGTAAAACAGCTTTATAGTAAAAATAAAATTAGGTATATTTTTGACAAGGGTACACATGAATGAATGAAGTTTAAGGGTGAATTAGAAAGGGAATCAGTTTTTATATGCTGCAATTTGTCAATAACTTTTCAAACATTTTTATGTTAGACATTCGCTAAAATTAAGCCATTTATTTTGAGAAAACTGCTTCTTGTTAAGGTTTAGTGGGTAAAACCAAAAAAAGAAACCCTTATAGTTTCGTTCCTGTGTCTGTCTGTCACTCTAATAACTTTTAAATCTAGAGATAAAAACATGAAAAAACGTATACTTCGCAATATTGAAGCGTACACAGGAAAAATATATAACGAACTCGAAATTATCAGCCTTTCAAAAATTACATGTGTTTTTCTTACTGTTTAAAAAAAAATTAAGTGGAGCATGAAATGAAGGTAACAAAAGTTGGTAAAACCAATAAAAGAAACCCTTATAGTTTCGTTCCTGTGTCTGTCTGTCTGTCACTCTGTACGTTTCCAATAACTTTTGAATCAAAAGAGATAAAAACATGAAACTTTCCATTATTAAAGATCGTTTTGACGCGCACACAGGAAAAATATAGCGAACTCAAAATTATCAGCTGTTCAAATTCAAAATGGCGGATAATTCACGTCACGCGAAAAAAAAAATTCTAAAACATTTTTAGTAGGGGTATCAAATGAAAGGTATTGAAGAGTAGATTACAAAAATATATAACATTTCCGGGTGGTGTTTAATTTTCTACGCCATTTTGTCAAGAAATATCAAAATTTTGCGTGTCCCTCCCCGCATATATCTTTCTGAACGCGGATAACGGATAATTTTAGGGGAAAAAAACATTCCTCTATGTTCCTCATTAATCAATGGGATCTCTGTAAATAATGGAAAATAGTGGTAGATTCCATACATGTTTTGTTGCTGAGGCTAATGGATTAGTCATGTTTTTTATATTCAAAACAGCTTTATATTAAGTTAATTTAAAATATTACCATTATTTATTGTCCGCAAACAAAAAGCTAATCATTATTAATGTAACTTATGAGTCATAAGCCGTTTTTTAATTTTATTTGGTGTTACTGATTAGATGCTATCAAAACATTCTATTCAAACTGTCTAGCATTTAAAACTGTCTAGTGCAAATATACTTAAAATGGGAAGCATTATGCCTCAAACGTAAAGTTAATCTGTCATGGGAAGGCAAAGGGAATAGAGGGGACGAACTAAAGTGGACAAAACAATTAACTCGAGTCATAAAGAACTCGGTTTTTATGGAGGCTATACCAAACTGCTTGTTTAAGGGAGAATTATATCATTCCATTCTCCATGATATCAAAGATCCATTAGGATAATTGTTTATTGTTTAATCTAATGGGCACGTGGCGTGGAGGATGGAAACCCCTGCTAGAGGAAAACCAAGTGATAAAGCTACTGTGGATAAACATCAACCATCTGAGGGGTTCAAACCAGTAGATAATAGCCTCGACTTAACCTTTTCAAACTAACTCACTCACCCTATTAGTTTATCTAGTTTATATTCAGGCAATTACATTTAAATTATATCATATTTAGAAAATAGAATAAACAAAGTAATAATCGAGAGACTTGCATGTGACGATATATAACTTTTATTAATTATATAAACGATAAAATACAAAATAATAATGTAAAACTGTAAATATAATTGATGAACATTTATGTTTGAGTCTGTAATAAAAAAAACCCATGAAGGACCCCACATGGTTCAATTTTGTGTACAACTTTGGTTGGTTGTACAACAAATTGCACCGTGTGAGAGTTGGTCTTCTAACCAATATTCAGGTTTGACAAACTAGTTGATAAAATCTAAACGCTGTAGATTTTTGTAGGCATAGCTCGTTTTACTGAACTATTAAACTAGGAATGTTTGTGCTAATGAACTTTGATACCAATATTAGTTTGTATCGGTTCTAAGAGGTGTAGGTCTAAATTTATTTGTGAGTTTGTTGGACAATACTGTTCTTTACTAAACGAAATTCCAAGTTTGAAACTAATGTTTGTCAAACCTATTTTTACTGGTGTTATATTACTTTGCTTTGTAAGTTTCATCGCACATTTCCGTTTACCCTATTTTGAACCACTTCCCGTGATTCAATCTTCCCCAAATTTTGCACATAGATACAACTAAGGTGAAGAATACAGAAACCAAAAAAAAAAAAAAAAAAATGGCGTCAAATTTATTTGCTTTTTAAGTTTCATCGCACACCTATTACCCCAATTTTGAACCACTTCCCGTCATTCAATCTTCCCTAAATTTTGCACATAAATACAACTAAGGTGAAGAATACAGAAAACAAAAAAATTGAAAAGAAGACCAGTTTTCAAAAATGGAATTTTTATATTAATTATTAATTTATTATTAAGTTGTTCAACTTGGTTGCACAGAAAATCACACCGAGTATTGTTCTCTCTACAAATATTTTATTTCCTGAACGCGCTTTCTGTCTGATGATTGTGATCATCAGTGTATATGCGGTTGTTTTAAGTAAATTCGTTGCCTTGATTATATGATCACACTCTCGAAACGGAATTCAATTATAACTACACTGATGATAGCCTGTTATTAAGTAGTAAAATGAAGATATTCAGTTCAGACTTGTACATTTAGCTCTTCGTAAATAATATATTAGATTATAAAACATTAATTTATCCTTAAAAGAAGCATTTAAGTAAAAAAAAGTAGGGAGTTAGAGCGTCATCATCTTAAAGGATCCAAAAAATGTCTCTTTACATCGGAGACTAACATAAGTATTTATCCTTTAAGACTCTGTTATCTTATAATTGGCACGGATATAATGACCTTATTAAATAGATCTAAAAAAAGTATTACTGTACGCGTTTCTTCGAACCCTTATAAGTTCTAAAATAAACAAGGAGTTATAAAAAAAAAAAAAAAAATTTCTTTACGTCTTGACCAATTGCAGCTGTTTTCGGTTTAGTACTCATTGTAGAGAAATACTCAAAAATTTCATAATCAATAAGATAATATTCACAGAAATTACATAAAGAGGTAAGCAGAGTAAAAACGTTTTACCGACAATAGTATGTACATGGATTTCATGCTGGGTTAAAATTCATGCTTAGATGACTGCTGGAAACTTTTGAGAGAGGAGGGTTAAGAGTTATCCTGGAGAAGGCAAAGTATCTGATGGTTGGAGGGATGGCCAAAGATAGAGTCACTACCCAAGGTCTCATTAAAGCAGTGGACTCCTTCAAATACCTCGGTACTATTATCCCTGAGTCCCTGAGTCGAGTAGGTGCCAGTTCGATTTCAGCACCCGAGTTGTTCAAACTCGCAAGGCTATAGCTATACTTAATGGAGTTCTGTGAAGTCATTCGATGGGAAGGACCTCCATTGTTGAGAGTATTTTAACCTTCGGAGCAGAAGTGTGGATGTGGACACCGAAGGTGTGGAGATAGATGGGCTAAGAAGAGGTTGCACAAATATCCAGGTTGAAAAGGGTGATTAGGCGGCGAATGGAAGCAGACGAGACTGTGGTAGGACAGATTGAGGAGCGAGCACTTCGTTGGTATGGCCATGTGAAGAGAATAGGAGAGGAGCGTTGGCAGCGAAGAGTGCTGGATTGGGCACCGTCCGGTAGGAGGAAGAGAGGCCGTCCCTGAGCGACCTGGAGGGGAGGCTTTGTAAGGTCAACGAGGGAGCGGAACCTGCAGGATGGAGACTGGGAGGACTGCCGAGGGTGGTATTTAGGAGTAACAGGCAACCGCTGACTAGTGGAAAAGCCCTATAAAGTAAATTGAGTATTAGATTAGAAAGAAAAGGTTCCGCTGCCTTGCACATATATCTGAGAAGGCGGTCAAAATTATATCAACAAAGCCTCCTGATAAGTCAGCAAAGATTAAAAAAAAAATACAAAAAATCAAGTGAGGTATCGCTTCATATGTTTTTTAGGGTTCTGAGTCCAAAAAATGAGTTACCATAACGATTCGAATAATAATTTAATAATAATAATAATAGTAATAACAACAATTTCTTGCGGATTTCTTGTAAGCACGATAGCTCTCAAACGAATTGATGTATAAAAATGAAACTTACACCGAAAAATCAAGCTCGTTGAGATGAGGATCCCTATTGAAAATGGGATCTTTATGACGTCGTTAACCCCTCCTGATGAGTCACCAAAGATTTAAAATAATCCTACCGCGGGGTTCCGCAAGCCGAGCGAATTTCCATTGGAAATTTGTAGTTCAATGTTGTGCAGTTTAAACTTCTTTTAAACTAGTACGATTATGTTTAACTAAGCAATATTCTAAAAACCCTAATCCAACTAAATTAATTCATTTAAATTATCTTAACTTAAAATAACACACACAATGGTAGTAGTTATGAAGGAAGTTTAAATTGCACAACATTGAACTACAAATTTCCAATGGAAATTCGCTCGGCTTGCGGAACCCCGCGGTAGGATTATTATTGTTTCTTTTGTTATTTTATTTATTGATTTATTCATTTGATTTCCTTGATCTATTATTTTTATATTCTTTTTCTTTCGTTTCTTTTCTTTTTTTTTTTTTTTTTTTAAGGAAAATATCTATCTACAATAACTTCCTCCATTCTCTTCTATCGTCTGCCACTCTCTGCCATGATGGTTTTCCTTCTGGACATGCTACCCTCATCTCATCGTCCCATTTAGTTTTTGGGCGGCCTTGTCTTCTGTTTCTTCCTCTAGGAATCCTAAGTTCTCCTTACTCCATCTTCCACCTTATTCCTTAATAAAATGTCAAGTCCATTTCCATTTCCTTCTCATTGTCATCTCTCCTATGTCTTTCATGTTTGTTTTGTTTATCCATATTCTTTACATATTTATATATTTTTGTCGTACTTTCAACATGCTTCTCTGCATCTCTGGATTCTAAGTTATATTCAGTTAAAAAGTTTATTTATTAGAGTTTATTGATTATTTGTAATTTCCCCTTTTTTTTTCTTTCATTGTGGTCAATTCAACAGTTTTAGTGACAAATTAATATAATAATTTAAAACCCAAACTCCTGTTGCCAGTGCCGAACTTTAGATGATTTTAATGTCCTATGGAAGATTGTTTTAAGTCACTCAGACGAACTTATAAGTTCCTTTTTTTTTTAATTTATTCACAATTGATTCAATTTATTTCTATCACAGAACTCTTAGAGGTGATCCTTATCTCTTTAATGGATGTTTTTCAAGATTACTTTTAGTATTCTAGAACGTAAGCCTCAAGACATACCTATCACTAAAGAAGATTTTATTTAAATTAAAAAAAATAATGAGAATGCTATTGGTTTAAGCATAATCTCTGTTCTTAAGTAAAGAATCAAGTATTAGCCTATCATGATAAGAAAAGTTAAAAAATTCATTTCAATTAATATAAATAGAAAAAATTAAATGTCTAAAAGAAGTTATATTCTGTAATTAAAGAGAGAATATATATATATATATATATATATATATATATATATATATATATATATATATATATATATATATATATATATATATATGTATATATAATTGTTTTATTTTAGTTAGTAAAGCAAAAAGTTGAATATAATTTTTTCTGTATACATTTTAATGTTCAATTGTTTAATTTTACTTTTTGTTCAGTTATTTTCTGTGGTAAAAATGTTGGGTTTTTAGTAAGTTTTTTTTACTTGTAAACAATTTTTTTAAATTTTGAAATCCTGCATTCGGGGAAAAAAGTTTTATATTTTTCACTAACCGGAACCAGAGTCAAAAAACCACTTTTTCTCGGACAAATATTAATTTGGGTTAAACGCTTAGCTCCGGTGGAAAATTTCCATTTCGGATTTTCCTTCTTTTTTTTGTAACGAAAGAGTTTTTGAAAATTGGAACTTTCTCTAGGGGCGAGACTCTGGGGACCCCCTCGAAGAGTTGCCCCCTCGTGGGAGACCCCCCCCCCCCTTGGTAAAAGTTTCTTGGTAAACTTAACCAATTACTCTAAGCCCTCGGCAGTTTTACCCCCTTGAGAGAAAAGGCACCTCAATTCAAGTTATAATTCTTTTTCCTCTTTGAATCGGAATCCTTTTTCCTCTCCGAGGAGTGAACATCGCGTAAAGATATTTATCTATAAACATTATATAGGTATATATATATATGTATATATATATATATATATATATATATATATATATATATATATATATATATATATATATATATATATATATATATATATATATAAATTCCAAATACCACTGACTGATTGACTCATCATATATCTCTGGTACAACTGCACCTATATCAATGAAATTTAATAGGTAGGTTCTTCTTAACCTCTGAGTGAGCTTTAAGACATTTTACGATCCCCCATATTGATGGCAGTCATGTATATGCAAAATTTGTCATTACTATAACTTCGGAACTAATTGCACTAACACCTTGAATTTTGGAAGTGATCTTCCTTTTTTTACGACATTTAATCAAGTTTTCTTACAGAGTTATTTATTGGCCATTTTAATTCATGAGGGCGGTCGCATACGTATTTGAGCAAAGACCCCTTCACAATTTTTCCCCCCTAGAACCTTTAGAAATGAAAATTACAGAAGAAATAAACTTCTGGTTTTCCCGGAAAGTTAACATTTTAAAATGCTTATTCATAAGTGAGAAATAAATTAATCATTCAATTACTTAAAATTAATTATTTTTTGATCCATGAATTTCATGTAATTGATTGTTTTAGTTTTTCATAAAATTAGTTAATAAACCAATACCTTATAGAAATACTCTCCTAGTGAAGCACAGTTAGTTTAAAAGCACAACTAGCTTGTGAAGTAAATTTAGTAAATTTTGTTCTTGTAAATTATAACTAAAAGCAATGACGATAACTAATACCTAAAATATAAATAACAACTGGGGTAAGTACAACCACCAACAACTGTTTCTTCCTCATCTTTCTATTTCCTCGATTCTAAGAATGACAGTGTTTGAGTTACCAAACATCACTGCTTGAAATCCGGAATTAAAAAATATACAGTTCAAACATTTAGAATTTAAATTAACATTAATTTAATCTATTTATCATCAACCAATCTATGATTTGCGGAGAATTGTTTAGATCCACCTAATATAAAAAAAGAAAGTATTGAAATTCAGCATTCTGGAAGTTAGTTTATGATGAAAATTCAATATTTAATGCAATTCTGATTATTTATTTAGCCCCAATTAATGGACCAAGTGGAAAATTTGAGAGCTAGGATTTTGTTATTATTTTTATCCAACCTGATAAGCGTTCAGAATATGGATTTAGATAATTCATACATTTAAATGTATTAGTTTTGAGTGAAGCAAGTGAAAGGGCCACTGAAAGATTCTATTGATTGCTAATAGGCTATTTTAAGTTAAAGATGAAAACTATTACCAAGTTGAAATCCAGGTTCGTGACTCAGGATTAAATCTTGTAGAAAATGGTCTGACCGGGCAACAGTGTATTTAGGGGTAATCATAATCAATATTGTACCAAGTAATCAAGATTTAATTTCTAGAATGGTAAATGTTATCTGCAAATGAATAATTGCTGGAGACAGTTATAAATGAAGAACTAGATTGTTAATAACAATAATTATTCTAATAATCTCTGCAGAAGAAAATTAAACACTATTTTAAAGGTGAAAGAAAGGTAGTAGCACCACTGATTTGATTTATTTATCTGGTTTTTGTGGTGATTCTATAAAACGATGAATTATATGTACGTATGCAGAGGAGCAAGCAACACAGATTAGATACTAAACTTACAAAAGCTGCAGCAAAAAGAGATGATAATTATTGTGGGAAACACGTTGAACCTTCTTTTAGCCCAGTTAATAAAGGTTTTTACCTGCAACTAATTAGGGGAAATCTGGATTTTTTCCTAATGATAGACCATGATAAGAGGTACATTCTCTCAAAAGTCTCCACTTCTCCCCCTTGTGCTCCCCCCCCCCCTACCCCATCTGAAAGTTCAAAATTTACTTATTTTTCACTTTTTACCCAAAACTGTTTATTTTTTGAAGAGAAGTTTTATTAACAAAACTATTTCTCACATAATTCTGCACAAAAAAGGTCCTATGCATGTTTGAAGTGAGACATACCGTTTTCGAGATATTATTGATTAAAAATCCAATTTTTTATTTTTCGAATCAAGATATGTTAAAAACAACACTTCTGATTTTAATGAAATTTGGATGGTAGGCCATACTAAGCCTATTGATGATCCTATATAAATTTCAACCTTCTGTGCCTATTATTTTATCTTGCACATGCGCACAAACATACATTTATTTAGACCTTTATCTTCAAAAGTACTCAACTGATTAATATGAAATTTGGATGGTTTGTCGCAAGTATCCCGCAGATGGCCCAAACTTAATTTCAACCGACTGCGCTCTTTAAATTTTGCTAAATTGATACATTAATTCATAATAGACAGACAAAAAATTGATCAACAGACAGATAGAAAGGGAACCATTTTAGAAAATGTAAAGAGCGCAGTCGGTTGAAATTAAGTTGGGGCTATCTGCAGGCTACTTGCGACAAACCATCCAAATTTCATATTAATCAGTTGAGTACTTTTGAAGATAAAGGTCTAAATAAATGTATGTTTGTGCGCATGTGCAAGATAAAATAATGGGCGCAGAAGGTTGAAATTTATATGGGATCAACAATAGGCTAAGTATGACCTACCATCCAAATTTTATTAAAATCAGAAGTGTTGTTTTTAACACATCTTGGTTCAAAAAAATGAAAAATTGGAATTTTTATCAACAATATCTCGAAAACGGTATATCTCACTTCAAACATGTATAGGACTTTTTTTGTGCAGAATTATGTGAGAAATATTTTTGTTAATAACACTTCTCTTCAAAAAATAAACAGTTTTGCGTAAAAAGTGAAAAATAAGTAAATTTTGAAATTTAAGAGGGGGTAGGGGGGGGGGGGGGGGGGAGCACAAGGGGGAGAAGTGGGGACTTTTGAGAGAATGTACCTCTTATCATGGTCTATCATTAGGAAAAAATCCAGATTTCTCCTAATTAGTTGCGGGTACATCCTGTTTTTGGCCTTTATTGACTGAGCTATTGCTTGCAGTGATTAACAATCTTTAAATTAGAATTTTTCATTGTTCAACAAACTACCATTTCACAAATACAATTTTCTTGTTTATAAAATAGAGAAAATAGGTTAAAATAGAGGTAAAAGATGAACTATATAGATATAAAAATTGAGAAGTGGAAAAAGATTTTTGCATAACTGCTAAGCTTTTAATAAATTTAATTTAATACATTGGAAATAACTCCTCGAATAAGAGGAATTCGTGGAGGAAGCAATTTTAATAAGTTAACTGATTCTCTTAGAACAACGTTGAAAATTTTCTTAACAAGGTTGGCAAAGAGAAATCACTGGGCCAGATGGAAAACCCAGAGTAAGAGATTACTGGTGGGGTGTGTCGGTTATAGCTGTCGATTAATCAAACCTCTCTAAATTGATCCTAGAAGCAAGCTTACTCGGGATTAGTTTACATTTTCTCGCTTTATGGATCTCGAGGATGAGAGAGATGATAAAACTCCCAAGCAAGAAATAGATGTACTAACTAAAGCGAGCAAGATTCCCTTACTTTACACTGCCTCTAGGATAAATCTTGTCGACATTTTGTTCTAGGTTTCATTAAAATCTCCCCCTGTAGTCTGAGTGGAGTTAGGGAGAAGCATAATCTTAGCTAATTCGTCTCAAGCCCATTCATCAAGAGACCCGATGCTTCCCTTCTCCCCTTTAGTTTCCCCAAAGAAAAGCATAATTAGTTTTTATTTATTAACACTCTCTCGCTTCCTTACCCTGGTAATTTTCAGTAGATAAGAAATGGGTGTTCTGGATGTTTCAACAATGGATCCTTACTCCTCCACTTATTTCACAACAGATGGAGATAACGAGGACTGTCCAAAACCTAAAATGGAAAATGGACTGTTGAAAGGAGGGGAAGATGATTGGTTGGAAAGAGTAGAGAAAAGTCACGAAAAGAAAAGGTTAAAGATAAAGAGAAGGAATAAAAATAGCACTTAATGATAACCAGATAGAACTTAATGAGAGAATATAAAGAGGATTAAGCTCAAAAGTAACAAACAAGAAGAGAAGGATTACCAGATTGAACTTAATAACTTCAAATAAAATAACATAGAAAAACCACATAAATATACTATAATAACAAACGGGACTTAAAATTGAGAAATTAACACGAGAAAATCTAGAATACCCAATTTATTTAAAGAAGGATTTATAATCAATCACAAATCAATTTAGAGCCAAAATTTTGTATTATTACTTTAAAGAATTTAACATATGGATTTGTATTGAGTAAAATTAACGACTCTATTTATCAGAATAACAGTGGAGTACATAGGGAAAAGTTATAATAAAATAGATTAGGCATCGCGTGGCTCTTTCATTGAAGCGAGCGTATAGTAACAAATATGTATGCAATATATAAAAAAAAAATGTTCGTTTCATTAAATAGGTGATGACAAAATCATTTCCCGTCCTGGAACTCCAATTTTATATTTGAGCCTCATGTTCACTCAAGCTTGCGCACGAACTCTTAGACGGATAATGCTGCCCAACTAACCTAGCCCGAGCATTAGTAAACGGAATATGTAAACCAAATTTTAACTACATCGGTCAACTTTTACTCAAGTTATCGTCGGACAAATAAACGTTAGTGACAGATAGAAAGTATGAATATTATGTTAAATCTAAGAAGCTCGCTTCAATTAAATTACACGAATGTAACTAAAATATTATGTATCACATCAAGTAATTATGTATTGGAACAAGAAAACGAGCTATCTAACGTGCCAAGAAACTAACAAGATAACGAGGGAACTTAGAAACAAGTAAGCGAGCTAAAAAAAATAAATAAAACTAGCTAAACATGATTATGAGTAAACTTAGATATTAGCCAACAAGCTAACAATAAAACAAAGTAAAGGAAAACAAAATACAAATAAACTTACCAACAAAATAACAATAAAACAAAGTAACGAGTCAACAAACTAACAATATTACTTAGTATCAAGCAAACAATAAAAGAAAGCAACAAGAAAACGAGATAACGAGTAAATTAATAAACAAGCTAACAGAAGGAAAATGTATGAAACTTTTATAGTTTATCGAAAATAACCCGCAGATAGCCCCAGATTAATTTGAACTGTCTGCGCTCTTTAACTTTTGCTAAATTGATACTTTAATTAATGTAAAAAATCAATAAAGTACGTGATTTGTTATGAGGAAGCTATGTGCCACACCAATTTTAATTTAGTTTTGTACATGTTTCATTACAAAGCAGTTTTATATTATTAATAATATTATTTTTTAAAGTTTGAAAATGATAAACTAAAAAAGGATTTGAATTGTAGTTCTTTGAATAATTAATGTTGAGTAATAAGTGGCAACACTGGAGCACGACTTGTTTTGGTTTGAGTTTGTTGACGATTCATCTCAAACTATTGCCTAAGCTTCCATTTTTTTATCTAAATTGCGTGAGTAGATAAAATATTGTATGCAACAAGGCAGCAAAGGAAACATTCCTGCCTACAACGTCGCCTCGGCCGTCAATCAGACATATCTTGCCTCGGCTAGGCCTAGGCAGTTAATTTTTGTAGCCAGCAGCATACATAAATAACTATTTCCACTTTATCATATTCAGAAATAACATTTAGTTTTATTTCCTAGAAGGAGATTGATAATAAAAGCAAGGAAGTAGAAATATTGATAAAAAGTATTGTAAAAGGAATATTGGCAAACATTGTTAGGTAGATGAATTTAAATAAAAACTAATTTTTGCTGATAACATAAATATTGGCATTAAACTATGAAAATCGAATAAATTTTATTTACTTTTGTTTAAGGAACAAACTACCCCCCCCCCCTAAACAAAAAAAAACAAAGTTAATAAAAATATAGATTATCAACTAGTACAAGATTTTTTATGCAAAACCGTTAAATAAAATTAAGAACCAAAAAAACGAATTCTAATAAAGAGGGAAAGTAAAGATAAAAGAAGCTTCGAAAAAAATCTCCGTTAATTACATCTAAAATCAGTATTTTTACCCTCTGCAAGTATCTTTTTTCTTTTTCTTTAATTAAAGATTTAACTTAGAGCAGAGAATAAGTCAACACCTTTTAAAAAAGGAATAAATTACGACAATTTATCGTTTTAATTAAAAATACTCAATAAAAAAATTGCACTATAATTATTACTAATTACTGGTACTAATTAGTAATTGTGACCTTAATAAATAGAAATTGAGTTTGTATTAAAGAAGAAATAAAATAAAGTGATTAAAAATACAAGCGTAAAAAAGTAAAAAACCGCAATTAATACAATAAAAATGTGAGTACGGGTACATATTAAATAAATGGAACAATTGCCAGATATGTAATAACACGATTATTTGCGCTAGTATTATAAGGACAGTTGTTTTGCCAGCATAAGTTATTCTGCGAATTAAAATTGGTAAAACAAAGGGATATTTCTTTAGATTGTCACTCCCCTATGTTTATTTTAGAGCACTAATGACTTTGACTAAATAACTATTAAGACAAAGGGATGTTTAGTCCAATGTACTTTGGGACAAAGGAATATCACTCTTCTGTTTTTATAAGGGGAGTAACAGTCTAAAGAAGAATATTCCGCACACCTTCTTTAGATTTTTAATCCCTTCTGTTTTTTTTTATAAGGGGAGTAACAATCTAAAGAAGGACCAACAAAGGAGTACACCACAATTCAGTAGAATCGGTGCAATATAATATAAAAATTAATTTTTGAGTATTCTTGCTACAAATTTAGCTCCTAATATAACTGTATATAACTCCATTTTAAATATTGACTTATTTTGTTAATTTAGGTACACGATTTTTTTAATTAATTAAATTATTTAATTCAAAAAGTGCCTATGAAAGATAAAAATATTCACTTAAATATGACCTAAATATTTTAATTAAAAAAATTGTCCGATTTTTTCGTTATTTCAATTTGTTGAATTTCTATTTATGAATGCTAATTACTTAAATGTGTATACTTTTTATATTTATTTTTAACATTTGTGTATAAAAAAAATATAAATTTACATACAAAAAAATTTCTACATTCAACTGTCGAAGAGGAGAGTTGTGAGTTTGGAGAAAGTAAAAAAAAAAAATACTTGAGGACAAAAAAGCAGTGAAATCTAGCAATCAGGAGACCCTCATTTAGAGAAACCCGTGGTGCTTTTTTCTCTACAAAAAAGTCAAGTTTTTTTTTTAGTATAAAAAAAATTCCAGGTTTCTCTCTCTCAAGTTGAAAAAAAGAAGGTTGGAACTGACTTGTTTCAAGGGAGGTAATCCTGAAGGAAAAATGGTGGAGGTTCTACTTTTCGTCATTAAATATAACCTCTCCCTCCCCCCCGGAAAATGAGA
Source organism: Gerris lacustris (assembly GCA_951217055.1). Classification (NCBI taxonomy): domain Eukaryota; kingdom Metazoa; phylum Arthropoda; class Insecta; order Hemiptera; family Gerridae; genus Gerris; species Gerris lacustris. The sequence goes on from OX578282.1 coordinate 21,368,047, forward strand.
GCTTTCTGAATGGGGGAAAAATAATGACCCACCCCCTGAAAACTAGAACTGTCCTGTGGTTAAAAAAACCGCCTCGGGGCCACCGAAAAGCCTTTTAATTACTGCTCGAGGAAAAAATCGACTTTCTTTTCCTTGGACTCTGGAGAAAAACTCTGACTAACTGCTTTTTCTTCTTAGAGAAATGCCGAGGCAAATTGATTTCAGCAATGGAAGTATAAACCCAGCAGAGAAATCAAGACAAATTCAACCAGAATATTTTCCTCTATTTTTTTTTTCTTCCCCTATTTATTTATTTTTATTTCAAATAGTAAAAAAAAAATCCTAGAAGATAAAAACCGATATTTTTTTTTGGAACTTATTAATTTCAAAGCATTGGCTTGCACAATCATTAGCAGTAAGAGTTATTTACACTGATGAACCCTTAAGAATAATACCTCCGAATTGTGGTTTCAAAATGTTAGGATTCACACCAGACTTACTCTACTCTAGATTATCTAAACGTATTAATCGTACTATGTTAGATTCTCTAGAGTCTAGAGTGGCCCAAAAGTCCTGCACTATATTGTGGAAAGAACGTGCTAATATTTAATTAGCTTTAGGACTATTTTGAAAAATTTAGACTACTTTGAGTCTACTATTATCAGTTCCCAGACATAACTAAATATAACAATATAATAATGAACAACTGGAAAGCCACTCCACAGAATAGTGTTTATTTCAAAACTATAGCTTTCAGCCTCTCGGCCATCATCAGTGCCTACAATAAAAAATAAATATGGCTACATAAGTACCACATAAACCAAGCCATTACGACAAAAAAAATTCCAAAAAAGTTAAAAATAATTTTTTTTTAAATAAAACTAATTTAAACTAATAAACTATATATTCTTTTCAACTTTTTTGGAATTTTTCTTGTCGAAATGGCTGGTTTTATAATGGTACTTATGTAGCCATGTTAATTTTTTATTGTAGGCACTGATGATGCCCGAGAGGCTGAAAGCTATAGTTTTGAAATAAACAATATTCTGTGGAGTGGTTTTCCAGTTGTTCATTATTATATCGATATCTACTCCACTTGCACTCTTAATCTTCACTAAATATAACGTTTTATGCGTTTTGTACATATAAAAAGAAAGAAAGAGAGAGAGAGAGAGAAAGTGATGATTATTTATATGTGATTTTATATGGATTTCAAGTGATAAGGTCTCTGAGTTCAAAATAGCGGGTTTTAGATGTGGATGGTCCACCTACGACCTACACGCTTGGAGTCTTAAGTGATGAACTGGTTTCGATGATTTCGGGTATAACCATAATACTTAGTTCTAATGATTATTTCATGGCTGGACTCTTGGCAAGCTATTATAATTCCTACATATTTAATTTGGTAAGTCACAAGGTTTAATAATAATGCTCCCGATAATGATGGTTTTTTATTTATACCTACATTGAATTAATGTCCATCACCAAAATTATATGACCCAATCAATACAATCCTTAAAATTCAGACACGATTTTACTTTTAGTAACAACTAAAAAAAAAAAAAAAAAAAAAAAAAAAAAAAAAAAAAAAAAAAAAACTATAACATATAATAATAGTATGCATATTCATAGAGGTGTGAACATAAAAAATTTGTTATGTATAATATATTTGACGAATCATATGACCTCAGGCTATCATTATGTGGAGGACAAAAAGTTTATAGCAAAAGAAAGAAGGCGGATGAAGATGAAGTCAACCACAATAAAAATATGTCCTTTGGTAGGGATACAGCACAATGGGATTAAGATAGTAACTGTGCATATAAGACATTTTTCCGACGATCAGACCACCCGATTTTATTTTGTGTAATTTCAATATCATGACATATCAGACATTTAAATTACTTTACAAATTTCTGACTATAAATCAGGTTTTAGAAAATCTCAATCTCATTACAAAAAAGATTTAAAATAATTTTATCTTCGATTGATACGAAATATAAACATTTTATCTCTGTTTAGATTCGTAGAAAGTGATTCTTTTAGTAGTTGAATATATTGCGCATGCGCGTTTCATAATTCTTCTTTATTTTCGCACAATAGAAGAATTCTTCACCTTATCGCACGATTAGCGTGTTTGTTTACATTTTACAAAACTAATATGCTATTTGTTTAATTAAAGTAACTGTTTTTTCTGTATTTATTATTAAAATCCAACAATCGTAGATAAAGTACGGTACGCAACTCGTGCGAAAACAGCATTTTGCTTTGCTCGTGTGGTTTTACTACCCTCGCTATCACTCTGGTGCAAACTCCAAACTCCCATGCAAAATGCTACATTCCGCACTAGACGCGTAATGTACTATTTATTTTAACTGGACTCACATAATAAACTAAAACTTTATATTTATTCAAATATTACACAAAAAACCCTCTACATCTTAGAAATACGTTGACCCTAATATCGTTAAGTCTATATAGCTAATTGTTTTAATAAAACTAACGATATACTAGTTAAGATATGAAGCGTTAGTGGAGGTAATCATTAAGTGTTGAAATAAAAAAGTCTCTCCACGTAAAAATAGTTAATAAATTCAGAGCAGCTTTCAGCCACTATAGGGCCATCATCAGTGCCTAAGATTAAAAAGTTTAATTATAACATAGAAAGTTGAGTGCAGTGTGTTGTGAGTCATACTGCACTCCCAACTTTCTATATGTTTTAATTAACTTTTTTCTATCTTCGGCACTGACGATGACCCTATAGTGGCTGAAAGCTGCTCTGAATTTATTAACTATTTTTACGTGGAAAGGCTTTTTTATTTCAACACTTAACGATATACAAGACTGTAGAATTGTGTTTGCTTCTGACACATGTTTTAGCTGAACTAGGTGAATTTTAACTATTCCTTTAGAAGGGTTAAAACTTAGAATTTCAAATTCCCCGAGCTGTTCTATTAAGAACGGACAGAATTAGTTTAATATTTCTCACAGGGGATTGGAACAGTCACGTTCTGTGTTGCTCAAAGTAGAACGCGACTTTGCTGCAACACCCCTTTCCCCCTACTGGTTTAGAGTGTCCGAACCTTTGATAGTACCCAGGAGACAGGAATGTCCTGCCCTTTGAGATCCCTTCACCCTTCCAAAGCTTTAACTCTACAAAAGCATAGCTTTACTCTCGACTATGCGAGGGGAAAGCAGAGGCAAGGGCCCGAGTCCATTCGGGCATTTCGCTGAGCTCCCCTCTACACTCCATTCCTTTTAACGCTGTTCCTAACATTTCCCCTCTTCCAAATGCTTTTTTTTAAAAAAAAGAACCTTCCCCTGGTTTAGTAGTTAAATACCAAAAATATGCGGTTATGTCGGTTTCTTGAATGTAACCAACCCCAGCAGTTATCTTTAATCATAACTCAAGTCATTGTTATTATTATGCAACCACTCCTGAAGTGGGGCTTCCTTCTTTTGGAAGTTGATGGCTTGGAAGGGTCATCAAAAACTGAATAGCATACTTTGTTATGCTATTCACTCAGATTAATCACTGTTCATGGTATGATGTATACAAAAGCTGTTAACTGTCCAAATAAAACAAAAATGATTCTAAATCCTTTTGGCCTCACCACTTCACTACCTTTTAGATATTAATAAGGTCAGTAGTAACTGTCCAGTAGTAACTCCATATGCTATCACTTCCCAAGATTTCTACCTCCATAAGGTTTTCCATTTTGCATGTATTCATTTTGTTTTATTAATCATTGTTAATTTGGACATGGCATTTTGCGCTTAATAATTTTGGAAAATAGCCTGAAAAGCTATAGGAAGGAGTGGAATTCATAATATAAGTCTTAGCCTTAGGAAGCACAGAGTTAATCAATAGTCTATAAACCTATTGCAGAGTTGTTGTCGGTTCGAATGTTGTACAACTTTCTATTATCGCATGTTATCATCTTGCAAAGCTCTGCCTCAGTCATTAATGTTTTTCTTTGAATTGCATTTACAGCTGGGCCAAGGTCACTAAACGAATTTTTAGTTTTGTAAGTTCACAGTCTCTATTTCTGTCAGGTATTGTTTTATTATTTATTTTATTCATACACAGAAAAGGGGATTCACTTTTTACTTTCTTATATAAAGAGAAAGTATTATGATAGAGCGAAAATTCAATTTTGAGGTTTTTATGTAATTATACGTTTTGAGGCCCCCTGACGCCAAAAAAGTGTTTTTTTTTTTTTTTAAAAATAACTGTCTGTCTTCTGTGCAGACGCATGGAACTTAAACTATTGATGGGACGATTTTGACGAAATTTAGCTTATATGTTCAGAAAAATCATACCCCATAGGGGAATCGAGTAATAATTTAACTCAAAATTTGAGGGAGCTACCCCCAAAAATTCTTAAAAACGTGAAAAAATTATTGCTGAGGAGGTTTTTTACTATCTCATATAAAGAGAAAGTATTGTGATGGCGCGTAAATTCGATTTTGATGTATTTACACGTTTTGAGGTCCCCTGAGTCCAAAAAAGTGGTTTTTAAAAAATGTCTGTCTGTCGTCTGTGCAGATGCCTGGAGCCTAAACTACTGGGCCGATTTTGACCGATTTTTTATTTTGAAATTTGGCATACATGTTCAGAAAAATCATACCCCGAAGCGAAATCGAGAAATTCATTTTAGCTCTAAATTTGGGGGCGCTACCCCCTAAAAACTTTAAAAAAACGTGAAAAAAAATTATTTCTCGAAAACGGTTCCGACGATTTTGATTAAAAAATTCTATAATGTAGCTCATTTAAATACATACGAATCTAACAATATAAGCCGTTTTCCCGGGAAAAATCTAGTTCCTGAGAAATAAGCTTAAAACGCGGACGGAGAAAGCCCAGGTTCGATTCCCTGCCTAGGAGGTGTTATTTTTACGATAAATTTTGATGAAATGTTCAATAATAATTAAATTTACATACGAAAACTAATAAATGGAAAACACTGGGCCAAATAATTATGACCTCGTACATGAGAAAGTTTGTCTGAGTTGTCTCGGACCGATTTTTTTATGATGAATTTTGATATTGTGTTAATAATAATTAAATGTACCTACGAAAACACGAAAACTAAAAAATAAGATAACACTATGCTAAGTAATTATAAACTCGTATATGAGAAATTTTGTCTGAGATGTCTCGGACCGACTTTTAAAGTAGGGATACAGTATAGCCTGTAAGTTTTTACTTTCTCATATAAAGAGAAAGTATTGTGATGGCGCGAAAATTCGATTTTAAGATTTTGATGGATTTACACGTTTTGAGGTCCCTTGAGTCCAAAAAAGTGGTACATTTAATTCTTTAATTCACATTAGATATCGGTTTCTGTACCTTATTTTAAAGCTTTTAAAGCAAATAGTTTCTAATAGAATTGTTGTAACATGACTATAAACAAGAGATATGTACTTTATACTTTCTCATATAAAGAGAAAGTATTGTGATGGCGCGTAAATTTGATTTTGATGTATTTACACGTTTTGAGGTCCCCTGAGTCCAAAAAAGTGGTTTTTAAAAAATGTCTGTCTGTCGTCTGAGCAGACGCCTGGAGCCTAAACTACAGGGCCAAATTTGACAAAATTTGGCATACATGTTTAGAAAAATCCTACCCCGAGGCGAAATCGAGAAATGAATTTTAGCTCAAAATTTGGGGGCGCTACCCCCCAAAAACTCTGAAAAAAAATTATATCTCGAATACGGTTCCGACGATTTTGATTAAAAAATTCTATAATGTAGGCCATTAAAATACGAATCTAACGATATAAGCCGTTTTCCCGGGAAAAATCTAGTTCCTGAGAAAAAAGCTTAAAACGCGGATGGAGAGAGCCCGGGTTCGATTCCCCGCCCAGGAGATGTAATTTTTATGATAAATTTTGATGAAATGTTCAATAATAATTAAATGTACATACGAAAACTAATAAATGGAAAACACTGGGCCAAATTATTATGACCTCTATATGAGAAAGTTTGTCTGAGTTGTCTCGGACCGATTTTTTTTATGTTTATATATACGCTTTAAAAATCAGATTTTTTAATTGCTAAAGTAGATCATATTTATATTTGCATAAAACATATTCATAAATAAATATTCAAGAACGTAAAAATAGGAAAATATTTAATGCTTAATTATTATATAGAGCCTGAAGAACCAAGGGGATGAAAATATCTGCTTTTATTGAACGATATTTCTTCAATATTAAAGAACATAGAGTTTAAAATTGAATGAAGCTTAAAGTCTGAACAAAGTGTATTTTCAAAGGAGTTTTGAACAGTAGGCTGGAAAACAGTTGTTCTAGTTGAACCCCACGGGTCATGAGGGTTGCAAATTGGTTTTCCTCTTCCTCTCCAACCTTTTGTAGCAAAACTAACTAAGTCTAAGTTACCGGACTTCAGGGAGATCTAATTCTCCCTTTAAGGTAGCCTGTATCCGATGTATCTTCAACAGAGAAGAGGACTTTATAAACTTTATTCCGGTTGGAAACGTATTTGCTAAGGTCTGTACTAAGGGGATGAATACCTAGGGAGGACGTGGTGACGTCAGATACAGCCCCAGGGAATAGTGGCCTTATGCCGTTCCTATTAAGATCTCCCTTTTCTCAGTAAATAAAATATAACAAGCACTGAAATATCTTCTCCGAAATTCAATGATCATATAGAAAGCACTCAGGAGAATGAAACTGAATTTTATCTTAAATTTCAAGACAAGTAAATAAAAAACCCTAAAAAAATGCAACCTTAAATTGGTTTTAAATAAGTTACATTTAGATCAGTTAGAAATATTAATATTACTGTAGGATATACTGTTAATAATCTCAAATTTCTTAAACAATTATAACGTAGCAAATATTAAATATAATCAACCTTCTACAGAATTTTCTTATATAAAATATCTTTTACACAGTCTATTTATTAGTTGTGGCTTAATTATATGAGTAAGATCAAAATTTATTGTTATTGGTTTAAGAAAATAAATCCTTAAACTTCCAAGGTTCCAAGAACTCATCTAAAAGAATGGTGGCTAATAAAATGCATTATAATTTAAGACTGGAAAAAGTTAAAATGATAATAAATATTTAGTTCCTTTAGCAACTAACTTCCAAGATGTTGAGTCATTATTTTAGTTAGAGGAAATTCCCAAGTAAGCAATGGTGTAATTTATAAATTTTTTTGTTGTGTAATTTAAAAAGATAATTTCACGGAGAATGGTTTAAGGAAAAAGAAGAAAGTAAGGGGAAAAAACCCATAATAAATATTAGGGTAAAGTTAAGTAGTGGGACGTGAGGCAAAGGTTGGGAGTTTGGTCTGGCCCTGGTATCATGGAGTGAGTAATGGTCTAGGGATGTTTGGAGTGGGGGAAGTGAGGAACACAGTGCGACTCCTCACCAGGGGGAGGTAATATCCGTGATGAAAAGGAAACTTTTTCTGTTTCTTCTCGTCTTATACTTTTTCCTTCTTTTTTTCCTCTTATACTCTCATCTTGTTGCTAGAAGAAGCCATCTATTTTCCATTAGTGCTAACTACCTCCCCCATCCCACGGTTTCATTCTGTACAACTGCTCCCTCACTTACTTCTTTGGAGGAAAATTTTCAAAACGAACAAACGTGGGTAAAGAGGTATAGTGAGAAAAACGTACACGGACGTATAATACTTGGCGCACTTTGGTAAAGGTTTGAAGAGGAATACTTTGGTGCGAAATTGAAGGAATTCCGTGATTTTTTTCCCCTTACCTACTTTATTATTTTCGAGAAGTGGAAGAAGGAAAATCGTAAGGTTCATTTTCGAGTTGCGTCTGGAGTAAGGGTAAAAGATAAATATCATAAAAAAGAAAATGATAAAAATGAAATTCGTCACAGATGCCTCCTGGAGTAAAAAACAATCCTTGAAAATCTCCCTCCAAGAAATTGCTGCAAATACTAGAGCTATTCAACTCTATATTTTACTTTAAAATGTTATAACGGTACCAGGTTCATTAATAGTAATTTGATGCTGACCCAGTCAGCAATATAGTATATATATAAAATACTTTACAATATAGTTAAGTATAGTAATACGCTACCTTTCACTATGCATACACTTTTGCAACATGATTGTCTTGTCTACACGCTAAACATTTCTTTTCCTCAGCGAAACAAATTTCCCTGTTCTTATGAAGAAATTTATCACACATAAAACAATTCCCCTAACTAAAATAAATATCTTTTAGTTAACAGTTTTTTTTGGTGAGAAGTCTTCAATTTCTTTACGAAGTTGTCCTAGTTTCCCTCCTTTCGCCGTGTCAAGTCTACTCACATCGTTTTTTAAAATTTCTGAAGTAGCTGTGCACCTCCCTCATTTGGCTGCACTAGTGCTAAGATTATCGAAAGATCTTCCTTAGCAAAACTGAATTTTTAGAATGCTCTTATGATTTCATTCTGCCATTTCGTTTGGTTTAATCCCATTACCATCTGTTCTTAAAGGCGCTCATTAAGACCTCGTCCATGAAAAGCAACGCAGCACAGCACTTTTAAGTCTCGCTAAGAATTTGACAAAACTTTCCCCTTCCTATCTAAATTGCTGCGGAAAGTTTTCATTAGCGCTGGATAATATCTACTTAACAGCACCAAAATCTGCCTGCTCTATGCCTGAATCCAAGAAGTGATCCATTACAATTTTTAATCCCTCTGCGCCCACTTGGAAGATCAAAGATTTCTTTTCAAGACATCGTATTCTGATCGTCTAAGCCCTGTACTTCCCATTTCATATCGAATCTGTGAAGGTAGCCCCTTAAGATTGTTCAAAAGGATCGAAACGAAACTTCGATACAATACCTTGATTTGTAATTGATATTCCTTGAGCGTTGTCTTTCGGTTCCTTTTTTGTTCCTTCCCTCGCCGCCAGATATTATAAATAACAATGCTAATATGTATATAAAATTAAACATATATTTATTCACACTTTTAGACAGATGTCTAAATAACTACAAAAAGACATACTTGTTTTAATTCCCCTTGATATTATCTCAGCAATTCACATCGCGATAAAGAATAAAGGACAGCATACGGACAATCTGACGATAGCGGACAAACCTAGAGCTTTTATAGGACGATAAGGAGAAAGAATCAGGAAAATCCGCCGGGCCAGTGGCGTATCCAGGGGGGGGCACAGGGGGCACGTGCCCCCCCCCCCCCCCCCCAGACGGGCCCAGACCCGAAAGAGTAAACAAAAAAAAAAAAGCACGCCCTATTTTTTTTTTTTAATACATATTTTTACATTCACCTCATATTCAATTTCACCTCAGAAATGCATGACAGCGCTGTTTTGAGAGGTCATATTTTCAAAATTTACCGGGGGAGGGCCCCCGGACCCCCCGCCATAGATCCCCCCCCCCAATAACAGCAGACGACGCCGATGACTTACGGTAAGATATTGTACTGGAGTAAGCATCGGCATAACATTTTCTAACGAATACGTTCTAAAACAGTTATTATTACTTGGACGCGGAGATTTTTTTTTCTTTTTTTTTGGGGGGGGGGGGGGGGGGCAGTTGCTTTGTTGAATAAGTAGTTCCCTTTTCTTGTTTCCACTACGAATTCCCCCCCCCCCCAATCTAAACTGACTTAGAATGTGCCCCCTCCAGACCTCGCCGCTGGATACGCCACTGCGCCGGGCCGTTCTCCCGGAAAAACTCTCGATAAAAACGGGTTGGTAGGGAACAGGACTGTACTACGACCATACTCTTAAACAATAAACTCACTATGATTAACTTTTTTCTCAATATTTAATACATATTTATTGCAAGACGTTTACTTCATTGATAAAAAAGTTTTATTATTAATTTTGCCTTAACTACGCAAATTACGCTTTTTCTAACTTCACCATGTAGTTAGCATCGTATACTTTGGAGTGTGATTTAATAATTTATACTTAATGAAAGGCGTAAGGAACTTCGTCTCTAACGGCGTCCCGAGATACCACACGCCACACGTATTTCCACACTTTTTAATTTCCAATTTTTTTACGCCACACAAATGAAGGGATTTAAGAAACTCCACGTAAAGTCTTTTACTTTTCGCTGATTCCTCGTGATCTTTGGAGATAGGCATTAAGGTAACGTCCATCTTAATATTGGAAATGCAGTTAGGCATTAAGATTAAATCTTTAGATTGTTAATTATTTGAGCTAACGTCAAGACAATCTTCTAAGCTGCAAAACCTATGCAGAAGTTAGAATGTTTTTCAGTAAGTATGAGATTTAAGGAAGCAACGTTTTTGTCAGCCTGAGTATGTACAATTATGATTATTTTATCAAGAGATAGTGGAAAATTGGGTATCGACGAATCAAATCCTAAACTCTTTTACTTTTGTAGGTTGATAAAACAATGCTTCAATGAAAGGAAAGCGTATAATAGGTATTAAAATAATAGCAATTTATAGGGGATACGGTTATAGATCTTCCTTTATCTCGTTTACAATAGGGAACAAGTCAAAGTTCTTAATGCAATCAGTATTATCTATAATTAACTTTGTTGATGTGCCATTATTTTAGTAATTAATGCGGATAATTATTCCAAAACTGGGCCAATTTAAGTTGTGATAAATACATTTTTGAAGTAATAAATTGCTTTAGTTTAATGGCTTCAAATAACCCTAAATAATAATTTCCTAAAAATATTTTAATTTCATCGATTGACCCTCTTTTGGGAGAATGGCCTAACTATGAATAGGTTTCTAGATGATCGATAATGCTCTGGATGTCTGTGCAAAGCATTGACGTAATGAAATCAAAATCAACTTTGTCTGAAAAATTGTGTTCAGAACATAAAATTTACAATATAATATTAAATAAAATCATTTTTTTTTAAACAAAAAGGGTTTTTAAAATAATCAAGAATAACGATATTAAGGAACCAGAGATATAATTAAATTGGTCCGCGTTTATTTAATTCCTCGTAGGATTCGGAAGCCGATTACAACCAATTAACTAAAATAAAAAAATAAAAAATATATAGAAAGAAAAAGAAACAGTGAGGAAGCCACTCGAGTAAAGACAAATAAGATCCTGAGTAACAACAATCATTCTCTTATAAAAACCTTTCTCTAAGATCCCAAGACAAGGAAAAGGAGAAACTAAAAAGGAATTAATTGAATTCGGAGTAATTTAATTTTTGGCTTCAGGAAAGCTCTTGTAAATTCCCCCTTTTTAGAGAAGTTAAAAGCTTCTTAAAGAACGGTAGCATTGGATAGAGAAGCAATGAGCAAGCGACCGTAGTGTTTTCGGGAAGAATCTTTGTTTAAAATGAGCAAAAGCTCTTCTTATTTCAAGAACGGGACTTGAAAACGTAATCTGAAATAAGTAATTCTGTTTTTTTCTTTCTTATTTACTTAATTCTTTTTATTTTAATTCTACAATTTTCTTATTACTAATTATTATTCTTCTTTTTTTTTAACTAATTGTGATTCTTCAACCATTAGTCTACTAAGCTCTTCCATCGAAATGAAATAATTGAAATGGTGAAAGGGTCTATTTAAAAAGTAAATTAAAAATTATTGCTTGAAAAAATTAAACGCAATAATTAATTTAATCAATTAAAGTTTTTCTTTAATATTTTAAAGTAAAAATTAAGTAAATTATGCTGAATAAAGTTTAAAGTGTAGATAGCATTTCTCCAGAAATTTCCTGCTCCTCCCTCGATGAAGGGACAGGGGCACTAATATCAATTGATAGAAGAAATGCTGGAAGAATTGAACCCCGCGAGCAAGGAAGCCGGACCGAATATCAGTAAAGAAATAAACTTTCCTACTGACCAATGGAAAAGAAACCGAATAAAAGAAGATCCATGACATTAAAAACAAACGTGTTAATTGTTCAGTTAAAGTGACAATGGGCTGCCACGAGGATGGAGGAAAAACAATGGCCAAAGAGGACTACGATCTGGCACCAAAGAGAAGCCAATAGGAAGGAGGCTGATTTCCAACTTGAAGAAGATTCCCAATAAAAGAAGGTCCATGACTTTAAAAATAAATGTGTTATTGTTTAGTTAAAGTGGCAGTGCGGGCTGCCACGAAAATGGAGAAAAACCAATGGCCCAAAGAGGACTACGATCAGGGCCGTCGCGTGGTTTGTAGGCGCCCAAGGCAAGACTTTAATCGACGCCCCCCCCCCCCCCCCCCCGAAAAACTTGGATGATATCCTACCTCTTTAAAGCCACTCCATTATCACCACCTATGGTCTTTGGTGCTCTTTTTTGTCGTCTATATACAAACTTCAAACATTAAAAGGCATTCAGCTGGCTTTTGCATGAGCAAATGTCATGGCGAGAGAGTTCAGACTTTCCTGTGCCATTGTAGAGCGCGAATAAGTTTTTATAAGGCTTACTAAAGCTTCGTTCGGCACTAGTATAGCACCTGTCACGGGTATTGTTAGTTACACTCTTAACGTGACCCACAAGTTTGTAAACAAATCTTTACTGTTTTTATTTTTGATCATACACAATACTTCTTTTGGTGTGATTTTGTTCTTGTTGTTTCCATGATCCAAAATCGAACTTACATGTAATAGTTCGATGCCCAATGCTGTTGATATCAGACACTTTGGTTGTTTTGTTAGTTAAATGTCTTTCAAGGTCCAAACAAAATTGTTTTAGATCTTCTTTTCCTGGAAGTTAAGCAACATTACTCAAAAATTCCCTCACTTGTTGGTGTTCTTTCAACGCAGTTGACCTCTTCTTAAGTGAGTTCAAAAAGTTATCCACTAATGGATAAAAAACTTCTCTCATAAAGGTTTCTTCAGGTGACGATTGCACTTGCTCAGAAGACTCATACAAAAAAACGCGTTTTCGTTTACGAATCCTTTTTCGGGAAAAACAGGTTCGATACCAAGTTCAGCAGCTATTTCTTTAGCGCAAATTACTGCATCCACATATCCATTCTCTCTAAATCTGTTTAAAAACTCCAAAAACTAATTGAACTTTTCAGAACAGTTACTGATTACCCCTTTCCCTTGAATATTTTTACTGGTCAAATTAACTTCAACAAGAATGTCATTTCACAAGGTCAAAGTTACGATGAAGGAAAAGTCTTCCATCTGGTTAGTCAAAGATTAAGTTACAGAGGCTGTTTGGGGTCATCAATTTTGTCGTTTAACTCAACCAATACATCCCTAACTTCCACGTATTGGTGTCTATCAGCCTGAACAGCACTTAAGCAAGCTTCCCAACGCGTTTCACACACTTGATTTAAAGTAACTGCTTTAGTATGGTCGCTTATTACACACCAGCGCTTCGTTGAACTAGAGAAGATGGTAAAGAGACGTAAAATACTAAATACAGATGTAAATTTAACTGATGATTTTGCTCTATCAGCAATTACTAGGTTTAGGCTATGGCACCCACAAGGAATGAACACAGCCAAAGGGAAGTTGACCAGTACACGGACTTGAACTCCTTTATGTACACCTGCCATGTTGGCGCCGTTATCGTATCCTTGACCACGACAGTTGGTTATGTTCAAACCGCACTCTTACATTTCTTTGAACAGCAAGTCAGCGAGAGCTTCTCTTCGGCAACTCGATAGGCATTAAAGCTTTCTTCTACTTTGATCTTCCCATGATCATCTTCAGTAACGAAGGGAATCGTTAAAGAAACATGCTCCTTGTTACTTATGTCGGGAGTACAATCAAGGATGACGGAAAAATATCTAGCTTCCTTTATTTTCAGTACTGAGTCGTCTAGTATAGTTATTAGCTCATTTTGTATTGACACACTTAATAAATGAAACTGTTTTTCTTTGTCAGTTATACGTCTTAAGTGTTCCATACACAGTCAAATTTGTGAGTACACTGTCAAATTTGCCTAAAAGTTGCACAAGTCCAAGAAAGTTTCCATTATTTTTTGTGAAAACTTTGGAAGATGGCCCACGAAAAGCCATATTGTACTCTGTTAGATATAAAGTAATTTCCACTAACCGACGCAATACTTCTTCTGAACGCTGAGCCTCAGTTTCAATTTGCTTAATGATGTGCTGGTTGATTGATGTTTCTTCTAAAATTCTTTTTTCTGCTTCAAACCATGAAGCCATATTTTTAAAATGGTTGGTGACTATCTCATGGGATTTTAAACGGTCTGCCAAATTTTTCCAGTTGTTAAAACCCATTGCTTGACCAAAATGTGACTTTAATAAGGGATTAAACACTTTTATTTTATTTGTTTTTTCCCACGACGGCGCCCCCCAGATCGCGGCGCCCAAGGCGACCGCCTCGGTCGCCCCACCCACGCGACGGCCCTGACTACGATCTGGCACCAAAGAGCAGCCAATAGGAAGAGAGGTATATTCCCAACTAGATGGAGAGTCGATCTAACCAAGTTCTGTGGAACCCTGTGGTATCAATCAGCATTTAATAGGAAGGCTTGAAATAATTTTGGAGAATCATATACCTGAGTGGGCTGAAAAATCAATAAATCTGAACTAAATATTTTTTTTTGTTTTTATGAATAATTAGTTTTTGTTAAAAGTATTAATTTTCTTTTTCTTGAATTAGAAGAAATAGGCTGAAATTATTATTTATTTTATTATCTTAAGCGCACGGCAGTGCTCAGGGCCATGTTAGTAAGCATTCAGATCATTACTAGAACCAATTCAGTGGTTTTTCTCACCCTTATATTACTTCTGCATTCTCTTAAGATGGGCTTTTGAAATTTGAAACATAGGTCAATCTTAGGTAGCTTAGGACACTGTAAAAATTGAGCCCTTAATATTAAGCCTTTCTATTATGGGGAGAGTTTCAAAGTTGTTAGTTTTGTTACTCAATCACTGACGCATCATCAAAATTATAAGTGACTTCTACAATAGCAAGAAACTTAAAATTTGGCACACTCGTTGCTAAAGACCCATAACAGTAAAGAAAATTTTAAAATTTTCATATTTTGGTTGAAAATAATACTTTTCCTTTTAAGGTAAGGAAAAGTAATAAGTTAGCATTGTTATTTAATAGTGTTATAACGTTTCGAAAAATTAAACTAATTTTATTTGAATGAATACTTGAGAAATTAAATTCATACAGAATAGAATTTATAGCATACTTGTAAATAAATACAGTTAACAGAAATCTTTTTACTTTCTCATATAAAGAGAAAGTATTGTGATGGCGCGAAAATTAAATTTGAGATTTTGATGAATTTACACGGTTTGAGATCCTCTGAGTCCAAAAAAAGGTTTTTAAAAAATGTCTGTCTATCGTCTGTCGTTTGTTTATCTGTGCAGACGCTTGGAGCCAAAACTACTCGAACAATTTGACAAAATGTGGCATACATGTTCAGAAAAATCATACCCCGAGGCTAAATCGAAATGAATTTTAGCTCTAAATTTGGGGGGCTACCCCCCAAAAACCCTGAAAAACTTGAAAAAAATTATTTCTTTAATTCTCTTTAAACGGTTCCGACGATTTTTATTAAAAAATTCTAAAATGTATTCCATTTAAATTCGAATCTAACGATATAAGCTGGTTTCCCCGGAAAAATCTAGTTCCTGAGATAATAGCTTAAAACGTGGACTAGAGAGAGCCCGGGTTCGATTCCCCGCCGAGGAGAAGTTATTTTTATGATATTTTTTGATAAAACGTTCAATAATAATTAAATGAACCTACGAAAACTAATAAATGGAAAACACTGGGCCAAGTAATTATGAACTCTGTTAAGTATTATGATTTAAAATTCCCTCATTTATTGCCGTATTTCTATTTTATCTCATTAGACTATATCTTAATCCCTTTATTCAAGTATTTTATTTATCTACAGGTCAAAGTCCCTTACAATTTTCTTTACTATCTCATATATACAACTCTCACTCTTACTCCATAGACCCAGTCCCCCTCCCTTCCTTTTCCTAGCAGACCTTAAGTAAACCTCAATCAGGACAGATCAAAGACCATAGTTTTTTTTATCTCACTTCATCAATACCATTAGCAAGTTTTTCATCTAATATCACCAATACCAGTTTTCACCAATATTAACATCCAAAGTGTGCAGTGAATTCCAGTGTCACATTAAAGTCTTATTTCACCTTTCTCCTGGAGTTTCTCATCTTGGGTCAGATCAACACATCATCACATGCAGACCATAGTTCATCATCATCCATCCACGCTTACACCCAGGTGCGATCTTTCCATTACTGTCATCTACATCTTTATCTACGAGAAATTCCCCATCACCATTTTTCCTTAACCATCCCCCCCTTACACACCACACCACCTATATCTCTTAACCTTAATTACCTATCTCTCTCATATAGTAATTTATCTTCAAAGATTATATTTTATTTCAGTTATAATTAATATATTTATTTTCTCTTTAGAACTTAAGAAGGCCATGTAATTTTTATTTTCCATTTTTTTACAATTGATATTTTTGTTTGAAGTTTTCAATTACCTATCTGTTTAATGAGTTACATTATTATTTCAAATACAGTCCGCAATTTATTTTATTTTATCTTTTTCTTTTACAAATTTACCTTTACCTCCTCATTAGTTAAGGTTGGGCAGGAGTCGCTCGCTGCAACTCCCCCTTGACTTAACAAACTCGTATATGAGAAAGTTTGTCTGAGTTGTCACTGACCGATTTTTAAATTTTGATAAGAAACAAAACATTTTAAAATATTTATAAATATAATTATCAACTTAAATACTTACATAATTTATGACATTCCTCTCTTATTGCTGTTCATGTTCATTCCTCTCTTTCACAGTTTTCATCATATTAGATTGCAAAGGTCCATTTCAAGAAGTAAATATGAAATCGTTGATAAGTGTCCCATCTCGGCAGCATGTAGCCAGATTTTGTGCGCCATCAAGCCGCTTTGATTGACTAAAATAAAAGATAAAAACAAGATAAAAAGATAAAAAAAAGTAATAAAAAGATAATAAAAGATAAAAAGATGAAAAAAAAAACAAAAAAAATAGTTTTACTATAAATCTAAGTAAGTTGGTTACAACTAAAGTTAAAATTCCAAGAGCTAAAGAATCCACAAGAGGTTTCGACAAATATAGTTTCCTGTGATTTAATGAATCATAATAAAACATGGTCTATAATTAAGTTCAATATAGGATTCAAAGAAAATAGCCTCTTCACATAAATATAGGTTTTGTTTTTTTAAATTTCCAAACAGTTTTTGATCTCTATAAGGCTACCATACATGCATTACATTTCTTTTTACATTTAAAACAACATTGCGAACGAGGGCAGTGTAGGGGTGGTAACATGACGTCATATTTATCCAACCCGTCCCTTCCTCACACTCTACCTATCCCCCTATCCCCCTTCGGCTCTGAAAACTGTTTATGTTTATTTTATATTAAACTTGAAGCGAGAGAAGGGGAGTTAAGGGTTAGTTTTGTAATTAGATCAGTTGTAATAACAAGCTCAGATTCCCAGGACCGGTTTTGTAAACTCTGGCTGGCATAGGACTGGAAAAAACAAAAAGTGATTTCGTGTTTCATGTTTTAACTCTTAAACTTGTTAAGTTAATGTACAGAACATTCTAGATTATAAAATAACATTGCCTTAAAACAATTACAACGATTACTTGAAACATGCAAATAATATAATATAGTATAAATTGTTTATAATTGCGTCGGTTACAGAGACACACCTACTTTAAACTCGTAGTTTGTTTTTAAATAATAAAGCATATTTCAGTAATTGGGTATAAAGTCCATGCTTCTTCAAAATGAAAATTTACTGAAATTTTTATAAAACTTTACAAGCTCTGGTTGTTAGAATACGCTTTTATTTGAATCCCTATTTACCTCTGTTCTTGAACATGGTGATAATATAACACTAAACAACGTTGACTAAATGTATCGGTATAGGACAGCTGATACCTATTACTCGTATTTTTATTAGAATTGTCTTAATTTGTGTAATTAACTTAATTTACATCAATACAAACCGAAAACTATTCCAAAACCTAGGTGTAGCCACGATAAACTGGCTCACCCTGTTATCTCTTTTATATTTGAAAATAGAGAAAAAGTGTAAATGGCAACTCACCTTGGATTTTCTCGTAGTTTTATAATATGATTTCCAAAAATATTTATATCTCATAGTTTCGGCATTATCTCGCTCAACTTTGTAACCTTAAATGGTAACCTATATTTTTTTCTAATATGAGATTGCCTTTGAAGAAAAATGAGCCTTGAATCAACAAAATCAGTTGAGAATTGACAGAGATATTCAGTTTTCAATATAACAAAAATGCTATTTAAGTATGTAAAATAAAAAAAAAAAAATTAAAATTATCTTAATTCTGTTTATTTCACTTATTAAGGTTAGTTGAATGCATTTACTGATCAAAAGTCGAACCTTTTTTCCATTTTATCTAGGAACATCATTGGCATGACCTCATTTGATCAGTGTGTCGACAATCTTCCTTTTCTCTAAAGTTTAGGAATGGAATGGAAAAAAAGGCTTGACTTTTGATCAGTAAATGCATTAAATTAACCTTAATAAGTGATAAACAAAGTGAAATAAACAGAGTTAAGATATATATATATATATATATATATTTTTTTTTTATTTTTTTTTATTTTACATACTAAGATAGCATTTTGGTTATATTGAAAACTAAATATCTCTGTCAATTCTCAACCGATTTTGTTGATTTAAGGCTCATTTTTCTTCAAAAGCAATCTAATTTTAGAAAAAATATAGGTTACCATTTAAGATTACAAAGTTGAGAGAGATAACGCCAAAACTATGAGATATACATATTTTTGGAAATCATATTATAAAACTACGCGAAAATTCAAGGTGAGTTACCATTTACACTTTTTCTCTATCTTCACAAATAAAAGAGATATCAGGGTGAGCCAGTTTATCGTGGCCACCCTGTATACAGTATGTCCACGGATGGAGCCTGTACGTGTAAATTCCTAAAAAAAATCCATTTTTTGAACTCTACATTTCAGATAGAATCTCAAAACGTTTAAATTTATAAAGAATATAATAAAATATACGACAGAGGGACGATGAAAACAATAAATTGGTAAGGCGTGAATCTCACGTAAAAAGGGTTTCGTTGGTATTGTGAACACAAAATTAGTAAGAGGGGAGGGGAGAAATGTTTTGATTTTTTTTTGGCAAAATGGCGCGCAAAATTAAATGTTGACATACATTTTTGAAATCTACTCTTTAATACCTTTCATTTGATACCCCACTCAAAATTAAAAAAAAAAAGAAAATCGAATAACATGAATTATCCGCCATTTTGGATTTCCAGTAAATCAGATCAAATTGATAATCTTATTTTTTATATGGCCCAGCAGACCGCACATTTTGCATATTTTTCTATATTTTTAGTAACAGCGGAAATACGATTTTAGGGGGGGGGGGGGGGGGGGACACGCAAAATTTCGATGTTTTTTGACAAAATGGCGCTGAAAATTAAGCACTATCCCTAAGTGGTATATACAGGGTGTCCCGGGTCAGGACCGACAAACTTTGGGATGTGATAGTACAGTTAATTTGAAGTAAAAAAAGTTCTATAAACCATGGTCCTATTCTCATTTGTTTTCTAGCTATCTTATTTTTAACTTTTTTTTGTAAAACGTGACTTTGACTTAATAAATTGGCAATATCATTGGAAGTAATTAAGCTAGAATGATAAATTATATACCACCTGAAAGATCATGAAAAATTCTTAAAGATAAACATCATTTCAGCTATTAAATTTCATTTTTAGTCACACGATAATTCGTTAGAACTTGAAAATAATAAAATTTAATTAAAAAAGAAAATGTTAGAGCTTGTATAACTACTGTATTGTATTAGATAACTATGGGTGCAAAACTCCTTAAAGTTGGCGCATTTACTAAGCTTCAAAACGATACTATTAAATTTAAAATATTGCAACTTTAAGTATCCGAAATAGTGATGAAATTAGAAAAAAACATGTCCTACTGTAAGCTGAGGTAGGGTTGGGGAAAGGGAAGTGCCCTGAAATTGCAAACGTCGGGTGATTTTTTTTCTTTTTCTTTTAAGTTGCTCTAGTATAATAAAACGTTAAAGTCAGAGTTTAGTCATAGTACCCGTGTGGTACCAGTCATGGTACCAATGATACTACAGTCATTGTAAAGTCATAGCACCTGATGAATCTTATAATTATTAGGGTGTAATAATTTATTTTTGTTACGATAATTAATTATTTTTATAATAATATTCTTTGTAACATAACCAAAATTGTACTGTATTAATTGAATTATCTTATTACTTAGTTAAAAAAAAAAAAATCATTAAGGAATAAAATAGAAAAGTGTAATACTAAAATAAACCGAGCTTCTTTACTTACAATTATCACTTCTATAGTTACTGTAATAAATGTTCAAAATGGTGGCCTTCTTCATTAATACACATCCACAATTTATAAGTCGAGATTTACTGCATTTTATGGGAGTCGCAGTTTGGTTATTTATTTGATGAGCTGCTGCTTGTATCCTGTTTATTAGCTTCTCTTGACTGTTAACCGGTATTTTAAACACCAGATCTTTCATCCACCCCCCCCCCCCGAACAAAAATCTAAAGGTGTATTGTCTGGTGACCTGGGTGACCGCAAGCAACCGGTTCTCTTCTTCCAATGCACCTATTAGGGTAGTGTTGAATGCAGCAAATCTGTACTTAAAAAATGTCGGATGTGTATTAATGAAGAAGGCCACCATTTTGAACATTTATTACAGTAATTTACAGAAGTGTTAATTTTAAGTAAAGAAGGTCGGTTTATTTTAGTATTACACTTTTCCATTTTATTCCTTAATGATTTTTTTTTCTTTTTTTTAACTAAGTAATAAGATAATTCAATTAATACAGTACAATTTTGGTTATGTTGCAAAGAATATTATTATAAAAATAATTAATTATCGTAATAAAAATAAATTATTACACCCTAATAATTATAAGATTCATTAGGTGCTATGACTGTAGTATCATTGGTACTATGACTAAACTCTGACTTTAACTTTTTATTATACTAGAGCAACTTAAAAGAAAAAGAAGAAAAAAAATCACCCGACGTTTGCAATTTCAGGGCACTTCCCATTCCCCAACCCTATCTCAGCTTACAGTAGGACATGTTTTTTTTCTAATTTCATCACTATTTCGGATACTTTAAGTTGCAATATTTTAAATTTAATAGTATCGTTTTGAAGCTTAGTAAATGCGCCAACTTTAAGGAGTTTTGCACCCATAGTTATCTAATACTATACAGTAGTTATACAAGCTCTAACATTTTCTTTTTTTAATTAAATTTTATTATTTTCAAGTTCTAACGAATTATCGTGTGACTAAAAATGAAATTTAATAGCTGAAATGATGTTTATCTTTAAGAATTTTTCATGCTCTTTCAGGTGGTATATAATTTATCATTCTAGCTTAATTACTTCCAATGATATTGCCAATTTATTAAGTCAAAGTCACGTTTTACAAAAAAAAGTTAAAAATAAGATAGCTAGAAAACAAATGAGAATAGGACCATGGTTTATAGAACTTTTTTTACTCAAAATTAACTGTACTATCACATCCCAAAGTTTGTCGGTCCTGACCCGGGACACCCTGTATATTTCTATTCTACTCTTCAATACCTTTCATTTGATACCCCACTCAAAATTTAAAAAAAAAAAAAATTTTTTCGCGACGTGAATTATCCGCCATTTTGAATTTGAACAGCTGATAATATTGAGTTCGCTATATTTTTCCTGTGTGCACGTCAAAACGATCTTTTTTACTGGAAAGTTCCACGTTTATATCTTGTTTGGTTCAAAAGTTATTGGAACCGTACAGAGTGACAGACGGACACAGGAACGAAACTATCTAAGGGTTTCTTTTTTTTGGTTTTACCAACGAAACCCTAAAAATGAATATTTCTGTATTCCTTCAATCTTTTGTTGTTTTTAAAACCATTGTTACGCAAAATTCAATAAACTAGTAGCACTCTCTGTCCACATTTCCTTTTATATTTTGATTGGTTTAATTATTTTCCCCCTCAAAATACTTCTGGACATGAAGTGTTCTCTTTTAAGCCTCCATAATTTTCCAAATAATTTCTATTCTACTCCAACGTTGTCTAAATAACATCAAAGGATAAATCTTGCAGCTTATTTTACAGTCTAGTTCAAGAGGGTCTTATCTATTCAAGTAAGAGTGGATAGGGGGGGGGGGGGGGGGGGGGGGGGTTAACAAACGAAAAAGTAATCCTTTCAATTATTTCTTTTTTTTAGATGGAATTAGATAAAAAAAATCGTCTTAACGAAAAAACAGGTTGACTATTTGAATTAAAAAAAAAAAAACTCTTATCTAATTCAAGTACGTATTTTTATGCAAATTTTAGTCCTCCCTTTTTTTTAACTTAACTGTTCTAACAAAAAGAAAAATCTTTCTACTAATGTAAATTTTAGTTATAATTTTTAATCTTTCTCTCTACCTATCTCGAATTTTTTTTGTTAATAAACTTTACCTTCTCTCGAAAAAAAAAGGTTTTTCCTTAATCTTATTTATTCACTGATTACAAACCTAATAATGACGTAAAACACCCCTTTTTTTGTTCTCTTCCTCATGTTTTAAATAAACTTGTTAATTAGGTTTTTTTTCTTAATTAACTCGTTGGTAAATAGAGAGAAAAAAAATGGTAAAAAAAGGCTTATAAATAATATTAAATGTAAAAAATTATATATAATATTATGATAAAAGAGTTTTTACTTTGAAATTTGTTTTTCAATTTTTCTTACTATACACTGAACTGTACAGCCCACAAAGAACTATGCTTTGTCCTCAACTACCTTTGTTGTTTTCTAATTTTTTGAATTTGGTTACTTTATTAAATTTACTTCATTAGCTTGTCATATCGTCCTATAATATTCTACAGAATGACTTAATAATTAATCATACTTTATTTGCATGCATTAATAAAGTTTGAGTAATTTCCTCACTTTGGAATTCAAATGTTTTTCATGCATGTTATTGAGTAAAAACATTACTTAGTATATTTGGTTAGTAGAATGTAATGATATCCAATTTAAACTTTCTTCTTAACTTCTAAACAAACGTCTCCTCTTTTCCAACACGTTGTCAATGGCACTGAAGATGGCAAATAATGGTTGAACCCCGGATTTCCAAAATTACTCCTAATTCAATTTAAACTTTCTTTTCAACTTCTAAACTGACTTCTCTTTTCTTCACGTTATCAAAGGCACTGAAGATGGCAAATAGTGGTTGAAACCTAGTTTTAAAATATGTTTATCCAAAATTATACTCATACTTTAGTATCCACAAATACTTTTTGTGGATAGATTATTTTTATTCACTTCCTTTAGTTGTTTGTTCACTTTACTAGTAGCTGGGTCTTAAGGAAACAAATGAAAACGCACTCTTTAGCGATATTTCGACCCCTCCTTGGGTCATTCTCAAGCTAGAAACAATTTATTAACATAAAAATTACTATACAGGCATTAACAAATTACAAATCTTTACACTAATTGGACATTAACAATTTACAACTATTTAATTTCTTACTGACCTGACTGACTAGAAGATCACACTACATTTGGATTGTTAAAATCTTTAAAAATAAATTTAGAATTTATTGAATCGTCTGATTCTCGTCAAAATTCCCTAAAAATCAACATGGATTAGTATGGACTACTTTCTTAGAATATAAAAGATCCAGATGCAGTAAGTAACCAATTCTAATATTTAATTTCTGATTAAAATTTTTCATAACATGTGACCAAATAATGGTTATATTTTTGATTTTTAGGGAATTTTGACGAGAATCAGACGATTCAATAAATTCTAAATTTATTTTTAAAGATTTTAACAATCCAAATGTAGTGTGATCTTCTAGTCAGTCAGGTCAGTAAGAAATTAAATAGTTGTAAATTGTTAATGTCCAATTAGTGTAAAGATTTGTAATTTGTTAATGCCTGTATAGTAATTTTTATGTTAATAAGTTGTTTCTAGCTTGAGAATGACCCAAGGAGGGATCGAAATATCGCTAAAGAGTGAGTTTTCATTTGTTTCCTTAAGACCCAGCTACTAGTAAAGTGAACAAACAACTAAAGGAACCAACACTCTACTTACGATTATTTTTATTAATTTTAAAGAATCTAATGAGAGAAAGAAACGAACATAGGAGTACTTATCACCAGCATAAAAATAGCCAGGATGATACATAGATACATAGCCAGGATGATACATGATACATGGATACAAAAATAACAAATGATTTTCTTAAGTCATATCAGGTTCTCTTGAGAGCGATAACTTTCTTGAGTTTTAGAAGTCGAGATTACCCGTCAACACCTCTAACCGAGATTAGATGTCAAACAATTTTATAACTTGAGAAGAGATTTTTTTGATCTTATCCCAAACCTTTGACCACGGTAAAAACGTTAGTCTCAAGACGCTTCTTACATTTATGGGTGATACATTACATATATGAGTGGGAAATAATAATTGTGTGTACAAAATTTGATGAAAATATCTTGGCGTTTTATTCCACACCTCTATTGTATACTGTTTTGAAGATCTTAGGTTAGATTCAATATGAACAAGGTCGCACAGAGTAGCAATTTCGTCTATCTCAAGTGGAACAGTAGTAATATCCTGAGTTACTCATTCGACGGTGGTAATTCCAGATAGAGATTGTTCTCTCTTTGAAGTCAGATGAAAGGCCTAACCCTGGAAAATTGGATATAGGCTTTCTACCTTTACCTCGAAACTGCTAAAAGTATGGCTGGGTAAATACGTGGAGAAATGTTTTCAGAGGTAAATGCTATAGGGGGGCCGAATGTTTCCACTGCAAGTTTTCCAAGGCAAGAAGATAGGAAGGGGAGCCCATAACGTCACCCTGGAGAGTGCTAGCGAAACTTCACTGAAAGCCAAGCAGACTTCGACACGATTACAGCCTACCCTCAAGATGAGATGAACCCTCATGGCAAAAAAAAACTTGCCCATCTACACTTCACATAGAGCCCAACACAAACGTCCCTAACACCTTGCACACATAAAAATTTATCTGAAACGTCTGGTAATAAAAACTAGAAGGGAAAGCGACGAATTTAAATTTAGAACCTAACCAGGCAGTTGGATTGCATTATACTCTAAAGTGGAGTCATGAAAGTAAATAAACCTACCTTTTTCTCAGTCACATTTTTTGCTATAATTTGAACCCTGAAATTGAAAACTTTAGCTCCTACAAGGAAAAGCAGTTTAAAATAGACTTAATCTATCTCTCATATGAAAAAAAAGTTCAACTATTAAAATTATTCATTCTACATAATATGTAGATTGGCTTTAGTTAAACTTCCACATCAAAATATGTAATTTACATAGAACACACTAAGAGATTCAAATTACTTTAACTCTACTAATTTTCAAATGTATACGTTTCTAACCTATAAGTTGTATATTAGTAGAATTTAACCACAAAATGTACTTGTGAAATAATTTATTATTTATTTATATTTGTTCGTTAATGTATTTCATTCTTGTTTTTATTATCTATTTTAAATTGTAACAAGTTGCGCCCCCGCAAACATATATCAGCGGAGAGCTCAATATTAATACTAGGACGTGAGACGACCCAATTATTATTACTTGTACTGTTAAGGGTAGAGCAAGATGGTAGAATAAAGTCTTTCGTTTCATCTTGAAGCAATTTTTTTTAGGGATTTAGGCTGATTCCATAAGTAAGATGCGGCATTGATCGTTCAGGGATAAGGCCCTAATATTTCATTTAATTTATATAAATGTGACAGGTTTATTAAGAAAACAAGGAAAATGAATTTCGTGACTACTAAGCCCAAAGCATAAAATGAATACACTCATAAAATTTTCCTTCGTAAAAATAATAAGAGGAGGGAAGAGGGGGAGAAACATGTTTTTGATATAAAAACCCCCTCTTTTATTGACTTCTTTTTTGAATTACCCCAAAGTATTTTAGTGGGATGAGATTTCACACAAATCGGCTTCAGAGTGGAGATTTTTTTTTTTACTACCTATACTCTCCCTCAAAATGTGAAACCAAACTTTTAGTCTAATAATGATCTTCCCCCTCCGGGATTCCGGATATAGAGAGGTTTTAGAGAAAAAAATCCCTCGACCATATCAGAGTGTTTGAGGGTGTCCGTATAGGGGCCCTTTCAACATCGGGCTAAAAAGGAAATCAATAACCATTTGGGGGAAAAAAAGTTGTAATCCTTCCTGATTAGTGCCAATATTGGGTGAGGGGGAAAATCTCATGGGAGTCCTCCGTGGCAACTATATCCTCTAGAGGCGTTTGGTTCCCAACAACAGGCTAAATAGTAAATCCATAACACAGGGTTACGCTGACAAAACAAAGCTGAATAACCGATTTATCATAGAATCATATTAAAAAAGAGGGGGCCGTCTCCGAAAACCTGAAATTTGTACTTTAATTTATTTTTAAACCAACAGCTCTTTACAGAAAATTTGCTATTTATATATTTCGCTACCTCGGAGAAAAAGACTGTCACAACTCAAAAAATGTGAGTTTTGGTAAATCATGTTTTAAAGCCACTGATACTCAATGGCTCTTCACTTTTGATTATATAGAAAACTGATAGCGTAACAAGCTTTTACACGGTTATTACAATTTACCTTTAAGTAAATTTTTTTTAGCTTCCACCATCATAACACCCCTTAAACCCCTTAAGGGCTTTGACTTGTGTCGATTTTTCTTAAAAACTTTTGATCCATGTTTTGAGTTGTGACAGTATTGGATTAAATGGTATGCTCTAAAAACACACAAAGAGGCTTTAATTTTAACGTTTATTTTTATTGAAGTTCTAAAATACACAGTTCATTCAAGTTCCAATGAAATGTGTCAGTTTCACCAGAAACAAACAGCATGCAATCACCACGTTTTTGAGACAAGAGTGGCATAATTATAAAATGTGACAGTGTTACCGAAAAACAGCATGAAGCCACCTCAATCACTGAGGCACGATCAAACTGTCACTTCTACAATGTGACAGTATTGAGAAAAAAATTCTTAACATTTTTGAAAAATGGAAGACCGACACATTTGCTCTCTGGTGGTCATCATTAAAAGTTACAATTGTGACATTTTTTCACAAAAAAAATATACCATATTTCCATTCTAATTCTGAGTTAAATACGATTTCGATATTTTTTGAGTTGTGACAGTCTTGCTCTGAGGTAGCGATTTAACTCGATTAGATATGGAAGTGTCTATGGAGGACATCTTAAAGGAATAACTTCACCATTGCACCATTGTCACCATTGAATTGTAACCTATTTAGCAGCTTTCAGCCATCATTAAGTCAACATAAGTGCCGAAAAACAAATAATAACTTAAAAACCAGATAAAAACCTACACAATAATTAAACCTACAAAAAGGCATGAAGATGAATAGCTATAACGTTATTTTCTCATTTTAAAACGTTTTGCAATTAAATAGATTTGGTGATCTTTAACACTTCATAGCTGTGCCGCTGTTGGTTTTACTAAAAAAAAAGTTTGTCTCGAAGAATAGATAAATATATAATCTTTCCCGACCTAAAATTCAAATTTTAAAATTACGTTTACGAGAGGGTTTTACGTGAACGCTTTGACGGATAATGCTCCCCAATGAACTTAGTCTGAGCACAAATAAAAGGAATTCGTATACCAAATTTCAACTAAATCGGTCAACTTTTACTCAAGTCATCGTCATGCTTTTTCATACAAACATTGATTCTGCTCTGTAGTTTGGTAATTGTAGCCCGTAGAAAAAATTATAAATTAACATTTTTTAGAAAATGTTGCCCTCTACAGTATTGATAATAACTACTTTTACTCTTCGGTGCATATTAACAGAGATATTAATAACTCTGCTGGCAGGGTTTTTTTTCTGCAAACTTGGTTTTTTAATAGTGGCATTCGTTCAAACAAAATATCCTAAAATTGTAGGTAAACGACCTTTTGTAAGGGTTTTTTACTTATTGACTGGACTATAATTATAAAAGACCTTTTTAGTTTATTATATGTTCTTTACACTATCGCAGTTGCATACAATTTTCAGCTTAAACTATTGAAATACGTGGCACAAGAAATTTACCCAAAGTGTATTGCCTCCATTAAGAATATCTGTTTTAAGCGTTAAAATAGAATTGGTTAATACCATAAATCAACTTAACTTATGAAGAAACTCTAACTAAGGAGATGAAGTTTAACTTGGTATCTTCCGATATTCTCTACTCTAATCTTTAAGTTTCAAGATATTATTGTATTCGAAGTTACTCGTCGTCTTTAATTGCTCCCTTTCGGCTTAATGTTTGGTCAGAATCGATCCTGTCCAAGCTAATTTCGAGGAGAGCGATAGGGAAATCGGTAGGACGGGATGAAGGGAGGAGGGAACACAGTGAGAGAATGTGGGTGATTAATCAAGACAGTGCAAGGGTTAGGGAGGGTGGAGGTCTGGGGACAGATAAAGGGCATAGACTAGACTAGAAGCTTCAACCTCACCCTCGGGATTTCCTGGTTTCAGGAAATGACCCCGAAACTTTGACATACTCACCGCTCTATATCATAGATATTATCAGGATACAATCATCTAAACTAAACAATCACTGCTTACACAATAACACATCGCAAGAACAGAAACACAGATTGTACTGATTTGACTAATTTAGATCCTATCCAACTTTACACTGTTTAGTTTAGCAGTATCAAAACAACGATTAATCTTTAGATTTATTGACAGCAATAGCATTCCCATGCGCTACGAACTTCCGAGTGAATGGCTTCCCAGCTTCATACCAGAAAGTACTAACGTTTAAAGCAACATTTCAGATAACCCTTTCCGTTTGGCACAAAACCATTTATGGACTAAAAGAACAAATAGAATTCATCGACCTACTAGAAATTGTAGAAACAGTTCGCTGTGTATCTTGAAGCAAAGTAGTTGGGATTTCCAGTGGCAAAACCATTTTTATTCGTATTCTTCTTTTTAAGCCGCGTTTACACGATCCAAGTATACTCGGACCAAATGAGTTTTGACTTTACTTTGACGCTACTTGATCAACTTGGACATCCAAATTGAATTAGATGGGTTCCATCAAAGTAGACTTTGATAAAAACAAAAATGGCGCCTACCTGACAGATTATGAGAACGAGCAGTCAAAAAATGACAGATGAGAGGTTGAGCTGGATTTTGTTCACCAGAAGGTGATTTGTCACCAATGTTTTAAAACTTAATAAAGTACAATTTAATTGGGAAGTTCTAGAGGGAAGAACATTTCACACAATCTATCTTAACCTCTACTTTATAGTTTATCAAAGTTCCACTACTCGGACTAAGTATACTTTGATTGTGTAAACCTTACTTCAAAGTTCCACAAACACTGGACCAAGAGGATTTTATCAAAGTGACTTGGACCAAGTATACTTGGATCGTGTAAATCAGGCTTTATCTACCAGTTTATACGGATTCTCTAGGCGTGGTCTGTTATTTATAACAAAAACCTTAGTTTAAAAGAACAGTGATTAAAACACTAATATTATATTTTTATAATTATATTGCACAGGTGTAAGCTGACTTAATCTTTCTACTTCATAATTTTAATTTAACCGAATGGTTTTTATTTCATTTTTGAAGTTTCAATGTTATACAAACAGGGTCAGGTTTCGGCTTAAAAGATCTTAAGATGGTTATCTATCTATAGAAAAGGACGTTCATAAAATACGGCAGACAAACTCGAAGGCAGCATATATGACGGAGGACGGAGTTGCTGAGTTCAATGCAGAACAAGAAAACAACTAAGAGATGACTATCTTAAGTCCGTCATCTTGACGTGAATCCTTCAGGACTACTTGGACTGTATGTTCTTATAGTCTCACCCTTGGAAATAGTTTTTCAGGGTCGTCCCGTTCCAAGATCTTTCAGACCGTCACGATTATTTCACCTAGTCAAGATGTTGCGCCCTCTCTTTAGGATTCTTCCAGGTCGGGTCTTTATGAACCTTAAAGGATATCCTACTTCACTTGAATAAAGTTAGATGTACAGATAAAGAGAGAGACCCCGAGTGAAACTCCTTTTAAGAAGTCCCTGTTTTATAACAAAATGTTTTTATCGACGTCATACGTGAGGCACCTGGTACTCTTTTAACATTCAACTATAAACTTTTCGTCCTTATAAAAATCATCGGTGACAAAAGATCAAACACTCTTTTATCGAAATCCGATCAGGAATTAAGTTTGACTACCTTGCAAGCCCAATGACTTAAAAGAGTAAGACCATACAAAATTTATTTTACTGTCTTATCTTTACACCTTTAAAAATATAATATAATTCTCGGTAAACTCATAACTTCTGTTTGTAAAAGCGGAAGTATAAAATGTCTCATGTTGAAAAAGGTTTTAAAACTCCAGAAACAAAAGTGATGAGACGGTATCTCATTTTATCTTCTTAAAAAGAAGCGCCGTACTTTTTTTTACGACACATAAAATCAGATAAGGTAAAAAATCTTACTTCTTATTTTTTACTTATTTTTCAAATGTAAAATGTTTTTGGAACAGGTTCTTTCATTTCACGTCTAAATATAATCTTGTAAAGGAATGAGAGCACTCTTTTAGTGTAATATATAAAAAAAGCTTTTTGAATTAAAATTTAAAAAGGCAAGAAATTAAAATAAAATATGAATTTAATCATTTACAACTGTATTGTAAACAGACAACAAAAACAATATATATATATATATATATATATATATATATATATATATATATATATATATATATATATATATATATATATATATATATATTAAGGTTAGAATCAATCAAGCGTTCTAATTAGGATAATGATTATTACGCGACTTACAAGCAGAATTTAGATTAAACTTTCAATTATTGACTTCTATTCTTCAGTTAAACTTCTTAATTTAATTATTTCTTTAAAAGCATTAATATTTATTTATATTAATTCATACATTAGCTATATTTCATCATAATTGGCATATTAAGGCCTATATTAACAAAATCAATCAAAAATATTACTCTTGCATTTACAATTAAATTACAAGTTTTATAACTTATTAAGCAATTTAATCACTAATAAAAAAATCGGTCTAAGACAACTCAGACAAACTTTCTCATATACGAGTTCATAAAAATTTTATCGAAAGAATCATAAAAATAACTTCACCACGGCGGGGAATCGAACCTGGCCTCTCTCCGTCCGCGATTTAAGCTATTTTCTCGGGAACTAGATTTTTCCCGGGAATGCGACGTATATCGTTAGATGTGTATTTAAATGGACTACATTTTAGAACTTTTTAATCAAAATCGTCGGAACCGTTTTCGACATATCATTTTTTTACGTTTTTTCAGGGTTTTTGGGGGTAGCACCCCCAAAATTGGAGCTAAAATTCATTTCTCGATTTCACCACGGATTATGATTTTTCTGAACATGTATGCCAAATTTCGTCAAAATCGGCTCAATATAGTTTAGGCTCCACGCGCGAGCACAGACGACAGACAGACAGAGATTTTTTAAAAACCACTTTTTAGATCATGAGACCTTAAAACGTGTAAATCCATCAAAATCGAATATTTGTGCCACCACAATAAGTTCTCTTTATATGAGAAAATAAAAACCAAATCAACTTTCAAATAAAAGGATAACGATATTTATCAAAAGTGGTTACTTCACACTATTCTAAAAATAAGGACGTAAAAATCTTCCCATGATGAAAAAAAATCATCAGAAGAAATCATTATTTAACCTTTAGTAAATATTATAAGTTACATTTAATTATATCGTCATTTAAAAAATCATATGAGTAATTCTACTTCAATATTTCAAAATCTTCACACGAGACACTTATACATTCCATTTTAAAATATGAAAAATAGTTTTACTAGTATAAAGTCGAAGGTTAGATCAGAAGCAACATCTAAGTCGTTAAGAGGTGTTTTTTTTATTGCACAATTATTATTATTTTATTACTTACATATTGCTATTCTATCTGACAAAGTAACTAGGAAGTCACGAATATACTTTGTGCAATATAGTAACAGGAATATAGTTAAATACACGTTTAACTAGCTTTATGACCCTTCTATATGTTATTATATATCAATGAACAAAATAACAATATATATATAAAAAAAATGATGCACGTACGTTTAAAATTAAGGACAGACAACAGATGCTCTTTAAAGTCGTGAGTGTTTTGTAGAATTAATATAGCAATTTAGACAGTCGTTTAACCAAAGTCATTTAACTATTACTTCACAGCTTTTTAAAATTTATTATTATTATTATTACAAAACAAGGTTTTAATAGAATATTTTACGTGTTAAGTATAAACTTAACTCTATATTATGGACATTATCATTTAAAAATCATAGAAGCATGTAGAAAATAACAATAGGTATCATCAGTGCATATATCACATTAGTGTCTGCTAATGCTACGAAAGACAGAAATGGTCTATAAATTTTCAACAGTGTCTATAATCTAGTTTGCAAGCAATTTTCATCTCGTAACCTGTTAGTCGAAACCGTTTTTGATTAATTTTAATCTATTCTCTTTCTTTTGACTCCTTGATTAAAGTTAAAAAGATAATCATTTTATTTAAAAAAAAATAAAAATAAAAATAAACTTTTATTCGTATTCTTCTCAGCAAATCCTTTCATTTGATACCCATATCATGGGCGTGCTTGAAAAATAACTAGTCCGCCATCTTGGGCTGTCCACCATATTGGATTTAGAATGACGTCACTTAGCTAACCATGCATTGTCATCCAAACTAAACGTTAATGCAACATTTCAATTTAATCGGTTGAGGATAACTGCTTTAAAATTCAGTTGCAAGATTTGACCCGAACATACATACATACGAGTACATACAAATATTGCTAGTTAAATAAAGGCTTGTAAAAAATGCGCTTATTAATTGTTTAAATAAACAATTAAAAAATGAATAACTACAACATTAAGTTGCTTGAAAAATTTTATAGACACAACAAATACATTTCTTGTAGTATTTGTAAAGGTCCGCCGT
The DNA here is from genome assembly GCA_951217055.1 of Gerris lacustris. Taxonomy (NCBI): domain Eukaryota; kingdom Metazoa; phylum Arthropoda; class Insecta; order Hemiptera; family Gerridae; genus Gerris; species Gerris lacustris. The sequence continues at coordinate 21,401,094 of OX578282.1, forward strand.
TGTAGCTCAAATACTAGTTGAATTATAGCTATGTTTCAGTTTTCAATCATTTGAAAAAGTGAAATTTTAAGTTAGGAGTCAAAAGGAAGAGAATAAAAAGAATGCATTGAAATCGGTCTTCACTTACCAGGTTTCAACCGCTTCTAGGTAAACTTTGCAGATTTTACTACCAAGAACAAATGAAATGCATTAATTAATGAACTTAATACAACCTAAGATCATCTGAAATAACACGTGACAAGTTAACAGTGGTCCAAACATTACTAATTTATCGACTACCACCTGGATAAATGAAACTACTAATAGCAGTAATCTATAAACTAGAATTACCAAAAATCACATTCAAGCAAAAGTAGAAGACACGTTTACTGTAACCCAATCGATTCTAGGTAAGCGATAAACTACAATTATCGTGGACTATAATAATATAAACCTCTACAATTAGATGATTTGCAAACATAAAACGTTTTATAATTTTGCACCTATGTTAAGTTAACTGGGACATCGACATTATCTAGAAACTTTTAGAATAACCATATTGTTAGATTTTGAACAACCAACTTATAAATAAACAACAATTTTGTTCCTCAATATCGTCAATTTTTAAGAATATTAATTTTTCAAGAGTAAATATGAGGTAAAATGATTTATAAAATAATTGGTAGACATTCTGGTAAGGGGTGTTATGCTCCGTTGTTTGCGATATATGAAAGCGTTACTTTAATTTAAGAATTTTATAAGAGTCAGGATATTTCATTATAACTGTTGGCAAACTAGGGATGGTTTCCTTGAACTCAATGTATAGATAATTGTTCCCTTAGATATTTTACGAAGAAACCCTTCAAAGTTTAATCCCGAGTTAGTTAAGGAAGGACCGCAAGCTTGGAGTACCCTTGAAGACCATCGCTTTAGTAATCGATTCTGATATAGATGGGGCTTAGGAAAACTGTACACAGCTACCAGGCCGACTAAATTATGTTGTGAGTAGAGCTTTTTTAGAACATTTAAATAACAATCTAAAATATCAACATGGAAAGAAAATTGATATCCAATTAATAAATAAATCGAAAACGGAGAAGTGTTAAACTAACAGTTCCTAACTGACATAAACTTAAACTCCACAGTTCCAACATAGCTAGGAAAATTTCTACTTTTAAATTAACTGCTGCGATCAGATTTATTTAGTAAAGCATAATGATTTTAAGTCTATTAAAAAAAAACATAAATTGTTTATTTTATCCAAGATTTCGTGGGCATACTAAAGTGTTTTAAAATTTTTTTGTTGTTCTGGCGAAATATCATTATTTTATTTGATAGTCCAGGAGATAATGTGCAAAAAAGTGTCTGACTAACATCATTCTAGAATTTTATGTAAAAGTAAATATTTTCGTGTCTTTCAAGAATATGTGGTCGGCTAAGTTCGTCTGCGGGACATAGCTTGACAATAGGCACTTGAAAATATACAAATCGGGGGAGATCCGCCATGTCCCGTCCTTTATGATGGTGGACAATGTGATTTTCATGTACGTGAATATGAAATTAGTTTGTTGACCAAAAATAAAGAAGATGATTGTATGTAACTTAATATGTTAGTTATTCAAATATTACTTCATATCAAAGAGGTCACCTATTAAGTTACAAACTACCATCAACTTGATTTTTGGTTTACTAACTAATTTCGGTTACTAACTCAGGATCATGAAAATCACATTGCTCGCCATAAAGGGAGGGACATGGCCACTTTGCCAAGCTATGTCCCGCAGCCGAACTTAGCCGACCACATATTCTTAAAAGGCAGCAAAAGATTTACTTATACACAAAATTCTAGCATGATGTTAGTCACACAGTTTTTTGCACACTAACTTCTGAATTATGAGATTTTGTGATCTTTATTAGTTTGAAATTTTGTGATCATTATTAGTTTTCAACATAACTTATAGCAATGATTTTTGTGAAAGATGCAATTAAATAACTTTTGAAAGATAGTAACGATATACTTTACCTCTGAGGTATTGAAAATTAAATCCTCATGTCTTATAATCAATGCTCGTCCCAAATCATAGGCCTTAGAAAGTAAAGTCATCTTTATCAAAAGAGAAATACGAACTTACATACAGGAAGTTTATTATTTTTTCTGTACTTATTATTAAAATCTATCGTAGATAAAGTACTGTACGCAACTCGTGCGAAAACGGCATTTTGCATTGCTCGAGTGGTTTTACTACCCTCACTATCGCTCGGGTGCAAACTCCACACTCGCATGCAAAATGCGTCGAGTGCGGAAAGTATTCCGCACTCGACGCGTAGGTTACGACTTATCCCCCAGACTTATACATACACTATGAAAGGATATTGGATATCCATCTTCTAATGGATAATAAAAGGACTTTAAAAGTTTGTATTATTTGTTTGATGCACAAGAATATATGAACTTTTCTACTAATGGGAAATGTTTTATACACCAAAAAATCTCCATCACAGTTTGCTAACTTATTGTATAACGAATACCGTATACAGGGAGTGTATATTTCTTGATATTTTAGTCAATTTAAAAGTTAAATGAAACAAAATAGCGGAAAAGAATTATAAAAGCAAAAAAGGTTACCAAGAACCATATTCTGATTCAAGCTCACCATAAAAATAATAGAATTATACAGCTATCTCCGTTCTCTTCTAGTTTTTACATATTGTACATTAATAAACTTGGGTTTTAAAGGACGTAGAACGTAAAAAACTACTAACTTAGTCATACTTTGCTTGCTTTAGTCTCACATTTATTACTCCTAGATCCTTAAATAGAGGATATTGAAATAGAGATTACTTCGAAAGGCTTCGTCTTTTAATTTAAGTCGAATCAATATTTACAAACCTTAAAGGAACATTTAATAGCTTTAAAATGAAGAGGTTCTAATTTCCAATACACATTTTTGTAGAGGAGATAGGTTAACCGAGTACTTAGCCTTCAATACGCGTCTAAAGGTCCCCATATACACGGTCAAAATCATTGCGCAAACATTATGAACCGTGAATGTGGTTGTTTGCGCATACATGATGTTTGACGGGTATGGCCTAAATTTGCCCGACATCAGGTTTGCGCAAACATCATGTTTGCGAAAAATGTTTGATCGTGTATGGGGGCCTTTAGTCCAACTACCGTCAAATCTGGTGATAGTCCTCAGAGAGATGAGTTATGATTACATCGAGTGTAATCATAATATGTACATGGAGTGAAGTGTACGATCCCCCGTCCTGTAATAACCGAATGTTGTGTTCATCGGGACTTTATGGGCTTTAATGTTGCGACGGACGAATCAAAATATACCGCTATAGCAGCTAGATTGTAGTACGTAGAGACAAAAACTATTTCATTCGTAAATTCAATATTTTTGGTTTCTCCCCCTAAGCCACTTTTCATGGTGGCGTTCATCCTACATACTTATCATTTGGGGTAGCAAAATTCCAGAAAGGATTTTTTACCTAGAACGATTCTCGGCCATGAACTTGACATAATTCCAGGATAACCATCAGTATCTTTTGGCAAGGACTTGTCACCAGGTACCTTTCGGTTTCCAAAGATGCATATAGAGTAGAACTACGCTTTTGGTTCCCCACTCACCCAAAGGGTTCCGACGATATATTATCGATATCCAGCGTTTGATAACTGATTGTAAATCCTGAAGTATTTAATCCTGATTTTATATTATCAAATAGTGGATACAAACTGGGAAGGATAAGAAAGCATCTTACTTCTTTAATCTGTCCAGAGTATCTAGGGCCTGACAGAAAATCTCTTTTGCCCCTTCATGAAACGTGTGGCCTATCCACATCCACTGTTAATTTTCTCTAAGCATCTCACTTTAAGATGACAGCTTTGAGGAACATTTTAAATAGATTAACACCATAAACTTATGTACTTAATATATTTAGTAAAGTAAAATACATTTTCTTGCTAAAGTAATCCTTTTAGATCGTGTATTTCCCCCTTTTACTCAGCCTCGAGATCGGTCTAAGGAGTAGCTATAATATAATTATTTATTAAAGGAATATAACTCTTCCAATTGTTTAGTTTCATAATGAACTTTTTTTCCTTGGGGGAAATGTTTGCTAGATTAATTTCAGACGAGATTTTTTCTTGTTTTCCTCCATCCGCCTTGCTTCCTGTTTCCTATTCAGGTCCAGGGTAAACCAGGGATGAAGGGGATTCATTAAACCTAAATCAGCCCTGAGGTTATGGCTTCTGTTTCAGCAAACCCTCTCGCCCCACTCAAGCATTTATTATAAATGAATTACTTGTCTACTTAGGGTAGGTAAGCCCAAGAGGGCGGGGAAAAGTAGATTAAATATCAGCATTCATAAACTTCGATAAATCAAAAACAAATCGTATAATTTATGAATAAATGTCAATCAATAAAAATGTTCACTTCCTTCACTGTCAATAAACAAATAGAAACATAATTTAACAAGAACAATATCGATACTTCTCTATATTTGAAATATATCACTTAATTAGTTTAATTTTATTGCTTCACTATCTTATGTACACTGTATAAATTTTTAATAGGTAAAAAAAATTTTAAGACGGTAGCTTAAGCAATTTCGAAGAGCTAGGTAGAGGTATAATGATACGTGGAGATTGATTCACAAGTTCTTCCAAAAAGTAGTCTATTGCTTCCGAGCTTACCGAAGGTAACGGAAGCATTGTGTTCACTTTTGAGAACGAAAAACTTTTATGCCTCCGATTTTAAAAATTCTAAGACAGAAATCCGTTTCAGACATCAGGGAACATTTTTGGTCTCGTGTCTGTCTGTCGGTCTGTGTGTCCGCGAATTATGAAACGTGCGACGATAACTTGAGTAAATGTCGACCGATTTTGATGAAATTTGGTAGACATGTTCATTTTTCCCATGCCCAGGACGAATTCGGTGGACAACGTTATCCGTCCAAGCGTTCACGAGCAACGCTCGCGTAAACGTGGACTTCAAATTTAAAATTGGAATTTTAGGACGGGGAAAAAATCTATCTTCATCTATTCAATGAGATAAACATTTTTTTTTTAAATACAATTTTTTAGTAAAACCAACTGCGACACCGTTATGAAGTTTTAAAGATCGCTAACACTATATTTATAGTTTTTACACAATAAACAATATAACAATAATTTTAATGTTAATATAACAATAAAGTACACGATAGAATGCGAGGAAGCTATGTGCCACTCTAATTGGCAGAGTATTTTTAATTATTTTAATTTTTAAAATTTTAATATTTTATTATTTTCATTCGTATCAATTCAACGCCTCTTTTGCAATGTGACATTCATATTTTGCATGATCTCTAGAAGGTTAATTTGTATTTAGGCATAAATCGCCAGAGTGGATATATTATCCATATCCAGTTTTTGATAACTAATTATAAATCTAAAGTATTTAATTCTGATTTTTTGTTATTGCATAGTGGATTCTAACTGAGATAGATAAGGCAGTATCTTACTTCTTTAATCTGTCCAGATTAACTCCAGGGAACTATTTTGAATTCGTGTATTACACTACCTTTTAAATTAGATCAAACTAAGCTATAATAAAATTGGAAATAAGAAAAATGAACGAATAAAAAGCAGAGAATATTAAGCTTTTACTTCCTATCTTCTCTCTAGTAATTTTATTTCATCCTTTCCTTAGAAATTAAACATTGAGTTCTATTCAAACAACTTTAAATCTGATAATCAAATTCTAATTCTGATATTTGTTTTTTCCTGCCATCAAAAAGAAACGGCTTGTAAAGACGGTATCTGATTACAAATTAAATTCTTTTTCAGTATAAAAGAAGTTCTTTGATGAAATTGTCTACCATTAGGACGGAAACGGAGTTTAGATGCTCCGAGAACAAAGAAAGAACTAACTCCAAAGTGAAAATCTAATTTCAGAGTTCTAAAAAAAGTAAAAAATCTATACCTTTTATTAAAAAGTAGAAGAAGAAATCGAAGATTTTACTCTGAGGAACAGACAATAATCTATCTATGAGGAAAGAAGATTTGATTTAAACTATCAAATTTATATAGATAATAGACTTAAAATAGTAAGATTCTTAAGTCAATCTAATACAGCGCTATAGCTCCATTTTCGTCTTCCAGGCTTCAAAGGGACTGATGATGGTCATTCTTTGATGAATGCAGATTAAATGTAGAGAAACGGTGTTTTATGACATATGTTTATTATCTTTCGAAAATGTTATTGATTTATCTTCAAATAAAACTATTTTTTTAAGACTAAAGTCGAATATTCTATTTTTAAAAGAAATAATATCACATAAAAACGCATCTCTAATTTTAAGAAAAGACATTTTTACGATGTAGATTCCATTTGCTTTCATTTGAAAAACACACGAGATTGAAAAAGTATATTTTGTTTTTTTTGAGCAGTAATGCATATATACGAATAAAAAGCAACTCTTTATGAGTTTTGATGCAGTAAAAAAGAGTTTTTTCTATTTTTAAAAATGAAAAGAAAAGGTTTTTATTCTTAGGTATAGTATGTATTTTTTTTCTAGGGATATGAGACATAGGAGAAAAAAAAACTGTTTCAGTGAGTTTGAAAGGCAAGTAAGTAAAAAAGGGTAAACAGCGTGACTTTACTAACCGAATATGTAGTCGTAAAGTATAAAAGCTTTGTATAAGGCAGCGTAAAGCGTTGTTAAAAACAAGCATGAGTATATTTATGATTGTAACCATATAGGCCATAGGCATATACATCCAAAGGAGAAATATGTCGGTGTAAAAAGTTAAAATATGATGTAGTAAGATATTCATTTGAATGAACTTGAGAAGCTCTTATTCATTTAGTTATTTAATTAGATTTTAATACGAATAATAAGTCAAAATAAGTCAGTCTTAGCTTAATCAGACAAATTTTATTATAGAGGTATTTTATTAAACCAATTTTAAAATATAATTGTGTGACTGTATTTCGGAAACAAGATTTTTTTACCGGGAACTAACTTGAATTGAAAAATTATATCCTCAACACACTAATATCACATATCTGAGTTATCATTGGTATTTTATAGTTTAATTTGTAAATAGAATACATTAAATATTTTACAAAAAAACAAAGAAATCCCCCAAAAAAAGAAACTTCAATAAACATAAGCGGATATATATCTATCCATATATATCTAGCTTTCAACCTGCACTAGTGATCGTGATCATCTTTCTGGCGAAACATGTAAAATGTTCTGGTTGATTTTTATATTTCATACTCTCTATGCCAGCACTTTCACCTGCATGTCGCTACTCTATGACAGCATCTGCATGCCAGTAATCTGTATGTCAGCATCTGCAAGCCAGTACTCTGTATGTCAGCATCTGCAAGCCAGTACTCTGTATGTCAGCATCTGCATGCCAGTAATCTGTATGTCAGCATCTGCAAGCCAGTACTCTGTATGTCAGCACTTTCACCTGCATGTCGCTACTCTGTATGTCAGTACTCTAATGACAGCATCTGCATGCCAGTACTCTGTATGTCAGAATCTGCAAGCCAGTACTCTGTATGTCAGCATCTGTATGCCAGTACTCTGTATGTCAGCATCTGCAAGCCAGTACTCTGTAAGTCAGCATCTGCAAGCAAGTACTCTGTATGTCAGCATCTGCATTCACGCTCCTTCCCATTTTTTCTCGTTTCGCCAGCATTGAGGGTGACCAATGACCACTAGTGTTTGAAAGCCGGCTTTGTACCATTAAGTTACATTTGATTTTGACACCTTTCTTTATTCCTTATCAAGTGACCATTTCACTGCTCACCTAAAGTTTATAATAGTATTGCTTCAGACTTTACTGAAGGTAACAGAAGGTCATAATTAGCCATTGTGGGTTCCAAATAAGTTTCGAACTTCTGCGACTATGTGTTTCTCTTCCACACACGCACAAACATACATTTATTTACACCTGTATTGCTTTCGAGCTTACCCAAGGAAACGGAGGCAATATGTTTTGATTTTTTAAGACAAGATATATTAAATATCATAGACTAATATTCTTTATTTAAAATAAAATCCAAATACATATATAAAGTTGCCGATATAAAAGGAAGGCTCGTAAGAATATGTGGTTTTTAATTAAAGAGAAGCTAAAACCTTCTTTTCTGTTTCGCTATGGACTTCTCAATTCCGCGTTCGTCTGATTTAGAGCTCAATATAATTCAACAATTACTAAAAGTACTAAAGTTACTAAATTACTAAAGTTGGTAAAACAGCAAGAGATTATGCATTATTTAAATTACTCTTTTAACAAGCTAAATATTTAATTGACCAATACTGAACCCAAAGATCTAAAAAAATAATTCGGTAATTCCAGTACTGGAACAGAAATAGATACATCAAGGTTGTTTGGTACATAATTTTTTTAAAAAATATGGAGTCTTTTTTTTTATTCTAATAACGGAAGCATAGTGATCGTTCTGAAAAGGAAAATATTTTTATGTCTCCCATCTCAAAAATCAGTTTTAGACATCAGGGAACATTTTTGTCGCGTCTCTCTGTATTTCAATTTTCGCGAACCAACAAATCTTAAAAACTATTCGTCCTATTATAATGAAATGAGGATGGTAGGTCACAATTATCCTATTGTTGGTTTTATATACGTTGGATCATTCTGCCCTCATTGGTTTCTCCTCCATATACACACAAACTTACATTTATTTACACCTGTTTGTTTAAAAGTACATACCAATATAATAGCAATGCGCACAAAGATATGTCTGTGCACATATGTAAAAAAAGGCCTAGGAAGGTTGAAACTTATTTGGGACTTACAATGAGCTAAATGTGGCCAAATTTGATTGAAGTAGGACGATTAGTTTTTAAGATAACTAGCCAACAGGCTAGCAAAAATTGAACGATACACAGACCGACAAATAGCGACAGACAGACACGGGAATAATAATGTTCCCTGATGCCTGAAACGAATTTCTATCTTGGAATTTACAAACGGAGGCATAAAAAATTTCTTTCTTTCGAACAATCATATAGCTTCTGTTATCTTCGGTAAGCTCGGAGCAAAAAGGGGGAGACAATTAAATGAATTACACAGTAATAGGTTGTAAAATCATAACATCTATAAAGTACGTGAATGTATGCGAGAAAGCTATGCGCTACACTAATTGACAGACTATTTTTTACAATAAATAATTTCTAAGCGGCTAGCTAAACACAAACATCCCATTCGAGGAACGAAGTCTTTAGCTAGTAGTACAAATTCATCAAGCAAAATTCCCCAGAATCAAATATTGCTATATAGACCAATAAGAGATTTTCGCATTTTATGGCACTTCTTTAGATTGTTACTCCCCTTATAAATAAAACAGAGGGGAGTAACAATCTAAAGAAGGTGCACGGAATGCTCTTCTTTAGACTGTTACTCCCCTTGTAAAAACAAGTGTGATCCTTTGTCCCAAAGTACATTGGACTAAACATCCCTTTGTCTTCTTAATAGTTATTTAGTCAGTCATTTACATTCTAAAAAATCATAGGGGAGTAACAATCTAAAGAAGTACCCATTTTATTATATTTTTCATGAACATTTTGAGTTAAAGGTTTAATTTTATATACCAGCTTGTTTTAAACAATTCACAATATAGCCACTTCATGAATAATGTTTAAACAATATAAGCATGCGATATAGTATAGATACATTCTATACTACAACCCTAATAGAGACATGAATTTCGGTTCAATTCTGAAGTTGCCTATTTTGTAATTAACCAAATAGGAAACAGTTAGATTTGAAAATCAGATCATTATATAGTTACATACCATCCAGTTTCTGGACCATTAGAATATTAGAAGTAGCCCACAAAATTGTGGGTATATGGATGCTAGTCACGAGTGTATTGTTTAATGGGTAAACTTAGGATGGTAGGTATAGTGGAGCAACCCTGCAGACTACGTATATTGACCGAGATGCTATATTAAGCATGACGATAACCCATGCTAGCAAGTAATACATAGCACTCAGTATTGACGTTGTTAACCAATAAGGCATCAGCAATCACAGAGGCTTATATCCAAACCAGGCTTTGCCCTCCGCTTCAATTATACCACAGAAACTTAATTAATTTTCTGCGCTGTTTGTACAAGGTTTGGCATAATCACAGCCTCCCTTTTGGCTGGTTTTGTCTTCCGGCCCGCAGCTATATTATTCTTAACTTTACGAGTTAAACAATGCGGATTTCTCCAATTTTCTTGGCTTTAATAAAACCTGAATAAACGTGTTTAGAATTTTGAACACTGTTTAAAAAGTTTATCCTAGAACGTTAATTTTGTTTTAAATGTAGACGAAGTGAATTAAAAATAAATGTATTTAAAGAAATTTGAGATAAATCTTTCAAAAAAGATTTAGATTGTTACAAATAAATGAATTTTCACAACATCCGAAATTTTTATTGAGTTAATCCGACATTGTAAGACGTGTTTGGAATAGAAGAAACTGTTAAAATAATAATACATTCTACAGTGAAACAAACATGTAATGAGGCAATCAAGTAAAGTTAATCATCACATCTTTAAAGAAAGAGGTGATGGGATTGTTAGAAGAACATTTCATTAATTTAAACACTACAGAGTTTAGTATGTTTACCCAACAATGTTTGAACGTGAAGGGAATTTAGAAACGCTAATAAATTAGAGTATACTTTATGAAAAGGTTGTAAGACTAACGCCTTCAATGTTAAATAGCATTTAATGTTATTAAAAGAAAATTTTTAACGTGAAAGTTGTTAAAAATCTATTTAATTAAAAGAATTTAATTGTAATGTTAAGTATAGCACAAAGCAATAAACGTATTTTCAAAGTTGCACGTTGCACTGGGTTGTGATGAGATTACGAGGGGAGGGGGGGGGGGGGATAAAGAAGGAAAAAAAGCCTAATTTTTGGGGATGTCATTTCTCAATTACTATAACAATTAAGGATTTTTCCTAAATATATTTGATCAATGCAAGAGGGGGGGGGGGGGGGGGATAAAGGAAACACAGGGGCATCTAGATATTCTCGGTTAGTAAAATTATTGTAATGTTCTTTGACGGTAGTTTATAAACCAATTACATTAATAAAAATAAAAATACATAATACACTCCGTAGCGAAGAACGGGAATCCAGATAGTTATTATATAAACGAGTATTATGTAATTATTCGATTTTGACTTTGGTGTGTCCCTTAACTGAATTTAAGTAGAATATATTTAACTGGCGTCTAGGTAAATGCCAAATATACTGTTTATGAAGCTGACGCCAACCCTATGTCCGTTACATATTAAATAGTTCTCAAAGCCCTTGGCCCTTTGGCCTGCCAAAGGGCCCCGCGCCTTCACGGCTTGTTAAATCTCGGATTTTTATTAGTATAAACATAACATTTTTTTTTTTACCTATCTAGCCAAGCTCATTTTCTAACATAATTTCTCCTCTCTTTTCATCCCAAGTAATTTCTTTAGTAATAAAATATTAAAGTGAAACAAACAAGAAATTGGAAATTCATTAAAAAATCCACTAAAAGAAGGGAGATGACTTCTAAACAAAACTGCTTACCCCTACACGATTTCCCAAGATGGAATCGTAAAAAAAACTTTTTCTTAATGATAAATTTCCTCAGGGGCTTTTCAACATAAAGTTTCCTTTCTCTTTCTTACTCAGTTTGTACAAATTAAAAATGAATGGATTTTTTTAAAAGAAAAACAATTTAAAGAGTAATTACATTTTAATAATATATTTGGGGGTAGAAAGTAACCCCAACATTACAGCTATCTGCTGACAATGACAAACAAGTAGGGTAGAAGAACCAGAATTAAATAAAGTTATAATTAAAAATCACCTTTCAAAGTGCTTTTTTTAAAATGTATTGTCAATTATATTACTTTGTAAAGGATTCAAAGGTACGTCCCTCCACGTAATATAATTTTTGTTTAGTAGATTAACAAACAATTCGTTTTTGACTTTCATAAGACTTCTGTATGGGCATTTTCTTTTAAAAAAAAAACTTCCACTGAAGATGGCCGAGAGTGGCAGAGACTGCACAAATTAAAGTTTTAATTTGAAGACTATACGTTTTAGTCATAACTATAATCTGTTATCTATATACTTACAACAAAATGTTGAACTTTGCACATTTTTGTGAATTACGCATGCGCCTATTAAATGTTTAACTTTTCAATAGTCATCTCTAGCATGAACGGTTCGAGGAATATGAACCATAGTTCGACGGACAGACAAACACGTCACCCTCGGCATAAGGGATTCGAGGATGATCTAAGGAACCCTAAAAACTACATTAGTGTCTCGCTAATCCAGACCCCGCTAGTTCGTACATCCGGTTCATCAAGACGGAGACAACTGAGAAAAAGTGTACAGAGTAAGCCTAAATAAACTTGTGAAATACTTTTCCTATCAATTTGCAGGGTTACAAAGTGGATTAACGTTGAACATACTTATATTACTGTCATTTTATTGAAGTCATTTTTATGAGAAAAACATAAATTTTAAAAATGTTACCCCTACTAAACCTTGTTTTACAGCCACTTTAAAACTGATTCCGTATAATTCAGAATTTCGGTAATCCCTACAGGATTAGTAAGACTCTACATAATAATTGCAATAAATAAATGCATTCAAATAATGAACTATTAATTGCAATACAAAGAGACAACTAATGATGTAATAAAAGTTGCAATAAAATGAGACATACAAATAATGTATTAATAGTTGTAGAAAAACAGGAGGAGGCAATGCACAACCTCACCGAATGCATTTCTTTCATAAAATATTGGGGTAGAATAAATCCCTTAGATTATAAAAAGCTTTATTCTATATTGCTTCCGAGGTTACCCAAGGTAACGGAAGGTACGTGATCGTTCTGAAGGGCGATTTTTTTTTTTTAAATCTAAGAAAGAAATTCGTTTCAGACATCAGGGAACACTTTTGGTTTCCTTGTCTGTCTGTCGCACAAGTTTTGCGAACCAACATATCTTAAAAACTACTCGTCCGATTTTAATGAAATTTGGATGATAGGTCATAATTAGCCCATTGTTGGTCCAATATATGTTAAAACCTTCAGCGCTTATTAGTTTCTCTTCAAACATACATTTATTCACACCTACAAAAGTACTCATATAATTTTTGTGAAATTTGGATGGTTTGTAAAAAGTAAATCGCAAATAGCCCGAAATTAATTTCGACCGTGAGTGCTATTTAATATAGAAATATAGCTAAATTGATACTTTAATTCATGTAAAAAAACAACACAAGCTCATTGTTGGTCCCTTATATGTTTTAACCTTCTGCGCTAATTTGTTTCTCTTCCACATGCGCACAAACATACATTTTTAGGGTCCGTAGGCGAAACCAAGGACCCTTATATTTTCCTGCGAGTGTCTGTCCGTCCTCTCGCGTGCTCTCACGGCTACACCTTTCGTCCGATCACTTTGAAATTTGGCATGTATGTGTCTTGTACCTGCCCACTTATTTTAAAAATATAGCGACTTAAAAAAAATATTTTTCAAAAAAAGTAGGGTAAAAAAACTTAAGGGCTAAGAATTTTACATTTTTTTTTCGACACCGTGAGGGGTATCATATGAAAGGGTACGTCGAGCTGATTACAAAAATATATAATTCTTTGGATATAACTTTGATAGGGCGAGCGTAGGCAAGTTTGAAGTGGGTGTGAAACGTGTCCCCCCCCCCCCCTCTATCTCGCTTATGTGAAGTGCAAAAAATCTGAAAAAATTCCTGAACATTCTTCGATTAAAAGTAAAGATAGCACTTTTTGAAAATTTCGAAAAAAAAATTATTTTATTATTTATTGACAAAATACGTTTTTTTATAATTATGGTCTTTTCGATGTATTTATAGGGTTGAAGTCCGGTTCAGTGGCAAAAAAATACTTTATCAGAAGTTTGTTTATGTGTTTTGAAAATATCAGACCCTTAGAATTGTTCAAAGTAAGCTTTTTAGCATTTTAAAAAAACACTGTTTATACACTTTACAGTTAAACACTATATAGTGTGGCCTACGGACCCTCGCTGTGTGCTGACTAGCCCACACTTGACCTGTTTATTTACACCTATAGCTTCACAAGTACATCTGATTTGTATGAAACTTTTATAGTTTATTGAAAGTAGTCCGCAGATAGCCCTAGATTAATTTGAACCGTCTGCGCTCTTTATCTTTTGGTAAATTGATACTTTAATTTATGTAAAAAATCCAAACAACTTTGACAGCATTAAAAAATTAAGGGGGAAAATTAAATAAATTTGACAATATTGGGCTGTAAAAGCATAAAATCATTTAAGTATACGAAATAAGACGCGAAGGACCTATGTATCACACTAATTGGCAGATTATTTTTTTTTTATAAAACACATTGAATTACGTTTAATCCTTAATTTTATCGTTAGAAGTTTTTGTATGAAGACCCCACACGAGTTTCCCCTTTGTGTAATCTTTAACAATACTAAGCCTATTATTATTTGTCTTTTGTTATTTTAAAATGATCATATTAAAGATTTACATATTGTAGAAACAAGAATAGTTTATCTATTTAAGTTAAAGAAACGACTTCTGTTCTTATTCTGGTTCCGTTTAAACATTACTCATGGTAGTTAGAGAGAAAATGACAGTAAAGGTGCCTACCCGTCATTCTAATAAGCGGATCCAATCTGACCATCAGGCCCCATGTCACGTTCTTATTAGTGTGGGGGCTACGCGGCTTCTAAATACTAACAACAAAGTTAACTTACGTGTGTACTTGAAAAGAAAGCGAAGCGTAAAATCCGTATACTTATATTCTATTAACTAGAAATAGATGCCGCATAAATCTTTTGAGAAATATGTTAAGTTAAACATTATCTAATCTAGCACAATATTAACAAAATTAAGATTTTAAAAATGCACTTGCTAGGAAGCTACTAAAAGGGTTTCTTCGGTCATATTTATATTTATTCCGTAAATTTATATTGCCAACATTCTTTTTAGGGTCCGTAGGCAAAACCAAGGACCCTTATATTATCCTGCGTGTGTCTGTCCGTCCGTCCTGTCGCATGCTCTTACGGCTACACCTTTCGTCCGATTACTTTGAAATTTGGCATGTATGTGTCTTGTACCTACCCACATATTTTAAAAATATAGCGACTTAAAAAAAATATTTTTCAAAAAAATTAGGGTAAAAAAACTTAAGAGTTAAAATTTTTTCATTTTTTTCGACACCGTGAGGGGTATCATATGAAAGGGTACGTCGAGCTGATTACAAAAATATATATATTTCTTTGGTTATAACTTTGATAGGGCGATATGTATTTATATGATTGTAGTCCGGTTCAGTGGCAAAAAAATACTTTATCGGAAGTTTGTTTATGGGTTTTGAGAATATCAGACCCATAGGATAGTTCAAAGTAAGCTTTTTAGCATTTTAAGAAACACCATCAATAGGGTATTACTTAAACTATACAGTGTGGCCTACGGACCCTCGCTGTGTGCTGACCAGCACACACTTGACCTGTTTATTTTATTTATTGAATTTGCTTGAATAAAACGACATTGTGAAACGAAGTTTGTGATTCGGGACTCGTCCAAGTGATCGATTTTTTACAGGTAATTCAACTGCCGGCTGAGTCGGCAGTTGAAAAAAATTCTTTTTCGTAATATTATATAAATTATTATTGATTAATTTATTTATGTTTTATATATTAGCTTAACTGTGGTGGAAAAAAGTGAGTTTGGTTGAAGGCAATAAATAAGTGTGAGCGCATGTGCGAACTACATTGTTTACATCTAAATAAATCCTAACCCTTACATTCTTCCGCTGGTCACTCTCTGTGCTGTTTATACCGCTTGATTGTGACACCGCTAAGTTGTTTACCGCAACCACAACCACTGAAGATAATCAGAACAGAGCAGGATATACTGATACACGGAGAGAAACAATAGAAAATAGAAAACTGCACTCGTCCGCTGGATTTACACCATCTCATGCTGCCTCATACCGCTACCGCTGAGAACTGCCCTAGTAGATTGTTAACCACGTAACAAACATCTCACCTTATTTATTATTATTTTTACCACCTTTTTCTCTAATGTTTTATGTTAATTACATATGTAAAAAACCTATACAGTTCACTTATTTTGTACAACCCGCCTTAGTTAAGGTTCCCAGGTTTTAAAACTGAGCCAGTTCATCTTCAATTATAATATAATACATATACATATGTATATAAATGATGTTTTCATGTTTTTATTGATTTTTTTTCATTAATATGTTGGAGGAACATAAAAAAAACTGTTTCTAGAACTTAAGTTTCACTTCTAATGCGTGAGAGTCTCACACATATTTTTTATGTTTTATTTTTTATAGTGTTAAAAACACTAAAAAATGGCACTTTGGCGGTGCAAGGTGATATTATCCTTAAGCATTTTTATTGGTACTTTTTTTGGTTATTTTGGGGGTAAAATGTCCGCTATTTTGGAAACTCGTAATATATTTATGATCTACTTTCTAATACCTTTAAAATAACACCCCACTCAAAAATTACAGAAAATAAACATTTTGGGCTGCAATCGTTACGTACGCCCAAATTTGTTAAAATTCGACTTTTTTAAAAATGAACTCCCAGAAATATCATTGGACTACAGAGATGTTTATATTGTATTTTTTCAGATTTTTAAGACCATTCTTTATGCAACGATAAAGGGGAATATTTTTTTTTGGTTATTTTGGGGTAATAATGGCCCCCATTTTGAATATTCGATATATATTGTGATTTAATTTCCAATACCTTTAAAATGATACCCAACTCAAAAATAACAAAAAATAAAAATATTGGACCACAATGGTTACGTGCACCCAAATTTGTTTTTAAATTCGACTTTTTTAAACGAACTCCTAGAAATATCATTGGACTACAGAGATGTATATTTATATATTTTTCATATTTTTCTTATGCCCAGTGGATCTTATGGGGTAGTGGAGGCGGGGACATTTTTTGGGGGTACCCTTTTGGTTATTTTGGGAGTACAATGACCGCCATTTTGAAAACGCGTAATATATTTGTGGTCTAATTTTGAATTCCCTTAAAATGATACCCCACAAAAAAATTTAAAAAAAAAAATGTTTTCTTGTGATCAGTTCACCACTGCTCACTGATCGCACAAAAGTTAAGTTGGGGCAAAAAGTTGCATGTATACCAAATTTCAAATCTCTACCTTCAATAGGTCAGGGTCAGGAGATATGCACCAAGATGCGACGAACGGATGAACTACCAAAAGCAAAAGTTTTTCTAGAATGACCTCGAAAACCTAAAAATAAAGGTGTCGAAACAACTGTATCATATTCTTCAACTGTTTTAAATTCTTAAATTTTTTTTTTCCGAAAAACCGTTTTTTCCGTATAACTCGAATACGGTTGACCGAAGCGGTCCGACGCAAAGGACCTTTTTTGTAGGTCTCGCGAAAAGGGAAAAACTCGTTTGTTTTTTTTAAAGATTGGTTTTTTTTAACGCTAAAAGATTGACTTGTATACAAAATTCTAGCTTGATGTTAGTCAGACACTTTTTTGCACGCTATCTCCTGGACTAGAATAATTTCAAGATAAAAAGAACTTTTTATATACTACGTTTTTAAATTTTCTGTTGAATCTTATGTAATGTTGATAATATAATTGTTATTGTTAATTGTTATATAATATATTAAGAGGATCCTCACATATAGGGATACCCTTATTTGGTAAAATGTTAGATTTGCATATTTGAATTTGGCGGGGATGCAGCCTGGAAACCTCGAGTTGTCTCGGAACCCAGATCCCCTCGACCGCATACTCTCGGAGCCGCCGCCTAATATCTTTCAAAGGAGATTACTCGTATATAAAAGCTCCTGGGACTTGAAGAAGAGGTAATTAAATCGTCGGAAGTACTAATCCAACGATTGGAACCAACCGAGAGAAGACACGGACTTTAATAAATAAGTTTAGCAAATTCTGTCTTCAGCCTAAAGCTACGAGACGTTGTGACGTCACCAGGAGATAAGAGGGAACAGGTGGTTGTCGAGGGAAAAGTCAGTCGGAGGCGAGACTCGTTGCAGTAAGGGTAACCCAGATTCGGGACCCGTAGTTTTTCCGACCAGTGGAATCCGTGATACTAGCTTTTCTTCGAAATCCGGATATCCAGTAAAGTATTAAAGTAGTTAATCAAGTCTTATATCAAGTAAATTCAGTGTACGCCAGTTCCGTCTTAAAAATATCTACGTTGGAATATTTAACCGACAAGCATCAGTGAACCGTCTGCGCCATCTTCCCTTGAGAGGTACCGACTACGAGATCATCAACGAGGATTCTACTCTTCAGTACAGATAAGTTAATTTGTAGGAAATATAATTCCGATACAAATCTGTAACTGGTCATAATATCGTAAAGTTTCTATAATTAAAGATATTTTCAAATCTTAAATTTTATACCTGAGCATAGTCAGTGTTTGACCCTTTGAGCTCTAAGGATATTGCTAAGTCTGGAATTTTAAAAGGTATATTTTAATAAAGCGAATCAATTTTAATAATTGTTTTTATTAATGCGACGATACAACCTTATTTACAAAATTTTAATTAATATTTAAATACAAATTTTCTTGCATCTGTGGGTAAGACAGATCCAAGTCCAGGGGCGAACGCAAGTTCAAACTTGGCGACCCATCCTGAGATTCTCTTTGCTCTTAAAGCTAGTCATCAGCAAGGTGACGTGGAAGAAAGGTAATTTACCATTTTAATTAAATTTATTCAATTTCAAATTTCTGTCTTCCCCCCCCACGTCAGTCCCTGAGAGCCTTGTAATTTGGCACTTTGACGTGGGCCATTTTCCCAGACCTTGCAATTTGGCGCCCAACGTGGGGCATTTTCCCAAATTACCCTGTAATTTGGCTCCCCAACGTGGGTCATTACGATTTAGTACGTTCCAAATCGTCATAACGAACTATTTACGCTATCCATCGTCTACCCATATATGCAAGTGGCGCCCTATACGATCGTTGATAAGATCAAAGAAAGGTTGTTGTAAATTTTTTTTGTGTGGTTGAATAAAGAAGATATTAAGACCAGACCGAAACGTACGGATTATATCATATTGTGTATAAGTATCTATGAAAGAGTGATCTCACAGACTCAATTATTAAGTAAATTATTGTGTAACTATATTATTTTAAATTTTATTTATCGTTTTCAACCTGTCAAAATATCGATTAAGATCCAACGACTCCAAAAATATGGAGGAATTACTAAGTAAAGTCAATGAATTAATCAAATCAAATCAAGAGATCGTAAGGTCAAACCAGGAACAGCAAAACATTAATACCGAAAATCAAGAAATTTTTATGACCAAGTTAACTGAGTTGATGGATAAGACTAAGAAAATAGACAAACTAGAACAAATGATTCTAGAAAACCGTACAGCTTTGGAACCATTTGTGAAAAATAATAAAATAAATCAACCGGGAGGTTCCAAAATAAGTAATAATAATACTGTTCCTGATTTGCCATACGAGTCTCCCAGAACTAATTGTACGAATTCTGAGAATGGTGACCCTATTAATAGCGACAGATCATGTCAAAACATAAATAATGGTAACGTTAACGTAAATAGCCCCAAACCCAATGATGATATGAGCATGAACCTGGCAACCGATTCCGATATGAATAGGAATAGGGAAGTGATTTATATTGCTAACAACCAAGGTAACCCCCACCCTATGGAAACATTCTCGTCAGAAAAAGAAGTATGTCCCATAAGTTTTTTTATCACAAATAGAAAGAAAATTAAATAGGGAAAAAAATCATCAAAATTTTAAAAATATCGTCCGAAAACATTTGCTAAATGAAGCATATTATTGGTTTCTTGTACAAGAACGGGAAATAATCGATTTCCAAGACTTCAAAATTAAGTTTGTAAAAGAATTCTGGTCAGTGGAAAGACAAGAATTCGTCGTCAATCAACTCGAGAACGGGAAATACGACAATAAAAATCATGTGAGTAGGTTACAGTACATATATGCCCTGATTTCGCGAGTCAAATCTACTAGTGGTGCCCCAAGCGAGCAAGGAATGGTCCGTAAGTTAGCAAAACACTTCAACGCAAATTTTCAATTGTGGTACGAGATGAGGAAACCGCAAAACGTAACCGATTTCGTAGCATTAATTAAAGACTTCGAGAAATACGAACAGCTTAATAAAACCCGAGATTATGGCCCGAAAGATAAAACCGCAGAACAAGGACCATACCGCAACACACCGAAATACCAAAACCCGCAGAACACTCCTGACCGGAGATATTATCCGTATCATTATGAAAGACAACCGCTTCACGGGCGCTTTCAAAATAATCATGAACAAAAATTTAATCAAGGAGACACAAACCTAGGTAAATATCGTAATAATGATCGGAACGACGATTACCATAAAGGAGGTAACCGATACAACCCACAATATAGATCCAAAAATCAAACCGAGTGGAGACAAAGGCCGGCCCAAGAACCGACAAATCCACCAAATAGAATCGATAAATTACCCCAGAACGGCGGAAGTAAGATATGCTATCTGCAGACTGAAAAAAACCACGAAGATAATTTAAACTAAGAGTAGGGCGGGCGAACCGGGAACCCCGTTCCGAAAATTTACGGCCAATAGTGTGCCATGTATCCGGAAAAACGACCGAAAATAACCATACAGTAAAAGAACAGAATAACTTAGACCATAGTAAGGAATCGGAAGAAATCCAAACAGCGGACATAGTAAACATAAATACAGGAATACAAGAAATCATAATCCCTGAAACCGACATCGGAGACGACCACAGTTCAAATGTTAACCAAAAGGAAAATTTTATTATTCGTAACCCACCAAATCATGAACCACCGAAAGTAATTTCTATTTCGACGAGAAAACCGGAATGTTGTGACAGCAGAAGTGACAGCCGATCAGCTGGAATGACGGAGGAAATTATAACAGCTGATATTCAAAAACCAAAACAAAGCAGTAGCCTAACCTGCACCAGTACGGAAGAAGGTAACCTGCCAGTATACAACTTACAATCGTTTACTAAAGACTTATTACGGGAAAAACATGATGATAAGTGTAGTGCGAGTCCGATATCTAGTGTCAGTATAAACAATCAAGAAATAAAAGCATTGTGGGATTCAGGATCTGCTGTTAATTGTATTAATCTGGAAACGTTGAATGAATTGAAGATCGATATGGTTCGGGATAGTTTGCCGATCCAGAAATGTTATGTGTACACGGCTACAGGACGTAAAGTTCCTATTCAAAGACAAGTGAGTGTAACGTTAAGAATAAAACAATTAGAATATAATACAATATTTCTCGTCATAGATAAACTTAACATTCCAATTTTACTCGGAACACCGTTCCTTAATCAGAATAACGTCGTGATTGATTTTTCGAAGAAACAAATAAATTTTAGTGATTCGCCACAACAAAGTATTGATTTCGGATGTAAACCGGGATCGTGTAATCAATGTAAAGTTCGTCAAGAAAGAAGCCCGGAATGGCCGAAACTCCAAATCGAAGCCGAGATACACAGGATTAATCATATTGAAACCGACATTCGATTCGAAGAATCTTTAAAGAACTTAGTTAGTGATACCCACATCGCGCCAGAAGATAACGAAAAATTAAAGAATATTTTATTAAAGCACAAAAATGTATTTAGCGATAGGGTAGGATGTATCCGGGACTACGAATATGAATTTGACGTCATGGATACGAAACCCTTCTTCAAACGAAACTATCCAATTAAAGCTTCGGAATTACCGTTAGTAGATCAAGAAATAGAAAAATTATTGCGTGACGGCGTTATCATACCGTCGAAAACACCGTATATTAATCCCTTATTAGTCGTGAAGCGAGGAAAAGCAGGAGTGCGGATCGTGCTGGACTTAAGGTTTCTTAACGCGCGCACCAAGATAGATCGACAGGGACCTAGAGGGATCGACGAGGTACTTAATACTATGTCAAACGTAAAGTACATTACAAAGATCGACATGGTCCAAAGTTTTCATCAGGTAAAGTTATCTGAAGAGTGCCAGAAATACATGGGATTTATTTACAGAAACAAAGTATACCAATATACCAGGTGTGTATTCGGACACTGTTGTAGTGGAGCAGGGTTGGACAGGGCTCTCGAACACAGCTTGCCGGAAGGAATCAAGATAAAATTAAGGAGATACGTGGACGACGCCTGCATAACTTCGGAAAGTATTGAAGAACATTTGGAGACCATTGACGAATTATTAGACGCGTTAGGACGTATTGGAATTACGCTGCACCTAGAGAAGTCAGTGTTTCTAGCAGCCGAAATTAACCTACTAGGATTCAAGTTCGACGGGCGAGAATGTACCCCGGACCCGGAGAAGATTAATGCTATCAAAAATTTTAAAATCCCCAAAAACCTCAAAGAACTACGTTCATTTTTAGGTCTTACTCTATTTTATTCAAAATTCAGTTCAAAATATTCACAAGAATGTATCCCGTTATACGAGATGTGTAAAAAATCAAATAAATTCCGATGGACTCCGGAAAGCAATTCCCAGTTCGAAAAAATTAAAGAGTTATTTTTAGACACGGTGTTACTTCATTATCCGAATTTTCAGGAACCATTTTATATACAGTGTGATGCATCAAAGGTAGCAATAGCAGGACAATTGTACCAGATAATTAATGGAGAAGAACGAGTACTTCAGTTCGCGTCCAGGAAGCTAAATAAAAGTGAGCAATCATATTCCGTGATGGAGATGGAGATGCTAGGCATCGTGTTCCTAGTTAAGAAATGGTTCAGCTATATCACATCTTCGAACTTTACTACAATAATATATACCGACCATAAGGCCTTAGAAAGTATCTTTAACGTTGTGAATCCATCCAATCGTGTGTGCCGTTGGC
Source organism: Gerris lacustris (assembly GCA_951217055.1). Classification (NCBI taxonomy): domain Eukaryota; kingdom Metazoa; phylum Arthropoda; class Insecta; order Hemiptera; family Gerridae; genus Gerris; species Gerris lacustris. Next base: position 21,424,056 of record OX578282.1, read on the forward strand.
TCGCGTTTTTGCAACTCGTTGACATAAAAATAAAATACATAAAAGGAAGTTCGAACGTCGTATCTGATTGTCTTTCTCGGTATCCACCTATATCTCCGGGCGAAGAAAATTCGGATGAACCCGGACAGATTGACGGTTATGCCATCTTCCAGGTATCTGAGAATATGAAAACAATCATGAAAAACTTGGACAACATAAAAAGAGCACAAGAACAAGACGAACACATACAGGTAATAAGGCAGCAATTAGACTTACCTAATAGTAGATATTTAATGCATAAGGAAGTCATATATGTTAGACAAGAAGACGGTATCAAGATGGTACTTCCTAAAATCATGGTTAGGGAGATAGTTGCCAGGGTACATTGTGAGTATTACCATTGTGGTACCTATAAAACACTCCATATCCTATTAGAAGATTTTTATTATCCCAATCTTAAGAAAATAGTTAAGCAAGTTATCAAAGTGTGTGACACTTGCCAACGAAAGAAAATTAGTACCGTTGCTTACCACCAACCTACTTATTCTTTAATCCCTGAAAATTTGAATCATTTTATATGTGTAGATTTTTGTGGCCCGTTCCCCCCTTCAACTCGAAGGAAATACACATATATCTTTGTTATAGTGAACCCATTCTCAAAATTTGTTAAAGCATATCCTGTGACTGTAGAAACGGCGCTTGTCGCCATCGAATGTATTAAGTTATATTTTGAACAGTTTAATAAAACTAAAAATGTATTATGTGACAATGGACGTCAATTCACTAGTAAAAGATGGCTAAAATACTTAGAATCTATCGATGTGAAACCCATGTTTGTTCCAATCCGTCATCCTCAGTCAAATAGGGCAGAAAGATCCATTAGGGACATTATAGAAAAACTGAGAATATGTCTGGACGGACACCATTATAAATGGGCACACCATTTAGGTGATGTTGAGTTTAGTCTAAATGCCACAGAATGTATAACCACGGGGATGACTCCTATAGAGGCTCAGTTCGGCATTAAGCCAATTAGACCATGGGAACACCACCCATTATTAAGGTATGTTAGAGATAATATTAAAGAAAATAATGAAATTAACAAACTTGTAAAAGAAAGGATTAGATCCTGTAGAAATAATAAAAATTTAATTTATGATCGAGGCAAGAAAGTAAAAAAGTTTCACCTCGGGGACTTAGTACTGGTAAAGGCACTTAATGTAAGTCACAAGAATCGTAGAATTGTAGCTAAGTTTCTTCCTAAGTATGAAGGACCATATGTAATAAAGAAATGTTTTGACAGGGGATCCTATTTATTAATCGATCCGGTAAAAATTGACAAAATCAGGGGGATATTCCATGGTTCAATGATGAAACCTTATTATAGGGATGAACAAGGGATGTTTCAAATATAAAAAAGGAAAATATGTTAATATAATTTAAAATGTGAGATATTCATAATGCAATGCTTGTAAATGTAATTTTATTTTTTTTTATATGAGTTTGTATGACTAAAATCTATATGGATTTTATTTTATTTTATTGAACTTAAAAAGTTTTACTTTACTATGGAACTTAAAGTGTACCATAAATGATATATATTGAATTTATTGAAAAACAAACTGATAAAAATCAGAAAATGTAAAAATGAAAATGCTTGCCATGACTTGCAAAACTGTAGATGACACAGCAATTATCCTTCTTGTAAATTTTATTTGTGTGACAATGTAATGTGATTTAATTTAAAAATTTATTATGACCAGAAATAGTATTCAAGTTGTAGTTATGTAGATGGTAGGACTTAGTAATCGGAATTAGGAATAAAATGTTATTGTTATACAGATAGGGAACTTAAGGTAGGAGCGGACTACAACAGTACTCTGCAAGAGCTTCAAGCGCACCAATGAAAATTGATTCCCCAATTTTCATTTTTCCAGGAGGGGGCAGATAAGAGGATCCTCACATATAGGGATACCCTTATTTGGTAAAATGTTAGATTTGCATATTTGAATTTGGCGGGGATGCAGCCTGGAAACCTCGAGTTGTCTCGGAACCCAGATCCCCTCGACCGCATACTCTCGGAGCCGCCGCCTAATATCTTTCAAAGGAGATTACTCGTATATAAAAGCTCCTGGGACTTGAAGAAGAGGTAATTAAATCGTCGGAAGTACTAATCCAACGATTGGAACCAACCGAGAGAAGACACGGACTTTAATAAATAAGTTTAGCAAATTCTGTCTTCAGCCTAAAGCTACGAGACGTTGTGACGTCACCAGGAGATAAGAGGGAACAGGTGGTTGTCGAGGGAAAAGTCAGTCGGAGGCGAGACTCGTTGCAGTAAGGGTAACCCAGATTCGGGACCCGTAGTTTTTCCGACCAGTGGAATCCGTGATACTAGCTTTTCTTCGAAATCCGGATATCCAGTAAAGTATTAAAGTAGTTAATCAAGTCTTATATCAAGTAAATTCAGTGTACGCCAGTTCCGTCTTAAAAATATCTACGTTGGAATATTTAACCGACAAGCATCAGTGAACCGTCTGCGCCATCTTCCCTTGAGAGGTACCGACTACGAGATCATCAACGAGGATTCTACTCTTCAGTACAGATAAGTTAATTTGTAGGAAATATAATTCCGATACAAATCTGTAACTGGTCATAATATCGTAAAGTTTCTATAATTAAAGATATTTTCAAATCTTAAATTTTATACCTGAGCATAGTCAGTGTTTGACCCTTTGAGCTCTAAGGATATTGCTAAGTCTGGAATTTTAAAAGGTATATTTTAATAAAGCGAATCAATTTTAATAATTGTTTTTATTAATGCGACGATACAACCTTATTTACAAAATTTTAATTAATATTTAAATACAAATTTTCTTGCATCTGTGGGTAAGACAGATCCAAGTCCAGGGGCGAACGCAAGTTCAAACTTGGCGACCCATCCTGAGATTCTCTTTGCTCTTAAAGCTAGTCATCAGCAAGGTGACGTGGAAGAAAGGTAATTTACCATTTTAATTAAATTTATTCAATTTCAAATTTCTGTCTTCCCCCCCCACGTCAGTCCCTGAGAGCCTTGTAATTTGGCACTTTGACGTGGGCCATTTTCCCAGACCTTGCAATATATATAATGTTAGTAAAAAAAAATAGTTCCGAATTTATTTACTTCACATAAATGACAACCATCCAGAGAGCTGATCTTAAACCTATAAAAGAAAAAATCTTTGTACAACGGATCTCCCCAACACCAAATCTAAAGCATGCCATCGATATATTTGAAATATATAATCGATATTTCCTGTTTTGCTGTCATTCAATGTTTATCTATCACAAATTTGAGACCCATCAAAATGAAGATTGCGTAAATATTGGATATGGCAAAACAAATAAAATAACTTGCGGATTTTTTCCGAACTAACTTTCCGCACAGAAAAATTTGCTGAAAACTAATTAAATTCTGCTGAAAGATGGCTAAAAGTATTAAAATAGTGCATTGTCATCGTGTTCTGAGCTATGCTAAAAATTTCAAATGTCTAGCTATTCGGGAAGTTAGTCAGAAATCGATTGCCAGATTTGTACCGGACAAACAAACAAACAAACAAGAATGCAAGCTAATAAAAACGTAGTAAAAAAGATACACGCCCCCGAAAATGCCCCTATAACGGACATCTAAGAGCGGGCCCCGGAAACCCTTCCATGACCAAAAAAATTCTAAATAATATAATAAGACATATCAACGATATTTATCTTGATAAGTAGTAAGCCATTTTTTAATATCTAAAACTTAAATAATTAAGTAGTAATGGTAGTCTAAGAATAGTAAATACGCAGGCTCAAGTCTACTCTTCTAAATACAATCAGCAATGTTGACAAAAATGAAGAAAAAAAAATGAATCTGATAAACCATGAACTCTAGCTCGATTTCACACTTCGTGCTACAAATTTGCTACAGTGGACCTTTAAATGTTAAAAGCTGGTTATGACAGCTTATGACTTATGACAGCTAAACAAATACAATGGAAGACCCACGAATCCAGAGATTCTTTGATCCGTTTTGGGCCTAAAAAGATACTAGCTAAATCGAACTGGGGGAGACAGTGAACCACACTCTACGCATTTTATTGGTACCATACGCTATTACCAGTGAAATCATCAACTACCTCACCTTGTAAGGTGACGTGGTCAAAATTCTCCTTAGTCACATTAACTGCGTTTTCATGAGTTCTCAACCCGTTTATTAGTAACCTAAAGTGTTCGCTTAAAAAGTTTCCAAAATAGTTTTCACAAAAATAAGCTCCCAGACTTAAATTATTAATTAAAAAACTATAAACTCCCAGACTAGTTATAGTGAATTTAGGCTAACATATCTCTAGATCCTCGACTGTGTTTTTCTCCAATGTGTGATAGCGACTCATCATGAAAGAGGTGTAGTTCAACAACCAAACAACGTCTTCACACAAAAATTGTAACCTCAAGATTATCTGAAGAAGGCTGCTTTAGAACAGCCGAAGCCGGCCAATTGTTTCAATTACAATTTTTGTGTGAAGACGTTGTTTGATTATTGAACTACACCTCTTTCATGATAACATATCTCTGCTCATCATACCTACTCCGCATTTTTCAATTCTGTTTTCTCAAAACAGATTAAAAAAAAAAAAAAAAAAAAAAAAAAATGCTGTTGTGACCTTGAACTTCTAATAACCCCTGGTAGCTCATTGCTAGCATTTATACTTTGCAAGCAGAAGATCCGGGTTCGATTCCCGTCTCTGGCAAGGGGCTGTGCTGGGTGTATATCCAGCATCGCGATATAAATGAGTAGCTGGTACTTATGTGAAGTGAAGTCCATCTAGTTACGAATGCCAATTACACGGTTTATACAGCTGGTGGAGCGATTCGCAAACCCTTACGTATTAATATACAGTTCTATAAGCCCTTTGATAGGCCTAAGCCTAAACCCTACACGGGCTATAGAGCCACGAATTATTATTGGCATTGCACATTATTATTATATTATTAGTAATAGAATAACTAAGTAATGAGTCATAATTGTAGACTAAATATCCCCCAGTTGTAGATATGAGTGATGTGTAACGCAGCTCACACTGTCCGAATACAAAAAATGAAATATATAAAAAGAGGGCACACTGAGAGTTATACCTTGTTCATTGACCTTCTAAAAACTAAGTAGCTCAATGCATACGAATAGCATGATATTTAAATCGGAAATTCTTTTTGACTGAGTATGTTTCACAATAGTTTGGACTCTTCAGATTCATTTAAGTTCCAGTCACGTTTTGTTTTAGACAAAACAACATTCACTATTTGTTTCGGTATAAAGAATCACAAGTATCGCCAAGAATGTCCCTGGGTATAGTTGTCCCTTGTTATCGAAATTAAAAAATACGTACATACTTTTACATAAGTTATAGGTACGCAAGAAAAAAGTAGATTTTTATAACAATATAAACGAAACAATAATGTTTGTAAGGAGCAGGGCCGCCAAGAGCTAGGCCGGGCCCCAAGTCAAGAGATCTACGGGCCCCCCTCGCCATAGTTGGGGGGGGGGGGGGGGGGGGGAGTTCGTGTCCCCTTCCCTAAGAGGTTCGAAAACTAAACATCTGAAATTCAAATAAAAAATCGGTCCGAGTCAACTCAGACAAACTTTCTCATATACGAGTTTATAATTACTTAGCCTAGTGTTTCCATTTATTAGTTTTCAAATGTACATTTAAATATTATTGAACATTTCATCAAAATTTATCATAAAAATAACTTCTCCTGGGTGGGGAATCGAACCCGGGCTCTCTCTGTCCGCGTTTTAAGTTAATTTCTCAGGAACTAGATTTTTCCCGGGAAAACGTCTTATATCGTTGGATTCGTATTCAAATGGACTACATTTTAGAATTATTTAATCAAAATCGTCGGACCCGTTTTCGAGAAAAAAAAATTGTTCATGTTTTTTCATAGTTTTTGGGGGGTAGCGCCCCCAAATTTAGGTCTAAAATTCATTTCTCGATTTCGCCTCGGGGTATGATTTTTCTGAACATGTATGCCAAATTTCGTCAAAATCGACCCAGTAGTTTATTAGGCTCCAGGCGTCTGCACAGACGACAGACGACGGACAGAAATTTGGTCATGGACACCTTAGCGTGGCCCGCTCTTAGACGTCCGTTTTAGAGGCTTTTTCGGGGGCGTGTATCTTTTTTCCTATTCACTTTAAAAAAATACAAAAAAAAAAAATGTTTTCCCTTTACGCAAGGCCTACAAAAAAGGTCCTTTGCGTCTGTTTCTTTTTCCCCGAAAAACCGTTTTTTTCCGCATAACTCGAATACGGTCGACCGCAGCGCAAAGGACCTTTTTTGTAGGCCTTGCGTAAAGGGAAAACTTTTTTTTTTTTTAAGTGAATAGGAAAAAAGATACACGCCCCCGAAAAAGCCTCTAAAACGGACGTCTAGGAGCGGGCCACGCTAAGGTGTCCATGACCAGAAATTTTTTTAAAAACCACTTTTTTGGACTCAAGGGACCTCAAAACGTGTAAATCCATCAACATCGAATTTTCGCGCCATCACAATACTTTCTCTTTACTTATATGAGAAAGTAAAAAGTTCTTCAGCAGACTTATCGAGAAATCTTTTCAAAACTGAAAAATGAAATACAGAAATAAACTGTACTCAGTGGCGGTTCTAGGTCTTGTGGTTCCCTGGGCGGTAAGATATGGTGGAGCACCCTTCGCGAATTTTTTTTTTAAAATTACATGCTTAAAAATCACTTTTTACGCTATTTCAGCTAATACCCAGCCTACACTGTTATTAGGGGTTTTTTTTTAGGAAAATACATTCTTTATCATGCCACATATTAACATTAAAAAAAAATTGTGGTGTCGTGGGACACCGTGGTAGGACCTAAGTTTCTTACGCTTTTCATTAAAATATAAATTATAAAATCACAGTAATAACTACTTATACATGGTGGAGTTAGAAAAGAGACAAAATTAAAAGTAACTAACTATATTTGAAGTTAATAAAGTAATGATATTTTTATTTGATTAGGAGATAACAATTCAAAAAGTAAGGGAAATGCAGGGGCAGAAAAGTTAACAACTACAAAGGGAGGTAAAATTTGTTAGATAAGAAAAGAGTTAGATCTAAGCTAAACCTCGATCTCGCTACCAGTCCAAAATATAGAAGGGAGAATCAGTTATCTTTATTCGGATATACACGCACGTACATATATTGACACCTAACTTGGAAATCAAACTGAGCTCTAAACCATACCGTTTCATAGCATTCTTAACTCCGAATTAAACTCTTATTTGTTTTATCTCTCTTATTTATTTTTATCTCCCAATAATAATTTTTATTATATTTAACTGTCGAAGGCGTTGATCATGATTTTCTAAAAGGCGCACCGGCCCGACGGCTGTCAGGCCAGTTCGGGCCTGCCTTGAGTCCGGGCCCCCCTGGGTCCCGGGCCCCTAGTTTCAGACTTGGCTGACATGGCCTCTCGGCGGCCCTGGTAAGGAGTAACATGTACATTATATAAAAGTAATGATGAACATGTATAGTAATACAAAAAAATGATTTCATTCAAGTTCAGCTGCTCTTATAATTTCAATTTGTCAAATTATCTGATTTTTAGTCTAGCAGTACTTTTATGTTTGTAATAAAAGTTCTTATATTCGATTTCTAAATACTCAATTATATTAAGCTAATATACCTGTATAAAAAAATTAAGTAATATACTAGTATCCGCTTCACGGAGTACATTAGTATATTAGGCATCACAGCATAATCATTGAGATAAATGCAAACGTAAATGATCTTGTAAAATTTATTTCTTATCTTTTTTTATTTACTTAGAATATTTTGCGTATAGAAATAAATTATTGTGGTGTCACGAAATTAAGATTTTGTTATTTTAATAGATTTGCAAATTTTGAGCTCTCCTAGAGTCCAAAAAAGTGGTTTTTAAAAAACCATTTTTTTAAGACTTTTTTGAAGACATGGAGCCTAATTTACACTTACCCGATTTCGATGAAAGGAAATTAATTTCAGCTCTAAATTTGAAGGGTGCTGCCCCTAAAAAAATATTCCATTATCGTTAAAATAATTATGTCTAAAAAAAAACGGTTCCGACGATTTTTTTTACATAAATAATTCTTAAACGTAGTACATTTAAATACCAATCTAACCATATAATTCGTTTTCCTAGGAAAAAGCTTGTTCATAAGAAAATAGCTTTAAATGAAAAGTGTGAGGTCGGGTTCCATACCCCGCCGTGAAGGAGTTTTTCTTAAGGTAAATTTTGATAAAATGTTCTATAATAATTACTCTTTTATGAGAAAGTTTAATATTTGGCAGATATTTTTTTATCAAAAAAGAAAGCAAAGGGAACCATACAAAGTTTAAACGCATAAGAATATAAAAATTTAATTCATACGTCATCGCAATATTTTGGTACATAATATGATATAATGCACTTATTTTAAAAGAGTAAATAATCAAAACAAAATCCCATGAGATGGTTTCAATTACACTAGCAATAGCAATATACTATATATGTACTTCATAACCAGTAAATAGTAATGTTATTAAACAAATATGAACTTAATAACTAGTAAACACCTAATATCAAATACCTTTAGCGCTTTAGGAATATAACGGTATACGAATAACAACAAATATTGTCATTCGAATTTTAAGCATAAATAGACGCAATTTTGTGTGAGGCGTTAACATAAATATATAAAGTAACACAACAATTTTATATTGTTTAATTACTTTTTATTATCCTCTCTAGTCATAATTATGAAATGGTACCTCAAAATCTCAGTCAACAACCAATTATTTGTAAATTATATCAAATATAATTTAGCACTAGGGTCAGTATGCAATTCCAACTCTTTAAAGGTATTTTTAGTAATGAATTGACATAGTTTAAACATGGATTGATTTTTAACTTTGATAAAAAACATTTTTTTTTGTAAAAATAAGCTTAAAGTAAAAATTGTATTTGGTTGTTTTTTTTTTTGTTTTTTTTATCAATGTTTCGTAGTAAAGGTGGGTTACAAGTTATAGAGAAAAGAATGTAGGAGGTGGAACATGAGTGACTTTTAGTTTTATCTATACCTAGGTGAATCGTGTAATCGGTGTAATCGGTGAGCAGGGTAAATCCGACCTTACAACCGATAGGTGACTTCGCGTAAATCTATTTCATTTATAACTTCTCCCTTTAAAAAAATAAAATATAAAAATAGTTCACCTTTTCTCTCATAGTAATCGCTAGTGTTCACTGACTCATTTCAAAATGACAAAATCGTATAAAAAGTAGACTAAAACAAAACTAATCAAAACCAATTTCATGTAATGTTAGAGCGAAAGAACTCTTTGAACTTCTTAAGATGCTTAACTATGATTTAATTTAAACTGCGAATATTATTTTTGATATTAGTAGTTCAAGGGTCTCGCTTATAATTATATAGGTAAATTAATATAAACAAATTGATATTTTTTTTTCTAGTATGGTCCTATTATAAACTCATCAATAGTTGTTTATTTTTAGAAACATTCTATGATTTAGAATGTTCATATGTGTTAAGTATCTAAATTGGTATTCGATTTCATAGTACTCTTTCTCTGTCACTCCACGCAGGGGTGTCCATCCCCCCCAAGTATGATGGCGCACTCCCCCCCAAAACAAACCAACCCCACAGTGGCGTATCCAGCAGCTAGGTTAGGAGGGGGGAGGGCATTCGCAATGGGAACAAGAAAAGGTAACTATTTATTCAACAAAGCAGCCCCCCCCCCCTCCCCCCCCCTCCCCCAAAAAAATGTACAACGTATAAACAAAAAATCTCCGCTTCCAAGTGACAACAACTGTTTTAGAACGTATTCGGTAGAAAACGTATATGCTGATGCTTACCGCGGTACAATATTTCACAGTTAGTCATGGGAGTCGTCTGCAGTTAATTAATGGGGGGGGGACTTTTGGTGGGGGGTCCGGGGGCCCTCCCCCGGGAAATTTTGAAAATAAGACCTCTCAAAACAGCGTTTTTTTGCATTTCTGAGGTGAAATTGAATATGAGGATCAAACGGCTACAACTTTTAAATTAGGGAAAATTTAGAAAAATCTTACAGGTAAAAGTTGAAGAACATAAGGCGTAGTTTAATATAAAAAAAATGATTCCACCCTTCTAATGGTCCATATTGACCCTTTGATCAATATTCCCCTTAACCCCATATTTTAAATTATTTTTCTAAAAAGGGGTAAAATGCCCATTTTGGAAAGCAATATATAATTTTTATATAAGTATTGCACATAAGCTCTAAGCATTTTTATTTAAACGATTTTTTTTTCGATTCATTATTTCGTTTTAAAAACAAAGTTGGTAAGTATAGGCCTCCCAAATCTTAACAAAAATAACACGCCACGGCTCACGGGTCACTCACTACGTACGTTTTTTCAACTTTTGTCAGGCTAATGACGATCACTGAAAGCTTCTATACTAAGACAAAGCCTAGACTAGACCGATATTCATTTTCATAACGTGAGAATGCAGTTAGAGTTGTCTAAAATAAAAATCCCGTCAAGTATTTGCCAGCAAGTTACTAAAAGGGTTTCTTCGGTAATAAAAATTCATAAATAGAACATTTTTTTTTTTTTTTAATAAAATACACTTTTGGGAAGCAAGGTGTACATAATATATTATCCTTTAGATATCTTAGGTACCTATATGCACTTTTTTGTTCTAAGATACGACGGACGGACGGATGAACTACCAAAAGCATAAGGGTTTCTAGGATAACCTTAAAAATGAGACGCACAGGCTAGAGCCTATTAAGTTGGCTTTTAAATTTGGTTGAGAAGGCAGAGAGAGTGAGACGAGACGACAATGTTTATCTAAACAACCCCCTCGTGTAAAACCGGGTTCTGTTTAACTCTTTGAATTACACCTACCTCCTAGAAAACAACTTTTTTTTCTTACTTAGAATAATTATCGCTCGCATATCTTAAAGATTATAAAGTATATTAGTTCCATAGTTATCATCAAAAACCTACGAAAGGTATGAGAGTTACTGCAAACTAGTAAACATTTTGTATTTTTTTCGAATCCCCCCCAAATTTTTTCAATTCCCCCCCAATTTTTTTTTCAATGGCGCAACTTGCGCCATCCAACCCCCCTGTGGACGGCCCTGACTCCACGTATATTAAAAAGTAATTGTCATTGTCAGGCCAATACAATACAATATAATCAATGATATATTATTTATATATTTATAATGTTTTTAATTGGCTTTGGACAACCAAAGTCATTTAATTCCAGGTACTGATATTTTATCTATACTAGTAGGTACTATAAAGGGGTAAAATTGAGTATAATGTTCGTTGAAAGGAGGTAATCTCTGGAACTTCTGATCCAATTTTGAAATTTTTTTCACTGATATAAAGCTAAAGAATTCTCGAGTGGCAGGCTGTTTTATTTTATTTATTTTTTATTATTATCTATGTATGTATATTGTATATTTGTAGGAGATAATATCTAGAACTACTAATCCGAGTATGAATTTTTTTTTACTGATGGAAAACTGCACTATTCCTGAACATAGACTATTTACTTTTCCTCACCTATGGTAGAAAAAGTTTTGTTTTCATCCAAACATTTTATTTTCCTAATTTCAACTGAATTATTAGCTCTGGGTGTTTTTAAGATTTTTTAAGGTTTTCAGCATGACGTATTTGTTTTTATGTAAGTGTGTTATCATCGTAGCACCCAGGGTATTTAACACAGAGAGTTGAAACTTGGCAGAAAAATCAGTTTACTTCAAATCCTTACTTCTAGTTGTGCAGCCCGGAAAATCAACATTTTCCGCCATCTAGGTTGAGTAAACAAAAACATTTAAAAATCAAAAAGTGGTCCGATCGAGTTGAAATTTGGCACGAATATACCTCTCTGTATGACAAACAAATCCACCAAACCTAATTTTGATATTTGACAGAGTTATAATACCGAAAGCATAAATACGTTTTTGACGTATAGCATACCGTTAAAAACGGTAAAAAAATAAGAAAGAAATATAAAAAAAATGTTTTTCTCATTGAATAGATGAAGTTAGATTTTTTCCCCAACCTAAAATTCCAATTTTAAATTTAAAGTTCACGTTTACGCGAGCGTTGCTCGTGAACGCTTGGACGGATAACGTTGTCCAACGAACTCGCCTGGGTATTGGTAAAATGAGCATGTCTACCAAATTTCATCAAAATCGGTCGACATTTACTCAAGTTATCGTCGCACGTTTCATAAATCGCGGACACACAGACCGACAGACAGACAGACAGACAGACACGAGACCAAAAATGTTCCCTGATGTCTGAAACGGATTTCTGTCTTGGAATTTTTGAAATCGGAGACATAAAAGTTTTTCGTTCTCAAAAGTGAACACAATGCTTCCGTTACCTTCGGTAAGCTCGGAAGCAATAATGTATATATATATATATATATATATATATATATATATATATATTTTTTTTTTAAATGATCATAAAAAAATCAGTTCGTTCAAAACGGTCATCCATCCAAGTACTATCCACGCCCAATACTGTTTCCTCCTCCTGCTTAGGAGAGGCCACGGCCACTTTAGTGGTCTCCGAAGTGAGAAAAGTTTTTAATTATTATTATGATCGTTAATAATTGTAGGATAGTTCGAGGTAATCTCTGGAACTACTGATCCGATTAAGGAAGCAATGTAAGGCATTATTAAGTAACGTAAATATTAATATTAATAATAGATGATTTCCACACAAGGATACGACATCTGTGGGAGGGGGGAAAACTGTTTCTACAGGAGTCTCAGTCAATTACATAATTAAGGATATCATCTAAAAGGAGGGGGTACAGAAATAATGGGGGAGGGATACAGGATACAGGAAACTGGGGAACCTAGACATTTTCACTTTGTAAAACATCAAGTAAACCATTAAATTATAAATAACATACTCTGAAGTGGAGCACGGGCGTCCGGCTAGTATTTAATAATTTATTATATCAATTGGAAAAATAATTTATTTAGAGCGTTTATTTTACGGTTGAGTGATCTATGATAGCTAAACATCGATATCTTCGATGTTTAACTATTGAGTCGAACAACATCTATGTTTTCTCTGACATCGATGTTTTCGATACATCTACATAATTCTAGTTAATTTTTGTCATTGTTTAATTTTCTAAGCTACACCAGATATTAGTAAATCAGGATTGAGCAGGATTATAAGATGAAGGATGAACTAAATAGAGAAATACTTAACTAAGAATAGGTTACCGATGGTGAACATGAGATAGGCTGATAAAGTAAGGGGCTTAGATGGCAGATGGTTCAAAAACCAGTTGAATTATTTACCATCCTACCAAACCGTGTAAAATCGAGTATAATCACAGCTCAAGAGATATTTTTTAATTAAGAAATAATAACGACGATTGATTAAAATTATAATAATAACAATTTTATTATTATGAATTTATTATTAGGTTTTATTTATATATATTATGATACAAAGCTATATCCCCGGTTGTGAGTTCGAATCCCAGAGGGGTGAGACATGTTTCACACTGATGATTTCACCGATTAGATGAGTAAAGTGGCCGGATAACCCCGTCCTGTAATGACCTATGACCTAAGCTGTCGAACGGGACTAAGAAAAAAAAATGGTCTGTTCCTTTTAAATGTCTTTTAAGAAGAACTGATAGTTCAATTGAGAAAATGAACAGATTATGTATAATATTTTCACTGAAATCGGAGAAATTTTTCTTATATTATAATCATAATTTCCACGAAATTTACTTCTTTGATAATGAGAAGACTCCTTTAATAAATTACTAATTTGTAAACTTCATAGAATGAAATTGATTGAAGAACTTATAACAGGATGGAAATTATAGTGAATTCTTAAATTGTGTAAGAAAAATATACAACTATTGCCGTTAAGTAATAGGACCAATAATTACTTTATATACACAAAATAATGAAAATCCTATTATAATTAGATATTAGCAGTAAGTGAAATCATTAAATCTTAAGTATTAAACATTGCAAGAAGTTTATATAAAATTTAAGTAATTAATTTAAGTTTATTAAAATTCTTAGAAAATAATGAAAATTATGTTATGTAGCTTTCTATATTTATCCATTAAGAACTTGCTAACTTGTTTTCCTACGTACATCTTTTATATACTAATATATAGTTTAAACCTTAGATACTAATTATTATAGTCGCAGTATTTCCGAGATTAAATTTAATAATTTAAAATTTTTATATTTCAAGTAAGTATGAGGCACGAAGGACTAGAATTGATAAAAGTTGTTTTCTTTTTTAGGAGACGTAAAATTCGGATTAATGAATAATTAAGGTTGGGTATGTTGGACAAATTAATGAGAAATTAATTAAACGAGAATACGCAAAGCTCAAGAGGAAGATGAAGAGGTATTTAATTGACAAAAAGAAAATAAAATACCTCGTCGAATTAAAAAATTGAGGTTTTTTTAATTAAAGGAGTCAAAAAGTTTGAACAATGAAAAGTGGGTAACCTTTCAAATCTACTAACGTTTTACTATAGGGTTTTCTTTTAGGGTGCTTGATATGTTCAATGCTTGACATGCCAAACCTTTTCTAGCTCCCTAATGCAGTACAGATAAGACAGGATCACATTAACGTGCTCCTTGCCATGACCCATAATCCTCAATTTTTTCAGTACTTGACATCTGAGGTAAAAAAACAATTTTCCTTTCAAAACCTCTACATGATCCTGTAACAATCTTTTATAAAAGAGATATCTTATGATTTTCGTAAATTTCATTTTAACCACTTTAATAAAGTGCTATTCACTTATTATATAAGTAGATTAATCATGGGTCTGGCAATTGACTCCTGAATCAGCGGAACCCTTCTTTTAAATAAATAAGGGTTTTATTATTAAAGTCTATAAACCTAAAAGGAAATGAAAGGGCACTTCTAGTCCAAGACGTACTGTGCGTTTGCTAAATAAAAAACTCAAAATATCAGAGCAATCGAATATTTTAAAAGAGAAAATTAAAAACGTAACGAATTACGAAACAAATTATGTAAAACAGGCGAATTTTGTATGAGGATATTGTTATAAAGAAACAATAAAATGAAATTCAACAAAACGATTTAATGTGTTTTTTTACGTTAGATAAAAACAAAATTTATCAATCAAATGGGTTATTGGTTTAAACAATATACAAAAAAGGAGAGCTTAAGTTATGCGCATGTTTTGTTCATAACTTTCCATATTGTTTAAATGCATAAGAAGAGTTATTGGATTCCGGGTTTAGAGAACCATTCTTCACTCGTTGCCGAGTTTATTTATATTCATGAAAGAATTTTATAAAGGGCCGTGAGGAGTGAATAATCTAAGGAGTCTATGCATGTAGAGGTTGGCGGGCTAGAACCCTAATGTGATTTGTCAATATCAGGAGGCCCTAGGCCCTATGTGAAGGGGGAAAGCATCATTCCAAGAGCAGGGTTCGGCCCTTTCCTATACTCATGCATTATTTAAGGACATGCTTCGTAGATGGAAAGGGAAAAAACCTCACCTTCGTGACCATTACCTTTCTCAATTCCCTACCTAATACATGTTTACAGCTAAAATATCTTCAGATCTTGTGAAAAGATCTGGTACATGAGACAAAACTTGAAACATATCATATTCCACCAAAACAGATTCAACTTGAAATTTCAGTGAAGATAACTTTTCCTACCTAAAGAGAACTAAGCTTTAAATTTGGAATGAGGTAAGTTGGAAAAAAATTGTAAGAGGAGTAGTTTTTGAAATATTTAGAGATTGCATTTCAAATGCTTTCAGCAATGGTCATGGTCATAGATGATTTGAAATTGACCCAAAGAGATGTTAATATAACGTATGCGCAGCTAGTCTTTCTGAACTACATAAATTTACCATAACTAAGAATTTTACACATAGAATCGATAGAGGTTCTAGAAAATTGCGAATCGCATCCGGTAACATATATCATGGAATAACTTTAAAAAAAAAATTGAGGAAAAGCTAAATTAAAAAAATCGGTCCAGTACAACTCAGACAAACTTTTTCATATTCGAGTTCATAATTACTTATTCCAGTGCTTCCATTAGATTTCGAGTAGGTACATTTAATTAATATTGTACATTTTATCAAAATTTATTATAAAAATAACACCTCCTCGCCGGGAACTCGAACCCGGCCTCTCTCCGTCTGCGCTTTAAGCCATTTTCCTAGGAACAGCTTATATCGTATTTAAATGGACTAAATGTTCTATTTTTTTTATTTTTTTATATAATATATAAAAATCGTCGTAACCGTTAAACGTTTTTTCAGAGTTTATGTGGGTAGCACCCCTAAATTTGAAGCTAAAATTCATTTCTCAATTTCGCCTTGGGGTATGACTTTCTGATCATGTATGCCAAATTTCGTCAAAATTGCCCAATAGTTTAGGCTCTACGCGTCTGCAAAGATGACAGACGACAAACGACACACAACAGACAAACATTTTTTAAAAACCCCTTTGGACTTAGGGGACCTCAAACCGTATACATCATCAAAATCTCAAAATTGAATTTTCGTGCCATCAAAATACATTCTCTTTATAAGAGAAAGTAAAAAGGGGCGAAATAAAAAGAGAGTGGATTGTATTAACTAAAGAATATAGAAATAATATATACATATCTACGTTGGAACAATTACTGTATACGTATAGTCTTCGCTTAAAATTCTTTGCTTATATATATGCTGCAATGACCAATGCTTCAACAAAAATTCTATGAAATTTCTATCGACTAATAGCCCAAAAAAAAAAAATAATCGCTTGGGTTTTCAATGGGGGGAGTGTCATTCCTACTAATTAATTATGTACGGATGTTAAATATCCTGATGTTAACTCAAAGGTATAACTTGCAACTTCTTTATTTTATTGTAGATGTGGGAATGTCTATGGAGGTCATCTCATTGAACAATACAAATAGCCTCTCCACGTAATCAGTTTATTTTAAATAACAAAGCAACTTTCAGCCTTCATAAGGCCATCATCAGTGAGTGAGATATTTGACTTCTTCAAGTTTGCGTTAATATGAAAACTGTGCAATTTAAATATTATTGCTTCTTCAAAGTAGAAATGATGTTCGGATTGATTCTTCTGCTGAAATATTTGATTTATTCAAGCTTAAATTAATAAATAAATGCACAATTTAAATATTCTTGCTTCTTCAAAGTAGAAGTAATATTCAGATTGATTCTCCACCTTAGGGAGGTCGCTTCTAGTTTAGTACACTTCTGCGGAGACCATTCAATGAATAACAGTGTAAGGTTCTAAGAAGACAGCTTTATTTAGTCATTAAATAGACGTGCATTTTACTTAAACTTATGATTATAAATAACTACACGCATCGCTAATGATCACTTCAACAAGAGGTTTCTGCGCATATTACGAGAGTTGAGAAATGGCAGCTTGAGAATACACAATACGTCTGAATCTCGATCACGGGGGCTTTCAAATTTCAGTGAAATATAAGTAAACTCTCGCAATATACGCAGAAACCTGTTGTTGAATGATCATTAACGATATGTAGTTATCATGTGTAGTAATCATAAGTTTAAGTAAAATACACGTCTATTTAATGACTAAATAATGCTGTCTTCTCAGAACCTTCTCTGCAGGCACTGATGATGGCCCTATGAAGGCTGAAAGCTGCTTTATTTAAAATAAACTAATTACATAAGTGGAGAGACTATTTCTATTGTTCATCTTTATTTTATGGTCCAAATTAAAAACAAAATCTTGAGTCCATTAATTAGGCGATTTTAAAAATATCTTCTTGACATTAAAACACTGTTCAAATGTAAATATTTTCCATTTTAGTTAATTTTATATCGTGAATAAGAACGAATTAGTTTTACATGTGCATCTAATAATACCATTTGGGATGCGAAGGTATTAAAAACTCCCGTTATATGTACGCTAAGAAAAAAATTAAGCTTTAATATATAACAGAAATTAAATCAAAAATACTAAATACAAGTTTAAACTATTTTTGTAAATGTTTTGACGACAAGAATTTTTTTCGTATGATCAGATTAGAATTTAAATGGAAAAGAGCCTCTATTAATACGATTAGTCACATGATAACCACAAACATGATAGAAATTACTGTTTTTCTAGACATTGGTCTATAAATTACTTCCTATCCAATGCTATTTTTAATTGACTCTAGGAATCGATCGGAAGGAGAAGCGTTAATACATAATATACAAATCACGAACTTGCAATTTACAAAACTGGACTTAAAACTAGGGTAATTACTAAAATGCCGCCGAATCGCTTCTTTGCAAAGTTTAATCGTAGCAATCTGATTTTGTTACCAAGCTCTTGCTATTAAAACTTCTTCGAAGATATTATATCACTGTCTGTGGTCGCGGTTGCTCTACATCTGTTATCTACATCTAGCCTCTCAGTTCTTCCGTGCCCTGCTATTAACCGTCTCTTACCTTGCAAGAAACAATAAAAATCTATGTGTGCAATTAAAAATCAAGTACTTGGAAGAGGTTTTATGCAGGAGTAGATTTTTTATTGCCTTCATTGGTTCTTCTTTTGCTCCGGTTCCTACTTAGCGCAAAGGCATTTACCTGTCATTACTGATTATTTTCACAGACCTAATTAAAAGCAATTAAAAAAGGAAGTAATTGTTAATAAATGTCGGTGGAGGGACAATGATATACTTTTACAGAAACTCGGTTTCATTACTCTATAATTACTTTGACTATTTTTTTTGTATAATTCAAGTGAAATCAACATTTCAACAAGTCAAATGTCCCTCGAAAATTAATTTACATTAGATTCGCTTCTACATAATTTCAATTCATCGTTTAATATTGCTTCACTCTTTTGCTAAAGACTTATTAGGTAATTCAATGAAAATATAATTCCACTAGAAGCTGAATTAATTGTTTCGATCAAGATTTTTAATGGAACTTATACTGAATGCAACAGTAAGATTAAACTTTCCGTTTTTGCTGTTGAATTAAGGATTAGTTAAATATTTAGATTCATTTTTTTAATCGTAATAATCGGAGCAGTTTTTGTGAAAAGAAAAATATCTATGAATTTTCATAGTTTTTTGGTGGGTAGCCGGGCCCTAGACTTTGAGTTAGTAGACTATTTAATTTATTATTATTTTAAGTTTAATTTATGAATACTTGTTATTCATTGTTGAATATTGTCTATATATATTATCTACATTTCTTTTAGTATGCCAACAGATGACAAATTTCGTCAATATCAATTGATTGTTTTAGGCTCCCTACGTAGACGTTCTACGCAGACAACCAAGCAAATATGACCGACAGTAATTTAGGAAAAACTTATTGATACTACGAAAAAATATAAATACTATATGGAAAAGCCAAAAATAAAAGTATAAAGACAGGATTAAATTAAGAGATTCACATTCTAGGAATTAAAAGAGAGTTACCTTCGAAATTGTTTTTAGAAAATTGAATGGAGTGTAAAAATCAAAAGAAATTTTCCCGTTAGAAAAAATTGATTTAAAGATATAAGGGAGGCAAGAAAAAAATGAAGGAAATGTAATAGGAAGCGAAGGCTTTGAGATTTTTTTCTGAATATAATTTAATCTCCTTCGTATATCCTTGAAGAAAAAGAGGATATTCTCTAAAAGACGAGACGAGGATTTTAAAAACAGGATTTTACCAAAATTAATATGAAAACAGTTTATGTGCACTCTGTTTTTTAAGATCGTTCTAAAATATACTCAGTGTGTTTTCAGCCTTTTAAAATAAAAATAAGTAAATGTCTGTCACTATGGAAAAAGGTTTTGATACTTTAAAGAACCATATAATAAACCACGAAAAAATATTAAATCTATTAGTTAAATTTGAGATAATATATTTTCTTATACTCTGCAACTATAATTTGAATTTCCGTAGGCTTTCGTGTCCCGTTTGTCATGCAGGCGTAGAAATTAGATGAAATGCCTTAATAGTTTTGTTTCCAAGCTTTCTAGGAATAAAATCAGGACTATATTATTCATCATTCATTCCGTTACCAAGAATATAATATTTTCCAAATCGTAGTTTGGAGTCTATTTATATATTTAAAAAATAGCCAATAGAAAGTAAGTAGGTAATATAGTAATAAATAAAAATACTAAAAAAAAGGTATAATAAATAAGAAAATAAACGTCGTAAAAACCAATTAGACTGGGAATTCATTAATCATCAACCATGATAGTGCATTAATTTAATTACCAGTCTCTTCTCTCAATGCGCCAGTTGCACCATTTAAGTAAATTTAATTAAGTAAATAAAGTTAATTTAAGTTAAGTAAATTTAATAACTCTAGTTCTAGAAAAAAAATAATTAAACAATAAATTCTCGATTTATTTATAGAGCAATAGTGTGAGGTTTAAGCACTCCAATCAGAAATAAAATCGGCCAACAATCGCGGACGCCGTAAGAGCTCTAAGTCAATTTTTTTTTCGAATAGAAATTTAGCTCTATTTAAGGTAGAACCGATGAAGGTACCTACGACAAAAAGTCATAGGACCAAAGTTGTAGATCTTTAAAAATCAGTTAGCGCTGGCGCAATCAGCTTGTCGATACGGCTTACTTTTTAGCCACAATAAGCCTCCAAAAAACTTAAGGGGGGGTTAATTTTTTAAAGGGGGTAAAAATGTATTTTTTTAACTTTTCAGATTTTTCCAGTCGGTTTGGGCCAATTTCCGACCAAAAGCAAAAAACCGCAAGTCTCTAGGATTGGTCAAGAATTAGCCCATTGTTGGTCCGATATTAATTTCAACTGTCTGCGCTCATTCCTTTTTCTTCTATATGCGCATAAACATCTTCATAATAACACGCAACATATTTAAAAATAGTTTCCCAATTTTAAAGAAATGATAGTTTGTAGAATATGATAGTTTGTCGAAAATGGCCCTCAGGTCGTCCTATATTAATATATAATCCTTAATATATAATCTAATTTTAATATTGCTTAAAAATAAGTATGACACCGCTGGATATAGAAAAAGATTCAAATCTCATGCGAGAAGGCTATGTGCCACACTAAAACTATTTTGAAATGTATGTTTTTTCAGTTAAGAGTGCCTTTAAACCGGGTTTGAACCTTGGATCCACTCATGAGGTCTTATTGCTTCGGACTTTTTTTTTATAAAAAAAAGTCCCCCGGAAAAAAAAAAAAAAAAAAAAAAAAGAGTGCCTCATTATTTATGGGCCTTTTTTAATTTTTTTTTTTGGAAATCTTAATCATAGAATCTGGTTTTAACAAAATGAGATAAGTATATAACAATAAAAACTCACAATCTTAAGGCACCAATTCTATGTGTTTGTTTCTCTTCATATATCCTAGAAACATACACAAAACAACTTTATTACAGACTTTTAAAGTTTTATATGTTTAAAGTAAATAATCAAGATATTTTATAAATGAAAAAGATCTTGATTAGCAGAAAATGGGATTTTAAATATATTAAATGAAATGGGTTGGTTTTTGGTTGACACATCTGATGTTTGCTCCTAGTTTAGATATTCTCAATAAATAGATACTCTCAATTTCAAACCCTAGGGTTCAGGAAAATAAGGGTTAGGGCCCCTACTTAGTTCATCAAGTGCCAATTTTGAAATGGAACGATCTCTTCCTTCAATTCTGTAACAAAATCTCTATCGAAGCAATAAATTACTTATTATAAAAGACAATTAATACTTAGGGGCTATTCGAGTTAAACACTTGAATCAAATTAAATAAGAGTGGCAAGGTGACATAAGGCACAAGTACCCGGAGTTGTTCACATACTGGAAGGGAGAGGGGTAGAAATGCTTGCAGGGTGTGCAGGCGCCGCGATGTTTGGATCTGCTATACTAATGGAAGCCTGCATTAAGACCCGCTGCGCTTTCAGATCAAAGTACTTCCAACTACAGTATACTTAGTTTCCGAGCCGCTCCCCTTCAATAAGTCTATTTAATATGCAATTTCAAGAGCTTTCCATGCAATTTTAAGTGCCTTTCTGGTGCAATTTGAAGTGCCTCATACTCCTTTTCCAACTTCTTATTTACATAGCCCCCTCTTTCTCTCCTATATACAGTCTCTTCAAAAAAACCTTTTCTTACACTAAAAGCTAATTTGAGAAAACTCTTCCTCCCCCTACTCCCGTCTTCATTGCCAGCCCTTTATCATGCAAAATAAGGCACTTAGAAGGAAATTACACCCAAAGAGAAAGAGAACAATAAAGGCTAGCTAAACCTAAAAACCAAACCAGCTGCTACATGAAAAAAATATATAATGATAATATAACCTAAAACGAGAATTACATTCATCTATATTCATTACAAAAGTTGAAGGTCTCCTTCTATAATAAATAATGCTACAATAGAAACAACTTCGAGCAAGATCATTTTCCAATAAGCTTTAAGCCGTGCAGTGGCGTACCAACACTGATGGGGGCCTGGGGCGCTATTCAATTTGGGGGCCTACACAGTATTCACAGTTTATTCCATTGTCTACAAATCTACGATAGTAAGCTGCCTAATGCATAATATTTTTGTAAACCCTGAATAAAATTTTTATTATGGAATAAGATTTTTATTTAAGATTCACAGTTATATATTATGAATTTATCTTCACATTTTTACAATAAGTTTGATTCGAGTACCAGTACCAGTTCTGACGTAAAGTTGGAGCAAATGTACGTGAGTAATTAATTCCTTCAGCCATGGCCTCCAGACAGACAAATGCAGAAAATTAAGGGTCCTCGGTTTTGCCTAGGACCCTAATAATAGATAAAGAGAATGTGCCAATTCAAAGCATTAATTTTTTTCTTTTTATCGAAATAAAAAATGTAGATCTAAAACGCAGCTGGGATAGGGCCTTATATTACTGAATTTTGGAGTATGTCATTTAATGCGTCTACTGAGGAAATAATTATGATATTTACAAATAATTACATACAAATTAATTTCTGTGTTTTTTTTTGTTTTTTTTTTTTTTTTTTTTTAAATTTTTAAAGAATTTTAAAAATTTGTAAATTTAAGTAATTAAATATTTTTAAAATGGAGTAGATTATTTTTTGGAAACTCAATTTAAGCATATATATTATCACAACAGATAGAAATAATCGGTCCGAGACAACTCAAACTAACTTTCTCAAATAATCATGGTTTCAAATCCCAGAAACTATTAGTTTTCGATGTTCAACAAAATCCGATTTATATTCATCAACATCTCGGAAACTACATTTTTCCCGGGAAAATTTAACTGGACTAGATTTTAGATATTTTTAATCAAAATCGTCGGAACCGCTTGTGAGAAATAATTTTTTAAATCCGTCTTAAAGTTTTTGGAATATAAATCCCTAATTATTTTATTTTCAATTCCACCTCGCGGTATGACCTTTCTCAACATATACTCGTAATTAATCAATTTCATTGAAATCAGCGAAGTAGTTTTAGGAGAAATATTTTTTTTGAGAGTTGGCCCCTAAAAGGTAGAGTTTTTTGGGGCTTGGCCCCCAATTCGGAGCGAATTTATTGCTCGATTTCGTCTCGGGTTATGATTTCTTAAATAAAATTGGGGCCTACGCTCAAAGCGGGGCCTCTGATCAATGCGGGGCCTGGGGCGGACCGCCCCCTCCGCCCCCCCCTTCGGTACGCCACTGAAGCCGTGTTAAAACAAACAAATCATACATCGAAGTATTCAATCCACTTTTAATCAATTCCTAATCCCTAGATTTTTAATTCTTCTTTAATATAGAACTAAAGTGGAGCCTCTGATATCTCACTGACATCTTCATAAAGGTAGAGGTACAAACATCTTCTATAGATAAAAATGATTAAAGCAAATTGAAAGAAATACAAATTAATAAAATAACTGTGATAATATGATTGCATACTATGTTTTCAAGATGGACATTAGTTTGAAGTTAATCACGTAAAACAATTGTTAATATTGACAACTAAACAGCATAACAAACCATGAAAGAAGGTCAAAAATTTGAGGTTCAATTGCATCTTCAGTGCTGGTTATGTAAGAGGCTATGTTGGATTAATAAAATAATTAGAGAAAGATGAGGTTACATTATGTCTGAGACCAATGCGAATAAAATCAAGATTCAAGTAACATCTATTTTTCATGGAAAATCAATTTCTTTAAATATTTTATGCAATGAAGTTTTTGTCTAACATAATATGCAGTGATCTGCAATCATGTGCATTAGTAGTTTTTATACATTAAGTTTATACATTAGAGCTGATTGACGATAGGCTAGGTACTCTATTAAAGACAAGATTGTATAAGACAAAATAGATGATAAAATGTATGAAAATTATAATGATAATTACATGTTAATATCTTAATTAACTATCTATAGGTGCCGTGGTAAATTCATTTGATGTAGACTCAAAGAAAGGGGTTACACAAGAATATTTAGATTATTGGATGTCATCAACGTTATTAAGATAATAATTTCAAGATAAAAAGAAATTTGTATATACTTCGTTTGTAAATTTTCTGTTGAATCGTATGTTATGTTGATAATATAATTGTTATTGTTATATAATATATGTATAATGTTAGTGAAAAAAAATTATTTACTTCACATAAATGACAACCATCTAGCTTAAATTTATAAAAGGACAAATCTTTGTACAACGGATCTCCCCAACACCAAATCTAAAGCGTGCCATCGATATATTTGAAATAATAAAATCGATATTTCCTGTTTTGCTGCCATTCAATGTTTATCTATCACAAATTTGAGACCCGTCAAAATGAAGATTGCGCAAATATTGGACATGGCAAAACAAATAAAATAACTTGCGGATTTTTTCCGAACTAACTTTCCGTACAGCAAAATTTGCTGAAAACCAATTAAATTCTGCTGAAAGATGGCTAAAAGTATTAAAATAATGCATTGTCATCGAGTTCTGAGCTATGCTAAAAGTTTCAAATGTCTAGCTATTCGGGAAGTTAGATAGAAATCGATTGCCAGATTTGTACCGGACAAACAAACAAACAAGAAAGCAAGCTAATAAAAACTTATTAATAAAATAATGCATTGTCATCGTGTTCTGAGCTATGCTAAAAGTTTTAAATGTCTAGCTATTCGGGAAGTTAGTTAGAAATCGATTGCCAGATTTGTACCGGACAAGCAAACAAACAAACAAACAAGAATGCAAGCTAATAAAAACGTAGTAATTATAAAAAACTTATGCATCAATGCAAGGTTACATCTTATTTATTTCTCAATTTGAAAATTTACGTAGCACCTATAAATTTAGTATGATGAATATTGTGACAGTGAAAATCATCACAATGAAAATTGTTCACTATAATCAAAGATCATTGCATTAAAATAAGAAAGACCAACAATTATGAAGAAGCACAAAACTAAATATTTTAATAAAAAAAAAAAAAATAAATAAATAACGGAACTTTATTATAGGACAGATGATCACTGTACGTGAAATGGTGAAACTGTGTCAGCGACATAAATTAAACAGTAACTACAATTGAACTTCAATAGACCTAAATTCGTGTTTAGACATATTTAATGCAAGAGTACAATCATTACAAATCTCTAATTGCAATGTGACGATAAAAGAAAAATGTATTTGTAAATTGTAACTGCAACATGGTATTGATGAAAATGTATCTGCAACTTGATGTTGTAATACTGTGTCTATGAGAACATATATTTCATAGTTTGTACTTTAACTCATCTGTAACTGTTGAGCGAAAGTAATAAGAAAGTTGTACTTTATTATTTTAACTGTAACTGACACGCACCTTTAAAAAAACTGTAATTGCATACGACATTAATGAAACTGGTTAACGGATTTGACAATATTAAATTCAAAACACACGAACAAAACTTAACTGCTACTAAACAATTTGCAATATGACACTGATCAAACTATGTAATAATCATTGATAAATTGCAAGTACTAAATTACTCAATACATAGTTGATAAGCTTCAATTTCTTTGCAGTGTTTATTAAAAGCTTTAGCCCATTTTTCTAATGCAACACGATCCTTCTTACTCATTTTATTTCTATTTGCTTTTCGGTTTTTATTTTTGTTTCTATTTGTTTCCTTTTCGTTATATTTTAGAGAAATGTTTTTTCTTTTTTTATCCGACAAAGAATTTTTACGAGCTGAATTTATTTGATGTATTTCATGTGGTGAATCTTCGATATCCTCAAATAATGCCGGCTGGAGGTTCTTCTCGTACGATACATGAGATAAAGATCGACTTGTGGAAGCCAACTCGTTCGGGTATTCGACAGAAGATCCCGAGGACTTTCCCGATATATTTTCTTTATTTTTTTCGGAAGTATCAACTGAGATTTTATCGAAAATGATCGTGTCGGAAATATTCCTTGTAGTATTAACATTTTGTACGAGGAGATCGTAAGGAGAAGGCTCATATTCGCAAGGTTTACCACAGCAAAATGTCCTTATTTCTCGTCTTTCTCGTCTTGTTATATCGAATGTGCTGTTTTTCATTCCACCCGATCTTGATTAGACTGATCTTGCCACAAATGAAAGACTTTTACATTTTATGTTTCTTTGAAAACTTTATTTCCCATTATACCTCAGTGTTTTAAGTTATACAATTTAACCTCTTATTAAACAAGCATACATATTACAACAAAATAAGGCAAATACTTACTAGTTACAAGTTTTTGAACAATTTAAATGTAAAATAGTTTAATACTGAAAAAATTGGCAATGTAGATGATCCCTGGATTTAATGCTATTTTCATTGTATATAATAAAAATAAATATAACTACAAGACTTCTTTTTAAAATTCAAACAATAAAACTGAAAGTCCTTGAAATTTTTTAAAAAAAACAGAATGTAAAATGTTATTATCTTGATTGAGCCCAAAAAACATTATTCTAAATGACAAAAATTTATTTAAACAAAACATTATTTAGGTAGGTTACAATCGTTGTTTATGATAATACCATAGTAACTGTCATAGATATAGTTGCGACAAAGCTTTAAAAGGAAACAAAAATAATGCAGTTATAAATTTATAGATGGAGCCAGACATAAATTATAGTTTAAATAAGGCTCTTCTAAATAAAATCTTTGGAGAGTTTATAATGAGGATCCTTATTGAGTGATATAAATGTCAATATACTTCAAATTAATAAAGACCCATCGAAAATTTTGATTAAGGTTCCAATGTTGATATGAATCGTCAGCCGGATGATTCAAATTACGATTATTTTAAATATGACGAACTTTAGGTCATATAATGTTACAACCTTGGAATGCTCTGTTTGTGCATTCTTGAGGACTATATCTGATTGTATATTCCACTAAGACAAGGTGCAATTGTATTTTTTTCATTCCATTAAAGAGATTATAGCCATAGGAACTGCTCACTGCTCAAGAGATGTGACTAACTAGCAACTCCTTTTAATGATTTTCTACTTAGTCCCTAAGAGTAATCCCTATTTTAGGCTCAAAAGGGAGGGATATACCAACTCCCTTACCCTTACTTAGACCTCGTTACTCTGGACAACACAACGTTCATTGCAAAAAAATGTTACAACTTTACAATACCGATACACCAGGCAATACAGATTTGTCAGACTTTGGCGGGGATAGGTAGAATTGAATCCAGTTAAATGCCTAGGCGTTAGAATATGTAAACTTTGTAACTCTGTCTTAACTAGATATTGCTTTCATTAACCATTTCTGTTTCTGTTATACTTTTTTTCAGGTAAATAATTATGTTTAATTATTCTTGACACTTAATTGGTATTTTAAGCTCTATAGCTCTTTTATTTAATTGTTAAAACATTTTTTTGTAAGGATTAGAAATCCCTCAACTCCACATTAACCATAAAATGACAAATTAGTTCATTTCGAACATTTTATATGTACATGGTCGTGTTCCTCGATTCACTTGAGAGAAATCGATTTTAAATTGCTTGTTAGGATACCTACTAAACGGTATATGAAAATGGAATTGGTGTGTAAATGGTTCTAAACGTAGAAGAAGTGGATTTTGCATGGTATTCAGTGGGTCAACTCTATTGAACTGAATTGATTAGAAATAATATTAATGGAAAGAATGGCTGTAAGGAGTTGATTTAGAATGGAGTGTGGAAGAAAAAGGGTTAAGTGGAGTTGGGGGGGGGGGGGGGGGGGGAGCTTCAAGTAGGGTGGGTGAGCATACACGCGTGCCCTTTAAGTAGCAAGGCATTGGTTAGATTAGGCTCCTCGAGACGCTCCACTGCAGCTTCAATTCGCTTCGAGTTATGATGAAAACACAGGGGGAGAAGGGGGCTATGCTAAACCCGCACAAACAAGACAAGAAGAAACCCCCCCCCCCCCCTTCCCCATTGCTTCTAGTGCACTCTAGTGGCTAATTAGTCAAACTCCTTAAGGAGGAAGGTAGTGGGAGCAAAGTGCGTGTATGTTGCGAACCTTTTTTACGCAGCCGAAATATTACTATCTCTCTCGTGTGCGCATGCTTTTCTGTGTTTTACTGCTTCGTTTTTTTTGCGATCTTGTTTTTCTCAAGGAACCCTGGATGGACCTCTTCTCTTACCCTACTTACCTTAATCACTCATATAGGTACTTGTTCCCTCACTCATTAACACACACACGGGTACACGCATATAGGAATTACGCACTCCTATGTATTAAACTGAAAACACAGGAGAACGGCTCTTATCATTACCAGGGAAGGATTATCTCTGAGGATGCAGTACGTGCATATACGCATGCAGTAAGAATAGCCCTATAAAATTGTAACATTGCTTCCTTTTCTTCCTCTTATAAACTTTCACTTTAAAAACCATCATTATTAGCCTCGTGCATCAATCAATTCCATCATTATTATACGAAACAACAGAGAATTTATCAAGACCAGAGTAACCATTTATATTCAATATTTAATGAATTATATTTATATAAAATTTCACTTTATGAAATATCTTATAAATGAGTCAAATTGAAACCATAAACTAGGTAAAGAATTTCGTGAACTAGGTAAAAAACAGGAGGTTATTCCTTAGGCTATTATAAAAAAAATTCGTCCTTGAATGATTTTCGGAAAGATGCTTTGTGTTAAAGAATCAAGGCTCTTAACATTATGCCTATAGTAATTGGTTAAGTTTAAATAGCTCATAATCAGAGGTGTACTCGCAAATTTTCCTGTACCGCGGAACACCGGGGGATCCGGGCCGGAAAATATTGGGAAATATAACCTCTAAAAACGCGTTTTTATGAATTCTGGAGGTAAAAAATTTACCCTAGGGCCCAAAGGCATGATTAGTGATGAAGTAACAAAACTAAATAAATAGGGAGAATTCCGTAAAATAAAAAAAATAAAAAATGTATTATCTATTATTTTTATTTTTTTATAAAAATGAAATTCAATAAATTTAAAACTCATTTGTTATTTCTTATGACTTTAAAGAATATCCATGCCAAATTTGAAGAAAATCGAACAAAGCGTTTGGTCGTAAGCGCGTAACAAATATTTTCAAACGAAATGCGAAACAGTCCAGTAACCTGGGCAAGACCGGGGAAGAAAAAGTTAAAACATAGACCTCGCTTCGCTCGGTCAACTAGAAGTTTCTTTGTCTTTAGAACATCCAATGAATTTTTTACTAACTTTTTATCTACTAAAGCAGTACCAAAACGACGTTCCATCAACGGTACACTCATGCTCATAATGTTTAGGGCTGGATAAGGAATGTAGATATAAGAGAAAAAAAATGGCTCGACAAATGCGATCCAAACTTTATCATATTCCACAATATCAAGTTAAATTTATGTATTATTAAAAATATTTAAAACGTATTCTACAGATGATTGTAAATACTTCATTTTGTATTTTCTGCTTATATAAATAACGATTAACTATATTTATCTCCAGTAGGGAAAAAAAGTTATGATTTTGAATTAGTTTAGAGGGACTAAAACAGGTCTTTTCATTCCTGAACTCAAAAAGTAGGGAGAAAAAGTAAAAGTAGGGCGAAAAAGTAAAGTAGGGGAAAAAAGTAAAGATTGCAACTTAATTATTTTATAAATAGTAGAAAATGAATGGCTAATGTAATGAAGTTGTTGAAATCAGGTTGGCGGCACTGCGCTTTTTTGACCATGTTTATATTTGTTTATAACCTGCATCTAAATAACCGTCTATTTGAGTTTAATTCCAATTCTTATTTGTTTTTAATATTGAATCTCTTATATCTGCTATTAAAAGTGCTAATAATTATTGTTATTTATTAAAATAATAAATAAAAACCGTGCAATGGACGAAAATGTGAAATGTGTCGGGAGATATAATATTGTATGTACCTCGTGAGTAAAGTGCCATTATTCCCCTCGCGATAATTATCTCCCTCGGCTGCGCCTCGGGAGCTAATTAGATCTATTCCCTCGGCTGCGCCTCGGGAATTAAAGAAGTCTAATTGCCTCGGCTTCGCCTCAGGATTTAGGGACCATGGTTCCTTCGGCTTCACCTCAAGAACCAAATTTTTCGCTCAGAGAATAATGGCTTACTTTACTCCCTAGGTGCATAAATAACTATTTCATCAATACCTCTAAATCTATATTTTTCACGGGAAATCGACTTACATCGTTAGACTCGTGTTAAAATGGGCCACATTAGATTAAAATTTTCGGAACCGTTTTCGAGAAATAACGTTTTTTCTCGTCATGATTTTTTCGGAGGTAAAATTTTTAAGGAAAAAAAAAACTTAAAAAGCCCAAGAAATAATGCATTTTTGCCGCTTGTTTAGTAAACACCCTGCATATGTAGTAAAATGTTGGAATACACTATGTGAAAATAGTTATTTATTAATATGTGCACGAGCTTTCATTTCTATGAATTAGTTAAGATAAGTACTTCAATCAAATCATCAAGTCGAATAACAGCTTAATACGATCATAAAACAACATTGTTAAATTGATTGAAGAAACCATAACACAAATAGTTTCAGATCATACTTAAATTTAAATGATTGTCGAATTTGGAAACAAAACAAAAGAAAGAAACCTAATTTTTAAGGGTTATAAGAAAAATACGGGGGAGGGGTGGGCAAAATAAAGGTTGTCAGCAGACAAATTGATGTGGGAGTATAAAAAGCAAAAAGGAAGATTTACAGGGCTCTGTGTATACTTTGACATATTGTCCGAAATACAGGGGAGCTAATAAGGCGTCAGGAAGGGAGGGCCGTAAGGGAGAGGGAGGCTACAAATATAGACTGACAGATTGCTGCGGTACGGGCCCCGAGACCAAACGAGTTGGCTCCTTGAAAAAGTAAATAGAACCTTAATTAATGAGGCGGAGAGAGGCAAGACTTAGGGGAGAGCAAAGAGTAATGTCGTATATCAGGGCGGTGATGCGCTTAGGGAGTAACCGAGGAGAACCTAGGCTACAGTAAGAACAGTAAAGATAAAGCAAACATAAATACAACAGGGTGAAGTATGGCAATCCTCTCGTTACCTTACTACAAATTAGGATTCTGCAAGAGGTAATCAGCATCGTTTAATCAGTCATGCAGGTTTTTTTTTCTTACATTGAAGTTTGTTTAATGTAACCGCTTTTATACTTGCAGAAACAATAAACATCAGTACTTTTAATTAAAATGCAGTAATTAAAAGTCAGTTTCTCGATCAAAAAGAGAACTAGAATGCGCCACCGTCTTTGGTGTTCTAATCAAGGAGAACCTAATATAGACAAGAACAAGAGTGGAGTTTCTCTCTCATTTTAACTCTAAGAGATTCAAGTCCCACTTTAAAAAAGTTTACATAGACTACATCACAAACATGAGCATCTACCTTGGGCTAGAATAGAGTATGAATGTCATTATAAAGGTATATAAGTCAAATGAAACATCAGAATTGATAACAGCTAATGGAGGAGTCTATATAGTTAAAATTTGGAGTATGTTGATAATTAATCAAATTTCGACCATTTTCTGTAATTACAAATATTTTTTTATTTTAAAACAATAAATACATTGTTAAAACAATAAATACAAAAGGATTACCGAAGTAACTTAAGTAAGGTAAGTCATTTTGTTTTTACACCTATCTTAAATTTTGAATAAAAAATGTACGCAATAAACTTTATTCAATGGTAATTTTGGAAGTGAGAGTCAATGTTGTGTAATATTTAGATAAGAGTATTGTTTAGGTTATTTTGATATTATTTTATTTACACGGTAGATTTTTTTTCTCTTAACAAAACGGAATAGAGAGAAAAAAAATTTCCTTCATTTGTTATAAAAAAAATATGGGAAAAATTGTATTTTTAGAATACCATGGCGTATAATCAAGCCTACGAAGAGTCCCCCCTACCTTTTTCTGCACCTTTACCAATTTAATTTCAGCTCTTCTTCTTATAGCATCCAAAAGCCCGGGAGACTTTTCCAATAATCCGCATTGAGGGAGACAATCGTTTTGAAAATGAGGTTCTCCACGGGAATATATATAAGATAACGTAGAGGGAAAAGAAGAGAAGAGAATTATGCTGAAAATCAGGACTTGTTCCGAGTTAAAGGATGGATTGAAGGAATGGATGTGCTCATCCATTTCTATTTCATTGATATTCAAAGCAATTCTCTTTATTCTGCTCTTCCTTTTTTTATTTTTAAGGGAAAACGGTATAAGGAATGCGAGCTGTTGAGAGAAAAGTGGAAACACAACACGGATTGGTATTTCCCAAAGGTAATTCCTTTTTATTTATTTTTAGATCCTATTTTTTCAGCTTACCCCCATTGATATTCGTGTCAACTATCAGACTTTCAGAACGAAAATAAATTAAAGTGAATATATACTGTATACTTTTGTATAAAACCAATAGTGTTCAAGGAGTAAGCAATTTTCTAAAGCTTTAAATTCTGAAAATCAAAAGAAGAAAGATAAGTTAATAAGTTAAGTGCTAAGGTAAGAAAGTTAAGTTAATAAGTTAAGTGCTAAGGTTACTTTTATTTTATTAAAGAAATATTGATGAAGGTATTACTAAAATAAGAAAGTTTTAAGGTCTGAACTTTTAAAGTCATATCTTTAAAAAAAAATATAACACAAATTGAACGAGAAAAGCTCATGTTATATCCTTCAAAAAATTATAACACTGTTTGAACGAGAAAAGCTCGTCATATCCTTAAAAATAAATTATAATACTAATTGAACGAGAAAAGCTCGTCATATCCTTAAAAATAAATGATAATACTAATTGAACGAGAAATGCTCGTCATATCCTTAAAAATAAATGATAATACTAATTGAACGAGAAATGCTCGTCATATCCTTAAAAATAAATTATAACACCAATTAGTTCTGCCTCATTTAGTGACGAAATACACCTTAGCATATGATGTATGGGAGTGACATAGTTACTTGCAGGTGGACTAAGACTAAACTAATAAACAGGTCAAGTGTGTGCTGGTCAGCACACAGCGAGGGTCCGTAGGCAACACAATACTGTTTAAGTAGTACCTATTGATGTACCTTTTAAAATGCTAAAAAGCCTACTTCGAACTATCCAATGGGTCAAAAAATAAAATGAGAAATACTTCTTGCATACGAGTCCGCAAGACAGTGAGATATTTTTATGTTTTCGCTTTGCGTAAACTACAGACATAAAATGAAATAAAATCGGTAATTTATTCAAGTAATTGATTAAAGTAGATGGAAGATAATTTTTATTCTTATCTCCACAACGGCACTGCCGCGGCTTGATTACAAAATTCTGAATTCAAAGGCGCCGGCCCGCCTTCAACGAATTGTTAATATGCCATCATACTAGGTAGGCCGAGAGGGCTGAGAGTTGATGGCAATCTCCTGTACTTTCCTAACTCCCTGTCACACGTATAAATCTTTTCGACTCTCTTCGGCCCTATGATGTACGGTGGAGGGAGGCCCAACAGCTGGAGACTGGATTACACACCTCCTATAGCTTTTTAACTCCCTGTTATACTTTTCTGAGTTTTTAAGGTAACAGTAACGTAACGTTTTTGACTTATGTTCCATAGCCTAAACATAAAAATGTCAAAAAAAAAAAAAAAATCGAAATTTCCAAAAAGTGGTATCTTTACTTTTGGTCGAAGAATGTTTTTTCAGATTTTTTGCACCTCACATAAGCGAGATAGAAGGGGGACACTTTTCCCATCAACTTCAAACTCGTCTACGCTAGCCCTATCCAAGCCTATGACCAAAAATTATATATTTTTGTAATCAGCTCGACGTACCCTTTCATATGATACCCCACACGGTGTCCAAAAAAATATTTTTTTTTAACCCTTAAGTTTTTTACTCTAATCTTTTTGAAAATATTTTCTTTAAGTTGCTATATTTTTAAAATGTGTGGGTAGGTACTATACTCATATATGCCAAATTTCAAAGTGATCGGACGAAAGGTGTCACCGTGAGAGCAGGACAGACGGACTGACAGACAGACACACGCAGGAAAATATAAGGGTCCTTGGTTACGTACCCTAAAAAGGAGATCAAAAGGGAAACTAATAATTTAATTGTGACCCTAAGTTCTTTTTTGTTGAGACCTAATTTTGTGTAACTTGATTATATATATCTATATATATATGTATATATATATGAATAAATTCTCGACCGTAAATATAAACAGAAAACAAACAAAACTCAGGTTTCGGTCACAAAAATCGTCTTTATGTTACAATCCCGACGTTTCGGTTTTTACTTAAAACCTTCTTCAGGGGCCGTAAAACATCTAAACAACGACTCACGAGTCGTTGTTTAGATGTTTTACGGCCCCTGAAGAAGGTTTTAAGTAAAAACCGAAACGTCGGGATTGTAACATAAAGACGATTTTTGTGACCGAAACCTGAGTTTTGTTTGTTTTCTGTATATATATATATATATATATATATATATATATATATATATATATATATATATATATATATATATATATATATTATGTTTTCAAGCACAAGTATATTATAATTATATATTTAAAGATACCTTTTTCTTAAAAAAAGATAGTGTAGATGAAAATAATGAAATAATACAGTTTTCCTTTTTTTCTCAAATGTTTGTTGTAACTTTCTGTTCAATATTTTACCCCACATATCTTTTTCCCTCTATTAAAACTCTTCTGGCTTTAATTTTCCACCATTTCTCTACCAGTTTAACTTTAACACAAAAACTTTATTTTTCTCTTTATATGAAAAAGTTCAAAATGAAACACCGTGCGATTATTATGTTACATATAGTGAAGTTCACAATATATGTCAAAAATACCGCGGAAATTTTAAGGGAAAAACTTTTAATACGGGTTCTATAAAAGTGGTTTAAAGTTAGACGCCCGAAAATTTGGTAAGAATAAGTGGATTATTGATCGCCAGGTTGTGGAGTTGTTCTATAACAGGGTCAACAGCGAAGGCTCCAGATATGAGTGGAACTGGATCTTCATACCTCTTCACTTTATTGACTTTGTTCTTAACATTTTTTTCTTCTCTTACTTGAGTTTTAACTATAGTTTTTAACTTTTAACTTGGTCCTGTCTTAGCTTTTCCTTTTATGTTAGATTTTCAAGTCTTTTTTTTTCACTTTGATATGAAACTTGAAGAGAAAAACGTGATTTAAGACGATCTACTTCAAAACTTTTTTTTTTAAATTTACTTCTCTCGTTTTCTTTTTAAATAATTTATGTTTTGTGATTTTTCCCCCCTCAACTATATATTTTTTTTTTTTGGCAATGGTTAAACCTTCACTAAATAAAAGTATTGACCAAAACAACTACGTCTGATTTATTCTATTGTTGACATGTCCTTGCAACCCCTGTCTTTATTCATTTGTGTTGCAGTCCCCTTTAAATTTCGATTAAGTTGTCTATTTGTGGGTCTTCAAAAACCAACTACGATTTTTGTGATATTTCTTCCCTTATTTGGGACATTATCAAGCTGGACAATCCATAATGTAG
Source organism: Gerris lacustris (assembly GCA_951217055.1). NCBI lineage: Eukaryota > Metazoa > Arthropoda > Insecta > Hemiptera > Gerridae > Gerris > Gerris lacustris. The sequence goes on from OX578282.1 coordinate 21,460,064, forward strand.
AGACTATGAGAGTCATAGTTCAATCTCAGTACATGACTTATGTATCTGTGTGTGAGATGTGCATATAATAATTCAAATTAATTTACACGTCGGATTTTGCAACTTTATAATGTCCCAATGTAGGGAAGAAATATCGCAAAAAAACGTAGTTGTTTTTTTATTATACCCCTGAAGACCTAAAATATAGACAACTTATCTTTATTCTATTTTCCATAATATGAAATTATTATCTTGAAAAAATAAGTATAATAAAAAATCAAAATTGAATTACAGTGATGTGTTGCAGTAAAAATAATTACAACAAATTAGATAATTTGAGATCATTAAATAAAATACAAGATAAAAAAAAAATAATATAAGGTAATTACATTATTAATTTACCGACAATTAGCGAAATTAATAGATTTTTTTGTTCTTATTTTTAATATAGCTATGCACGCTAATTTTTCATTGTCTATTAAATTATAATAGGTAAGTATACAATAAAATAACACATTTATCCTGACAAGATGAATTTTCGTTTCAAGGCCATGCCAATTAAATATAATTAAATAAACATGAATGTATGCTTTTAATTAATATGTAAATTTAAAATTAATCTGCATTTTGAATTAATGATAAACTAATTAATTGGTTACGGAAACAGGGGAGACGAGACTAATCAGGTATGATAAAACCGACAAATTTGACTATATATACCTACTTTTTTCCCTAGTAAAATCTGGATATACTGTGTATTTGTATTATTTATTATTCTCTAACCTCCTCTGAAACTTTTTGACCATCTCTAACCAGATCGAGCCACTTTCGATGTCAATTTTTTTAATATCTTTTTATTACTACGTTTTTATTAGCTTGCTTTCTTGTTTGTGTGTCCAGTATAAAACCTTGCAATCGATTTTTAATTAACTTCCCGAGTAGCTAGACATTTTAAACTTTTAGAATAGCTCAGAACACGATGGCAATGCATTATTTCAATACTTTTAGCCATCTTTCAGCAGAATTTAATTCGTTTTTAGCAAATTTTTCTGTATGGAAAGTTAGTTCGGAAAAAATCCGCAAGTTATTTCATTTGTTTTTACGTGACCCATATTTACGATCTTCATTTTGACGGGTTTCAAATGTATTATTTTTACTTTCTCATATAAAGAGAAAGTATTGTGATGGCGCGAAAATTCGATTTTGAGATTTTGATGGATTTACACGTTTTGAGGTCCCCTCAGTCCAAAGAAGTGGTTTATATAAAATGTCTGTCCGTCGTCTGTCGTCTGTCTGTGCAGACGCCTGGAGCCTAAACTACTGTGCCGATTTTGACGGAATTTGGCATATATGTTCAAAAAAATCATTCGGCGAAATCGAGAAACGAATTTTAGCTACAAATTTGGGGGCGCTACCCACCAAAAACTCTGAAAAAAAATATTTCTCGAAAACAAAATATTTCGAAAAAAAATATTTCGGTTTAATTTTTCTGCATCTGTACTTCTTTACTTGAACACATTTTTTTTCTCTTACCGTCCCCTACACGGGGGCATATCGATGGCACTGTTTAGATTCGGTGTTGGCGAGATCCGTTGTACAAAGATTTGTCCTTTTGTAGGTTAAAGATCAGCTGTAGTTTGTTGTCATTTATATGAAGTAAGTAAATTCGGAACTATTTATTTTTTTTCACTAATATTGTATATAACAATAACAATTATATAATCAACACTACATATGATTCGACAGAAAATTTAAAAACGTAGTATATAAAATGTTCTTTTTATCTTGTAATTATTAAATCTATTGTTCCCTGTTTAATACTATTCAAATTATATTTTAAAAGTGACATCATCAAATAGAAGTCTCTGTCAAGATTGGTGACTCTAGTGGTTTTTAACTTATAGACATGAATGAGTGAGTGGTATTTAGTATATATATTTATTTTTAGTTTAAAGGGTTTGATCACAAGAGGACTTTCATTTCGGTCTGTTGACAACGTGCGGAAAGCGACCTCGGATTCTAAGATCTATCTGTTTGCAAAATGTCACTGGTTGGGATATTGAGGAGAGGCTGCAGAGCTTCATTAATATTAAGTAAAAGAAGCGGGGGAGTGCGGATACAAGACAGTCTGTTATGTCGACCCATCTGACAAGAGATAAGATACTGTACATTGTCTACTGGAGCCGAGATGATGTAAACTTTATATAACATTCTGCAACAGGCAACATTCATACCTTGTTATAAGTTTAATACTATAATTGCTATACTGCTTATTTCATTCTCGGATAAAACAGAATAATAGTTCTTAATTTAAAATCATTATTTATAGTAAGACAGAAATTCTGGCCAACCAACTCATCCTTTATTTTGATATTTTTGACATTTTAAAATTTGTTTGAAATTTTTAAGTGTATCCTAAGCGGAGATATCGTCTGAAGTGACATATACACATACATATATACATATACATACATACATAAAAAAAGTGTTAAATATTAGGAATCGATTCAGAATGGTCTAAAACGCATTTCCATGGAGGAAATTTTCAAAAATTCACATCACAAAAATTTTGAAGCCATTTCAATAGCTTAATTTTCTTCGAAAATTCGCTAAAAGAGTAGTCTATGTCAAGATTGGTGATCCCAGGTAGAAAAAATAACTGAAAGAGGTCAGTTAATTCAAAAGAACTCGATAAGTGAACATTTGAATCCTAACATTCATCACAATATCAAACAAAGATTTTGACAGAACATTTGACACCTGATCCGGATTGAAACGACTAAATAACAGTGGAAGTTTTGGATAAAATATGGTTTGAATTAAAACACTATTGAAGGTCTAACTGCTAAAGGTTGGAGAGAAGTGATGGTGAGATTATTTTTCTTAATTATGTACCTAAACCAGGTAAAACAGATCGCCAGCCTGTTAATTTCAAATGTAAATTTGAATCATCATAGTTATTAATCAGTTATAGACATCACGCAATACATATCAATTAAGCATTATATTCTCCTCATTTGAATAAGTTGTTCATAATGAATATTTTATTTAAGATTGGTATCAACCATTCTTATTATAAATGGTAAGATGATCGCCAACATGACTGTATTACTGCACTTTATCACTGAACCAACGATGTGAAACTGCCCAATCAAAAAACAATGCGATTAAAACTCAATGGCTATTCCATGTATCCCAGAAAAGTTTCAAATTATAATTTTGGAAGAATTACACTCTGGTCACCTAGGTAAGCAGAAAATGAATGATTGGCAATAATTTTCTGTTACAAGAGAAGAATGGATAATGGCATTGAAGAACTGGCTCATATTGTTGTTGTCAAAAGCAATATGAGCCAGCAAAAGAAAAAGGCCACATTTGGGAAACAAAAACCTTCAGAACCTTGGGAAAGACTTCACATTGACTTTGATGATGCCTTCAGTAAATGGATTAATGTGACCCCTAATAAATCTTCTTCTTCAGAATGGCGTATAAGTCAACTTAAACGTTTGTTCACCATTTTTGATTTACCATAAATCTTAGTCTCACATAAAGGCCCAAAGTTTACCTTCTTAGCTTGCACTACATACCTAACTCAAAATAGAATTTCACATAAGACTACAACACCGTTCCATCTAGCTATGAATGGGCAAGCTGGCAGATTTGTTCAAACTGTGAAGAAGGGCCTTGCATCCTTCGAGGAAGACATTGGAAAGAAAAGTGAGAAACTAATAAAAAACTGTTAATCCAGCTGCGGAGATCGGAATATGAGCTAATATTTGGGTGGAGTTAAAGTTGAAAAGTTAAAAATTATATTGTATATTTAATAATTCCTATTTATAAATAATATACTTAAAGCACATAGATAGGTGTATAACACGCGTTAGCGGTTGAATCCATAAGGATTCAACCGCTAACGCGTTGAGCATATCGTGTGCGGCTCTTGAATGACATTGATTTGGCCAGAACTTATATGGATTACTGATAAATTTCCTAAGGTCTGACCGGAATGTTAGTTTAATGTGTTGATCGTGTGGCTCTTGAAAATGCATTGATTTGGCCAGAACTTATATGGATTGCTGACAAATTTCTTAAGATCTGACCGGAATGTCTGTTAATGTTCACCAACTTCCCATTCGACCCGTTTGACCATGTCTTCTGTGAACACGTCTTCAGGTGGGCTACTCTAGCTACTTCATACCTTTAGTTCCCTTTAAAAGCTGTATCATCACAGAAGACGATAAGATACACATAAACCTACCTAATTAAAGATGCTTTAATATGCAGTTGTTAGAAAGTTAGCAGGTACTTATAATTTTGCATATAATGAGACGATGTATATTCTTTAATTTGCAGTATTAATGATAATTTATAGGATTATTATATCTTGTTCAGGATTTGTATAAGAGTTAGTATAACATTAATTTTAAAACCGAGGTAAGCAACAGTATTTATACAATGTGGTATAACTTACTGTACTAATGTGCTTTTAAAACCTCGCGATTGGAGAAGAAGAAGCACGATAAATCAGACTTAAGTCTTTGAATTCCATATAAATTTTACTTTGAGTATAACTTTGTACAGTGGATTACATGAAATTAAATGTATATAAGCGAATTCATTTTAAAGTACAAGGCAAGGGGTCGAGGTACTTAGATACTTACGCCATATTTAAAAGTATGACTTGTGTAATCAGAAAGCAGTAGCTGGTTGAAGGAGATTACAGTAGCTGGCTGTGTACAATATACGTCTAATGAACTGAGTACACACGATCTACTAGGACAGATAGACCTTACGATTTCAACCAGAAGAACACCATTAAAGAAAGCTTATAGACTTGCCTTTTGATACGAATTATTGAGCAATACATTCCCCCTTGCAATCGACATTATCTTCATTTTTTTTTTTTTTTTTTTTTTTTTTAACAATCAAGGACATTTAAGCAGAAAATAGTTTAACCATAAAAAGTAAGGGACCAAAACAAAACTAATAGAATACCGTTTTAAACAAACGATATCAGATAAAAAAGGAATCTTTGTTCCAATTAGTAAGTTTATTTATATATTTTCTGTTTCTTATTCAAGGATTTTCCATATTTTTAAAGTCCAAAGTCAATAGAAGAATCTTAAACAGTGTAAAAACAAAAAATCGGGTACGGGGTACCTCGGAACTTTTCCTCACTTCAGAGGCCACTAAAGTGGCCTCTCCTGCTGCATCGCAGCAGGAGGAAGCAGCATTGGACGTGGTCAGTACTTGGATGGGTGACCGTTCTGAACTAACTGATTTATTATTATTCTTAAAAAAAACCTTATTTTTAATACCTATATTTTATTTAATTATTTGAAGTTTGGCGGTATTTTGACAGATGTAAACAAACTTTGACGTCATCAAAATTATCGCACTAATAAATAATTATATTCGCTTATAACTTTTAAACTAATTAATGGAATTTCATCGGTTTTTTTTATATTTGTTCCTTAATTATTTCCGGTTCCAACGATATGCTATATGTCAAAAACCTATTTATACTTTCAGTATTATTAACCGTCAAAGTTTAAAAATTCAAAAATTTATAACTTCAAAATGGAGGCCAAAATCAAAATGAAATTTAGTGTGCTTGTTTGTCATACAGAGAGGTACATTTGAGCCAAATTTCAACTCGATCAGGACCATTTTCGATTTATTACGGTTTTTTAAAATTTTTGATGACTCAGCAAACTGGGTTCAAGATGGCGGAAAAATTTGATTTTCCGGGCGGCACAACTACAGGTAAGCACTGATTTTTCTGCGAAGTTTCAACTCTCTAGGTTAAATACCTTGGGCGCTACGATGATAACACACATACATACGTCATGCTGAAAACCACTCAGGAGGTCTTAAAAACACCTAAAACGGATAATTCCGTTGAAATCTCGAAAAAAAAAAATGTTTGGTGAAAACAATACTTTTCCTACTATTAGTATTGAGGAAAAGTAAAAAACTACTGAGAAGGGTGTTATTTATAGAATTTTGGTCTAATCTAAGCTAAATAATTTCTAGGTTGACAATTTTTTGCGGTTATATATAGCGTATTTTACTTTATGGGAGTGCGGATAGTTTTAGGAAATTTTATTTTTTGCATTAGGCATTGCACCTTTTTGAAAAATTTAATAAATAATTGTAAGGGTTAATAAGGGCACTCACCCGAATTTGAATAAACTTGGAAGGTTTGTCAAACGCAGTCTACTGATATGTAGTTTCATAATAATTTGAAACCGAAGCGCAAATTTTTTATTGAATAAATTTAAATTTGACCCCACTCGGAATCGATGTAGGCCCAAACAACCAAGCTTTTAATTCCCTATTGGGATCACATTATTTATAAGGTAGTATAGGTCGTGAGGAAGCTATGTGTCACACTACTTAACAGACTATTTTAACTTGGTTGATTAGCGGTGATATTTGTAAAAAATAAGGGGAATTAATAAACATTTTGAACCAAATAGAAGCTTTTAAAACTCAAAACTTCATAATTTATACGGCTTTTAAAGAGGAGAGGGAAAAAACATTAAAATGCACTCTGCCAATTGAATTCGAGATAAGCCCATTTTAATACAATACCAGTGAAGATTTTCTATTTCGTAGTTTCAGTTCAAGTTCTTTGGGGTCCTTACCTTCGAAATTAGGGTTAATTATCGGCAATTAAGGACCCTATAAAATGTAATTATAGAGACAGAAGAGTTCAAACATATTGACTAGTTTGCTAAAAGTTATGTTTCGAACTAAAACCTAAAAATGTTAAAAATAACCAGCGATATCCAATAACTATTTTTATAATTTTTCATGACTATAATCGTATTTCATCGAAAAATATAAAATTCCGAGTTGCTTTATTCTAAAACTTAATTATTATAACGATTGACTTTGATATTTATAAGATTTATTTTTTCCACTTTAATTAACTAGGTTATAAAATAAATTTTATAGGTTTGAAACATGAATGAGTTGTTGAGATTAGCTCCAAGGTTATAAATAGAATGTCTCGACAATTTGTTTTTATTTTATTAAACTAATAATAAAAACTAGTTGATTATTTGCAATTTTCCAGGAAATGCGATTAAAAAAATAGATAAAGTTATTAAAAGTGTCTACACATATTGACTCACTAAAAATATATAAATTTCTTTTATCTACGATTGATACGAAATATAAACATTATATCTCTGTTTAGATGAGTAGAAAGTGATTATTTACGTACTTGTATTCATTGCGCATGGGCGTCTCATGGTTCTGAAGAATTCCTCTTCTTTACCGCGCTAGCGTGGTAAAGAAGAGGAATTCTTCAGCTTTACGCACGATTAGCGAGTTTGTTTACATTTAACAAAACTAATTTGCTATTCTTTTATAAAAGTAACTGTTTATATCGAGTTTTCAGTGAAAAACAATGAATGGATCAAGTGGTTTTGACGAAAATGTAGAGAATAATACTCCTCCAGAAATAATTAATTCGGCAAAAAATACAACTCAAGATTAATGCCATCTTTATCAAGAGAAGAGATACGAACTTACATACAGCAAGTTTATTTTTTTCTGTATTTATTATTTAAATCTAACAATCGTAGATAAAGTACGGTACGCAACTCGTGCGAAAAGGCATTTTTCATTGCTCGTGTGGTTTTACTACCCTCGCTATCACTCGGGTGCAAACTCCACACTCGCATGCAAAATGCTACTTTCCGCACTCGACGCGTAATGTACTATTAATTTACATATAGGTATTATATTAACACTTTATGAATTCAAATTAATCCCTTTTAATGTTATTAAATATTATTAGTATTTAAAAATAACATTACCCTATAAAAAAAGTAATAAATTATTTATTTTTACAATTTATTAAATTTATAATTCTCAAGAAAAAGAAAACGATTATTATAGCGAAAAAAGTAAATTCCATTTTTTACTTTCTCATATAAAGAGAAAGTATTGTGATGGCGCGAAAATTCGATTTTGAGATTTTGATGGATTTACACGTTTTGAGGTCCCCTGAGTCCAAAAAAATGGTTTTTAAAAAATGTCTTTCTGTCGTCTGCCTGTCGTCTGTCGTCTGTGCAGACGCCTGGAGCCTAAACTACTGGGCCGACTTTGACGAAATTTGGCATACATGTTCAGAAAAATCATACCCCGAGGCGAAATCGAGAAATGAATTTTAGCTCCAAATTTAGGGGCGCTACCCCCCAAAAACTCTGAAAATACGTGAAAAAAAATTATTTTTCGAAAACGGTTCCGACTATTTGGATTAAACAATTCTAAAATATAGTCCATTTAAATACGAATCCAACGATATAAGCCGTTTTCCCGGGAAAAATCCAGTTCCTGAGAAAAAAGCTTAAAACGCGGACCGAGAGAGCCCGGGTTCGATTCCCCGCCCAGGAGAAGTTATTTTTATGATACATTTTAATGAAATGCTCAATAATAATTAAATTTACATACGAAAACTAATAAATGGAAAACACTGGGCTAAATAATTATATGAACTCGTATATGAGAAAGTTTGTCTGAGTTGTCTCGGACCGATTTTTTTTTTTTATATGTTAAACAGGTTACTTCAAAAACGTTTCCAAAACATTTTCATGTTTGCAAGGACATTTTTATAATAGATAGGTAGTATTTTTGTGAAGAACAATAGATTAGCAAGAACCTACATATAAAATTGTACAGTCTGTAGCTAAATCATTAATATTATAATTGATAATAACTAAATGATAAATTATTATTGTCATTTTTCTGACAAAAATCAAATTTGACAGGACTATAATGATGTATCTACTCGTTCGCACGAATGCCAAGGCGAATGTGTAGTTAGTAGTTAGTTCCCCTACCCGCTCGTAGATTTCGCGGTGGAAGCGGATTTTTGGGACAATTCAAAGGCTTGAATTGACGAGGCGAATCCTCAACTAGTGTGGTGTACAAGGTCAGTTCACGTGGTGGAGACGAACGAATGCCACTCTCGAGTGCCGGCGATTCACGAGCACGAATGTTTAGATGCGGTATTGCTTATTAAATAAAAAATCGTCCGTTTTCCGTGGGCCACCCAATACAAACATATTCTTATTATTTTTATGAAAACTAAGTGTACCCTGTAGAATGATTATTATCATAATATGTTTGGATTCTTGAAGAGTAGGAAGAAGAAGAAGACTAGTGCTGTTTCATGCTAGATGGCAACGTTTCGGCTACACGAGCCATTTTCCAGCCTCTATCCTATACATAAATTCTGTGCTTAAATTGAAAAATTAGGCAATTAATATCAACCAAGAGAAAACAAAATAGATGCAGCTTAACAAGGAAGAACAGAAGAACAAGAAGAAACAGAAAACTTTGAAATATCTTTATTTTTAGTTATAATTTTAAAAAGGCCGACAGTTTCACCTATTTAGAAATCCGAAATTAATAGCCTAAATAAAACCCAAGAGGAAATAAGCAAAGAAGAATAATACTGGTAGGTAGTAGAGCATACTAGGCTAATATAAAAATTTCTAGATCCAAAGTACTATGTACTGAAGAAAATCAAAATGAATCTATAAACATTTCTCGTAAGACCCCTAATATGTTATAGATCTGAAAAGTGGGTTTTTCTTAGCAAAGATATAACACTCCTTAGATCCTTCGAAAGAAGAATAACGAGAAAAAAATACTAGAAGGTGTACGCGAGGAGCAAGTTTGGAGAATTCGGACCAAAACTATAGTAGATTATTTTCTCGGTCATGAAGACATCATCAGGTTTGTAAAAAGTGCGAGGATAAGATGGCTTGGCCATGTTAAAGATATTTTTTGTTTTATTCTAATTTATACCATGAACATCAATTTCCTGCAGTAAAAGTGATATGAATTTTACTATCACTTAGTTTATACATAGGGGTTTATACATGGAAAGGGAGGTTAAAGTACTAAATACTAAATACCGTCACACTTTACGACTACATGTCCTTTCCTTTACCTATCCCACTAAGCTAACGAGTTGTACCTCTACTATGAGCAACGTAGAAATTTATCGCCTCTCTTAAAATGTAAGCCAGCTCTGCTTAGCGTAACTTCGATGTAGTTTTGTTTAAAGTCTTTTTAAACACGTCTGTTGTTGAAGTTATATTTGAGGTTCTACTTATTCTTGAGACATACTCGTAAGGTAGTTAATATTCTGCTGGCTTGCGACCTATTAACTGCTAATATATTTAAGCTCGTACTAATAACTGATTAAGAACTGAAATATGGCTTTTCATACGCTCACTAGCTGAGGAACTTCAGTAATTCCAGATGATTAAGAAAGTGAAAGACACCTGATGTCCTTTTACGGCGGCACTTTGTCCCTGCATGGCTTTACACAGACTTAGCCAAGCTTCTTATCTACTTTAGCCTCGCGAAACTCGGCTCCAATCTCCTTAGTTACTTGCGAAAGAACAACACCTTAAGACAAACATCTGTTCTTCACTCTTAAAAGGATAATCTCTGACGGATCTTCCTTGAAACGCATAGTACCCTATCTTACTTAAGTATGCATTCCGTAACAAGCTATTAATAGTTTGTAGTTGCATCTTGTAATGCAACACCTTCAGATCATGATGCAAAAATTATAGCACGCATTACACTTAACACTTAAAGTATAGGCAGTGGCGTACACAGGGGGGGGCCCAAGGGGCCCTGGCCCCCCCCGAAATTATTACATAACTTGGACCCGCCATACATTTAAAACCAAACAAACACAGTAATGACAGATGCATTCGAATTGGCTGTAAAAATTTTCCAATAAAAGGAATTATTTAAGGATTATCTTATGGTGTGTATACACTTAATCACCCCAAATGACCTCAGCCCGAATTTGCCGATAGAATTAAATTCATTCAACACTATACCGGCCCGATTGTCGGCTGGGCCCGGATTTTGCCGATGGAATTTAATTTATTAAACACTATAACGCCCCTACAGTCGGCTGGGCCCGGATTTTGCCGATGGAATTAAATTTATTAAACACTATAACGGCCCTACAGTCGGCTGGGCCCGCATTTTGCTGATGGAATTAAATTTATTAAACATTATACCGGCCCGACTGTCGGCTGAGCCCGGATTTTGCCGATGAAATTATATTTATTAAACACTATAACGGGCCTACAGTCGGCTGGGCCCGGATTTTGCCGATGGAATTAAATTTATTAAACACTATAACGGCCCTACAGTCGGCTGGACCCGCATTTTGCTGATGGAATTAAATTTATTAAACATTATACCGGCCCGACTGTCGGCTGAGCCCGGATTTTGCCGATGGAATTATATTTATTAAACACTATAACGGGCCTACAGTCGGCTGGGCCCGGATTTTGCCGATGGGATTAAATTTATTAAACACTATAACGGCCCTACAGTCGACTGGGCCCGCATTTTGCCAAATGAAATTTCATTTATTAAACACTATATAACGCCCCTACAGTCGGCTGGGCCCGGATTTTGCCGATGAAATTAAATTTATTAAACACTATAACGGCCCTACAGTCGGCTGGGCACGGATTTTGCCGAGGAATTAAATTTATTAAACACTATAACGGCCCTACAGTCGGCTGGGCCCGCATTTTGCCGATGGAATTAAATTTATTAAACATTATACCGGCCCGACTGTCGGTGGCTGGTCTCGGATTTTGCCGATGGAATTAAATTGATTGAACATTATACCGGCCCGACTGTTGGCTGGGCCCGGATTTTGCCGATGGAATAAAATTTATTAAACTTATACCGGCCCGACTGTTGGCTGGGCTCGAATTTTGCCGATGGAATTAAATTTATTAAACTTATACCTGCCCGACAGTCGTCTGGGCCCGGATTTTGCCGATGGAATTAAATTTATTAAACTTATACCAACCCGACTGTCGGCTGGGCCTGATTTTGCCGATGGAATTAAATTTTTAAACATTATAACGGCCCGACTGTCGGCTGGGCACGGATTTTTGTCGATGAAACTAAAACTATTAAACACTATAGCGGCCCGATTGTGGCTGGGCCGAGATTTTTGCTGATGGAATTAGATTCATTGAATTAATTTAGGATGCATGAAATAAATCGGCTCATTTGCCGACTTGGCCTTGATTTTTGCCAGTGGAACTAAAAACATTAAACTTGATCGACCCGATTGCCGGCTGGGCCTGGATTTATGCTGATGGAATTAGATTCATTGAATTAAATTAGAATGCATAAACTAAATCGGCCCGATTTCGGCTGGGCCCGATTTTTCGCCATATTTGCTATAGAATTAAGTGCATTGAATTGATTAGGACGAGTACAATGAATCGGCCTGATTGCTAGTAGGCCCGATTTTGTCGATGGAAATTATGCATCAAAATAAATTGGGATGCGTTTAATTATAGACCCGATTGCCGGCTCGGCCCAGGTGTTAAGCACATTAAATTAAATGAGGCCCGAGTCAACTCGGACTTTTGCCGATGGAATTAAATTAAATGAATTAAAATATGCACACTAGACTGGCTTAAACGGGAAAATGATAGTTGTGGATTTCAGTAGCAAATTTTTGTTTTGGACCAGGATTGTGTGTAGAACGCTACGTGGGTCCTTGTCTATGCGGCATTCCCCTCTCCTCACTCGGGTGGGACTAGTGTTCGTCGACATATAGTGGGAAAACAGAGGCAATATAAATAAATCGGTTTATCATTTTGTGAAAAAACTGATTCATATTACATAGTAATAGTAAGTTTAAATCCAAAAACTCAAAAAGCGTTTAGAAAACATTTGATGTTAAATGTCCCATGTAGTTACCCAGCGAATGAGCGAATGATTCTTTTGTTTTGCAATAGGTATTTAATTTTCTTAGAGAAGAATTCTCTTTTAGATAAAAATGTGAAATTCAAATCTGCTCCAAATCCACGTTTGTTTTTGCAGTATGGATCACGTTTTGCTTCCGAGCTTACCAAAGGAAGCGGAAGATATGTATAACAGTTCTGAAGAACGAACAATTTTTATGTCTCCGATTTCAAAAATTTCAAGACAGAAATCTGTTCAACATCATCAGGGCACAGTTTGGCGTGTCCGCCTGTCCTTCAATTTTTGCGAACCAACATATCTTAAAAGCTATTCGTCCAATTTTATTGAAATTTTGATGGTAGGTCATAATTAGCCAGGTTATAACATTGCTGGTCCCGTATAAGTTTCAATCTTCTGCACCTATTTATTTCTCTTCCACATTTGCACAGACATACATTTATTACACCTAAGTACTCATCTGATTTGTATGAAATTTTAATGGTTTGTTTAAAGTAGCCCGCAGATAACCCAAGAATAATTTCAACCGTCTGCGCTCTTAAAATATTGCTAAATTGATACTTTATTCATGTCAAATGTATTCAATTTTCCCACCGTTTTTAAATTAGACAAAACTGGTTTGATTTTTACATGATTTAAAGTATCAATTTACCAAAATTTAAACAGCGCAGATAGTTAAAATTAATCTGTGAGCTTCTATCAGATAAGTTTTATAAAATCAGATGAGTACTTTTGAAGATAAGGTGTAAATAAATGTTGGAGCTTATATAGGACCAACAATGGACTTCTTATGCTAATTAACTGCCATCCGAATTTCATTAAAATCGAAAGAGTAGTTTTTAAGAATTTCGCAATGATTGAGCGAGAGACAGACTAACAGCCAGAAACGGGATAAAAAATGTCTGATAACTGGAACAGATCTCTGTCTTGGAATTATTGAAATCGGAGACATAATCGTTCTTTAGAACGGTCACATCACATAGTGAGGTGTTACCTCATAGGATTTTAATTTAATTAAATATGAGGTTAGAAATTGAAATTAGAGTGTTGAAAAGGGGGAGAAATTACAATTCTAATAAATTATGGGGTATGCTAAACCCGCATATAGGTTATATTAGGTTGGGCCCCCCCCGAAAAAAATTTCTGTGTACGCTACTGAGTATAGGTATAAGTACTCTTCACTATTAGGAATTCATTTTCAAAGGCATTAAATCAAACTTGTTATATTTTTTTTTTTTAAGCTGATATTATTATTCATATACCAAAAAGAACTGGAGCCTAAACCATAAATATAATTAATATTGTATTGATTAATTTACGGACCATTATCCACATATTAATTAGCCTAATTTAATTAACTATAAATACTTTAAAATATATTACTATTAGCATGGAACATGCTTTAGCCCTTGACCTAACTACCAAAAAGTGTCACTTTTTTGGGGAACGTGGATGTGTGACGCGGAAGAGTTACGAAATTTTCTAATGATTTTCAAGTAGGAACAACCAAGCTGTTTCTATGGAAATGAAACATCTTTAGTTTTCAACGGAGAAAAATCGTTCAAAAGTTTCAATAGAAGACACAACAAGAGCAAACTAAAATCAGCAAATAAGAAATCAGCAAACAAACAAAAAAGCGCGGCTAAAGCATGATCCATGTTTCTTAAATTTTAGCCACAGTCTCTAAATAATAATATCCGGGGGGTCTGGGGGTCTCCCCCAGCGGAGGCAAGGGACAGAGTTTTTTTTTAAATTTTACTTATAATTGCCAAAAAACTAAAAACTGATAAAAGTAAAAATTAGATGAAGTCAAGTTGGCCCAAATATTTACCTGGGGAAGTTTTGTCTATGCACATTGATCCAAATTGCAACATTTTAGGATCCCTCTCTTCATTTCATATACATTACGAAATCCAAAACCTGCCGTAACTTTTTGGAAACGAAACTAATAAACCATTTCATTTAATGGCTTGGTCTACACGATAATACAGTACATTAACATTTGCATCTTTAACCACTTCCCAACCGTAGTTAGGCCACCTCCAAAGGACACCTATCTTAGTAATGTTAGGAGCAATAAGGACGACACCAACTCTAGCCTTATAAGTTTTTACAGGGCTTCCTCTTCTTGGTCTAATTCTTCGATATGATGCCTCAGTGGGGCTGTGGCAAGGCTACTACAGCCGCAGAGGCCATGAAGCTACCTGACAGACTCCAGTGAAGAAGTGCGACCCAGCAGGAATAATAAAATATTATAATGCTCCGTATTGGAACATTACTTGGAGTTTCCTATTAAAGAATATTTTTTCCTTCAGAAAAGGTTTACTGACGTATCTCTCTCAGATAAAGAGAGAGCTGGAGTATTTTGGAGTATTTTGTATTAGGAGCTGGAGTATTTTGCTCTGACTCGCTACACGAGATTAGTATAAGGTGTGATTCTCTACAGTCATTTAAGCTGAGATTTATGCAATCCTGACTTGCATAGTGATTCTGAGTAAGGAAGACAGATTTATGATATTATGATTTATATCTGCTCGGATAGTCAGGCAGCTACAAAGTTTTGGCTATTCCGAGAAGCATTTCTAAACAATTGACTAATTGTAAGAGACAAGAGATATCTTAATAATATGGCAAGGCAGAATGCTGTCCACCTAGGATGGGTTCTAGGACTTTTTGGATAGAAGGGAATGAATTGGCAGATCTACTGGCCAAGTTGGGTTCCAGTATACTTCCTTCTCTCCATCAACCAAGGTATATATATCTCACTACGTAGTGAGGAACGCTTTAAAAAAACTTCGTTAAGAGATTTTCAAAGAATCTGGGACATTGCTTCCAGAATAAGACAGTCTAAGTTGTTTATTTCACAACCCTATCATAAACTTACGAAGGCAATATTGGTTCTAAATAGGAGTTCTTTTCATCTTATGGTCATAAGATGACTGGATATGTAACTGGTCATTGTCGTCTCATCAGACACTTGCAGCTGCTATGCTTGGTAGTCTAAGGATGAAGGTAAAACTCCTACTTACCTACTAAGCTGCTACCCAGCTTGGGCTTAAACCTTTGAAATGCCAATATTTCCTTTAGAAGAGTTTTTGAGATTGCCTCTACTCAAACTGCAGACTTTTTGTCAGTCTACTTAAAGTATAGAATAATCAGGCAGAAATTCTTCATCTAGCCCGGGTCTTCTTAATGAACCAAAAGTGCTCTGTGTCTTTGAGTTTTTATCTCCCCGGAATAAATAAACAACAAATTAGCACTATGAAATATAACCACTATTTTCTAATTAGAGCCCTGCGAGGTGCACTGGGTGAAGTCTGGTATGAAAATATGTACACATTTTTAAAGATTCAAATTATTTAGTAGGGAAAGAGTAAAAGTTAATAGGGTGGGAAATGAAAACTTGTCATATTGAGGTAATTTGAAATGGGTTAGATGTTTCAAATTGTATTTATTAATGATTGGAGAAGGGACAGAGGTGCTTGTGAAGTGTTCAAGTGCTTGACGCTTTCCAAGCATGCTATTAAGCCTTTACCTCTTCACTTTCGTATCCCCTGTATCCTACTCTTGATTTGCTCACCTTGTCAATAAAGTGGAAACAATCGGATTCCTCTCACACAGGTATTTGTGATGTCCTGCTGGAAACCTGACAGGTCCGGTGAAAATGAACGCTTCAAGGCCTTTTAGATGAGATCCCGCAATACGACTCGTCGACAAATTTCAGTGGTTTGTGTTTGCGATACGTTAACACCGTCGATTTAATCCGGTTTCAAAGCGTTTCGACTGGCAAACTCGGGCGGTACATCTTCGTCCTTATCTGTCGGATCTAACATCCTATATACCCTCCCTAACCCTTCTGTCCAACTCTAGAGTTACAAATCCGTCCCTGGAGAGCTGCGGTACAAATAGAAGGCAAGTTCCCTTTCCAAACAGTTCTCCATGCTCCTCTATTTTGACGTGACAAACGCCAGTGCAAACAGTCCCCTATGTACGTCCTCTACGTGTCCTAATTGACCTGCCTCTGTTCTTCGTCCTATTCCCCCTCCCTCTTCTAATCAAACTTGCTTTTGACTGATATATTTGTTTTCATACAGGTATTTGTTCCTACCCTTTCAAACAGGGCCTCTATTGTTATAAACTTTTTCTTTCATACGCTATATTCACGTGCTATATCACAAACATTTTCAATTTTTATTTAGTAAACCATATTTTTTAGTAAACTATATAGTTTACTCTTTACTTAGTAACTACATGTTTAGTAAGTAATTTTAGTATAATTCATCCACCAAAATTAAAGCTAAAAATACGATAACAATTAAGTTTACTAATTAGGCTGTAATTAAAAATAATGTTTATAAATTATTTTTATTTATTTTATTTCATTTATCAGTAATTTGAATTCTGGTGGTATTTTGACAGGTATGTAAACAAACTTTGACGTCATCAAAATTATCGCACTTATAATAAATAATTATATTCGCTTATATTTTTTAAACTAAAATGGAATTTCATCGGTTATTTTTTATATTTGTTCCTTAATTTTTTCTGGTTCCAACGATATGATATATGTCTAAAACGTATTTATATTTACGGTATTATTATAAGTTTCAAAATTCAAAAGTTGATAACTTTAAAACGGAGGCCAATATCAAAATGAAATTGGGTGGGCTTGTTTGTCATACAGAGAGGTAAATTTTTGCCACATTTCAACTCGATCAGGACCATTTTCGACGATTTTGTAAATTTTTGCTGACTCAGCAAGCTGGGTTCAAGATGTCGGAAAAAGTTGATTTTCCGGGCGGCACCACTACAGGTAAGGACTGATTTTTCTGCCATGTTTCAACTCTCTAGGTTTAAATACCTTGGTTGCTACGATGATAACATACACACATCAGAGACGGAACTAGCCCTGCTGAGGCCCGTGTGCAAAATTTTTTTTGAGGCCCCCCCCCCCTCTCATTTTTCAGGATACACATGTGATTTGTAATAAATTGAAATTAAATTCGTATTTAAATGGACTACATTTTAGATCATTTTAATCAAAATAGTCGGAACCGTTTTCGAAAAATACTTTTTTTCATAGTTTTTAAGGAGTAGCGCCCCTAAATGTGAAGGTAAAATTAATTTCTCCTCGGGGTCGCCCTGTAGTTTAGGCTCCAGGCGTCTGCACAGACGACAGACGACGGACAGAAATTTTTTAAAAACCACTTTTTTCGACTCAGGGGACCTCAAAACGTGTAAATCCATCAAAATCTCAAAATCGAATTTTCGCGCCATCACAATACTTTCTTTTTATATGTGAAAGTAAGAAGAGCCCTTGTAATTAATACATAAGAATGGATTTCGAGTTTATGGCTCAAAATAAGAACTCTTTATTTTAATTTTTTTTTCTTAGATCCATTATTAGACACTTGAGTTGAATACTCATATTTTGAAACTTTAATTCTTGGAGAAAAAATGCCCAGAGTAAAAAGTTCTTATTTTAAGCCATAGCCTTAAAAAATGTCTTCTATTAACTTTTTCATATTTTAAGTACTGCTGCAGAGCATTTTAGAGCTTAAAATGCTTAGCATTTTTTCTGCAAGCGCATTTGAAGTTAACATAGAACCCAGCAAACCGCGTCTTTCTTCCTGCAGTAGATTCCGGAGATATTGAGTGGATCGTGTTAGGTGGCCCCTGTGTAGGCATATTTTACAAGTTAAAAATTTATAATTAATTAAAAAACTTACTAAAGATAGTTACATTTTGATGAAACATTTACAGGATAATACAAAACATTAACTGTCTAAAATACCCAAATGTATAAAAATCACGCCATTTTGTAAGTCAATTTTTTATATTAATAATATTATCTTAATTAGCATGTAACGTCAATTGTCTCCAAAAATGATAATAATAATTATTATTATGTGGAAAAGAATATAGACCCCTACCACATAAAAATAATATTAATAATAACATTGGTAATTAATAAAATATAAACTAACTTCACCTTTTTAATAAAATGATTCTTTATTTTTTATTCATTTATTTTTATTTTATTATTTTTTTTATAACTGGCCGAGCTGAAGTGAGGCCCCCCTTACCCCGAGGCCCGTGTGCGGCCGACCCCATGCACACGGCTAGTTCCGGCACTGACACACATACATACATACAGACGTCATGCTGAAAACCACTCAGGAGCAGGTCTTAAAAATACCTAAAACGGATAATTCCGTTGAAATCTAGAACAAATTTTTTGGCTAAAAACAATACTTTTCCTACCACTGGTAGTGAGGAAAAGTAAAAAAGCTAATGTGTAGATAAATAAATAAACGAACGAACGAAATATTTATAGCGTAGAAGTCGAATTACAAAACTAAATTATTGACAAATAATATTTTATCTTTAAAAAATAATGAAACTAACAAAGTTAAAACAGTCCGAACATTTTTGTCATAATTTATTTATTTGTATTTATTCATTTGTCGTTTGAGTTCTTTACGAAGATTTAAGTTTAATCAATTGAATGGACCATGTAAAATTTTTCTGAGAACCTAAAACTGTAGATGCTTCCTTATATAGCCTGGTCCAGCTAATGTTTAACTTCATAAAATCTAAACCTTATAATATAAGAAAAATATTGGACTTATGACCCAGGTCACAGAGCAGGAACTTTTGATGTTTTATTTTATGAGTTGCTGCCGTAAATCATAGGTCAGACTGGACATCGTTGGACAAGCAAACATCGTCGGACTGGAGAATGACAACTTGATTGAAGATGATAATGATAAGTAACGACCAACAGGAGATACTTTGAAAAATATAAAGCTTTAACAAGATTATCGTAGAATGCTGCAGGGATCATTTTCCTTCCCACTTTATCTTTTTAAAGCTCACCATGATTAAAAAAAAAAGCAATCGAGTTTTGCTGAAATAAATTGCATAAGAGTTTTAAATTATTACTTCAATAATAAGTTTAGCTATAAGCCTAAGCTGTTGATACGAATCATAGAGAGATTATCTTATAGATAGGCAGATGGGAAATAAGGAAAAGCTAGCTGACACAACAATCCTTTAAGTGTGCTTAGAGGATATCAATCCTTCCCTGACTATAGGAGGATTGAACTACAGAAATGATTTAAATCTACTTTAAAAATACGTTTTCCAAGGCGCGACTCCAGCGATAGACGCTGAAAGATAGTCATTCAGTGACTATTACGATGGACCCCTCTTCTGAGCTTGCATGTTACCATTTTCCTAGCCGAGCAACTCTTGCGATAATCACTAGAGTCGCTAGCATCGAAAAAAG
This sequence comes from Gerris lacustris, assembly GCA_951217055.1. Classification (NCBI taxonomy): domain Eukaryota; kingdom Metazoa; phylum Arthropoda; class Insecta; order Hemiptera; family Gerridae; genus Gerris; species Gerris lacustris. Next base: position 21,480,129 of record OX578282.1, read on the forward strand.
AACACGTAACACAATAACATTACATCATGAAATTTTGAAGGTTAAATCCTTTATTCAGAAACGATTTTTTACTAAATATTTGGAATGAGTACAAATTTGGAGTTATAATCTATACCAGTTATAAAAGCAAAATATGCAGCTTTCTATGAATTCCATCCCTTAACTTCCTATAGTTACTGGAAACAACGATCCTTAATCACTAATATATTTATAAGTTAATATGAATTGATCTAGTTGATGCATAACATAATTGTTAGTTATTTTATTAGTAAACCATCTAAATAAAATAATAGAATAGAGCTTATAAAAGTAACCTTTGCACCCTAAATTGGATCTCAACCTTATCTATTATTACAAATTATACAGTTCTGCAACATTTAACGAACTTTCGGTCACCATGAAATAATTATGCATGATTTTTTTGTTTCGAGGTTGCTGAATCTGAATCTGTCCGTAATTCTCCTATACTCGCAGTTTTACTGGAAACTACGCCTTAAGTTCGGAAAAATTGTGGTTGTTGGGGCCCAAGAAATTTGTTAATCAAAAAAATATTGGTCGTTTAAATATATTATATTTAAATATATTATACTATATTATATATTAAATATATTATATAGGTTTAAATATAAACCATGTAGATTACGAATCTAAAGTCAAATATGTAATTCTTCTGACCTTACTTATCAAGGAATTTTTTTTAACTAGATTGCATATAAAATAAGGGGGGATAAAACTATATCAAATTGTGATTGCACCCATTAAGTCAAGAAGTACCTGCCCCATCCTCCCTCCAAATAATTCAGGTGAACCTCATTACATAAATTAAAATTCTGTAGAATGTCAGTCAAAATAAAAAAAAAGTCAAATAAATTGCTGTATGACTGAAAAATTAATAGAAATTCACAGACTAAATAAGAGGAAAATTGAAGTTTGACTTTAGATTCATATTCTGTTGGTTTGAAGTAACACCTTTTGTTTGGGGGGGGGGGGGTGATAATTGTGTTGAAAACCTCCAAATACACTATTTTTCCGACTTTTAACGCTGACAAGCTTATAAACTTGTCAGCATGGCCATCTACATTGGTAATTCAAGTCACAGCTTATTTAAACCAAATCTGTTTTTATTTTCGTTATGTTTTCTCTATCAGCCGGATTGACATTTTCTGAAAAATGTTTCAGCTATCCTTATAAACATCTAAAATTATTTTACGCTTTTAGATATTTTTGGCGCACTATTCTAACTGGGGTCATAATTGGCTGAGTTTTTAAAAGTAATTGTCTATGCTTCGATGAGAACCATTTTTGTGCCAAGTTTTATTTTACTCTCCTCTTTAAAAGTTTTTCGAGTGGATATAGATATAAAAAAAAATCAGCGGAAATAAAACGGAAGAAATATAAGTTTTATATAAAGAAGTTTTTAAGCCTAAAATAAGAGGGCAAACTTTGTGCTCTGACCCTTAGACCCTCGACGGTTTATCAGACCTAAAATCTGATTATCGAGGCGTGCAAACCCTCCCTAGTTTTAGTCCAGCCAGGGAGAGGGTACGGGGTTGGAGGCAAAGTGACGGTTCTACCCCCCTCTCTAACTAACCGGCCGACACTTTGAGTTAAGGGTGGATCCGGCCCTGGTTTAGCAACCCTGAAAACCGGCACTTCTAGGGGGATGAGGACGTGCCACGGGGTACGACATTGATTGGGAGCGGCACCCCTCCCAATAACTCCCCCTCCCCCAATTACACATCATTTACAGAAGCATCCCCCCACCCCTAGAAAGTTTAGACTAAATCCAAACAGTGAAGGGGGAGGGATTACCCCTCCTGCTTCCCATCCCTTAAACTGTGCTTCAGCCATCAATTCCCCAGTAGATAATACCACTAAACATCACCCTACAGTTTACAGCCTCCTAACAAACTTGCCTTTATTTATTTTTAGATCAAACGCCTAATTTGAAAATTAACAGCAATTTTCCCGAAATCGTATATAGCCTAGTTTTAAAATGCAATACAAACTATTTGAACTATGCAGTTCAAACTATTTTTTAATGGTGCTTGTTGAGACTCCTCACAAATAAAGGAATGAAAAATCGGCCAGAGACAACTCAGACAAACTTTCTCATATAAGAGTTCATAATTACTTGGGCCCAATGTTTTCCATTTATTAGTTTTTGTATGTACATTTAATTATTATTGAAAAATAACTTCTCCTGGGCGGGGAATCGAACCCGGGCTCTCTCTCTCTGTCTGCGTTTTTAGCTATTTTCTCAGGAACTAGATTTTTCCCGGGACAACGGCTTATATCGTTAGATTCGTATTTAAATGGACTACATTTTAGAATTATTTAATCAAAATCGTCGGAACCGTTTTCGAAAAATAATTTTTTCCCAGGTTTTTTTCTGAGTTTTTGGGGGTAGCACCCCTAAATTTGGAGCTAAAATTCATTTCTCGATTTCGCCTCGGGGTATGATTTTTCTGAACATGTATGCCAAATTTCGTCAAAGTCGGCCCAGTAGTTTAGGCTCCAGGCGTCTGCACAGACGACAGACAGACATTTTCTAAAAACCACTTTTTTGGACTCAGGGGACCTCAAAACGTGTAAATCCATCAAAATCGAATTTTCGCGCCATCACAATACTTTCTCTTTATATGAGAAAGTAAAAAAAGATAAATAAACAATGTTATTTTTTTCATTTTCAAGCTAATTATAAGAAAATTGTTCAGAGTCAAATTTGTATTTAAATACGCTCATTTAATAATTGATTTTAGAGAAGAGATCTTTCTTTAATTATCTTATCTAACTAAGGGAGTTGAGAAATCAGCAATATATTAATGTATGTATATGAATATTATAACCATAAATGACCAAACAATATTGGCATAAAATGAACTACATAAATGCACTTACTTGAAGTAATAAATAAATACATATTTATGAATTCCTGCAAATCAAAAGATGTTCTTCACATGATCCTCATCACATAAATTTTTTGAATAGGAATTTTCCGAGAAAGTGGACACACAAATAACTTTAAAAGATAAATCATTTTACATAAATCAAGAATGTACAAATAAATTTAATAATTATATAAATTACATGAATCGAGTTATTAATTTCGTTTATTAAACCATATTCTATTCATGCCGCTTTTCTTTCACACACTTAAAATTTTAATCAAACAAACCAAAATTATTTATTCAATGTTAAGGAGAGTCTGAGACAAATAAGGAAATGTCTTCTTATTCACTAAAAACCAGGATCACTAGTACAACAATATCCAACCAAATACAATATCAGAGACCAAATACGGTTCAGGAGACTTTTACCGAAAAACTGAATTTTATTGGGATAAAAATCTGCACTCAACATAAACAGGAATCTTATTTACCTTAAATTCGTTGGATTAACAGAAGTCACAGGAAAACAAGACAGTGAAGAAAGCAAAATACAAGTACATATTTCAAGTTATAAACTGAAGAAATCGGTCCGAGTTCAACTCACAAACTTTCTCATATACGAGTTCATAATTACATAGCCCAGTGTTTTCCATTTATTTTCTTTCGAGTTTTCGAAGGTACATTTAATTATCATTGAATATTATATAAAAATGTATCATATAAATTACTTCTCCTTGGCGGGAAATCGAACCCTGCCTCTCTCCGTCCGAATTTAAAGATTATCCCCAGAATCTAGATTTTTCGCTGGAAAACGGCTTATATCATTAGATTCGTATTTAAATGGACTACATTTTAGAATTTTTAATCAAAACCGTCGGAACCGGAAGAGTTTTTGGGGGGAGTAGTGCCTCTACATTTTGAGCTAAAATTCATTTCTCGATTTCACCTCGGGGTATGATTTTTCTGAAAATGTATTCCAAATTTTGTAAAAATCGGACAAATAGGTAAAGGCTCCACGCGTCTGCACAGACGACAAACAGAAATTTTTTAATACCACATTTTTGTAGTCTCATCGTGTAAATCCATCAAAATATCAAAATCAAATTTGTAAAAAAGGAAAGTGTAAAAAAAGCAAAGGAAAAGTAGATCTGTTGGTAAATATCTGGAGAAATAAGAAGATATAAAGATAGAATAATAGCGTAAAAAAAGTTCTTATTATATAATATATCCTTCATATTCATGGATTTTTGTAATGTTGGTATTAACTCATTTTAATTTTAAAAAATTTATTTTAAATTAATTAATTATTTATTTAATTGAAGCGAGCGTAGCGAGCTTCCTACATTCAACGAAATATGCTCCGTGTCTGTCTGTCTGTCTGTCTGTCTGTCTGTCTGTCTGTCAGTAACGTTCACGCGTGTGACGATAACTTGAGTAAAAGTTGACCGATTTAGTTGAAATTTGGTATACATGATCCTTTTACTAGTACTCAGGCTAAGTTCGTTGGACAGCGTGATCCGTCCAAGAGTTCGCGCGCAACGCTCGCGTAAACGAGAGGTTCAAAAATTAAATTGGAATTTCAATACGGGAAAAGATTCTATCATCATCTATTCGATGAGACGAACATTTTTTTCAAATAACATTTTTTAGTTAAACCAACAGCGACACCGCTATGAATTAATAAAGATCGCTAAAACTATTAAAGCGGGCCTAAACGTTTATAATAGAGAAAACAACCTTTTTACCGATATCTTACGTTCTAACGTAACGATGTTAATAAAACTTTATAGACACCATCTGATGCACAATTGAAACAGGCATGCAAAATTTCAATTTGATACATGCAGTAGTTGTTTTGTAGCAAAGAGATACAATTTATAATATTTGAAAAGGAGATGTGTGGTTAGTGAAATAGTAAGAACGCGGGGTGGTTCCCTTACTACTAGCCGCTGTACTACTACTATACTCATTATCTATCAACTCATCATGATTCATGATTATCTATTTTTTCAATATTCAATACATATTTATTACTATACGCTCGCTTCAATGATAGAGCCACGCGATGCCTAGTTATTTAATTGTTAAAATAATTAAACAATTAAGTATTGGTACGCGTCTATGTGCCATCATGTGCCTATGGTACATGTCTATTTTAATGTCTGTTTTTTGGTATGTTAATTTAATTTTAGTATTAATTTTTAATGAATTAATTAATAGATTAGTTAGAATGTTTTTGTATTGGTACAGAGTCTATGTGCCAATTTTCAGCTCAATTGAATGACTGAAAAATGATTAATTAGCCCTCCTATGATTTTGCCAACAGGCACCGACAGACAAACAAAAGCGAAGTTAATATAAGAGATTTAGAAAGAAAAATTACCTATAATTTAAAACCTCGAAACAGGGGTTACTAATTATTATATTACTGCATACATTATTTGTAATTCTACGAATAATGTACAACTGAGCACAACATTGGTTCATTTTCTGTCATTGAATTGTAGAAACAAAATTATAAAGTAAAATTTAATTTTTTTTTTTTTTATAAAATTCCTCACACTATTCATGAATAAATAAAAACGAATAGAAATATATGGGTTTTATTAGTTTAAAGCTAGACCAAATTTAGGTAATCAAATTAACTAAAGAATATTCCTAAATGGTATATGAAAGTGGTCAATGATACTTACTTGCAATGAGGTTTGGTATTGTGGGTATAGTCTACCCAATGAATAGTAGGCATTTTAAAGGAATCAATAAGAAAAATATTGCTTTCTACATTAAATTTTGTTTTCTATTTCTCTCCCGATTGGCATAACATTATACTATTAAAGTATGAGTAGAAGTGTATATTCACTTCGATAAAAAAAAGGTCTGTCTCTCTTCCCTCGAAATCGAACTAGATATAAGAATATTTGAAGAGATCGCTAACCATTCTACAATGCTGGTCTCTAAGCCTTCTTTTATTTACAATACTAAATGGATTGCTGTGCTTTACTTCGACTTCGCTAGTTTGTTATTTTTAATAAAATTTAATTAATGGTGGCTGGCGCTCTGTCGTGTACTCAGATTAGTTCGATACAAATCTTTACAAAAGGACTTTTACCAATTATTTACATTTGCACTTGTACCAAAATGACACAGCCCTAAAGTACAAATTGAGGTCTTTCAAATAATATGCAACACAATAATAAACTAAAAAATAGTGGTCACGTGGCACGGCACTCTGGAAAAACTGAACGAATTTATAAATAATAAATATTCAATTTAAAGGGCAGAAGTGAGATTATAGCTCCAATAAGAAATAAAATCGGTCAATGATTGAAGACGCTATTTGAGATTAAAAAAAAAAAAAAAAAAAAAAAAAAAATCTTGCTCCAAACAAGGTATAACCGAAGGAGGTACGAAAAAAATCATATTTTTCGATCTTTAAAAACCAGTTCTTCGATACGACTTACCACTAATTCATAGAAAATCAAGTGGACATGAAACTATCAAATACGTACTAAGCCACTATCTTGAATCAAAATGGAAGAACGTCATTTAATCATAAAATTAAATTATCTACCAAATTTAAAGCTTCTGGTGCAATTGGTTCCAGAGATATCATTGAATTTGCATGTAAATGAATCAAAATGTTGGACCATAAAGCATTCATATAGGAAGCTTCATATAAAATTTCATGGTTATAGATCCAGTGGTTACATACTCTATAACCACTGAGTGATGAGTCAGTCAGTCAGTGGTATTTTGATTTTATATGTATGTATACTGAGAGCAAGTGATCTTCAAGACCATTGCAGACGAAAAACTGTTTTGATAATTTATTGTAAGGGTCCATAGCCAAAAACGAGGACCCTTATAAATTCCTGCGCTTGTCTTTCTGTCTGTCTGTAACGCACCTGATCCCTAAAAGTATTATTGGGAAGCCCAAAAACATCATCCCTCAAAAACGAGGGGTTGATGTTCAAGGGGAGTAACATTTTTTTTTTTTTTTTTTTTTTTTTTTTTCACGGAAGTGCATAATGTTAGGTGTTAAATGAAAGAGGAGGACGCCCGGAGTCAAGTATATTATATTTGGTTTTTTTTCTTACCAATCCGTCTTAGCGCCACATCTCCTTGAAAATTGCGTTTTTCTTGTCTTCTCTATTATTTACCAAATCAACGAAGATATCTGGAAAAAAAAAATCATAGTTTTTGTTGTTGTTTTTTTACAAAAAATAAAATAATTTTGCATACTTCGCATATTTTGTGGGAAAAAATCCCCCCAAAATATTTAAAATGTATTATCTTAGAAATGGATTGGACTAGAAACATTGGAGTAGTTTTATTGTATTTGGACACTAAAAATGGAAATAAAGGCGTTTGTTTAGCGTAATTATAATAAATGGTCCAAACTTATAGCTGTTACAAACTTTTAAATGGCCGCCATCTTGATATGTCTGGGCAGATTATGCTGATTAACGAACTCGTCCTATTTGTTAAATTGCCTACAGACCCTTTGCGTGGTCTGAGAGCACAAACTTCGCCAATTTATTTTTAGGGGTAGGTGTTAGGCATTATTTATTTTGTTGGTGTTAGGCACCATTTCTTTTCTGCTACTAATTAATGCTAAACAGCCAAAATCATACTACCGTGTTGCATCGAATATAAGACGCCTTCGAATATAGGACGCATCCCGATTCTGAACCAAAATTTTGGGAAAGCAATTATGCATCGAATATAAGACGTTCCTGTTTCAAAGGAAGAAATCTTCCGTTTTTATTTTTAAAACTTGTTCAGACGTCAAATTTAAGTAGTCTACCATGGATATTGTCGGAATGTCTAATCTTTATTTAGATGTTAGGCGTATTTTAATGTTTATATAAATGTAAGTCAGACGCCATGCTGACAGATAAATACTAAGCTTAGATTTTGAAAATAAAATTTTGAAGCTAACAAGGAAAAATTCGGGTACAGGGTACCTCGGAACTTTTCCTCACTTCGGAGGCCACTCAGTCTCTCCTGCTCATTATCATTTTTCAAAAAATAATTATACATTAATTTTATTTCATTTATTTAATTATTTGAATTTTGGCAGATGTAAACAATCTTAAGTATCCCACTAATTAATAATTATGTTCGCTTATAACTTTTAAACTAATTAATGGAATTTCATCGGGTTTTATTTTATACAGTCAAAGAATGTAAAACTGTTTACTCTTTAATATCTATTTATTATATTTTCTCAATTATTCAGAATCAAATTTACTATCTCAAACTACAAAAACCCCACACATTTATATCTTTTCTTTAATTTTAAAATCAAATGATTAGCTCGAGAACCAGCTGTTCACTACTTATTGTGTCACATTTAGATTATATTTTTAACATGACGCCCCCTTTTCAATTAAACACATGAAAGCAGATACCAAAAGAATTGTGTTTTATATTATATCTTCAAATTCAATTGAAAGAAATATTGAAGTTTTCATCTTTTTGTACGTTTGTTATATAATGATAAAGAAATTTCAATAATCCAACCACATTTATGTAATGAATATTATATAAATGTTATTATTTTATACAGCGACCTTAAACAATCTAAATCATTTCAAGGACGTTTCAAAGAAAGATCATAATAATTACATTGAGGATGATGAGAAAAAGAAGAAATTTATATTTGTTATGTCGGTAATAGCGGTTTGTGAGGATGGTCAGGAGCCTGTGAAAGCAAGCTAATGATAGAATATAGTAAGTGAGCTTAGAGGTATAAAGCGTCCTCGAGTAGGCTTCATACAACGGTTCAATGAATCCTTCCAAACCACATCCTTCTTCATGGGTAACCCAACCTCCTGGATACTGGACACACCGTCAAATAACTATAATATCACTTCTCATCAGTATCCCCCACTTCGATCAAAGGCTAGTCTTTCTTTTAAACCTACATGTAGGGCTAGGTTTTTTTTCTAACCACTCTTGCGGTAAATGCTAATATGAGGTTAATTGTTAAAGCTAAAAGGATCACACATACATTTTCTCACACTCACATTCTCTACTTTATATTTAAAACTATTACTAAAGAAGTAAGGCGCGCTTCACGTAAGTTGCCGTGAGGTGATAATCGCCGGTTTCTGTACGACTAAGTTAAAATTATTAAGTGTAAAATTTTAGTAGTTGCATATTCTTTTTCTTCACTTTAAGACCTTTAAATTGATATATAACACGTCGTGGTGTCTAAAAACGTTTTTTAATCGCCCACCATATTGGCCGCCATCTTGGAAATATTAAGTGTGAAAACTCCAAAAAGTGTACAGTTGTCACAATTGCCGAAATGCACCTGTGTGCCGAATTTCGTGTTCCTAACTAAAGTAGTTTATGATTGAAACATGCCAACGGACAGACGCAAACGGACAGACAGACAGAGCCGTTGTATAAGGTTTCTTTTCGTGCTTCGTACAGAAACCTAAAACTATACGTAACTATTAAAGGTAATGAACCTAACAAATTTAAGGTACCAATAAAACCCGAAATTTTACAACCAACAATCGATTCTCGACCAATAAAGTTGAAACCCAATAAAAACTTTGTCATAACTAAACAAAAACTCTAGATTACATCAAAAAGAAAAGCACCCATAAAAAATAGAGAGCAAGATAATAAAAATACGGTTTTGCATATTAAATTAGTTTTTCTTTTTCTTTAATTTACTTCAATAATGCATATTTATTTTATAAATGTGTTGTTTATTTTTTATATTTAGAAAGCATGTTCTAAAGTCAATTAAGATTTTATTATAGTGATTGCTAATTAAACTCAAATAAGGTTAAGTAATAAACTAAATTGCATGAATAGAAATTAGCTACAAATCAAGGGCTTCCATCTAATATGTACTTAACTCATTTAAAATTTTACTATCTTTTTTAACCAACATATATTTACAAATTTATAACTAGTCTATATAAATAAGATAACATTTTATGACAGCACCAATTTAAATTGGAGTAACTCAAAATAAATACTAAAATTTATAATACATAGATTAACCCGTTTTCGAATGATACCCGGGATAAACATGAATTTTTGTAAAACTGCAATTAATTATAAGAAGATTGGAATGAATAATAAAATGCAAGTTTTGCGGTAAAATAAAATTAATAGAGCATGTATGAAACAAGAAACTTTACTGAATAACTATAATATATATAAATTACACTAATTTATCTTTAAGACCTAAATGCATATTAATTTTGTCTACTTCAAATTCGATAGCTTTTAATATTCACTAGTAGAAGAATATATCTCATTTACACGATAACGTGTCAGCTTAAAAAAAAGATGAAATATACAGTGTACCGTACACAATATTATAAAAAGCAATATTCTATATTTTGATTAATCGTTTACTGAAACTGATTTACGTTCTGAAAAACAGTAGTAGGCACTTTAGAACGCAATATTAAATTTATGTAGAAAAAAAAGCATAGATAGTTTTAGAGATGTGATTAATTTTGTTCCGCAACTTACTAGATATGCTTTGATAGTTTACTTTCTTAGCTAAAATAATTATTGAACGGTGGAATGAAAAATGTTAGTCTAGTTTAAAAATATTAAACATATTTTATTTGAATGCCTTTAGGACAATTTTTTTTTAATATTTATAAATGAGTCCTTAAATATTTAAAGTAATCATATTTTTTAAGAACTAAGATTATTGGGTCAGTTTACAAGATTAGATGCATTCATAAAACTTTTTTTAAAAAAACAAAGTGGCTCATGGTCAAATAAAGAAATTGCGTAGAGGCACCATTGCCTCTTATATCAGGAGATGTTGGGTTGAAGTTACACAAGAAAGTCTTGTAAAAAAAATATAAGATAAAGTATGGGAGGTGAATAACTGAAGAAGCCGAAAGGTGCGCCTCTGTCAGTACGTTAAATTCAGGTGGAGCCTACCGATACTTATCTTTTTCTGTCCCCGCCAGTTCGGTTTTGCTTTTATTGACGCAACCGTAATCAGAACTTTGGGACCCGTCCTCAACGAGAATCGTGTATGATGTCACTTGAACATTTATTGATGATCCGATAGGTAAAATCAAGTCTTCGTTAATGAACAGATGTGTACATTTGAACTTTTGTTATGGCTAACTAATAATGTTTCGCAGTGTTATAATTCAAAAGCATAAATTTTGAAATAAAAAATTAAAATTTAAATCAAATTATAATTATTATTAACTACGGGAAACAGACAGAGAAAAATACACTCCAGCGCCGGGATTTGAACCACGGGCCTCTATATTTTAGTTGGTAGAGCGCTATACTGGAAATATAGAGGCCCGTGGTTCAAATCCCGGCGCTGGAGTGTATTTTTTTCTGTCTGTTTCCCTTAGTTAATAATAATTATAATTTGATTTAAATTAAAATTTAATCTTTCCGTAGTATGAATACTACCAAAATTGTAAAATATAAAAAATTAAATAAAGTGTTGCAATTGTGAAAATTCTAATTTGTCGAACGCTTCAATGGTATAAAAGATATATTTTGTCCAACTAAACAAGGAATAAATTCGGAGTTACTAAGAATAATAATAAATATGGTTATGTGAATTTTGTTTAAATGCTCTCAGAATTAAATTACAAAAAAAATCGGTCTGAGACAACTCAGACAAACATTCTCTTATGCGAGTTCATAATTACTTACATAGCCCAGTGTTTTCTATTTATTTTAGGATTTTTCATGTTTTTGTAGGTAAATTTAATTTCATGTTTAAGTAGGTTATTATTGAACATTTTATTAAAATTTATCATAAAAATAACCCGACCTCTCTCCGGCCACGTTTAAAGCTATTTTCTCAGGAACTAGATTATTTCCGAGAAAACTGCTTTAATATCGTTAGATTCATATTTAAATTTACATTTTAGATTTTTTAAATCAAAATCGTCGGACCATTTTCTTGAAATCATATTTTCACGTTTTTTCAGTGTTTTTGCGGGTCAGCGCCCCCAAATTTGGATCTATAATTCGTTTCTCGATTTCACCTCGGGTTATAATTTTTCTTAACACATCAAAATCGGCCTAGTAGACTCCATGCGTCTGCAGAGACGACAGACGAATTACTGACATTTTTTAAATGCAGCTTCTTTGGATTCAGGGGACTTTAAGAAAGTGTAAATCTATTAAAATCTAATTTTCGCGCCATCACAATACTTTCTCTTTATATGAGAGAGTAAAATACTCTGCTAATTAGTGAGGCACATAGCTTCCTTGCGTTCTATTTTATATAGGCATAATGACAGACAGACAAACCGACAGACAAACCGACGAAACCAAATATCTTCCCTGATGTCTGAAACGGATTTCTGTCTTGGAATTTTTGAAATCGGAGATATGAAAAAATGTTTTTCTTCGGAACGATCACACATAGCTTCCGTTACCTTCGGTTAGCTTGGAAACAAAAACGGTCTATGCATCGTTTTTACACTCTCATATGCATACTCGTAGTATATAATATATTGAGAAATAATTCTGCTTATTAATGAATTTACTCATACTAAGGTTTCTACATTTTCCTACATTAACATGGTCGACTCCGACTGAAGTTTGGCATTCATGTTCAGAAAACCAAACTCCAAAAATCATAAGAATTTAATCTTGTTTCCGAAAATGCATTGATAAAAATAAATCTAATTTAGCCGAAAATCGAAATCGAAGTGTAAACATCCATCTGTAGACATCATTTTAATATTAGGAGATAGATTAAATTAGATATATTTAGGATTTTAATTCATTGACACTATGAATATAAAAACGTTTTATTTAAAAATGTTTGATCGATTTTTTTTTTAAATGTTAGTTAAATTTACAAAACATATTATTCCAAAAATTAGGCTTTCATAAATATTATATTATTTGTATACTAAAACTCTAATAAATCTTATTCTTCTGAAGAAGACCGCAACAGATATTTTGTGAATCTGGATGTTTTGAACGCATTATATCTATAGGGATTATTTTTAAGAGAATGAACAGTGTCAGTTGCTAATCTCCCTTGCAAATGATCCCTGCAATGGGTTCGAAACGCTCAGATTTTCAAAATTTCTGACGAGATCTCCTCCGGAAAATTTACACTAAACTTTATAGGTGAAGTTAGTAACTAATTTCAAACTTAAGAATTCACAAATAAATCTAAGCGATCTAAATATTAAAAACATTTTTTCGTCTAACCTACATAAAATATAAAATCAGTTTATTATATCAAGTTATATTTTTTTAATAAAATGTAGGTCGCTATTATTTTAACCATTCTTCAACGATTGTACAACTTCAGACTACAAAAATATATATCATTTTCACATAGCTGATTATTTCATTTTTCTTTTTCTTTTTGATTCAAAAGAGCAGATTATAATTTATTATTGAGTGCAAAAAGTCTGTTACGCAATAATTACATCTGGTGTAAATGTGTTAAGAGAAATACATTCTTTAAAGTTCGAACATCTAATAAGTTAAGTAGCTACCGAGTTACCTTGGGAAGAGTGTGTTAAACAGACATGTTATATTATAAATTACACTATTAAATTATGGTGCTTGTAAGTTTGGTTAGAACGGGTTAAGATATCTGTAAATCTAAGTAGGTTAAATATTGTGCAAATATGTTACTTTTGACCTATCTAATCTTTGTAAACTTGAATTACATCTTAGACTTCAGCTTCTGTGTGATATGGAACATAGATTAGACCAATGTGAAGTTTGGAACAAAGCTTAATTGGATTGAGGCTGAGGAAAAATATCTGGTTTTGGGAGTGGATTTGGAAGAAATGTAGTCTTTGATAATAACAAAAATGAGAGATCTATTCGTATGTCGAATAACATGGTCTTGAATAGAGCCGGCTTTTAGATTGTAAGATTGCCGGGATAAAGCATTAGACCGAAATATATTTTGTTTTCCCCAATCTTGTTTAAGTAAATAAATTGTTGTTTTTTTCTTTTTAAATTTATTGATGTAAGCATATTAGCCTGGGCAATTAAGTTCTTCGTTCTGCCATTGCCATAATATCTTTATGTCATTTCGGTGATATACTCTTTAGATAGTGGCCAAAGCCGTTCGATCATAGGCTCCAGCACCGGATGAGTAAGAATGATGTACTCTTAGGTCTTTAGAACACATTTGACAATGATAAATAAAACTTAAAGAGAAAAAGCTAACAATTAATTATTGTCAAAAACGGTTTAAAAGATTTCACAGTGGATGTGTGTATGAAACTTGGTCTTTAAACAACTGTTATTTCTAAATTTTGAGCTGCAATTAATTTCTCATGAGGTAGATACGACATTTCGAATAATAATACGAATTTCCCTAAATTTTTATAAAAAATAGACTGCCAACTGGTGTGGCACATAGCTTTATCACATCCTATCACGTACTTTGTTGATTTTATGCTTTTACTAGCCAATATTGTCTAATTTGTTTGTTTCCCCCGTTTTTTTTTATCTATCAAAATTGTTTTGATTTTTTAGAAGAATTAAAGTATCAATTTAGAAAAAGTTAAAGAGCGCAGACGGTTCAAATTAATTTGGGGCTATCTGCGGAATACTTTCGATAAACTATAAAAGTTTCATAAAAATTAAAAGAGTACTTATGAAGCCAAAGGTGTAAATAAATGTATATTTGTGTGGATGTGGAAGAGAATCAAATGAGCGCAGAAGGTCGAAACTTATAAGGGAGCAACAATGGGCTAATCATGATCTACCATTCAAATTTCATTAAAATCGGATTTGTAGTTTTTAAGATATGATGGGTCGCAAAAATAGAGCGACAGACAGACTGACATGCAGACACGGAACCAAAAATGTTCCCTGATGTCAGAAACGGATTTCTGTCCTGGAATTTTTGAAATCGGAGACATAAAATTTTTTCGTTCTTCAAAACGATCCCGTAGCTTCCGTTACCTTTGGTAAGCTCGGAAACAAAAATTAACAATATTATTTTGTAGTTTAAGCTCACATTTCTGTACAGATCGAACATAAAGAGACATCTTAAAAATTGTATGTATAAACTATAAACGCACTAAGTAAGTCTGTGATTACAAATGCCAAATAAATCCTTATAAGCAAACTACTATTACAGGGAAAATTTAAATTAAATGTTTTTATAATTTAAAGATAATGACGGTAATGTTAGATATACGAGCGTCTATGGAGAACAAAATAATAAACTCTCTTTATTAGTGTATCAATTTCTTTCTCAATAGGTACTCATGATGGCCTTATGAAAGCTGCTTTCTTTAATGAACCAGTTTCAATTTACGTGAAGAGACAATTTATGTCCTTCTCTGATAACAGCATATATATATATATATATATATATATATATATATATATATATATATATATATATATATATATATATATATATATATATATTATTGTACTAATTTTAACTGATCCTCAGTAGTTTCTTTATTGAGAAAATAAATAACTAAATACATACTATAACAACATTGACAATGTGGAATGAAACTCGCATATATAATGATTTACTATCGGTCATAAAATGATGAATTGACTTGAAATGAATTTATTTGAATCCCAATTAACAATCTCTAACCAATCTTTTTTGTATACTTTCCCTTTAAAAAAAAAACTTGAATATAGATCAGAGGGAAGAAGTAAAAGTGATACAACGGTAATTACATAACTCAAAGAATATATTAGCAAAAAAAAGTAAGATAGAAAATAAAAAGTTAAGCAGGGTAAATGATAGGTTACATTCAAGCAACATAATTCAAATGATAGTCAACATTTAAATCGGGAACAATTTTTTATTTCGTTAGATGATTTTTTTAAATCCTTAAGGACTTGTTATGTGTCGATGGTTATCAAAGAGGAGACTTTTATATATCGAGATGAGGTTTTTGGTTCATCGCACAAACGATACTAAACAGAGGACAGGAGTGGAAAAAAAATATACGATTTTTAAATCTTTCCCACATAATATGTAAGAGTGGGAGAGGAACAAGCCGCGAGATCAAACGATGTTTTATATCACTGCGGATCCGATAGCTGTAAACAGTTTAGTTTCGACAAAAAGACAAAGAAATATAAACAAAACAAAAAAATTCTTGAATATCAATCGATTGTCAATTCCCTTGACTTTTGGATTTGAAAAGATCAGATTCCAAAAATATTTGTAAACTCTTTTCTTTTTTTATTAGCAAAAAAAGCCAAAAACATGCTATATTGGTTAACACAAGGTAAAAGAAAAAAACTTTATTTTTTTCCTTATATTTTATCCGTTGTTTTGTTAAAGAATCTGTTATTTGTGATTTCCTTTTCTCCCCTCTATTCTTTTTTGGTCTGGATTGGGAAAAAGAAAATAAATTAGAAAGGTTCTACAACAAAAGAAGATCGATTGTAAATTAATGAGATATATAAAGAAACAGATATAAGAAGAATTCTTTAAATTAAAGTTAAAAAAGAAGATATATATGGGAACCAAGATTATTTGTCCTGCAAGTCAAAACTCGGGATACTAATAAATATGGCTTTTGAATTATGGAATTTAGAATAGTAGATGTGTAGATATAATATAGATGGACAGTATGTAATCCACCCTGGTCAAGAGAGAAATTTTCCTTAACCAAGCGTTCAATGTCCAAGAATAGACAGGCACCGAAGTCCTTTGGTCATCCACTACTCTATATAGTAGTTCAGGATCTGACCAAATTAGTACACAATTCTATGGAAGCTTATGCCGACCACGAACGTTGCAATATACCTACAGTTAAACCGGAGCGAGTGTGCTATCTAGTTATGACATAAATGCACAGTTCATAGATATCACAATAGAAACTCTTCAGGATCCATTGAGCAAATTGAGTTAATGTCAATAGTAAGCAAAAATAAACGTTTCTTTACAAATAAGTAAAAAATAAATTAATTAAATTAAAAATGTTCAAATCCAGCTTTAGGCTTCTCAGCAATCATCATGACCGAGTAAAAAATAAAGAATTATCTTTATCATAATATATAAGAAAAAAATAGTCTGCCAATTAGTGTGGCACATAGCTTCCTCGCATCCTATCATGTACTTTATTGTTTTAACATTCAAATTATTGTTATATTACTTTATTGTTATATTGTTTATTGTATAAGAACAATTAATAGTTTTAGCGATCTTTAACACTTCATAGCAATGTCGCTGTAGGTTTTACTAAAAAATTGTATTTGAAAAAAATGTTTGTCTCATTGAATAGATGATGCTAGATTTTTTTCCCGACCTAAAATTCCAATTTTAAATTTGAAGTTCACGTTTACGCGAGCGTTGCTCGTGAACGCTTGGACAGATAACGTTGTCCAACGAACTCGTCCTGGGCATTGGTAAAATGAACATGTCCACCAAATTTCATCAAAATCGGTCGACATTTACTTAAGTTATCGTCACACGTTTCATAATTCGCGGACACACAGACCGACAGACAGCCAGACAGACACGAGACTAAAAATGTTCCCTGATGTCTGAAACGGATTTCTGTCTTGGAATTTTTAAAATTGGAGACATAAAAGTTTTTCGTTCTCAAAAGTGAACACAATGCTTCCGTTACCTTCGGGAAGCTCGGAAGCAATACCACGGAATGAATATCCAATTAAAAAAAAAAATGTTCAATGGTATAATGGGTACTTATTATAATATGCATAAAATAAAAATATTTCTAGAGGGTAATAAACTGCTACACGCACCCACTCGAATATTTAGTGTATTTTAAGAAACATGATCCAGAATTTGAATAATTTTTTAAACGTAGTTTAATATTAAAAAAATTTAATGAAAATATAAAACATTTTAAAAAACCGTCTATTGGACGGGGTTTTTTTTTAGAAACTTTATCTTTTATATTATAGAAAAAATAAATTTACCTAACATGATTGGGGATGGGAGATTCTAACAATGCTCTTATAATTGACTCTATTGTCGTAAAGATTATTATTATAGAAGAAAATATTCATCTTATTACCGACATTTTTACTAATGGTCTAGATACTTAGAACTTTTTTTCATCGCAATTAAGAAAATAAAAAATGTATAACAACATTTTCACAAGATACCTAATTTTTCAAGGATTAAAAAAAAACTTTTCTTTCCTCTTATAGTTTTTCTTTAGAATTTTCTCATCTACTACCCTCCCCTTTAGTTATTTCCTTGAGTAACTCTTATCCCTCTTAAATTTAATAGATGAAAGAGTAAAGTGAACATTAAATCAAGCGCTAAAGCTTCTCAAAACCCTTATAAATAATCAATAAGGGTGAAATTGGTTCGGCTTCTTTATCCTTTGAAGGGAAAAAGGGATAAGGGTGTAGGATTCTACCAAGAGATCATCCCTTCTAAGTAGGAATTTATCACAAGTTAAAAATTCGATTTCCTTTCCTGTTGCCTTTTGTCTTATTTTAATTTATTCATTATAACGTTTTTACATGATTATAATACATAATCTGTATGTTGATTAAAAGATGAAGAAATAAAACTAATTTAAACAAATAAATTGGAAAATTTAAAATAATAATATTCAATTTTTTGTTCATATTATACACTGTTTTTAGTAAATTGATTATTTTTGAGAAAATTCGATCTATTTAAGTGTTGGAATAAAAAAAGTCTCTCCACGTAAAAATATTTAATAGATTCAGAGCAGCTTTCAGCCACTATAGGGCCATCATCAGTGCCGAATAAAGAAAAGCGTTAATTAAACCATAGGAAGATGGGAATATAGTGAGAGGTGAGTCATACCAATCCAGCAACCAGTACAAGACACTTGTGTCTTGTACCGGTTGCTGGATTGGTATGACTAAACCAACATATCAATACTACACGTCAGAAATTCGGATGATAGGCCATAATTAGCCCATTTTTGTTTCCATATAAATTTCAACCTTCTACGCCTATTTGTTTCTCTTTAACATGCGCACAAACATACATTTATTTCTAAAGTACTAATCTAATTTTTGTGAAATGTGGATGGTTTGTCGAAATTAGCCTGCCTATTTTAATGAAATTTTGTTGGTAGGTCATGATTATCCCATTGTTGGTCCCATATAAGTTTCAACCTTCTGCGCCAACTTGTTTCTCTTCCACATGCGCACAAACATACATTTATTTACACCCACAGCTTCAAAAGTACTTTTCCGATTTTTATGAAACTTTTATCATTTATCGAAAGTATAACCTGCAGATAGCTCCAGATTAATTTCAACCATCTGCGCTCCTTACATTTTGTTAAATTGATACTTTAATTCATGTAAAAAATCAAAACAATTTTGCCAGTTTTAAAAAACGGGGGAAATTAAATAAATTTGACAATAATATACTACCACGCTAATTGGCAGAGTATTTTATTAACACCCATATCTTCTAAAGTATTTATCTGATTTATATTTTAGAAATTTGGATGGTTTTTAGATAGTAGCTCACAGATTGTCCCATAATATTTTCAATGGTCTGCGCTTATTACATTTTTGCTAAATTGATACTTTCATTCATGTAAAAAAAACCATAATAATTTTGACAGATTTAAGAATACAAAAAAAAATTAATAAATTAGTCAATAATGGGTTGTGAAAGCATAACATCATTATAGTATACGCGATAGGACACGAGGAAGCTATTTGATATACTAATTGGCAGACTATTTTTAATACCTTCTTATATATATATATATATATATATATATATATATATATATATATATATATATATATATATATATATATATATATATATATATATATATATATATATATATATATTTCTGTTTATAAAATAAAATATTAAAAAGAGTGCAAACTTTATTGCCTATATATATTTTTTTCATCCTGAAACTAAAAAGGAAGACTAATTTTCTCGTTGAATACATTTTTTCCTTTTTTTTTTATAACTTACTCGCTTATAGTTTGAGGGACAATTTTTCTTTACCCAACCCAATAATAAAATAACTACATCAAACTATATTATTTTTTTCTCCCTTTAAGATTAGATGAGTAAAAAATAAAAAATGTATAATATATATGTATATAAATAAAGGGGTAGTTGTAAAAACTTATAATATATAAAGTTATGATGAGGCAGTAACTTGGGGGTTGTAAAAAAGGGCTCATAATCAAACTAAGGGTGCCGGAGTCAACCTTATAAAAATCATGTTGCTTGATGCCAATGAAAAAGTTAGCCCTTAAGAGTTATATATATATATATATATATATATATATATATATATATATATATATATATATATTATTTTTTTCATGGAGCCTTCATCACCCCATTTTTGGTTAGGATCCAATAAAGGTGATAGATATTTTCCGAGGCTATAGGACCTCATATTTTTATGACGGTTTCTCAAATTATTATCATGTCTCCTTTATTGACACTGTATTTTATAATATTTTTCTTTCTTTTCTTTTCTCATGGTTAACCCTTATTAAATACATTTTTTATGATTGTAATAATGTATTTGATTAGGTTGTCGTGATTTGCAAGGAATAACAAAGAGAACTTATTCTAATAGTTCAAAGTTAAAATTGCTTTTTTCTAGGGTATAAATAACTGTGTTTACAATTCGTAGTTGTATTGGCTTGAATTCTAAAACGTTCTACAAACAATAATTATTTGATAATTATTAAAATAATAAGTACATACCCAACTAGCATTGTGCCATCATTGTATAGAACTTAATTTTTTTTTATGCCCCCGAATTGACAAATCCCTACAGACCCAAATATGTTTCAGACATCAGGAAACATTTTTGGTTTCGTGTCATACCTTAATATCATTTCTACTCGTCCGATGTTAATAAAATTTGGAAAATTTGGTAGGTCAGAATTAGCCCATTCCTTTTCCTCCCGCATGCTCACTATTTTTTCTACATCATCACTTATATCTTATTAACATCGATTACAATGGTATTTTAATCTGTATTAAGATAATATTTCATTTATCTTAATACAGAATATTTAAATTTAATTATTCATTTATCTTAATACAGAATATTTAAAGATAATTATTCATTGATATGGAAAAAACAATGTAAATATAGATTGATGCTATAAGTTAAAATATGAATAGTTAGTGAGGGTAATCATGAAATGTTGAAAGAATAAATCTCTCCATGTAGAAACGTGTTTTTACGTGGAGAGACTATTGTTTCATTATTTATAGACTGATGAGTTTTAATTACATCGTATTATATTTAAAATATAGGCTGTAGTTATAATCTTATGAATATTTTACACTCATGGCCCATTTTACTACGTTTTTATTAGCTTGTTTCTTGTTTGTTTGTTTGTGGGTTCAGTACAAATATTGCAATAGATTTTTAACTAACTTTCCGAGTAGCTAGAGATTTGAAACTTTTAGAATAGCTCAGAACACATGCATTATTTTAATTCTTTTAGCCATCTTTCAGCATAATTTAATTCTTTTTAGCAAATTTTGTTGTATGGAAAGTTTGTTCAGAAAAAATCCACAAGTATGGAAAATTGGTTCGGAAAAAAATCCGCAAGTTATTTTATTTGTTTTGACATGATCCATAATTAGGATCTTCATTTTGACGGGTTTCAAATTTATGA
Organism: Gerris lacustris; assembly: GCA_951217055.1. Classification (NCBI taxonomy): domain Eukaryota; kingdom Metazoa; phylum Arthropoda; class Insecta; order Hemiptera; family Gerridae; genus Gerris; species Gerris lacustris. The sequence continues at coordinate 21,501,614 of OX578282.1, forward strand.
TTTTTTATTATAGTACCTGATATGGCTGATAAAATTGTTAAAATGTTCAATAATGATTATATCAGGCCTTTTTGTTATGTAAAAACTAATTGTATTTTTAAGAGACAAGCATTGAATGACAGCGAAACAGGATAAACAAAGAAATAAATTAACTGACGTCTGACAACCAGGTTTGTTTACACTTGTAGGTATCGGTTTAATTTTTCTACATCTGTACTTCTTCACTATTACTCATTTTTCTTCTCTTACCGTCCCCTACAGGGGGACATATCGATGGCACGGTTTAGATTCGGTGTTGGTGAGATTCTTTGTTCAAAGATTTGTTCTTTTATAGGTTTAAGATCAGCTGTCTAGTAGGTTGTCATTTATATGAAGTAAATAAATTCGGAACTATTTTTTTTTACTAACATTATATGCATATAACAATAACAATTATATTATTAGCACTACATATTTTCATTCAACAGAAAATATAAAAACTTAGTATATAAAAAGTTCTTTGTATCTTGTAATTATTTCATCCTCAGATCCTAGAATTCCAGATCTTTAGTAAAAGAATGTATAAGTTAGGAAGCAACCAAACGAAAGTAACAAAATAGATAGGAAAATTGCAATACGTAAATACTTATAAAACCAAGTTTTGGGGATTATTTGAATATTTTTGTATGGCCTCAGGACTAAATTTTGACATATTTCATTTGACAATATATTCTCCTCTTTGACCATTAATATTACACACTTCATAACAATGATTAAATAAAAATTGTAATGCATAATTCACGTATGAATAACGGATATTACAAAATAAAATTAAGAGAGATGGGTCTAAGTTATCAAAATATGAATCACTTGGTATTCTAGCAGGATGTCAGGCTAGATAAGGTTTTTAAGTCACGTCTGTATCTCGTAACGGCATGAGGGACTCAGGTCATTGTCGATATAACTTAAGTGAATCAAGGTGACAATTATTACAACTCATATATCTATATAAGTGATAAGACAAGGAGTATCTAGCATTAGTTCAACAGTGTGTAGTGTAACAGAAGGATCTAAGAAACAATAGTACATATCATTCCATCAGACATGAAAGTAAGTCTTAATTCGAATCAGTCAATTATCAATAACTAAAGAAATATTTTTATCACTAGCGGATTTAGACCACTTATCTCTTCATCATCATCAGTAAATAAATTAACTCAATAGATGTGCTTCACAAAATCTATTTAAAAAATGTATCTTAGTAAGTCTTATTTTACACTAGAGGGTATAGATCAAGCCCTTTGGCAGGCTTAGGCCCTGAAAGGATTATTACGTCACTGAGTTAGTTAGTTTAGACCACTTTAGTACTTCATCACCAGAGAACAATTCAATTCAATACAATGTGCTCTACAAAATTTCTTCAAACAAATTTCTCTTTAAAATTTTTATTTTGAATCAAAGTCAGTTATCAATAACTGATAAAGCCAACATTTTAACACAAATGAGTTTAGACCACTTAAACCATCAAACTGATTACTTTCTCAATATGCATGTACCAAAAAATGACGGTAACAATATATAACTTAATAAGTCTCATTAATTTTTATTTGTTTTTACTTTATTTCATATTTATTATGTTTAGAAACCTGTATATGATTACAATTTAATCTGCGGCTTAGTGCTAGAAAGGGGATGTGAATGTGATTGTTGCAAATTTTGTGGTCTATCACAGTACATTTGATTTATAAATATTTTTGCTGAGACATGTAGCATCTCTTTACATTAATATTTAGTGTGTGTAATGTCGTAGCTCTGACAAAATGTGGTTGAATTCTTCGTTTTCTTTAATATATTTTAATGTTTAGTATTCTCAGTGTTCAAGTTCAGTGTCTTCAGTGTTCAAAGTTTTGACACGAAAGAGGTTATGTTCAAAGCAAGTGACGTTTCTTTTTTGATTTTATATTGTCACTGTTTTATATGAGCACCGAAAAACGTTTTTTCCCAAGCAGAGATTATTTTCTTTCTCATAATATATAGGTAGTATATAATCGTAGAAAATTCTATTCTAAATTTGATAATGGATTTACTCGTGTTAAAAATCCTAAAATTAAATGTTTGTCAATCATCTGAGTAGAACCATAAAGCGTAAACTCCTTAAAAAATTTTAAAAAAAATTGGTATTCTCATTCAGTAATTATAATCCAAATCTATATCGAGAAATTAAATTTATCCCTAAATTATTGAGGGCCAACTGGGAGAATCAACTGATTCAGTATCAGATAAGTTCAATATGTTGCTATAATCAAATGTATTAAAGGTTAAACCGTATTAACCCGAAGCGATCATTTAAGGGTTAAGTTTTAGGGGGCCTGGTAGCTTGAGTATACAAGGGCAGTTTCAATCATTTAAGTTAAGTAACATCGGGCGGGCGTGGTCAGTATTCTGGTCAGTATTATTATATATATTATGGTCAGTTCGATTCCTGGACCGGGCCTCTCTCAATGTTCATCCAGCATTGCGTTAAATAAATGGGAAGCTAATCGAAAGATTAGCGCCACCCGTTTTCGGCCTGGAAAACCATTGTCGACACTGTCATGGTGATTTGATAAAAAATGTATTAAACGTAACCTCAGAGTTGTGAAGAAATAGTTTACCGAACAACACTTCAATCGTGAGTGAAGCGTTTGGCTGTATGGTAACAATCCAGTATTGGATTGATAAAAGGCTCACTGGGCTTGTTCAAAGGACTACTTCGTGGCCTATGTCTTTGGGCGTAAGCCCCCCCCCCCCCCCCCCCCGATTTAAAAAAATAAATATAATAAGGGCTAAGAAGTAACTTTGTTCTTTTATAATAAAGTAGATGTAGGCACAAATTATACAAAATTAAGTAAATTATTAAGTTACTTCTTCAAGTTTAATTTAGTAGCAGTATGTGTAAAAGCGTTAGTAAATATTAACTCAAGTTCTAATATATATACATTGCTTTGCTTTAACTGAGAATGATTATATCTAAAAGACGATACCATTATGTATGTGAAACAGTCAATACTAAGTAAAAAGTTGAGTGTGCAATTAGAGAAAGTTACGAGGGAAAGACAAAGTGTGCGAGGGTGTCGCTAAGATGCCACTAACTCAGGCTGCAACCTCACTCAGTTACATTAATTATGTTAACGAGAATCTTAACTTAGTATCGTCAACTTAACTTTCTCCACTCCACCCTCACTGTCTCTACATTAATTTAAATACCATTAAATATATTATGCGTTTAAAACTTTGTTTTAAATCAATTCTTGGGAATATTGTCTGTTTTAAATTGCAGATGGAGAAAGAGAAGAGTTAGGACTAAGAAAAGTACGAGTTTTAACAATAAAGCGATGTCTCTTTTAAATTATTATTCTTTGTAAAATATTTTAAAGAACAAATTAAAAAATGAATTTTCGAAAAAAATAAATAAATAAATTATAAGCTATAACAATGAGATAAAAAAAGATAAATTCTGAAAATAAAGTATTACCTATAACTTCGTTCTTCACTTCCCATTCAATTCTTTCAGCTTTTGACAAAATTAATGACAGTGATAAATAAATTCTGCAAAGAGACCACCCTTTTTGTTATTATTGTTTATATTTAATGGGAGGCGTGTGGGTATTGGTCTAGTCAAGTTGTTAAAAATTTTACGTCATTTTACGTCATAATACCAATGTGTTTCGAGTCTGTCGTGTGAGACGTGTTTTACAGTAATAATCACATCGAGTAGATGTGTAAAGTGGTTGATTCCATTAAATCAATGTTTTTTCTAATCCGACTATACAATTTTGTTTCAGGTGTTATTAGTTTTGGCAATTGTTTATGTCGTTGGAGTATTAAGTGAAGCTCCATATCCTCGCTCTGGATGGAAGCCTTCAGGACCCAAATTATTACTGCCGCCGAGGCAAACAGCACCATCAGGAAGTTATGGAACACCCAAAGATACTTACGGCCCACCTAAAGGTACATATGGACCCCCACCCAAGGAGACATATGGCCCACCAAACAACACCTATGGCCCTCCTCCTCAAGATTATGGTCCACCGGAAACTAACCCTGATGATAATGGACAGGTAAGTGTTAAGAAATTATAAAGTTATTAACTTTTTAAGTATTTTATAACCTTTTTACTAAGACTATAGAGAATGTTTTCTAAGTAACGTTTACATTTCTTATAACAGGAGTTATTTGTTATAATCTTAGGGATTAATTTTGTATTTCTGGGGTTAGGTTTTCAATAAAACTTTTAAGGGACCTCTTATGACAACCAATTTATTAAAAATGAAGATAAATCAATTGATAAATCTTGATCATTCTCCGAAAGATCTAGCTAGATGATTTAAATCTAGCATGATATATAGATTTTTCATTCTCCGATAAATATAGACCATTCCCCTACAGAACTATAGATTTATTATTTAAAAAAGTGTATATAACTGGAATAAAATAATTAAAATAAAGTGCCTACATTGTACTGTTTAGATTAGTTACTGGCATAAAATACATACTTAAAAAAATAAGATCCAACACTTATATATATTTTATAGGGAGAAATTGGGGGAAATAATTAAATTTTTAATAATGATCATTAAAACTTATTATTTACTTCCTAATTGCCATATTATTTTGTGCATCTAAATCGTAATAAAACGACGTGAAACGGGAAAATATAAAATATTAGGCCAATCTGAGAAACGTACAGACAAAACGATTTTATAATATAAATGTAAATATATATGAGTGTGTGTTTAAATGAATATATAAATATATTTTGTCAATACTTAATATAATAATGTAAGAATAATAAAAAGACAGGCTTCTAATTAACGATCCAGAAGGGAAGGAGAAAAACAATAGAATCGAATAACAGTACTAAAATATGATACTACATCTAAAGAAAAATAATCACACAAGCAAGAGGTATTTAGGTATTATTTGTCAAATAATCAACTTTCTAATAATTTACCAATACCTTTTGCAGAGCGGGTGTCGTTTGAATATTTTAATAAAATATACAGTTTAAATAGGCTGACTAGAACTCATGATTTCAAGTAGAAAAAGTATTATTTTTTATTTTTACAGAAGGAATAAAACATTATTTTCAACAAAGTTTATTTCCGATATTTCCGCTGAAATGAAAATACACATCTCTTCTATAAATTGTATCTCAATTTTATCATTCTTTTGTCAATAATACGAAAGCGTTGAATGAAACAATTATATATGCTCAAGGAATACAAACAAAATAATGCAATGATGGAAATAAATAATTACGAAAGGCAAAATACAAAAAAAAAAATTGAATGAATATTTTATCATAATAATTATTTTAATAGTAATTTAATATTAAGTATATGATTTCTTAAAATTTATCTGATTAATAAACTATGTGTAAATTTTTACTACGTTTTTTTATTAGCTTGCATTCTTGTTTGTTTGTTTGTTTTTTTGTTTGTTTGTTTGTTCGTTTGTCCGGTACAAATCTGGCAATCGATTTCTAACTAACTTCCTGAATAGCTAGACATTTGAAACTTTTAGCATAGCTCAGAACACGATGACAATGCATTATTGAAATACTTTTAGCCATCTTTCAGCAGAATTTAATTAGTTTTCAGCAAATTTTGCTGTGCGGAAAGTTAGTTCGGAAAAAAACCGCAAGTTATTTTATTTGTTTTGCCATATCCAATATTTACGCAATCTTCATTTTGATGGGTCTCAAATTTGTGATAGATAAACATTTAATGACAGCAAAACAGGAAATATCGATTATATTATTTATCGATTATTTTATTTCAAATATATCGATGGCACGCTTAGATTTGGTGTTGGGGAGATCCGTTGTACAAAGATTTATCCTTTTATAGGTTTATAAGATCAGCTCTGTGGATGGTTGTCATTTATGTGAAGTAAATAAATTCGGAACTATTTTTTTTTCACTAACATTATATATTATGTAACAATAACAATTATATTATCAACATTACATTCGATTCAACAGAAAATTTAAAAACGTAGTATATAAAAAGTTCTTTTTATCTTGAAATTATTATATTTAAAAATGTACAATTGTTTGTAATCGTAATAAAAAATAGCGTTAAAAACGCTCGTTAATATAACCTTTTTTAAAAGAAGAAAAAAATTAACAATGCGGCATGTTAGCTAATAACATTTTTTTCCACTTAATATTTATCTTAATTAAAAGGCCTGGTATAATATTAATAGTAAGGAAGGGTGGAATTTGTGGTGCTGAGTGCATTGTAGGATCAATATACCAGCGATGTGGACGCATTCCAAGCATGAAGTTATTGTAACAGCTGCGTTACACATGCGTACGCTTCTCTGTATCATATCAGACTTTCTGTTATTATCATGGACTTTGAAAAATATAGATATATATCTCTCTGGAATAATATATTAAATAACATTTGAAGGGTAGGCACACATATTGTCTTTTGGGATATTAAGAGACTAGAAAGCAATATGGAAGGTATTGTAAGTTCTAGTAAAATACAATAAGGGAAGCATATGAGGTTGTTCTGTTTTGTTAAAAACACAGAACATTGCTTAACATTTACCTAACATTTTTTAAAATTAATTGGGCAATTACATAATATGCTCTTCAATTAAACTGGGGTAAAATATGTGTTAAAGAAATTGTTGAAAAAGACGAAATTTTCCCTTAAGTTTTTCACCTCTCCCTAAATGGCTCAACATTTGAAACTCCTATTTAAGTTTTAGTACCATAAACTATAAAATGGAACATAAACAAAGCCACAACAACGACAAAACCGTTTTGAAACACTTTTATTGGACACACACAGTAAAATTATCATTTGCAAACAAAGATTCAAATAAAAATAATGAGTCATGGGAATGTTTTGTATAAGTGGTTTGAGGTGGCATAATGTTGTTGAAATGATACAATAGAAGACTACGTAGTTTTTGATTATTGACCGATTGAGTGAGTAAATCAATGTAACTTGAAAATTAAAATTTTTCTAATATAGTAATATTGATAAATATTTATATTTCATCACTTATCTTAATCATTCAAATTTTCTAAAATCTTTGAAATAGATTAAATATATACATAGATACAGATGTTTAATAAATTGAAATATAAATACAAGCAATTAAAATCTTTCTCAGATTTTTAATGATAACGAAATTTCTTATTTTTATGACTATTTTAAGTACCTTCTCCAAGTATAATAAATTAATGATAAATTCGGCTGATGAGGGACAACGTGACACATATTAGTAAAATAATATGAAAGAGCAGTCAAGTATGCCTCGGCCCCTTATAGACTGATACCACAAAGTAGGTTACAAACACCAACACCACCAATTCTAGTTCGTGCATCCCGGGTTATTACAATTAGGATTATAAATTGTTCAAAAAAATAGACTACCAATTAGTGTGGCTCAAAGCTTCCTCACATCCTATCACGTACTTTATTGATTTTATGCTTTTACAAGTTATGATTGCCTAATTTGTTTAATTGTTTCCCCGTTCATTTAATCTATCAAAATTGACATGAATTCAATTTTTATTGTATTTATATATCAATTTAGCAAAAGTAAAAGAGTACAGACGGTTCAAATTAATCTGGGGCTATCTGCGGTTACTTTTGATAAACTATAAAAGTTTCATACAAATCAGTTAAGTACTTTTGAAGATAAAGGTGTAAATAAATGTAGAAGAGAAACAAGACATGTGGAAGAGAAACAAATGAGCGCCGATGATTAAAACTTGTATGGGACCAACAATGTGCTAATTGTGACCTACCATCAGGGGCGTAACTATGGGCCCGCATTGCGAGGGGCCCCCCAAATCCAGAAATAACTGGAATTACTATCCTCGTACCAACGTCAAGGGGGGCCCCCATTCCTCAACGCAAGAGGTCTTGCGTTGATCACATAGCTTACGTTACCTTTGGTTAGCTCGGAAGCAAAAATCAAATAGAATTAACGAATGAGAATTAATGAAGATTTTAAATTATTTTTCAGGATGGGAATGAGGAAAACCCTGATGATAGCACCGTTGAAGAGGTTCAAACAGGAGAATACTTCGTGTTACAACCTGACGGGAGACTTCAGAAAGTACAGTTTCACACTGGAGTTGTCAAACAAAAACAACAGAGTACAAGGCAACCTTCACGTGTGACATCAAACTTCAACTTTCAGTCTCAACCCTCAACACATTTCAACTCCTTCCAAAGAAGACAAGCTCAATCAACCTCTTCTCATGCAAACCAAAAAGGACACAGTCAACGCCAGCAACAATCAAAAACAGATTTTTCGAATTTCCAAACAACCCCACTTAAATATCCCGAGAGAAATCAGAAGTTATTCGCAAATCAACCAAACTTCGGTGAGATTTTCGGCGTTTCAACACAATTGAGCCAATCATCTCTCGACGATCGTTCGTCAAATATTCAGAGGGTTAAGCCGGAAAAAGTTAGACATGAAGGCGCATCAAAACAACCCTCAACAAATCCGAAATACGTAGCCAGCTTGAGATTTAGCGATGTTCCACCTATAACTGCTCCTGTTTATGCATATAGTCCGGAACCTCTAATTCGAATTCTCAGACACACCTTTTAAAAACTTTAGGAAATATTAAGAATTCAACCGAATAATTTAAGTAAGGCTAGAAAATTTAATATTTATTTTCAATTTAAATTTTTAAAAGGGTCAACTATTGTTCTGCAGTGCTTCCTATTAAGCCAAATACATATTTTAATATTTTAGCCTCTTTATTTAAAAATAAAAAAATAATAATCTCAAGATAATTGGCAACAATGCTCAATATAATTGTTGTCAGTATGTAAGTTATGTAGACTTTGCGTTCTCTACTTTTGTTCTCTATTTTGGTAACAAAATTGTTTTGTTTTTTTACACAGGTATTATTATTACTGGCAATGCTATATTAATACCTTAATCTAAATAAATCCTTTAACTCGCTGAAAAAAATGCTAATTGAAAAATATAGAATTATAATTTTGCTAATAATTTTACATTCGTATAATTTTGAATTGTATAAGAAGGAAAGTATAGATTAAGCTGATGGTTTTTAGGTTATGAGTACTTTTCTATTTTTCGATTATTAAAAAATAATGACAATAAATAAATAAATAATCCGTTAAACCTATAGAGACCTAAATAAATTTTTAATAGAATGTATTCCACAATCATAAGAAAAGAAATAAATTCAAAAATTATCATAAAAGTCACAAAATGAACGAACCATAAAGGATGTAATGCCCTCACATAAAACTACAATATATATTTTTATTAGTTCTAGATAACATTGATTAGATATGTAAAGTCTGTCCCTTTGTCCTGTAATCTAATAACCCAATTCTGTGTTGATCCGGACTTAAAACAAGTGAAATATAAGATTTTTGATTCGCGAAATTTGAATCGAAAATAAAAACAAAGAAAATGTTTATTTTAGAAGTGTTGCTTTCTTATTTTTTCTTTGTGTACTAGTCATAATTTCATAGATTAAATAATCAAACAAGATCGTGATACCCGAATAATGTCAATTTCAATAATATATTTTTATATAACCTTATCGTCTTAAAATTCTGTTTTATTATTTTAGGTATATATTTTAATAAAAATGTTACAAAGTCAGTTATATAAATTTACATTTTCGATTTTTTACTCTTTTATACTTTATTTCAAAGCAAATAATTATTTTGCCTCAGGGTTTAATGTTATTAAGGAAGTTTCAAAAATATATTTACGAGTAATAAAGTTTTTATATAAACAACCAAGGTTAAAAAAAAATAATGTAAAAAAATTGAATTAAATATTAATAACAGTATACCCTTTATATAAAATTGTATATGTCATTTTGTAAAGTAATATATTTTAAAATAAATATATTCAGTATTTATTTTGTGTTTTTATTTAAAATTTAATTTTTAATTTGTTTGTTACCTTTAACCTTCCTTAAGAAAATTGCAATAAACAAAGCATAAATAAACAAATAATTGAGCGATAGAAAATTTATACGAGTATAGATAACAATCAATGTTTGCGTTGTTACAATTTTAAAAATGTTAACAAGTTACAAGCAAATTATAGAGTTAAAGCAAACACCACAATTCAATTTTTTTTTTTTTTTCAAAAATTATTATCTGGCGGAAATAGAAATTAAAATTTTTCTCTAGCTATGGAGAGTATAACATTGCCCTTATAATGATTTAGATTCTAAGATGAATCTTATGATAAAAATGTTGATAGTGTAGGACTCTGTTTAAAAAAAAAGAAGAAAAATTAATAGTAAAGCGGGTCAAGTTAAGATTTATTGATACCGGGAACATATTTTTTTCCTGGTCTGCCGTTGTACATGAGTCTTTGGAAGGCACTGTATCAAGATTTTACCGTACGATTTACGTTTTAAAGTGTAAAAGTATAATCGAAAAAAAAGCTTTTTCGTTCTTTTTTTATTAAGTATTTTCATTGAGGTGGGCAGAAGTTAGATTAAGAGGAAGTTCATGGGTGTATCTTGTAATAAGACTACACGTTTCTTAACTATTCATGGCTTCAAGATCTTGTTTATCTGTTAAACAATTTGTCTGTGTCAGAAATAATGGTTTTAGTTAAAAAGTAAAGAATGCTTTTCTTATTTTTTTTAAGTGGAACCAAGTGAACATATAGCTTTTTTGACTTCTTAACTAAGGTAAAATAGTGACCAATAACTTTTATTATAAAAAAACAAAAACAGAAACATTCTTTTGACAGAATGAGAAAATTAATTAAGTTTTTTTTTGGTAAAAGTTTCTTTCATTCTTTTAAACTAATTATGTTGATGTTAAGATAAGATAAAGAGGTAAGGTAAAAGCAGTAAGATAAATACTGTGTCTATATTCCCATGATGTTGGTCTAATTTTCATTTAAATGGGTTAGTATTTTCAAATTAGTTTCTTGGTTAACTCTAATTTGAACTAATAACATAGATAAAATATTTATTTGAATTCTTAAAATTAAAATACTCATATTTATTCAGAATTATGCATAATCGTAAAAATTAACCTAAAAAATAAAGTTGCTACTTCTAAGATTTATAAAATCAGTTGCTAATTACTTGCAGCACGAGCAACTCCTAGCTTATGTATTTGTATATTGATAAATTATTACTATAAGTGAACATAAAGCTACCATAGAAGCTCTAGCCTTTTGAATAAGTATGTTTTCAAAACCTGGGCCAATTGACTGCTAATTTTCAAAACTCTTCATATAAAGTTTTATTTTATAATTTTCAATCTTCCCACTCTTTAGAAAATACATTAATTTAATATTAGGATCATAATAAATTATCTTTTATTTCTTTCCTTTCACCATAGGGATACAAATTCAATAAGTTCTAAATTTTAGACTGTCTGGTGAGTGTATATCATGTATTGGAAGGAGTCCCAATTATCCGATCTAATGTGGACGATGACTGCTTTGGAAGTAAATTTATATCGAATAATAGAAAAACCCCTTCTTTTTTTCATTCATACGAGTATGAAGTTTAACGGATTAAGTGAAATTAATGAAAAACTTTTCGAATCAATATTTTGAACTAAATTAGATATGACTGAAAGTGCACTGAAGCTTTAAATGGAGGGTAAATTTATCCCTTTTCCCTATAAAATAAAATTTCCGTGAACTAAATCAGCTTAATGATGTGACACGTGCCTCTTTAATTCCAGAGATAAATTAAAATTATAAAAAACGTTTATCTCTCTCTTCCTAACCTGTTTAGACATGTATCATTTTCCGTATCACTTTTGGAAGTGTTTGCGTCATTGCTAAGACCCTATTCACACGGGGATATACACAAATATCCTCGAAATTTGAGGAGGTTCGGCGACTAAGAGTCTCACCATGTGTAATTAATTAGGTGGTGCTACTCAGGCTGGGATACTCCAGTACCGGCGACTCAGACGACTCCCAGTTTCCTATCATACGTGGTTTATTTAACTACGTGTCACAATGAGTGAACGAGTGTATAATTTAAATTTCATAGGGGAAGTAAATATAGTTACAGGCTTAAAGAAACGTTTAATTCGATTCCTGTGAATCTTTTTCAACAGCAAATAATCTACAATTGATGTTCTTTACTTACGATGTAAGGATTCACTCAAAACGATCTCACTTTTCTCCATCTTTACCAGCGGTAATAATAATACTGGATAACGATATCCTCATCGCTACTTGATTCACTAGACATTGGGGATCGGGGAAGTATATACACAATGATGAAGAGTACTGGGTAGTACTCGGCCTATTGCCCGTCGTTGGGTTTTAGATTTAACTTTCCCGCCTCCTTAGTGGCGGCGGTTTTTTCGCCTCTTATAACCTCCCTATTCCCTTCCCTTCGCCTCCTCCCAAGGATCTTATATAAAGGGGATAGAATGTTAAGAAGGGGTTTAAGGCAAAAAAGTGACCCCATAGAGGTAAGAGAAATTGGAGAAAAAAATCATACAGCGCATGCTCCACGACCTTTGAACTGGGACAAATTACCTTCTTTGTTAATTTCAAGGATTATTTTGAATCAAGTTATAAACTGATCATTATTATATCATTATAATGATATAATGATGTTATAATGTTAAATAATGCAAAACAAGACACTATAAACGACTAAATATAGTCCAAATATCAATCACAAACAGCACAAAATAAGAAATACAACACACGGGAGAATATAACGCAAGGGAGAGTACAACGCAATATGTTGATTGTTGATAACCTGCCGCATGTTTCTTGGTAATCTGTAACCAAGAGGAAGGTAATTTGTCCCATTGGAGCTTATATTTTACATATCTTCATGGGGTCACTTTTTTGCCACAACCCTCCATCCCCTTTATATAAGATCCTTGCCTCCTCCTCTCACCATGCCCGCACCGAACCTCTTCCTCTTTCTGTTTTGTGTTTTGTTCCAACATTGAATTTAACTTCAATATTAAACCCGCAAAAAAATTCAGTTTAACTTAAAGTACAAGAAAGTTTTGTGTGGACACCAAAAACTGCGAAATCGCATTTTACTATTTCCAATCCAATGCGAAATCGCATTGGATTTCGTCTGCCACCTACCCCAGGCCTGGGACATCACCACCTCCCCGTAGGCACCAAGTAAGTCTCTTCTCTCTCTTTTCTATTTCTACCTCTCCCTCTACCCTCTCCCTTTTTCCTACACCCGTGAAAACTGACTTGATTAGAACTGATTTAAAACTGAGGATGACAGGAGATTTGAATCGCTCAGTTTCCTAGTATCCTGGTCGTGAGGCAGCTCGAGACGAGATTTGTGTATCCCCGTATGAATAGAGGAGGGCCTAAGGCCCTTCATAACTTCTTGCTTCCATCCGTCACTTATACACACATATTCTATTATTTACTTTATATGCATAATTATTTTTTCAAATCTTGATTAATTGATATAGATTATATTCAATAAAAATATTAAGAATATTTTTAATCAAGACATGTTTCGGAATATCTCTAAACATTCCTATCTAAGCTTAAAGCTAGCTATTCAGCCATTCAATCAAAATAACAGCCAGTTTTTAATAGCAGTAATTTAATAAAAAGCAAAATTGTTATTAATGTAGTAAAATTATACATCCCATGATAACAAATCCCTGTATTAGACACGACAAGCCGGAGATAAATGTGGTGTACAATTTAATTCGAACTGATTTAAATGTAAGTATAATTGTAAAATTTAATACATTGAGTGCATTTAACTATTTTAATTACAGGATACGAGACATTCCATTATAAATACCCAGAGAAATACCTCAAGGAATGTTTAAATGAAAGAGGTGTTAGTCTATGCTGTATATCATAAATGACATCCAATCTTTTATTTTAAATAAATACTACTTTCAGCCAAGTAAAAGACCTGTTTCTTAAAAAAATAGTGTCTCTAAGGATTTGTAAAAGTCGAACTTGAATATTTACTTTTATTATTTTATTTTAATCATTATAAATAAAACTAGCACTTAGATAAGAGATTAATATTTGTTGGATAGATAACTGTTAGAAATCTTTAATCAAAATAGCCAGTGATATTATATTCATATGTCACCTTATTCAGATGGGGCCTAATCAACGCATGGAAATTTCTAATTTGTAATTCACTATTTCCGGTATCGTATGAGAATGGTAAACGTATAAGAATACAGTAGGTACCTCATATTTTGCGAATATCTTATGTTTCTTGAAATCTATGGTAGGTATGTAAGACTGGGCGCATTTGTCGCTTGATCCGACGCTTTTTCGCTCTCATTCTCATGGTAAGCTATGCATTTCTTTATATACAGTGTGTGTGTGTGTGTTTCGTAATATAAAGTGTGTCCCAAGATAGAGTATCCGAAAGGAAAAATTTTCTTATTTTTGGGTTTTCGAAAAAAAGTCATTCTTTATAAAAACTCCTGCGTGTTCTTAAACCTCTAAAAATGTTTTTTCTTGATTTTGTTGATTTTGTGTGCAGGGTGTTTTATTTTTTGAAAACTTTAAAATATGACCAAGAGTAAACTACCCTTATTTTTGATGGTATCGAAAAATTTTATTTAGACAAGTGGTTCAGAATTGCAAAAAATGTATAAATATTATATTATTTTATGAATTATTAAATTTTAGTTAATTTTCTGAAATATTAAATTTTAGTTTGTTTTCTAAAAATAAGCAATGAAGCTAACTACAACAAATAGTTCTCTTTGGATTTTTTAAAATTAACAAGTGTGAGAAGAAACAAGTGGATAATAGCTTGGAAGAATTAAACTGGCCACTGCCGATTTTCTCTTTGAGCAAGTTTACAAGGTTTGTAAAGAATTCATAAATAGAATCGAAATTTGCGCAGAAGCAGGTGGCAATACATTTGAATAATTTGAATAATCATTTCTGTAGTTTTATTTATTAAACAATAAATACAACAAATTAAGCAAAATTAAACATTACTTAACTGTTTTTAGGCTGGAAAGTACTATTTCCCTGATTTGTAATTACAATATTAAAAACAGGCAGGAAAGTAGTTAAAACAGTCAGGAAAATACTTTCTCTGCCTAGGCAGAGAAAGTAACAGTGTTTACCACTGCGAGTCATAACCTCTTATTTTGGCAAGAACAGTTTATACTATTATCTCTATCTTATAACATTATATATTATAGTTAAACAAGTAATATTTAATAAATATACGTTTTAATAATAAAATAATTTGTTAATTCTGTTAAATAAGTTCAATGATAAGCAGATCTTTAATTAAAAAAATAGTAGAGTCACTGGCTATACTGTAGCGTCAGCGTCATGTAAACATTGAACATCCATATTATTACTTTCTCATATAAAGAGAAAGTATTGTGATGGCGCGAAAATTCGATTTTGAGATTTTGATGGATTTACACGTTTAGAGGTCCCCTGAGTCCAAAAAAGTGGTTTTTAAAAAATGTCTGTCTGTCGTCTGTCTGTCGTCTGTCGTCTGTCTGTCGTCTGTGCAGACGCCTGGAGCCCAAACTACTGGGCCGATTTTGACGAAATTTGGCATACATGTTCAGAAAAATCATACCCCGAGGCGAAATCGAGAAATGAATTTTAGCTCTAAATTTGGGGGCGCTACCCCCCAAAAACTCTGAAAAAACATGAAAAAAAATTATTTCTCGAAAACGGTTCCGACGATTTTGATTAAAAAATTCTAAAATGTAGTCCATTTGAATACGAATCCAACGATATAAGCCGTTTTCCCGGGAAAAATCTAGTTCCTGAGATATTAGCTTAAAACGCGGACGGAGAGAGCCCGGGTTCGATTCCCCGACCAGGAGAAGTTATTTTTATGATAAATTTTGATGAAATGTTCAATAATATTTAAATGTACATTTGAAAACTAATAAATGGAAACACTGGGCTAAGTAATTATAAACTCATATATGAGAAAGTTTGTCTGAGTTGTCTCGGACCGATTTTTTACTTTCTCATATAAAGAGAAAGTATTGTGATGGCGCGAAAATTCGATTTTGAGATTTTGATGGATTTACACGTTTTGAGGTCCCCTGAGTCCAAAAAAGTGGTTTTTAAAAAATGTCTGTCTGTCGTCTGTCGTCTGTCGTCTGTCTGTCGTCTGTCTGTCGTCTGTGCAGACGCCTGGAGCCCAAACTACTGGGCCGATTTTGACGAAATTTGGCATACATGTTCAGAAAAATCATACCCCGAGGCGAAATCGAGAAATGAATTTTAGCTCTAAATTTGGGGGCGCTACCCCCCAAAAACTCTGAAAAAACATGAAAAAAAATTATTTCTCGAAAACGGTTCCGACGATTTTGATTAAAAAATTCTAAAATGTAGTCCATTTGAATACAAATCCAATGATATAAGCCGTTTTCCCGGGAAAAATCTAGTTCCTGAGATATTAGCTTAAAACGCGGACGGAGAGAGCCCGGGTTCGATTCCCCGACCAGGAGAAGTTATTTTTATGATAAATTTTGATGAAATGTTCAATAATATTTAAATGTACATTTGAAAACTAATAAATGGAAACACTGGGCTAAGTAATTATAAACTCATATATGAGAAAGTTTGTCTGAGTTGTCTCGGACCGATTTTTTACTTTCTCATATAAAGAGAAAGTATTGTGATGGCGCGAAAATTCGATTTTGAGATTTTGATGGATTTACACGTTTTGAGGTCCCCTGAGTCCAAAAAAGTGGTTTTTAAAAAATGTCTGTCCGTCGTCTGTCGTCTGTCGTCTGTCGTCTGTCGTCTGTCGTCTGTCGTCTGTCGTCTGTCGTCTGTCGTCTGTGCAGACGCCTGGAGCCTAAACTACTGGGCCGATTTTGATGAAATTTGGCATACATGTTCAGAAAAATCATACCCCGAGGCGAAATCGAGAAATGAATTTTAGCTCTAAATTTGGGGGCGCTACCCCCCAAAAACTCTGAAAAAACCTGAAAAAAAATTATTTCTCGAAAACGGTTCCGACGATTTTGATTAAAAAATTCTAAAATGTAGTCCATTTGAATACGAATCCAACGATATAAGCCGTTTTCCCGGGAAAAATCTAGTTCCTGAGATATTAGCTTAAAACGCGGACGGAGAGAGCCCGGGTTCGATTCCCCGCCCAGGAGAAGTTATTTTTATGATACATTTTGATGAAATGTTCAATAATATTTAAATGTATATTTGAAAACTAATAAATGGAAACACTGGGCTAAGTAATTATAAACTCGTATATGAGAAAGTTTGTCTGAGTTGTCTCGGACCGATTTTTTATTATTGAAGTCATTCTAGATTAGACTAGCTACTTTTCTTGATGTATCCTAGTTACTTCTTTTCTTTTAAGCAATAGAAGATATCTTTAACACTTTTATTAATTTTTTAGTAAAAATATAAATAAATATTTTATATTGCGTGCATTATTCATTCAGAAGTTATGTGTGTTGTAAACGTGTGTTTTGTATTTTGTTGTTATAGATTGAGTTTACTTTTCACTTATTGTTATTATTCCCAAGTTTCTAATTTGAACATTAATTTTAGTTAATACATATTATGTTATTATCTTTATTAATATGACACATAGTCATTAACTAGTTATATTAATAAAGATAACATTGTAGCAGCTTCATTTTTCTGCCGCAAGTAGATAAAAATATTGTATGCAACAAGGCAGCAAAGGAAACATTTCTGCCTCGTTTATTTATTGCCTGCCTCGGCTTCGCCTCGGCAGTTAATTATGATAGCCTGTCCTCGCCTTCGGCTCGGAGGCTAATCTAATCACTCGTCAGTAAAATTCCATTTTGCTGCCTAGTTACATAAATAACTATTATCAACTGTTTTTTTTTTTTTTTGTGATACTTAAATAGATGTCAAGATTAGAATTATTAATAACTTGTGATGATTTTTTTATTTATTTTTTTTTTTTTATAACAGCATGTTATTTGATTTATAAGTAATTTATTTTGTTTTCATAAAATAAATTAATATTTAATATTTTTACGTTTTTTGCCATTCTAAACCACTTTTCTAAATAATATTTTTCGATACCATCAAAAATAAGGGTAGTTTACTTTTGGTCATATGTATTTTAAAGTTTTCAAAAAACAGAACATCCTGTACACAAAATCAAGAAAATTTTATCATTTTTAGAAGTTTAAGAACAAGCAGAAGTTTTTATAAAGAAAGACTTTTTTTCGAAATCCCAAGAATAAGAAAATTTTTCCTCTATGATTCTCTATCTTGGGACACACTGTATACATATATATAAATATATATATACTATATATATACACACACATATATATATATATATATATATATATATATATATATATATATATATATATATATATATATATATATATATATATATATATATATAATTGATAAGTTGGTACACTAAAAGTAAAAGTTAAACATCAATAAAGTACGTAAAAGGATACGAGGAAGCTTGTGCCATACTAATTGGTAGACTATTCTTAGATGTATAAGTTTGTTTTAGAAAATCACGAATTCCATAAAATTATCACAAAATAGACTAGGTATGTATAAGTTATAGGTTTGTGACGTAAGAGAATTTTACTTTCTATAAGATTTTATAAACGTTACCACCTTAAATTACTAGTTTGTATCGAAAAGGAATAACACATCATTATATCATAGATATTTATTTAGTTGAAGGCCATATCTGAATTTTGGCTTATACTAACTCTAGAGCAGTGGTTCTTAACCTTTTGGTAACCACGGCCCCCTTAAAATCTCCAATTATAATATACCTAGTACCTAAATACCTTTCGAGACCCCCTGGGAGGCCGCGGCCCCCCGGTTAAGAACCACTGCTCTAGAGGGATCATAATCAAACTTAAAGAAGATGCTAATTATATTAATGTTAAGAATTCGTTGCTAACGATTAATTCTTTTTGGATAATCTTTACAACAGTTTTTAAATGTCGAGTTTTATGTACATGTATTGTATAGCTTAACTTTTATAAATTAGCATAGCTTTAAATGATTAATAGGATGTTAGCTTCAGGACCTAAGGTTATTACGATAATCTGAATTTATCGGTACGGTCACCTATCAAAGGATAAAAATAAAACACATTATTTCAGAAGTGCACTTAAGTACTAAGAATGGCTTCAAAGAAGACGACACCAAAGTAACCCATTGTCGGCAGGAGAATAACGTCAGAAGAGACATTGTCGTGAGGTCTACTTTCTTAAGAGTACTTCGGGTTAGAAAAGCAACAATATAAGTAAGATTACTTTCATACTAATAAAGTGACACAATAGAGACGCCTAGTTTACCTATAAAAGTGTAAAGAAAATACTGGAAAAATAAAAAAAAGGAAAGGAAGCATATCCGATGCTTCCTTCACACAACAGTCCAGCTGGATCCGACCTCTACCAAGAAAAAATAGCTCAGCCCCTCCTAAAACGTTTCCAAAAGAAAAAATCATCTCTCATTCACTTTTACATAGATAATTTAGTGAGTTCATCTTCATGCCCAGCCACAATAGTAAAGATCACAAAACATTTTATATATTTATATTTCATCAACAATGTAATACCGTGTTTTTGCACACTGCAATAAGGTACACAATTTGTGTTAGTGAGAGCCACCAAGGGATGTTCCACGCAAGCGTGACACATAGGAACTGTTCCAACATCAGACATTACGTCACAAAGATGTTGGCTCGGCATTGCGCCATGTCCTGCATCGTTTCGTCGCGTCTGACTCATCAGGGGCCCGACCTATATGCCTCGCTTGAGTGGCACATCCCTTGGTGTCTCTCACTAACACAAATTGTGTACCTTATTGCAGTGTGCAAAAACACGGTATTACATTGTTGATGTGTTTTGCCAGCCAAGCAAGAATGGCGGTGTGAGAGCACGCTCGTCTCTGATAAAGCCCTATATCTGATCTTCTTGATTTGGTATAGGTCCAGAGTTGAGTGGGCATCATCGGGCCCCTGATGAGTCGGACGCGACGAAACGATGCAGGACATGGCGTAATCCCGAGCCTTTGTGACGTAATGTCTGATTTTGGAACTGTTCCTATGTGTCACGCTTGCGTGGCACATCCCTTGGTGTCTCTCACTAACACAAATTGTGTATATTGTGTATATTGTAAAACAAAATACTTCACTCATATTCTAATTTTAACTTCTCATAACTTTGGAACAACTTAATTCCTATGATTTGTAAATTTGTAAGTATAGATTGCATGGATATCGGGGAAAAAGGCATAATTCGTGGATATGTGGATAAGATGGAAAAAGGATAAACTTGATAAACTGGTTTAGCTTATAAACATTACTGCAGAGAGGATCTAAAGCCGGTTCAATACATGAACTCTAAGAGATGCGGTTCACTGTGCAGAAAGAGACAGAGAGAGAAAAAAACAAGATCACAAAACCGTGCTTAGGCGCCTCATCGATTCAGATCTAGGAGATACGCCCCAACAGTAAAAAACCAATTTAATCTTTCGTGCAATTTATTATCGAGAGTTTAAAGGAAGAAGAAAAAAAAACGTTAACTTTAATATGACTAGGATCGCACTGAACAATTACTTTTGTGTTGAATTAAGTCGGGGGGAAAAAAATTAACGCATCGTTAGTTTTTCACCCTAAAACTGTTTAAACAAAGGATGCACATATTGTACGCAGCTCTATTTGATCGTGAAAGGCGTGTGAATTATTATAGAATATACTATAACTTTGTTCTTTGCAACGCGCTTTATATTTTAATACTTTTTACTTTAAAAATATTAAATAATAGATACTAAAAAAATGAAAATAGGGTGAATTATCTACAGTGGCAAGTTATTTTAAAAAATAAAAGGAATAATGAAACCAATATTATTATAAAATATACTTATATAACCCTTCTATAGCGGACGTCGTTTATAGCGGATAAAAAATAGGATTTTTTTTTTTTTAATGAAATTCCAAAATTTGCCTCCCGACCCCAAGGCCCTGCATCCCCGATTCTGTTTTGTTATTATTCCCTCAAAAATTGCTTATTAAGTCTATGTTTAATGCTATCTTTTATTTTCCGTTTAATAAACACTCTATACAGGGTGGGCCAAAAAAACGCACTTTTTTTAACACTTATAGCTCAGCTTCTTCTGTAGTAGATAGAGATATGGTCTGAAAACTACATTATTCTGCTTTAAATTTCATATCTATAACTTTAAAAACTATTGGGTGAAAGCCATGCTATGACGGTTTGAATTAGGGTCTTAAAAAAAGTCGTCCGGGTAGTAATCTTGTCTGGTATTTTATACTTTTGATAGAATAAATTACCAGATGGTGAAGGGGGGGGGGGGGTCTTTGTAGGTAGGTGGGAGGAGTGTTATACATGGCAAACAACACTGAAGATTGTTAAGCACAATGTTGCCTGAAGTCTGGGCAATTCTCTTGCAAGTACTAAATTGCAAGGAGCGATGGGACGGGATAACACCTTGCATAAACGTGTAATTTAGCATCTTTAATTTCTGGCAAAATTGTGCTTAACCCATCTTCAATGTTTATGTTATGTTATAACACTGAGGGACTCCTCCCACTTACCTACAAAGAACTCCTCCCCCCCCCCCCCCCCTTCCTATTTTCTATCAATAATAATCAGGTAATTTATTCTATCAAAAGTATAAAAGACCAGACAAGATTACTACCCGGAAACGACTTCTTTTAAGACCCTAATTCATACCATCATTGCATGGCTTTCACCCAATAGTTTTTAAAGTTATAGATATGAAATTTAAAGCAGAAGAATGTAGTTTTCAGACCCCCACAAACCCCATATCTCTATCTACTACAGAAGCTGAGCTATAAGTGTTTAAAAAGTGCGGTTTTTTTGGCCCACCCTGTATCTATCTAACTACTGCACTTTCATTGATTCATCCATTTGCATTATTATTTCAAATAATGATTTGTTATATAACGGACTTTCATAATAGCGGCAATCCTCAGAGGAGCAGAGGGTTGTCCGCTATTATGAAAGTCCGTTATAGTTAGGTTCTACTCTATGCTCTAAAACGACAAGACCTGACTTAATATCATTCAACTTCGAAAATTCTGTGGTCTGTTTTATTTGTCCCTTTTAACGATAGCGACCCACAAAAATTCTACGAAAATTCGTAAATACTCAATAGTTTTCCTTAAAAAAATGATATATACTACTGACCTATATTGCAAAGTTATATTATGTATTTTCAGGCAGTAAACAAAATTACATTTTAATTAATTTTTGTTAAAAATTTAATTAAAAAGTAGACTGATAATACCATTAAATATTCAAGATTATTTTGTATTCTTATTTTCATCTAATTTTAACATGTTAGATCCAGTTTAATTATTTCCTAAAAATGTTGTTTATTTAACGTATTCTTTATTATAATTTTATTTTAGGCTTTCTTAAACTTAAATCTTTTAATTTCCCAGAATTCAGTGTAAAAGTTAAGAAAATTAGGAGAAGAGTCACACAAAAAAAAAATATAACAACGAGAAACCGGAAGGGACAATGATTCAATTAACGTTTTCTTAATAAATATCCAAATGCAGGTGTGGGGTGACGACCCAGTTCCACGAATCCTTCTCTACAACTACATTTCTTTCTAAGTAGAATTAGACTATTAATTAAAAAAAAAAAAAAAATTGGTCCGAGACAACTCAGACAAACTTTCTCATATACGAGTTCATAATTACTTAGCCAAGTGTTTTCCATTTATTAGTTTTTGTATGTACATTTAATTATTACTGAACATTTCATCAAAATTTACCATAAAAATAACATCTCCTTGGCGGGGAATCGAACCCGGGCTCTCCCTGTCCGCGTTTTAAGCTATTTTCTCAGGAACTAGATTTTTCCCGGGAAAACGGGTTATATCGTTACATTCGTATTTAAATAGACTATATTTTAGAATTTTTTAATCAAAATCGTCGGAACCGTTTTCGAGAAATAATTTTTTTTCACGTTTTTTCAGAGTTTTTCGGGGGTAGCACCCCCAAATTTGGAGGTAAAATTTATTTCTCGATTTCGCCACGGGATATGATTTTTCTGAACATGAATGCCAAATTTCGTCAAAATCGGCCTAGTTGTTTAGGCTCCAGGCGTCTGCACAGACGACAGACAGACATTTTTTAAAAACCCACTTTTTTGGACTCAGGGGACCTCAAAACGTGTAAATCCATCAAAATATCAAAATCGAATTTTCGCGCCATCACAATACTTTCTCTTTATATGAGATAGTAAAAAACTTATCTTGGTAACACTTTTTTCCCCCGATCATGAATACACATATTTGCATATAGGTAATTATTTTATATTATTGATTTATCCACCTTTACTCCTATATTATACTTGTACCGTTTATTCGAGTCGTTTTTTTGGGGCAATTACAATAAGCTGGAATAAAAATAGCCCTTTTCTGTTATTTTTAGCCTACACACATAGGTAATAAATAGGTATTACAAAATTAAATGTGAAGAAAAGGGGTAAAATTCTTAATTGGGTCATTTCAAAATTTCGGTGCATTTCCACCTTGGTAAATTTAAAAAAAAAATTAGAAAAATTGTAGTTTTTACTGCTACCATGTCTTTATATGCCTCCCTAGTAACTTCCCTTTGTATGCACGCATAATCACCAACATTTCCAATAATATTGATTTTTAAAAAATCGCTTAAATCTAGGGAGTGAGATTCAAGTCTTATTAGAAGCTTAATAAATTAATTATTAAAATATTATTAATAATTATTATAGCTTGATAAAATATTTGTTTAAAAACTAATTTAATTGAGCTCTTATGAAGCAAAATCACATTTGGTCCGTTTAAAAAATTAAAAATCTTGCTCACAAAGATAATTATTATAAGATTACATTACAAGTCAACATTTAGAGGAATGTGATAAGGAGTGGTCACGACTTGAAGTAAATCAACTTAAAAAAAGTAAAAATATTTGAAATAAAAAGTAAAATATTATTGTTTCATCAAGATTCTCACTCCCTTGGTGAATGGAATTTGTCTATCAGACTAGGGAGTGGGAGGCTAGGGAGTGAGGTTTTAGTGCCAAATGAGATATTATGTGAACAGGGATGACTCCAGGTTGATCCAGCTTATGTCCAAGACTGCATTCTAAAAACTGAACTGTAAATTAAAAGGGATAGGTACTAAAAAAACCACTTTCCTTCATTCAATTATAATGTTAATTATATACTAGGGAGTGAGGTTGAATAAAAATACTCGTTAACATTCAGTATTAAACCACCATAAAAGATAAGAAGCCCTTGATTGTAACCTAATAAAACCTACTTCTATCCAGCATGTTGAATTAGTGTTGCCTATTTATGAAGCTAGCAACAAATATTCCTTCTCTACAAGTTTGGCGGTCATTTTTAAAAAGTTCTAGGGAGTGAGGTGGTTAGAGGTGGTTAGAGAACCTCGTTACACATATAAAATGTGCTTTTTAGTAAGCTATTAAGCAGAAATTAACCCTTTTGGATCACTTTATGGAAAATACAGGGGAACTCTCACAACCTCTCGTATTGTTTAATTAAATTTTGGTTCCAAGATTTGCAAAAATAATTAGGTGAACTTGGCCACCCCATGCTAGTGACAGGCTAGGGAGTGAGAAAATGACATATATGTATATTTTTAATTCCCTAGTAGTGGACCCTAGCAATGTATATGCCATTTATTTATTGTATTCTTTATAGTATACTAGGGTAATTAATGTTATTTATTTAGTTAGTGCTGTGATTTTAGTTATTTTTAGTTTATCATTATTACGTCCTTTTTAATAGATTATTTATTGATGCATGTAGATTTTTTTCTCCTCTTTAAAACTATTTATTTATTAATTTTCTTGCTAAGAACCTAGCAAAACTTATTAATTTACTGCCATTTAAATTTATTAATTAACTTGTGCTTGTAACTAGACCGAGAAATAACGCTTATAATTATAAAGTACCCAATTAGTACCTGTACCTAGTACAATAAATTAGAAATTCATATTTTACGATTTTGGTAGTATTCATACTACAGAAGGATTAAATTTTAATTTAAATCAAATTATAATTATTATTAACTACGGGAAACAGACAGAGAAAAATACACTCCAGCGCCGGGATTTGAACCACGGGCCTCTATATAGAGGCCCGTGGTTCAAATCCCGGCGCTAAAATATGAATATATATATATATATATATATATATAATTTAATTTTGTCATTTTTTGCTCATTTAATTTAAATTTTGTTTGGTTGAGGTTAAAAAGTAAATAAGAACGATAATATGTTGTTAAACTTATTACTAATCGGAGGAAAAAATTACCGAAAAATCAAGTAAGAAAAATATTTCATTTGTAAATTTTTTTAAGATATACGATCTTTATAATATGCTAATTTAATGCTTCGTAATAGTATTTTCATTTCGTTGAATATTAGCCAGTTACAAATAATATTTCATGGGTTACAGTTACAGTACCATTTGTGTAATTACAAGTTTCCAAATATACTTTTTATGTGTCCATTAACAACAACCCCTAAATTGTAGAACATTGTCTCTTCAATCATGGCCATGGCATAAACACCTGCTGCCATGGTCCATGATCCATACCCTTGTAGTTGAGGTTGTCTGACAAAGGGTCTATGTCAGACAACCCCACGCTGCTGTTGTTTTTGCTAATAGCAACAATTAGCCCACGTATGGTAAATTACTGCTGCCCAACTAACACCTGAACACATTATTTGCTTAAAATAAACGTGTACCCTTGTCCATGTTTTTTTTTTTTTTAAATAAATAAACTTAGATATAACTACTTAAAGATGCATATTTGAGATAACATTATTAATTTATTAAGTTAATTTTGCTTTCGAGCATACCGAAGGTTATGGAAGCTCTGTGATCGTTCCAAAAAACGAAAAATTTAAAAAAAAAAATGCTTTTTAGAAACATCAGGGAACATTTTTGGTTCCGTGTCTGTGTGTCGGTCTGTCGTTCGATTTTTGCGAACCAACATATCTTAAAAACTCAGATTTTAATGATATTTAGATGGTAGGTCATAATTAGCTCATTGTTGGTTCCATATAAGTTTCAACCTTCTGCGCTCATTTGTTTCTCTTCCACATGCCCACAAGCATACATTTATTTATACCTTTAGCTTCAAAAGTACTTATCGAATGCGGATGTGTAGGAAACTTTTATAGTTTATCGAATGTAGCCTGCACATAGCCAGATTAATTTGAACCGTCTGCGCTCTTTAACTTTTGCTAAATTGATACATTAATTTATGTAAAATATCCAATCAATTTTAACAGATTATAAAAACGGAGGGAAACAATTAAATAAATTTGAAAATAATGGCTTGTAAAAGCCAAAAATATGTAAAATCAATAAAGTACGTGATAGGATGCGAGGAAGCTATGTGCCACACCAATTGCCAGTCTATTTTAGAGATGAATTTTACATCTTTTGGTTTTTACAAAAAACATAACTGCAATGTTTCAAATGTTTGTGATGTGAAGTTCTTTTGAAGATTATGTGTGTTAACAATATAGACAAATAATCGCAGAATATTATAAGGGCCCTCGGTTTCACTTATACGGACCCTAAAAATAATATAAAAACACATTCAAAGTTTAAAACACATTCAAATTTACTTCACTAATTAGTATCCTCAATAATTATTATATTTTTAGAATTTCAATTTATTTTAATCTTAATTGAGTTTCATTTTGGTTGTGATTGATTAACTGAGATAATATTTAGTTGTGAAATAACTAGAAAGTAAAAATATTTATAATGATATTGAACATGGTAGTATAGCAAAATTTATTAACGAAGTTCTATTTCAAATTTATCAAGGAACTTCTAAATTTTAATTAAAACAATAGAAACAATGAGTATAAGTCAAAAGAGTTTGAAGATTAAAAGCAACACTTTTTAATTTAATAAGAAGAGCGTTACATGAAAGAAAATGGTGTAAAAGCACGAAGTTAGAAGCGGAACGCTAAAAGTATATGTAGAGGGTGAAGTTGATGGTGTGCCTTAAGAAGTTAAGAATGAAGAAAGAATAGAAAAAAGGAATTTGAGCAAGCAAGTAAGGGGAGAAAACAGGCAGGAGGAAATTACAGTTTAGATGAAGGGAGTGGAAAGTGTGGACGTGCGGATATGTGGATATTTGGTGGCGTGGGTTGAGGATAGGGTTCGTTCTTATAGAGGTTTGAAACTAGATGGCTGTTCCTGAATGGGAAATGAGGCAAGGTGACAAGTGGATACGAGCGAGCTGGGATCTCAACGATTGGACTTGCAGCCAACAGCTAGAAGTACAGGCCGGCCTTCTCATTTCATGCTTCGGCTCCTCTCACAACCACCAAACAGGAAAACGACACTACGAGAAAACGAAAATACCCTAAAAATAAAAATAAACCGCCCTTATTTCGCCCCAGAAAAAAAAAACTGAAACCATCCTTTTTTTCCTTAACGGTCTTAGAAGTAAGACTCATCTGGGTCACGCGTCATTTGCCTTCGAAGTACCAGCTACAGAGTTTCTATACTTGAAAGCACCCTCACAACCATAAAACTCTTCGATTTAAAACCTGAAACAACGTGTTCCGGAGAATAAGCTTTTTTTTACTTACGATTCTGTTTATTCCAATGTTATCGATTCTTTTAGAGTGCGTTGTTAACCCCAAACAATGAGAATGTAGCCTACTCCAGTACAAAGAAACTGATATTTTGCACATAATTTGCAATAGCTATAAAACGTCTTATAAAATTCTAACCTCCTTACGACATTAAAAGAAACGATTAGTGAAATGAATCCTGCATTTTTTCAATCAGTTTTTGACAAAGGAACGACAGTTTGATGACAAACGTAAAAGGATCGATCAATAATTTTATAAAGGGTTGCCGGTTACCTTAAACATTTCTTAGAATTACACTTTTTTTCCATTCAGTCGACACAACCATATTCAGCCATTAAATAAAACCTTTGTGTTTAAACTTTAGCTTATGAGACTCTTAATGTTGAATACAAAAGTTATATTTTATGTTTCTATTTGCTAGGAACGTCATGTATAAAAGGTATAGGTATGATAGTAAGCTGGATTTTGGTAATTAAAGACGATCTTTTGTCTGAATATTTCTTGCAGTCCATAACTAAATGTTCAGTCTTTGATTAAGTTTCACTGTACAGATAGTGCAGTCTCTTTTTCTAATGATATGTAAATATGTAAACATTTATTGCAAATGCGGTGATTTATTCGTAATCTGCAGATTGTTATTATCATATGCTTGCATTCACTTAATTTATTAAACCATGGCTTAACACCAAATTTATGCTGGTTAGATTTATCAAAGGTTCCTCTGATTGTGTTGTCATGCCATTGTATATTAATTTGATGTCGCAGATCACTTTAGGGAACATTATACTTTATGCCGTGGTCAATCACACCACCTGCATACAAAATTTGAAGTTTCTAGAATTATGATGAGTCAATAGATCAGTGACATAATAACAAAACTTTAGGCTCATATATCTTTTGAACTAATATGGATAGAGGCGTGAAATTTTTATTTCTAGTTCAGTTTGAAATGAACTCGAACTTTAAATTAATTTTACATAATCTAAGTTTCATTAATAAGGTAATACAGCAGGGTTCAAAATGCCTTGAGATAGTTCCAGTAATAAGGATGGCACAATTGTGCTCGACTTGGCCCAGATTTATATTTAATGGGAGAAATTATAGACGACATAATTTGTGTAAGGTATAACCACTCTAAACTTTGTAGTTTTAACAAATTTGGAGGTCAATATTTTATTTCTTGTATGGCATAAACAACTACATTAGTTCATCATTACAGGATATGTACTCGTGGTGAATATTATTAGTGACATAATTGTCTCAACCCTCAGGGAATTAAACCAGTTATTTCAGCGTTTGGATAGGGATTTCAGATGAACACGATACCTCAGCTTAATATATTATTGATATGAAGCTCTAGCTAGATTTGAAGATAATAATAATGCGAATCAGATACGAATAAATTATAAATATATCTAGTTTATTGTATATTCTCTCAAAAATGACATTTACTTCAATACCTTAGTGGTTTCTGTTTACCGATAAAACCTCTTAAATTAAGAATACTTCTAAAATCAATAATTATGATAATGCGTTACCATTTCGTAGGAAAACCACAATCCATCCTATGGTTAAAGGAGAGAGGAAACAGAAGTAAACCTTATCGTTTATCACCTGCGTGACATTTCTAAGGGGGATCGCGTTAGTGTCTACGGTAACGATCACTGAGTTTTATTTATAACCCAGACCAAGGAGGGATTGAAAAATCAGAATGATATTCAGTCCCTTCTCCCCTCTCTCAAGGGACTTATCCTCATTGCGGTGAATCTTGTGGAAAATCCAAGGTCTTACCAAACTGAGGGGAAGTGAAAATAAATGAGGAAGAATTACGGACAGACTGTCAATTAAATTTGGTTTTCCAGACCTTCATTTCAACTGATTTGTGTATCATTCAATTATTTACAGTGTCGAAAAATATAAAATTACTCAAAATAGAATTAGGCATAATATCAATAAAAATATTTTAATCGAAAATAAATTTACCTGCTTTACAGGAGAGTATTGGGGGATTCTTAACACGATAAAAATCTTTAATCTTAAATAATTGTCAAGTAGTCAATGAATAAGTATTTTTTTTGGATTAAACATGTTATCAGAGAAGATAGAAAGGCCCATTTACATCTAGTGCTTTAGCACGGTTTTCCTACAAATAAATTTAAATATATTTAAGTTTAAACTGTGAAACAAATGTTTATTCAGTTGCAAATTAAAAATATAACAAAGTATATAATTATGAAATCAACGACCCTAAAGTAGAATTATTAAATTAGAGATTGAAATAAGGGAATGACGACTTCCAAGTTTACATTAATCGTCTTAATACACAAAAGGCCCTACCTATACACTCCATTCAGCATTCCAGGGAAGAGGTTAGTGAGTTCCTTGACTACTAAAAAGAAGCTTCAAAATTGAATTTAAGTAGCATGATAATTGGGTACATTTTGTGGACTGGTATTATATTAAATTATTTATCCAATTCTCTTATCAGCTAAGCACTTATTGAAGCTATCTGTTATCAGTTAGCTCTTATTGATAAGCATAGTGTGTGGGAGAACAAAAATCATATTAATTAATCTCTTTGGACACCTTTGATGACAAACTATTGATCTATAATTGTATAGTCAAAGTAGATATGGGAGCGTCTATGGAGGTCATCTTAATGAACAATATGAATAGTCTCTCCACGTAATCAGTTTATTTTAAATAAGAAAGCAGCTTTCAGCCTTCATAAGGCCATCATCAGTGCCAAAATGTGGAAGAAGTAGAGTTAATATAAAAGACAAGTTAAAGAGTGAGTCCAGTCATATCGGACATTAAGGCAAGACTCAGTATAGTCAAAGTACCTTCGATCACATTAAAGGAATTGTCCCTGAATACACGTGCAACTTTTATGATTGTGATGATGAGACTCCTTTACTCTACTTTTTGCAATGGAACTATACTTAGATAAATATATCTTCAATTCCCACAAAGCTGAGAAATTTTGCTTCATTATATTATTGATTTTATAATAATGGATCAAATGAAGTCTCTCAAATTTCAATTAAATCTTAGGCGGCTTTCACACCGAAGTAGCAAGTCGCAGGTTGCATGCGTCCTAGTAACGCCGGATTATCTAAGGAGTCGAGATAATTGAACGAGCCTAAACACCGAAGATGCAAATGCGACGTGCATCCTGAAAGCAAGTGGCAAGTGCGACTCGAGAACCAGCCGGCTGGTTCTCGAGGAAAGCCGCCTTATGTTACAACTTAGCTAAACGTGAAGGAAAATAAAAATGTAGGATTGGAGATTTAAGAACGTTTCCCCTAATTCAAATAAAAATGAAATACAAGTATGATCCAAATTCATATCTTTATAATGGTATTTTATCATCAATAACAATAATACAATTTCTCTTTAATTTGCTTTTATGCTAAATTTGAATTTTTCCCCTTCTACTGTTGTGGTTTAATATTGCAGAATTGAATTTTTGTAAAAACTTTTATGAGTCTAACCAAAAACAAAACGAAACGGGAAGGACGATAATCTTCGGTGGAAAAACGTTTAAAGTTGTACAGCGATATTTTCCAGAGAAGGAAGTTGGGAAGAAAAAAAAAAAGAAACACGGGAAGTACTGAAGCTTGCTTGTTTCCCTCGTGTTACCGTAGAGAAGGGACTCAAGTTCAATTTAGTGAAAAAGGAAATAAAAAGCGGGCCCTTTGAAGGGGAAATGATTCCTTGCCAAGGAAGCGAATAAGAACCGGGTTTATCAAAATAAATAAGAGATAAATAAAGAAAATAAAAAAGAAGAAAGGAGAAAAAGAAGTTGCAACAGGGGAAGATGGAAACGGAAGTGGGAGCAGATTGAGCTTAGACTTGGTGGGTTTTAGAGAAAGACATTTTCAGCTTGCTAAACAAAAACATCTGGTCTACTTTCTTTAAGCAAAACACTTCTCTTAAAGCACACATAAGTCATTTTAAACAATAAACGAAAAGTGTTATCAATCACACAATGTAAATTTCACGAGGAATTAAACTGGTTCAACAAATATTTATTTTTATAATTCCATTTGCATTATTCCTTAAAACTGTATTACAATCTTAATATAGTGACTTGTAATACCCGCAATTCTAAATAGTTACTAAATATTCTTTAGTACATATATTATTTAACTAAAACCACTTCTTGAAACAGTATGTACTGGATATTTGTTAAAACTGCTTTCAATAACATAACATATTTGACTTCAATAATATACCGCCCTAAATTACTTTTATTTCTCTGAGTAAAGAGTTATACAGAAGCTCGATATTGGTTATATTATTATTATGCGAAATTGTAATTGTAATTACTTTTCCCTGTGCTATTTTTAATCAAGATATATTTATTTATATCGATCTCAAGTTCAATTAACTATATTATGATATTCAACAAGAAATCTCAATAAAACCTAATTTTAAAGAGTCAATGAATATGTATAAAATTTCTGTTTAATAATGAAGAGTAAATAAACAGGTCAAGTGTGTGCTAGTCAGCACACAGCGAGGGTCCGTAGGCCTCACTATATAGTGTTTAACTTAAAGTGTATAAACAGTGTTTCTTTAAAATGCTAAAAAGCTTACGTTGAACCATTCTAAGTGTCTGATATTCTCAAAACACACTCTGTTAAAGTATTTTTTGCCACTGAACCGGACTACTACCATATAAATACATCGAAAAGACCATAATTTAAAAAAAACGTATTTTGCCAATAAAACATAAAATAATATTTTTTTCGAAATTTCCAAAAAGTGGTATCTTTACTTTTGGTCGAAGAATGTTCTAGGATTTTTCCAGATTTTTTGCACTTCACAAAAGCGAAATAGAGGGGGGGGGGCACGTTTCAAACTCGCCTACGCTCGCCCTATCAAAGTTATAACCAAAGAATTATATATTTTTGTAATCAGCTCGACGTACCCTTTCATATGATACCCCTCACGGTGTCGAAAATATTAAAAAAATGTTAACTCTTAAGTTTTTTTATCCAAATTTTTTTGAAAAATATTTTTTTGAAGTCGCTATATTTTTAAAATATGTTGGCAGGTACAAGACACATACATGCCAAATTTCAAAGTGATCGGACGAAAGGTGTAGCCGTGAGAGCACGCGAGAGGACGGACGGACAGACACACGCAGGAAAATATAAGGGTCCTTGTGGTATTGCCTACGGACCCTAACAAGGGTATTATTGATAATCCAAAGATGCGCACATAATATGTGACAATCACTATAATGATAATTTGTAATAAATAATATTGCATAAGGATAAAACAACAAAGATCCAAACATAATTAAGTTTTTATTAAAATAACACATTATGTTGGTCTAAGTTGTCTCCGACCGATTTTTTAATCAAATTATTCATATTTATTGACAGGAAATAATAAAACTCTAAACAAACTGTTGATCAAAGTAAAACGAGTACTAGAAAAAGAATAAAAAAGTTATGATTTATTTTAAACTATAGTACTTCTAATGGCGATTAAAATGACACTTCAGAATTTTCAGTCAGAGTGAAGTGATATCAACGTAAAAAGTTCAAAGGAGAAAGATACTTAGAAGATACTTATTCCACAAGGACCAAAAAAGACTTAAGAAGTTTTAAGTTCTTTAAGGAGGTAAGATATTCATTCACCATTAGTAAAGTTACCTCTAACTCGAAGAAGCGATCACAGGGGAGAATTCTAATAGGATTTCTACAAGAGCTTCTACTTCTTACATAAGAGTTCAAGTGAAATTTTCTTGCGTAGTCTAAATAAGTAAACAGATTTTCAAGAGGAAACCTAGAGCTTCTGACTAAAAGGTAATCTGTACTTTTTCCCTGCTTTTTTGCATTATTAATTTTTCTCTGTTTGAGAAGGTAAAGGAATCCTCTTTTGAAAGAGGAAATTTCAGGAAGTACATAGAAAATTTAAAACATCAAAGATGAGATTATTTGTTGATTTTAAGGTAAATATTATACAATTAGGTAATCATGCTAAAGGTAACTAAACAAGTTGTTTAAAAGCATTTCTAAAGCATAGGCTTCCTTCTTATCTAAAAAATGATAATTGTTGAACATTATATATCTGTTTAGATGCGTAGAAAGTGATTCTTTTCGTAGCTGCATTCATTGCGCATGCGCGTTCATTGATCTTCTTTTTTCCGCCCTAGTGCGGAAAAAGAGGAATTCTTCACCTTAACGCACGATTAGCGACTTTGTTTACATTTAACAAAACTAATTTGCTGTTTGCTTAATTAAAGTAACTGTTTATATCGAGTTTTTAGTGAAATACAATGAGTGGTTTAAGTGATTATGAAGAAAATGAGGAGAATAATACGCCTCCCGAAATAATTAATTCGGCACAAAATACAACTAATGAATTAATGTCATCTTCATCAAAAGAGAAATACGAACTTACATGCAGGAAATTCATTGATTTTTTTTTTTCTTTTTGTATTTATTATTAAAATCCACAATTGTAGATAAAGTACGGTACGCAACTCTTGCGAAAACTGCATATTGCACGTGTGGTTTTACTACCCTCGCTGTCGCTCGGGTGCAAACTCCACGCAATGATGCAAAGTGCTACTGTTCGCACTAGACGCTTAATGTACTATTGTTTTGTTTGTGTAAAACAATGTGAAGGACCCTATAGTAAGATTATTTTACATGGCACAAAACTAGTTCTTCAAGTTAATCTCCTAATAGTAAACTACGCAAGTGGAGTTGATATCAATTATAAGACAAAAGCGTAACCTTCTTCAAAATAAATGCATTTGTTGAAAGGTATTCGATTTTGTTTTACTACAAATGTTACTCTCTTCATGAAGCAAGAGCATCGCATTGCGTGTTTTAATTTTTAATCTAAATATCTTTTACATTATTTGCAACGATTTAACTTCGTTTAACATAAACTACAATAACAAATGATAACAATAAGAAACCGAAAAAAGCTATAACAATTTTAAAATTCTACCGGCTTAAACAATCTTGTTGTATTTATATTGTCTGTAACGAAACAGACTTCTATATTTAAAATTGAAAGAACAAAGAAATAAGTAGAATACTAAATCAGGAGCATTGCAGTCTAAAGACATTCAGGATTTCTTGAAATAGCCCTGTTTAAAATTGATAGCTTGAATAGGAAAAACTGGCAAAGTTTCTTTCCTTTGGCCTGAAGCCAACGAAGAAGAGGCAACTTAACTGCCTATATTAGACCATAATAGCGTTATTACCAGACAAACACCCTTACCAAAGATTTGAGAAAAACAAATGATTCTAGTTTGCTTCTTTAATCAACTAACAAATTAAACTGCAAACTAGTGTAAATGAGATATATGTATAAGAACACATGTACATCCAATTAGCAACTTTTTTACTAAATAAGAATAAATAACTTACAAGGATATGTAATAGTATAGGTACTTTACGCGTCTAGAGCGGAAAGTAGCATTTTGCATTCGAGTGTGGAGTTTGCACCCGAGCGACAGCGAGGATAGTATAACAACACAACACGAGCAAAGCAAAATGCAGTTTTCGCACGAGTTGCGAACCACTTTATCTACGATTGTTGGATTTTTATAATAAATACAGAAAAAAATACGAAAATGTGAGTTCGTATTTCTCTTTTGATAAAGATGATATTATATACAAACATCAATATCAATATAAACAGACACTTTAATTAAACAAACAGCAAATTAGTTTTGTTAAATGTTAACAAACTCGTTCCGTAAGGTGAAGAATTCTTCTTTTTTACCGCACTAGGGCGGAAAAAAAGAGGAATTATGAAACGCGCATGCGCAATGAATACAAGTACGTAAAGAATCACTTTCTACGCATCTAAACAGAGATACAATCAATATCAATCGTAGATAAAATACATATTAACCAATGAATGGGAACTTTTAAGTTGCTTATTACCTTTAGACTAGGGATGGGAGGAACGGTTCCATGAGTGGAACGAGTTACAACGTTTCGTTCCAAACCAATAACTAGTTCCAGCAACTAGTTATTTTTGGAACGTATCAGTTTATGTTCCAAAGAAACAGTTTCTCTTATACTTCACGTGTTCCTGAGTCTAGTCCATGTTCGTTCTACAATAAGTTTCGTTTCTTTATTAAATAGTTCCACTCTTCACTGACGCTGACGATGAAAAGTTGAAATTAAATACAAACTTTATAATAATATTATTAAGATATCTTTATTTATCTTTTTATCTTATATTTTTTTATAGTGATATTTTAATTGCAACCAAGTAAACAGTATAATAAAAATGTTTATGATATAACATTATGGTAACTACTTAAAAGTATATTTTATACCAGTATAAATAATATTTTTAAATACTAGAATATGTTCTTTCCATAACGAGATCCTAAAACTAAACAAAAAACAAATTAAATTTCACCTGTTTATTTCGTATTTTTACTAACTATACAAAACTAAAACAACGAAACGAGTGGCGAAGGGCGAAAGTGACAAGAGGAAGTTGACTATGGACCTAAAAGAAAAAAAGCGGCAAAGAGGCATCTATGTCTCAGAAAGAGAAAAAGATAACGCTTCACTATAACTGGAGTGATGTGGAGACTCGAGCTCTCATCCCCACTCCATTACTCTACTCTACTATACAAGACATAAGACACACACGTTACGTTCCAGCTTGGCTGGAACTGGAACTTGGAACGAAACTATAGTTTTCGTTCCTCGCGAAACGAATCTTTTACGTTCCCTCCGAGTTACAGTTTCGTTACGTTATCTCGTTCCCGTTTCGTCTTTTCAGTTACGTTACACGTTACGTATTGGCGCTTGGAACGAAGATCATTAGTTTCGTTCCAAGAGAAACGAGTTTTTAACGTTCCCTTTAAGTTAGTTGTTTAGTTTCGTTACTGTTTTCTCGTTTCCGTTTCCTCTTTAATCAGTTACGTTTCGTATTATTTTGCTCGATAATTCTTAAAAGATATTATTTTTTTGTAAAATGGTGATAACAAATTTGTATCGAATTCAAACAATAAAAATTGATTAACTAAATGAAACTCGACAGTAAAATAAAAGTCGTTCCAAAAATAACGTAGTTCCATGAAATCTTGGAACGATTGGAACCGTTCCAACACTGGAACTAGTTATTTTTATAGTTACGTTCCGTTCCGCCCATCCCTACTTTAGACACAATGTATCTACTAGCTATACAAATATATATGAGCTTACAAATTACTAGCTAGTTTGCCAGGCTTCTCCCGTCAAATAGTTCAAAATAATAATCGCGTGACAGAAGAAAAGAATTCCTAGGAATTTTAAAAAGCCAAAAACAAATGGCCACCATTTATAATCGCGGTGTTGTATTTTCTCCAAAATTAAACAAATTCATCATAACTTTATATTAAATGATTTTAATTCCCGATCGATATAACAATAGAGCAGTGAAGAATGAAAGGGACAGGCCACTTTATACGTCTTCTAGTTGTGACCATTAGTGTGAAAATAGTTTATAGTTTATAACAACTACAGTTTATTATTACCTAATACACTGTGTTTACTTATGGAAATATAAACATCGAAGAAGCTACCCAATATATATTTAAACAAGAAAGGCACGCTTCACGTAAGTAGGTACGTGAGGCGATAATCGCCGATTTATGTACGATTATGTTAAAATTATTAAGTGTAAAATTTTAATAGTTGCATCTTCTTTTTCTACACTTCAAGACCTTTAAATTGATGTAGAACATGTCATGGTGACCAAAAACTTTTTTTTTAGTCGCCCATCATATTGGCCGCCATCTTGAAAATATTAAGTGTGAAAACTCCAAAAAATATACAGTTGTCACAATTGCCGAGACGCACCTGTGTGCCGAATTTCATGGTTCTCGCTATTGTAGTTTATGAATTGAAACATGCCAACGGACAGACAGACAGACAGGCAGACAGACAGACAGAGCCGTTATATAAGGTCTCTTTTCTGTACTTCGTACAGAAACTTAATAGAGTATAGATTTGAAATACATATACAATAAAATATAAATATACATAGAAATTTATAAAATATTTCATTTATATCCTAATAAAGTTTAAATTATTTGCATACTTAGTTTTGTTGCAGAGAGCTTACCGAAAGTAACGGAAGAATTTTGATCGTTCTGAAAAACGACTTTTCTATGTCTTCGACTTCAGACATCAGGGAACTTTTTGGTCTTATGTCTCTCTGTCGGTCTATAGGTCTGTCTGTTGTTTAACATTTTTGTAAACCAACATAGCTTAAAAACTACTCGCCTGATTTTAATGGTATGTTCTAATTAGTCCACTGTTGGTCCCATATAATTTTTAAAACCTTCTGAGCACTCTAGTTTTTCTGGTGCATGCACTCAAATATTACACTTAGTCATGTACCATTAAAAGTACTCATCTGATTTTTAAAAAAAATAAATTTTTTGTAGAAAGTAGCCAACACTTTTGGTCCCATATTATTTTCAATCCTCTGCGCACATTAAATATTGCTAAATTAATTATTTTATTCATGTAAAGGGGGAATTAAATAAATTATACAATAATGGTTTGTAAAATCAAACCATGAGGCAAAACTGGAGGAAGCAATGAGCCACACTAATTGGCAGACTATGTTTTTTCGATACAATAAACAAAATATAAAAATAAAATAGTGTAACCATATCACAGAGGTATCTTTGGCAAAACTGCCTCTTTTTTCTCGATTAATAAAACTTCTTTTCTTTTTTTTTTATTACAATATATCAGATTTCCCGAAAGCGCTTTCAAAGTGAAAAGATCACTTTAAGCTTTAATGCTTAACCACAAAAGGCAAACCTCTTGTATAAAGTATTATGTATAAAGATAAAAAATATTAAGTATGAATATAATATACATATATATGTATATAGAAGAAAGAAAAATCTATATATAAAAAAAGAATGATTAAATAAACTTCAATGAACTCGTTCTAATTCATTAGGTGGAATTAATTAGTTTTAAATTTTAAATGAATTAGTTTTTACGTATATATATATATATATATATATATATATATATATATATATATATATATATATATATATATATATATATATATATATATATATATATATTATGTTAGATTAGTGTGAAGGCCTCACAGGTTGGAATTGTAGAAAGATCAGGTACCGCATACCACCGAAGGTAAGCATTTTTAATTCCATTTTAAAAGGCCTCATCCCCTATCATAAGCTAGTAACTCTTCTGGTAGTCCCGTTATGTTGAAGAAAAAAATAAATATAAATACACTCTAGGAATAAAAATCAAAACATATATCATTTTTTTTTTCTATTTCATCTGATGGTAGAGATAAAATTGTGATTAATTTAGATTATTTATATTACATATGTAAAAAGATAGGGAAAAATATTCTAAACTAGTGGTTTTGACACTATTAATTTCGAAATATATATGCTATAAATAAGTGCACCTAATATTTTACGAAGTGAATTTATGCTGGCCTATTATGCATGCACTTGATATATGCGACTGAAAATTAACTTCAGTGCACTTAACGCTAGAGCTTGTTTTTGCACCTGTAATAAGAGGCACTTTTAGAACTAGGTTGTAGACACATTTATCTTAGATGTAAGTTTATAACTAAAATAATTTTAATAATAATTATTATATGAAAAAAAAGAAAAATTGTACTTTTTAAGAAATATAATACATAGTATTAAATATGAAATAAAATTATAAGAGAGGAAAATATTCTGCTAGTGGCACATAGCTTCCTCACATCCAATTATTGGACTTCACATGAGTAAAATAAAATGTTGTCCTACTGGGAATTGAAAGTATGGTTGCTTGGAGCTGTTTTGATTTTTATTGGTGTATAATTTACCTTTTTATTTAATTTTATTATGCGAAAAAACCCAAATTTCTTTAAAATCGAATGATTGATCCCGTAAGTACGTGGGGGCGACATTCGCCGGTTTCTGACCTTTAAATTGATGTATAACATGTCATGGGGACTAAAAACCTTTTTTTAGTCGCCCGCCATATTGCCCGCCATCTTGAAAATCTCTAGTGTGAAAACTCCAAAAAGTGTACAGTTGTCACAAATGCCGAGATGCTCCTGTGTGCCGAATTTCATGTTCCTAGCTGTAATGGTTTATGAATTGAAACACGCCAACGGACAGACAGATCCGTTATATAAGGTTTCTTTTCGTACTTCGTACAGAAACCTAAAGGTTTGTGCGCATGTGGAAGAGGAAGTTGTAGGCACAGAAGGTTGAATTAAACATTGAACATCAGCCGGCTAATTATACCATCCAAATTTATTCAAATCGGAGGAGACATTTTAAGACATGTTGGTTTGCAAGAATGTTCCAGCAGACACGGCCAAAAATGTTCCCAGATGTCTGAAACGGATTTATGTGTAGGAATTTTTGAATTTAGAGGCATAAAATAATTTTGTTCTTCAGAATGATAACTATCCTTTCTATTCTTTCGATAAGGTGAGAAGCAAATATTATTTTAACTAAGATAATTCTGCATATCTTTTTTTGTTTTTTTGTCCCTTAATTTTTTAAAATATATTGTCTTCTTTATGGTTTGGGTCGTGCAGGGTAACATATTTTCATAAAAACAAACTAAATTGTTTTAAAATTTCTATATTTCGACCATCTCCTGTTCATATTCAATGCGCCTTGTCATAACTGGTCAAATCATGAAACTATTTTATTCACCATTTTATGCAATTAATTGTAGTTTTTTTTATTATATTTTATAAATAATCTGACGGTTGTCATCTTTCTATTTCCTAGCTAACTCATGAGATTGAAAATTAAACCTATTTACACAGTATCACAAAATTTAACACTATTGACAATTAATAAAAATTAATAACAACAGAGGACAAGTGATAACAAAGATTTAAAATCAATTTCGTTTATTTTTATGAAAATTTGTTACCCTGCACAACCCACACTAAAGAAGACTATAGATAATTCAACAAATAAATGTGTCTTGCACTTTAAATAAACAAATGATTTATCGATATTTATTTTGCTATTTGAACAATAGAAAAATATGGACCTCGACACATTTTGATTAGCACCTACACCTATCTTTAAAAGTACTCATCGGGTTTTAACAAATTGAATGGTTTGTCGAAAGCAGCCCACAAGTCGGTCACTATTGATTTAAACCGTCTGCGCACATCACATTTTGCTAAATAGATAATTTTAATTATGTAAAAAATCAACCATTTTGACATATTTAGAATTCTCAATTTCTATTTAACAAATCAACGAAAAAATCACAGTTATTCTGTGCCAAAAAAAAATTGAATTACTAACCTATCAAGTGACAAACTTAACTTAGTTTTGTGTGTCCCAACTAATTGTCTAGTCAGGATCATGAAAATCACATTGTCCACCATAAAATTAGCGAGACATGGCCGCTCTCCACCAGTTTGTTTGTTTTCAAATGCCTATTACCAAGGTATGTCCCGCAGACAAACTTAGCCGACCACATATTCTTAAAAGGCACCAAAAGATGTACAAATCAATACCCAAAACGTCTACACAAAATTATAGCTTCATGTTATTCAGACACTTTTTTGAACACATCTCCTGAACTATATTAATTAAAATTAAAAAAAAAAAGTGATAATGATAAATAAAAAAAATCTCATTTCTAATTTATTACTCATGATTCATTAAGTTTATTTTTGCTTTATGTATTCGATAACTTAACACACTTACATTAATAATTATCTAGGTTTTTATTTTCAGAATTAATAAATGTATCAGGTTGAAAACTGTATGCGGTAGTCTGAAGACTCTTTGCCGGAATCGTCATTATGTGAAAAGTCACACTTAACTGGGTTTCCCTTTTTCACGCCTTTTTAATAACTCTCCCCGTCATTTATTCTTTTCAAAAAAATTGCAACAAAAAAACAATAGAGAAAGAAAAGTTAAGAGTTACTTTTCAGTATTTTCGTAAATACGTTTTTTTTTTGTTTAAATAAAATCTCAGTCTCTCTTGCAACACAATGGTTTTTCCACTTGGCTAAGAATTTTATTTTTAAGCATCTCTGGAAATTTTTGTCCTTTTCTTTACAAAAAAATATTTATTTATACATATTTGTATACTACAGTATTTTTTGTAAGTAAAATTAGACTTTTCTTTAAATTCAGTTTTCTTTTCTTAATGAGTAGTATTAATAATAATTATATTTATCTACGATTGATACGAAATATAAACATTTATTCCCTGTTTAGATGCGTAGAAAGTGATTCTTTTCGTAGTTGTATTCACTACGCATGTGCGTTCATAATTCTTCAACTTAACGCACTATTAGCGAGTTTGTTTACATTTGAAAAAACTAATCTGCTGTTTGTTTAATTAAAGTAACTGTTTATATCGAGTTTTTAGTGAAAAACAATGAGTGGTTTAACCCTAGAAAGCTAACCTGGAGTCAAAATGACTCCCATTTTTTTTTCAACTACGAATGCACGGTGTCTGTAAAACACAGAATTCCCACATCTCAGCTATGCTATCTCCCACCCTTGAATGACCCTTCTACACTTCTATCAGTTTCACATTCAGATTCTAAAGAGGACATATCGTTTGTTTTTCTGCAGTCACGGAGTCATTTTGACTCCTGATTAGTCTTACACGTAAATATTTTGTAGGTAATTTTGACGCAGAATAGTATTTTTTAGAATAGTATGTCGTGTTATTGTTTATTTTGGCATTTTAAATCTTATAAATTAAATATTATGTAACTTTTAATTCAATAATTATTTCAAATTAAAGGTAATATAATTGTAATTTATTCATTTATAAGTATAAATTGTTATTGCTTCCGAGGTTACCGAAGGTAACGGAAGCATTGTGTTCACTTTTGAGAACGAAAAACTTTTATGCCTCCGATTTTAAAAATTCCAAGACAGAAATCCGTTTCAGACATCAGGTAACATTTTTGGTTCCGTGTCTGTCTGTCTGTCTGTCTGTCGGTCTGTGTGTCCGCGAATTATGAAACGTGCGACGATAACTT
Source organism: Gerris lacustris (assembly GCA_951217055.1). Classification (NCBI taxonomy): domain Eukaryota; kingdom Metazoa; phylum Arthropoda; class Insecta; order Hemiptera; family Gerridae; genus Gerris; species Gerris lacustris. Next base: position 21,544,287 of record OX578282.1, read on the forward strand.
GAGTAAATGTCAACCGATTTTGATGAAATTTGGTAGACATGTTCATTTTATCAATGCCCAGGACGAGTTCGTTGGACAACGTTATCCGTCCAAGCGTTCACGAGCAACGCTCGCGTAAACGTGAACTTTAAATTTAAAATTGGAATTTTAGGTCGGGAAAAAAATTTAACTTCATCTATTCAATGAGACAAACATTTTTTTACCAATACAATTTTTCAGTAAAACCAACAGCGACACCGCTATGAAGTGTTAAAGATCGCTAAAACTATTAATAGTTTTTACACAATAAACATTATAACAATAAAGTACATGATAGGATGCGAGGAAGCTATGTGCCACACTAATTGGCAGTCTATTTTTTTTTTTTTTTTCGTTATATGTCTAAATTATATAAAGTTAATAGAATATGAATATAGTCAAATAATGGAGAAATAATACAATGATCTAAACGACATTTATCACTTGATGAAGGAAATGACCGATTCAGATACCGATTATAAAAAAGAGCGTATTCGACAATAATGGTGACGGTTGTGATTTGGACCCTGATTTGAAAATAGAAAATGCTTTTTTTGATCCCATCAGCGATGATGAGGAAAATGATAAATTAATTGAAACAATTTACGAAATAGAAAAACCAAAGGAAAGGAAAGAAAAAAGTTACATAAAAGAAAGTAAATAAAACCACTCCGGTTGATAACAATACCGGATATGTAATAGTAGTCCAGATTGAAAAACCGGAATTAAAAGGAAAAAATTGTTTTTATGGGAAACAAAGCACCTAAGTGTCCCTTCAACTAGCACTAAAACGTGTTAAAAAAACTATTGTACATATTAGGCCTTTATATTTTAATAAAACTGGGTATAATAGATTTGGGAGTCAATATGACTCAAGGTTAGTCTTAAGAGGTTAAAAAATATGGTTAGCGTTCTAGGGTTAAGTGATTAAGACGAAAATGAGGAGAATAATACTCCTCCCGAAATAATTAATTCGGCTCAAAATACAACTAATAAATTAATGTCATCTTTATCAAAAGAGAAATACAAACTTAAATGCAGAAAGTTTATTATGTATTATTATTAATTTTTTTTCTACATTTATTATTATAATCCAATAATCGTAAATAAAGTACGGTATGCAACTCGTGCGAAAACTGCATTTTGCTCTTCGCAAAATGCTACATTCCGCACTAGACGCGTAATGTACTATTACTTACATTAAGAAAGGAAACTGTATTTGTACTCGGGTATTCAGTCAATAAATCAATAAAACGTTAACTAATTCCTAGATAACCCAAGATTTCGGCTTAGTTTCAAACCTTATCAAGGGGGGGGGGGCAAACTAGGAAAATTACTACTTAATTGAAATATCATTGCAATATCAATGTCAAACTTTATGAAGTTAGATATTAGTTCAAACCAGTTTTAGCTGAAAGCGCAACATAGATATGTAATCATGTCCGAACTATATTATTTTATCTTGCTAGTAGAAAAGTCATTAAATTAAATAAAAGAAAACAAAGGATAACGATGAATTAAATAAAGTAAAAGATCCTATGCAAATTCAAACAATGATTATTTATTGAACTTGAGGTAATTAGTTTGAGTTCAGTTAACGACAAACAAAAAAAAGTCTCTAGTAGTTTTTTTTTTAATAAGTTGGGGTTCGAAAAAAAGAATTCCATCAGGCCTAGAAAAAGGCAAAGGATGAATCAACAATCAGAAAGCGTTCGGTTATAAAACTCGCCTGTTTGCACTTAAGCGGGAGATCCTAAGCAAATATTGGTCGGATCAGAAAGGCTGCAGCAAAACAGGCCTTCCAGTTTTCATTAATTTCATAGGCTACCCGATGGTTCCTATCCCCCACAAGTTTAACCCATAAATTTATAATATTGTAGAACGCGAAGAAGAGTTTAAATAGGTCACTGAACAAAGTCGAAGAAGGATTTTTTAGCGTCTTTCTATAAAAGGATAAAAATAAATTAGTATTCATTCGTTGCGGGTTGAACGTGAACTTTATTGAATTTTGAAAGAAGAAAAAAAAAAAAGAATCATAAATGTAATTGGAAATGTTAGTTTAAGAATTTTTAACTTGACCCTGATAATAAATTTGCTGAATCCGAAGCTTAAACTTCCGGATTTATTTCCAAAGACCTAAAAGAAATAAGACAAAATTTGGCTTGTAAACACATCCATATCGTATTAAATTATCTACAGATTAATAAATTGATAAAGTAAAAGTATAAATATTTATCGAGGCAATAAAAAATAAATTTTTTAATAAGATATATTTCCCATATTTGTCATTCAGACACTCCGTTAGGTTTTCTGTATTCGTTTTATTTTAATTTGATTCACTCGCTCCTTCGTATATAAAATAATATAAATGCTTGGCAATTTATTACATTTTAAAAGGTTGGATGTATAAGAAACATTAGTTATTCAAGAGAAATTAAATTTAACGTTAATTTCACATTGGAGAAATTTAAAATTGGACCCAGAATAATAAATTTTAAACTTCTAGTCACAGAAATGATTTAATTAAATAATTAACACTACTTTTAAGAGAAGCGTGGCCTAAATAGTCTAAATTATGAGAGTTCAAACAATCTCATTTATTTCAAGAAATATTTTTAACACACACACATATGTATGTAAATATATATCTAAATATATATCATTCACTAATAATGACCATCTAAATTGGTTGAATCCGGTTGTATTAAAATAAAAGAATTTTAGTTTTTAATTTTAAAATTAAAAATTTTTCTGTTTAAATTTTATAATACATTTACAAAATACCAGATAACTCCAAAATCAATAGAATTTGGAAATTGTGGCATCTAATTATTCTTGCTTAGTAAAATAATTATAATGTTTCTTGACGGCGGTTTATAAATCTATCAATTAAAAAAAAAAATACAATAAAAATAACACACTCCGTAGCGATACACGAGAATCCAGGTAGTTTTAGAATAAAATAGATTATAACTACCGGTATGTTTTTTACTTTTCCTCACTACTAATAGTAGGAAAAGTATTGTTTTTAAATAAAACTATCTTGAGCTTATCCTAGCATACTTAATAATCCTTAAAAAAATTTCAATATTGTAAGCGAATCCCCAAATCCATCGTTTAAATTAATCCCCAAATCCATCGTTGCGTATTTCACAGGAATACCAAGGCCTCAGAACCCTAAGCATTACATTATTTTTTTTTTATTTTGCTAGAAACATATTATCCATTGAAATAGAACTGATATACTTTGCTATTGGCACGTCACATAAAGTATTGGCATTAATTAAACTAAACATTTTTATAGATTCTCAAATAATAAATCTATATAGCTAATGTAAAATTATTGCATTTTTAAGATGTAGCTTAGAAGTTTAAATGTACTATCCCAGTGCAATTTGTTAGAAGTTTGTGTCCAGTTCTATTTGAAATGGATTTAATTTATTCTTGTATTCTCTATAGAAAATATATCAAGGTGATGTAAAATAATTGCGAGTTTAAGTTGAAGCCTACGAATGTTTGAATGCACAATCCTAGTACAATATGTTAAGACTTATTGTCCAGTTCTGTGTGAAATGGATTGTAGGCAGATAACTAGCCGCAAACTATCAGACAATAGTGCAATAATATGTGCAGGTAACAGGATTAAAGTTATCCCCAAACATCCTCGTAAATCCCACCGAAAGGTGTGGTTTGTATTTACACTTTGGCTGAAGTCGGATACAGTAGAAAACATCAAAAGAGAAGAGCCGCTTTGACAATAGAATGAGGATCGTTCTAGATGTCTGGTGCCTTCTGTGGGAGAGGGACTGATCCAATATTTGTATAAGAGAACCCGAAATAACGGCAGCTGTTACACCAGCATGGAATATTGGTAAAATGTGATATACCTGGAAATGTAAACGGATTCCTGTTTTACTCAAATGATAATATGTACATATTCAGTATGTCTTAAATTAATTCTAGGAAATACTCCAAATTCTCAAAGCAATTCCTTCACATTATATATCTAAATACATATTTACCATGCCCTCGTGGAATCGATTTTAAATTATTGTATACTGTCTTGGGGAAGCGCAGCCGAAACTAACTTAGAGCCAGTGACAACAGTACAAAAAGCAGTCATTAAAATAATATTAAAAAAAACAGTTAGATACAGTTCGGTACTATGCTATAAAGACTTAATGGTGCTTCCTATTTATCTACTGTTTAAAAAGGCAACCTTAGTGTATTTTTTTAACCATGAAAAAACTGATGTCCATCATAAGTACTTAACCAGACATAAAATAAATAATAAAGTTCAAATTCCTCACTGTAAAACTACAAAGAAACAGGGACACGCTACGTACTTAGGACCAAAATACTACAACCAGCTACCCGACAACATCAAACAAATACAAACAATAAACACTTTCAAACAAAGACTAAAACCCTACCTATACTCACTCATTTCCACAGAAAACAACACCTAACTATGATCAGCACTAACTAAATATTTAAATAAAAACTCTTATTATGTAACATTTAAAAAACAAAAATAAATAAAAAAAAAGAAATAAATAAATAAATAAAATAAAATTGTAAATAATTGTTATACGTTATGGATCTAAAGGATATGCAAATATTCCTATATGTATTATTTATATTAATGAATATAAATAATTTCTGAGAGACAGGGCCCTCGCTCTAGAGTGTCTCACTCTACTGAAGTCTCACTCTCACCAAAATATGTATTTAAAAAAGAAAAAGAAAAAAAAAAAAAAAAAAAAAAAGGATTAATTACTCATTAAGTAAAATTAGGAAAATTATTTAAATGTTTATAAAAAATATGGAAAATTGTAATTTTATTGTTTTTCTTTTTTTGGTTTTTGTTCTAAAACTTTTGGTGGAATAAATATTATTATTATTATTATTATACATCTTTATCAAAGGATCATCAGATTAATTGTCTTGATTAAAATTTAATTTTGCGGCAATTTATAAGATTTCTTTGTTTAAAAAAATATTACCATCCTTAGTAAATAGTACCAAATTAAACTAAAACTGACAATAATCAATTTCAAAATTCATTAAAAAAATATTTGTTTTTATACGAGGATTACTATGTTAGTGATTTAGATAAAAAATTAGAATAAAACCGTTCTATATATTTATTACATCCTTGGATTTGTATTAAAGATTGGAATAATAACGATTCGTCATTAATAATTGTTTCAATAGGTTTACAAAAAAATTGAACGTTCTTCTGTTATATCAAAAACAAATCCTAATAATGTTTGACGTTATAGGCAAATTTTTACTATGCCAAACCTATCTATTAAATTCCTTCAATAAGAAAATTTAGGTTTACAAACTAACATTGAAGGTTACTATTCGTAATAGTAGCCATCACATGGAGAAGACTCAGTTATATTATAATGTTCTGGCCTCTTTTAGGAAGAAATTTAATGCATGGAATTGAACTAGTTTGCTAATTTATTTATTGGAAGAGTTAAGCCGAAGTAATCATTTAAGTACAGTACCAATTAACAGAAAAATCAATTTTTTTCAGAGCGGACACCGGAAGATCTAAACTTCACTCTCATCGAGGAAGCTAGCGAAATTATCTTATAATTGTGACGCATAGAGAAACATGAAATGACTGTTAAAATGACGAAGCGAGTACCAATAACAAGCCAACAGAAATGTTTCCACGTTTAAATCGAAATATGTAGACGAACGAATCTTCACCCAGACTTCGTCTTTAATAAGTCCCACCGGAAGAACATTTTCAAAGAGAAAATAAGTTTATATACTTTTAACAGTTGCTACATACAGAAGGGATTATGCTACCGTCTAATTGCCTTTCTTCTGCTTGTATATCTCAATCTAAATGCTTATTTCTTTACAAAACAAAGAAATAAATGTTACCATAACACGCCTGCCTATATTTTACAACAAACTTAAAATACGGATATTCCATAATTATATCTGCCCTGAGGGGAACTCATCAACTTATCACCTTCAATAATATCTTAACATCATAACTATAATAACGGGGTACAATAGCATCCATAACGACATTATAATTGAGCTTTACGAACCAAAAAGTGCGTTAATTTATTCTAACCTCCTCGTCGTTAAGACATAAGTTCAAGCGCCCGAGTAATATTAACTATCATTTCCTTTTTTCCGCCGTTTCTTTGGGAATTATGGAACACGTTGAGAATTATAGTTAACATTTCTGCACAGGTCGTAGATTTTCTTGTTCGTATTAACCGAGTAAAACGACGGTTTGTTTTTACTGAGAGTAACTTAAGTGTAACAATAAAGCCTTCTTTTACATTTAACACATCCGCTTGTCTTTATTTGGTTATTACTTTGTTTTATGTATTAACGAAACTATTACATATTTATGTTCAATTTAATTGTTATACAGTAACGAAAATAAAAAAGAAATCATATTCCTTCTTTTAAAGTTTTAAATCACATAAGACATTTTTCAGAATAACATTATAAGCCCAATATAGCAAATATGTAGGTATATTGGCAACGGATAATCATTCAACTTATGGTTCAAAACAAATAAGTTTAATTTTTTATAATAGGACCGAAATTTCAGATAATGTTTTCACTTTCCCATATGTGCAGTATATTTGTTGTTTTTTTTTAAGGAAAAAATCTATTTCCGAAATATGGATTAAAAATATTCTTAGTACCACTGAAATTGAAACCCAAATGTAAGCTAATTAATAAATTAATTTTCCCTCCAGCAGGGAGAAAAAGTGAACTTTCCTCCCTAGTAACCCTAGGAAGGGAAGTTACTCATTGCACCCGGTCGGGTTAAACAGGGAGTAATGAAAAATAAGGGAATCATGAACTTTCATGATTCCTTCCAGTGTTGCCCTAGATAAAGCACAAGTAAATAAGGTTAGTGCTAATACACATTTCATTTACTTACTTTTGTTTAATGTCTAAATCTATAATGTCATCTTCACACATATCATGTAACCTCCACAATGGTTGTCATAGTGATTCATCAGTAAAACAAACAAACAAGTTAAAAGTAAAATCATAATTTCTAAATGTAGATAAACTAATCCATATGTAAATACATTAGTTGTCTATCTATAGCATTCAATACACGACTCTGCTTCCAGCTGATTCTCCCATTTTAGCATTGAAATTCAAATAGCTACTATCTATACTTTTATTTTAACGTGATTAAACTTATTTAGAGAATTGTTAATATAATATCTAACTATTTGTTTGGTTTTAAATAAATATAAAAATATTTATTTTTTGTTGAAAATAATTAAAAATCAAAATCTTTCCATATTTTTTCTCCCTTCTGGAGGTAAAATCTTGTACATACCTCGGGAGTAAAAATCACTTGCACCCTCACGTTAATAATAAACTCCCTCGGCTTCGCCTCAGGAACCAACTACATCGCTCAGGGTGCAATCACTTACTTTACTCCTTTGGTGCGAAAATAACTAAAAATAGATGTTATGAATTTCAAAGTAAGTACATGCATGCTCTCGCTTCAACTAAAGTTTGTCTAACCTATCTTTTATTAGGGTCCGTAGGCAAAACCAAGGACCCTTATATTTTCCTGCGTGTGTCTGTCCGTCCGTCCTCTCGCGTGCTCTCACGGCTACACCTTTCGTCCGATCACTTTAAAATTTGGCACATATGTGTCTTGTACCTGCCCACATATTTTAAAAATATAGCGACTTAAAAAAAATTAGGGTAAAAAAACTTAAGGGTTAAATTTTTTTTTTTTTTCCGCCACCGTGAGGGGTATCATATGAAAGGGTACGTCGAGCTGATTACAAAAATATATAATTCTTTGGATATAACTTTGATAGGGCGAGCGCAGGCAAGTTTGAAGCGGGTGTGAAACGTGTCCCCCCCCCCCTCTATCTCGCTTATGTAAAGTGCGAAAAATCTGAAAAAATTCCTGAACATTCTCTGACCAAAAGTAAAGATACCACTTTTTGGAAATTTCGAAAAAAATATGATTTTATTTTTTATTGACAAAATACGTTTTTTTTATAATTATTGCCTTTTCGATGTATTTAGTATTTATATGGTTGTAGTCCGGTTCAGTGGCAATAAAATACTTTATCAGAGTGTGTTTTGAGAATATCAGACCCTTAGAATGGTTCAAAGTAAGCTTTTTAGCATTTTAAAAAAATACTGTTTATACACTTTACAGTTAAACACTATATAGTGTGGCCTACGGACCCTCGCAGTGTGCTGACTAGCACACACTTGACCTTTTTATTATATATTAATTTATATTGCATTTATTCATTTTTTTAATAACTTTATTTTTTTCATCCCCTGTGGTCAGGGAGTAAAAAGGCATAATTCTCTGGAGGAACAAGTTTTACTTTATTCATATTATGATTAAAACAAATTATAATTAGTATTAACAACGGGAGATAGACAGATATAAAAACACTCCAGCGCCGGGACTCGAACCACGGACCTCTATATTTCCAGTATAGTGCTCTTGCCAACTAAGCTACACTGAAGAATAATTTCCTCCGTCAATAACGATGCCTAGTCCCGAATTAAGCTTTCAATTTTCCACAAGTCTAGGAGTCGACATTTACGACAATAGAACTAGACCGAGAATTATTGCTACTAATAATTATAAAGTACCCAATTGGTACCTGTACCTTGTACAATCAATTAGAAATTAATTTTTAAGTTTTTGGTAGTATTCATACTATGGAAACTTATTTATATTATATTTTATAAACTTACTTTATTCATATTATTACAAGAGAAGTTACGCAAAAAAAAGTATAGTTACTGAAGTTTAATTGAAAGACAGGAATTTTTGGTGCGTTTTACTTAATTAATATAATTATAGCAAGACAACTTGCGCAAAAAATAGGCATATTTACTGAAGATTAACAGACAGACTGGAGTTCGAGACACTTTTTACTTTATTCATATTGCTATAATAAGACATGTTAAACAAAAATAGGTATAGTTACTGAAGTGTAACAGACAGACAGGAATTCGTGACATTTTAACACGCATTAACTTAAAAGAATGGTAGTATACTAATTATACCATGGAACAAAGAGTCTTTTTTGAGGTTTATAGACTCGAAAAAGTCACGAGAAGGTTATTATTTATGTATATATTAGGTACGACATGTTAATAAAAAAGAATGCACTAATTTTAACACTATGTTTTGGATATTCATATCTAATTAAAAGTGATTATTAAATTAATTAATATTAATATATTTTTTTAAAAAAGAAAAAAAAAATAATGCATTTCCTCCTTTTTGAATCTTCTTTGAAAACAAGATTTTTAAGGGGGAGCTAAAAGATAAGATGGGTTCGACAATAAGGATGACAATGGCGTGTAAAGTACTTTGAAAGTAATTTACCGAAATTAAAATCGAATTAGACTGAAAGAGTATTTTTGACAAGAAGATGTTATCAACTAAGAAAATTACTTTAAACACGAGGTGAACACTGGAACAAAAAAATAACGTTATTCACCTTTAGGTAAAGAATAAAAAAAAGAAGTTCTTTTTCCTCTAATAACAATAATTATTATTAGGAGCCAACATAAAAATAAAAAGCCGAGGAGAAAAAAAAGACGATCTTTTGAAATATTAAAAAAATGCATTGGGTCTAGGTTAGTAAGTAATAGAGGCACGAGGTGAACTCAAATAATTGACAGGAAAGTAAAGAGAAAGCTAAAGATAATAAATTAACTCCGTTGTAATTTCTCACAGTAAACTATTACATTTTTCATTCAATTAAAAACAAGAGGGAGTATAGATTAATCTATCCAGATTTTTAGGTAAAACGGCTCTAAAAAGATTGTGATGCCTGAAATTACACTTTTATTATTAGAAGAATATTTTTTAGTAAGAAGACTACAATTGACCAACAATTAAATGTGACATCCAATCGAAAATATATCAAAAGAGAAAACTAACACAATTAAAATGTATTATTAGCCATTTATTATAACGTTTATTAAAAATAAAAACATGTCAATTTAAATATAAATATATTTTCATTTATTCTTTTTCAGAGAAAAGAGATAAAAGAAAACCGAATAAAATATGAGAAAGAAGATTAAAATTCATTTTTAAATTACCTGATGAAGTCTATTAAGAAGATCTAATGGCTGGAAGGTTGGAAGATAAGACTTTTTCAATGCAATGCCAACGAAATCCGTTATAATAGTCCTGAAAAATGAATATTTTAAAAAAATATATAAGTAGTGAATATATATAATGATTACGTAAAAGTATTCAGTATTAGATGCAACGATTATTTGTGATTGAAGTAATGTATCAAGAATGAAGAGATAGACAAGAGGTAAATAAAAGAAGAATAATTTATTTGTTTAATATTCTTAAGAAGGAGGGACTTGAAACAAAGATTAATATGTATTTCCAATTTGAATAATGTCGATCTGTATTTATTTTTATGGAAGGGTAAAGGGCCCTTGTTTGTCTCCCTGGTCCCCTGGAGGTCCAATGCATATAAATACACAGCGTTCTCTTAAGAGGACCCAAAGCAATCAGGACTCTCCAGCATCAAAGAGATCACTTCTCCCCTCTAAGCATTATAAAAAAAATTGTAAAAGAAGGCAAAGATCTTGAAGGACAATAATGTAAATGATGGAAAAAGGTTATTCAAGAAGTTCTCAAGGAGGGAGTGCGGTCTCTTCAATGTAAATAATGCATTTTTATTCGGATGAGGGGGGTACCATTCTCAAGAGGTTATAGAACGTAATACACGTTCAGGAGTTTTTGATTAATGTTTATCTGAAACATCCTTTTTTCCCTCCACGGAAAAGTGCGGGAACGATTAAACTTGGGAACGCAGTTTCTAAGAGGGAAAAAACTGGCTGCTCATCTTAACTTGGCCTGCTTGGGATCCTCTGGGAAATAAGCATTGCACCCCTATACTCGACATCCACGTCGAGACGCCACCCTCATACTTCTTTTCTTCCCATTGCCCCATCCTTGATCATCTATTCAGGAAAACATCATTCTCCTATAGACAACTCATAATTCATAAAACTCTTATCTAAATTTCATGATACCATTTCAAAGTAAGAAGTGTATAAATATTGGGGTAGAATATGCGGATAATGATGAAATATGTAAAAGTACAAAAAGGATGCATTGAGAGGTTTTAAAACATATTCTTTATAACTTTATATCTACTAATACTTGCATATTACATATCGTAGAAATATCAACTATAAATATTAAAATAAAAAATAAATGTAAGAACAACCGGGTATCAATATGAGATCCGTATGGTTAAGATAGTTTATGTTTAAAAAAGAGGTTAGAAAATAGTTTAAATTAATATTTATTTAAAACAATTGCTTCCGAGCTTACCAAAGGTAGCGGAAGCTACGTGATCGTTCTGAAGAACAACAAATTTTGGGTCTCCGATTTCAAAAATTCCAAGACAGAAATCCGTTTCAGACATCAGGGAACATTTTTGGTTCCGTGTCTGTATGTCGCTCAATTTTTTGCGAACCATAATATCTTAAAAACTACAAGCCCGATTTTAATGAAATTTTGATGGTAGATCATGATTAGCCTATTATTGGTCCCATATAAGTTTCAACCTTCTGTGCCTACTTGTTTATCTTCCACATGCCCAACAAACATACATTTATTTACACCTATAGCTTCAAAAGTACTTATCTGACTTAAATGAAACTTTTATAGTTTATTGAAAGGAGCCCGCAGATAGCCTCAGATTCATTTGAACCGTCTGTGCTCTTTAACTTTTGCTAAATTGATACTTGAATTCATGTATAAGATCAAAACAATTTTGACAGATAAACAAAACGGGAGAATCAATTAAACAATAATGGCTTTAGTCCACAGGCCACCATAAGAAGTGAGTCGCTGATTGATAAAGTTTTCTTACCTTATGGAATCGCTTATTTATGCCTTGTCCACCGATGAATTGGGTGTATGACAACTGGGCGCTGGGCCATTTCTTTTTTGTTGACATGCCAAACTTGCCCTTCTGCGGGAACATTGAAAAGAGATGGATAAAGTTTTGATTTTCACAGGATCGTTTAATTAAATTATTTAAAAAACAGTGGTAAAGGTGGCCACCGATACGAGTGGGCCGTTTTCTTTTCAACGTCCCCGCAGAGCGATATGTTTGGGGCGGTGGCCACCCCAAACGGCCCACTCTTATCGGTGGCCACCTTTACCACTGTTTTTGAAATAATTTAATTAAACGATCCTGTGAAAATCAAAACTTTATCTATCTCTTTTCAATGTTCCCGCAGAAGGGCAAGTTTGGCATGTCAACAAAAAAGAAATGGCCCAGCGCCCAGTTGCCATATACCCAATTCATCTGTGGACACGGCATAAATAAGCGATTCCATAAGGTAAGAAAACTTTATCAATCAGCGACTCACTTCTAATGGTGGCTTGTGGACTACTTGTGAAAGCATAAAATCAATAAAGTACTCGATTGGATGCGAGGAAGCTATGATCCACACCAATTGGCAGTCTATTTTTTTTTTTTTTTGCTTCAGAGTAAAGGTATAACGAAGGCATTCTGACCTTTCTTAAGAACAAAATTGTATTATATCCCAAAAATTCAAAACGCAAAATTTTGTTCAAAAAAACAAAACAATCTTCAGACAACAAGGAACATAATTATTGGTCTTAAGTCTATTTGTCGTAATGCGAACGCCCATAATTTAAAATCTACAAGAAGGTTATAGCTCCTCCCTCTTCCTCTAAGTTTTAGATAAGAAAGTACAAAGTTCTGTTATATAAACACAATTTTCCATTACATAAATGCTATATCTATAATAAAATGCCTAATCGTTTTCTTAAAAACAATTATTGATAATTTACTCCAATTTGGTAAACAAAAGAACCATAACTAACTAAACTGAATGGGCGCAGGCGGTAAAAAAAAAAACAAAATTACAAGATTCATTGTATAATAGACTTTAGACAATTATTAAAGTTCAATCTGATTTTTTTAACATTTACTTCATCGCTTTTTTAACGTATTTATTTTATAAAACCATTTTATAAAAGCCAGTAATAAAAAATGGACTAACGCTCGATCTAAAATATTTATTTCTGTTTTAATTTCTTAGTTAAGAGTTTCAGTTAGAACAGGTACATTTTTCACCTTCTTAGAATGTTAAGGGTTGACCACTGTCTTAAAATAATAATAAGATTTAAAATCTTTTAACATCTTAATTTAAATCAAGTATAAAAAAAACCTAGTTTCATACTTACATGCAAAATAAGTAAAAAATAATGTTTTAATTGAAATAAAGTTATTTTGAAAAAAAAAACGAATTATTGCTATAACATCTATTATATTGATAAATAAAAAGACAGTATTAAAACCTGCATATGTAAGTACTGTTAATAAATATGGTTTAATTACATTCTATCGCAATCTTCATTTAAATAAAATTAAAAAAGATTATTTCTTCTTCTTCAGAAGCAAGATTTTATTTAAACAGATAATGGTAAGTACAATCTCCAAGCATTATACTCTTAAAGAAAGGTTACTTTAAAGATTTACCGTTTCAATTTAAAAAAAAAATATGATACACTATAATATAAAAAATAAAGCTAGCGACACCAATGTGATCAGATTTAATACAATTATCTTGGGGGGAAAAATGTTCAAAAGGTAACATATGTTTGATATTCACACTGTTCAAATGGGTAATTGTAAATTAAATTAAAAATTTACAGATATAAAGAGAATTATTTAACTTTTTTCTTTTACTTGCGATTCTCTTCGCTCGAATTATACCTAAATTGATGATTGTGAATAGTATTTATTTTTATTTTTTTTACAAAAATGCACATGTAATTTCTTCCTTTTCTAAAGCGTACCTGTCTAAAGACCCTTTTTAAGAGATGTAATTTTGAAATTTATTAGATAATTAAAAATAAAAATACCTGAAGCTTTCTGCTTCAGTTACCAATTACACCGGAGTTTTATATACACAATAACAGAAAATTGTTTAGGAACTATTTAAACGGTGGACATGAGTATAAAATGAAAATAAATGTCAGTACAAGGAATATTTATTTGTTAGAAAAGGTCTGATGCGTTTCAATATTTTTTTATTTGATTGGACAGTTAGCTTGTTACTAATACAAAGAGGTTCATAATGTACCGAGTACATACGATTTTAATATATTTTTTATTTCCTTTAACTTAGTAATGATCATAATATTTACTTTGACTTGGTTACTTTACTCTTTTAAGAGGAATTGATATTATTAAAATGCATTTTATATCTTTGTAATAGAAATATATTTTACTTTTAAATGTATTAAGAAATAGCGATTTATTTTATAGTTCTCTCTCTCTTATTATCGTTTAATTGTACAAAGTGGTTTATAATAAACTGGAAATGTTCTCAAATTAATGATGTTCAATATTTTATTATCGTTGTTGCAGAGCATAGTTACGAAAAGAGAGAGGTAGAAAAATCTCCGTCACAAATTGTAAAATGTCCCACTAACAATTAATACTTCGTCTTGTGTTTTCAATTTCATTGTTATTAAATTACTTAATTACTTCTAGTTTTAGTTTTGAGGTTTTGACAAATTTATTTTCCTCAACACAGTACATTTATTTATATCTAATTACATTATTTATGTTCGGAATTACGAATTTGCAACCAATAAAAATTGTTATATGCTTTTTAATTATATTCAGACAAAAAAGTCTGAATTAGATATAGAACCGAATTTCATATGAAAAGGTCAGTAATAATTAAATTTCAATTCATTTAAGTTAACTCAAATCAAATTATAATTATTATTAACAACGGGAGATAGACAGAGAAATAATTTCAAGATAAAAAGAACTTTTTATATATAACGTTTTTAAATGTTCTGTTAAATCTTATGTGGTGTTGATAATATAATTGTTATTGTTATATAATATATAATGTTAATGAAAAAAAAATAGTTCAGAATTTATTTACTTCACATAAATGACAACCATCCAGAGAGCTGATCTTAAACCTATAAAAGGATAAATCTTTGTACAACGGATCTCCCCAACACCAAATCTAAAGCATGCCATCGATATATTTAAAATAATATAATCGATATTTCCTGTTTTGCTGTCATTCAATGTTTATCTATCACAAATTTGAGACCCGTCAAAATGAAGATTGCGTAAATATTGGATATGGCAAAACAAATAAAATAACTTGCGGATTTTTTCCGAACTTACTTTCCGCACAACAAAATTTGCTGAAAACTAATTAAATTCTGCTGAAAGATGGCTAAAAGTATTAAAATAATGCATTGTCATCGTGTTCTGAGCTATGCTAAAAGTTTCAAATGTCTAGCTATTCGGGAAGTTAGTTAGAAATCGATTGCCAGATTTGTACCGGACAAACAAACAAACAAACAAACAAACAAGAATGCAAGCTAATAAAAACGTAGTAAAATAGACTCCAAAGCATCGAAAAAAAATCAAAGCAGGGTACCATCTCCAAAGTGTCCTCCACAAGATAGGATCATTTTTTTCGGGTTGGTCTTCACGTAAAAAAGTACTTGTGATAACAGGGTACACAATCAATAACACATTTTTTGACACTAGAGGGCGCTAGAGAGGTCGGATCCAAAAAAAAAATTATCTCAGTTAGAAACTCCATAGACGCTCCCATACCTACAATATCTGAGTTACTTCAAGTTCTAAAAGATAGGCTAGTTAGTTTTTATAAGAGTTACATTAATTCAGAAACAAAAAATTCTGTGGTGAAATCAGATAGTGTAGTCATTTAATATAAACACAATAAGACTCATTTTGACTCGACCTAGACTGAGATGACCGAGGGGTCTAAGGTGTGTGTCGGAAGATACGGTTACGATGGTAGCAGGTTCGAGTCCCGTCTAGGTTGGAAACTTATTTATAGGTCTTTTAGGTGGGAATTAGTTCCTCTTTCTCTGACCACCCCTGGCAATGTTTCTGTCTATTCTAAGCTGTAAGGAAGATAGCAACGCTCATGCAAAAGGAAAGTTGACTATCTTTTCTATTGGGAAACCTGATAATCCCAGGAATGCGACTTACATGGATAAAATAATATTGATAGCACTTTTAAATCTAAATAACCACAACCGGTTTTGAGAAAGCTTATAACAATTTATCAGAGCTATTGAGGAATAGCCCGAAATTTTTAGCTAAATTTAATTTCTCGATATCCCTTCTGAATTTGATTTTACTGATAATAAGTATAAAATTTCGTGAAATCTCAAAACCTATTTTTGTGCCATATCAATAGCAATTAATTAGTAAAGAAATGCAATAGTTTGATACAAGCTATTTAGCAAGAAAATAAAAAGTGGACAAGACTACTTACCACTTGCTAAAGAATTTTTATTTTTGATTTCTAAGGAAAATATAAACCCTTAGAATAAATATTGGTGTGCGTAGGTCAAATGAATATATTAAAGTGAATTTATGAGAAAACATATTTCAATATAAATATAAATAAAGATATTGTTGGAGCAAGGGCGATGCTGGTGCACCGCTTGCTTTCCCCAACTATAAAGAAGTAGAAGGGAAGAATCTTAATAAAACAACCTTTAATTTTCAACAGTAGATGCATATAATTCAGCTGCTGCCAAAAGCAGCCGGAAACAATAATGGTAGAGTATTTACAGTGTTTTGGTGATGGTGAGGGGTGATGATCCACTGATATGAAGGTGGTGAAAAGAAGATCCCTGGAAGGTAAAATAAAGAGAGAAGAATTGAGTCCAGAATGAAGAATGAAGTTAAGAGTCTGGTCCAGGTCCGCAAAGTTAAGAGTCTGGTCCAGGTCCAAAGTGATGGATGCCAAGAGCTGCCTGCTCTTAGAATATGCTAACAGGCCTTAGAGTACTCTGGCTCCAGTGCCCTTGGAGGTTACACACAGACTGAACTGCTAGGCTAGGAGCCTTGTTTATACTAGCCTTGTTTCTAATGGGCTCTGAGGTCAAGGTACATAACTCAGATCTAGTTGAAACTATTGAATCCAGTCACTCCAGACAACAACAAAACAATATACATCAAAATAAACAATTACTGTGCCTCTTTTATAAAAGATAAGAAATTATAAATATTCATACATAAAAAATAAATAAAATTAAAATAAACCTTAATCCTTAACATACCGCCCACCTAAAACCCTCTTAGGTTTTACTGTCAACATCAGGATCGTTATGGAACAGTGGGGCAATTTTCACTACTGGTCTTTTTAGAATTGTAGTAGGGGTCTTTAAAGTAACCACTCGCACGACGCCATCCTTACCTGGATGGATTTTTAAGACTCGTGCTGTAACCCACTCTAATGGGCTTGATTTAGGTTCTTTCAAAATTACCAAGTCTCCCTCAGCAATATTTTTTGTTTGGGTTTTCCACTTCAGACGCTCTTGGAGAGTGTTCAAATACTCTATATTCCATCTCTTCCAAAAGTGTTGGATCTTCTGGGATACTAATTGCCAACGACTTAATCGGTTTTCAGGTAAATCTGAGTAGGATGGTTCTGGTGGAGCAATTAATGGAGAACCTATCAGGAAATGTCCAGGAGAGAGATATTCATAATCGTCTGGACTGGTAGACATAGAGCATATAGGTCTTGAATTGAGGATGGCCTCAATTCTTGCAAAAAGAGTCATATACTCTTCTAAGGTTAAATTATTGTCCCCAGCAACATTCTTCATAAGCTTCTTGGCAGATTTGACGCCTGCTTCCCATAATCCACCATGATGAGGGCTGTGGGGAGCCATAAAGGTCCATTTTATTCCTTTAGATGTGGCTTGTGTAATTATCTGTTCCTTTGTCGTTGATTGTTCAATCCACTGAGAAAATTCCTTTAATTTGTTTGCTGCCCCAATGAAGTTTGTACCACAATCTGAGAACATTTCTTCTGGTAACCCTCTTCGTGCTACAAATCTGTCTAGAGTACCTAAAAAGGCTTCTGTTGTGAGGGCAGTGACAACTTCCAAGTGAAGTGCTTTTGTACTCATACATACAAATAAAGCTAAGTAAGCTTTTGTTATTGGTGCCTTCCTTCTCAAAGATTCACGTAGACCAAAAGGACCTGCATAGTCAACACCAACATGCTGGAAAGGTCTTCCTATGCGAAAGCGGTATGCCGGTAAATCGGCCATAACTGGGGTGAGCACTTTAGATCTCTGCTTGTAACAGTAGGTGCATAACAGGGTACGTTTTTTCACTAGTCCTCTACCAGCTACTATCCAATATTTGCTTCTAATTAAAGCTAATAATAAGGATGGTCCAGGATGAAGGTAGGCTTTATGGTAGTGATCTACTATAAGCTTACTGAAGAGACAATTATTAGGCAAGATGATAGGATACTTAGAGTTATGAGAAAGTTTTGAATGTCTTAAACGTCCGCCCACCCTGAGTACTCCTCGTTCGTCAAAAAATGGACTAAGACCTAGAATATTGGAAGGCCACTTTTCAGGTTCCGGAATATGGCACCCGTGTAATAGAAATTGTTCTTGAACAAGTTTTACACAAACTTCTGTAGCTCGCTCTATTTCTGGCAAATCTAAGTAATGATGTTTCCAAGTTTTAATTCTTTTGTTTCTTATGAAATCTATAAAACGAACAATATAGGCCATAGAACGAGTTAATTTCAAGAAAGAAGAGAATCGTGACATCCAAGAGATTATTGGATGCTCATCTTTTGATGTCAGCAATGAAACTGCATCGTTTTTCAATTCAGGTAAATTTTTATTAATATCAACGGTTGAAGGTTTCCAATCAATATTGTGAAGCATTGATGGACCATGCCACCAAGTATCATTGGACAAAAGTTCCTCAGCAAATTGTCCTCGCGAACCATAGTCGCTTGGGTTGTCCTCACTTCTAACATGATGCCAAAGTTTCACATCAATAGTATCATTGATCTCCATCACTCGGTTGACAACATAAGTTTTAAGTCGATGAGGAGGAGTTCGTAACCATCCTAATACAATAGTCGAATCGGTAAAGAAAAAGTATTCACATGGTTTATTTAGAGTTTCAATAAATGATTTAATGGAATTAAATGTTTTTGCTAATAGAAATGCTCCGCATAACTCAAGTCTAGGTATGGTAGTGGGTTTAACAGGTGACAATTTGGATTTAGCCTTTATTAGATATATTTGGGGTTTCCCTTCAATGAAAAAACGTAGATAAAGTGCAGCAGAAAAGCCCTTTTCACTGGCATCTGAAAATCCCAAAATCTGATGATTGTAAGCTTCAATAGGATTGATGAAACGAGGAATTTTTAAATTAGATAACAATTTAAGCTCTTTAACAAAACGATTCCAATTATCCTTGACAACTGTTGGACACTCTTCGTCCCAATCTAGCCCTAACTTCCAAAGTTCTTGAATGAATGTCTTAGCCATGAAAACTAAAGGAGATAGATATCCCAGAGGGTCGAAAAGTTTGGCAACAGAGGAGAGAATGGCTCTCTTGGTGTAGACTGGTTTAAACTCCTCGATGTGATAGGTGAATGAGTCTGAAGTCGGTTCCCAGCGAAGACCAAGGATTTTTATAAAATCTTCTTTCAGGCTGAAGCAGTGAAGCTCCGTATTTGTTTCTTTTGTTTCATCACACAGTTCAGAAACATTACTCAACCATTTATGTAAGTTGAATCCTCCTTCTGTCATGAGAGCTATAGCTTGGGTTTTCAGTTCAAAGGCTTCCTTTATTGTGGAACGACCACTGACTAAATCGTCTATGTACATATCACGAAGCAACACTTGTGCAGCTAAGGGAAACTTGGGGCCAACATCAGTTACTAACTGTTTTATAGTACGGAGAGCTAAATACGGAGCTGAACTTACTCCATACGTGAGTGTATTAAGCTCATATTCTTTTATAGCTTCCTCTATTCCAGCACGCCACAGGATGTGTTGGAATTTTCTTTGTGAAGGTTCAATAAGTATCATCCGATACATTTTCTCGATGTCTGCAATTAAAGCTACCTTGTGAGTACGAAAATTTAATAGTATGGCACCCACATCTGTTTGTAATTTCGGTCCTATGTAAAGACTGTCGTTGAGAGATTTAAAACATCCATGACAAGACGCGTCGAATACAACCCTAAGTTTCATAGTACCTCCTTCACGGACTTCTTTATAAACAGCATGGTGAGGAATAATGAATTTCCCTGGAGACTCGGTTTCGTTCATATGATTTAATTGCAGGTACTCTTCCATAAACATCTTATATTGTTCATAGATAATTGGTGATTTAACAAGTTTGTTTTCTAAGTTCATAAATCGTTTTGTTGCCACCTGCCGATTATCAAGAAGAACTTCATTAACATCTTCCTTGAACGGGTAGGATACTACGTACCTTCCTGAAGAGAGGCGAGAATGAGTATTCATAAAGTGAGTTTCACACCACTCATCTTCAGGGCTCTCTATTACCTGAGTGGGACATGGTTCTTCAGTTTCCCAAAATTTATTAAGTTGGTCATTTAATTCCTTTTCTCTATTTATAAAGCTAGAAAAAAGACAGGTGATTTTATTTGAATGACTGGGTTCATATCTTCCAGTAACTATATGCCCAAAGAGAGAAGGCAATAGACGTGGCTCATTTGGACTGACACAAATAGCTGAATTAGTACAAATATCAGGAAATAAATCTGCTCCCAACAAAAATTGAATTGGTCCTGGTTTCCAAAATTGGGGGTCAGCTAGTTGATGATTTAAATATTTCTCCCAAATAGATTTCGGAACAGGAACACTGGGAAGCGAAGAAGTTATCTCGTTAACCACCATAGCACCTGTTGTTAGAAGTTTCTTCGGACCATTCAGAGGTCTCAAAGTACATAAAGTTTTTCCTATTATTCCGTCAAAACTGGTTTGACCTATTCCAGAAATCGAGCTCTTAAAAGGTTTAATTTCTAATCCAAACTGTTTAGCACACCGTTTCGTTATAAAGGAAAACTGACTTCCGGAGTCTATAACCATTCTAATAGAATTAAAATTATCTACTTTATCTCTTAACTCTGCCAAAGCTGTGCCTAAAAGAACATTAGTAAATTCGTTTGTAGAATCAATTT
The DNA here is from genome assembly GCA_951217055.1 of Gerris lacustris. NCBI lineage: Eukaryota > Metazoa > Arthropoda > Insecta > Hemiptera > Gerridae > Gerris > Gerris lacustris. The sequence goes on from OX578282.1 coordinate 21,565,395, forward strand.
TTGTAATTGGTGCAGTAGAACTTAAAACCACACTAGAATTTGAAGCATTCTGAGTTGATGAAGAAGAGGGTGAGCACTGTGAATTATTTCTTTCCAGAGATCCATCCTCGTGTTTATGTAGAAGAGCATGGTGCCGCTTCAAACAAAATCGGCAATTCCATTTTGATAAACAGTCCTTAGTTTGATGGCTTCCTGACAAACAGTTACGGCACCCTTTCCAATCCTTTAAAAGTTTTAATCTTTGATCTACAGAAGCTTTATTAAAAATGACACAACTTATTAGTCCATGGGGTGAGTTACAAGCAACACAAGGCAACAATTTGGTTTTCGGTTTAGGCTTGATACTGGAATTCTTATTATTTGATTCCTTAGCAAAAAATGTAGATTTAGAATATTTAAAATTTTTATATTTATTTGGTTTATGAATAGAACTACTCTCAGATTTAATTTTCTCCTTTTCGATTAGATCATTCGGAACTTTAGATTTAGAAGAGATTTCTAGAGCAAGACACCTTTTTTCTAAATAATCGACTAACATATTAATTGTAGGAAATTCCTTACCTGCATGTTCGAGTTCAAAATGTTCCCGGGAATAACTATCCAAACTACGGATAGCTAAATGAAATAGAATAAATTCGTCTGCTTTAGGAATTTTTAGAAGTTTAAAAGCTTCTACATTATCAGATATCCCTTGCAGATAAGATCGTAAGGTTTCCTTAGTAGGTTTTCCGACTAAAGTTTTCTCATCAATGAGCTGGTCTAGATAAGTAGTCGCTAGAACCCGTTTATTGTCGTATGCTTTGAGTAACGATTCCCAAGCAATCATATAGTTATCTTCTAAAACGGGTAACTTATTAATGACTGAAGCAGCGCTATCAGTTAAAGATCTAATAAGATAATGATATTTCTCTAGATTTGATAAAGATGTCTCATTGTGGACTAGAGATAAAAATGTATCCTTGAACCTAGGCCAAGTCGATATTTGTTTACCGTCAAATTTCGGTAAATCAATTACTGGTAATTGAGGTCGACGTTTCGCCTCCAAAATAGTAACGTTGCCCGACGGGTCAAATTGAACCTGCCCAGATCTATTCTGAGAGTCAATCTTTTTCTGTTTATTTTCTTCGTAGAATGCAGCAGCTTCATAGTAATACCTTCTACCTGTTTGATAGTTAGAAAGGTCTTTCTCAAGAGGGAAAACTTTACTTGCATACTCATAAAGTTCTCTCATAGTTTCATAGGCACTATCTAGCCTTTCTAGAAGAGTATCTATGCTCCTGAACATACCGAGAAACATGGGCAGCTGAGTAGTGTCAGCAGCCGCAGAACGACCCTGAACTGCGATTCCTTGTAAATCTTTTGCCAAAGACACAATTCTTTTCCTTAGAATAGAATCCTTAATGTGGAATTCATCATTATCAGTTGCCTCGGAAGACGTCTTAGAATCAACAACTGAACTTTTTTCAGTTTTTGTTGTACCCCCTCCTGGCTTTGACGAGGTTCCTTTTGAACCCGCTTTTTGTTTAAGAGTTTCTTCTTCTTTATCGGACATTTTTTAAGTTTGAAAATAAAATGATTCAAAATGATAAATAATAAAAATAGAAAATAAAAGATAAGGAAAAGATAATTATAGAATATTAAGTAACTGAAGATTACAATTAATGAACAATCAATGATAACTCACTAATTAAAGAAATAAACAATAAAAATAAATTAATAATTTATTATATAGATTATTTTAAATTACCAAATTAAAGTTTTATAATGTTCCTCTGAATTAGAAAAATAAGAAGTAGTAAGAAAATAAAATAATTAATTAATCCCAAGTCTACAAAAAATTGTAACAGTCTAGAAACAATTATTTTAAATACAAAATTAAAAGCCTCTAATTAATTTTATCATTTTTAATATTACCAAAATATATTTAGTGTAAATATACATATAGGAATAATAATAAAAAGAAAAGAAAATATCTCAATAAATGAAAAACTCTTAATTGAAAGTAGATTAGAACTTCCTCTAAACAAACATTTAATTTAAAATTAATGATTTTAAAGATTTAAAAATTTAAAGATTTTATTAAATCTCTAAATTTAATTAAATAGAAAAAGAAATATAAGTCTCAGTAATATTCAGTAAAATTAAATTATCGGTTATTATTTAAAATTAAATGAAAATTATCTATTAGTATTTTATTGAAGTTTTTAAAAAATAAGAAAATAATATTAACATAATGTATGAATAACATTTCTACCAGATGAAAAATGTATAAAATATTTTCAAAAGAGTGGAGATAATTAAATTATAATTGAAAACCTTTTGTTTAAAAAACAAATAAACCTTCTTATAGAAATAAATAAAATACTTCCTAATATTAATACTAGTTTTATATAATCTGAAGCAAATAAAAATAATGAAAAGAAAATTTAATTTAATTACATTTACTAATTGCACACAAAAATAAAATAAAAATAAAGTTATTGAATTAATTGTAATCTTCCTGTTGATTTGATTTAATTATTTAATTAAACAAGGAACCATCAAACATATATAATTTATGTCAATTAGATATAATTTATTTGTTAGAAATTAAAATTGCATAGTAAATAATATAGAAATTTATTATTTTATTTCTTATAAATATACTATATAAGATAAAATAAAAAAGATAGCATGTCATAAAAATATATCTTAAGATAAAAAATATAATAATAAAAAAGGCACTGAAAATTATCTACAAATAATTAAAAATTAAAAGAGTCAAATTAAGATCCTGGTCACGGCACCAAAAATGTGTTGGAGCAAGGGCGATGCTGGTGCACCGCTTGCTTTCCCCAACTATAAAGAAGTAGAAGGGAAGAATCTTAATAAAACAACCTTTAATTTTCAACAGTAGATGCATATAATTCAGCTGCTGCCAAAAGCAGCCGGAAACAATAATGGTAGAGTATTTACAGTGTTTTGGTGATGGTGAGGGGTGATGATCCACTGATATGAAGGTGGTGAAAAGAAGATCCCTGGAAGGTAAAATAAAGAGAGAAGAATTGAGTCCAGAATGAAGAATGAAGTTAAGAGTCTGGTCCAGGTCCGCAAAGTTAAGAGTCTGGTCCAGGTCCAAAGTGATGGATGCCAAGAGCTGCCTGCTCTTAGAATATGCTAACAGGCCTTAGAGTACTCTGGCTCCAGTGCCCTTGGAGGTTACACACAGACTGAACTGCTAGGCTAGGAGCCTTGTTTATACTAGCCTTGTTTCTAATGGGCTCTGAGGTCAAGGTACATAACTCAGATCTAGTTGAAACTATTGAATCCAGTCACTCCAGACAACAACAAAACAATATACATCAAAATAAACAATTACTGTGCCTCTTTTATAAAAGATAAGAAATTATAAATATTCATACATAAAAAATAAATAAAATTAAAATAAACCTTAATCCTTAACAGATATACATTTATATATAAATAGATTATTTATTGGAAGAAAAAATTGTTAAAATTTTGAAAGAGGTAAAGTGTTATAGTTCATAATGGAATTTGCTAAATAATTAGTAGCTAGTTATGTTAAATAGATGATGACTGGAGTCATCACACTGACGTACCCCCGGAAAGAGTGCAGTCAGAGTGCAGATGGTTTCTCCTAAAAATCTTAAATCAGTCTGCCGAACTTAAAAGCTTAATAATTGGAAAAAAGTAATTTTTTCCCTTAAAATCACTGGAACCTATCTGATTTTGGTCTTGTATAAATGAATCAGTAATCAGGAACAATTATTAGAACAAGATTAAACCTAATCCATATTTTTAAAGGTACAATCACCACACTTAAGACTTGTGGCTTTTAGCGTTTTAACAACAAAAATTAGAAATGATTTTTCCAAAAGACATATTAAAGAATCAGTAGATGTCACATGATGACAACCCTTTCAGCGTAATGTCCTCGAAGTTATTGTGTAAGACTACTAATGTTAGTATGATAAACTCAAAGGGAGGGTTAGTAAAACTTCGTGAGTGAAAAGGAGACGGTTCAAGGTGGTGCCATGTAAGATAGCAAGTAGTTCTAATACTTGTCGCAATAAATTACTACTTTTTTCTATCTCATGAAACCAAATGGTCTAGGGGTTGAAGTTGTAACCGATTATATTATTTATCTTATTAAAAATTTTCTTGATACCCAGAGGTTTTTATTTCATTAATATTTAGATCATAAATGAATTCACTCTCCTCGTATTAAAGGCTTTTTAGGTGATACATCATACTTACCAAATTCTAATTTAATGCCACTTTTAAATTACACTTAGCAGAAGTACTCTTACATAATTTTTTAATGAAGATACTAAAATATATAACAAAGGTTATAGAAATTATTAAGAGCATTCATTTATTGATGATTTCTACGACATAAAAAGTATAAAGTAAAAAAATAAAAATAAAACATAGTTGGAGTGATTACGTACACACGTGCGTATGAGAGACGATATTTTTACAAGAAAAGAAGAAAACTAAGGAAATGTATAGGATGGAATAATTGAAAGTATAAAAATAAAATGAAACACGCATTAATAAAGCATGGACTAAAAAGGAGGAAATATGTTTCTTTAACTGCCAAAGTATTATGAGCAATCACAGTAAATGCCTATGTCACTAAAGATAAAAGCGTGGGTTCTATCAAGAAGTGACAAAAACTGTTGACAGAGGTCCCACGCATTTATCTTTAGTTACATATACGCATATACTGCGATCGATCATAGAACCTCCAGGTTATGTTAAAATAAAATAGCCCGTGTTTTATAAAAGCGTTTTTTATTATATTTTTAAACAAAGAGTGGCCCATGGAAGACAGACGGACAGACAAACACGGGATCAAAAATGTTCCCTGATGTCTAAAACGGATTTCTGTCTTGGAATTTTTGAATTCAGAGGCATAATAAAGTCACATAGCGATCACATAGCTTCAGTTAACTTCGGTAAGCTCAGCAGCAAAAATTAAAAAAATAACTAGCATGAAATTTGCTGAAAAAATATCCAACAATTTTTTTAACTAGAAAAATAAAAATCAACCGAGGCCTGCTTAATTAAAAATCGTCCGTTTTCGGTTGCCACCCTATATAACATTTTTTTTTTTTCTGCTTTTTAGTCATTGCCACATTGCTGCGTCAGTGATAATCGTTGTTGAACAATAATAGCAATAATAGTTTAAGCAAAGGACATATCAATTTTGATGTGAATGCGTGACTTAAGAAAATCCTAACGGCATCTATGTAGAAGGTTTACCCGTTTTTTAAAATTTAATATACTTACTTCATACTTTTTTACTTTCTCATATAAAGAGAAAGTATTGTGATGGCGCGAAAATTCGATTTTGAGATTTTGACGGATTTACACGTTTTGAGGTCCCCTGAGTCCAAAAAAGTGGTTTTTAAAAAATGTCTCTGTCGTCTGTCTGTGCAGACGCCTGGAGCCTAAACTACTGGGCCGATTTTGACGAAGTTTGGCATACATGTTCAGAAAAATCATACCCCGAGGCGAAATCGAGAAACGAATTTTAGCTCCAAATTTGGAGGCGCTACCCCTAAAAAACCCTGAAAAAACGTGAAAAAAATTATGTATTTTAACTTGGGTCTTTAGGGGTTATAAAAACACTTTTTTATACATAAAAAAGGTAATATATCATCCCTTAAATGGGATATCTTCAAACCTTGTTTTGAAGTCAATGTTACATTTTAAAAAATTTTTCTTCACCAGTAATTTGGTAAAAAGTCTAAAATTGCAAATCAGGGAATAAAACCTGATGAGAGTCAATAGGGCTCAAACTGACTGTTAATTGAGCCTTATTGACTCACATCAGGTTTTATTCCCTGATTTGCAATTTTAGACTTTTTACCAAATTACTGGTGAAGAAAATTTTTTTTAAAATGTAACATTGACTTCAAAACAAGGTTTGAAGATATCCCAATTAAGGGATGAAATATCACCTTTTTTATATATAAAAAAGTGTTTTTATAACCCCTGAAGACCCAAGTTAAAATACATCATTATTAAATATAATGTGGACAGCAAAAAAAAAAAAATTATTTCTCGAAAACGATTTTGATTGTCAAATTCTATAATGTAACCCATTTAAATACGAATCTAACGATATAAGCCGTTTTCCCGGGAAAAATCTAGTTCCTGAGAAAAAAGCATAAAACGCGGACGGAGAGAGCCCGGGTTCGATTTCCCGCCTAGGAGATACATTTTGATGAAATGTTCAATAATAATAAATGTACATACGAAAACTAATAAATGGAAAACACTGGGCCAAATAATGATGACCTCGTATATGAGAAAGTTTGTCTAAGTTCCTCGGACCGATTTTTTCTAAATGATTTAATTTAAATAATTGTAATATGTTAAATTTAAATAAATATATAAATAACAATACCTAACTGTTGGACCGACAGACAGACAGGGAACCAAAAATATTCTCTGATGTTTAAAACGTATTCCTGTCAAGCAATAATTTGAATTTGAAGACATCATGCTTCCGGTACCTTCGGTAAGCTATATGAAGCAAAGATATGAATATGTAGTTTAATAAATAAACAGGTTAGAAAACAAGGACGGAAGGTCAATATTAAAATATCCCCACATTTCATGCTTTCCTGAATTATATGATGTTTGTTTATCCATCACCCTATTAAAATTTACTCACTAAATAAATTTATAGCTGATGCTCTTCCACGCTGTCGTTCTATTGTTTAATCTGTTCCTTTAGCTGAAACATACAAAAGGAAAACATAAAGATTAATTTGTTCGAAATTATTCATGTATGTAAGTGGGGTTCACTTATAGAAATTGTTCAAAGGTACAAAAGCTAATGATCCTTTTCACTTAAATGACATCATTTAAAATAGTTAAATGATTCTATTTAAAAAAAGATAGAAACGATTTTGTTTCTTTTTTTTTTTAGTTCATCTCAACACGAGGATATTTTAGATCTCCTTTAACTTGGCCGTCCCTTCCTGTCAAATTATAGACAATGAGAGGTAACAGAAAAAAAAAAAATGAAGACACAGAAAAGAAGATGGGGACAAGAAAGAAGAGTCAAACAGACAAGTAAGAAATGAGACGTGGAACTAAAAGAAGAATAAGTTAAATTCTTTTTGGTCGCTCTACATTCTTCTCGCCCGTACCATTTATATTTTTAAATGGGAGCACTCTTAACTAGGAAAAGAAATTAGACTGATGTTTCCCATCATTTAACTCTCTCATTTTGAACAGAAGTGATAAGATAATGAAAAAGATTCAACCGTTGTCAAGATGTACTGAAAAAGACCTTTCCACAACCGTAATCATAAATCCTTCTTCCTTTTTTATTATAATATTAGTTTTAATCAAGTTAAAAATTAAAATAAGTTTGCTCAAATAAAAGTACTTGATATAATTAAAAACACATGGAGCAAATTAAATTATTCTGAGCTTGATGATCTCCAGTCAAGTGTGCAAACAAGAGGATGGTCACTGTCTCGATCAGATTTAGAATACTGGTGTGCAGTTGTCATATCATAGTAGTACATCTTTCATATCCCAGTCAATGAAGGCTAAAAATGGACGAATAGGGAAAAGAATTCGTGTAATCGCAAATTTTTGTACATTGGTAAGGGGGGTGCTACGAACAAAATAGAACTAAGTATATCGGTACTACTGGACCGGTATCCACACCGGTATAGGGATGAGCGAAGGGGTGTTTATAGGTATAAATTGTTTCACGTTTTTCTTGAATACCTCTAAAACGGCGAACTTTTTGCGAAAAACTGTTCATGAACAAATTTAAACTACACAAAAGATTCTAATAATTTTATCTCTAGAATGAATACATTGTGAGAAGGAGGGGATGGAAAAATCACGGATTATAATAAAATTGTGTTTTAATGATATAAATAAATTTCTTTACAATACCTATGTGCAGAGTGCACATAGGTATATTTAAGGGATAAATTGTGTGGTGGGAATTGTAGGGGGGGGGGGGGGGGGGGGGGGCAAGATGCATGAGAGAGAAGGCATGACTTTTGTACGTTCCCTCGCCATCTCTCAAGCATCTGCCCTCCACAGGATTGGTTGGAAAACACTTCTTTAGAAATATCAACCGCCGTACCTACGAGTATTAAAACACCTCTGAACCCATGAGGATGGTAGGTATCATTCAAATGAATATTACATTAATTGGATCATTAAAACGAATATTAAAATATTCATATACTATGCATAGTAAATATTTTACATAGTATTAAATATACATTTTCACTTGTGGTATCTCGCGAAATTTAACAAAACCAGAGCCAAGTATTATTCAAGAAAAGGATTTACTATATTGATGGTCATGGGATTAGGTTGCTGTGATGGTAAAAAATATTTTTGTTGGCAGTACCTAAGGTAATTTAGGAACTATTAATAATTTAAGGCAGTATTAATATTACGAATTTTAATTTCAGGATGTCTTTGTACAGCAGTGAATAGATCATATCTTTTTCTTATGTTATCCCTCTAACGAATTAAGCCACCTGTAATTGCTAGTTAAATATCTATACAACAGCCTAAATTGTCTGTTTGTATATTCGTAAACTAAAAATTACACGACTTTGTTTTATTACTTGTTTATTTAATTTTAGTAGTAGTAGTGATAGTGATAAAATGGTAAAATAATCAAACTAATCCTAGTATTCAAATATTTTGCCGAACTGAAAAAGACAATTCAAACGTCATTTGATGTTTTTATCAGATATTAAATACATATTTCATCGAAAGGTTTTAAAAGAACTAAACAAGAACTTTGAAAGTAAATCTAGAATAGTTGCCAAACATATTCCTATAAATTTAATTTATTTGGTAAAAAAACTATCTATATCAAACAAATTAAATATCCACGGCTATTTAATGCGTTTTAGTTTTAATATACCACAAGAATTATTAAATTAAGTGCTCTAAGGAATATTAAGCTTATAACTATTCTCTTCAGTAAAAAATTTGAAGATATCTGATGGTCATAAAGGCATTAGAAGATTTGGCTGGGAGAAAATTCTTACTGCTCGTAATTTGATCTAGTCCTAATTATAATAGAAGACAATAGTAACCCTCCCCCCTCACCCCCACCGGTCAGGAATTTTAGTATGTTGTTCATGGCATTCCCCCCTACAACGGTACAAAAATTTGTGACTATAAGAATTATTTTCCCTATTATTCCTTCGTTGACTTAACTACCAGGAGCTTTAAGATTTTTAGCTCTGACTATGACTTAAGCCAATTCATTCATTATTGTTTTGATGGGTTTCTCCTCGGCTTAGGCTAATTTACCATCAGGTAAATTAATGTAATATAGTTTGACTAATCCCGAACTAATGTAGTCAAAACATGTCTGTACTAGATGCTAGTTATTGAAGTTTTATTTACCTAACATTAACATCTAATTAATATTTATTGATACAAAAATTATTTATCCATATAAAAATGCATTAAAAGCCCCGGCCACTCCTTGCTTCATTCAATCATTGATTCAAAAGGTTTATTCACATTTATTCGGGTTCCTCATAATTCATTGAATACAAATTGTTCTTTTCAGTTGAGAAAAATGTAATCACATAGATATAATCTTATAGTAATGATTCACTCCCACTCACTCTCATTCAAAAATAGAATTTACCACATTATCTAGATTCAATCTTTTTCTTATTAAACGGTTCATTGAACTTCAGAAATAATATGACTGGCTTTGTCAAGAATTGAAAAGTTTAATGCAATTGTTTTAAAATGGTTTCATTTTATGAACTATTACCGTCAAAGTTTTTTTTCAACAATAACTAACTTCAAGTAGTAGGTTTTCCAAGTTGATGGTAATCTAAGGCATCGTGAGGCTGACGTTAGCTTTTAGCCTGTAACCAACTTTAGGTAAAGTTCAGTTTCATGAAGTTGATTAAAGTTCAGTATGAAATCTGCCAGTTGCTGAAGTTGTGCTTCATCTGGTTATTGCTCTAGTTGGAATTTGTGGTCTCGTAATTCATTCTTGACACATCGCTCTAGAAGAATAAACGTGGTCTACCTTCGAGGATATAACTTTGATACATACACCTGACCTAAAACATTGAACAAAAGTTAAAATAAAATATTAGATATTTTATGCAGTCATGATATTATCAATATCTTAACTATACTTAATAAGATAAGACATTTTTTCGGTTGGATATCTTAGTTTATCACTACAAAAATAAAAATGCTAAAAGGGTCAATCTGACAAAAAATTGCACGAAAGATGTAAAACATCTCCTCCTACTTTTTCATTTTAGATCTTAAAGGTTAAACAATTTTTTACTAAAATTATCTTTTTATTCTTTTCACTATGTTATCTTTTTTTAAGAAAAACTGTTAACCTTTTAAGATCCAAACTGATAAAGATAACTCACAATAAAAAGGGTTCAGGTTCAAATTTTCTTCAATCCTAAGAACCTACTAATGCTACTGTAAGTTTACTTTGAATGTCACTTTACATTAATATTATTATCTATATTTTATCGTAGTATAAAAGTTTAGCCACTGTTGGTAAATTGTACAATAAATCGTGCAGTTGGTTATAACAATCACATGAGAACAACCTTTTGTATCAAAGCAATTCTTATACATACCCTTATACCAAGGAGGTTGCATGAGGTCAATGAGTGCCGCATCCCGGTTTTTCAAGTATTATTGAGAGCAACACCATGATTACATAGCATTAAATACACGAATTAAAATTTAATTTAATTAATATATTTGCATTAAAATAGTATAAGCAGTCTTAAGTGCTCATAAAAGAAAATACAATTAAGAGAGAGACAATGCAAATAATTATTTCAACATTTTGACGTTGAACGTTGAGCGAAGAACTTGGAAATATTGGGAATCTTGGAAATATTGCGTAAAATTTGTTAAAAAAGCCGGCAGCAATTATGCTAGTTGACGATTTGTCAACTGAGAACGATATTTTGACTTATATTCATTGTGGATAACAAAAATTCTGAGTAATATTTTGTACCAAAAATTTAAATTAGACTTACTAAAGAGTACTTCGCAAGAGTTACTAAAATGCAACTGAAGAAGTAGTTTTTGTGCTGAATTTCAATGCCTGATCCTCTTTCCCCTCTAATAACTCAAATTTCTTAGCCAATTTTTCAACAATTATCATTTCAGAAATTGGAAATCTATCTTCAGTTATCTAAAGAGAGATTTCGAACATTTAAAATCTTCTTTCCTAAAAAGGATATACTTTTTGAATGGGAGCTGCAGTTGTACATGTACACCCCTGCCTTATATGTTCCTGCGCTTCTTTATCAGTCCGTCTGTATAATACACCTGATTTCTGAACACAAAACATTTGAAACATTTCAGTTATGTTGTGTTATAATCCAATTAAAGTAAAATGACAAACCACAAAAAAATCATCCCTCAAAAACAAGGGGTTAAATTGTGGGGATGAACTTTTTTTCTAACAGAATGCATCATGTAGAGGTGTTAAATGAAAGTCTAGAGTACAAAACAAAAATATCTTTAATTTCGTTTATGAACCAATTAATCTTTGCGCCTTGTCTCCTTGAAAATCGCGTTTTTCGTGTCCCCCCCCCCCCCCCCCCCCCCTCTTTTTTAACAAATTAAAAAAAACATTTTCTTATTAACATTGATTTGCAATGACAGAGGGAGTTAGAGGTGGTTAAACTAATCAATAAAAGTACATTATTTCTCTTGGATTGCACATGAATTTGAATTATAGTTAGCTACTGCATTTAATAAGTCACAATACTACATCACAGTGTTACCTTAAAAATGTTGTTCCCATATAAGCCGTTTTCCTGAAACAACATTAATTCTGGGCGAAAAAAAATCTAACCATAATCCAAAGAGCGAGAAGTCAAGTTTTTTTTCAATTACCCATTTATATATCACATAATGAACAATAGTTATTTAATTATTTTAACCATAAAAAATTAGAAGGCTTTGTTACATCACAAGTATTATTATAAGTCAGAAGTATTTTTTTGTTCTTAGCTATGAAGACAAAAGAGGGTAAAAAATAAATACCTCATTATTCATTCCTACGTATATCATTCATGTTTTTAAATATATCAATAAGTTTTATAACAAAACACATTTCATTTGTCAAAGTTAAACGAACTAGTTGTCCGATAGGATTATAGATGTAGGTAGGAACAGATAACTTCAAATTCTTTTTTACCGTTTCGTAACATTATAGAAACAGTTTTGATAGATAGGCTAGGTTTATAGATAGATTACCCACAAAACAACCCTAAATTATATTTAGATACAAAAGAAATAATATCTACATTAGAACACTTAAGTAGATAGAAATAGAATTAATTTATCAATAAAATGACATTGGAAAGATCTAAGAAATAGAAATTTAGTTTAAAATCTTAATTGATTACAATCATTAACTTCTTTATATTAAATGTCTTTATTATATTATATATATATATATATATATATATATATATATATATATATATATATATATATATATATATATATATATATATATATATATATATATATATATATGCTTGTGTTTGTATTAATAAAACTAGACAGATTTTATTAATTGATGCCAAGTTTATATTTTTATCAAAGTGAATAGAAGTAAAATTATTATAATAGACATTCTTTCAATTTATACTGGAGGATACTATGAGAAATATCAGGGAGTTATTAGAATTCCATCATCCCTCTCTGCATAATTTCAACCATTTTTGGCACTTCTTTAGATTGTTACTCCCCTTATATAAAAAAAAAACAGAGGGAAGTAACAATCTAAAGAAGATGTACGGAATGTTCTTCTTTAGACTGTTACTCTCCTTAAAAAATAAAGAGAAATAAAAATAAAAATTGAAGAGTGATATTCATTTGTCCCAAAGTACATTGGACTAAACATCGCACTTTGTCCTAAAAGTTATTTAGTCAAAGCTATTTATATCCCTAACAAGCGTGAGCAAAAGCCACCGTGTTCGGACTCATATGTTCGGGGAGTCGGCTCATATATTCGGCTAGACCCGAGTTATTAACCCCGTCCAATAGAAGCTAAATTAGTTGAATGTGTTAATTCTGGTGTCAATTCTTTAGAAGTTATATTATGGAAATAAATGCCTTACTTTTGCTCGTGGAGTCTTATGTTCTTTAGAAGTTGTATTATGGAAATAAATGCCTTACTTTTGCTCGGGGAGTCTTATGTTCTTTAGAAGTTGTATTATGGAAATAAATGCCTTACTTTTGCTCGTGGAGTCTTATGTTCTTTAGAAGTTGTATTATGGAAATAAATGCCTTACTTTTGCTCGGGGAGTCTTATGTTCTTTAGAAGTTGTATAATGGAAATAAAGGCCTTACTTTTGCTCGGGGAGTCTTATGTTCTTTAGAAGTTGTATTATGGAAATAAATGCCTTACTTTTGCTCGGGGAGTCGGCTCATATATTCGGCTAGACCCGAGTTATTATCCCCGTCCAATAGAAGCTAAATTAGTTGAATGTGTCCTTTCTGGTGTCAATTCTTTAGAAGTTGTATTATGGAAATAAATGCCTTACTTTTGCAATATTTCGATCCCTCCTTGAATCATTCTCAAGCTGTCGGCTGTCTAGAGTCTAGACTCAGGGATCTCCAATCTTTTAGGTTGAAGGGCCGGATCTGGATAGGTCTATATAGCGGGCCGGAGGAAGTAGACTACATTCAGCTATCGGAATGAACAATAAAAGAGAGTATCCGGATAAGCACTATCCATTGCGGCAAAAGTAACTTCAATATGAACTGTGTTGATCTTTTTAATGTTAGAAATGGCACATGATTATGGAGAACATATAACTTTATATTGTTTATTTTCATTTGTTATCTTCTTTTGTGGTGTAGCGGGCCGGATTAAAACGTTTCACGGGCCGAATCCGGCCCGTGGGCCATAGTTAGGAGACCCTGGTCTACCTCATCGTGATAGTTATTATTATAAATGCTTGTTTGGACCGTTGAAAATTTGTTTGAATCGTAATGATTTTCGTCATTTTACTTGGACAGAGACACTGTTTATTAATTTTAAATAAATAAATACCGCATTTCTAATTTTAACTTCAATTCATTTACCTTTTGAACTTAACCACTCACTACAATAAACAGTATCTGTATTCAGGGGAAATGACGAGAAAAATAAAGATTCAAAGAAATTTTCAACGTTTCAATTCTTTAATAATAACCATGACGATGTAATATTCTAGAAAGTCAGCTTGAGAATTATCCAAGGAGGGATAGAAATATTGCACAAGTAAAGCTTTTATTTCCATAATAGACTCAACTACTCAAGACGTAGAAGTTACTTTTTTGGGAAAAATCTAGTTTTAAGGCAAAATATTGTACTTAATTTTAATCTAGTTTCATTGATACAAAAGAATAGTGAAAATGATAGAATTATTTATAGTGCTAAAATATACAACGAGAGTTTTCTTTTATGTTTTTTTTTTTTTTACCAAATTATCTTTGTTTTTATTACAAGATAAATAATAGAAGAGATGCCTTAGTATAAAATTTATAAGGAAAATTCAAAGAAATTGTACTATGTTATGTAAATAATATTTTCTAGGTGAAATATCAATACTAACATTTTCTTCTAAATCTTTATAAATAATAAACAGGTCAAGTGTGTGCTAGTCAGCACACAGCGAGGGTCCGTAGGCCTCACTATATAGTGTTTAACTGTAAAGTGTATAAACAGTGTTTCTTTAAAATGCTAAAAAGCTTACTTTGAACCATTCAAAGGGTCTGATATTCTCAAAACACACTCTGATAAAGTATTTTTTTGCCACTGAACCGGTCTACAACCATATAAATACATCGAAAAGACCATAATTATAAAAAAAACGTATTTTGTCAATAAAAAATAAAATAATATTTTTTTGAAGTTTCCAGAAAGTGATATCTTTACTTTTGGTCGAAGAATTTTCAAATTTTTTTTTAGATTTTTTGCGAGATAGAGGGGGGGGGGACACGTTTCACACCCGCTTCAAACTCGCCTACGCTCGCCCTATCAAAGTTATAACCAAAGAATTATATATTTTTGTAATCAGCTCGACGTACCCTTTAATATGATACCCCTCATGGTGTCGAAAAAAAAAAAAAAAAAAAAAAAAAATTAACCCTCAAGTTTTTTTACCCTAATTTTTTTGAAAATTTTTTTTTTTTAAGTCGCTATATTTTTAAAATTTGTGGGTACGTACAAGACACATACATGCCAAATTTCGGACGAAAGGTGTAGCCGTGAGAGCACGCGAGAGGACGGACGGACAGACACACGCAGGAAAATATAAGGGTCCTTGGATTTGCCTACGGACCCTAAAAATGAATGTGAGTCTTTGGCCCCGACTGATTTGCAACTCGAGTTGGAAACTAGTTGCAAAATAGTCACAGTTTGCAACCAGAATAAAACCCGGTCCACACACGAGTGCAACTGATTTTAGATTAGTCGGTGACCTCTTTTTACACAGAGGGTATACGGAGCTTTGATCATTCATTCTTGTCGGTATTTTTCTTTGTACTTATATCTGCAACCACTTAGCAACGGACGGTCTCGCGCAACCAGTTGAAAACTGATTTCAAACAGGTCTGGTTTTGGTCGACCCGTGTGCGGACCCCTACCTTCTACACGAGGCGTGTCACAAAACAGTTGCGTGCGCAACTAGTTTCCAACTCGAGTTGCAAATCAGTTGACCCGTGTGCGGAGGGCCTAACTGTCTGTCTGTCTGTCTCTTATGCCTGCCTAAACCGTTCATCCGATTGCGATAAAACTTTGGGGAATGGTTGCACGCATGCCCGGAAAGTTTCTGAGTTAGTAAATCTATGTTCCGATGTCGGTACACAGGGGTAAGAGGTACAAATGTCACAGTTATGAAAACCCTTCATGATGCAAATCGTTGAAAAGCTTTTTAAGAGTACAGTAATTGTTGTTATATACATTTTTGTCATATTTTCATTCAGGAGGGGGATAAAATTGAAAATAAAGGAAAAATATTTCTATTATCTATATCTATCATCCGATTACAATGAATTTTCTGGCAATGGTTGGACCCATGCTCGGGAAGGTTTCTGAGTTAGTAAAACTATGATTAAATTTTGGTTCACAAGGCGTACAGGGAACAAATGTCAAAGTAATGAAAACCTTTAATGATGCATATTGCTGAAAAGCTCTTTAACATTACAGTAATTGTTGTTATGTACATTAGTGTCCTATTTTCATTAAGGAGGGGGGTAAAATGGAAAATACAGGAAAAATATTTCTATAATCCATATCTATATAAATAAAACTGAATTTTAGTTTATCTGTATGTCTCTTATGTCAATATTGTATATTGTACAAGTATATATATTTCAAATTGTATAATGTACCTACATTTTTCATCTAAGGCAATTTAACTTATTTAACTAAATAAACTATTTATGAGGTTTTTCAAAGGTAGCAGCTATACATTTCTTATGTTATTAATGTTCATTAGGTGGTACGAAGTTCGCCAGAGCTCGTAGTATATATAAATTAATAGTTAAAAATGTCTACAAATTCCTAGAATAGTTTGAGATTAATACTTAAACTTTAATCAAGTTGAATTTAAAAAGATTAATGTACCATGCAATGTTACATTACAGGAAATAAACAGTTCGTTTATTTTTTACCTTTCAATAAAAAACATTCTACAAGTTAGACATGATTTAATTAATGGTTTCAACATCAAGTGACCTATTAAGGAGAGGTCATTCTAGAGAAGGTCAAGAAATAGTACAAGCCTTAGGCAGTAATTTACTACTCTCGAGTATGTTTTTTAGATGTTTATTTTATTGGAGAGCAAAATGTAAGTACCTACTTAAAGTCAAGCCTAGTAGTTAAAAGAGTAACTTGCTGATAATATTAGACGTGGAATTCTTTGTTTTTCTTTTCAGTACCTGTTTCAACTTTAAAAACAGTGAAATCATTAACCTAACCTCTTTCATTTAATTTTTTTTTTTTTTTTTTTAATGGTTATTTAATTAGATTTCTTATTCCTTGTTTAATTAAGAATAAATACTACCTTTGGATTAGTCAATAAGCAAATTCTGATGTAACCTTATTATTATTTAACTGCGTCAGAAAGCTCTAGAAACTGCGTGTTGTTGGGGCAGCCCAATTATGCCTCATAGCTACTCCACCGGTCATGACTACCTCCAGTTTCGCCTACACAAACGAGTGCTAGTGGTCAACCAATTTATACTTCGTAAGAACGACAGGCAAGATACAGACCACTGGTCCGTTCAGCACTCTATTTTACCCAAGGACTTGGCAGTGGAAGGCGTCAAATGGCAAATATGCCATTGAGGGGAATCGATTTGGACGACGTGGTGATTTACTAAAGTAAGGTAAGTATAATCGCACAATGTGGTGACAAAAATTGGTCCGAGAAGACTCAGACCAAACTTTGTCCCTTTATATTATACTCTTCTACTTTTTTGCTACAGACCCAAAAACAGTAGAACAGATTTCCAGAGAAACAAACAATGCTTTTATAGTTATTTTGTGGTGTTGCAACTAAATTTATAGCAAAAAATAATTTTTCTAAGATTTTATTATGAAAGTCCACTTTTTTCATTTTTTATAACTATTTGTCTTTTGGTTTTAAATATTTTAAATTGTGAAAATCTATAAAAATAACTTTTACTTCCCCATTATACCACTCTATTTCAACAACCACCTATACAAACAAATAAAGAATAATTGGATTTATGAAACAAGAAACAAATAATAATAATTAATAAAACAGGCCTTTTTTTTACTGGCTACAGAATACAGAAGCCTGTATTCTGCAGCCTGCAATTTTTTTCATTTTTTTGCATTCTGTTCGAATGCAAATGTTTTCGAATACTTTAAAAATATATTTTGAAAAGTTTTTTTTTGTTCAAGGATTCAGATAACAGAATTGAAATAAATTTAATTTTCATTTAAGGGAGGTTTCGGCAGTTCGTCATAATGGAGTTCTGGCTCTTCCGGTGGTGACAGCTGAGTTTATTTCTTTCAGTTTATGTCCTATGTTGGCTATGTTGTATATATCAGAGAGTAACATGTACATGTAAACCCCTAAAGATACCTCTAGCATAGGAGGTGAAACGTTGTAACAATTTCTATGTATCTTATTAGATGCAAGAATTAAAATTACAGAAAAATGTAAATGGAGCTCAAGATTGTGTTGGGCACTGTATGACTTTTGGCTCCGTATAAATTAGTCCATTTTCTCAGTGCAACAAGTTAATTTTTTGCTGTTTTTACTTACAAAACCTACCTACCTCCTATCAATGTTAATTCACAAATAATTTATTACAATTGCTATGACAAATAATATTATCATTTGAAAGAATAAAAATAAAACAAAAAAGACCATTATGTTTTAACTATAACTATAACTTTCATGTGTCCCAAATTAAAATTCATTATATATAAAACCCTGTGATATATTTCCAGACATGTTTGTAAACTGTTATGTTAATGAAATTCTTAAAAAATTACAGAAATTTCTTAGACACTTCATAAATTTTACCCCCTTCTACTTTAACAAGACAAGAGAGAGAAAAAATTAATAATTAAAAAAAAAAGAAAAAAAGTTAAACGTGAAATATGTATTTATATTTTTAAGATTTCTTATCTTCTCTCACAATCTGTCATTTTTTTTCGTATCTCCAAGAAAGCGTAGGGAGAAAAAAAAGGCTACTGGGGGTGTTGTTACGATCTTAAATTATTCTGAACAAGATTTCGTTAGAGGTAGAAAGAAGGAAAGGTAGAGTTGTCATGGGTGTACAAATGGATGGCATCTAGGATCGGATATCTACAACTCCAAATACCAGCTCTCAGATACACCAGATGAAAAATACCGTCCAACAAGCATTATTTATATTTTTTCGCCTTTTTATTTATTTTACTCTCTTTCTCTCTCTCTTCTTCATCACGAACATCACAATTTAATATTTTTTTATTTTTTTCATATAAAAAAATAGAAGGTATAACAAATGAGTCTTAGTTTCATATCATTTTCAGAGTGTTCAAGATGCGGGTCACGAAATATGACAAAATATTATATATATCTATATATATATATACATTTACATATTATATACAATTAATTAAATACTAAAAGTAATATTTATTTTAGTTTTTTAGTTTTGTTTTTTTAATACAGTTAAGTTTCTTATACTCTGTTTTTTAATTAAAAAGAATAAATGTTGTTTATTTTCTGATCCAAATATTATGATTTACATTTGTTCACGCTTATTAATTTAAGAGTAATTCAATACTTGAAAGAAAACTGTAAGAAAAAAGTGGTAACTAAGAATTATTTTTAAATTCAAGATTTCTTCTATAAGATAATTCCAAATTAGTTATTATGATTTCTTTTTATAATTCTCTTGCATAAAGGCCAAAGAAGACAACAAATATTTCAGAGTAAACTACATATTTTATATACCTTCTAAGTTGTCATAGCTATATTAATACTACAAATAAGTTAGGATTAAAGTGCTCAAGCAATCATAAAAAGCATCTCACGTACGAAAGTTTAAAGGCTTTGATATAGGTGGGAAAACAGTACGTGTTAGAAGTTAATTGTTTGTCAGACATTTTATAACCGTTGCAGTTTTTGTGACAAATTAATATAATTTTTTCAGCGTGGTATGAGGATCATTCATGTGGTAACCCTTTCGTTTTTAACCCTTGTCTTAACTAGTACACATCTGCTTTGATTCATAGAGTGGTAAGACATGTTCACTATTAAAAAAACTCATTTTCAACTGTAAAAATTATAGCAAAAATATGAGAAAAGTGGTTTATCCTTTTCTCCTTGGGAGTGACAAAACTGTTACCGACACAACAAACTTTTAAACAGACTCTTACCCTATACCTCTTAACTCAACACACATAACTAAATACTTATAACACCAAAATTTGTAAACCCACTTGGTCAAATGGTATTGAACTTTGGGGATGGATCAATCCAAAATCCTTAGATGAATAATTAACGCTCCTTTCTATGTTTCCAACTTTACACTTCACAGTGGCCTCAAAGTGTCCTTTATTCGCTACTTCGCGACCTAGCCACCATCCAATAAAAATCTTTCCATGACTCAATTTCCCATCATCCTAATCCTTTAATCCACAACCTAACATCACCATTCATCGACGCATAAAAAGACAGTGGCCTCGTGGCCTATTAAATATCAATTAATAAAATTAAATATTCATGTCTGTAATACTGTGAGTACTGTCAATGGACTCACATCATGTCGTGTAACTATCAATCTTATTATGTTATCTTTATTGCTTATAACATGTAGTTATGTAGTTGCAATATTAAAATAAATTTAAAAGAAAATCCTGAGAAGGATCTCTTGAAAATTTAACTTTATTACATAAAGCCAGATTTTCAACCAAAAATCGTTATATTTGTCAAAGCTATAAAGAAATAAGAAATAAATGTTAAATTTATTTTTGAAAATTCAAAGATTCCCTTATATTTTAGATAAGGGAACTGAAGATAACCGCGAGTGGTTAAAGAATAATTTGGAGAACTTTAATTTCGGATGCAACAAAAAATGTACAAAAACATTAATTGGGAGAGCTTAATTTCATTGAACGAGGTACCTTTAATTTTAAATGTTAACATCAATATCAAAAAACGTTGCCTGTTTAATTCTAGGTATACTGCATATATACATTTTCCAATTTTATAAAACAAGAAAATAATACAATTTAAAGTAAATGGGTTCAAATAATAAAGGAGTAAAAAAGAATATAACTATAGTTTTAATGAGTAGGAAACCAGAATGGCACACGGATATTGCATTTTAAGTGTCTTTACTTAAATTTTTACTCTTATTTCTTGTTTCGCAACAAGAAGCAAATGTTCTTTCGCAACTCAAATCTAAACTTTAGTGATCAACATAGAATATATTTGCAAAGCTTTTCAGAGAATCGTAGTTTTATTAAAGAGAGGCTAATGGTTTCCGGGGATGTCCTATTTTAGCTCTTCTATTATATTTCTTTCAGGAAAATTATTCTTAAAGTTGCTCGACCTCAAGGGAAGTAATCATTCACTGCTTTGTCTAATTCTACTACATTAAATATATAGAAGTGGTTATAAATTTGGGACCTTTGTCACCATTTCAGAACTCTATCACAGGTATTGTTCAAAAAAGTTTTTTTTTAAATAAATAGTTCTAGTTGTATGAGAAATGTTTTAAAAAGTTCTTTCCCGACATTTCGCTCCCACATCTAGAAGGATTTCAAAGAGGGAGGTCTTTGATGCAGCCAAGAAAGAACTATAAAGTCGTCAGAAAAAGGATGAACTTATAGGAATGCAACATTTAACAATGAAATATTCACGTTTTGGTTACATCTAGTATAATGTATCGTCCAAGTCAAAAGTATTGCACCACCTACACATAATGTTGAAATGAGTAGGTGTTGCAATAATTTTAACGTGGAGTAAATATAATGAGTAATGGAACTTTATCGATGATTATGGTTGGCTTAGGTGGATTTTAGGGTACTTCTTCAGATTGTTACTCCCAAATGTTTTTTTTTTTAGAATATAAATGACTGAATAAATAACTATTAAGACAAAGGGATGTTTAGTCCAATTTACTTTGGGACAAAGGAATATCACTCTTTTTTTTATAAGGGAAGTAACAGTCTAAAGTCTAAAGAAGAACATTCAGTACACCTTCTTTAAATTGATACTCCCTTAAGTTTTTTTTTTATTAGGGGAGTAACAATCTAAAGAAGTGTCGATTTTAGTTCAAGGGAAAACCACGCGTTTATACCTCGTCAAGATTAATATCTCATCAGGTTCATAATATTGTTATTGTAATTGCTATTTCGCAGTAACAATGCAGTAGATAGAGAAGGTCTCCAGTCCCCTCTGTAAAGGAGCTAATATATTTTAAATAAATGTTATTGCAAATAAATTATATAATTACCCAATAAGAAGAGATCAAAGTAATCTTCGACGGTAAAAACTCAAAATCTGAAGGAAGGAAAAGGAGGCGTTTCATGAAGACGTATAGACAGCTTATGATGAACACTGGCACCTCGATATAGACCTGAAATAAACAAAAATATTTCCTAATTAATTTTTACAATTTCTAAGTATACCTACTTCATTTTTTTCTTAAATGCTAAACGTATTTTGAGAGGAATAGTCTAGTCTGTAAAATTTAAAAAAGGGGGTTTACCAAGAAAATCAGGTTAGTCAACTAATAAAAAATATAGTATTGACTATTAATAAGTGTTACAAAAAAAGTGATTGAATGTAGTCTGGTAAACGTCAAGCAAAAGGGCCAAAGGGGTATTCACCTGGCAAGCGTTGGTAAATGGTAAAATATGAAATACGAAATAGATCGCTGAACTCAACCTAATAATTTGTAACATACTGAAATATCGAATCACTGAAATCCGCAAAATGGTAAAATGTAACAAACTATTACTTGTCGGATGAAAGATATTCCGAGAAGTTATGGATGATCCGAATGTGACATTTATTCGCTAGACTGTAAAATATAGTCGGATGAATAAATGTCACGAAATGGTTTTCATTGAGAATACAAAATATCCCACGGTGCAATTAGCTTAAATGACAAAATCAAAACCCAATTCTAAAACGGTTCTTTAAAATAATAAGATTTTCATCTTAAACATAATAATGCAAATTGCGGTATCATTAAAGATACTGTTTGAAAATTAAAAATATAATTTTATATGCGTCAATTTACAAAATAACAGCCAATTTATGGGCCTTTATTTCAGAGGGGAGGACTTCTTCTTGCAAATACCGGATCTTTAACCCAAGTGACCTTCTCTTTATAACAGGGCAATCTAAATTAATAAAATATTTATTTTTACGTGATGTTAAAATGATTTATTATGAACAATATATATATAATATGTGTGTGTGTGTGTGTGCTAAAAATTATTATCAGTTAATTAAGTAAAGAATAAAATTAATAATATGAAATTATATAGGAAGTATAGTTGTGTTTTTTTAGTTTTATTTGTATCTTTCAATAAAAAAACATCGAACTTGTAAACGATTCAATTAACGGTTTCACCTTTATATGACCTATTGAGGTATGAGTTCATATAGGCCAAGGAAAAGGTCAAGAAATAGTACACCAACTCTAACTGTAATTACTGACAGGAGTATTTTATACTCTTGTATTTTAAACAGTAGTACAATGAAGAAGTTGAACCTAACGGCTTCTGGAAAAACTACTTGACGCTAATAATAATAGACCAATCTATTCAACGGATTTGTAGAACGTGTAATGGTTTTTCACCTTTCTAAGAATATAGAAATGCGACAACTCTGCATTGAAAAAATTATGGAATCCAAAATTATCGATGTAAACCTTAACGCACAAATCAAAAGAACCTGAAAAGTTGATAATATGTATAACATCTTATAAACTAATATGGGTAGAGGAGTAAAATTTTTATTTCAGGTTCAATGTGTAATGAACTCTAACTTAAAATTAATTTTAGTTTCCAAAGAAAACCTTTAAATAGTTTTTTGGGTATTTGTATAATTAAAAACTTTTAAGTTTCCATCATTTTATTTCAAGCAATATTTCAACCCCTCCTTGGGTCATTATCAAGCTTTTCTTAATTCTGAGCATTTCTCAAAAATATATTTTTATCTACTCACGGCAGCAAAATTAAACATTACAAAACTGTTTTAGGACTGGTAAGTATACTATTTCGCTGATTTGTCATAAAATTATTAAAAACAGGCAGGAAAGTAGTCAAAACAGTCAGGAAAATACTTTCTCTGGAAATATTTCCCTGCCTAGGCCGAGAAAGTTCAGTGTTTAGTTTTATTTTAATTTAGTTTCATACTTGTATTATTACAAAGCAGTGTTATATTATTAATATTATTATTATTTAAAAGTTTAAAAATGATAAGCTGAAAAAGGATTTTAATTGTAGGTCTTTGAATAATTTATCTCGAGTAAGAAGTGGCAACACTGGAGCACGACTTGTTTTGGTTTGAGTTTATTGACGATTCATCTCAAACTCTTTCTAAGCTTCCATTTCATATCTGCATAGCTTGAGTAGATAAAATATTGTATGTAACAAGGCAGCAAAGGAAACATTTCTGCCTCGTTTATTCATTGCCTGCCGAGGCGAAGCCGAGGCAGCCAAATAGGTAAATTACCTAGTTAATTATCATAGCCTGTCCTCGTCTTCGGCTCGGAGGCTAAAGGTGGCATCAGACGTCGTTCTTTTTTGGCAGTTCTAACCGTAAGGGTAAAGTGGTCGGTGAGTGGCTAAAAACCGTCCTTCTTGCCGGCGTTTAAAAATATCTGCTGTAGCTTGATTTAAACCGTCCGTTTTGAACGTGTCGTTCAAATCGGCTCGTTCAAATCGTCAAAAAGGACGGGTATTATGGCTATACCTTCGTTGTTCGTGTTTACCCGTAGGGTTAAAACTGCCAAAAAAGAACGACTTCTGTGGCTACAATCTAATCACTCGTCAGTAAAATTCCATTTTGCTGCCTAGTTACATAAACAACTATTCTATACACATTCTCTATCTGCTAATCATTAAAAAACACTTTCTTCACATGTGGGCTACACCTCATTGTCATATATTTAAATCTATCTTAAGGCCCCCATACACGATCAAACATTTTGCGCAAACCTGATGTCGGGCAAATTTAGGCCATACACGTCAAACATCATGTTCGCGCAAACTTTAAACACGGTCAAAATGTTTGCACAAACATTTTGACCGTTTATGGGGGCCTTTAACAATAATTTTAAAAAACAAAAACTACTAAATTCCTTTTTTCTTCGAGAGAAAAAGAGTCTGAGTCTAATAAAAAAACAAAAATGTATAAAAGTATTTTATAAAAAAATGTTAATTAGACCATTCCATCGATATCTGCTATTTCTAATGCTAGATTAATAAAGCTGGTCTTTGATTGAATTGAATCTTACTTATTAAAAAACCTTCACGATCCCGCCTGAATTTAACACAAACCAAATTTAAAGAACAAAAATAATGTCTACTTATAACACAATTGGATTGTAGATAATCCCTTCTAGTTTTCGGTTTTTAGGATGAGATATAATATATAATAAATTCCAAAACTTATTTTTTAAAAAAGCTATAATATGCTCAATATATATATCATTCTTAATAGTGGATAAAGTCAGTTGTTCTTCTAAATATCTATTTCCATTTTAATTTAGCCCAATAACATTTTATTTATTCTTTAATTTCAACAATACCATTGGATCTGATCTGGAAGGGTTTTTAGTTAAAAAGGTGTCTGTTTGATTTATAGCCAAAGCATAGATCCTGGATAGCCGCGGGGTGAGAGTTTTCAGGTGGAGGGCAGGTGGCGTTCCGGCGTTCCGCGGCTTGTTTTTATTCTTTCAAGCTTCGGATCCGATCTACCGATCAACCGAGGTGCTGTGAACGACTTGTTCCGGATGAGAGGTCACCCACCCACCAGATCAACTCAGGTATAACCCACAGGAAGTTGGAAAAAGGGACGTGCCATCTAGTACATTCCAAGGTGTAAAGATCCCTTTTATAAGGAGGCAAAAAGTTCCTTTAAAAAAAAAGTTAACTTTCACAGGTTTACCTTGACCATATCTGAAAAGCCATTCAATCTCTATATAGATTCAAAAATCTAATAGAAATCAAAACCATATAACCATTAACCTTTATTTATAACTTCCCCTTTTTTTTGGCAAAATATCTTTTAATAATGGAATTTTTTCTCAAACCTCTGAATAGCAGTAAAGAAGCTTAGTGTAGAGCCTACAGATAGTAGGATTAGAACGAAGGAACGTGTTGGAATCATAATTTGTAGGATTAGTCACCTTAAGGTGCTTTTACAGGTCTAGTTAAAACCTAACAGGTCTTGAATTACATTCCACCTAGATCATATATCAACACTAATAATAGAACGGGTAACTTAGACACGCTTTCACGTTCACGACCACATCTTAAGCCACCTATATAAATGTTTATATACAGTAAATCATGGAAATAAGGTTTAAAGCAAGTAAGTGTTGCTAATAGTAAATAAATTGATCATGTATGTGCTTTTAGCACACAAAGAGTCCGTAGGTAATTTAACGAGGACGAGTTTGTTAACCAGCATCATCGTCATTCGTATCAAGGCGATGGCCATTTTAAAGTTTTTTTTTAGCTATAACTTTTGAACCGAAAGGTAATTATAATTACGTGAAACAAACACCCATATTCACATTTGTATTGTCCAAACGCAATGAAACTACTCCCAAGAGTCTAGCCTAGCCCAATCAGATCCTATAAGATAATATTTTTTTTATGATTTTGGGGAGGAGACACATTTTCTCACATATATCCGACGTATGATGTATGATAAATTCATTAAATTAAATTATAAATTCACGAGAATTTATTTGTGACTTAATTTTAACATTCACATACTATATATAATAGGCTAATTGTGACCTATCATCCAAATTTAATTAAGATCGGACATGGTTTTTTTAAGATTAAAATAATTAAACGACATACACGGGACCAAAAATTATTCCTGATGACTGGAACGGATTTCAGTATTGGAATTTCGGTAAAGTAAGCTCGGAAGCAAAAAATTAAAAAAAATAAAATGTACATACATTCATAATTGTATTTGTAAAGGAACTATGTAGTTTCATAAGAACTACACATTATCTTTCTGATAGGGATAGTTAATATGCAATGTGGACAAATAACTAGGAATCAGGAAGTTGGGAGTCAGCAACTCTTATCAAACCTATAGCTGAAATTCTACGAATTTTGAATAAAAATCTAAATATACCCTTGACTCATCAGCTCTCTTTTATTATATCTTGCATTTCTTTTTATCCTATGCAGTACCGAAAATTCTATATACCATTCATTATCACTTTGCAAAATTAATCGTTAGATTGAAGTCGTCTTGTTCAAAATAGTTTAGAGCAATTAAAATGTAATTAATAATATTAATAGAGCATTTTAAAAACATAACTCTTTGAAAGTCATAATTAAGGCAGCAATACTTAATGCAGCACAGTCAAATAACTCCTCAATAAAAATGTAACCAATAAAAATACGGTTCGTAGCGTTTCAGTGGCTGGAATTATTACAACAAGCAACCAGCAATATTGTTTGATCAAGACCACGTTTCAAACGAATGAAGCGTCCTGGATCATTACTGTCACTGAACTGACGGTGATAATAAAATAAAAAAAGAATAATTATTATTAAGAATAATTATACACACAAAAATTAGTTGAATAGGGCAATTTCAATAAAGAGAAACTATTGTGATGGCGCGATAATTCAATTTTGAGATTTTGATGGATTTACACGTTTTGAGGTCCTCTGAGTCCAAAAAAGTGACTTTATCCGTCGTCTCTGCAGAGGCGTGGAGCCTAAACTACTGCGCCGATTTTGACGAAATTGGGCAAACATATTCAGAAAAATCTACCCCGAGGTGAAATCGAGAAATTAATTTTAGCTCCAAATTTGGGGTTGCTACCCCCCTAAAAAATCACTGAAAAATGTGAGAAAAAAAAAAATTCTCGAAAACGGTTCCGACAATTTATAAAAATTCAAAAATGTAGTCCATTTAAATAAGAAGCTAACGATATAAGCCGTTACCGGGGAAAATCTAGTTTCTAAGAAAATAGCTTCAAATGCGGACGGAGAGAGGCCGGGTTCGATTCCCCGCCGAGGAGAAGTCATTTTTATAATATTTTTTGATAAAATGTTCATGAATAATAAACGTACCTACCTACGATACTCAAAATATAATAAATGGACAACACTGGGCTAAGTAATTATGAATTCGTATGTCAGAGTTGTCTTGGACCGATTTTTTTTAGAATATAAATGACTTTTACTGAATAACTATTAAGACAAAGTAATGTTAAGTCCAATGTACTTTGAGACAAAGGAATATTAATGCTTTATCCCAATACGTTTTTATTTTATACTGCATATAAGTAAAATGTTTTGGAATACTTAAAAGAAAAATATTAGAGTGGCACATAGCTTCCTCGCAACCTATATTAATTCCACATACTTTAAATTTAATACGTTTATAACCTATTATTGAAAATTGTTCCCACCTTTTATTTAATTATGTTTAGATTGTGTATATTTATTTACACGAATATAAGTATTATCTTAGTAATATTTAATGCGGACAGGTGGTTGAAATTAATCTGGAGCTATCTGGACGAGTATTTGTTAGGGTAAAAAAAATTGGAGGAGACCAAAATTGTTTCCTAATGTGTGAAACGGATTTCTGTCTTGTATTTTTGAAATCGGATACGTACAAATTTTGATTCTTCAGAATGATCAATTGATCACATAGCTTCCGTTACCTTCGGTAAGCTCGGAAGCAAAACTAGAAAGGTAGGGATATTTATCCCTAATATTCGATACATCGATTGTTAATTTAAATAGTTTTTATTATGAAATGTTTTTATTTTTTATCAATAGTTTTAAGTACCTTATAAAGTTTTATATTTTTGTTTTGTTCAAAAATAAATTGAGTAAATAAAAGAAAATTATTTCCCTTATATGGGACGAAATAAACATTTCACAATAGTATTTTAACCAAATACTTGATACTAATAAAGAATAAAAATGGGGCTGAATTCAATTGTCTTCCTATAAAATTTGAATAACTATCACAGAAGATTTGTTATTGATTAACATTATTCATAAAGCAAGATAACGAATACAAATATTTTTATTTGATCTAACTAACTATGTTCCGCCACATCTTATTCATGACTTTAGCCTGTAATTGCTAATGAAATAAGTATTTAGCAATTGTTGTAGATAAAAATATTAGTATATGACAAGAGTGTTTCTTTAATATTATTATAGTACTACCAAGTATTGATATTGGTTCAAATTGAATCAAAACTATACCTGAATAAGTAATTTATACCCTTAGATATTAGTATATAAAGTAAACATGTAATTATCCATTACATTTTAACAATTTCATTACTTACTTGATAAGAGCTTCAGATGAACTAGAACCAAAACATAATTGCAGAAATAAAATGGACGAGACAGAGTTGTCCACCGCAAATCTACAGTTCTAACCTAAATACCAACAGAAAAAAGAATAATATACCCAAAAATTAGTGATCCAAACAATAAATATTTTAATCAAACTGATCTTCGTTTAGAACTGACACTAATTGCCAATTAATTAAAATATACATGATGTAATTAAATCTAATAAATAGCTTAGTTTAAAAAATTAAACGTATTTAATATGTCCATTAAATTCTTGTTCTAATCTGAGATCTAATAAAAGCATAATAATAACAAATCTTCATTTAGAAAAAAATAACTAATACTTATATACTATATATTAGTGGTAATTTATTTAGTTTCTAAATTACATTTTTAAATTAAAAGAGAAATATTTTTACATAGACTACATTGCAATTAATTAATTTTAATGTAAGATGATTCAATTCTTGTGATAAAAATATATTCTTTGGTTATTTCTAGTTAAAATTCAAATGTCCAATTATCTCATTATTTTTTTATTAAATTATTACAATCATAACCTACAATTGAATTAATTATTAAAATAATTAATATTTCTAAACATTGTATCATGTTACATATCATGCTTAAGAATCTCGAGATATCCAATGCTTCTACTATTTAATGAACTTAATTTTGTTTACCAAACTATTTTAAATTTAGACAAATTTGCTCCTTTTAGGTCCTCGGCAAATAAGTGGTTTTAAAAATTGGTCTGTGTATAGACGCCTCGAGCATAAACTACTAAACTACGGTGAAATTTGGTCTAAATTAAACTTAAGTCTTAAAAGCACATACATCAGCTCAGTTCTTTGTTTTTAAAGTTGACACATGATACTCCCCTTAGTTTATATTTTAGAGCCATTTTGTACTCTATTTACATTTTCGTTTTCCGCATTTTGTCAGCACATTTTTATAGTCTACATATTTCTCTGAAACTATGTATCCATCGTTAGGTATTTTAGTGCGAATGCATTCAAGTTGGTGTTATAATAAAGTGCTAAGTCTTTCGGCGATGACTGCTTTTCAGTGAGCGTAGGTCCCTG
Organism: Gerris lacustris; assembly: GCA_951217055.1. NCBI lineage: Eukaryota > Metazoa > Arthropoda > Insecta > Hemiptera > Gerridae > Gerris > Gerris lacustris. Next base: position 21,595,593 of record OX578282.1, read on the forward strand.
TAGCAGTTTATGTTAAAACACTTATCAGAGCAACATGTACTCCCTTGAAAATGGTTCTATCATTAGGAGAGAAACCGCGGTACCACCCCTACTGAGACGCGGCTACTGTCAGAAGACTAGCACTTAATTATATGAACATCGTTAAACCATAAGATCAATTCACAGCTAATACTTCAGCAGACTCAACTAGAAGAATATACTAAAGTAAATGGACGAGGAGCTGTGCACTTTGTACATAATATCTGCCACTTTAAAGCCACTACATGAATTATTATTATTTTATCTTTAAGATCTTGTCTTCTCTGTTATTATTTAAAATTTAAACATTTTTCAATTAATGTTTATAATTTTATGAGAACATGAAACTCTTCATAAACTTGCGTTTTATGAATCTAATTTTTCCCCCCTTAATATATTCAAGACTTTTTGCTCTTAAATGTTATTTTTTCGACCTCTTTAACCTGTGACCACTGACCACTTATAAATAAAAATAGTAACTACGAAATGTAAATACTAATTTTCTACATTAATCTCCTTGGAATGAACTATTCTTGAACACATAAGCTTTCGTTTTTCTTATCCTAAGGACATCACACGACTCTATACACATTCTTCTTTTCATTTAATGTCTTCACGACATTACCTGTCTTAAAAACATGCGATTGCATTTTCTTTTAATCACTTTGATATATTACCGACTTTCAAACAATCCAGCATTGCTTGTACTTCTTTAATGTTTGATAAAAGGCATCTGGGTTTCATTCTGGAAGTGGTGAGGAGGTTATTTAACAAAAATACGAGGTGAACTAAATGCCAAACAAGAAAACATGTCTGCCCTCGTGATTAACTCTGTAGATGTATAAAGTAGTTGACACTTCTATACTAAATTATCTAATCAAAGGATTAGGTATAATATAATACTTCGAGCATATTACTTGGTGTTACAGCCTGCAAAAGGCCCTTGGATACTTTGAAATCTGAGAACTGTGGAGGCAATCGACAGACCTAAGTCTCTATCACTAATTATTATAATATAGGTATAACTAGGCATCGCGTGGCTCTATCATTGAGCGTATTGCAATAAAATACTAAATAATTAAGAAATTTATAAATCATGATTAATGTCATAGTTGAAGATACGTGGAAAAGGTAGTGTGGGGGTACTTGGTACAAACCTCTCCTTCCTAGATAAACCTATACTACACGCGTATAAGAATCTTAAGCAGTAGCTTTTAAACTATTTATTATAAATGTATCACTTAACTTCTCAAAAACCTCAGCTTGTATCAAGTTGAAATTTTACATGTACTTTAGACGTTAGATATGAAGTGTTATTAAAATCGTTGAGTTAGAACGTAAGATATCGGTAAAAACTTTATTTTCTCTACTTTAAACATTTAGGTCAGCTTTAATATAGTTTTAACGATTTTTATTAATTCATAACGGTGTTGCTGTTGGTTTTTCTAAAAAGGTTCGTCTCATCGAATAGGTGATGATAGAATCTTTTCCCGTCTTGAAATTCCAATTTTAAATTTAAAGCTCACGTTTACGCGAGCGTTGCGCGCGATCTCTTGGACGGGTAACGCTGTCCAACGAATTTAGCCTGAACATTAGTAAAAGGAACATATATACCACATTTCAACTAAATCGGTCAACTTTTACTCAAGTTATTGTCGGACACGTAAGCGTCACTGACACAGACAGACAAGATGCTTAGTTTGTTAAATGACATTAAATATTTATTTGTAAGAAATAGGAGCGTCAGCGGAGTGTCAGCGTAAGTAAAATACAAGAAATAGTCATAATAAAGCGACGTTCGTTTCTTCTTTCTTTTTTCACCCGAGGAATTGAACACTATTGGGTTCTAAACCCGAAGACATGTACCACGTAAGACATAGGTTTGGTAGGTACGTTGACTAAACCCGATACACGTACGCTGAATAGGAGGGAATCAGCCATTTCGCACGCACTTGAGAAAGAATGAACACATTCAAGAATGTATACGGGATATTTTTGAATACACTAATGGCACAAAGAAATAGATTTGCAATTAATTTGATATATTTTAGTTCTTTGTGTTAAGTTCAGAAGAAAACTAGAAGTTAAAGGCTGGCATTGTACAATATATGTAGTTGCTTTTGGAGGAATGTCTTTTTATAAACATCTGAACATTAGTTCATTCCTGGACGATGAGAGCAGCAATTTAACTCATCTATTCTACGGGAACATCAGTGTGAAATACCAACAGAAAGAGAGAACAAATTATAAAATAAATAAATAAGATAAATAATCAAAAGTAAAGATCTAAATAATTTGTTGAAGGTTTCAGGTTAAAGAAAACTTCAAAATACAAGCGTGCATGTTGATTAGTTTTAAAAAAGGGAGAAAGGTCTCAACATGTAATGGAATTAACGGTTTCCTGTGTTGATGCCAGATCATAGGAATAGAAACAAGCTCCTGTACCTCCCAACCCCAACTAATTATCTACAAGATGCATGGCTTTGTTGTTTTTTTTTTAAACTCCTCTTCCCTGTTTTCTAAATAAATGTGTATATCTCCAATAACCACTCTATTTTGTCTTCTTTATAATAAAATAAAACTCTAAAAATAAAAACTTAGTAGGGATAAGATGTAAATAGTTTCGTTTCAACGCCCAATAAATAATGGGATCAGGCTTTTTATATATTTGATTAAAGAATTAAAACTAAATATATTGCTACTTTAAATTATATATATTTGTGAATGAAATCAATATACAATATGTATGTTCGAGGGTAGTTTGATGTAGGTAAACTTATTTCTGGTTGCAACGGAATCATGTCGATTTAAATTTAAATTTATTTTTGTATTTAATGAAAGTATGTTTATATATTTATTTTAGATAAGTCAATATAAAGTATCAATTTTTTTTTATTAATGGTTGGAGGTGTTTGATGGTGTTTAAATTGGTCAGAGGTGGTTAGACGTGGTTCGATTTGGTTAAAGGGGGTTAGAGGTAGTTAAAGGGGGTTAGAGGTGGTTAGTGGTGATTGGAGGTGGTTGGTGTGGCTCTAGCCCCCTACAACTACGTTAACCACCTTGAACCACCTCTAACCACCTCCAACCACTAAAACCATCTTCAACCCCCTCCAACCACCTGGACAGACCCCCTCCCCTCCCAATTAAGGTAAAAAGTGACAGTTGCCAACCCCTCTTATAACATTCAAAATGCATAAGTTATGGCAGCTCAATTTTTCATTTGTGCTGATTTCATCATCACTTTGGAAAAAATAATATATTCAATTTTAGTAGCTTGTAACACTTTGATAACAAACTCACTTTGGTAAAAAAAAGGTGCATGTAAAGTAAATTTACTCAAAAGATTTTACATGTTATTTACAATGTATTGAGAATAAATTTAATAATCGAAAAATAATAGCTTGAAAACTAATATTGATAGACCATGGGGTAATAAGGCATTTCCGCAGGAAATTCAATGTAGAATCACCTCCTTATCAGCGTCCATGCTTAGCAATATATATATTTGGTATATATATATATATATATATATATATATATATATATATATATATATATATATATATATATATATATATATATATATATACGGTATATGATATATATATATTTGGGTGTGTGTGTATTTGTCTAAATGATCATTATTTATGAAGTAGGAAATTGATTTTGAAGTTCTCGGAAATTATTAGTTTGTTGAAAATTAAGTTTTGTTCAAATTTACAATCGGATTCTGTTTAATTTTACGACTTTATTGAGGAATTACTGCGTCCCTTTCATTTAGTGGTTTTCAGGGTTGTATCCGGAAGACTTAACTTCATCGCTTTAATATAATACAGATAGATTTTAGATTTGTACAAAAGCCTTATTCCTTTCTAAAATGGGATTCCATAGACGAGTGTCATCAAGAGGAAGGTGGGTTTCGGACACTCACTTCATTGCACACTTAAGTGGAGGAGTATGGGCAGGGGAAACGAAGGGATGGAACGTACTTCTTTGTCCCTAGCCTCCACGAGGACTCGTTCTATGCCATAGAAAAAGGAAGGAAAATTTCGTTCAACTCTAATTTCATATGAAGTGTTGGTTAGGAGGGTCTGGGAATCCTCTTAATGAAATTAATTCTTCGGTCCCTTCCAGTGTGAAAACGGTTTTCCCCGCTGCTAACCAGACCCGGAGTATTTTTCAAAGTGAACCTACAACCCCTGCCTCCGAGCCAACCCAATGTCTAGGGTTGTTTCTAACTCCGGAAACCTTAGCCTATAAATTACTGGATTCTACGAATTCCTTGGCTACTCTAAAGGGTGGATTCTTTTGACAAAAACTCTCTCCATACTTGCAATTCTCATCCCTAACTCTACTTCACTTGTATACGCTTTGTAAGCTTGTCTTAAAAACTTAAAATTATCAACATTAATATCTATTTATAAAATAATTTTCTGACTAATATACTCAGTGACAGGTATGTGGTTCATTGAGAGTTAATTAAATACAATTTGAGGTTAGCGAGGATCAGTAAAAATTAAAAATAAACTGCGTGAACTATTCTTGCTACACACATTTTGCACAGTCTGTCAGCCAATGCTGCATTGTCCATGGATATAATGGATTGGTATCGCAGAAAAAGTTTCTTTTTGCTATAGAGGTCCGGCTGAGAAAGCTAAAAGAAAAGGTTTTGGTCCATCCATTAGTTGGTCAACGATTGTTAAGTTTAAATTTGAAGGAATGGTAAAAACATGTAAAGATTTTAAAAATGAAAATATGATTAAAACAAAATGTTTTTATATAGAAAAAATTGTGTATCCTAAGAATTTGATTGGGTGTTATATATAAGCTTGTATAGTAACTGAAGTTAATATCAGTGATAAGGAGAAAATGAATGCCTTTTTACAAAAAAAAAAAATCATTTTAAAGCTATATGAAGAACTAATTACCACGAAAGACGAGAAAGAGAGATTGTTCAGCTAAATTAATAGAGGTGACAAATAAATCGCTTTTGCGAACGCTTTCTTATCTTTGCAATTATTCTATTCCACAGGCGATAATCGCGCCTTCAATAGACAAAAATTGTTTCCCCGCTTCGGCTAAGGGGTCGAAAAACCGCTCGTGTGAACCTAAGAAGTCGAGGTCAATAAAAAAAAATTGACACTAACATTTGAATTTGCTGCTTATGAAGCCGCGGCTAATGTAAAACTTTATGTAAGGGGGCTGAATGTTTGGTTCTAACAAATATAAGGTATTATGGAGAGACGCAGGAGGGTTAAGACCTTGGGAATCTTTAATTTCTCCCTCAAATGTACAGAAGCTCATCCAAATTGCAACTAAATTATTCATTAATTGCTTTAAATTTTGTATGTCTATATATTTTCTTTGTCCATGAGAATTTTTCGGAATAAAGAATAACTATGGGTATAAATGTAAAGTATGAACAATTTTAACCACTCACCAACTCTTAAAACTCTACTAAAATCCAGGAGTGAGGACAGAAGTCTTTATAGATTCTTGGACAAACATAACTCTTGTTGTTGTGACTTTTCCAAGGAAAAAGCTGTCCGTTTTCATTATTTCCTTTTCCCAAGTGAAAGGGGAAAAACTCCTAGAGTTCCCTGTCAAAGTTTATATTAAAGTATCGTCGCAAGATACACAGATAGAGGGGAATGGAAAAAGAGCTTTGTTTGCCAAACTGAATCTCCCTTCGTCCGGTTTCAACCTACAATAGAATAATAGTATCATCCTTGTTGCTCTTTTTATAAACTCCTTGAGCAAAAAGAAGATTTCTTATTGTGTGATTAGTATGTTTTGTAAATTTATCAGGGTTTCGACAGACCTGTTTTGACTTAAGTTGTATGATCAACATCGGCAATTCGAAAATCCGTAAGTTTTATACTTAGTCAACACTATGTTTCATTAATGAGAATTTTTATAATTAGCATGTACATTAATAATTAGAAATTAGTAGCTAGAAGTTAAATAGACCAAAAACAGTGTCCAAAAAGGACAAAATTTGTCCATTCATAAAATTTGGTTGAATACAGATATTCAACCCCCGCACTATTTTAAAGAGTGGAATAACGTTCATTTAAAGAAGTAGATGTATTTAAATAAGGTGTCTTTATATACGTATATTCCATCAGCATTCAGGTCCATTGAATATTTTTCTAGGGAGGTATGATGGGTTTTATTGTGAAAAAGACAGAATTTTTTTCCATCCTACTCGATACTCTTATTTAACTAATTTAATAAAATTTTATTAATTACCTCTTTCCCTTTCCTACATAAACATTTCAGATTATTAACTCTACTGCCTGGACGAATTTTGCCTTTTCTCAATCTCCTATTTTATTCGTTCTAAATGCTATAAATTAAAACAAAATGATATTGCTTCCAAGCTTACCGAAGGTAACGGAAGCTATGTGATCGTTCTGATAAACGAAAATATTTTATGTCTCTGATTTCGAAAATCCCAAGACAGAAATCCGTTTCAGACATCAGGGAACATTTTTGGTTCCGTGTCTGTCTGTCGGTCTGTCGTTCAATTTTTGCGAACCAACATATCTTAAAAACTACACGTCCAATTTTAATGGAATTTGGATGGAAGGTCATAATTAGCCCATTGTTGGTCCCATATAAGTTTCGTCCTTATGCGCTCGTTTGTTTCTCTTCCATTTTCACACAAACATACATTTATTTATACCTATAGCTTCAAAAGTACTAATCTGATTTGTAGGAAACTTTTATAGTTAATCGAAAGTAACCCCCAGATAGCTCCAGATTAATTTGAACCGTCTGCGCTCTTTAACTATTCCTAAATTGATACCTTAATTCGTGTAAAAATCAACACATTTTTGACAGATTAAAAAATTAGACTGCCAATTGATGTGGCACATAGCTTCCTCGCATCCTATCTCGTACTTTATTGATTCTATATTTTTTTACAAGCCATTATTGTCTAATTTGTTTAATTGTTTCCTCCGTTTTCTTAATCTGTCAAAATTGTTTGGGTTTTTTACGTAAATTAAAGTATCAATGTAGAAAAGTTAAAGAGCGCAGACGGTTCAAATTAATCTAGGTCTATCTATACGGGCTACTTTCGATAAACTATAAAAGTTTCATACAAATCAGAGAAGTCCTTTTGAAGCTATAGGTGTAAATAAATGTATGTTTGTGCGCATGTGGAAGAGAAACAAATGATCGCAGAAGGTTGAAACTTATATGGGACCAACAATGAGCTAATTATGACCTACCATCCAAATTTCATTAAAATTGGACGTGCAGTTTTTAAGATATGTTGGTTCACAAAAATTGAAGGACAGACCGACAGACTGACAGACTGACAGACCGACAGACCGACAGACCGACGGACAGACATGGAACCATAAATGATCCCTGATGTCTGAAACGAATTTCAGTCTTAGAATTTTTGAAATCGGAGACCTAAAAATTTATCGTCTTTCAGAACGATTACTTAGCTTCCGTTACCCTCGGTGAACTCGGAAAAAACGGGGGAAATAATTAAACAAATAAGACAATAATGGCTTGAAAAAGCTTAAAATCAAAAAGCTTAATCTAGGATGTGAGCCATGTGCCACACCAATTGGCAGTCTATTTAAAATAGTTAATGATTAAACATTTTCCATGTTATTATTACCTAGTGGAATACTAGGTCTTCCGGTATTCAATATTTTCTACCAAACCTTGGTCCAACTTACTAAAAGAAAGGACGTAGGTCACGATTACTATGGAAATAAACCTTGAATGCCTTTGAGGAAGACCTTATACAGACAGTGCAGGTGCAGGCAGCCAACTACCTCTTTTTAAGGACTACTAATAATTGAAATGTGCCAGAACAGGTGGTAAGCCTGATGACGGGAGAAATAATGACTTCCGAAACGATCTTAGGTCATATCAATTAAGAAAATAGATGATTCTAAATAAAAATTAATTAAGAAATAATTAATTATTAGGATTCCCAATAGGTTATAAATAAGGTTAGGCAGATTTTAGAAAACAAAACTGCAGTGAGCCTAAATAGATAAGTGCAAGGAAAAACCTACATCACTACTATAATTTTTTCCATTCTGACAAAATATTCTTTCTTCGTGGCCGCAGAGAAATAAGTAGAAATGTATATTGTCTTAGTAAGAATTAACTTCTACATTGTGTGAGGTTAAGAAATCTTTATTGTAGCCAAGATGGAAATTCCAACTCTATATATTCAAAAGATAGTTCGCAATTTTGCTGGGTACGTAGCATAATCTTGTTGGAGTTATTTATTAAATAGATTTTTGTTAACACTAGGTGGACCAGTTAATCCTTACAACCTTTGCTTTTGCACACCCTTTCTCACAAATGTTTATTAATCCTTTAGAAAAAATCTTTTGTGAAAATATGTCTCCCTTGGTGTTATTAATAGCTTTTTTACAATCTGTTCTGTGTCATCCTAAGTATAAAGTGATTATGTAGATTTTATTGTTAATAAGATTAAAGGATAATACTTTTTCAGATGTTGCTTAGATGTTTAATTCTAAAAAACAGTTATAATGAGAATGTGTTACCTTTTTATGAAAGAAGCAGGCTGCATTCGTTTATCCGGCCACCATGGCATTTGCAGAAATGTTGTCTTCATTGAAACTACTCTGAAAATTATTATAAAGAGTATTAAAATACATACATAAAACGAAAAAGAGCATTTGTTTTCTTGAAATACCATTTTTATTTTTTTATTTTTTTGTGGGGTGCCTAATATTTATTATTGTAAAAAAATCATGCATTGATCATTTTAAAAGGGGTGAGATTTCAAAGAATGATACTCTTTCAACTCGTCAGTGTCAACTTGATAGTTACATATACCTGTTTTTACATTTTTTTTTTTACTGTTCTTACAATATTTTTATTTTGATCTACTGCTCTTTCATTTTATTTATTTAATGCTCTTCGATGTCAACTTTTCAGATAAATGCCTCTTTTTACATCCCAATATCCCAATTTTCTTTTATTGTTCAATTAGCCCAAGAGATAGCGTGTATTGACTAACATCGAGCTAGAATTTTGTTTAGATAATTTTTCGGTGCTCTTACCAAGCTATGTTCCCCATCTGCGGGATATAGCTTGGTCATAAGCTATATCATATGTTAAAAAAATAGACCGGTGGAGAGCGGCCATGTCCCCGTCATTTTGGCGGGCAATGTGATCTTCATGAACCTGTGAAAATTAGTAGAAAAAAACAATCCACAAAAAATTAATTTGGCATTAGTATATGTATTTATTGTTAAATTATTATAACAATGTAACTTAAATTGATAAATTAAAACAGTTATCTATGGATTATTAAATATCCCTGCCAACAATTAGTGAAATCCTGGAGTTTTGACAGTTTTTTGTGGGTCCGTGTTTTATAAGAGGATGTAGAGAAACGATAAGCTAGGAAAGATATTAAATTCTCGTGGGGGTTTTCTCCGTCTTGATCTGGCTAGAACGTGTTCAGACTTCCTGGGTATGTTGTCTTGATGCAATCGTACGATTCCTCCCCCCCCCCCTCCTTTCCCTTCTGTACAGAAAATACAGAAAAACATCCCGACTGTTGTATTCACTTCATATCACAAAGTATAAGAACCCCTCACGAAGACGTTTGGAGTAAACCTTCTTCCATATATATCTCGACTATTGCTGCATTTTCTCTCTACTTCTCCTCCCCCCCCCCCCCCCCCACTCTCCCACTCTCCCAACGTACATTTTGGACCTGATATAATTTGATAAAGGATGAAAGGATAGGTTCTTACCAATGGTACAAGTGTAGAAAGTAAATCAGTCTGCACGATTCCTTTTTGCTGAAAAGACAATGTTAGACTCTTTTGTACATGTCATGACAAATTAGAACTTAAAGATATGTAAACATGTTGACATTGAAAAGTAGAATTGTAGAATGTTTGATCTTTCTTAGTGGGGTATTCTTTTACTCATTTATTGAGCTGAGCGAAGCGAAGCACTTATACTACACTTTGCATTTGGTTGGACACATACTCCTCCTGAACGGCTGAACCGATCCGCACAAAATTCGTCACGGTCATAGTGAATAACCACAAGAAGGTATAAATCTGAAATGGTCCAAATTGGTACACAGGGGTAAGGGGTACAAACGTTATAATATTTTATGCCCTTCATGATGCATGTCGTTGGAAAACTCTTTAAGAGTACAGTTGTTATGTTCACTTTTGTCATATTTTCATTTAAGAGGGGGGGAGGGTGAAATAGAAAAACAGGGAAAAAAATGTTTTATAATTAAAAATGAGAAATATTACTATTTTTGATCCGATTTCAGCTGTTAATTAAAAAAAAGAAAATACGTATTTTTTAAAATTAAAATGCATGCTCAGCTCAATATTGCAATCAGGAAACTGCATTGCACACCTTGTCATCATGAAAGTTTTTTTATTAATTTAAAAAAAAAGAAGAAAGTTTTTTCTTTGGCCAGTCAAAAAATTCATAAGATTTAAAAATCTTAAAATTAGATTTATCAAAAATATTTTTCGTCTTGATAAGTATTTTTGGTAAAATTAAATTATTTTCTAGCAGCTTTTGGAGGATGAAACCCCCTCTGAAAAATCTCTGGCTTTGCCATCCTGCCGATTGAAAAACTAAGGTTACTTCCTCCAAGCAAGGTACTCACTTTCTGTGTGTCCATCAAGCTTGCTTAGAGGATAGAGCACTAGAACATGGATTATTAAACCGGGTTTGCACCCTTGGATCTGCTTCGGACTTTATTTTAAAAGTCCCCCTGGAAAAAAGAAGAAAACATAGAGGCAGCTTTTGGTCTCTATAAGATGCCAGTGAGGAAGAATAGTCTTGACTTATAATGACTTGAAATGGCCTCTGTCAATAGATTTTTTAATGTAACTCTATTTTTCCACTCTGGCGATGATGATGGAAAATAAATCTGTTTACGAGGAGGACTATTTAATTTTATTTTAAAAGTTATATGTTGTATTCGCAATGAGCAAATTAAACCACCATTTTAAATAAATTACATATATTATAAGGAAAAAACCTTTTAAGTGATTGATTTCCTAGTTTTTAATAATTAATCAATATAGCTTATGAATAGAATAAGTAATAATAGAATAGTAATTAGTTAATAATGTGGAAAATTGGATTTGTTATAAAGGTTCTCTCTCACTAATTTCTGAATTTTCGCGAAAAATTAAACTAGAGGAAGTTTTATTACTTTAGGGTTTATATGATATCAACTTAAGTACAAATTGCTGTGAGTTAAGATTAATAAAATAATTTAATGTATATGTTCTTCCCTGGAGAAAGCTAAATAAAGTAATAAAATTATTTGTAGAAGAAGAGAAATTCGGTATAAAATTATACAGGATTCAAATATTTTATTGCTTTATGCGCTCAATTAGATATTCGTAATGTGTATCATTAAATATATGGGTTAAGACATAACTGTATACAATTTTAGTTATAGAACAGACCTCCATTAAGACTCAATTTTCAACTGGTAAATTATAACTAAGTTTCTTGAAATTTGTTTACGTTTGCTAATGTGTTAAGTAGTGACCTATATTTTTATAAATGTATTTACCAAGCTTTATGACAGGGATAACGTTTTTTATAAGAGGATACTTAAAGAATAAATTGATTTTGCAAATGAAATAACACATTACTGTTATTTGTTTTATAATTCCTTAGCAGTGTTATTAGCAGATTAATGCTTAGCAATCATAATTTAAGAAATATTTTTACATTTTTTTTTTTTTTTCAGACTCATTTTAATTTACCGTAGTAAAGCATTTCTGTGCATAATGATTATTTATATTGCTTTGAATTAGGGTTTCAAATGTATTTATTTTTAATGTTCAATTTCTTGAAGCATCTATAAATGAACACTTCAATAGTGGACATTTTTTTTTATTCCCCTTCAATTTATGTTCTGTTTATAGAGCGAACATTAAATTAACTATGCCGGAAAATTACTAGCGGATGTGGACACCTTAATTTAAATAAATCCTGGTACATTTTTACTTAAGCACCCTATATCCCTTTGTCTTGATAGTTACTTAGACAAAGTAACATATAAAGTCTAAATTACTGTTAAGACAAAGGGATATTTAGTTAAATGTACCTTGGGACAAAGGAATATCACACTATTATACATATAAATGTGATAATATCCTTTAATTGTTAGTCTAATTAACAATTAAGACAATGACAAATAAAATATACACGCTAAGAAAACTGTAGAACTCATATACTGTCCTACAGTTTTCTGTATATGAAATTAGTCTTACACGAGATAAGAATTGATATTAAAATAGCGTAATAAAACTGACCTAGGAATCTCAATGTCTTTGAGATGTCAGGGAGACAAACACACAAACGTTTGAGACTTCAGTAGGCAAACTATAGTTTAGAATCAAGGGGGGTGCTAAAGTAAATAAGTGCCTAAATCCTTATATCAGACCGAGTTTTTATTAAATATTTTGCGAAATATTTACTGTATTTGTTATCACCATCAATGTGGTAATTTTATTTTTTTACCCGAAAATAAATATTCCGAAACTTCAGCATTCATTAGATATGGGAGCGCCTTTGGAAGTTACTTTAAGGGAATAACGTAAACTGTCCCTAAAAGCATATTTCAGTTTTCATAAGGCCATTATCAGTTCCTAAGACTAGAATTGGTTATCATTAAGCTTATTAATTATTTAATAGTTAATATTAGGTAGTTGTAGCTATAGATATGTGTTACCTTAGAACAAAGGTTGACATAAAGACCTGGAGATATTATTCATCATGATGGCTAAAAGCTTTTGCTAGATCAGCCCCAATACAGTATATCCATCTTTTAGATTAGGCGATATGTACCTGAAAAAAAGAAAATACACATATTATTATTATATAAGACAAGATATTATATGTGGTGACATTGTGACATCCTTTTTTATGTAGATAAATAATCTATAATTCCCAAAGTTAAAAAAAAATCAATTTTAAGATTTTGGTGAATAAACATGTTTAGAGGTCCAAAGAGTTAAAAAAAACCTGGCTATGGTCAAGAGTTAAGTTGTCTAGCTATGGTCAAGAGTCAAGAGTTAAGTTAAGTCTAGCTATGGTCAAGAGATAAGTTAAGTCTAGGTATGGTCAAGAGATAAGTTAAGTCTAGGTCTTGCTATTTTTTTTATTTTTTATTTTATTTTATTTTTATTTTTATTTTTTTTTATTCCGGGGGGCTTTTACGCCCGAAGACATAGGCCACTTAGGTGGGCCCATTGAACAAACCCGGGTTAGAAACCTAACTTCTTCACATTAGAGTGAAGTGTCTGGTCGTTAACCATGACTCTCTTTCGATATGAATCGAACTGAGAGTGTATTCCATGGTTTCCAGGCCGAAACCTGGTGGCGCTACTCTTTCGAGTAGCTACTCATTTATTTAAACAATGCTGGGTGAACATTGAGAGGGGGGCCTGATCCGGGAATCGAACCCAGAGCTGCGGTCACCTTCTGACCCGGCTCGATGCTGCTTAACTTGCCTTATCGCAAGGCAAGCTCTCTAGCCTCCGAGCCACCCAGGCCCCCAAGTCATGCTATGGTCAAGAGTTAACTTAAGTCTGGCTATGGTCAAGAGTTAAGTAAGTCGGGCAATGGTATGATTCTGTTCAGTAGTGTCTGTAAGTAACCAAACAGATTATTCTTTCTTAAGGTTAAATTTATTTGTTTTACGCAAAACAGCAGATTCCTGCACTTACTACATTACTGCACTTACTACATTACTGCACTCGTTTTACTTTACCGCACTCCAGTGTTCCAACTTACGAGCAAAAACTTAAATCTAAACAAAGATGAAATAATCCAAATTATAATAATAACAACTAATGATTATTTTTTAACTAACTACATGATTTAAACACTATAATATATATTTATATCAAATATAAAAATGTTAAAATATAGAAAAGTATAGATTGACAATCTAAAAAAAAGAATCAAATGTGATGAGTAAATGTTATAATGAAAAATATAACAGAGCTTGGTCAGGTTTGCTGAATCATGCAAAAAAAAGGCAACACTGGCTATAAACTGAACAGCTGGTTTAATTGATATTGTAAAACTTTTTACAAGTTGATGAACACTATTATTTTATATTTTATTTACAGATTAAAAACTAACTGTAGGAAAAATTTAATGTGCAACTCGAGCTTAAAGTGTCTTGCTGCACTCGAGAAACCTTTCCGCCCTCGCCTGCGGCTCGTGCGTAAATGTTTCTTTCGAGTGCAGCAAAGTGCCACTTTGCGCACTAGTTGCACAAATAACTATTATGAATTTTCGGGACTTACTTTCCTTTCGCAAATCACAAAATATTTCGCATAATCCTTATATGTTGGTGAAATAAATGCATATTTACGATATCATCTGAACATTATGCACAACTAATAATGTTGTAATTCACATAGTAGATTACAACACCATAAACCACTTAAGAGTATAATTGTTTAATATTAAAAGTATAATTAACCTGCACGTAAGACTTAAGACTAGTTATAGTTATTCATAAACAGCTATTCTATTAAATTATGTTATTTATAAGTTACATTTAATCTCAATACGAAATCAAATAGGTGGGGTTTCTACATATGTTTGTCTATTGAGAAACATATATAATATATAGCAAACACCTATTAATCATATTTATAGAAAATAAACAAATTATTATAATAATAATAAAATAAATATGCCACTTAATACAATATCTCTTATCTATAATGAAGGACAACAGAGGCTACAGGCTACAATTTTATTGTATTATAATAATATAATAAATTGCGTTGTTCTGGAAGCTTGTCATATTTATAGCAACATATTAGTTGCATAACTAAATATAGCAAATTTAAAAGAATATTTATCCTTGTAATTTCAAAACCTCACCTTTAACTATAGGAAAATTAATTCACAGCTTGGTTTTCCGGTGGAATCCGCGTCACGAAGGGGGTGAAGTCCGACGTTTCGCTTCCTCTGCTGGAAGCATCTTCAGGGGTGTGGTGCATCGTGGTGTTGACTCGAAGCGAACACAGGATGTACCGGAAATCCAAGCTGTGTATTACGAGTCTACCCGCGGGAGCCTACGCACCAAGTATAGGAAAATTGTAGAAACAAGTGATAATTTTAAAGAAAACTTTGTAAAAACTTGAAATTTGGTTTTTTTTCTTCTGAGCTTACCGAAGGTAATGGAAGTGTTTTGATAATGTTCAAAATACTTACATTATGTCGATTATCAATATATGAAATTTTATTATCTATACCAAATATTTATGACCAGCAAATCCGTTCCTCAAAATTTTCAACAATATTTTTTTTATCTTGTTTTCTATATCTCAAGTGCATTTATATTTAATAGCAATGTATATACCCTTTTAAGAGTTTCCATGTCTAAAACAATAGAAGTGGTTCTTGAAGATCTAGGTTAACTTTAAATCTTGAAATCAATGAATATCATCAACTTCATTTAAAATTTTTGAATAAATCTGATCATAGATTAGTGTTTTCTTCTTTCTTTATTTAACTAGTCAAAACTTTACCGTCTAATAAATCGTCGAATGTGGGAGGAAAGTGGGTGAAATTAAACTCTAGAAAAGAGCCCACTTACTACCTACCTTTTTTGGGTAATATCGTTAACCATAATTTTTATCATTTCTTTTACCAAAAATGTATTTTAAACGTGGGAGCGAAAGATTTTATTACGAGTTTAATTAAACGATGTTTTTTTTTAACAATAATTAATTATTTATGGAGATTTTCGTGTGGTTTAGAGTGTTAATCCAATTCCATGGTTTTTAGCTATTCTGAGTAAATTCTCCATTCTCCACCCTTAAAAACCCCCTAGTTCCCAACATTTCCCGTATTTACGTGAGTGGATAGATAGTAGATTATATATATATATATATATATATATATATATATATATATATATATATATATATATATATATATATATATATATATATAATCTACTATCTATCCACTCACGTAAATACGGGAAATGTTGGGAACTAGGGGGTTTTTAAGGGTGGAGAATGGAGAATACCGCCGTGAGGCGGTAGTCGCCAGTTTCTGTACGATTAAGTATTAAGTGTAATAGTTGCATATTCTTTTTCTGCACTTCAAGACCTTTAAATTGATGTATAACATGTCATGGTGACTAAAAACGTTTTTTAAAACAACAAGTAAGGCGCGCTTCACGTATAAGTACACTAAAAACTTTTTTTAGTCACCCAACATATTGGCCGCCATCTTGAAAATAGTAAGTGTGGAATTTTAATAGTTGTATATTCCTTTTCTACACTTCAAGACCTTTAAATTTATGTATAACATGTCATGGTGACTAAAAACTTTTTTTTGATTTGCCCGCCGTATTGGCCGCCATCTTGGAAATATTAAGTGTAAAAACTCCAAAATGAGTCAAGTTGTCACAAATGCCGAGATGCACCTGTGTGCCGAATTTCATGTTCCTAGCTATAGTAGTTTATGCATTGAAACAAGCCAACAGCAAGACACCAACGGACAGACAGACAGACTGACAGACAGAGCCGTTATGTAGTGTTTCTTTTCGTACTTTGTGCAGAAACCTAAAAACTACCGAATTTACCGAAATAGCACCAGGTCGAAAGTTGTTAATTTGTAAAAAGAAACAGATTAAAAAAATACCCCGAAGTCAATCGGACACTTAGATTTATGTGGGTGTTTAGTAGTAAATTTACCCTTAACCAACCATCATTGCGACGAAATACCGCACTCAATAACTAACAATAGCAGTTTAATAACTAACTATAGTAGTTTATAATAACTAAGAATAGCAGTTTAGCAATTTTAGACACACAAATAACTAGAAGAGGAACATTTCAGTAACACTGTGATTATTAAAATCAATAAATAACTGTATTTAATCTAAAAGTAATTAACATTTATAAGGTGACTGTTTGAAATTTTTTTCATATAAAAGAGTTTTCAGATTTTTTAAGGAGGAGGGAGGGAAGCTTCTCCAAATTTAGAGCGATTTTCATCGAATTGGCCATGCAGTTAAGGTTCCACGCGTCTGCACACTCTACATACAGATTAAACACAGATTTAAAAAAAACTTTTTTGGACTCGGAGGACTTTATACCGTATAAATCCATCTTGATCTCAAATCTATACTCCGCATGACAATACTTTCTTGTATATATACATACAGGGTGTCCCAGCAAAGCTTTAGCGTGCTAATCAGAACAGGGTTCTACATGTGAAAATAAGTCGAAAATGCTCAATAACTTTTTTTCGATTTCGGCTTAGTTTAGCCGTAATCCGCCATTTTGTATTTCTTTTGAAAAAAATTATATTTAAAAAACCCTTGAAGATATTTTTATAAAACTTGACAGATGTCTTACTAACTCCGATATCTAAAATTTCCAAAAAATATTAGTTTTTCAAATTTATCAAATTTAAAAATGGCGGCCATTTAAAATTTTAAACGTCAAATTCCATGAAAACCAGTAGGTATGAAGAAATTTTGCATTTGACAAAAGTTGTTGAACTTTTTAATGCAAATGCGAACCTTAATTATTGAAATCGGTTCATGAATGAAGATATGATGATTACTTTTATGTTCACAATGTAACTCAACATCACGTTTAAATAAGCTAATAAAAAAAACCTCCAAACAAAATTAAAGATAATAATGAATAAAACTTAAAATGGAATGTAAATAGTTAAGATGATTTTTTTAAATTGAAATTATAAGAATTGCACTAATAATTTGTACACCAAAAACATTAAATTAGTTGTCATTTCTTAATTTATAAACCGATTTCAATAAACAAGGTATCGTTAGATTTGCATTAAAAAGTTCTGCAACTTTTGTCTCATGCAAAAGTTCTTTATACCTACTGGTTTTCATGGAATTCAACTTCTAAAATTTTAAGTGGCCAACATTTTGAAATTTGATTAATTTGAAAAGTAATATTTTTGGAAATTTTAGATATCGGAGTTAGTAAGACATCCGTCAAGTTTCATAAACATATATATCTTCAAGGGTTTTTGAAATATAATTTTTTTCAAAAGAAATACAAAATAGCGGATTACGGCTAAACAAAGCCGAAATCGAAAACAATTTACTGAGCATTTTCGACTTATTTTCACGTGTAGAACCCTTTTCTGAATAGCGCGCTAAGCTTTTTTGGGACACCCTGTATATACCTACTAGTATGCAAATAACACATATTTAAATTAAATAACGTATTTTTACGATCTAACTTGGTTTCGGCACAATAACTACAAAATAACACATATAGAACTCTAGTGACTCAAGTATAAACTCTATCCCGATATATTATATTCAAAATCTCTTTCATGTTTAAGCTTTCCTAATATAACTTAATTAATATATAATCCTTTGAGGATTGAGAACAATTAAATGCATTGTATTATCATCATCGATTTTAGTTAATTAACCCTATAAACTAATCCACAGTAATGCGTAGAGATCACTCCGTATTTTAGTTTATGAAATAGGGCTTTTAAAACCGAACCTGTCATACTTGACAGTTGATAAATTCTTCCAACACCAACAACTTTTTGACTTATAAAGGCGTCCATGATAAAATGGCAAAACAGGCGAAAATTATTATTTTGAAGTAGTTAAGTATCTTATAAATACTTTATTACCATTTTTTTTATTTTTTTTATTTTGCTTTACTTTAATATTCTTACAAGAGGAAAAAAAGTAAAAATTCATATTTGCCGCTAGGATTCGAACCACGTATCCTTGGTTTACGCTTTACTAACTGAGTAACGACACGTGACATATTTAGGCGTTGGTTATGAATTTAATTTTTTTATTCTTGAAATCAATATGTAATAAGGCTTTATATTTTATTATTTTATGAGGGTGTCAGACAACTAGGTCATATACGCCCAAGTAAGGCTACATATCATGTCAATGCATCAAAAGAAAACATGATCATCATATCCCCAAATATTATTTGCACCATCTTGTCACTATACTTATAGCTAGGTTTTATTTAATTTATATTTTCCCTGTGGTTTTTATTGACATTTTCTTTAAATAAAATTCTATGCAGTAACATAATATACAACTTCTTATCAACTTGCTGAATAATTGCCTGAATAATTGAAGTCAGAAAATGTTTTTAATTTCAAACGTGAAGAGCGATTTGAGAAAGAAAAAATTTAGATTGGGGTAAGAAAATGAACACGGTTTTTAGGGTTTCGTTGGTAAAACTAAAAAAAGAAACCCTTATAGTTTCGTTCCTGTGTCTGTCTGTCACTCTGTACGGTTCCAATAACTTTTAAATCAAAAGAGATAGAAACATAAAAACTTTCCAGTATTAAAGATCGTTTTGACGCGCACAAATGAAAAATATAGCGAACTCAAAATTATCAGCTGTTCAAATCCAAAAAGGCGGATAATTCACGTCACGCGAAATTTTTTTTTTTTTTTAATTTTGAGTGGGGTATCAAATGAAAGGAATTGAAGAGTAGATTACAAAAATATATAGCACTTGTGGAAAGTATTTATTTTTTCATGGCATTTTGTCAAGAAACATCAAAATTTGGAGTCCCCCCTATATCCCCTTTATACTAATTTTATGTTCACAATACCAACGAAATCCTTTTTGAGTGAGACTTCACGCACAACCAATTTATTTATTACAGTGTTTGTTGGGATTCATACATATACATATATATATATATATATATATATATATATATATATATATATATATATATATATATATATATATATATTCGATTTAACTTTTATTTCAAAGTATTTAGATGGTTAGGGCCACAAATTTAAGTAAATATTTTTAAATTACATTTCGAGACATGACTCCTTTTTTGTAAACATGAAAATTTATGAAATTACAAAATATTTACCTACCAATCTTTATTATATTATATTTTGTTATTAACTGTAAAATAATTTTTACAAAAAAAAAAAAAAAAAAAAATACTAATTAAATACTTAATGTATAATTTTAAACGGGCTTTTTACCAAATCGACTCGACCTCTTAAATTGACTCTAGTTTCTTAAGATAAAAAGGGTTTATGAAGAAGAAAAAAAAAGAAAGCTATTTGATAAATAATTTATGTGGCTAATTCCGGAACCTTTTATAAGAAAAAAGGATGATTTTTTTAAAGGAAAATTTCATTTTGAAGTGGAAGAGATTAATGATTTAGAGATTGTAATTCCTAGTTTTTTCTCTCCCTTTCTCCCGCCATTTTTTTCTTCCTAAAAGGCATTCATGACGGAACCAATATAAAAAAAGTTAATTAAAGAGGTTTTTTCCCTTCTTTTCAAAAAATAAACTAGAAGAAAAGAAGATTCATTTTTTTACAATATTTCTGCAAACACTAAAGAGTTATTCAACAATTCAAACAAAATTAGGCCAAGATTTTATTAGTTTTTTTTCATTTACTGCCTCAATATTTTTTTTTATTGTTTGGTAATAATAAGATTAAAATTGAAAAATGAAGATGTATCCAAATAAAGATATGCAATAAAAAAAATGTTTGTTTTATATTATATAATGCTACAATAAAATATATAAAACTATTGAGTGAAATTATATTGTTATATATAGGTAAAGAAAAAAAAAATCTTAAGCAGCCATTGGCCGATTCTCAATTATTGGAGTATCTTATGTAAACATAATAAATTATTATTTTATTACAATCATAGTGACGCAAAGAACTATTGTCTTGATAGTTTCTATGCAAACAATCCTGCATATATAGTGAAAGCCAGCCAAATAAAATTTATTTTCATCAATAACTCGGAAGCTATATTTTTCCCTGAAAAACCATTTATGTGGGTAAATTCGAATTTAAATGAACAACAAAACAGATGTGCCCTATGTCCAATCAAAATCGTAGGATACAGTTTTTTAAGAATATGATTTTTTACGAATTTTCAGTTTTTGGGAAGTAGAGCCCCCATATTTAGAATAACATTAATTTAACAATATCACCTTGGAGTAATACGTTCTGAGCATGTATACTAAATTTGAAATAAATCGGCACATTTGTTTAGGCCTTAAGTTTAGACATGAAGGCAACTGCCCAGTTTTGACCGGTTTTTAGGGTCCGCAGGCAAAACCAAGGACCCTTATATTTTCCTGCGTGTGTCTGTCCGTCCGTCTTGTAGCCTGCTCTCACGGCTACACCTTTCGTCCAATCACTTTGAAATTTGGCATGTATGTATCTTGTATCTACCCACATATTTTAAAAATATAGCGACTTAAAAAAAATATTTTTTTTAAAAAAATAGGGTAAAAAAACTTAAGGGTTAAAATTGTTTTATTTTTTTTTCGACACCGTGAGGGGTATCATATGAAAGAATACGTTGAGCTGATTACAAAAATATATAATTCTTTGGTTACAACGTTGATAGGGCGAGCGTAGGCAAGTTTGAAGTGGGCGTGAAACGTGTCCCCCCCATCTATCTCGCTTATGTGAAGTGCAAAAAATTTGAAAAAATTCCTGAACATTCTTCGACTAAAAGTAAAGATACCACTTTTTGGAAATTTCGAAAAAAAAAATTTTTTTTTTTATTGACAAAATACGTTTTTTCATAATTATGGTCTTTTCGATGTATTTATATGGTTGAAGTCCGGTTCAGTGGCAAAAAAATACGTTATCGGAAGTTTGTTCATGTGTTTTGAGAATATCAGACCCATAGGATAGTTCAAAGTAAGCTTTTTAGCATTTTAAGAAACACCATCAATAGGGTACTACTTAAACTATACAGTGTAGCCTACGGGACTCTCGCTGTGTGCTGACTAGCACACACTTGACCTGTTTATTAAACAGGCCTTTCAAGAGACTCGTCTTTTTCGTAAATTCATCAAAACCTTAAAATCGAATTTTCGTGCTATCACAATACTTTATCTATACATAGATATTATACTACAAATATGAGAAAGTAAAAGTTTTAATAAATTGGTGTCTTAGTCGTTTGCGCTATTTGACATGCGTAGAAGCTTAGAGCTTTTACTACTTAATTTACTAAATGTAATTAGTATTTATATTGAAGAGAAGTGTAATCTAATTTTTATCTGCTGATTAAGTATATTTTATTAAATTAAAATATCATTTTTAAATAACATAAAATAACAATTTTTAAATAACATAAAATATCAATCTTTAAATAACACTAAATAACAATTTTTAAATGTATATTAATCCGTTTAGTTATTAATTTTCGTTTCAGTATGATGACTGCCTTTATCCAATTATTTGATAATAATTGATATTTTATTTTTTCACCAGTCCCATATTGTAGTTTCCAGTTAATTAGATTTATGTTTACAAATGTGAAAGCTTGTTTTCCTTCTTTTTTCCATTGTTCAAATTTTAAAGTGTATACCACGTGTGCTTTTAAATCCTTTTTTTAATTGGATTTTATCGATTTTATTGGAAAATATAAATGTTTAATTTGTTATACTCGTTGTTTTATTAAATATTAAATTAAAAATATATTTTATTATAGACAGCTTTAATTGCATGAATTAAAATTGTGTTCTCTATATATTGTAACATACATTCCCGTTCAAAAGAGATTAAAATACAAGGAACCTAAAGGAATTACCCGTTTATCGAGTGAGAGTAAGTTAACTAATTGGTGATCGATAATAGGTAATTGATTCAAGTGAAACACTTCACCAAGTAAGAAATTAAAAAATAAGTGGCCTAACTAGAGATTGAACCCATAACCTTCTGAAGGCAATAATGATGCTGTTCAAATGCCTTTTTAATGATAATAAATATAAGTGAAACGAAATAAGAAGAATTGAAGAAGACTTTTACATTAGCATACACGTTGTTACTACATAATATAAAGATGGAGAAAGAAACAATCGGCAGGAAAAGCTGGAGAAAATTGTGTGAGATAGCATTCCTTTTAGGACTGTGGAGACTTAATTAATAAGTCAAAACAGCCCGTGGAAGGGCAGTTGTGCCTGCCTACCAAAGGGTTAAAAATCTATATAATATGTACTGGGTAACAGTATGATACGGGGTAAGTCTTGATATCTTGTGTGTATTTTTAAAAACCCTAACGAAACACGACAAATTCTATTAGTAAGAATTATTAAAAACATAATTTTAGATTATGGCTAGCAAATAGACATATTATACAGTTTTACCTATTTGTATGATAGAATACCTAAATATAAACAGGGAGCCTGAAAAAGATTACTTTGATTTCAAAACATCACCACACCAGCACAAAACAATCATATTTAATCATATTTTTTTTTAATCATATTTTTTGATTTCAAAACATCATATTTATCTTAAAATTTGAGTAAGTACGTTATATTAGTTGCTTATCCGATAAACAGTAATGCTACTCGATCGTTTACTCTACCAATGCAAAGGTTTAACTGATTAAAGGTACACCTCAGCGCAACCTACCAGCAGTCGAAAATATCTTGAAAATCCTCTCTTTCATATACTACGTTCACACATCGTTTTGAAAGCGTTTCGGATTCAATTCGTTTTCAAAACGATTCGCGTTCACACAACAAAAAATACAGGTGATCGAAATATTTGTTTTCGATATCTCATAACGGTGACGTCACGAGTAAAACCTTCTTTCTTGTTACACCTAATATGTCCGGGAATTTTTAAATTTTATTTACAAGTTATTAAAAGTTTTTACATGTTCTTTATAGAATTAACTTTTGTTTAAAAACGTTTTTGCAGTTTAAAAAAAAGAAACGGAAGCTCACGAAAACAAAGAACTTAAAAAGTGGAAAAGAGTAAAATAACCTGATATCTCGATCCCTTCCACGACCTGTTCATACGAGCGTTTTGAATTCGATCCCCCGTTCTGATCACGTATTTTTGGTGGAGCGGATTTAAAACGATACGATCCGTCGATCTCCGTTCATACAGCGTTTTGAACTAGCGGATCGTTTTCAAAACCGTTTTTAAAACGATGTGTGAACGTAGTAATAGTAGTACGAATCGTTCGTTAGAGGGATATTTTATTTCTTTAGTAAACAAATAAAAATAGGAGTGTAAAAAAACAAGACCCAGAGCGTTAATACGAGTATAACGTTAGCTCGAATAAATTCTAGGAACTTTTAATTCCAAGATGTGTTTGACTCCAACGGACATTGCCTAGAGCGGGATGGTAGTGAGGAAGGGGGAGCATGCGCAAATCTAACAAGTAGGCTCTGGCGTCAGTGGTGTACTTATGTTTAAGTGTAGATACAAAGGGCTTGTAACAGTGTTAGGCTGTGTGACGCGTAGTGGGGACAGTTAAGAAACAAACCCTAGGACGCTTCTGAAGCTCTAACTTTACCTTCAGTCCTCATCTTCCACGCTCCGTGTCCGCGTTAATTTTAATTCGTTATTCCTTCTTTTTTTAAACTGAAATTTTTTATCAGCTTTAATTACACTCCTCATTTTAATTCGTTATTTCTTCTTATTTTAAACTGAAATTTATCAGCTTTAATTGCATTCATTTTTATATAGGTAAATATTATATACATATTTGGTTTTAATTAAATATTTTATTTTAATGTCAAAGCGACGTATGGTTTAAATATTATTTATTTTCAATTTAAGTAGATGGTTGGAATCTGGTGGCAGCCATATGATTATTGTTTTTTTTTTGTTTTTTTTAAAAAGAACACAAAAGGTTTAAAGATAATTTAAGCTTTCAACAATCAAAGAAAAGCTAGTTTCAACTAACACCATTATATATAACGAATAGATCTGAGGTAGATAAGAATATGCAAAGCCTTGTAAAATCATGAGTGGGTAAGTCATACAGCAATAGCTCTAAGTAAGGATGGGAGGTAATTTAGGAAAGCCAGGTAAAATTTTAGTAGAGGTGGGGAAACGTAAAACCTAAAAGGTTGAGATTTTAGAATGACCAGTTAAAACAAATTCATAAGTTTTAATAAAAAGAATAGAAATGCAACAGTCTGAAGTCTGAAGGTAGGTCAAAGGGTAGCTTGTGATTAGTGGACACTGGTAGAATGGTTAAGTTAAGATATGAATAGAAATGGGCGTAGCTGAGGGGGGGGGGGGGGGGGGGGGGGGCTAACGTTAGGACATGATATTCAAACATTAAAATAATGCATTTTATATGAGCAACAAAAAAATAAAATAAAATTAAATAAATAAGGCCTATTCAGATTATATATTTTATAGCGGATCATAAATTGACTCTCCTGAAAAATTCATTAAATGTTAGTTACGACAGTTTACCTCTGAGGTACAGTTATTGTTTGTATATACTATTTTTAATTGTAACAAAGACTATTACAATTTATTTTAGTTATATTTTGGTCGATAACCCATAGCTGACATAGGTATGGAACACTTATCAACGTATGTTACTAGTTTCACTTAGATTAAATCTGGTTCACTTTAGCTCTGACCCCTTCATTTATGTGTTCCACTACTTTAGACTAAACAATAAATAATAATCCTCGTTATCCTTTTCTTGAGGCTCTTATCCCTTCTCTTAAGATTTTTCTAACTACTCCTTTTCATATCCCCCCCCCACACCCTTATCATTAAAAGAGAAGGCTAAACTGAAGAGGACGGTGCGGTCGAAAATCGCTTGGCGTCACAATTTTGCTATATTTATACTCTTAAGAGACTATATCCCTTTGTCAAACAGTACATATATATGTATGATTTATACATTTGAGAGATAATATGTGTATAATTTGTACATAAGAGAGTTGATATCCCTTAGTCAAAATAATACATTCAAGTACAAGTAAGGTCCGTGCACTTTTCTAACCTCTTCTCCTCACAGCACCGTATTCTTCAGTGCCCAGTAATTCGTTTTGTAGTTTAAAGGTAAGTTTTCCAAAACGCGACTCCAGCGATAGACGCTGAGCGAGAATCGCCGAGCGATAGTCGCCCAGCGATAGTCGCTGGCACAAAATTATAATAGGTGTTTTCCTACACGCGTCTCCAACGACTATTGCAACATATCAGTAGGTAACTAGCAGTAAATGCGAACACGGTAGTTTTTAATATAATTATGAGTTTTAAGAAAAAACTAATTACATATTTATTATTGGAAGAAGAAGATGACGATATTATTGCCGAGGAAATGATGAGTTCTTATCGAAAAGGGGCACATCAAATTTTTAAAACAAGAAACGAGGAGGGTTGTTTCGTGCAACTGATTGAAAATCATTTGGAGCAAGACGTTTTTAAAACCGATGTTTTAAATACTGTATAATAAAAACTACTTTTTTTAACTATGACAATATTATATAAACTGTTATTATAAAATGAACAAGAACTATTGGTTATTTATTATTAAAATTACCTGATCTTTCCACACACTCTGCAAATAATGTCCTTAACTCGTGTATCTCGGTACATCGAATGCTGTAAATCGAAAATAGCTCTATGTTACCGCACTGATTCGATGAGCTTTTCATCTTCCTCAGAGGAAAAATACAGCTTATTGGAAAACGACATGTTCACTAAATAATAAATCACCACAAAAGCAGAAGCGGCACTGTTTTTTATTTCGCGGCAAGATTGTCTTTATCCGCCCTTTTAAAACTATGAAGAAAATCCTTTTATTTATATTTCTCCCATTTGAAGAAAACGGCGGGCAAAAAACAGCGGGAGCCAATGAAAATTTTTGATTTTTAGCGCGAGTAGTTACAAACCTTCTTCTCCCACTTCTGTAGAGCGGGCATTTCTCTCATTTGAAGAAACCGGCGGGAAATAAAGGGCGGGGACCAATGAAATCGAGGGTGTTTTAGCGCGAGTAATTGTCCTTTCCCTACGGATATTCTGCCACTACAAGCAAGCAAGCCAGAATACGCATTGTTCTAAACGGCGAGAAACAATTCTCACTTCTCTTGGTTTTCTTTAAATTTATAATTCTGCTGGATTTATATCGAAAAAAGGCAAGTGAAATATCTATTTAAATGAAACAATAATATTCTGTTTTTTGGTTCCATTTGAGTAATTTAATATATTTATATTATATATATTTATATATTATATATATTTATATATTATATATATTCATATTATAGGTATATATTTATTTTACATAATATATTATTAATTAAATTTAATTATGATATTACATTATATTATCATATCAATTAAATTAAATTATATTATGATATAGTATTTATAATACTAATTTATTCAAGTAATTTTTAACTTTGAATTGATTCGTTTATTTTAATTTATCCTCCCAGTTTGACCGCCAAAGCCTGGTTTCTCTAGCACTGTATTGCTAGGATCACTAGCACTGTATTGCGATTATGACTGCTCCTGGAGCAGACGGCTGCAATCGCTCAGCGATCGATGCTAGCGTCTCTAGCGACTATCGTTAGAGTCGCTTGCCTAGGAAAACAGTTACACGTAAACTCAGAAGAGGAGTCCTCTGCGACAAACAATAATATTCTGTTTTTTGGTTCCATTTGAGTAATTTAATATATTATTGTTGTCGCTGAGCGATTATCGCTCAGCGACTATCGCTGGAGTCGCGTCTTGGAAAACGTACCTTAAGAGTTTAATCTATTAGCTATCCGTATTTTTCGACAAGTTAAACAATAATACAACATAACCGAGAAAAGCAATCTATATCAAAAAGTAATTCTACATTTAAATTAATTGTCTTCTTACCTTAATTATGTCCAATAAAGCACCTTATGTCTTCTGTCTTCTTTTTTTAACAACAATTAAGTTCACAAAAATCAACATAATAACGTACTCTAATTTGGGAATAATCTAACAGAAGAATTATGTAATCAGGCTGAACTAACTATGTAAATCTGTTTAACAATCTTTAAATATTTAAAATGAGTTAATCAATACTTCAACGTTCCTAATTATTCATTAAATGCTGCGCAGTTTATGAGAACGAAAGTAAAATCACTTGCTTGGTGACGTCGATGTGAAAAAACTAGGTTGAAAATCAGCTGATTCGTAAAAAAAATCCAAGGGCTGCCAACTCCTTCCTTACGAACGATTTTTCTTTCTTCTTCACTATATGACTAATTAATTATTAAGCTCACTTTAATTTATATTTCTAGTTTTTTTAAATTAAATATTTTTGAATGATATTGTATCGAATATTTTTATTATTTATTATTAAGGTGGCTAACTTGACCATTTTATCTTTTTTTGAGTTAAAGATTTATTAAAATGGCGGCTGCTGTTGTAAATCTTAATTTCTAATGATTATGTTATATTTGTATATTTAAATAGTTTCCTAAATTAGATTTAAATGTTTACAATTTCACTTTTTTTATGTAAATATAAATATCATCTATCTTATGGATTATTTCGGGTGACATTTCCGTGGTAAGTTTAACTTATAATGAATATTTAGTTCATTTTTATTTTTATCGTATTTTAAGTGATTTATTGTTCATAGATATTATAACAAACTTTAGTTTTTCTGGGCTGTTTTTAATTCTTTGTTTGTTATGGATATTCAATTTTGGATTTTTGTTATTTCAAGTAATGTTTCTATCCTTCTACAACTACCATGTCCTTGATAATATATTCACCTGTGTAGAAATATAATTAATTTAATTGATTACATTTATTATCGGAGTGAGGGTTTACCCACATAAAATCGACTCAGAGACAGCCCATTTATTGATTTTTTTTTTT
Organism: Gerris lacustris; assembly: GCA_951217055.1. Classification (NCBI taxonomy): domain Eukaryota; kingdom Metazoa; phylum Arthropoda; class Insecta; order Hemiptera; family Gerridae; genus Gerris; species Gerris lacustris. Next base: position 21,624,301 of record OX578282.1, read on the forward strand.
TTTTAAAATAGCTTTTTTTAGAGAAATAAAAGTAGGTTACCTTTTCTCAAATTTTATTTATTATAAATGACAATTTGCGAAATCCGGACTTCTACCGACAGGTTTTGAGGCTTGGCAAAAATATTTTAAGGTCTTGAGCTAGCTGAACAGCTTGTCCTCAGATACCACTTCTCTCTTCGAATTCTAATTGAATGTTGTCACTCCTTGTTACCCGTCTTCCTTCTCGGGGTCTCCTGCCCTCTGGCCTAGCCTCGAGTGTCTGTCTTTGGTATCATGCTTCTGACATCCCCTGAACACAGCCAAACTACCTTAGTTGAGAGAACTTAACTCGTTCCACTGGAGGGTTCGACTCGTAGAGATGTTCTGATAGAGGTATTTCTCTCTCTGGTCTCTCCTAGTTTGTCTTACAGCTGCTATCAGACTCACAGACACTCATTTATGGTGTTTGAAGCTTACTTTAAATTTTGATGGTTAATGTCCAGCTCTCCTCACCATAATATGGTGAGGACAATTATGTTAAAATTGGAATGTATGTGGATTCATAAACGACAATCTTAGCTCGTTTGCTGTCCTTGCTTTTCTTCAAAAACTCGGTGGATATAGCTCTTAGCATCCTACCTAAAGTGTTTATGCGGTTATTAGTAGCTCCACTTTCTGATAGATGAACTCCTAAGTATTTAAATTCTTGAACCTGTTCAAAAGCTTGCCCTTGCTTTAATGAAAGTTTTATGCTATGATGAGTGGCGTAGGAACGGGGGAGGGCTATCGGGCTTGAGCCCCCCCCCCCCCCCCCCCCCCGTCAAACTTGAAGGGGCTATAAAATTACAAATAAAATAAAAATTAGTACATGGGTTTATGTCTAAAACTGCTTAAGTAGCGGTTTTTGAACGTTTATTTTCCAAAATTTTCCCGAGGGAGGACCCCCGAACCCCCCTCCTGTAGAGGGGGGGGGGGGGGGTAGACAGAGGGTAGGTTGTAGCCTGGCACCTTAATTTCTAGTAATTTCTAGAAATCGAGCACTGATAAAGACTATGTACCCCCCCCCCCCTCTTTGGAAGTGCCGAGCCACCCCCGTCAAAAATGAATTCCTACGCCACTGGCTATGATGCTTACTTTCTTGATGTAACCAGAGTCTGAGTTTTCTTTAGGCTAACTTTAAGTGTAAACTCCTCCTAAGTCATTTCTAAAATATTAAAATTGTCTTGCAGCTTTTGGGCTTTTAGACTAGACATCTGCTTACCTCCAATTACAACTATTATAAAAATACAAATTACCTGCAAAAGAGAGAGCCTAGAATTGTGTTTTTAAGTGGAGGTTAGTGTGTCATTTGGACAAACTTAACTTCAGAATTGCATCAAGAGGAGAAGGAAAATAGAAGCCTTACATTTTCAATGTTTTAATTGCTACAATCCATTGGTATATTTAGATTGATTTTACATGGATCTGTAAACCAGTCAACTGTTAGGCCAGGCAAGGCACAAAATAGATCGTAGTTTTGTGGTATCTCTTGTGTGTATTGTATTACACATTCTTCTCACTGCCTCAATAAATTATTCTTTAATTCTTTAACCAAAAATTTCAACTACGCATAGATGATTGAACAGGTGCACCTCTAACCACACTTTCAATCCCTTTTGTTACACTTATGAGACCATTCATTCGACGCTTAGCTACCTAATTGGCTGACTATTTTAAATAATGAATTGAAATTTCTAAAGTTAGTCTTTCAATTATGTAAAAGATTCATAAAGAATCCTTGTTAATCTCGCATTCAAAAAATTATATTATGTTTCCCTTGAGTATGTAGAATTTTGTTAATAAATAAATAATAAATTACTTCGACAGTATATATTTTTTAATTTAGTTATTTCAATAAAGAAAAAACTCAATATTAAATACTTGTAAAAGGATTCGAAATTTGTATCTAAAAAATAAAATTTTCGTTTACATTAATATATTTCTAAAAGAAAATTAATACCCGGAATATATTTATTATTTATATATTAATTTAGACTTTTGAGTTTTAAGGCTATTCTAAAAATAATATAACATAAATAAAGGGTAACCTTTTAAGATATGTATTTTTAAAGGTCTAACACTGCCACAAACATTAATCTGTAACTACTACTGATATTTATTTATTTATTAATACCATGAATTCTTAGGAGCTGTACCTTTAGGGTACTTCTAACGGTTTTTTGAGGCTATAAAATGTCGTATGCAATTTGTATCTTCGAAACGAAAGTTGTGAAATGTCTTTTATTTAAGAGAGTAAAATATGTTTTTTAAAAAATGTCTTTCTCTTTTTTATCTTAAGAATTTCTTATTAAATTTAGCAATATCTGGTACTGTGAAGGGTAAAAGTTCACACTTTTTCCTTTTGTTCTTGAAATCTATGTAACAATTAACTTTTTACTTGATACTATATAGAATGTATACTTTGATATTAGCTTGCTGTAATTATAGCCCAGTCATTTAAGGTTTTCTATTCCAAAAAACCGGAGCTTCAATATTTTTTTGATCGTTTCATTTTGACATTCAGAAAAACATATTGAAAATCGGCAACGCGATCATAGTCGCGATATTTAAGGGCAAAGGTCAACAAATTCGGTTTTTTTCTATTATCTCGCTTCCTATGGCTCGGACATCAATCAAGGTGGTTATCAAAATTAAAAGTAAAAAAAAATCCCACAAAAAAAGTTCCATTCATTTATTTAAGTACGATGGACGGTTTACGGAATATAGGGCGAAGAATATCTATGAATTTTTAGAATCCGCACCACTTTTTACGAATATCTCGCTTTTATTGCTCGGAGACAAATTAAAGGAATTATCAAAAAGAAAGATTAATAAATTTCCCACAAAAATTGTCTTATTCATGATTTACGTACAACTAACGGTTTAGAAAAAACTTAGCTTACTATAACTTGCGTAGTGTTGGTTTTTGCACGACTTTTTACGTTTTTTTGGGAATATCTCGCTTCCTCTGGCTCAAAGACCAATTAAAGATCAGATCAAAATTTAAGGTGAAAATGTAATTTTCCCTACGGGATATAGAGCGCGTTAGAGGGTTTCTGTGTCAGGATCACATTTAATGATCCTGACGTGGTAGTAGTACTGGATGCAGAAGGATTATTGAATGTTTATTATACATAGTCTACCCAGTTTATTGCAAAAAGGTATGATGATTTGTCTAAAAGTTTGACATGCAAATATTTTGCGTTATTATATTTACTTATGTGGTTGTTATTTTCCCCTAGCTCGCATTTCTGTGTAACTTTATGTCCTGTTATCTTCAAATGTATGGAAAGAATTACATATTTCATTTCCATGGTACATACCTATATTATTCATTCATAAACTTTTTTTAAGTACAATTACAAATGCTCGTATGTACCAATGACTTTTTTTCTCTCCAAAATAAGAATTTATTATAAATAATTTCATTTTTAAAACAACTGAATATTTAATGGAGAAGTCGGAAGAGGAAAATAACGAGGTGAAAATCTGCTTAAGTAAATCCATGATAACAGAACAACAAGCTAGTAATACATAGCTAAGTTATGACTTGGGGACTTAGAAGCACAAGGAGACGTAGATTCTCATCAAGTATGCCACAAGCTTACACAAACTTTACTAACACCGAACCTCGACAAACTTAAATTAAGTCAACATTGTCAGGTTTCCAGCTCGTAATGCGACAAAGCCTGTTAAAATTTTCAATGTGACTCTGTTGTGGGTTGGGGAAAAAGTTGAGAAGGATAAAGAATGGAAAAATACGAGACGGAAATAAGTTTTTTGGCTCGAAAAAGTATTATCATTGAAAAAGTTTTTGTTGATGTTACAAGAAACAGTACATTTGTCAGGATGGAGATATGTCTCCTTGAATATTTTGATTTAACTTTAATTTTTACCTTAACTTTTACATTAACACCAGCAAAACATTGGAGTAGGATTTGTATAATTTATTTCTTATGTGACTTTTTCTGTTCCTTGAATATTATATTATACCGACCACGAAGGTAGTTTGTAATAATATAATAACATTTTTTGTACCTTGTATTTGATAAGACGTTCGGCACTCTAATTTTCATTCATTTTTTAAAAACATCAATCAGAAATTAACTATAAATTTCCTTTGTAAATTTGTTATTTTTATGTGTATCGTGAATTCTTACACATATTCTAGATTTTTAAAAACTTCCATGCGCTTTCATTGTTGAATAAGTTAATAGAGTGTGTAATTAAGAGAAATATAATATTTTCGTACCATCTTCATAAGATCCCCCAAACCGAAATTAAAGTTGGAAGCTAATTGCTATTAATTGGTTTTTTTTTTTTTTTTTTGGTTTTTTTTTTTAAATGCACAAATGCTTACTATTTATTTTGAATCGATATCTTTATTTGCTCACTAAACATTTGGTAATTGCTGAACAAAAGATCAGCTACTCTACATATTTACTTATTGCCATCAGTGAGAAGCATATCTCGGTAAAACTGAAGAATATAAGGCGGTATACAAAGAAGTTGGCGGGACCTCATTCCAACGTATTTTTTTGACAAAGGGATATCAACTCTCGAATGAACAAATCATACATATATAAAATTCCTCATATGTTTAAATCATACAAATGTACTGTGTGATGAAGGGATATAATCTCTCTTGTGTATAAATTAAGCAAAGTTGTCCCGCCAAGCGATTCTCGACCTTATTATCTCCTTCAGTTCAGTCCATGTCTCATATCTCCAGGATTCGGACCAGGCTAGTCAGTGTTATAGATAGTGTCTTGAGAGTTTTAGGAAATTCACCACTTGGATAGCTAATCCTACCATTTTACTATTTATGTGTAGGGTCTGTTGGCAAAAACGAAGACTTATAACTTCCTGGGTTGTTTTGTCTCTCAATAATGCACAAGTATCTACGTACGTACCTAAACATATGAAGTTTTGCAGTTGTGTAATATCATTTGTAATAACCCAAACACAGGAAAAAGTGTAGGAAACCCCCAAAAAATCATCCTTGCCCAAAATCAAGAGGTTGACATTTTTATTAACGGAAATGCGTCACCTGGAGTGTTAAAAGAAAGAAAAGGACACCCTAAGTTTTAAGGAACTTTTGATAAATTGCATATCTTTAAAGAACCCCCCTCAAAATAAAATATCTTGAGCTCGGGTAAATACTTATAGCTAAAAAATCTTCGTAATAACTGCCATTTTGTAAAGGCTGCGTTAGTAAGAAGAGAATTTTTTTGTTTGACGCACTATCCAAATCTCTGACTTTGTAGTTGTAATAGGTAAAAAATGTCTTAATCAAAATTGGTAACCTAGAAGGCGTAATAAAGTGTTGCTTGAATAACAAAAGTCACTCAAATAGTCATTTCTAATTGTCTATATTTAATAGGATAGTCTTATTTTTCCTTTTTACTTCTGAATGATATTCTATCACACTCCCTGTCAATAAGCAAGATAAAATTGAAGTAGTTAGTCTGACTTTTACTCACAATTTACACTGTTATAAATTAAGTCTTTACTTTGTCTGTTTTTAATAAGTAGTTTAGATTTCTTTAGTTGTGAAATGAAAGAAATCCAAAACTAACTAGAATTTGTTTGAGACTAGTGTCTGCTTTACAAACTAATACATTATTACTTTATTACTAATTTAACATTATAACGTATTGTTGTCCATGTCGTAACAGAATTAGATTTAATATTATGAAATAAGTTGTAAATCTCTATCCATTAGCTTAGTTTCTTTATAGAACTGATTTTACCTAGCAAATAAGCTGAAGTTGTTCTTGAAGACTTCGATTTTTTTATGTTGATTCAGGGATTTTCTATCTGTACAGTATTTCATTTTTTCGTATTTCATTTAGTTTTTATTAACAAAGAGGTTCTTAAAGTGGAGATAATTTTGAGCAGACCCACCTAAAGCGGAGGTTAAGAATGTTAGGGATATTTGAATTAAGGTATGGCTTGTTTTTGACCTTATTTTTTTAATTTTTCCTTACCTTAAAGGAAAAGTATTGTAGGCAATGTAGATGACCTGATCTAGTAGTTGAAAGCTGAGAGAAGAAGAGAATATAAGGGTATAGCAACCCCAAATTGTGAGCTGAATTAACTTTTTGATTTTGGGCTATGATTTTTCTGAGCATATATAGGTATGACAAATTTCATTGAAATCTGCCCAACAGTAAGGCTCCACGTGTCCGCAAAGGAGGCAGACAACAGACATCAGACATTTTTATAAAACAACTATTTTTGAACTTAGCGGACCCTAAAACGTGTAAATCCATCAAAATAAAATGTTTGCGCCATTAAAATTATTCTCTTTTACTCCTTTATAAAAAACAATAAAACCACCAATATAAATACTTTTTTGAAACATCGTGAACTCGAGAGAATACAAAATGATTTGAATTTTCTTTTTTACGTACCTATATATTTGTTTTAAAGAAATCCTTTTTTATGTTACTGTTCTATTGTTTCTTTTAATTACTGAATTCTTTGTGCTTATAAGTTTTTTCTTTTTTCCCCCTTTTCCTTCATCCAATCTTCTAAAGAAACTTCAGTATTAGTTTTCTAAACAAAAACTCAATTCCCTTCTCTTCCTTCCCACCCTTTCACTACCTCGTTTTTTACTCTGGAAATTGATTGAAAGGCGCCTGAATGAATTTAGGGGCTCATTGAAAACGAACAATGCTTTCTTTATTATTTTTGTTTCTTTTTATTTTAGTCCAAAAAAGGTTAAAAAGTAGAGGATTACTTTTTTTTCGGAAAGTAAAGAATAGAAAAAAAATTAAAATGAATAAATTCAAGTATAAAAAAGTGTATGTATAATAAAATGTTTCGCCTGAGGGAATCAAAAAACTTATTATTTCAATAATGTTTTTTTTCCGGTCGAATAAGTTTTTTTAAATTTTATCCTTTGTTACTTTGTTTTAAAAAAGAACTAAATCAAATAAAATCAGTAAGGTGTGCAACTTTTAATATCACCAAATTAAATTGCTTTTAAGAATTGGAAAGAAATTACTTTTAATTGTTTGAATAATTGGTGAAATATCTAAATATTTTTGATCGATTCTAGGTCCTGACTGGGTCACGTTCGCTGGACTACTTTGGAAATTATAAACAGGGGGGCACGGGCACCTAGCTGAGTTCTTTGCCCACTCGACCTCCGCCTGAAACTTAGGTCTAATTACCGACGTATTATCTGGTTAGTTTATTATTTTGAATCCTAGAGAGGTGATTATTGTTTTACATTAATGACCTTATCAAGCAGTTGAGTGAGGTGGTCGGATCCTCCACCCTATAATCACCTATGTGTTGATCAGTATTTAAATAAGAACCAAAATAATAAAATTAAATGGGTTTTGGAAGTGGAGGAGGCGGTATATTTTTGTTACTTACTTTTTCCCACTTGCCTTTTACTTTTATTTATTGGAGCCTAAACTACTGGGCTGATTTTTTTGGTGCAATTTGGCATACGGTTCAGAAAAATCAAACTCGAGGCGAAATAAAATTATTTATTTTAGCTCTAAATTTGTGGCTTCACCAAACACGCCTGAAAATAATAACAAGAGAAATAAAAAAAATGTTTCTCGAAAATGATTCCGACGTTTTTTTATTTAGATCATTTCAAATGTAGTCATTTTAAATACAAATCTAACCATATAAGTTGTTTTTCCGGGAAAAAATCATGTTCCTATGTAATATCCTTTAAACGTGGACGATGAGTGGCCGGGTTCGATTTTTCACTGGGAAGTTATTTTTATGGTAAATTTTGATAAAATATTTAATAATAACTAGGGGGCTCTGCCCCCTACTCGCTTCGCTCGTTCAAGGCAGTGGCCACTGCGCGGGATATGTAGATACATTATATGTAACTATGTGCAACTATGCTTTTATATGCAGCGCAAACAACACACTTGACTAAGAAATTTTGTATTCATTTAAGAGAAATTTTTGTCTGAGTTGACATAGAAAGTCGGACCTATCCACTATTTGTTAATGTCATAATAATTACATAGTAAACGGAGCCACGGGTCGATAGGTTAAGTGTATGTAGGAGGCATCCCGCGCTACTCTTTACTCGTGTTTTTTTTTTTAGATTTTACACTCCTGCTGCATTATTGATGATCTTTTCAAATGCTACAAGAATTGGCCTGTTTTTGTCGTATCTTCAACAAAAATCGTCTGATCTTTACAGCTTGCATTAGAATCAGAAATCTTTGCCAGACCAATATTGATGAAATGCTCTGTTTATTTGGGCATAAAAAATTAACCAGATGATTTGATAAGGTAAAACCAAGTCAGTGTTTGAATTTTTTGCTCTATGAGCCGGTTATATAAGGTATTCACCTGGTTCAATTTATTATAAGCGAAGAAATCTACTTTTCTTAGTATGCAACATGTACCTATAGTTATTTTTATTTTATGCTTATTTTAATCTTATGGTCGTGTACTTGCATTACGTAATTTATAAATGTTAAATGTATATACAAGTAAAAAAATATTATTGGGAACGTTAAATGTGAAAGAAGTCCAAATTTGTGTTTTAAGTCGTAAGAGTTTATAGAAAATCAAATCCTTTCTAGAAAGACAATGCATACTTGTATGAGGATAAAAGTTTGAATTTGTCAAGATGTTTAGCACACAACCAAATCTATACATGACATTTCAGCTTGATATAATGAAGACAACAGATTTTTTTCTTTTCATTTCTCTCTTACACACCAATGTGACAGATGCTCGACGGCGACACGTCCGAAACGGCATTTTTTTAAGCGTCGGCCCGTCAATTCGTATGACAGTTCATTTCGGTACGTCTAGTTTCTCTCGATGTCTAGGGAGGTAGCCACGAGGATCATGCCAGGGTTCAAGTGGTACCGTGACCGATTGCGAAGATCTGCGGTCGGGTTACACAGAGGTACAATGTTCCTCGGAATTACCTTTACATCGGATGTACCTTATGTGACCTGCCGAGTTCTTTGCTGTAAGGTACCTTTTGGTTCAGTCTTGAGATAATCCATCTATGTCTTTCAATCAGGTTCCCCTTTGGAGCTTTGTCTCTTGGACTTAGTCAGTCGGATATTTATTTCTTTACAACCATCCCATTGGGTTTAGACTGTCTCCCTTATATTATATAAAAGACATTTTACTTTTTTTATTACTTCAGCCTTATTTGTATTGAAATATTAAGTAAGCTCAAATCAAATTACTGTAAAACTAGCTTTCGCTTTTCGAACATCAGGTTTATTTAAACATTTAAGCTCTTTAAGTTTTAAAGAATCTTTTGTTAGAAACAACTAACTCGAAATAAAGAAAGTTCTTTAGTCATTAAAATTACAATGACTGAAGTAATGTTAAAAGAACACTTTGTGTAGGAGTAAAATTTAATTATATTGTGGAAACTTTATGAATGTTGGAACATTAACTTTAGGATAGGGCACTAGCTATTTTCCAAGATTCTATAGGTGAAGTCACTAAACTTTTTTAATTCAAAGAATGACCTTCGTCTGTAAAGGTGAATTGCATGAAAAGTTTACTAGTTATAAAAGGAATGGGTTGAGAAGACGTCATAACTGCACATTTGCACATATTGTATAACATTTTTGCATTTACAAAAATCTTAATAGAACTGTAGAACACCTTTCTTATTTTTTTCTTTATTTTTTTTTTAAACATGAATATGATTTAGCTTTGGGTTGCAGAAGAAATTTCCGTCACACAAAAAAGACATGAAAAATGTGACACTTTTAAATATCGTGCCAGGAAGTTAGGATTAAGGAGGATGTCGTTAGGCTTCTATTTATAGTACAATATTTTGACGATAGGTGAGCTGAAGTTTCAATTAACGACATGCAAAATGTGACGCTTTTAAATATTGTGCCAGGAAGTTAGGATTAAGGAGGAGGTCGTTAGGCTTCTATTTATAGTACAATATTTTGACGATAGGTGAGCTAAAGTTCCAATTAACGACACGCAAAATGTGACACTTTTAAATATTGTGCCAGGAAGTTAGGATTAAGGAGAAGGTCGTTAGGCTTCTATTTATATTACAATATTTGACGATAGGTGAGCTGAAGTTTCAATTAACGACATGCAAAATGTGACGCTTTTAAATATTGTGCCAGGAAGTTAGGATTAAGGAGAAGTCGTTAGGCTTCTATTTATAGTACAATATTTTGACGATAGGTGAGCTGAAGTTTCAATTATCGACATGCAAAATGTGACGCTTTTAAATATTGTGCCAGGAAGTTAGAATATAATAGGAGGTAGTTTGGTTTTATTTTCCACTTTACTTTTATTTTTTCTAAAATGAAGTAGTACTATATTTCGCCGATAGAAGTTCTAAATTTTATATAAAATTATATCAGAGCTCCTAGTGGACCAAATGGTAATTACAATGGATTAATGTTTTATATTTTCACACCTTAAGAACCGTCAACTATATCAATTGGAAAAATATCCAGATTTTCTCCACTTCATGGTAAAATATTGAAATGTCGATATGTGTATTCAATGCCCAAAAACTTAACCATGATTCAATGTTTTTCCATAAAATGGAGAAATAAGTATATTTTTTAATGTACCTCAGTGTTTTGACAATAATGTTAAAGATTATTCAAACTATATTATAGATATTTTACCCAGTAAATAAAAATCAAAGAAAAAATGCTGTCATTCTGTTAAATATGAGAAAGTAGTAGTAATACATTTTGATAGGGACATTTGCTACTGAGAATAGTGCATTATGTATTATTATTCACTAAGAAAAAAGCAACATTGAACTTATTCTGATCATCAGATCAAGATAATTAATTTAAAAAAGTCAAAAGTGGTCACTATATATAACATTAATTTTCTATTCAACATAATAATATAACGAAGTTAATCGTTCATTTCTTAAATAATTAAGAGCTGATGTTTTAATGATGATTCTTTGATAAATATACTGCGTAATAGAATGATTGTAATTGGCGAAGACTTATAATTATATAAATTATGATAGCGGCCACTAATGTGAATTATGATTTATACCTTTTAATGAAATTTTTGGATAACTAGGGATGATCGTATTATACATGTACAGTGTGTCCCAAGATAAAGAATCCGAAAGGAAAAATTTTCTTGATTTTGTGTACAGGATGTTCTGTTTTTTGAAAAATTTAAAATCAGACCAAGAGTAAACTACCCTTATTTTTGATTGTACCGAAAAATATTATTTAGAAAAGTGGTTCAGAATTGCAAAAAATGTATAAATATTACGTATTAATTTATTTTATGAAAACAAAAAATACTTATAAATCAAATAATAAGCTAATGTAATAAATAAATACTAAAAAATCTGTCTGAGACAACTCAGACAAACTTTCTCATATACAAGTTCATAATTACTTAGCCAATATTTTCCATTTATTAGTTTTTGTCAGTGCGTTTAATTAATATATTGAAAATTATATCAAAATCTACCATAAAAATAACTTCTCCAGGGCGGGGAATCGAACCCGGGATCTCTCCGTCCACGTTTTTAGCTATTTTCTCAGGAACTAGATTTTTCCTGAAAACTGCTTATATCGTTGGATCCGTATTTAAATGGACTACATTTTAGAATGTTTTAATCAAAATCGTCGAAACTGTTTCCAATAAAGTTTTTTTTTTTTTTCACGTTTTTTCAGAGTTTTTGGGGGGGTAGCGCCCCCAAATTTGGAGCTAAAATTCATTTCTCGATATCGCCTCGGGGTATGATTTTTCTGAACATGTATGCCAAATTTCGTCAAAATCGGCCCAGTAGTTAAGGCTCCAGGCGTCTGCACAGTCAGACGACGGACAGACATTTTTTAAAAAACACTTTTTTGGACTCAGGGGACCTCAGACCGTCTCCATCAAAATCTCAAAATCGAATTTTCGCGCCATCACAATACTTTCTCTTTATATGAGAAAGTAAAAATATCATTACAACAAGTAATTAATAATTCTAATCTTAACATTTCATAATCTAATCTTAAAATTTAAGTATCACAAAAAAAAAAACAGAATTGAAAAATAAAATTAAAGAAATGATCATTCAAATGTATTGTCACCTACTTCTGCGCAAATTTGAATCTTTTTTATAAATTCTTTTCCCTTTCTTTTCCTTTTGAACTTAATCAAGGGGAATATTGGCAGTGACCTGACCAGTATAACGATTTCCTTTAACTCTTCCAAGCTATTATCCACTTGTTTATTATAAAAAGGCAAAGAACTATTTGTTGCAGTTAGCTTATTACTTATGTTTAGAAAACAAACTAAAATTTAATATTTCAGAAAATTAACTGAAATTTAATAATTCATAAAATAAAATAATATTTTATATTTATACGTTTTTTGCAATTCTGAACCACTTATCTAAATAATATTTTTTGATATCATCGAAAATAAGGGTAGGTTACTCTTGATCATATTTTAATGATTTCAAAAACCAGAACATCCTGTACACAAAATTAAGAAAATTTTATTATTTTAGAGGTTTCAGAAGAAACAGGAGTTTTTATGAAGAATTACTTTTTTTCGAAAACCCAAAAATAAGAAAATATTTCCTTTCGAATACTTTATCTTGGGACATACTGTATGCCTTGAACATTATCGATGTTTCTTATGTTTTTTCTTGGGTGTTCTCGATATAACTTTGCTATTTTTTGTATATACATTGTTTAATATATGGCGAAATAAGGTTTGTTAAAAAAAGTTGGAAACCTTCTACGGGATCGTAACGGATATGTGCAATGGATAAAATACCGTAGCAACCAAAAGGAGGAAAGTTTGCGAATCGTTTACCTTACGGTCCAAAGGTTCCTTAGGCAGTTAAGTTCAAAAAGTTAATTTCTAAAAATATGTATTGGTTGTTTGTACAATATCGTATAATGATGAGTTTTATTTTTATATCTTTATAATTTCCTCTTTATCCTTTACAATTTTAGATATTTACAAAAAATGTATGCAGTATATGCCCAGTTAAAATTTGTACAGATTAAAATATGTGCATTATATGCCCAGTTATGCCAGTCGTCTCATATGTCAACCTGAAGGTTCAATATTTGTTGGGTATTCTTGATTTTAGTATTAGCTGCAATAATTAGTTTCAAACCCGTTCTAACCTGATGAAGATTTGATAACAGTACGAGGTAAGTGCATGCGCTCAAAACCTGCCCAAAGGATTCCCAATCGAACCGTGGGACAACTGTAAAGGACGGTACAGATCAGGGGGAGTGGAACAAACCTATAATTGCTTTCATAATCATTAGTGAAAACCAAGTCATTAAACATTTTCTATCAATGTCATTGTCTCACAACCAGATCCCACTTCACCTTAAGGCTCTACCGCTCCTTGAGGTTAGGAAAAACAGTAAAATTAAAATTATTCTGGTTCTAAGCAAGATATCAAAAATCTAATCACAGGCTTCATTCCTAATTTCAATTCTGCACAATTTGAGCCCTATTGCAACTTCCTATGACAAATAGTACAGGCGCCATTTTAATACAACGAGTTTTATCGTTGTATTGAAATGGCGCCTGTACTATTTATCATAGGAAAGTTGCAATAGGGCTCAAATTGTGCAGAATTAAAATTAGGAATGAAGCCTGTGATTAGATTTTTGATATCTTGCTTAGGACCAGAATAATTTTAATTTTAATTTTTTCCTAACCTCAAAGAGCGGTAGAGCCTTAAGAAGTGGAGATTTGCAATATATCGTCCTCGTATTTGTAAATCTAGTTTGTTAAATTTATTGATCTAACTATCCAAAGCAAGATTCTAGTTCATAGATGTATATGCTTATTACAAAATTAATTTCTGTTTGAAGATGAAAAAGCAGGTCAACATGCAGAAAGACAATGGAATTAAGCTCATGGCAAAGTTTTAACGTGGTAGAAAGTTAGAGCTATCTTAGAGCAAGCACCAGGTGAGTGTTTCCGAGCTGTCTACACTTGTCTCCCTCTACCATTAAATGATAATTAGCTGAGATTTTCCCCGATAAATATGAAAACAAACCTTCGTTCCCTACACTTTCTGAAAGGGAAGTAGGGTTAAGGATACGAGGGGGAACGTTCCGCATCCGTTTTTCCTTATACACCAGCTTACAACTACACGAGAAAGGGTTATTGTTTTGTAAAACTGAATACATCTGTTACCATGGTATTAAAACGCAAGGAAAACTGGAATGGAGGAGAAATAATACTCATAAATTGTGTTCTCTTTTAAGCTTAACACATATGATTCTAAATTAATGCTAGTCTGTTTTATACTCCCTAAATTCTGTTTTTACCTTTGCCTCAGGCGATTTGAGTTTGAATATTTCAAGGTAATTTCAAACTAATAACTAGCAGTTAATCTAAAAATTAAATGCCGATTTTAGTGATTATGTGTTTACATTGGACTGACCAACACCACCAATTCAACCTACCATCATTGTTATCATTCATGGTTTGGAAGCAGGAGGTTCGATTTCCAACTCCAGCAAGAGGCCCGCAATATAAGTTGGTAGCTACTTGTAAAAGAGCGTCTATCCGGCTATAGGATGGGAATTGAACTTTTTATACATCTGATGGAGTGACTCGCCAATCCCAAGCCATCCTTCATTCATCATTTCATATTCAGTTGTATAAATCTTTGGCAGACCTAAGCCTCCACGGGCTGTTGTACCTAGGCATATTATTTATCAACTTAAAAAAATAACTCATCACTAACTAATTGTAATAATTGTATTGTTTACAGAGCCAGTGATTGATCTGAAATCATCATCAATATAAGAAAGATGAGTAGGAAGAAGTATGAGTCGGAATAGCTTCCAATGTAAAGGTAAGCATCTTAATGAAAACATGTAGTAGGTATTAGTTTAATGTTACTTGCTTGCTTATTACTACCCCGTATAGGCAGAATATGTTGTTCTTACTAATCTCAGAAAATAGGATTAGGTATATATACAAAAATAAGTCGTGGCTATTTCTTTATATATAATCTATAAAAATTGAGCTGTTCTTATCCTCTTAACTATAAGCAACCCCCAGATAAATTGCACTAAACCCAGACTAAAAACTCATGGCAATCTGAGGAGTGCGATTGTTTGGTTGTTTTTGTTTGTTTTGTGGGTTATAAAAATACAAAAATGATAACATCAGACAGTACTAACTTTAACGATACTCGAGAGTTGCGATTTTGAACGAAGGTTGGTTTACAGTTTTCCCAAATGTCATTATTTTCTTGGTCGGGGTTTAATTATTTAAATTAACGAAAATGATAATGATTAATGATAAATTTAATGAGCGAAAGTGTAATTATTTTTTGTTATTATTGGACTACAAAAATGTAGTATAATATACAAACACAACAGTTCAGTTAATATAATTAATTTACACCTCACTTAAACCAGCTGCTATTTCTTGCCATCAATTTTGATTTATTATTGTTCTATCATTGTTTTATCAATTCTGTTCTATAGCTTAGTGAACAATATTGATAAAGGTAGTTAAGTTACTCTAAAGGAGATGCATTGCGTACTTGTTTTCGTTGAATGTAGACTATTGTCGAGCTGTTTTTATTTCTTAAGTTACTTCTAAATGTAGACGGTGAGAATTTGTCGAGAGATCTGTGAATAATTCTTTTAATGATCAGATAACATCAGACATGTCTTCAAAGCCGAAATTGAATCTCGCCATTACACTTGGCTGGTTTACTTAGCCTTAGAGTACTGTGAAGTTGAGGCATAGTTAGTTTATTCACGGGTCGTTCAACTTGAACTTGCTCAAGTTTATAGCATTTACAGAGTAATACTTTTAAATCCGGAGGGGTTACCACCTCCTTTTTGGCTTGTCTGGTGCCAAAAAGATGCATTGGGCCACACCTCGAGGTCTTGTCACATTAGGGAACAAGACCCGATAAATATTCGGACCTTCTTCCTCACCCGAACTGTTCTGTTTGTCAGCGTGGGCCTGCGCTACAACAAAAAGGGGTGATGAAGGGGAAGCCCAGCGAGAACTTACAAGAAACTTCGCCGACTATATATAATTTTTTTTTTCTCTCTTTCTGTCTCCAATTTTTTTTTATCCAAAAAAGAATTTGTGTATAGTATTGTTGTGTCCTTCCTTTTTTTTCTTTTGTTTGTATGCATAATTATAAAAGGTTCGAAACCATAGGTTTTTTCACTTTTAACTTCACCATCGAACAAGAAACTCGTCGAAAAAGAAAATACTTCCCAAAACAGAAAGAACGACTTTTAATCAGGTAGCATAAAGCTGCTGGAATATATATATATATTTTTTGTTTTTTTTTTTTGCTTTTGATAATCCGGTTTCTAGAATTGGATTTCATTTAAAATTCAATTTTAATTATATTAAAAAAAGGAATTCCACACGGTAAACCGAATGTATTTCGTTACTTCTTTTTATTGTTGAGGAAAGGTTATCACTTCGTATTTTTACCGGAATAATGTATTTGCTACACAAAAAATTCTTGCTTAAAGCTTTACTAGAACAAAGGTATACGTCTTTGCATTAGAAGTTACCTTATTGCATAAAGCCGACTTTCATCTACTTTGCCATTATCTTCAGTGCCTGTAAGACGAGAAATGTGAAAAGGAAAATGTCAGCAAGTTTCAATTAGACTACAACCCTCTGGAGATTGTAGGGTAGATTTAAACGTCTCTCGATTCCTGATTTTCACTCAAAGGCACTTGAGATGACCACTAGTGATTGAAAGCCCACTTTTACAAAATGAAGTTACTTGTGGTGAAGATACCTATATCGTGTCTCCTCTGCTGTTCTATGAAATTGGTTCATTCCTAAAGTTCACGAGTTTCTAATATTAACTTAAGGCTAGTTTCTTGACCAGCTGTGCTTCACACACACTTAGATATTTTCTAAATGAAATTGATTATATTTACTCTATACATGACGTTATGTAAATTTTTAATATAAAGAATAGACGTGGTTGCAAAATGCTTAAGAGTTATAACAATAATTCTCATAAGTTTAAACTTGGTTACCTCTGGAAATAAATATTTTCTCGTTTTATTATTCGAGAATTTTCACCGAATATTAATTGGTTTAAAATGCTCAATATTTCTTAGTTGGAATATGGAAATGGTTGTTTGTTAAGACAGAAGAGAGGTTCATCAAACTAATCGTTCCGCTGTTACTCTACATTTGTTGCTGTTGGTTTTCTAGTCATGACATGATTGAGAATACTGGCTCCGTTTTACTTGCAGCTCCCAGACTTGGTTAACATTGAGTTATTGCCACCAACATTTCACCAACCAACTCTTCTACCCTTAAAGGAATTCCACTGCAAAGCACCAAGTGGAAACTCTAACTATATCCTTCCTCTCGTTGTATATTGAGATGAAGATTCTTGAATATTTTAGATCTTAAGTAAATCAGACGCTTCTTCGAATTCACTTAATTTAATAGTATTTAATCAACAAATAAAAATAATTTTTATTCACTTCTTTAAAAACAAATATTTATTTGTAAATAGAAAATTTTAAAATTGAAATATTTATAACAGAATAACAGTTATTGATTGATAGCTGATTTTCACATATGATAGGAAGTTGTAGGATGAAAAGGAGGTCTATTAGTGTTTAAATAGTCTAAAAGTTTAAGGAAATACCACATGGTCATACATAATTGATTGTAAATTATGTTTAATCTATTCGTTGCAAGATAATTAATACTTTGCTAACGCTCTTGAATTATATTTAATTATAGTATTTAAATAATTATAAAATTAATAAATGAGTAGAGTATTTTAATACCTATAAATGAAAAAAACAAAACAAAAAAACATAGCCGATTGGAAAACCTTTTCGGAAGAGTTGTTTATGACTTAAAAGAAAGCTAATTATTAAATTTTGAGGTTCATGTGCATTTGGTTCTGGAGATATCGTATTGGCGAATTTTGCATATAAATAGCGGCCATCTTGGCCGCTATTTATACTCGAATAGAGATGGGGGGGGGGGGGGGGTCTTTGTAGGTAAGTGGTTGGAGTCCCTTTGTGTTATAATATAAGAAACACTGAATTTGTGTTAAGCACAATGTTCCCTCAAGTCTGGGCAATTTTTTACAAGCATTGAATTGTTTGCAAGGAGCAATGGGACGGGGCACTATCTTGCATAAACGTGTAATTTAGCATTTTATCTTCAATTCCAGGCAACATTGTGCTTAACGCATCTTCCTACCTCTTACCTACAAAGACGCCCCCCCCCCCCCCCCCTCCCCCCCCCCCCCACCCCTCCCCATTCTATCAAAACTATAATACCAAACAACGATTATTACCAGGACGACGACTTTTTTAAGACCCTATTTATGAAATAGTTATGAAATATAGTTATAGTTATGAAATTTAAAGTAGAAGAATGTAGTTTTCAGACCCTGCAAACCCCATATCTCTATCTATTACAGAAGCTGGGCTATAGGTGTTCAAAAAAGTTTGGTTTTTTGGCCCACCCTATATATATATATATATATATATATATATATATATATATATATATATATATATATATATATATTTATATATATATATATATATATATATATATATGAATAATCTACAAAATTATTGAACTTTTACAAAAATAATAGCTTTAATACCTTAATTTGTGTCGTCAGGAATAGAGTTTTGACCGTCCATAGTTTTTTTGGGGGTTTAAATAAGGTTAAACTTCCAATGTAAGGTTACCACACTCATGCGCAATGTTTTATTCAAAACAACGAAATATACTTCAAGATATCTCAATAATAGCTGCCTTATTATGTATAATTTGTATAAATCTAATTATGAACCTTTTAATCTCTCTTTTAAACTTACTACTAATTTGCTTTTATTTTTATTCTCTTAAAGAAGTCAACTTAAAACAAAATTATCTATATTTGCATAATTGCAATGGTAACATTCCTTTATTTAAAACATTCATTTTTAACCTGTTCCCACTATTTTATGCTTAATAATTACTTTAGATTACTGATGCAGAGAATTGTTAAATACAGTAATTAAAATCAAGAATTTTAAATAAATAGTAAAAAATAAAGTAATTACTTTTTAGACAGTTCAATGACTTAATTATACTTATTACCAATGACACGCCTGTATTTTTTTAACAGGTACATTATTATAATGACTCAAGTCATTTATACGATGTGCAATTTATGAAAGAAACTAAAAAAAAAATAATAATAATAATAAGAGTAAATAGTAACTAAACTAATTCTTCATAACCATTATTATTAAATATCTCAAGGTTTGTTTGTATAATTTAATCATTTTATTTGATATATAACTTGTTTTTCTTACCTAATCATGAAGATATTATACATAAATAGCGAAATAAATCCAATAATTGGCTGATTATAATTTGTGTATATTATCATTACATTGTTAAATAAAAAAATGTATTCAAACCAAACGCTGTCATGTTTGAAGCAATTATTATAAATAAATGTTAGTTGCAATACGAGTCTATATTATCGAATGAAATACAGTAAGCAATGCCATAAATTTATTTTATTACTGCACAGATCCTTTTTAAGCAAATAATAGATCATCTATCTATCTATAATTATTTAATTAAAGTGAACGTAAAATACCGTCAAGAAGTAATATAGGCCACTTACTGACTTACTCCACAAAATTTTCTTATTTATACAGTGATAGTGAATATAAATTCTAAAATATCTCTTCTCTTTATATAAAAAAATAGACTGCCAATTGGTGTGGTACATAGCTTTCTCGCATCCTATCTCGAACTTTATTTATTTTATGCTTTTATTGTCTAATTTGTTTGTTTCCCCCGTTTTTTAATCTGTCAAAAATGTATTGATTTTTTACAATATTTGAAGTATCAATTTAGCAAAAGTTAAAGAGGGCATCGGTTCAAATTAATCTGGGGATATCTGCGGGTTACTTTCGATAAACTATAAAAGTTTCATACAAATCAGATATGTACTTATGAAGCTATTGGTGTATATTAATGTATGTTTGTGTGCATGTGGAAGAGAAACAAATGAGCACAGCAAGTTGAATCTTATATGGGACCAACAATGGGCTAATCATGATCTACCATATAAGTTTCATTAAAATCGGACAAGTAGTTTTTAAGATATGTTGGTTCACAAAAATTGAGCGACAGACAGACATTGAACCAAAAATGTTCCCTGATGTCTGAAACGGATTTCAGTATTGGAATTTTTGAAATCGGAGACCTACAAATTGTTCGTTCTTCATAACGATCACATAGCTTCCGTTACCTTCGGTAAGCTTAAAAGCAAAAAATTATTTATATAAAATGTAACGAAATAAAAGTGGGATGTTTATTTACTTTTACACTTACAGATATGTATACTCAAATTAGTTTAAGTGTTACAATTCGCTTTACTTGTGAACGATTTATTCCTTAGAATAATTGGGGAGGTTTATCCAGAAGGCTTAAGGCACTTTTTATTTTTTATCACATTTTAATATCTAGGAAACTTGCATTTTTCAAATTTCATCGAAATTGTTTGTCATTGAAATTTGTTTACTAGTTAAGTTTTCAGACCATAGATGACGGATCTCTTTGGATGTTTTTGTAGACAAAAACACAAGATGATAATTATAAAATAACTTTTTTATAAAGATTTTTTGGGGATCTATAACGTGTCCAAAATCTTGAAATCTAATTTCGGCGACGTAATCCTTCCTCTCTCTCTCTCTCTCCCTCTCTTCCTCTCTTCCTCTCTCTCTCTCTCTCTCTCTCTCTCTCTCTCTCTTCCTTCTTTCTTTCTTTCTCACCTTTCCCCCTTTCACTTTCTCTCTTTCTTTCTATCTCTTACACTCTCTCTCTTTATAGGTTGTTTGAGATTTTTTCATTATCGCCCTACTTCTAGTTTTAATAATTTACAATTTTGATGAAAGATTATAATTAAATAAATCTTGTTATTTAAGACATATCTTGAACGTGGGTGGGTTTACTCTCAAAAACCCATCACATAAACAATATATTCACGACGTCACTACCATCTCACTAATGACACTTAATATGGTAAAAAGAAGGCAAAAATAATAATTACTGTGAAGTTGGAATAGGGCCATAATGAGAAGTAATGGCGGAATAATGACCGTGCACCGAGCGGCGAACCTTTGGTCTTCCCCTCCTGTAAGTACTGCTGGACTCTAATGAACATAAGAGATCCACTTGACCCCTAATTATATTTATTTCTAGTAATTACATTTCCAGCCTTACCCATAAATGATATCATTCTATTTGGGTTTTAAGACTTAGAACTCCTAAACCATTACTACTAAAAGAAAAGTAGTATAAATTAAAAGGTAGTTAAAATTTATTAGGTTAGCTCTTAAAGGATCTGTTTTGATAAGGAATTATAATTACACACCCATTTTACGTTCTGTTTATATTTCGATCGCTTTTTTGATAGTTAAAATCTAGAACCTCCCGTAGTATAAATTCCTCCTACCTCAGAAGCGTCAAGTTCCCTGTTGGCAGTAATAGGTTTTTATCGGTTTACATTTTTTTCTGCGTTATTTTTGTTTCCGAGCTTACCGAAGGTATAAGGGAAGCTATGTGTAGAAATTTTTAATGTCTCCAATTACAAAAATTCCTAGACAGAAATCCGTTTTCTTAAAAAGATCTTTAAGACTGAATGAAGAATCTCATCTCGATATTTAATGAATCAAAAGTTTAAGAAAAGAGCTGAACCAGAAGGCTAGTTTAAAAATTCTTTAATATCCAAATTATTTGTTTATTAACCTGAATAAAAGTATCAATTTAACAATATTTATTATGCGCTAGCGGTTGAAATTAATATTGAGCTATCTGCGAGCTACTATCTTTTTACATTTTTTTTATTGCTTCCGATACCTTTAGTAAGCTCGGAAGCAATAAAAATGTTATTGTAATATAACATCGAAGAGATCGATTCAAAAGCTCGTTCAACGTTCATTCAACAAAAGCTCGATTCAAACGTTCATTCAACAAAAGCTCGATTCAAACGTTCATTGAATTTAATTGTTTGAATAAGTCACCTAACATCTTTTGCTCCCGATAAAACTAGTTAATTAATTACGTAAGATAAACACGCTTTTCGTTAAGAGCCTAAACTACATCTGCGTGCCTATCCATGTACATTTTGTTGCGTACTTAACTAAAAATTTTATATTAGTTTTAATTAGAAGATAAGTACAGTCGTCAGTAAATAATGCGTTTCGTGGGGCAAATATGAATGTAAGTATATAGCCCTAATCAATTATATATATTATTCAGTTAATTTATTATTTGTTGAATTTGATTCGTATTTATGTTTTATTATAAAACAATTAAGTTATTTTTAGGTTTTTTGTTAGAAAAGAAGGGTTCCTTTTATACCATCCTTACCTATTTCAATTTAAATATTAGGAAAAAAGAAATCATATTTGTTTCTCTTGAGTATAAATATAGCAAATAATAAGATAGTTTTTTTTATGGTAGGAATGTCATGAAATAAATCATCAGTTGGTCTCCGGAAGAATTATTATTTAATTGAAATACCATCTCATAAATATGACAAGAATTCTCACGTTCCACTACCTGTTCGCTGATTGTTCAAAAACGTTTTAACTGTGACAAAATAGGGTCTAACTTATTACTTCCTCTGACTGTTTCTTAAAATGTTCTAGATCTCTTTAAACTCCGATCTGTTTTACGCTCTTTGGCCCTCCTGACAAAACCTGTTGGTGATAATTGTACACTCTTAAAAGCATCTCGGACGGGAGTATTTCGTCAATCATCAAACCCGTCAAAGGGGGGTGGGAGGGAGAAGACATAAAAGCCATTAGAGTGTTAAATCATCGTGAAAGTAGGCGCAGGTCCCTGCCCTTAATGAGCCAAGTAATGACGTTATATCGGTTCATATGATCCGCTCGGTTGAGCACCGAATCTAAGCAACAAAGGAAGTATCGGCGAGCTGGCGGAACTGAATGTACCGAGGAGGCGACAGGTCTGCCGAAATTATCGCCTCTTTGTAACTCTGCATCACATTGTCCCCCAGACTAATAGGCTATCTTTTACCAAATTCACCATAACAAAGAAAAACCATATGATAGTCAATAGATAAATGCAGTTCTTTAACCTGAAATTGACCTATGATTATTTTAATGCTAAACAATTGAAAATCGCTACTCAGTTTTAAAGGAATTGATAAAGATTAGTCTTTGAACTTACGTAAACTAAGTCGTATATGTAGATGTATTCATAGCTATTTTCATTTTCTATTAACCGCAAATAGGGGTGGATTCAGACCACAATTTTATGAGGGAAACTTTCCCTCGCATCATTTAGGTTTAGGAGGGGAACTTTTCCGGGAAAAGACCGTTTTACCAAGGGGGTATTTTAGGATTTAAGTCTAGCGCACATAATTTCCCTTGTTAACGCATAATATGAGTTTATGTATTATGCGCATCACGGCACACAAATGATAAATATAAAAGTTTATCAGTAGTTTTTATATTTAACCAATTTTTTAACCTTCAACTCAAACAAGTCTATACTGTAGGAGTTTACAAATTAAATCTACCTCTGACTCACACCCAAAATAAAGTAAAATAGATAGATACAATCAATAACTAATGGTAAGAATCTAAAAAATGATGTATAAACATAGTTATCAATGGTGTTGATTCATTTAGTTTAAATCTACACAACACACATACACATATATGTGTGTATTGTGTATATGTATACATAGTAGCTCATTAATTTCCAATGTTTAAAAATGATCCGTGGGATTCAAACATCATTTATTTTAATTTTGATCTTTCTTTCTTCGCAATTTTTTTTAATAGCTTTTACCTTTTTAGAAAAAAAAAATCTTAGGTATATCTGATTATTAAGATTTTAATTTTTTTTTTCTTTTCAAAACAGTGTCTTGTTTGCCTGAAGCTTTTGTCCATGAAGCTTTAACAGTAGTTGTGAATTATAAATGCTGTTTGTGTAAAAATATAAAATAAAAAATACATTTAAAGTTGGAGGCCGAGGTTTACCTTTGCCTTTAACAATATAGGTTGTTTAAGATAAGATTCTATCAGATATTTTAAGTAGTACAGTCTTTGTACCCTTGAAAGTCATGTACTCGTTGAAACCCCTTGTAATAATCCACCTCTGTTCCCATACTGACACTAAACTTAAGTTTCTTCCAACTTAAGTTTCCCAGGTTTGTGTAAGTTTCGACATATTCAACTGATAATAGTTAGGTTCACTTTTTATGGATGCCATTATTGTAAGTTCTTGTTTCTTCTTAACTTGTAATATATATATTTGGTGTTTTGTTTGTTTCTTCAATTACTTACTTTATTTTTCATTAGTATCCGTATACCAAACAAGTGGTAATATGTGTTAAATCGACAATTTTATCTTGCCTTTTTTCCATACAAAGCAGAGCATTATAGTCATGGGTTTTTTAAATAATCTTTGTAAAAAATCTTAAATTGTATAATTCGTAATATGTATTTAGATTTAATCTTTATTTATTAATAATAGTTCTACTATTTATTTGTATGAGATTATAATTTGTAATTTTTATAACAAATTATATATTATCTTTAGTTATAAGGCCATTATTTACTATATACTAATTTTGATTATATCACGGGCCACAGAATTAAATGAAGAAATAGACAGGTCTAGTGTGTGCTAGTCAGCACACAGCGAGGGTCCGTAGGCCCAGGGCCGGATATAGCTACCGCCAGCCCCCGCGATGCGGGGGGGCCCACGGTCCTGGGGGGGCCCAGTCAGAGATGTTGAAAAGGGTTTTTTTTTACAACAAAAAAGGCAAGAAGGATATTGTGATCAGTGGCGTAGCTATGGGCCAGAATTGCGGGCACGTCCCCGGTGCCAGGGGGCCCACAAATAAAAAAAAAACATGAAACTACTATCTTTGTACCGCAATGTCGATGGGGGCCCCTTTAGAGTATAATTAAATCTAAACTGGAATTATACTTATATACCTTTGTCAGGGGCCCAATTCAGTCCTGAACGCAAATGTTTCAATTATAATTTTTTTGGCGAGGGGCCCACTGCCCTAGGTATACATACGCCACTGATTGTGATAAACTTAAAATTTTTCCTAACGTGTCATGAGTACGAACGGAAGTTTGATTTTTTTGTTTCATTAAGTTACTTAGATTTTTGTGATGTTTTCACCTTATTCAATATGGTCAATGCTAATTTAAAGGAGAGAAACTGACTGACAAATCATATTAACTGATATTAATAAATTTTACATTTTTTACTTGTAATGCAATTTTTAAGCTTTCCAGCTAAAAAAACAACTCAATTGTTTGTGTTTTTTAGCCCACCTTAGTTAAACTAAAAATTCGTCCCCACGCCAAACCTCTTTTCCTGTAAGGACAAACTTGCCCTCAGAAATCCTTAAAACGCATCTCTTTGCACTTAAATTTTAAAAAATTCCCTGGGGGAGGACCCCCGGACCCCCAGCCTGTTGTTTGTTCAAAGGGGTCCAGATGCTAACTTGCCCTGGGGCCCGGAAATCCTCTCAGCGGCCCTGATATATAATACATATATCTGATCACTATACATAATAACTAAATCAGCTCACTTTTTTTTTACCTAAACGATAAAATAGGTATCTACGAAATGAACTAACGAAAAAAAATTAAGACCCCATTTTCGGATAAGCTTTTAAAAAAAAATTATTTGAAATATGACAAAAGTAATTATGAAAGGGGAGTAGTTATAGGACACCCGGTATAATATTGTTGTTGTGAGGAGGTAAATTGCATTATTATTTATTTGAGAGATATTCGCAGTATATTACCCTTCATTTCCATACTATGCTTATGATTCTTATTTAGGTCTTTAGGGCATTAATAACTCCAAAGTCAACCCGTTTTTGGCTATATTTCACCTCCTTTGAGGCATCTTCAGGCCTAAAAGCTTTTTAAAATTTTATTTCTTATATCTACATTAACTTTTAACTTACATCTTTATATAACATGCTGACACAAATTTTAAACAAAACGTAACACTTTTTTAAAAAAAAATGCGTGTGGCGTCGCAGGACCGTTAGGATCGAAGTTCCTTACGCTTTTCATTAAATATACAAATTATAAATTCACACTACTAAGTATACGATGCCAACTACTTATACATTATACATGGCGGAGTTAGAAAAGAGACAAAATTAAAAGTAATTAACTGTTTGTACCTAGCGGAGTTAAGACAAAATTAAGAAAAAAACATTGTTTGTATCATTGAAGCGAGTGCCTTGCAATAAATACTTATGTATTGAATATTGAGAAAAAAATTAATCATGATGAGTTGATATAGTTAAAAAGGAAGGTGGTAGTAGGTGGGAAACAGGGCTATTTTCCCCTACCCGGCCTACTAATTTAAAATATTATAAAATATATCTCTTCCCTATTCAAAAACGTCTGCTTGTATCAGGTTGAAATTTTACATGCCTGTTCAATTTTACTTTACTTTACTTTGTGTATGACGTGTTATAAAAATCGTTACGTTGGAACGTAAGATATCGGTTAAAACGTAGTTTTCTCTATTTTAAACGGTTTAGGTCCGCTTTATAAATTAGCGATCATTAACACTTCATAGCAGTAAAGGTGTTGATTTAACTAAAATAAAAAGTTGTATGTCTCATTGAATAGAATAAGTTAATTTTTCCCGTCCAAAAATTTCAATTTTACATTTGAACGTTTACGCGAGCGTTGCTAAAATAAACATGTGTTCCACATCGGTCAACTTTGGCGAGGTAGTTCAAAAGCGAATTTGAGATTTGAGATGAAGAATGAATGCGTTGCGTGTAAAATTAGGTTGTAGTGTGTAGTTTTCTTACTTTCTTTGTCCATCACGAGGCTCACCGATAGTGTAGGACTCCCATTATACACCAACCAGTAAACTCCCTCCCCCCCCCCTTCCCTTCCGAATAGGACCTGGCCTGGGTAGGTTGGGGGCCCATTGGAGTTTTTCGCGGGGGGGCCCGAAAATTGAAAATCCGGCCCTGCGTAGGCCACAATGTATAGTTTAAGTCAAGTAGTACACTATTGATGGTGTTTTTTAAAATGCTAAAAAGCTTATTTTGAACTATCCTATGGGTATGATATTCTCAAAACACATAAACAAACTTCCGATAAAGTATTTTTTTGCCACTGAACCGGACTACAACTATATAAATACATCGAAAAGACCATAAGTATAAAAAAGCGTATTTTGTTCCAAAAAGTGGTTTCTTTACTTTTGGTCGAAGAATGTTCAGGAATTTTTTCAGATTTTTTGCACTTCACATAAGCGAGATAGAGGGGGGGGGGGGGGCACGTTTCACACCCACTTCAAACTCGCCTACGCTCGCCCTATCAAAGTTATAACCAAATAATTATATATTTTTCATATTTTACGATTTTGGTAGTATTCATACTCCGGAACGATTAATAATTGTAATTTGATTTATATATTTTTGTAATCAGCTCGACGTACCCTTTCATATGATACCCCTCACGGTGTCGAAAAAAAATGTAAATTTTTTAACCCTTAAGTTATTTTACCCTAATTTTTTTGAAAAATATTTTTTTTAAGTCGCTATATTTTTAAAATATGTGGGTAGGTACAAGACGCATACATGCCAAATTTCAAAGTGATCGGACGAAAGATGTAGCCGTGAGAGCAGGCGACAGGACGGACGGACAGACACACGCAGGAAAATATAAGGGTCCTTGGTTTTGCCTACGGACCCTAAAAATGGTTGTACTAGAGTGTTGAAAGTAATTGCAAGTAAATCTCTAGTATCTGTTGCGGTTCGGGCAAATGGTTTTATCATTTTTCTAATACCTTGAACCTTACCACCTACTGAAGGTTGACCTATAATAATTTCGATGCATAATGAATACTATTTGGATAAAGTTTGGTAACACAGAAATGAGAGAAAGAGTAAATGCAAACAGAGAGAAAACACTTTATTTACAAAAATAAACATGACGGATGTCCTTTTAAAAAAGATTGATTACAATACACAACGTATTAATCAATCAAACTGATTAATAAAATAATAAACATAGTTCAATAATGACTAATTAAGTACTATAACATAATGAAATTGTATAAAAAGATATGTCATAAAATAAATTCCAACGTTTTTAAAATATAAAATAAAAATTACATAACGTAACAAAAACAAAAATAACAATTTCAAGTAACAGTAAATAATGTGACGCTAAGGCAATTAATAAATGTGATGGCATATAATACCTAAGGAGTCCAATATAATATTTTCCCCTAGGAGTCTTAACATTTCGAAGTTAATCTTAAATTTATCAAAGAAAATTGAACTTAATATCAACTTCTACGGGCTACTTTCGACGAATCATTCAAATTTCTTACAAAATTGGATTAAATTCTCGTATATTACTTGTTAATAGATCATATAAAGGCAAGTAAAATTAACAATTGGTTAATTAAAAAAAAGGTTATATGTCACTCATTACGGGCATTTATTAGACCTCGAGTACTTGATTATTTTAAAATTTTACACATTTTTTTAACAATTTGAATAATAATAAATATAAAATTAGATAATCTGTGTCACCATTATGATCTATTAACAAGTAATTCAAAATTATCAAAAGTGCAAATTAGTAAGATTTATTTTTCAACTAGGATACGGTATATTATTTCCTGAGTAAAATATGATATATGTATTTTAGTAAATGCACAATCATTTTGTTGTTATACATTTTTCAAATATTCATTTAATTAATTGATAAGTAATCCTTAAATTAGTTATGAGAAATATTTGCAGGAAGAATGATAATAATAATTAAAAAAATATTATACAGTTAGATAGAAGTACAAGAGCAGTGTTGCCTGGTTTAAATAAGTAGTGAATTTAGCACGTAGGCAAGTTATATGTTGGCAGCCCTTGCTATTCTTATCAAGGTTCAGTTCTACTATAATAATGGTGACATTTTCAATTAAATTCCTTGGTTTATAAAGTCATTTAACTTAATATTCTTTCAAATTTACAGCAATTACAATATTAATACTTTTACCGTAATTATATTTATATAATAATGCATTTATCTTGAATAATAAATTTACGTTTCTATTCTTCAAGATGTTAACAACGCAGTTTTTTCTTCGCGCTTTTCGTTCAGTATCGGGTAACTTAATCCGGCATATTGTTTTAACATCATTATTTGTTTCGATTTCAGAATTCGTTTGTGGGATTATTAAAGAGCATATAAGTTATGAATGATTAATATTATAGTTTTAGTGGTATGATACGCGTGTAATAGTTTCTTATTTGCGAGTAATATTAAAGAAAAATCGTAGAAAGCAGATCTAGCGAGAGATGTCATTTTATACGAGTATTCTTACATTGAGGTAAGCTAAGTTTAAATGTATTTTACTTTCACCAGATAATTAATGTATTTCAAATTAATACTAGATGAGTAATGAATAGATAAACAAATAACAATACCTAAATTTATGGGCAATAAATTATTATTTCTTATATTTGGTTCTGTTGCTTGACAAGCTATCAATGTTGACCGCATTCGATTAGTTTAATAGGTTATTATTAGTGAGTTAATAATCAGTTTATTTTAATGAAAACCAGTTTAAGTGATCTATATATTAAATATATTTTATAGCAATTTAACTATAAATTATGAGTCTTAACCTTAACTTTTGTAGAACTACAGTGTATGGGAGGCCCCTAGCCGATATCGCAAGTCGGTACTATCGATTGTTATAATGACGTCTAATATCGATTTATCCAAACAATGCATGATTTGCGAAATTTTACTCGTTTTGACAAAAATTTCTTTGTTTTGTTTGAATTCACCTTTGTTAACCTTAATTTTGTTTCCCCTAGAATTTTCAATGGCCGCTTCGCGATGCTCCGCTCATTTTCTGAAGAAAATCAACCCTCCTGCATATAGAGAATTTACAAATTATTGGTACAAAAGAGTTTAAACATTAAAATGTCGATAGTACAAACACCAGTGCGATCGGCGGGAGATAAGCGTATCAAATCAACGGACAGTATATCGATATAGGTACTTCTTTAGATTGTTACTCCCCTATGTTGTTTTAGAATATAAATGACTTTGATTAAATAACTATTAAGAAAAAGGGATGTTCAAACAATGTATAATAATGTAGTGCAATGTAACTATAAATATGTACTTTGGGATAAAGGAATATCACACTTGAGTTTTTATAAGGGGAGTAACAGTCTAAAGAAGAACATTCCGTTCACCTTCTTTAGATTGTTACTCCTCTCTGCTTTTTTAAAGGGGAGTAACAATCTAAAGATGTGCCTTGATATATAGTCTCGAAAGAGGTCCTTAGTGAGATTACGTGTATTCAGAAGGAGCACTGTTCACTGTAGTTCAACCCTTTTATTCAGTTTTGTTTCACTAAAGTTTAGTCGAAAATACTAAATTAGAGCTTCATGGATTTAAATGAGGTCAATTATTTGTCGATCAATTGACTGGAAGTATCCCTAATATTTATTGTATGGTATAAGTTACTTTAGTAGTTGTTCTAAAATTTATAAATATTAAATTGTGGGCAAACTCAATTAAATAAAAACTCAAAAGCAATTACAATGATTAGGTGAAGGTAGATAGGTTCCCTTTACACTTCTTTAGGTTCCCTTTTGGACAGTTAGCAAAAATTAACCATCTCTGATAACAGTGATAAGATAAAGCTGGTTGGGAAGGCGGAAATGCTGCTAAAATAGAGCTGCCAGGTTCATTCTGACTTCTGACTAGTATTATCACAGAAACAATTTCCTCTCTCATTTGAATTGTGCTGGGAGTAAGTATCTAAGTAAAGGAAATCTCCCTATAGTAATATCATATTATATATCAAAAAGACAATTTATTACAATGACAATGTATTGGACAATTTATTACAATGACAATGTATTAGACAATGTGTGTCAACATATTATAGATGTATTATCTCTTATCAAAAAGAGATAATAAAAACATGAAACTCATTACCGATATAACTTCTTATCAGAATCTAAACTAAAAGATCCTCTTTTACCATAACATTGTGATACCTGATTGAATAAAGCTGTTATATTCTTACTAGTTTTTAAAGGAGAGGCTGGGTTCGATTCCACTAGGAGATTTTTTTTTTTTTTTTATATACATTGTTATTTTTATGATAAATTTTGATATAATATTCACTAACAATTATATTTACCTACAAAAATTCGAAAACTAATAATTGGAAAACACTGGGCTAAGTAAGTATTAACTAGTGTATGAAAAAGTTTATCCTAGTTATCCCAGACCGATTTTTTATTTTCATGCTTAGTTAATTGTTAATTGATAACCTCAAATACAATATACTCAAATTTCCAAAGTTATAAATCAAGTGAGTTTAATTTTGAAAATTCTGTACTTAGCGGTGCCGCGGGTGTTACTGATTTATTTCAGTTACGAGGCTTGTTAATAAACTGTAAGACAATAAGATATTACCACTTTAATTTACAGCATGATGAACCTTTTTCTTGTAAACAAAGGTACGTCATCTCTTCTGTTAAGGCCCCCATACACCGTCAAAATATTTGCGCAAACATTTTGACCGTGTACGGGACTGTTTGATGTTCGCGCAAACATGATGTTTGACGTGTATCGCCTAAATTTGCCCGACATTAGGTTTGCGCAAACATTATGTTTGCGCAAAATGTTTGATCGTGTATGGGGGCTTTTACAATAAAAGTCATAATATGTCTAAACATCCATACGATATATCGATAGTAGTTGTAGGATCATGTCAATTATCTTACAGTAGTGATAACCAATGTCAATTATTATTATGTTAATTATTTTGTGGAGAGGCTTCCGTTTTTATTATTTAATTATTATTTAATGTCAATTAATTAATGATAATTAATGTCAATTATCTTACAGTAGTGATAATCAAGTCAATTATCTTACAGTAGTGATAAGGAAACGGCATCTTTGGGTCGAGATTAACCTTGGTTTCTAATAAGTCCTTTTATATCCTACTTTCAATTCTTTTGGCCCATTCTTTATGCATCTGATTTGAGAAATGTGTTTGAAACTTTTGTTAAAAATACAATTTTTTTGTAGAAGGTCGCGTTACTTGTAAATCCTGCCTGAAAAATTGGTTTTCTTTAAAAACACTATCTCTGACTTTAAAACACTTGTGAGGCGTTAACCAAGTTTATCTTTAATAATATCTAGTAACATTACTAAAAAATTATATTTATAGAACTAATAACTCATTTCTTTGCAAAAACTCATTTTGTGTAAAAGTTCTACAAGAAATATAATATTGCCTATTTGTTAACTTCATAATATTTTAAATTTGAATTTAATGGACGAGTAAAGGGGTTATTTAAAAGTTAGTCCGGGTTTCATGATTAACTTGTTGGTAATGGTCCAACTTAAACTGGAGTTGTTCTTCAAGCTTCTATGATGAATTTTTCATTAACGAGAAATAAATTTCTTGCACTAAGGCGTCTGTTTTTATTGTAATTGATAGGTTTTGTACTTTCTAAGTATGAAAATAATAGTGTAAAAAGAATATTTTAAGTATACATATTTTATAAAATGCATTTAAAATGTGTTGAAACTAATAATAGGCTATAAATTTGGGGAAATAAGAACGTTAAATCTTTGCGAATTATCTTTTCTTCTAGAAAACGTTGATGTTGATTTTCTAGTTTAGTAAACTATGGTATAGTAAACTTTGTTCTTTTTGTCCCTCTTTTAATTATCATCTTTTTGTGTCAATTTAAAGTTTATTTCTTAAATAAATTAGGTAGATTACATTATCTTGTTTTTTTTATGGGCTATATTTCGACCCATTCCGGGACATACTAGAAAATATATGACGTGATTTCTTTGAAAATTAAACCCTCGACTACCAACACAATAAAAAGAAAATATTTAAATATAAATACATTTCTTAAATTTTGACGATTTTACGTTTACCAAAGAAGGTACATTGTGAATTAATTTGTGTGATTTTCTAAATTCACAGTTTGCGTTTTAACCATCAGAGAATATTTTTGTTCTTATATCTATGTGTCGGTGAAGTCCTTTATCATTTTTTGGTTAAACACTCATACTTTGAACATACCATGTTTGATTTTGATGAAATTTAGGTGGCATTTCATTCTCAGCCCCAAGATGGATCCATATTAATTTCAACATTCTGCACAAAAGTGTAATATTTAATTCAAATAGAAGTGATTCCGCTGATAATCGCTAATAGTAATAAAACAGCTTTCAATATCCAGTCTACATAATATATATTTAATATATTTTTTAATGCTCGTCCTAATATTTTAGTAACACACAGATTTTGAAACCTATCTCATTATACTTAATTTTATATCCTCATGACCAATCGTCCAGTTATATTAGATGAGGAAGCTATGTGACTAATTGACATACGTTTATTATGCAGAATGAATCTAGTTATTATTATTGTTAAGTAATTATTATTTTTGTTAACTAATTATTATTATTGCTAATTAGGTAATTGTAATTAATAATTAGAGTAGAAATGAGTTTGTTCGAGAAAAGAATAATTAAAATATGTTATCACTTTTATTTATTTTTGTAAGAGGTAATTTATATAGTAGGCATGTACTAAGAATTAATAAAATGACTATTTTTATTTTTCCAACGAATTATTTAATTATATGAATAGAAAGGGAACAATATCCTGTTTAACAAAATTCTACTTTACTTAATTTCTTGGAAAAAGAGAGAGTATGATAGCCTGTTGAAAGATTAGGACCACCTGGGAGTCTTAACTATGTATGACTAAATAATAACAAACAAGATCTACCTTATAATACAGACAGGAAACAGCTAGTTAATAAGAAAACAATACTGTACAGGCTTACAAACATTAGAAATAAATAATTCCAAGTATTAGAAATAAACACTCTTCATACAACTACAGTATTTTTGACTCATAAATCTCATTCTCAAAATCTTTCTTTTACTTTTTTTCTAGGAATATTTTTAAATGCACATTAGTGTGATCGCATTATTACTAATGTTGAAAGCTTATGAGAATAGTAAAAACCATAATTATTTTTTTTTAAATCTCTTTTTATACAAAATTTAAATTACATTGGTATCAAAATCGTTAAAACAATGTTTTATTTAAATATTAATCGAAGATTCTGCTTCCGATCTTACCGAAGATAACTGAAGCTATATGATCTCTGAAGAACGAAAATATTTCAAGACAGAAATCCGTTTCAGACATCAGGGAACATTTTTGGTTCCGTTTAGTGCTCTATAAAAATCAAAGAGGAAAAAAATTCAAGGCTATCCTTACGAAAGGGCATATATATATTTCTGAGCTGTCCGATTCTACTCATATTGAACTTACCCTAAACTCAATTAATAGCTTCTAGGCTAGGGTGCATTTTGGGATCCTCTTTTACTTTTTTAGATAGGTTTGAATCCAACTGCATAGATAGTCTGATTGACCAAGAATGTTTTCTTATAGGTTTTATGCTTCTTGGGAAATTTGTGCGTGAGATTGTTTGCTCTGAAATTTTTAGCTATATTAGTACGAGCCGTTTCATTTTATATTTAGAAAAAAAAACTAGAATAAGTAAATTAATTTAAATATCTATTTAGATAAGTTAGTACGTATATCTATTTGAAGACCGGCAAATCAAAACGAACATTTATTTTTATTGGAATAAATGTGGTTGCCTGAGCTTAGCAATAACAAATCATTTCGAGGTGAGTCGTCACCGTCGGGACACCACTCGATTATATAAATGATTGAGCACCATTTAATAAACACAGTAGTTTTGATATAATTAACACAAATTATTCTTTAAAACAATATTTGTTAATTTTTTTTATAATATTAAACATTTTTTGGCTTTCCTTAATTTATTTAGTTTCAAATTTAAATTAGTATTTTGTGTCGCAATTGCACTGAGCAACCCTAAAACTAACCAAGTAACTTATACAAGTTTCATAGAAACATTAACATAAAATATAATTAAGTAATCTTCGTTTTAAAACTTGAAAGCCTTGCAAAATACGACTTCAATATTTATCTAAACAACTTTTTTTGCGCCATAATTTATTCTCACTTAATCTAGTATATTAGCACTGGAAGAAAAAAATAAAATAAATTTAATCGACATGTGTTTACATATGAGGTGGGGCTCTTATTGGCAGATTTAACGCTATATGGTTTTTTTTTCAAACTAGTGATTTAAAACACTCTAATTAGTAATTTATACCTATATTATCAATGCATGTGTATATATACAAATGAGATAAGCAGAGATGGAGCTACTAAGAGTAAAATGTAAGGCCTAATGATCCTTATTATGTACTGGTGGATATAAGAACTTGTTTCGACATATAGATTGTTAAGACTGGTCTAATGATA
This sequence comes from Gerris lacustris, assembly GCA_951217055.1. Classification (NCBI taxonomy): domain Eukaryota; kingdom Metazoa; phylum Arthropoda; class Insecta; order Hemiptera; family Gerridae; genus Gerris; species Gerris lacustris. Next base: position 21,659,767 of record OX578282.1, read on the forward strand.
ACAATGGACATAAACATTCAGCTCTAAGCGTAACTTTCTCTTTCGCGTATTCACATTAAAAGACCTCGTACTAAATTCGATACGTGTAAGTTAAGTCAATTGATATTTTATGACTTTTTAATAGCTCTTTAAGCGATGCAAGTTGTAAAAAAGAAATATTATTATGAGTCTTTTTTTGATCAATGATATTTTTTTACTATCATTCATCTGTTTTATAAGTAGGAAGCGATTTCGTGAGTTTAAAAATGATTTTTTTTTCTTTCTTTTACATAACATTTTCCCCCCTTTTTGTTAGTAGGTTTTTGTAAATGTTACAAACAAATCCCGACGATAAAACTCTTAACTAAGAATCACACAAGGCTTTAGGGATCTTTAATAGCAAAAGAGGCTTCTGGTCATTGCAAAATATCAAAACCAACCCTGTCGATATAAAACCATTAAGACTCGTTCAAAAGAGTCTTTTTTTAAAAAGAAATAAAGCTCGATTAAGAAGAAAGAAAAAAATTGTTTGGTGACTTTACCTTTTCTAGACGAAAGATAATTAAGGTTTGTAAAAAAAACAACAACCCACCTACCACGATTAACCGATTACATAAAAATCCTTACTGTAATCTTGATACAAAATTCACTTTTTGCACGATGCACGAAAAAAGAAAAAAAAAATGATTTAGATGGTGGTTTTTTATAAGGTTGATTTTTCGTCCGGTGTTTCAGCCAGTAGCTACAAATTGGGCCGTGTTTCATCGTTTACACTAATATTTCATCACTGGTTATGAACTTATTGTTTTATATAACTTCTTACTTTTATCTTGCAGGGCTGTGGTTTGGCCCCGTAGACCTCGCTCCAGCTTAACTTGGGAGTGTTCTTTTATAAACGCCTATTCGCGAATAACAATCAAACAGAGCTACGCAACTGTCTATTTTTTTTTTTTTTATAAATTCAATTGATGTAGACGAGAACGAGGTTACTGACTTTATAATCAGAAGCTTTATTTGTACCGAAAATTATAATTTTAGAGCATAAATACAAATAATTACTACCTCAGATAATGGAACATTGACCTTCTTACTCTACCTTAGACATTGTAGTTGTAATCTTAGAAATTGTTAACATTTCTTTATTTATGTTGTATAATTGTTGTATTTTAAAATTGATTTACTTTTATTGCTTCCGAGCTCACCGAAGGTAACGGAAGCTGTATGATCGTTCTGAAGAACAAAAAATGTTTAGGTCTCCGATTTCAAACATTCCAAGACAGAAATCCGTTTCAGACATCAGGGAACATTTTTAGTTCCGTGTCTGTCTGTCGGTCTGTCGTTCAATTTTACGAACCAACATATCTTAAAGACTACACATTAATTTTAATGAAATTTGGGTGGTTGATCTTGAGTAGCCCATTGTTGGGCCCATATAAGTTTCAACCTTTTGCGCTCATTTGTTTCTCTTCCACATGCGCACAAACATACATTTATTTACACCTATAGCTTCAAAAGTACTTATCTGATTTGTATGAAACTTTTATAGTTTATCGAAAGTAGTCTGCAGATACCCTAGATTAATTTGAACCGTCTGCGCTCTTTAACTTTTGCTTAATTAATACTTCAATTCAAGTAAAAAATCATAACAATTTTGACACATTAACACAAAACGGGGGGAAACAATTAAACAATAATGGTTTGTAAAAGCATAAAACCAATACAGTACGTGGATAGGATGCGAGGAAGCTATGTGCCTCACCAATTGGCAGTCTATTTTTATTAATGATGCTTAGTTGATACTTTAATTCATGTAAAAAATCAAAACAATTTTGACTTATTAAAAAACAATTATCAGACCAATTAAAAAATTATTAAAACAACAATCAGAAACATTTAAATAAATTAGACAATAATAGCTAGTAAAAGCATAAAATTAATAAAATATGTACGTGATAAGTTGTGAGGAAGCTGTGTGCCACACTAATTGCTAGTCTATTTTACATGAATTAAAGGATAAATTAAAAAATTAAAGATGTTAAAGCAGCAAATGTTAAAGAGAGCAAATGGTTGAAAATTGCCTACTTCCGACAAACTATCCAAATTTCATAAATATTAGATGAGTACTTTTGAAGATATAGGTGTAAAGATAATGTATTATATTTGTGCACATGTGGAAGAGAAACAAATGAACGCAGAAGGTTGAAACTGAGTATGGCCTACCATTAAATTTCATTCAAATCGGATGTTTAGATTTTAAGATATTATGTTGGTTCATAAAAATTGAGCGATAGACGGACATGGATCTAAAAATGTTCCCTGATGTCTGAAACGGATTTCTGTCCTGGAATATTTGAAATCGGAGACATAATATCTCCGTTCTTCAGAACGATCACATAGCCTACCTTCGGTTAGCTTGGAAGGAATAAAAACTTTAAATTTCATTTAAGCCTTCATCTTATACTAAAAAACTAATAATATTCTATTAGTTCTCTGCAAGACTGCGATAAAACATGTGGGGAAATTTAGATTGTAACTTTGATAAGATTTTTAGCTTTTTTTATTAAGTAAGACACCAAATCAAAATCAGATTTTATTTCAGAGGAAGATTTTATAGGAGATAATAAATGCTTATAAGAGAATACTGTATGCAACGGCTTTTATTACTTAAAGTTTTCCGATTCATTTATATAACATAAAATCAAGAGTTAATAAAATAACAATCTACTATCTAATCTTACATCTGATATTTGCTTTCTTATCTTATTTAATCTTATAAAAACTTACGACCTTTATAATTTACTTTCTTGTTAGTGAAACGGTGCATGTATCAATGAAATAATTAAGTACTAATACTTCCAATAATTTTAGTTATTTATTATTATTTGTTATTTCGAGTAGGAGACTGTTTAAGACTGTTCAATTAGAGGATAGTTAAGATCCACTTTCGAAACACCGTTATGAACTGCATAAATGATGTAATATTTAATTAGAGAAATTTTTCTTTTAGCCTTTACATTTGTGTATTTATTTTATACAATTTTTCCTTCAGTAAGTATTCAATGCCGCCATTACTTATAACAAAAGAAAATCTTCATTTATGAAAAGGTAAATAAAAATTTCTTCCAAAATAATAGCTAATTTTAAATTCAGACTGCTGAGCATTTTTGGTCTTGTGTAAATCTGTGGGTTTGTCAACAATTTTTTTAAATCAACAAGTCTCAAAAACTACTGAATGAAATTTAGATGTTAGGTCATAATTAGACCATTGATGTCCCATATAAGTTCTTTCTGTGCCTATAAGTTTGCTCACAATTTTACCAATTGTTATTAACTCCGATTTCTTTAAAAGTATTCATCGGATTTTAAAGAAATTTTGATAGTTTGTCCAATGTAGCCCACAGATGTCCCCATTTTTGACAGATTTGTTTTTAAAAAAGGGAAAAGTATTAAATAAATGATACAATAATGGGTTTGTAACCGTAAAACAATCAAGTACGTGATGGGATGCGAGTGAGCTATGAACCATACTAATTGGCAGACTATTTTGTTACCTTAATAATGAACTTAGTCATGTAATTTGGCCAATGAAGACACTTTAACAATAAATTCATTTCATTAACATTCCTTTTGGACATTTTCCTCCATTCTTGGAATAACATTTCTTTGTTTTTCTTTTAAGTCTTAGAATGCCAATCAACTTTACTGTTTAAAAAAAACGGTAAAAAGACCTCTATTCAAGCTAATATGTAGAAAGAAGAAAAAACGACTTAGGCTCTTTGCGAACACCTAATTTATTATCAGAACTAACTTTTATCCTGAACGGTCATCCTTAGTCGGTAAGATGGAACAATGAACGTTTTAGACGAAAGTAGAGAATCTAATACTTAACTCTTTAATGTTAGGTTCAATAACTTTTTCTATAGCTCTCTAGTTGTCTATTAGATTATAGGCTTCCGTGACATTTTTTAAATTCTTCCAAAGGTATACATCTCGACTATTTTTCCAAGTTCGTTGTTTTCATACATTTTAATAGAGGTACGGTTTTTCTATTAGGAAAGATATCCCTAGAGAATAGTGATTCGAGATTTTATCTTCGATTTTTATCGGACGTAGGAATTTTAAATACTGATTAACTTCATTCCTGATTATTTCCTTTTGTGTAAAAATGTCTCAATTATGCCTTCAACTAAAAATTGATCATTTACAAATCAACTCATCATTGTTCCCATTCTCTTGTTTTGCTTCAGAGCCAAAACCTTTTTACCACTCCGATTTCGAAAATTCCTGGACAGAAATCCGTTAAAGACATAAAAGGGATTATTTTTGAGCTCGTGTCTTTCTGTCTATTTGTCGGTCGGCCAGTCTATCTGTAAACATTTTTGCGAACCACTATTTCTTAATAAACAGGTCAAGTGTGTGCTAGTCAGCACACATCGAGGGTCCGTAGGCCACACTATATAGTGTTTAACTGTAAAGTGTATAAACAGTGTTTTTTTAAAATGCTAAAAAAGCTTACTTTGAACCATTCTAAGGGTCTGATTTTCTCAAAACACACTCTGATAAAGTATTTTTTTTGTCACTGAACCAGACTACAACAATATAAATACATCGAAAAGACCATAATTATAAAAAAAACTTATTTTGTCAATAAAAAATAAAATAATATTTTTTTCGAAATTTCCAAAAAGTGGTATCTTTACTTTTGGTCGAAGAATGTTCAGGAATTTTTTCAGATTTTTTGCACTTCACATAAGCGAGATAGATGGGGGGGACACGTTTCAAACCCGCTTCAAACTCGCCTACGCTCGCCCTATCAAAGTTATAACCAAATAATTATATATTTTTGTAATCAGCTCGACGTACCCTTTCATATGACACCCCTCACGGTGTCGAAAAAAAATAAAAAAAATTTTAACCCTTAAGTTTTTTTACCCTAATTTTTTTGAAAAATATTTTTTTCAAGTCGCTATATTTTTAAAATATGTGGGCAGGTACAAGACACATACATGCCAAATTTCAAAGTGATCGGACGGAAGGTGTAGCCGTGAGAGCACGCGAGAGGACGGACGGACAGACACACGCAAGGAAAATATAAGGGTCCTTGGTTTTGTCTACGGACCCTAAAAACTACTGGTCCTATTTTAATTAAATTTGGATATTAGGTCATAATTAGCCCTTTTTTAGTCCCATAATAATTTCAACCCTCTGCGCACATTTAATGTTGATTAAAAATAAGTGTTACCTTATTGGGCATTGAAACAGATCCAAATTTCGTTTTCGTTCGTCACGTATGTGACCATACGTTCAATAATAATTGAATGGGAGGAAGCTGTGTTGCACACATTTTAATAGGATCTCGGGATTTATCGCTCTCAAATTAAGAGTTATAATTAAGAGCCTACTAAATACGTAAATTAGATTTCATTGAAAGTAATGTGGTTGAGTATTAAAAAAGTATTTGAGGATGAAGCTCCGCACTACTTCAAAAATATGACTGTAATACAAATTTTTATTTCTGGCATGGGCAGACCAGAGAAAGAAGCTAAACCGATTTAAATAAAATGTTGTAATTTTTTTTAGGAAATAGGGTAATAAGTAGTTAATTTGAATAAAAATAAAGAAAAATACTAGAAAATAGTTCAAAGACTTATTATCTCGGGACTTGATTCCGGCTGGTATTTTTTTTTTTCTGCAAATTTTAATAAAATGCTATTTTTTTTTTTTTAAACCACAAAACTTGTAACAAATAAATAATCAATTGGACTCTGCACTGGACGAAGTTTAGTATGAGTAGAATCCAACATATGTTTTCTATATGTAATAGGATATTATAATCAAAGTTGGCATGTACACTGAAAACCTAATAGTTAATAAAGGGAAATATGTAGGCAGAAAGTAATAACATTTTTTACTAATATTTTCAAAAGGCTACATTTTTGATTATATACTATTTACGAGTAGAATTTTTTTTCACATCTGTATACAATCTATATATCAGCGAATGTTTGGCGCGTGCTCCCTTTCATAGGTCCCTTAAAGAACCAAAAAAAAAACCTCTGAATTGAATACAGAAACCGGGCTCAAACAGGAGGTCCGAACCCTGTCATTTCAGGAACCCCTGAAGCGTAATCGAATAACAAAGAACCCCTTTTCTTCAATATTAGCCTTATAACTGGTTCTGAGGACAAAAGAGGGTGCCCCAAAATTTATATATGGTACACCTCCCCCTTTTTTTTACGCAACCTTTGATTCAGATAAAAAAAAGAAGAATGAAATAAAAATGTAATTTGCGGACCGCAGCCCCAACCCTTTTATTATTATTTTTTTTTTTTTTGAAGAAGGGGAGAGTGAACACGTGACAATGTGGTACCGACAAATAAGTAACTTACCACGCTGTTTGGGTCTCTACTGTCACTGACGTTATTTATATTCAGTTACATGCTATTTTCATTTATAACTTATTTGATGTATTTTTTTTAGTATTTATAATTAATTTGTTGTATATTTTAGTAGTTATGGTACATTTGATGTATTTTTTAGTATTTATAATTTAGAAACGGGGACCGATCGCCCATCGCGCTCCAAAGGAAGAGCAAAAATCTTAACAACCCCCCTTGATCGTGGGGTAATTTTTCTTCTCTCCCGTCCTCCTCACCCCCGTGAGGAGGACGTGTATCGTTGACAAGGTTTTGACGAGATCTTTTGTACATAAGTTTGTCTTTTTATAAAGATTTTATTTATTACATATATTTTCTTTAAATTGCATTTAATGGTCTTTTTACGAATTCAAATTTCATCGAAATAGTCCTATCGTTAAGTATCAACGCGTGTACACGTGACAAACACTTTTAAAAACCACATATACTTAAAACTAGGGGAGCTTAAAGCATGTAACTTGATAAAAAGTGTAAATTTATCACAATTGTACTTCTTTAATACTTTATATTCTTTGTAAGAAATAATCAAATGAAGTATAGTCGATATTTGGTCATATTGGGATTTAATTAGACCACTATTTTACTAACATGTAAATCAAATTTCATTGAAATCGGTTCGTGTTAATCCACATAAGTCATACTAAGGAAGATAAATAAGAAAAGTATAGAATTCTTTTTGCTGGGACTAATAGGGACGATTTTGACCCTAACCCAGTAACAGATAGACTTGAGTAGTGCGCAGATGATGAATTCTTGGCGATATGATACCCTCGACTGCATCCCATTAATGCATGATTAGTAAAATTACTCCACTGCTTCACTAGTCATAGTCACAAGTGTGCAAGGCAAATAAGGTCTAAGAATAACAACAGTCTCTAGACTCTTGAGCTTTATTATGCTCGAAATCTGCTTTTCCTCTGAAAAGAGAAAGCTAGGTAATTTGAAAGCGTGTTAATCCAAGAAAATAACGGATGCAATTTACAAAATCCTGAATATAACATTATTACCACCGAACAAAGCTTTTCCATTTTCTGATCCGACAATAAATATTATTAAATAGAGCAGGAACGAGTGCATTTCACTGTTGGCTTCTTAACATAAAGAACTTAGTTTTATTTTTTTTACCAATTTTATACCGATGAAAGCTAGAAACTGAAGACAAAAGGAAAAGCCAATAAATAAAGCATCCGTATATAAATTAAAAAGTAAAAGGAAAGGAGATAGAGAACTAAAAGTTGTAAAGAGTGGCCCATTACCTTTAAAGACTTTTTAGTCGGCCATTTTCTTTTCGATTAATCAAAGAGTCTTTTCACGATTTTAAACCAAAAGGGATATAGAGAGGGGTATCTTGAACAAATGCCAAACTCACTAACTCCCAATGGAAAAGAACAAAGACATCGGGACGGATAAACCAGGCCGAAAGAGACCTTCAATAATAAATTAGAGGATTTGTACGATAGGAATATAAAAACAAAGAAACAATATGATTGATTGTATTGCCTTGAGTGGAACTTGTAACTAGGTAAATATACATTCTACATGTTACAAACTCATCTAAAGCCGAGCCGTACTAAACTTGTAAATGTCAGTAGGTTAAATTCCACTTCTACTTGATTAAATTGGTAGCGTAGCAACACTCAATAATACCAAAAGAATGAAGTTGTCAACGAGATAGATATCGTATTCGCTCGTTTCTTTAATATTCTTGTCTAGATTTATAATTTCATTAGACAGATAACACATTAACATCGAGTACTCTAATACGTTAAAACAAGCCGAATAATATAACTTCAAGGAAATAAATAACACGACGCATGATTTCAAAAATAAATAAATTTCAACTTTTTTTTTGACGTTTTGGAAACTCAATGCCTTTTACATTAGGTTAGAAGTGTGAATGTGTGTAATAACTCAAAAAGTCGTTTCCTTTTACTTATATTACAAAAAGAATATTATCTCTATAACTGAATGACAATATTCCAATGTTATTCTTTAACTACATAGGTTTTTAACACTGACTAGGTTTTTACATTCCATTTAGGATATTGACATTTCAATTTAGAAGTTTTTTTTAATCTTATAGTTATGACCTCATGCAGTATTCTTAACACCATCTCTTGACTCATACCTTGTACATGGTTGTTCCATATTCAATTTTCGAGGATCTGAAAAGTAAACATATTATTTGAAGTTAGTTTTTCTTTCTTTTTTTTTCTTTATACATACCATAGGAAAAAAGAATACAAGAAAATATACATATTTGGTTCATTTGGTTTATAAATCAGTAAATGTCTAGACAAATGTTTCATTTTTTCTTGGCAAATGGTCAGATAAAACCAAATAATCATGGCTACCACCTTATAATAGAAAATATTATCTTCTCTACATTTAAACCTGGTGAAGTAAAATTTTGTGCCTTTTAACTGATTGAAATTCAGGAGCTAAATTTGTTTATTGTCAATCTATAATGGCAAATGTATAATACCCTATTGTACATGTATAATAGGGTTATCATTTAGAAATACATAAATCAATAATCAAATTCGAGAATATAATTAAACAAGCATAAAATACAGTTATAATTATATTGAATAAGATTTTATAGTATCATTAAAAAAAAAATAAAAATAAAAAATAAATATGACTCAGTAGGAATATTAGTAGTAGCATATTGTCATAAATCATAACTAAAATACATAAAATACTAACAGATTTCTACTGCACGTTAGTGCACTCACTGACTTTATTTGTAATTATAAATTTAACGTGACATTATATGTATTTTAGTTATGGTGTATGCCAATATTCTGATTAATTATACTAGTAAAATAGTGTTTGTTATTTACTGCCTTTATTTGCTTACTATCATTATTGATAAAGGTTTATTATTACCTAGTAACTTATTTACTTCCTTGTCATTTCAGATTCAGAATTAATAGATAATTTAAAACTTAGTAATACTAGATATCAATCTAGTATTACTAGAACAGTAGTTATACTAGATTGATGTAATAGGTCGACAGATATTCGTAAAAAGTAGTGATGCGACGGATACTATATATTCATTGATATTCTTCGCCTTATATTCCGTAAACCGTCCATTGTACGTAAAAAATTAATGAGACTTTTTTGCGGGAAATTTTGTTACCTTTAATTTTGATAACCACCTTTATTGGTGTCCGAGCCATAGGAAGCGAGATATTCTCAAAAAAAACCGAATTTGTTGACCTCTGCCCTTGAATATCTATTTAGCGCGACCACGATCTCGTTGCCGATTTTTAATATGTTCTTCATGATCCGACCAAAAAAAAAAAAATAAATAAATAAAAAAATAAATAAATTGAAGCTCAGATTTTGTGGAACAGAAAACCTAAAATGACTAGACTATTAAACATTTCGGGTTTCCTCACCCGTATATCTCTGCTTTCTCTTAAGATGGGCTTTTGCAATTTGAAACATAGATTAAGCTTAGGCAACTGCAAGAAATTAAGCCCATAATATTTAAGTTTTTTCAAAAGGGGAGAGTTTCAAAGTTCACATTAACTAACTGTCTTTTGACTTATCATCAAAATTATAAGTCACTTCCAGAAAAGCAAGAAACTTGAAATTTTCATTTTTTACCCCCTCCCCCTAAAAAAGAAAAATTAAAAATGGCCAATCTTTTCTTTTTTAGGTAAATCTCTCCCCGAGGGGCGTGTCTGTTTTATGCCTCTTTCAGACACTGGCCAAGGGTTAATCATTAAAAATAAAGGAGCTGTGTTGCTCATTAATGAATAGGAATGAAGCGATATATTATGGACTAAAGAAAGATCAGACTTTCCCACAATGTTATGTATATTTGTTATTCATATGTATGTTACAAATATAGATGGCACTATTTTTGATAGGCTGCATTTTTTTGTGGGGGGGGGGGGGTTGTTTTTATTGTTTTTTTTTTTTTTTACAGTTAACAGTTCAATTTGCTTTTTACTTTCTCATATAAAGAGAAAGTTTTGTGATGGCGCGAAAATTCGATTTTGAGATTTTGATGGATTTACACGTTTTGAGGTCCCCTGAATCCAAAAAAGTGGTTTTTAAAAAATGTCTGTCTGTCTGTCGTCTGTGCAGACGCCTGGAGCCTAAACTACTGAGCCGGTTTTGACGAAATTTGGCGAAATCGAGAAATGAATTTTAGCTCCAAATTTGGGGGCGCTACCCCCCCCCCCCCCCCAAAAAAAAACTCTGAAAAAACATGAAAAAAAAAATTTCTCAAAAACGGTTCAACGACGATTTTGATTAAAAAAATTCTAAAATGTAGTCCATTTGAATACGAATTTAACGATATAAGTCGTTTTCCCGGGAAATATCTAGTTCCTGAGAGAAAAGCTTAAAACGCGGACGGAGAGAGCCCGGGTTTGATTCCCCGCCCAGGAAAAGTTATTTTTATGATAAATTTTGATGAAATGTTTAATAATATTTAAATGTACATTTGAAAACTAATAAATGGAAACACTGGGATAAGTAATTATAAACTCGTATATGAGAAAGTTTGTCTGAGTTGTCTCGGACCGATTTTTTAGTTTTACTGCTACTGTGCCACTAAATCTCTAATAACTAAATCAATTAATTATTAATTTTCAATGAGTTATTAATATGAACATATTGTCCAAAATCGCGGAATAAACAATTATCTTAATACAAAAAAGTTTTAGTGCCATTGTTTTAAGTTTCAACTTTTTACCTTAAAGCGACGGACGGACAGACAAATCACCCTCGGCATAAGAGTTTCGAGAAGGTTCTAAAAACGCTAAATATGGTATAAATGGTAGACATTTTAAGTTGTTTCAAATTAAAAACGATTTTTATTTCTACTTGCATATAGTTAAAGATTTGTTGTTTGGTATATCTTGAATCATAATAGGTTTTAATAATAGGTATTATAATAAGTTTAATATGAATGAGATGAGACTAAATAAAAGATATGTGTGTTAGAACTTACACCAGTAGGAGTGTAATTATGAATGACAGATGTAGGTTTTCCCTCAGTGTTCATTTCTATTATAACTAAAAGATATACTGTAGATAAGGTTACCTTTTTTTCGTTTGGTTCGAGTCAGTATTTTGGACAATCTTTCCCCTCAAAAAACTGACCGGAACAGATGGCTTGGGACTTAATAGCCCAAGATCAGCTGTTACACCGCGGGAAAAACCACAGTAATTAAATATTGAAAAAAAATGGGAGTTTGTACCAAATAAAAATCATTCCATGTTCGATGTTCTCCTTTTATTATAAAGGCACAGGTGGCATTTAATTTTAGTTTCATGTACAGTACAAATACCTGAGAAAGAGAAAAAAGTAAAAAGAAAGGGGAAATGCAGGACAAAAGGATTTAGGTTCGTTGTATGTGAACACGTTTTGTTTACGCTTGTCTAGCATGTTTTATTCTTATTTTTATTACTTAATGAGAAATTAATATTTAAAAATGCTTTGAGGCTAATAACATACCGTTTAGCGTCAAGGAAACCAAATATATCTTATGGCATATTATAGTGCAGCAAAGTATTGATTATAATAAATATCTAATAACCAGCATATGTCATGATTTCCGAACTAAGAATTTCAAAGGAATAACACAAATTGTGTCTCTACGTAAATCCAAACTGGTTTAAACAAAGCAGTTTTCAGCCTTCATAAGGCCATCATCAGTGCCGATTGAGGAAGAAAAGAGACATGAAAAAATGACGCTCCTATATCTAACAAGAATTTCAAGGTTTTTTACAAATATATTTGTATTTGCTAAATAATAAAGAACCGATTATCTATGTTAATTAACAGTTATTTTAATTAACAGTTATTTATTACTTAATTTTTAAGTAATAAAAAATTAATCTACATGATCATTAAGAAAAAAAAAAATCCTTGCGTCCTATTACTGGCAAATACTCACATGAGGTCGTAGCTATTTCGATTCTTAGTTGAATCATATTTATATTTAATGCAATATTATTTTTTCAAAGAAGTTTGCAATTAATTTGGAACGAGCAAATGCTAATTTTGGGATTCCTTCCAAATGCCATCTAAATTTCATCAAAATAGGATTAACTTGGTGCATAGGCTTCCGCGGGTAGACTCGTAATAAACAGCTTGGTTTAGCGTACGCGTTGGTTTACGTACGTAGCTTGGTAACGTCGGACTTCTTCCCCTTCGTGACGCGGATTTCATCGGAAAACCAAGCTGTTTAAAATAGGATTAGCAGATTTTTTTAGTTATTGTGCGTTTGCAAAAATGCTAATCGACAGATACGAGCCAAAAATATTCCCTGGTGTCTGAAACGGATGTCTTTTTTAGGAATTGCTGAATTCTGAGACAAAAAATTATTTTGCTCTTCAGAATGAACATAATGCTTTTGTTATCTTGGGAGCAAAACATCTACAAAATAAAGTAATGCTGGTTTTATCTCCATCAGGGTCAGAAAATGTAAAAATTGGGAAAAGTCAAACTTTAGTTACTCATTGCTGCATCTATTATAAATGAGCAGCTCAACTGCTCATGGCAGCTCATTAGCAGCTCAACTGCTCATGGCTTTATACAGGTGTGTACTTTTAGCGGAGAATTGTATTTCTTTATTTTCTTTAGTCTCTTACTTGAAGGGCTTATCCAGCACTTATCCGGCACTAATGATTAACGAGAGGTCGAAAGCAGTGTATAATATTGAAATTAAACTATTGAAGTAGCATTATTTTTCTGTCTGAAATATGCGTCCTAATCTAATCAGTTATATTTAGTTTTATTTAAAATTATGTTGTGATCAGACACTAGAGTGATCAGAAAAAGGGCAAATAATATTTTGCTCTTTTTTAAAAATATTTACTAAAAGTGAATTATAAATTATATGAATATAAAGAGAAAGTTGTATAAATAAGCATTCGGCGGAGTCAAAATAAAAATAATATAAACAATTTCTCAAATTAACCTGTTCTACAACTTTATCCTTTAAATTTACGCAACGAAATATTTGTTTACAAAATGTTAATCAATTTTACTCTTGTATATTTTTCCGACACTTAATAAACATAATATGCTATTATTATATTCATCGTAGACTGTGAGTTCTAAAAATTTCTCGAAATCGCTGAATTCAAAGTTCACAGTATTTCAACGAGGATGATTTATATAATACATAATATTGTTAATTTATGCTTTATGAGTATTTCTATAATAAATTCTTAGTTGTATAATGATAACAAAATATAAAACGTAAATCATACAATCACAATATGAACTTTTTGTCTTGGGTGGAAGGTCAGATATTTGTGATCATAAGTTATTCTTACTTTCAACTTTTGTAAGATTCGAAATGTTTAGTTGTTGATTTATTCTTAATTTTCTCGCATTCTTATTTGTTGTTGCTTTACGTCCCGACAACAACAATTCATGACGGGAGGATAATCATTCGATTTACATCTATTCGATTTAACCACAAATTACGAATAAATCTCACATTTGAGGGTTACGAGCTCTAATTATTCTTGGAGAACTTAGCTTTCTCTAACAAACTGATTTCTAAGGTATAAATATACCTTTTCTGATAAAAGTTCAAAAACTAAAAGACAATGATCAGTATGTCACAGATAGTTTAGTACTCTAAGTATAATTTATTTTTGTGTATATTCCTAACAATTTCAATTGGTCCTTTTAAGACTGATATCAACGTTTTGAAGTTAACAAAATGTGTTATCTTCTTATATTAATAATTTAAATTGGGGTCCTTGGTGGTTTTTGCTATTATTCATTTTTTGGAAGCAGGAGATTCAAATTCGATGTCCGATTCTTACCACTTCAGCGTTTACCTCAAGTCTCAATGTAATTCGGTAGCTCCTTGGGTAAAGTGGCGTCCATTTGGTTACAAACATATTATATAGTAGTATAAGCCCTTTGGCAGACCTAAGGGCATAAGCCCTTCACGAGCTGTTGCACCACTGATTATATTAATTATTGATAGCTCTTTTGGACTCGCAATAAATATATTTGACAATGATGCCAATGTGGCCTTAGCCTCTTGAATACACGTTTACCCTGATTTATTCTTTTTTTTAGTCAGATGTTTGTCTAAAGGGTTTTTATGTACAAATGAGTTGTCGGCTCTTAGTACCCCCTAGTGCCGGATGCTTGGGATGTACGTTGTAGGCTGTAGACATTAGGGAAGGACGTACGCCTGTCAGCTTGCCGCTAATGAGTCGGAGACCTCGGTCCAGCCCTGTGTGTTCCGGACAGGAACCCTTTGTCACCAATTAAATTTGTAGAGCTGGACACACAGGGCCAGACATAGGGGAAGAGAAGGGGGACAGGCAAGGGTAAAGCTCGGCGAACATGCGTACAAGGGAACAAAACATTGTGTTGTGTAAGGCAACCTAACGGGGATTTTCACTTTAGAGTTTTAAATCTGATTCGCCCTTGACAAAGTAAATAAGCAAACCAACCTCAACTCCTAATAAGAACAGTAAAAATCAACCTGAATAATTTATTCTTGTCGTCACCTTTTTTTTTCTAAAACAAACGTCTGGCCAATTAAAAAAGACTAATTGGACCAGCAACTCGTTATTTAGTGAATTCTTGGGTCAAGTCTAAAATCGTTAGTAATTCGAGCCGTATTTAAATGTAAGATTTATCTCTCCGTTTTAAAGATCAAATGTTCCAATACATCACAGTGGTTGTGTTACTCCAAGCCGAAGAAGCCTTCTCTACAGGCTAAGAAGAAGAATAAGATTAGTTCTAATGAGAACAATAATTGTCATTTAGGATAGTAAGAATGATTAGCACTAGCAATTTAGTTTATAGTAATAACTGGCCTGTAAAGAACAGTCAAGAAATGCTACACCGTAAATTTCCTTCTAATAATATTTATTTATTATAAGCATTCTTGCTTCTGCTTGTGTATGCAGTAAATCGATAATCAATGCTTCTTCTGATCCGGTTTCCGGTTTAGGTTAAATATTCGAAGCCCTACTGTATTCAAGTAGTGTTGATATTTAATTTAAGTATTTACCTACTTTAATATCAACATTATTTCTGTATACAACATATATTCAAAACAATTTAAAGTATATACGTTTATAGTATAGTAGTAATAAAATTAATTTTAGAAATAATTCTTTCTTAGGTGACTCTAAGAAATATAAAAACTAAATATATCTTTTAGTCCAGTCATTTTAGATTTTCTGCTCCGAACTAATCGGAGCCAATTTTTTTTTTTTTTTCGTAGATCGCTTCATTTTGACGTTCTGAAGAACATATCCAAAATCGGCAACGAGATCGTTGTCGCGTTAAAAGATATTCAAGGGCAAAGGTCAACAAATTCTGTTAATTGCGAATATCTCGCTTCCTATGGCTCGGGCACCAATCAAAATGTTTGTCAAAATTAAAGTTAACAGAATTTTCCACAAAAAAAATGTTCTATTCAATTTTTACGTACAATGGATGGTGTACGGACTATAGGGCGAAGAAAATCTATGAATATTTAGTATTCGTCGCCGCACCACTTTTTACGTATTTTTACAAATATCTCGCTTTCTATGGCTCGGACACAAATTAAGGTGATATCAAAAAGCAAGATTATTAAATTTTCCACAAAAAAGGTCTCATTTATTTTTTAGGTACAACGAACGGTTTAGCAAAGATCTAGTTTATTATAACTTGCATAGTGTTTGTTTTTGCACGACTTTTTTCGTATTTTGGTGAATATCTCTTTTCCTGTGGCCCGTATACCAATTGAGGATCAAATCAAAATTAAATAATATAAAATTTAACACAAGAAACGTCATGTTCATTTTTTACGTACAACGAACCGTTTATGTAATAAAGTGCTCCGAAGTTTCTGCAAAATGCGTATTAACGACCAATAAGTTTGGTTTTTCCTCGAGTATGTTTCACGGTGGATTGACCGCCAACGTGAATTGACAATTGTCGTTATTTTCTATGCAATACGATCTCGTTGCCGATTTTGGTTATGTTCTTCAGAACGTCAAAATGAAGCGTTCTACAAAAAAAAAATTTGGCTCCGATTTTTTCGGAACAGAAAGCATATTTTTGACTAAAATAACTGGACTATTTAGCCATTAGTAGACCTTAAGAAATATTTTTTCGATTCTCCATCTTGATTTAAGATAGCAGCTATTTATATCAAAAATTTGTTATGAAGACATCGAAATATCTGTGTGTGGCGATGAAATATTCTCGCTATAAGCAAAAGAAGTTTAATTTTTATTGACGGCAGTTTAAAAACTTACCAAATTAAATTAAAAAAAATAAATAAAAAAAAAAAAAAAAACTGCAGTGAATAACATGATTCTAACTAATAAAAGAATATATAAAATTATTTAAATATATTCAAATATAAAAGAAGTGGAAGATGCTCTTAATTCCTTATCTTACCCTAAACCCTTAATGGCTCACATTAAATAAAAAAATATATAAAAGGGACAAATATTAAAAACTTATATTTAAAAATGTATACTATAACATTCAAGTAGCAAGCATAAGTCATTTTTTAACTGACGCAAAAGTACTATAAAATGCAAAATTTGTAGTTAAGATATAACATCTCTGTGCTTAAAATATTCCTAATATAGTTTTTCTGACATTTAAAATCAATGGGTATTTGAATAAATCAACAAAATTTAAATTCACATCTAAATGTATACTATCTAACTAAGACAGACATTACTTATCGTTACATAATTTAACAAAAAAAATAAAAAAATAAAATAAATTAAATTAAAATTAAAATAAACAAATAAAAAAAGAAGAGAAAGAAAGTTATTTATTGCAAATCTTCGTGTAATAAATAAGCAAAGCATAGTATAATGTACTCCACTGGATTCGTATTTTGTATAATTTTTTCTTTGAAAAAAAAAAACAACAATAATAATAATAAAAGAAAAAAATTAAAAGTTGTCTGAATAGAAAGTTCGTTTTCATTTCGATGTAAGAATAAGAGAGAACCAAAGAAAAAGAAAGAAAGAAAGAATAATAAGCCTTTTTTTCTAAATCCTATTTCCACACATTACATAATGCTCATCTTAAAAATAGGGATAAGTCCCATTGTAGGAAGACAAAAAGCTTTAAAATATTTCTCTTTAAATAGACTAAGAAGACAGAAAGATACTATCTAATTATCCAAAGGCCTTTTGGTAGATGTCCAAATTAGAATATATATATATATATATATATATATATATATATATATATATATATATATATATATATATATATATATATATATATATATATAATCCTTGTATGATGTAATAATAATTATGTTTCTTTTTTTTCATATATATATATATATTATATCTAGAGCTTAAGCCCTTAATGCTTTCTTGTCTTATTTCCCTTAAGATTATTATGTCATTATAAATGATTTAAAGACTTCTCTTTGCCTTCATCTTACTTATTAAATAAGCATTTTGAGTTTCTGACTTAAGAAGAATCATCAGTATTATATTTTACCTGTTGTATATGTTTGTTGTTATATGTTATGCATGTTTTTGTTTTGTGAAAGGAAACACAATTATGTAATTGTTTCTTTTCTAGAGAAGCATTCATTAAAATGTGAAATAGAATTAAGTTTAATTTATTGTTTTTTTTAAAAAAGTTAGTCTTACCATTTAAAAAGTTTTTTTTTTTGTGTGTATACGTTTGACTAAATTTATAAATAGCATCGTCTATGGATCAATATACAAATTTAATAGCCTTCTTTATTTGTAATATATAAAAATAAATTTTTGTCTGTACATCAGTCAGAATTTCCAATTTTTTTTAATCATTTTTTGTTTCATTCTTTTTTATTTATTTCAGCATAAACTTTTTTCCTGACTGTATAGGCTCAGCCAAAGATTTGGCGGTCATTTAAAAAATAATTTTACTTTTTTACTCTTTTACCATTTATTATAAGATAGAGTAAAATTGACGTCTGGTTTATGCATATTTATTGTCCAAACGCAATAAAACTAATCCGAATTGTCCAACCCAATCCGGTCCCAATGTAAAACATTTGTAAGATTTTTTGGGGTGAACATTTTTTCTCACAAAATATGTGACTTATGGAATATTCGTTAAGAATCGTTTTGTTTTTTGACAAATAATAACTATGATTTTTGCTTCCGAGTTTACCAAAGGTAACGGAAGCTATGTGATTATTCTGATTAACGAAATTTTTTTATGTCTCCAATTTCAAAAATTTCAAGTTAGAAATCCGTTTTAGACATCAGGGAACATCTTTTGTTCCGCGTCTGTTCGTCGGTTTGTCCCTCAATTTTTGCGAACCAACATATCTAAAAGAAACTACACTCATCCGATTTTAATGGTAGGTCATTCGCCCTTTGTTGGTCCCATAAATGTTTATCATTCTGCGCCTATTTGTTTCTCTTACACATGCACAAATACATACATTTATTGACACTTATATCTTTAAAAGATACGATGTGATTTTTTCTGCCCCAGATTGATTTCATCTATCTGCGCTTTTTAAATTATGCTAAATTGGTACTTTTAAGTACAAAAATCGAAACAATTATGACAGTTTAAACATGGGGGGGGGGGGGGGGGTGGAATTAAATTATTTGACAATGATATAAATCGCAAAAGCATAAACTGAATAGGGTATACGAAATAGGAAGCGAGGAAGCTATGTGGCACACTAATTAGTAGACTATTTTAATAGCTTTTTATTCGTTGATATCTTAAAAAAATCACAGGGAAGTACTTGCGTCCAAGTACTTTTTAGGGTTTTGTAGATGATTAACTATACCCGTTATGAAATAATGCTTTTTTTTTCTTCGATCTCAAGGCTCTGGGTTCGATCCCCCGGGGGGTTACAATGTTTTTCATCAGTAATAACGACTAGATAAATTAAATTTGTTCAGAACATTTTCATCGCTCCACCATAAGGTATAGCCATGAATTATTTAGAAATTTTAGGACCAGCCGTTATATAGTGTTGGGGGGGGAATGTTTTTTGGGGTATATTTTGACTTATAAAACCAATAAAGAATGAAAAATTTAAAAAAAAATATATATATATATTTGTATCCTACACTTCAGCAGCTTTCATTTGATACCCCACTCAAAATTTTAAAAAAATAAAATTTTGGGCGCACTTCAAATTTTTGCGCCCACCATTGGCAATTTTTGAAAATTTGGTATGCCCTCCCGGAATTTTCATCGCCCCTCAATAAGGCATTAGCATGATATATTTCGAAATTTTAGGACCAGCCGCTATGTAGCGGCTGGTTGGGAGGGGGGATATTTTTGGGTATACATATTTTGATTTTTTTACCCAACAAGAAATGAAAAATTTAAAAAAGCATATATATATATATATATATATGCGTCCTACTCTTCAGCAGCTTTCATTAAATACCCCACTCGAAAATTAAAAAAATATATAAATTTTTAAGTTTACCCCAATTTTTGCGAATTGCGCATGCGCATATTAAATTTTTAACTTCTGTATATTTTTCCTGTGGTTGGGTCAAAAAGTTACACCAGTGTTTCAAATTTCATCACTTTAGCTTAAACGGTTCGGGCCTTATGAACCAAAGAGCGACGGACGGACGGACACATCACCCTCGGTATAAGTGTTTTGAGAAGTATCTACAAAACCCTAAAAAGGATGGGTGTGACACGAAAAACGCCATTTTCAACATCACAGGCACATGGCAAATGATGGATTGGTACAAAATACTTAAGCAAATGCATATTTGTACTCAAAGCGACCTCCTCTTTTCTTTAACACCCCCACATGACCCACGTTTCAACTAAAATAACATTTCAACCCCTGGTTTTTAAGACTTGATATTTTGGGGCTTCCCTGTATTTTTTCCAAAGCTCGGCCCAAACCTTTGGACCTAGAAGTTGAAATTTTGTAAGACGTATTATTAAGAAGTGATTTTGACAGATTCAACTCTTAAGGGAATTTCGCGTTTCTCTAATTTGTCTTGCAAACATTTGTAGTGTAGTGGCGTTAAAAAGAAATAAAAAACTATTTGTTCCAGAACTCTTATGATTCGTATATTAATGTATGTAAAAAATAAATGAAAAAAACCCAAAAAACAGAATCTTTCATTCTACTTGGAATAAATTCGCTTCTTTGCATTTTGCTTCCGAGCTTACCGAAGGCAACGGAAGCATTGTGTTCACTTTTGGGAACGAAAAAAATGTATGTCAACCGATTTTGATGAAATTTGGTAGATATGTTCAATTTACCAATGCCAAGGACGAGTTCGTTGGACAACGTTATCCGCCCTGGCGTAACCGTGAACTTCAAATTTAAAATAGGAATTTTAGGTCGGGGGAAAAATCTAACTTCATCTATTCAATGAGACAAACATTTTTTTAATACAATTTTTTAGCAAAACAAACAACGACACCGCTATGAACTGTAAAAGATCGCTAGTTTTTACACTATAAACAATATAAATATAATGTAATATAACAATAATGTTAATGTTAATATAAAAAAAGAAAAGTACATGATAGAATGCGAGGAAGATATGAGCCACAGTAATTGGCTGTCTATTTTTTCCTTTTGAGCTTTTAATCAAATTTCTAATTAAAGCTTGAACATTTATTTAGCTTTTTTATGCTATTAATTAATATTTTATTTTTTTATCATTACATATTAAAAATTCTCTCTTTAGCAGACTTGTATCAAGTTTTTGATATCTTTCTGTTCTGGATAATATGGGTTAGAAACTATGCTATGTTATAATATGCAATACGATAAATTTCCCTTTGAGTAAGCTCCTGCTTGATCTCCACAGTCTAAAAACGTAGCAATATTTTATACTGGAGGTACATATACCTAAATATAAGAGAAAAGCAGCGGATTTCTGTTCTAATATTAATAATCTCATTTATTATTAATTTCAACAGGCTATATCTCGGAAGTAATATTAGTCATTATAACTCCAACTTTACTGTACTGCCGTATTGTACAATTGGTATTCTGTCTTGTCTTAATCTTTCCAGTCCGTACAATTCAGGGATAAAAAGGAATATAACATCAACTTTATCACAATTTCTACGATATTCAGATGTTGGAAATACCTTTACATACAGGTAGGAGAAGTACATAAACACATTATACCGAAGCGGGAGTCCCTTTGTAATGCGGGAGTTGGGTGCCCTTAAAGGACTGAGTGAAGGGGTTCTATTGTCATGGGTTCCGTCGGGAAGGTCCAGGTCCTAACCTCCTTGATATATGTTATATTATGCATTGGAAAAGGTGGTGACCCTTCACTGTGTATATGGGTAAAGGATGGAGAGGTAGAATTACATTTCCAGTCCTTCTCCGTTAAAACAAGCTTCCTCCGGACTACCCTCAAAATATTCAAACCTCCCTGAGAAGGAAGGGCGAAGGGAGAATTTAAATTGATAATAGGAAAGGGTGGGATGTCGGGGTCAGTTTGGGACGGTATGGAAATTCCCTTAAAAGGAGGGCCTAGAGTCTACCCTTGGTTTTATAGGGTCTTGTCCTGTTTTTCAGGGCTAAAGGCAGCTCCGTTATGACTCCTTTTTAGCTATTTTATTTTTGGAGGGGGCTAAAATCTCCCTGTTTTTAAATCTCGGAGCCTGGAGAACTCCCAGAGTAATATAAACCCCTCTCTGGTAAATTCCGTCCCTCCGAGACTTAGTTATTACCCGAAAATTATTCATGAGTTTTCTTCTTCCAAAAAGTTGTTATATAAGGGTTCAAATATAAATATAACGTTCTTCATTACATAACTCGGTCTTTTTTTTTTAACATTTTATAAATTAATGAATTGTTTATGAGCATCGCAATAGCTGGTTAGATGATTCACTCTGAAAAGATTAATTTCTCTTCATATAAACAATTTACATATTATGTATATGAATGAAACCGTATACAAATAGACATTTCTATTTTAAATGAACGTGACCAAATCCGTTTAAACTTATTTCTAGCAATTCATGTGCGGGTTAGAACTTGGGGTGTCTTCGGGGGTGGCAGTTTTGCATTTAACTAACAGGCAGTAAATTTTTGGTGAATTATTATTTGCCTATCCTTCATTATAACAAGGAAAAATTATATTCTAATTTCATCCTTTCATTGTGCGAACTATTAATTACAATTTTTTTTCTTATTTTCTTTGGCATTTTTGAAGTGTATACATTAACTATCATACTAAATTTATTCATTTTTAATGGGCAAACACAGTGTTTCATATTTTTAAGAAATAGAAAGGGATATCAATTCTAAATCATAAACCAAACAGATTATGATAAAATTTTAAATTTAATTAAGTAATTAGTTACAATATTATTATTCTTCTTTTTTGTCGAAGGACTAAGAGAGACTTTTAAATGTATTACTTGGTTTAAATAGAATATATTCTTAGATAATTTAATTAATTTTAAGTATCTAATTTGGTTGTTACTAATTAAATATTCTAATTTATAATTTAATTACTGAATGAAGACAATAAGTTCCAATAGTCCTTAACACCTATTATATACTATAATTTATTTACACTTTACTCATCTACTTGATGTCATTATCAGGGTTAAATATGTTGTTACCTCTGGGATTCGGACTCTCAAATAATATTATGACGGTGCTTAGACCTCGCTGTTACTATTTTATGTACTTAAACTATTAAATTAAGCTGCATCTGAGATGTTATGAATCCTGATAGTTTTAATATTCTAAAATGATCATCAAATCTCGCTTCTTCTTCTTGCTTTTAATGTGAGTTATTAGCAACTGTTATTAACCAATTAGTTGCTAATGACTGAAATAATATGAAATCCCAAGATGTCCTATTTTGGGTTTTAAACATCAAAATTCAAATTAAATGAGACGCTGTTGCATTCAAAACATCTAGGTTTATTACTATACTCTGTACTATACTTTTTACTTCTTTTTATCCATGTTCCCCATAATTACATATAACTGCGAAATATATTTAGCATTAGATTTTATCTGGCATAACCTGTACATTATAATTTATTTCCACTAGAAATTGGAGGAGAAAAGAAATTGTAAGATTGCTGGGGTGATGCTTTTAGCCCCTTGCAGCTAATTCTTAGCAGCCGGTAAAAATAAAGAAAAGAGGGCGGCAAGGATGGACTGTATTTAGTTTAAAAGTATAATATAATAATTTAAGATAGAGCGCCCCGTAAAATAAATCTAAAATTTAGCAATAAAAGTTCATACCTATGTAGTGAGTCCCACCGGCTTGACGTCGAAGAAAAACGGAGATACTTTAAACAGGAACGAAGACCCCGGCCGGGGTGAAGACGTAGTTATAAATTATCAAAAATTGGCGTTTTTTACAAAGTAGCTGTCATACTAAAAGCGGTGTGGCGGTGGATCTATGTGGCGGAGGGCTTCCTTTCAGACGTCCTGGCGGGTGGAGACTGGACGCTGGAGCGGGAAAGGAAGCCTCTTAACCTAGCTAGACCTGGCAACACTGGCCGCTAGGAGGGGGGGGCGAGGCGGCCCCAAAGCTAAATGAAGATTTACTTACCGGGGGCTATAGAGATAAGAAATTTAAAAATATAAAATATTGATTAAGATAAAAAATAAAAGATAGAATCCATCATTCACGCCCCCTTGAAGTTCCACAGGACTTCAACAGAGCAAAAAGAAATAAAAGAAAAATCCTGACCTATTCCTAAGCCCTGCAGCAGAAAGGATCTAACCATCAAAAAGAAAAACAAATTCTTACAAAGGCGGGAAGCTGATACTTCAGCAAAAAAAATTTTAAACTTTAAATAAACCAAAAAATAAAAAGGTCTCGAGAAAAAATAAAGAAATAAAAAAAATGACGCTTTATGGAAATGGCAGAGGAGCTAGTTTGCGGGTTGGACGCCTATAAACACCCGACTGGGTTTTAACAGTAACAGCTCGGACGATTCCATCGTTTCCTGGGTGGACCTGGGTTACACGGCCGAGAGGGTATGATAACGGAGGAGAGCCGTCCTCTTTAAGCCAAACGAGCTGCCCTTCTACGATGTTGGTGGCGGGATTAAACCATTTGGCTTTTTGCTGAAGTGTATGCAAATACTCTCTTTCCCAACGCCGCCAAAGACATTGGTTGATTTGGGATATCATCTCCCAGCGACGTAGGCGACCAACCGGAACGTCTTCCAAAACTTCCTCAGGAGGAGCTTCTATCATGTTGCCGATTAGAAAGTGACCAGGAGTTAAACAAGCCAACTCGTCAGGAGAGCTGGACATTGCGGATAACGGGCGAGAATTTAAAATAGCTTCAGTGCGGGCGGTGATAGTCGAAAATTCCTCAAAAGTTAGTGTTTGGTTACCAATTACACGGATCAGATGGTATTTTACATTTTTTATGTTGGATTCCATTAAACCAGTCATAAAAGGGGCTCTAGGGACGTTAAAAGAAAATTTGATACCGCGGGAGTTAAAATAGGTTTCAAGAATAGGATTTGAATTTGAGGCTTGTAAAAAATTATAAATTTCATTTAAAAGGCGAGCAGCACCTTTAAAGTTAGTCGCCTGATCACTATAGATAGTGGCAGGAAGACCGCGACGAGCCGTAAAACGATGGACAGCCGCAATGAAACATTCAGAACTTAAACTTGTGAGGACTTCAATGTGAGCAGCTTTAACCGCAAAGCACATAAATAAAGCAAAATAAGCCTTGTAAGTGCGGGCGTTTCGGCGGTTACTTTCTTTCAGTGTATACGGACCGGCTAAGTCAACTCCACAGTTTAAAAAGGGCCGAGAAGGGGTAACTCTCGTAGGTGGAAGATTTCCCATTGGAGGGGATGCGGGTGTACTTCTTAGCTTAGCACAGGTGATACACTTGCGGAGGATTTGGCGGATAATGCTGCGGCAATTGACGATCCAATATTTTTGGGTAAGTAAATTTTGAAGAGTTTTTGGGCCAACATGACAATAAACAATGTGGTAGTAGGTAATGATTAAATTTGTTAAGAAGCTTTTATTAAATAATAAAATAGGATGCCTAGCCTCAAATGGTAGATTACTATTTTTTAAACGACCTCCTACTCTTATAAGACCTTCATGGTCGAGAAATGGTGATAGGCTTTGGATGGGAGACGAGCAAGGTTTATTAGATAAGAGACAGGAAAATTCTGCTGGGAAGTTATATTTCTGGTCATTTCTAATGCAAAAGTTTAAAGATTGATTTAATTCACTAATAGAAAGCGGACCTATTAGAGGTTGGTTTGAATGGCGACAATTATGAGCGAATCTTAAGATGTAAGCGGTAACACGTTGAAGAGTGGATAATTTAGAAAATTTATTTAACCAAAAAGGGGTAGGTTCTTCAACAGTGGTGTTTAGAACCGTTTGATGGTCTACCTTCATCTCAGGTAATTCATCGGCAGACATTAAAACAAAATCATTTATAGGCCAATCACAAGGTGGATTTAAGGCCCATGCGGGTCCTTCGAACCAAGATGAACGAGTTAACAATTCTTTAGGCGTAAGGCCTCTTGAAGCGGGATCACTAATATTATTCTCAGATGAAATGTGGTGCCATTGGTTTATTTTGGTATGCTCTAAAATTGCGGTAATGCGGTTTGAAACAAATAACTTTAAAAGATGTGGGGGTTTTTTAATCCAGGATAACACTATGGTGGAGTCAGAAAATAACATGGTTGTGTAATTAGAAATAGGTAAGTTTTCCATAAAAGGTTGAACAGATTTTATAAGGTTAGACAACAGCAGGGCCCCAGTGAGCTCAAGGCGAGGTATGGTTTGACCTTTTGAGGGAGCGACTTTGGTTTTGGAGCGAAGAAGAAAGATTTTTACGGTTTGATCTAAGTATTGTACACGGAGATATAGTACCGCTCCACTCCCCAGGAGCGAACCGTCGCTGAAGCCTAACAAATGGCAGGATTTGGGCGTAGAAGGAAATAAACAACGAGGAATTCTTAAATTCTTTAAAGCGGGTAATTCCGCAATACATTGATGCCATGCGGTATGAATACTAGAAGGAATTTCCTGGTCCCATTCAACGTTAGACAACCAAATATTTTTTAGGATACATTTAAATAGAAATATAGTAGGAGCGGTAAAACCTAGCGGATCATATATTCTAGCTATCGCACTGAGCACTTTACGTTTGGTATAGTTACAATCTGTAGGCGGGGGATCCAGAGAAAAGAAAAATTCGTCAGAGTTGGGGTCCCAACCTAAACCTAATACTTTTATATTATGATCTTCTGAGTTACGAATTATTAAAGAGCCTGAGGTATCTGCAGTTTGCAACGAGGCTAAAAACTCTGGGGAATTGCTTAACCATTTGTTCAAGGGAAAACATCCAGCGGCTAACAAACTTGATAACTGACGCTTAACTTCTAATAATTCCTCTAGGGTGTCGGCTCCTACGAGGTAATCGTCAACAACCGAAGAGTGTAATATAACAAAACAGGCAAGCGGATATTGGTTGCCCTCGTCTTTAGCAAGTTGTCTTAAAACCCGGTGAGCTAGGTAGGATGAAGGTGATAGCCCATATGTAACAGTTTTTAATTCGTATTCAACCAAAGGATCTTCAGAGTGTTCCCTAAAAAATATATGTGTAAATAAAGTGTGATCATTATGTAAAAGCGTTTGTCGGTACATCTTGGAAATGTCGCAACAGAATACCAATTTGCGGATACGAAAAATTGATAAAACGTCAGGCACATCATTTTGCAGTTTAGCGCCAGGGAGTAACACATCATTTAAAGATTTATCAGAGGTTTTGGCGGAAGCATCAAATACAACTCTATGCGGTGTGGTCAAAGAATTCGGATTGTGGACACAAAAATAAGGAATAAAATATTTTCCGGGGCGGGTGGCTTCTTGCATGTGACCTAACTGAATATACTCCTTCATGAATTCCACACAATATTGTTTTAGAGCCTGATTTTTGTGGAACCTAGATTCTAGGGAATAAAACCTTCGAAGTGCGACATCCCTTGATTGCGGGAAATTCAATGAGTCAGGATCGCATCTGAAAGGCAGTTCAACCACGTATCGGCCTTCAGGAGTACGCCGGTGCGAAGATACAAAATGTTTTTCACAATATTCCTCTAAAGGATCGACGGCAGGGGCTGATGACACACTTTCAACTTCCCAGAACTGCTCGACTAATCTATGTAAAACATTATCAGAATTTAGAGAGGCATTGTTAGGCGGATAGGTAACTAATGAAGTAATATTGGATGGTGAAGGAGCGACATTACTTAGTTCAACGGGAAGTGTTCCAATAATAACATGCCCAAAAACAGTAGAGATCACACCTATCTCACTGCAATGGGGTGGAACGGCATTAGAAGATAAAATTTGCGGTAAGATGTCACATCCGATTAACATATCAATGTTTTGAGCTTTGTAGAACTCAGGGTCAGCTAATTGAAGACCACTTACGAAGCGCTTAACGGAGATAGGTAAATCAACGTGTGGAACGTTAGGTAAAATGTTATCAATAACAAGAGCGTGTGCCTTAACTTGCGGATGATTCAAATGTAATGGTCGTAGAATACACTCAACCGTGCCGGTGCTTGAGCCGACAGGGTTGTTAGATAACCCAGAAAATTGTTGAGAACAAGCGCTAATAGGTAACCTAAGTTTTGCGACTAAGCTACTGGTAATGAAACTGGCGGTGGAAGCACAATCTATTAAAAGTCGAACCTTAATGTAAGAATTCGACTGGGTTTTAATTAAAGCCCTGGCGGTACCTAATAAAACAATATTGTGGCGGGTAGACTGGGCGGGACAGGTGGCTAAAGTTGTGGTGGTAATATTATTTCCAGAACTGGAGGGTTTTGCGCAGACAGAGGTTTCCTGATTGGGTGAAGCTTGAGAAGTGGAGTTATGCGAAATAGAATTTTTAGATGTGTCTGAGTAATGTAACAGTTTATGATGTCGACTTGAGCAATGGCAAGACAGCTGAGATTTACACATTCGAACCGAGTGTCTGCCCATACAATTAAAACAAAGATGGTGTTGCTTAACAAACTCACGACGCTCGATGACACTCATCAACAGAAACTTAGGACAATGGTACAATTGGTGCGGGTTTTCACATAGAGTACAACGGAGGCGGTTAAATGAATTTGGTTTATTACCATCATTTGAAGGCGGGTTGGAATTTACTGGGTTGGTTTTCGACGAAGGCTCCACCTGAGTGGATAAAACTACTTTGCGGTTGAAACTAGGTTTAGTTGAAGATTTGCGGAAACTACTTTCATCTCGACTGGGGGAAATCAGTGTGGAGGTTCCAGTAGTGGCGGTTAACTCCAGTAAACGGCATTGGTGTTTGGTAAATTTAATGAGTTGATCAAGAGTGGGTATGGTATCTGTCTCTTGCTTGTTCTCAAAGGCTTTGCGCGTGATAGGGTCTAATTGTTTAATGGCGGTACTAAAAAATAAAAAATCAGTTAAATTCGGGAGGTTCATATTTTCTAACCCGGAAACGTTATTTGATATGCGAGTGATAAAATTTTGGAGGTATTCTAATGAAGGTTTGGAAGGTATAACGGGATTTTTATTCAGAGCTTCATAGTAACTAAAAGCTAGAATTCGAAGTGAGTCAAATCTTTCTTTTAGTGCGGCCCAGGCTAGTGCGAAATTGGCATCACACAAGGAGAAGTCTTTGACTATGTCCAAGGCTGCCCCTGATAAAGTAGTCTTTAAATAGTGAAGTTTCTCCACTTCCGCTAAGCGCGGGTTTTGAATTATAATGCTTTGGAACAGACTGCGATAAGGTACCCAGGCGGTGACGTTTCCATTAAATTTAGGGATTTCAAGAGGCGGTAAATTTTGATGCAATCTAGGGGGGTGCAGATCAGAAAGTTTTCGAAAGGGAGAATCACAAGACTCTACACTGGTTGAGGGTTTTTCTTTGGCTTCAATTTTATCCATAGCCACTTGGATGGCACCATGAAGTGTGTCAAAGGCGTTAAGAGCCTCATAATTCGGAGAAAATTCAGGGTCTAACTCTAATTCGAAATCGTTAATCTCATCTAACAGGGTTTCAAACATTTTCCGATCTACGGACCTAGTCCCATTTACAAATTGTGACTTCACCTGCTCTTGGTCTAAACTAGGAATAAAGTCATATAAGGTTTGAACACGCCTAAACAGGCTTTCTTTTTTGGCAATAAGTCGTTTTAAACGCTTTTCTGTTTTGTCCGACATGATAAAAAATCAAGAAACTTCGGCAAAAGAAAAAATTAAAATAAAACGAAAAAAGAAAAAATACGCAATAAAGAAAAAATGAAAGGTACGTAATGAGAAAAGAACGTAAAAAAGAAAGAATAATAAAAGGAACTGATAAATGAACGTAATAAAATACGTAATGAAAGAACTGATAAAAAAACGTAATAAAATACGTAATGACAGAACTGATAAAAATTTCGAGAATATTTTAGGGCTATATAAAGGCGGGACTTTTACTACAAAAGTAAAACAAAAGGCAAATAAAAAAAATTAAGATTTAAACCCAAAGGAAATGATAAATTCCAAAAAAACTAAAAAAGGTAAACAAGACGCGGCAAAAACTAGAAGGTTATCTTGAGGTTAACTATCACAAATGTATTTAGGAAGCTTCAAATTGAAATGGAAAGGCAAACGGTAGAAACGACCTTTGCTCTCAAACAGTAAACAGAAGCCAAAGAAGAACAATTATTCAAGGGACGCTAACTTTGAACTTTGACCTACCCCGCACAAAGAACAAGAGATTAAAAACTACGCACTTCTATGCTTAGAAAAATTACGCAAATTATAAAAAATACGAAAAAGACACTTTTTTTGCGGAAAACCAAATAAAACTGCGGACAACTAATAATAATTGCGGGACACCAAAAGAAAAGTAATAAAAAGATAATTTATCGCGGTCCAAAGAACCAGAAATGTAAGATTGCTGGGGTGATGCTTTTAGCCCCTTGCAGCTAATTCTTAGCAGCCGGTAAAAATAAAGAAAAGAGGGCGGCAAGGATGGACTGTATTTAGTTTAAAAGTATAATATAATAATTTAAAATTCAATTTTTTAAGTTTTTGGTAGTTTTCATACTACGGAAAGTTAAATTTTAATTTAAATCAAATTATAATTATTATTAACTACGGGAAACAGACAGTGAAAAATACACTCCTGTGCCGGGATTTGAACCACGGGCCTCTATATTTCCAGTATAGCGCTCTTCCATCTAAGCTACGCAGGAGAATGATTTTTCACTACCGTAATCGATAACTAGTCCCGAATCCAAGCTTTCAATATTCATATACATTTAGACAGTCAATATTTATGACATTAGAACTAAACCAGAATTAACGCTTATAATTATAAAGTACTCAATTAGTACCTGTACCTTGTACAATCAATTCGAAATTCAATTTTTTAAGTTTTTGGTAGTTTTCATACTACGGAAAGTTAAATTTTAATTTAAATCAAATTATAATTATTATTAACTACGGGAAACAGACAGTGAAAAATACACTCCTGTGCCGGGATTTGAACCACGGGCCTCTATATTTCCAGTATAGCGCTCTTCCATCTAAGCTACGCAGGAGAATGATTTTTCACTACCGTAATCGATAACTAGTCCCGAATCCAAGCTTTCAATATTCATATACATTTAGACAGTCAATATTTATGACATTAGAACTAAACCAGAATTAACGCTTATAATTATAAAGTACTCAATTAGTACCTGTACCTTGTACAATCAATTCGAAATTCAATTTTTTAAGTTTTTGGTAGTTTTCATACTACGGAAAGTTAAATTTTAATTTAAATCAAATTATAATTATTATTAACTACGGGAAACAGACAGTGAAAAATACACTCCTGTGCCGGGATTTGAACCACGGGCCTCTATATTTCCAGTATAGCGCTCTTCCATCTAAGCTACGCAGGAGAATGATTTTTCACTACCGTAATCGATAACTAGTCCCGAATCCAAGCTTTCAATATTCATATACATTTAGACAGTCAATATTTATGACATTAGAACTAAACCAGAATTAACGCTTATAATTATAAAGTACTCAATTAGTACCTGTACCTTGTACAATCAATTCGAAATTCAATTTTTTAAGTTTTTGGTAGTTTTCATACTACGGAAAGTTAAATTTTAATTTAAATCAAATTATAATTATTATTAACTACGGGAAACAGACAGTGAAAAATACACTCCTGTGCCGGGATTTGAACCACGGGCCTCTATATTTCCAGTATAGCGCTCTTCCATCTAAGCTACGCAGGAGAATGATTTTTCACTACCGTAATCGATAACTAGTCCCGAATCCAAGCTTTCAATATTCATATACATTTAGACAGTCAATATTTATGACATTAGAACTAAACCAGAATTAACGCTTATAATTATAAAGTACTCAATTAGTACCTGTACCTTGTACAATCAATTCGAAATTCAATTTTTTAAGTTTTTGGTAGTTTTCATATAGAGGCCCGTGGTTCAAATCCCGGCACAGGAGTGTATTTTTCACTGTCTGTTTCCCGTAGTTAATAATAATTATAATTTGATTTAAATTAAAATAATAATTTAAGATAGAGCGCCCCGTAAAATAAATCTAAAATTTAGCAATAAAAGTTCATACCTATGTAGTGAGTCCCACCGGCTTGACGTCGAAGAAAAACGGAGATACTTTAAACAGGAACGAAGACCCCGGCCGGGGTGAAGACGTAGTTATAAATTATCAAAAATTGGCGTTTTTTACAAAGTAGCTGTCATACTAAAAGCGGTGTGGCGGTGGATCTATGTGGCGGAGGGCTTCCTTTCAGACGTCCTGGCGGGTGGAGACTGGACGCTGGAGCGGGAAAGGAAGCCTCTTAACCTAGCTAGACCTGGCAACACTGGCCGCTAGGAGGGGGGGGCGAGGCGGCCCCAAAGCTAAATGAAGATTTACTTACCGGGGGCTATAGAGATAAGAAATTTAAAAATATAAAATATTGATTAAGATAAAAAATAAAAGATAGAATCCATCAGAAATAATATCAATCAGAAAGTTTTTGTTGGAATAAAAATACGTATAATAGCTGCTTATTAATGCTTCTTGAGTTTGGTAACAGTAAAATTGACTTTTAGCCAGGTGTCGTATTTAAGCGGGTGTCCCAAGCCAGGTGAAACCGTACGGACATTCAATAACTGTCACAAAGGTCCCACCGGCCCCCTGCCCTTTCACCATTTTTTTGTATCCTTCTTTCTTGTTTTGTGTTATGGAACAGTTGCATTTGCTTAAAGACCCTTGAATACCATTCTATTTATAATACTCAAATCAAATTAATATATTTTAGATAATAACTAGAAGGGGGATTAATGAGCTAAAAATGCTTTAGACATTCTCCCCTTGAACTAAAAGTTCCAACTACCAATACATATTTTGTTTCTATTTCTAGAAAGGTGAAACAATATTTGTACTCATAGTCTTATCTGTTTCAAGTTTCTAGCTATTCAGCAAGTCATTTATCATTTTGATGATCATAGTTAGTCAGTCAGTAAGAAAACCTTTTGAATAGGCTTAAGGCATAATAATAAGTGCTCAATTTTTTACAGTGTAAGCTACCTAAGCTTAATCTATATTTCAAATTTGAAAAGCCAATCTTAAGAGAAAGCAGAATTACGAGGGTGAGAAATACGGGGTGAATTGGTTTGAGAAAAGATTTTATGCATGCTTTCTGGAACTCAGTTCAGATAGTATGGGTAGATATTTAAATGCACATCAATATCTATAGAAGACAGTTTTGATCGATTTATCGGACCATTTTTTAGTGTTAAATTTGCTATTTAAAAAAAAAAATCGGTCCGAGACAACTCAGACAAACTTTCTCATATACGAGTCCATAATTACTTAGGCAATTATTTCCATTTATTAGTTTTCGTAAGTACGTTTAATTATTATTGAAAATAATATCAAAATTTATCATAAAAATAACGAACCCGGGCTCTCTCCGTCCGCGTTTTAAGCTATTTTCTCCGGAACCAGATTTTTCCCGGGAAAACGGCTTATATCGTTAGATTCGTATTTAAATGGACTACATTTTAGAATTTTTTAATCAAAATCGTTGGAACCGTTTTCGAGAATTTTTTTTGTAGAATGAGTTTTTGGGGTGTAGCGCCCCCAAATTTGGAGCTATAATTCGTTTCTCGATTTCACCTTGGGGTATGATTTTTCTGAACATGTATGCCAAATTTCGTCAAAATCGGCCCAGTAGTTTAAGCTCCAGGCGTCTGCACAGACGACAGACAGACATTTTTTAAAAACCACTTTTTTGGACTCAGCGGACCTTAAAACGTGTAAATCCATCAAAATCTGAAAATCGAATATGTTTCGTCTAAGATGTTGTCGAACTAACTTAAAGTGAACAAAACGCAAAGAGTAAAATTAATAATTTAAATTGCTGTCGAAAAACTGCTGGCCTATTTCGACCACGTAATTGATCCAACTTAAGTAGTCGAAACTGGTCACTATTAAATATTCAGTATCTCTCTAATCTAACTACATATGTAATCAACTATTATGAATTTCTAATGGTATGCGAATGTGCCTTTTTTAAATGGAAAGCTTACCATAGCGCTCATTTCTAAAATGGAATTAAGACGTGTAAACCAAGAGAAGGCAAGTTAAAAATTAATGTTTGTGATCTGTTTATTATTCCAAGTAATTCTATATTTAAATATTTGTATATCAGAGAATCAATATGGGGTCTGATTAAAGTATGCAAAAACTTAACAAATATATTTTTCTGTTTTTCCATTGAAAATCTTCCATTTTTAATCTTGTTTTTAAAAATCAATTAGTGATGCACATAGCTTCCTCGCGTCCTATTTCGTATACTTTATGATTTTACAACATATTTTTGTCAAATTTAATTAATCCCTCCATCCCTTCCAACGTTTATTAAATATGTCAAAATTATTTTGGTTTTTAAAGTATCAATGTAGCAAAATTTAAAGAACGCAGACGGTTGAAATTAATCTGGAGCAATCTGCTAGCTACATTCGACTAACCATTTAAATTTCATAAAAATTTAATGAGTAATTTTGAAGATGTAGGTGTAAATTAATGTATGTTTGTCCCCATGTGAAAGAGAAACAAATGGACACAGAAGGTTTAAACTTTATATGGGACCAACAATGGGCTAGTTATGATCTACCATCCAACTTTTATTAAAATTGAACAAGCAGATTTTAACAGACAGACAGACTGCCTGACAGACACGGAACCAAAATGTTCCCTGGTGTCTAAAAAGGATTTCTGTCTTGGAATTTTTGAAATCCAAGACATCAAAAAAAATCGTTCTGCAGAACGATCGCATAGCTTCCTTTATCTTCAGTAAGCTCGGAAACAAAAAATACATAATTAGTTTGCACTGATTCTATTTTAAAAATGTCAGAGTCTAAATAATAATAATAATACCATTTATTAATTATACATCAAATCGGCACGTAGCTGTGGTACCCATCATGGGTTTTTTGGTGACATATTATTTAATATACACATTATATATCTACATACTCGTACATACATAAACACACACTCACGCATAATCTCCTATATATATTTATAATATTTTTACTACATAGTTTTTAATATACTTCTAATTACATACATTTCTTTTAATAATTACACAACAATTTCCAGAATAGATTAGTGAGAGAAAAAAAAAAACTAATTTAGATAACAATAATAACATACTAACTATAAACAAACATTAATAAAAGATTAACTATAACTGACTTTAATACAAGGATTAACTATAAACAACCAACAATAAAAAAATTAACAACATTAACATGTGGTAAAATTAAACAATTTATTCTTTAAATAAACAAAAATTGAATAGATTAAATAAATAGTAACTAAAATTGAATTACTTAAATAAATAGTACAAAAATTAAATAAATAGTAGTAGTAATAATACACCGCTTATCTAGCTTTTCAAAACTTTTTTGTCTTACTATTATTTATCTATCTATGGAGCTAAACCTCGCTAAAAACCATTCCCATCCGTTTCCATTCTTCTTTTTGTAGATCGACTCTTTTCCATGCTACTCCGCCACAACAGACTCATATTTTCATCCCATCTCATTTTTGGTCGTCCTCTGCTTCTCTTGTGATCCCAATGGACACCATATTGCGTTCAATATTGCCTTTGTCCATCTTCTGTCTTCTGTCCAGATTTATTTTGCTGCCCACTTCCATTTTTTATCGCTTATCACCTTCCCAATATCTTCTAATCCCGTTTTCTTCCTTATCGTTTTGCTCGGTATCTTATCTTTAATGGATATTTTTAGCATTTAGCATGGACATTTCCATCCTCCTTACAGCAACTCTAAGTGTCTATATCTTTCAAAGCGTCTAAATAAAGTGTCAAAAAAGAATCTACTAATAAATCCATGATGCTTTTAATTTTGAAAGCTTTTCGTATGCTTTTTACAACTATTAGGGCTATAAAAAGGACAGTCAATATAAGTTAACTTCTCGTTTTCCTCTCACTTAATGGGCTTACGAATCTAACTTCAAAGAACTTAAACTACCTCCTAATGGGCGTTCGAATCTAACTTCCTTGAACCTTAACGTTCTTGAAAGTGCGCTATTTGCCTGGGACAATTGAAGAACATCCGTCGGTGCTTCAAGTTGCTCTCATGGCTATCTATTAAATTAAATCAAAACCTCGATTATAGTGGCTCTATTCAAATGGCCCCTAATAATATTGTGGTGTTCACTATTCACCATTCACAGCTGAAGAGTTCAATGGATAAACTTCTAATATGGAGCCTAGTTTGCTTTAAACTCTCCCCTCACCTCTATTCAAGGTCCACCCTCCACCTTAGATTTGCCTCATCCCCTCGAATTACCGTCTGAATTATAGCGAATCCTGCTCCCTCGTTTCAAACCCCCTAGGTTGCAATTGCTTGGCAACTTTCTGGCTACGGCTATTTATAACACCTTCTTCATTCTGCACCACACTCTCCCCTCGTACCACCGGCATTCATCCCTGTCCACCTGAAAAAATAATATTATACTCGAGCAGTACAAAGGGGAGGAGAGAGTAAAACGAAGGGGGAAACACAGTAATCCCTCGAAAATTGGATTATCCGAATAAAATTGTTGTATACCAACAAAAAACCTTTTTTCATTTAATTCAACTCAAAAGTCACGCGTCGACTGATAATCAATAAAATGTCACACTTCATGTCAGTTTACTTCTAAATGCTATCTTCTCAGAAATCGTTTCGCACGTGACTGTAGACCTTCTTCTGACAATCTTTGCATCCCCCCCCCCTCTTTTTTATTGTAATCTTTATGTATAGTTTTATTAGCATTAGTGTAATAATTGAGGTAAATCCATTCTGCTGCATATTTACAGTGAAGTATTAATATGCGGTTTGAAAAGTGTTCGCTGTCACCTGTCACAGCATTTATTTGTAAATTTTTAGCGATTTAAAATAAACTTTTTTTTTCTTCTAATTGAATTAAAATAGATCTGTGAATGAATAATTAGATTACTGTTATTCTGTTTGGAAAAAACAGAAGAATAGAAATATTATATAATTAACATTATATTTGTTCTGAACCATGTTTAAATATTAAATAATATTGATAGACAATTCTTACAAATAGCTTGGAATAAAGTAATTTTTTGTCAATATTATAAGTTTATGTCTAGTTTTTTATCGTGTCCCAACGACGTGACACCAAACTTAACAATAATTCAAAAATAAAAGTTAAGTAACTACAATTCGAGGGAATATACCTACTGTTGTTAACTTTTTGTTACATAAAGCTTAAAATACAACTTCGTGAATGTATGACAGGAGAAAATCGAAGTCTAATAATAATTCGCAGGGCATAAGTTGTAACCTGTATGACTGGGTGGAAGCGCAAACATGAATTTAACATGTCCATGTTGCTTCTGTATGGTTTCATAGCATCGGCATGGATGTGATGTTTAAAGTTATCTATGTTTCATGTTTGTCTGAATATTACATCCGGTTTCTACGTCTATAGGGGTTACAGTCCCTACACCTTACTATAGCTCTTTGAATGTTTCATCAATTTACATGCGATCTACCTACTCCTTCAACTAGAATTTACCTGAACTTTACCCTTTTAAATTTGAATGCATGTCGTATGTATAAGTAATGGACCCTTTAAAATATGATGTACTAGAACATGATAAGTAGAAAATTGAATCTTTCAATACACTTAAGTTTTACAAAGGCCTCTAACAATGAACTCATTTTATCTAGAACCTAAAAATGTATTAGGTTATAATCGTGAAAGCATACTTGATGAAAGGAATCATATATAAACACTTTATTTACAAAATATAAACAAGTTAGACTGGCCTTATATTAAGGTTTGCTTTCACACACAGCGTACTTAACAATCTAATGACAACAATTTAAATTAATAATAGCTAAATTATAAATCATAAAGTTTAAAGTAAAGTCTAAGGTAATACACTAATATTACATACAGAGTAGCACTGTAAAAATAATACAAGTTTGTCAAGGATATTATAATGAACTAACAAGTAATTCATTAACTCATAATACTAAAAACTAAATAATATAAACATAACAATTAAGAATATATATGGTGGTTAAGGATACCTAATGAGTCCAAAATTATATTTTCTGACAGTAGTCTTAAAAAATTCTGGTCCGTACCGATCTCGTCAAAGAAGTTTTTAGTGCTAGCTGGTATAGTCCCCCTTGTTCCAAACCACAATCCATACACTTTATCGTCCCTATCACCATGAGAAGCTCGAAACCTATCTTTATAAAAGGGGAAGAATAAAAGGTCTACAAATACATTTGCGGCAGTATTAATTAATAGATTAGACATTACACTAAAAATTTAATCAGCTGATTGACCCATAGAGGTAAAGAATGGTAGTGTTTGTCATTTATTCATTTTAGTCATCTCAGTCAAATGGCAGTCTGACTAGATACCAGATTAGAAATAATCAAAATAACAATCATGCTAAATTTTGACGTGCCCATTTGATTATTTGCTCACACTCACAAGTTATCGTAACATCAAAATTATAAAGAAGTTAAGCATTCCTATAAATAGTTGCATATTCAGGGACTATAAATAGTTCATATAATAAAAAAATAGTTTTATTACTCTTCCTATAATAGTCCTAAATATTTGTATTTTGCTTCCGAGGTTACCTTGCTTATTGTGTTCATTTTTGAGAAAGAAAAAGTTTTATGTCTCCGATTTTAAAAATTCCAAGACAGAAATCCGTTTCAGATATCAGGGAACATCTTTGGTTCCGTGTCCGTGTCTGTCTGTCTGCCTGTCTGTCGGTCTGTGTGTCCGCGAATCCTGAAACGTGCGGCGATAACTTGAGTAAATGTCGACCGATTTTGATAAAATTTGGTAGAAATGTTCATTTTACCAATGTCCAGGACAAGCTCGTTGGACAACGTTATCCGTTCAAGCGTTCACGCGCAACGCTCGCTAAACGAGAACTTCAAATTTAAAATTAGAATTTTAGGTTGGGAAAAAATTTAAACTTCATCTATTCAATGAGACAAACATTTTTTTAAATACAATTTTTTGGTAAAACCACCAGCGACACCGCTATGAAGGGTTAAAGATCGCTAAAAAGAACTATTAATAGTTTGTACACACTAAACAATAAACAATATAGCAATAAAGTAATATAACGTTAATGTTAATATAACAATAAAGTACATGATAGGATGCGAGGAAGCTTTGTGCCACACTAATTGGCAGTCTATTTTTTATTTCAATAATAAATAAATAGTACATTTTGTAGGCTCCAATATAATTTATTTGTTATTAATAAAATAAATGTATAAAAGGACTTATTGCTCACTATAAAAAAGAATTGAATTAATAATTATTTACCCTAAAATCATTAGCAGGAAATGAGATATTAAAAAAGGGTTTGGGGTATTAATGGATATGACAGTTTATGAGTTCACCATTAGGAATTGTTTTGATCTGGTAAGTACAAAGGGGAGGAGGGGAAGTTACGAGCGTTGAACAACCAACA
Source organism: Gerris lacustris (assembly GCA_951217055.1). Classification (NCBI taxonomy): domain Eukaryota; kingdom Metazoa; phylum Arthropoda; class Insecta; order Hemiptera; family Gerridae; genus Gerris; species Gerris lacustris. Next base: position 21,699,237 of record OX578282.1, read on the forward strand.
TAAAACATACGATAATTATTTAGTATGTAAAGGTGTGTTGAGTAATACGATGAAGTAGCTCCAGAGATAAAAGCACTGACGTAATTTTCATAAACAAACAATTAAATATGAAAAGAGGGAGGGGGGTTGAATTTAGCGAGTCGGACTGTTTAGTTTGGAGGGGGAGATGAAGCCTATCACAATATTGTGGAGGGGAAACTTGTCTGTTCTAAATGCAAACGTGTGGATGTATGAAAACCCGTGCAATTGTCATTGGGAGAAAATTAGGACAGAGGGAGATTCTCTCTCTATGTGTAATTTCCATAATAAAGAGAGTTGAGAGGGAGAGGGAATAGAGAGCATCCTCCCTCGATTTAGAGAGAGGGTTACCCTTCCTCGTTCCTCCAGATCCCCAGGATATTCATGTTGGATAGGGAAGGTTTGAAAGCCGAACGATGAGAACACCGGGGCCGCGGATGAATATTACATAAGAAAAATCGATACCGATCCCCCCCCCTATTTTCCACTGTGAATAATTCTGCAAGATTAAATGCCGAGGCATTAACAAGTTTCAAGGGGGGTAGCAAAGCATAAACCTACCCCGCCCCTCAAATTTTCACGGAGAACGAGGTTGAGGAGGGATTGCAAACACAATATTATAACCTCTCTTGTGTCCCCGGAGACAACCCGCCTGGGCAAAAACCCCCTTGAGATGGAATATGAAATCGTTCGACAACTGGTTTTCTGAGTATATATTATAAAAAAAAAAAAAAATCCTCAGAAATAAAATAAAAAACTTTTTTATTCTTTCACATTCATACTTCTTTTTTTTTCATTTAATTACATATTAAACATTTTAAGTGTTAACATGTTGACTACGAAAGACATGGCTGACTTCAAATTATTAGAGATTTTAGAGAAATATGGACTTAAACGTGCAAAAGCAGCAATTTTTCGGGAGAACAGAAAACTAACTACAATTGTTTCAATTTGTGATAAATAGAAGAATATTGTTTTTTTTTTTAATCAATATAAAAACCAGGCAATACAAAAAGTTTACCCGAGGTCCTTTTAAGCAGTAGAACAATTTACAAAAATAATGTGTCCCAATTTACCCCCAAATTTTGTTAAAACGTCATTGTTGCTCTGAAGGCCTAAGACTACACTACACTTAGGTCATAAATTTAGGGTATTAATTAGGTATTTTAAGTTAAGACAATAAGTAAAAAATACACCGTAGCATTTTATTAATAAAACCCTTATTAATACTAGGTATATAATTAAAGATAATATTTTTTTTTTTGTATTAAGAATGATTCTAATGCTGATTCATTTTTGCCATTGGAACTTATACGGTATTTTTAAGTTTCTTAAAAGAAGTATCACAAAATGACGTACCTTCAAATTAAATTTATTGTTAGCTTATATATTTTTGCTCGTCATAGTCATTACTATTGCAAAAGAAATTTATTGAAAGAATTATACAACAATATTGATAATTGTCAGTTTATTAAAGTATGTTATTATCATTTATCATTACAATCATACATGATAGCCAAACTATTCCTTTCCCCCTCCTCCCCTTCATTTTTATTTTCCATCCGCTTCAGCGGCTATGGCTATTAGCGGGAAATCCCCTTCTTGCTCTGGTTATACCTTTGAGCATTGGTGCGAATTGCATCTTCGCTGAGCGACGAGGCGTCTCAATTTAATTTATTCATTTTTCCAACCGTCATTTAAACCTTCATAATTGTTCTTTTTTTCACATGAATTAAAGTATCAATTTAGTAAAATTTAAAGTGCACAGGCGGTTGAAATTAATCTGGAGATATCTCCAGGCTGCTTTCGACAAACCATCAAAATTTCATATAAATCAAAAGAGTACTTTTGAAGATATAGGTGTAAATAAATGTATGTTTGTGCGCATATGGAAGAGAACTGAATGAGCGCAAAAGGTTGAAACTTATATGGGACAACAATGGGGGTTGGTTCGCAAAAATTGAGAGACAGATAGACACGGAACCAAAAATGTTCCCTGATGTCTGAAATGGATTTCTGTCTTGGAATTTTTGAAATCGGAGACCTAAAACATTTTCGTGGAACGATCACGTAGCTTCCGTTTCCTTCGGTAAGCTCGGAAGCAAAATAAAATCAAGTTTGACAGATTTAAATAAAAACGGGGGAAAAATAAAATAAATTGGATAAAAATGGGTTTTAAAAGCATTAAATCATTAAATTTTACGAAATAGGACGAGAGGAAGCTATGTTCCACACCAATTGGCAGAGTATTTGACAAAATCGTGAGAAAAATTAAACAATTTTCAAAAGTGTTAAATATTTTTGTAATCTACTCTTTAATACATTTTGACTGTGTATGGAGGGGGGGGGGGGGGGGCTTTAGAGACGCTGAAGCCCGAAACAGAAATGTAAACAATTAATTAGGTTATATATAACAATTGTTATATTTATAACCTACGCCTTCCTCCGTAAATGGGTTCTGTGCTCGTCGTAATATTTGTTCTCAACGAGTCCCCGCTTTTATACGTTAACTGTTTTCACGGTTCTGGGACTGTCTCAGAACCGTTCCTCTTTTTGTTGGAACATGCGATTAAAAGTTTCAGAACCGTCTGAGATGTGTGTTGGAACGGTCTTTTGACAGTGCGCATAATCCGCACAGTTCTAGAAACTGTCCGAGGCTCTGTTGGCAAACAAACCTTATGTGGACTCACTTCCTCGAATTTAAATTTTAATTTAACTCTATAGTTCTTCCATATTCAGCACAGATAATAGTCTTATAAATTTTGAAAGCTGCTTTGCAAAATTAAAAAAATATATTTTACTTGGAAAGACAGTTTTTCAAATTCTTGCAAAATAAAGTTTTATTCAACTAGATAAAACTTTTTTTAAAATGTCTCTGCAAATCAATGCTTCTATTTCCTATATTTCCTAGAGAACGTGAGAAAGGAAGAAAAATGAGTAATAAATTGGACCCTTTTTATACCACTATAATTCAAAAATAATTCCATTTATTTATTCTCCTCTGAAATAGAATTTATTTGAATTATTTTTCTTTTCAAATAGAGATGGGGGTAGAAATGATAATAATTCTAAGTTTGTTATCATTAGCAGATTGTTGGGGTGCTCTAGAATAAATCAGCTTGACAAAGTTTTTGCCTCAGGCTTCCTAGGCTGGCTTGGTTCCACACTGCCCCAACCCTGATTCTTTTCTCTCTTTACCATTATATTCCTGCGAAATATTTAATGAGGATACATATAAAATCCTGTTTCTATCTATTGTGCTTAAAACTTATACATATATATATATATATTCTTTCTTTTATTTGACAAAATTGATGATGCTAATTTTTATAGATTATTAATTGAAGCGAGCGCAAGCGAGCTTTATACATTTAACAAATTATGTTATCTGTCAATAACGTTTACGTGTCCAACGATAACTTGAGTAAACGTTGACCAATTTATTATAAACCGCTTGGTTTTCTGGTGAAATTCGCGTCACGAAGGGGCTGAAGTCCGACGTTTCGCTTCCACTACTTCAAGCATCTTCGGGGGTGTCGTCGATCGTGATGTTTACTTGTAGCAACAACAAGACATACTGACGACTGGAGTGAAGGACGACGTATTTATACTAGCTTTCTGGAACGTAGATTATACCTGTATTTCCTGGGGGTTCCTTGAGTCTGGTTAATCGTTTGTTGGATGACGCAATCGGGCTGGTGCTGATGCCTTCGCCGGTGTTCCTTTGTGAAGTCGGGAAGTGACCGAGGTGCCGCTTCTTTCTTCCTGCTTGGCACACTTGCTAACCAGAGGTTTCCAGATCCATGAAAGAGTAAATCCATCCTTTCTGTTGAAGTTTTCTGGTTGTTTCTCGATCTCAATTGTCTCCCTTACCACCCTACTGTGATATCTATTGACGGAAGCGAGTATTCGTATGTCCTCAAACATTATGACATGACCGGGTATTTCAGGATCCTGAGCTATCGCTGATCTGTAATAGTTGTTTTTCACTGCTCTTAAGTGTTCTTGTAGGCGGGTAGAGAGCACTCTTCCCGTTTGTCCGATGTAGTTTTTGCCGCAACTGCAAGGGATTTGGTAGAATGAAGGTGATAATTCGGTGATCTCAAGAGACCTGGTGATCATGTGGGTGTTGAATGTGGTCCCGATACCGTTTTAGAGAATCCTACTTATCTTATCCTGTTGTCTACTTAAAGAATAAAATTAATTTAAAATATATTTCGCTAGGACCTATATAGCTATTTATGAAACCCCGTAAAAGGTAACCATTGAAACAGGCCCCCTCCGCTCTTTTCCTACCCTTGGGGACTTATATTATGTTATACAATAGAAATCAATGAAAAACTGTGCCAAGTTTCAAAACTCCGGGATTTTTTTCGCTTGAAAAATCTAATTTGACTGGGCTAATTATTTTATTAATTAAACTCTCAATCAATTCAATTGGGCCGAAGGCTTCAGTCACATAGAGCTTGAAAGTAGCATTTGAAACAATAAATTCATTTTACATAGAGAGCCAATTTCTTTAAATCCTGCATGGTTTTCTCCTCTTACTTTTCTATTATAACTATTCTCCTAGACGTATTATACATAGAGAGAAAGTATTGTGATCGCACAAAAATTCGATTGTGATAGGTTGATGAATTTACACCTTTTGAGGTCCACTGAATCCAAAATAGTATGTATATATATATATTTTTTTAAATTGTCTATTATCTGTTAGCTGTGCAGACACATGGAGCCTTAACTATTGGGCCGATTTTAAAAAAAAATATGACACGTGTTCAGAATAATCATACCCAACGGTGAAATTGAGAAATTAATTATAGCTCTCTACCTTTGGTGGCGCTACTAATTTGATTATAAAATTATAAAATGTAGTATATTTAAGTAGGAATCTAACTATATAGATAGATACTCTTATTTTTTAATTATTCCCTGAAAAATATGTTTATCTTTTTTAAAGTAATTTCTCTTCTAAGTTATTTTTCATTTTTAAAATAATGAGGTGCAATTACTTCTAACCTGTATCATACAAAGCATGTTTTAATCGCGGTTCAACGAACATTTTAACATTTCATGAAACTTTTAGAATGTATGAGAGAGAGAGAGAGGGAGTCCAGGACCTAATTAATAAAGTTTAAACTCTCTGGGTTGGATGTGATTGAGAGATGAAGTCAAATAGAGACTGAAAGAGAGAAGGCAAAAGTTTCATACTAACAGGGCAAGAGAGATCTCAAAGGCTGATTGTAATATTAAGCGAAGGAAATATCATCCTGAACATGTTGCTTCCATAACATCTCCCTCTGTAACTTTGACTAACATTGATTAATTACTCTCCATACCTGATAGCTATGTACAAAAAATATCTATAACTTGTTACTTGACTTGTCCAACCAAACTCTTAACTCACTATCTATTATATGCACCTGTGCATTAATTCATACTGACTACGGACAGTTAACGAAATGTCCGGTTAACCAAAACATTACTTTACATAAATCATTCTACCCTCGTTAATTTGTTTGTTTCATTTTTGTTTTCATTAATTAAAAAAATGGTTTCTTTGTGAGTGTTATGAATAATTATGATTTTTAAACGTTTGTATGTTTAGTACAAGAGTAAAGTCTTTTTGGCTTTTTAATTGAGTCGGTTTTTAAAAGTTCACGGTTATTATTTTAAATTTATAACTTGGAGAAGAAATTAATTAAAATTTTTATTATGGTAAGAAACATTTTATAATTTCATATAAATGAAAATTTATATTTCTTATCCACGCCTCTCGAGTCACATGGTCCCTTGAGTCCAAAAAAGTAGTCTGAGCAGACGAGTGGTTGGATTTTTATGAATTTTCACAAAACATGTTCAAACATTGTACCTCGAGACGAAATCTAAATATAAACTTTAGCTCTAACTTAGGAGAGGCGCTACTCCCCAAAATTATTTCTAAGAAAAGGATTAGACAATTTTAATTAAAATCTTTTCACATTTAGAGCCTTTAAGTACAAATTTAACCATACATATGTAATTTTTCCTGGAAAAAATCCTGTTTCCAAAATATTAATAAAAAAAGAAATTGTCGCAACCGAAATGTTAATGCCTCCTTACACGATCAAACATTTTGCGCAAAATGTTTGCGCAAACCTGATGTCGGGCCAGGCCCGTCGAGAGGGGGCGGCAGGTACGGCTGATGCCGGGGGCCCGGACCTCCCCTAAAGGGCCCCGCTTCTCAAGCCCCGAACACCCAATGACGCCAATATTTATAATTGAAATATTAAATAATTATATTCGTAATAATAATTAAAAATAATATTAGTTAATATTAAAGTTGTCAGCCAAGTGTGGTGATTAAGTTTGCGAGAGAATTTCCCGCTACCGAGACTGAGAAGCGAAAAATTACTAAACCTTATCCCGAAGGGTTTCAAGAAAAATCCACAGAGAACCCAGAAAATCGCTTCAAAGTTGAAGTTTTTTATGTTTTAATTGACAGTGTGATTGGAAACTTGAGTGATCCATACCAAGCAGTCAACAAAATCAATGATTAATGATTTGTTCAGTTTTATTTGGACATATCCAAAGTTGAAAAAATATTAAATACCCTATTCATCTCAACCATCATCATTTTCAACCATGTATATGGTTGAAAAATCCGGCATGCTAGCCTGAAGGACACTACAATGGTTTCTTCAGTCATAAAAATTCATATTTCCTACTAGGAGGTTTTGGAGGCCCCCTGAAAACTTTTAGGGGCCCCTCAATTTCCCTTCCAAGGGCCCCCGCGCGGCGGGGTCTGCGGGCCCCTTATTGCCACCACTTTTTCCTACTTCCTATAATACTAGCTGGATACCCGTGCTTCGCTACGAAGTTTATTTTAATTTGATAAGTTTACAAACTACCGTCAAGAGAGACTATTTTACTATGCGAGAATATCTAGATTCTATCCCTCCCACCTCCCACTTATTTCTATATCCCCTCCTCTTTGATAAGATAATTTGCAAATATCCCAAATTTACCCCCCTCCTTTTTTTTCTTTTTTTTTAATTTTTATTTGAAAATTGCAACTACATAATATACACATGTTATAAGCAATTTTGATGCTTGTTGTTACAATGACATGATTGACATGAAGTGAGGGACTGTCCATTAACAGTACTCACAGATACTGACTTGGGATATTACATAAATAAATAAAAAAAATGGTTAAGTATTGTTCAATAAATCGCGTGGCCACTGCCTCTTTAGACGTCTAGGAGGATTTCCAGGAATGAATGGTAATGATAGGTTGTGGATTAAAGGATTGGGATGTTGGGATATGGAGTCATGAAAGGACTTGTATCGGGATATGGCTAGGTCGTGGACGAAAGGGACTTTAAGGTCATTGTGAAGGGTGATGTTAGAAACATAAAAAGGAGCGTTGACTATTCTTCTTAGGATTTTGGACTGTAGGTTGCCCCCCTCCTAAAATTGACAATATGACAAAACTGTAGATAACAACAATTACTGTACTCTTAAAGAGCTTTTTAACGATATGCATCATGAAGTTCATTACTTTGACCCCATATCATCACTTGAGTTGTACCCCGTACCCCTGAGTGCCAAAATTTAAATTTCTAAATTCTATGTAGACAGTGAGTTTCTCCTTGCTTTGATGATCAAATATGCAAATTTTCATCGAGATCGGACCAAAACTGTAGATTTTTATATAGAACATACACATATACCTTGACGGCTGAACTACAGTTTATGGGGCTCTTTCTGATAACACGTTATCTCACTATAAACCAGTTTCAAAACTAAATATATAGATATATCTTGTCTGTTAAACTCTTTTATATTTCGATTTGAAACTCTACCTGGTCTATATGCAGGAGGGTTTCTTTTTTTTTTTAGAAATGAGCGCTCCGCGAAGCGGTGTGGAGCGGCGATTCAAAATTCTAGGGCAAAAAATTAAGGTTAACAAAATTAAATTTAAACCCAAAACAAACACATTTTCGTTAAAACGTGTAAAATTACGCAAATCACACATTATTTGGATATATTGAAATATGGCGTCAATATAACAATCGGTAGTATAGCGATTTGCGATGTATAGTAGGGGCTCCATATACTGTAGTTTGTAGTTCTACTTTCAACTTAAAATACCATTTGATTTAACTTGTTTTAACAAACAGTCTTTTTATTAAACATTTATTCATTTAAACTTATATAAATAAAATATTTTTTCACTTACAGTACAAAGAGGTTAAACCAATAATGCGAACAAAATTATTAAAAAAATAAAATAACAGACATATTTGGTTTCGGTTAAACTAAAAACATATTTAAAATATAATATTACCATGAAGAATAATTATTATTTATAATATTTTTATTTTAAATAATTTTTTATAATAAATTTTAGAGTATTTAATTTTGATACGATGGTAGTGTGGTAGCCCTGAAAGAGGCGAGTCACTTCGACGAGGCTAGGCGGTTTCCCATATAGTTTTAGTGCGTCGGCCATATTGTTTTTACTTCTCTAATTAGGTCAACAGTAATTTTAGTCGAATCTTACTTTAAATTCACTTCTTAATCGAGGAAAAGTATTTTAAATCGGGTAGCGGGTCTTTATATTTGTACAGTGTGTTATAATTCAAATGTTTCTTTTTGATTTCTATACGTTTTTCTTTCGAAAAGTACATCTTTCGTGTATGTAGTTTATATTTTATTGTTCGTTGTTCTGGGTTGAAATCTTGTTTTTGAAGATAGATCGATTTGTTATTCAGTATAATATCGACGGTAATATCTTTCAAAGTTAATTTTACGTATAATTATAACAGCATTTAAAGAATATAATGGAATATGAAGATATACATAGGATGGATTGAAAGAACGAAGCAAAGCTATAAAGGTAGATTGATTTTTTCTATTTACCTATTAAGTTAAATTGAATAATTTATGTTTAGTTATAATAAACAATCTTATTACAAAACGATTATGGTAAGAGATAATTTTATTTAAATTCTTAATCAAACTAAATTTTTTTAGTTATTTCCTTAGAATTAAAAGCTATTCAAAAAGTGAAGATTTTTTTTTTTTTTGTTTTTAATGTAGGAGGGAATTATCTTATAGACTACGTAACATTCCCACCCCCTTAATCTTCCTACTCGCTTATTTTCTTTTATATTCTTTGTTTGTTTTACTTTTTCTTCGAAATCATTATTTTATGTTTTACTAGCTGGATACCCGTTCTTTGCTACGGAGTGTTATTTTAATTTGATAAGACTGTAAACTACCATCAAGAAACATTTAAATTATTTTACTATGAGATATTTAGATTTTATCCCTTCCACTGATTTCTATACCCCCTCTTCTTTGATAAGATAATTTGCATATATCCTAAATTTAGCCCCCTCCTAAAAAAAAAGGGATTCTACTGTATTCTATTCTAGGCAGCGGCCGCGCTGCGGCCGCTTTTCGGGGATTTGTAGGGAGCAGAGCCCCTTGTAATATATTAAATAAAATTGTATAAAACGTAAATGAACGTAAACAACATTTTACAGTTATAGGACTTTTTTTAGTCCAGATTGTGTTTTAGTTGAGGACTAAGAAATTATAAATGTTTTCAAACAATTTTGTCTAATTTTAGGTCATAATTATGACTCATATACCCATATTAATTTAAGTCATAATTGGTTTTTTAACATTACTGCGGTAAAATAGTTGTAATCTTCAAAATGAGTTTGTTTTACTTTGGTTTATCAGTAGTATGTCTGCAGTTATCAGTAATAGGACTTTATTAGTAGTACTTACAATAAATATAAAATAGAACTTATTATAAGAGTTGAAAAATTCAATACACAAGTTATTAGTGTAAAGTCTCAAAATGACGAATAAAAACGAGTAAAAAGAGGGGGCCCATATAGGTCTAGCCGTGGGGCCCGCTACGGCTCTCGACGGGCCTGTGTCGGGTAAATTTAGGCCATACAAGTCAAACATCATGTTTGCGCAAACATCAAACAGCCACATACACGTTCAAAATGTTTGCGCAAACATTTTGACCGTGTATGGGGGCCTTAAACAAATCACATTATACGTATTTTTTTGTAAAAAATCAATTAAGTTAGATACTATTGGCTCAAAATACAATATCACAGTGTATATGAGAGTTAAGTTTTGTTCTAGTTTGACGTACCGAATTTTTAAAAATAACTTTCCTTCACATTTTTATAGATAACAAACCTACTTTTCTATTTTTTACTACGTTTTTATTAGCTTGCATTCTTGTTTGTTTGTTTGTTTGTTTGTTTGTTCGGTACAAATCTGGCAATCGATTTCTAACTAACTTCCCGAATAGCTAGACATTTGAAACTTTTTGCATAGCTCAGAACACGATGACAATGCATTATTTTAATACTTTTAGCCATCTTTCAGCAGAATTTAATTGGTTTTCAGTAAATTTTGCTGTACCGAAAGTTAGTTCGGAAAAAATCCGCAAGTTATTTTATTTGTTTTGCCATATCCCAAATCTACGCAATCTTCATTTTGACGGGTCTCAAATTTGTGATAGATAAACATTGAATGACAGCAAAACAGGAAATATCGATTATATTATTTATCGATTATATTATTTCAAATAGATATAAATATTAAGATTTGGTGTTGGGGAGATCCGTTGTACAAAGATTTGTCCTTTTATAGGTTTAAGATCAGCTCTCTATGGTTGTCATTTATGTGAAGTAAATAAATTCGGAACTATTTTTTTTTTTCACTAACATTATATATTATATAACAAGAACAATTATATTATCAACATTATATACGATTCAACAGAAAATTTAAAAACGTAGTATATAAAATGTTCTTTTTATCTTGAAATTTGTAGTTTATTCAATCTCTTTTCTAAATTTCCCTCTAACTGTGTGTTTTTTTTACTTATTATTTATAGGTTTACAAATTGAACGACATTTTAAATTAATTTTATAAAGTCGCCTTGAAAAATGATGTCCTTAAATTTATAATTTAGTCCTGATTTTAATGAAGGTTTTGGTAAAAAAAAACTATTTAGGAATTATATTTAATGGCTTGGCCTAAATGACTACTGATTCCTAACATAAGCCCCGCGTGAGGTGCGGGGCGAAGTCCAGTATAATGTATTACTAAACATACCCTATTATATCGAACAATAAATAAATTTGAAAAAAAAAATGTATTAAAATCTTCTTTTAAATTTTTATTTAAATAAGTTATAGTCAATCCCGAGAATTTATTTTTATTATTCGAGTACGTACCCCCAATTTTTTATATGTTTAATAACTTAACATTCGCGACGTTTTTTGAGGAGCGTACTTCCACAAAAGTTTAGGATTGACTATAAAAAAAAAACAATGCCCGTGGATCGTTTTGAGGAGCTATATTTAGAATCGATAAAGCAGCATTGTCAATTTCAGATTATTTACTACTTGTATACACAAAGGGAAACTGTAAGACAAGAAGCGAGTTTATATCTTGACATAGACTCTAAACTACCTTGTATCCGTTGAGTTGGCTTCTGACTATACTTTATGTAAGTCTTTGAAGCAAGTTTGTCTGTTTACTAGGGGGAGATGAAGTATAATTAAGTTTCCTCATTGCAAATTTACAGTTGGCTCAACTCGGATGTTTAATACTGTTAAGTTTATTGGCTGTTCCTGTTGACTTGTTCACTTGACTCAACTTCTATATTTAATTAATAGAAACTAATACAGGGGAGGGCTCTTCTCATTCAACTATGTTACATTAGACTTCTAATCCTTCTTCTCAAATTCGATATGCTAAAAAATAGCGTTAAGATTTCATGATCACTTAAAGTGAGTGCACATAAATATTTAATGTTGAATTATCACTAACGTAAGCAATTAACGTTAAACTGATTTTATTATTATAAATTATCATTTTATTTTATTTAAATTTGCTATGGGTGTCTGTTTTTGTTTTTTTTGGTTTCTTATTGTGACTGTTTTTCTTTGGCTGGTTGTAATAAATGTTAAAAAATCACAGGGATTTTACTTGAGTCCAAGTACATTTTAGGGCTTCGTAGATGATTAAGCATATATACCCGTTATATAATTATGATTTTTTTTTCTTCCACCTCAAGGGTCCCTGGTTCGATCTCCCGGGGAGTCACAATGTTTTTTATCGGAAATAACGACAAGATAAATGTCATATGCCAGTGTTTCAAATTTCAGCTCTTTAGCTTATACGGTTCGGGCCCTAAGAACCAAAGTGCGACGGACACATCACCCTCGGTATAAGGGTTTTGAGAAGTATCTCTACAAAACCCTAAAAATATTGCTAAATACAAATTGTTTACTACTTTATAAATACAATTATTATTCACTTTAATGGTGAATATCATGGTTTCTACTAAATTAACAGAATAGTGGTGCTCCCTAGCTCTAATTTACTTCCGAATATTTATGATTTGATTTTTTCCTCTTCAGTCACGTATTTTATTAATCAATTATTGTTGCGTGTTTCTTCTCTGTAAATTTTCGTTTACTAAAACTTACAAATAATAACTTAAATAAAACATTTTACAAACAAATATTTGTATTCAACAATAAAACTAATGGAGTGTTTTCATTAGTTTTAAACATGTTTACGACAATGTTTGAAGTCAGTAACAACTTGATACATTAATAATAAACCCACAAATATGTATTAGGTATAATATATTAATGAAAATCAAGTGATATTTTTTTTATTATTAATAATATTGTTTTCTTTCTTTTAGTTTTTCGATCTTAATCAAAGTATCCGGTCTCTTCTTACGTTTAGTTTTCTTAAACCAATAATTTAGTATGAGAATCTGATTGTATTAGGTTTAGTTCCTTTTTCTGTATAATCATTTTTAAGAAATTTTATTAAAATGTCACCAGGCTCCAAAGAATATTTACATTACAATCAGAGTAATGCGTTCATAATAAAGTAAATAAAGTTAAGAAAAAGACTCTATTTTGTAACCTATTATTGAAGTTATATAATATTTTTCCGATCTATTGATTTAGTTTATTAATTTATAAGTATTATCTTTATTTTTATTTTTGTTTTTGTTATCAGCATTATTTGTTTTGTTTGGTGTTGTACAGTTTAGCTCACATTCAACCTCGTATTATCTTTATTTATTTGATTGTTTATTTTTCTCTCTCTTTCTTTTACGTCCCGATCCCGATCAACACATCATTAGGTTATTACAGGACGGTGGGATTGGCCACTTTACTCATCTACTCAATTTTTTCATCAGTGTAAAACATGTATTTTCTCTCAATTTTCTTCAATTTTATTATTTATAATTTAATATCATTATAGAAATATTTTCTTAATAATAGGTGTTCAACTGTTCATGGGTAATATTTATTAATAATATTATTTAAGTTCGTGTGAAGTTCTTTATCTATCGTTCATTACGTTTATCCTTTTACTCTTGTAAACGCAATTTCGTGGATTTCTTTTTTATACTATCTTTCGTTTTAAAATAGATTTGATGCCCATAATTTTAAACAATTCCTATTCTATGAGCTAGTATATTGAATGATTTTTTTGATATAATATGGTAAAAAGTGATGTAAAACCACTCTTTACCGAAGAATTTCTCTTTAAAGCTACTTGAAGCAGCCCTTATTAGAACATTTTAGAAAGATTCGTTTCGTTGCTAACATTCAATAAATGACAAGAAGGTACTCGTTTACCATGTGTAAAAGTAAAACCACTCAGTTGTGAATGACAACTAAATTTACTAACGCGATAGTTTCGTGTGAATCAATGTGTAACTAATTTTCGGTAAAAAGGAGGAAAAAATCTGGGCCAGGTGTCTATGAATGAGAATTGTAAAAAGAGTCAGTTTTACGGTCGTGATGAGACTAAAAGGTGTCGGAATATAAGCCTCCTAATAATAATGGGTAGCTTCGTTTTACAAAAATACCTTCTACGAGACTAAATAGGGTTGGTAAGATTTCGGCAAAGGTCGTGTCCTTTCTTCATTGAATGAAAGTCTTAGAAAGATACCTGGAGGCCTTAGAATCCCTTGTATATCTTTCAATTTGTCAATGAAATAGGTGACATTGGCACAATAGACCCTATAGTATATCCGGTAACCCAAGAAGAAGATTTGTATGTTACAAACCATCCATTCATAAGGTGGTCCTTCTACCTTGAAGTCGATTTTCTTGAATGAACCGTCCTTAACAATAGAAAACTTCAATGCTACTATGGTTACTTACCAGGTCAAAAAGTGGAAGTGGCTAATACGAAGAAAATTCCGAAACTTGAGTCAATAATCTTGAGTTGAAGAATTTATATAAATGGAAGTGATCATTCTTAATAGATTTCATTGGACTTTCCAAACACAATATAATATATAAGGTATCCTTTTATTGAAGTCTATAGTACCAACAACAAAAAATACTGTCGTATACACAACTCAAACTCACACTAAACTGTCTCTCTAAAATGGTCCAGTATTTTTCGTCTGTTGTTAGTACCGGGGTTTCATCTTTAAATTTAATTATTATAATTTAACATTTCAACAAAAGTTACTGTGAAATAATTCCTCCCCGAGAAGGAATCGAACCCGACCTCCTTGTGCAATTATAGCTTTTTCTCAGGGAACTAGATTTGTCCCGGAAAAACGACTTTTATGGTTAGATTCATATTTAAATTTTAGGATTTATTATTCAAAATCGTCTCAACCATTTTCGATATTTTTTACTTTCTCATATAAAGAGAAAGTATTGTGATAGCGCGAAATTTCGATTTTGAGATTTTATGGATTTACGTGTTTTGAGGTCCCCTGAGTCCAAAAAAGTGGTTTTTAAAAAATGTCTATCTGTCGTTCTGTCTGACGCCAGGAGCCTTAACTACTGAGTCGATTTTGACAACATTTGGCATACATGTTCAGAAAAATCATACCCCGAGGCGAAATCGTAAAATGAATTTTAACTCTAAATTTGGAGGCGTAACCCCCATAAAAACTGAAAAATCTCGAAAAAAAAAATCTCGAAAACGGTTCCGATGATTATGATTAAAATTTAGTCCATTTAAATACAAATCTAATGATATAAGCCATTTTCCCGGGAAAAATTTAGTTCCTGAGAAAATAGCTTAAAACGCGGATGGAGAGCCGGATGGAACGGAAAACCCGGGTTCGATTCCCCGCCCAGGAAAAGTTATTTTTATGATAAATTTTGATGAAATGTTCAATAATAATTAGATGTTCACGCGAAAACTAATAAATGGAAAACACTGGGCTAAAGTACATAATTATGAACTCTAGTTTGTTGCAAGTGAGTAGCCTCAGACCGATTTTTTTTACATGTTTTTGAGAACATGTATGCCAAATTTTTATCGTAATCTATTAGACAGATTTTAGCTTCCGAGCTTACCGAAGGTAACGGAAGCTATGTGATCGTTTCGAAGAATGAAAAATTATTAGGTCTCCGATTTTAAAAATTCCAAGACAGAAATCCGTTTCAGACATCAGGGAACAGTTTTGGTTCCGTGTCTGTCGTTCAATTTTTGCGAACCAACATATCTTAAAATCTACAGGTTCACTTTTTATGAAATTTGGGTGGTTGGTCATAATTAGCCCATTGTTGGTCCCTTATAAGTTTCAACCTTCTGCGCCAATTTGTTTTTCTTCCACATGCGCACAAACATTCATTTATTTACACCTATAGTTTCAAAAGTACTTATCTGATTTGAATGAAACTTTTATAGTTTATCGAAAGTAACCTACAGATGGCCACAGATTAATTGGAACAGTCTACGCTCTTTAACTGTTGCTAAATTGATACTATGTTTCGTGTAAAAAATCTACCAATTTTGACAGATTAAAAAAAAACGGGGGAAACAATTAAACTAATTTGGCAATAATGACTTTTAAAAGCATAAAATCAATAAAGTTCGTGGATAGGCTGCGAGGAAGCTAAGTGCCACACCTCTTGGCAGTCTATTTCTATTATAACTATGTATATGAGAAAGTAAAAATCTGTTCGGCACTTATCGCACGAAACTTTCTCATACATATAATCACTTCCAGAGTTATTTATTTTTTATTTATATTTAAGTTATTGGTCTTGAAGGGAAACCTAAATATAAACTGACTTTATTTTATTTGTTTTTCATGGGTGATCATAATGTATCCGTACTTGCAGGGATGTAGAGGCCAATATTTGGTTTGCAGTCAAAAATATGTTGACATATTATTTCAATATCAGTTGGAGGCTATTTTTATCGAACATGTAAGAAGTATTTAAATAGTATGAATAATTTTGCATTGAAAAAATGTTTCTAGTATAAAATGTTCTGTAGGCAAAACTCCAGTTCCAATATGTGTTTGAGACTTGAGAACTAATGGAGTCCTTTGATTTCATCCGTTCTTAGCTACAATGTCTTGTTGTTTAGTCTTAACTGTGTTAACGTCTTGCCAGATATGGTTACCTCTTTCAACAAATAAGCTCTAAGGGAAACGTAGATAGTAAATTTGCAGAGAACAAAAGCTTAATTTCTCGGAGATATCTTAGTTATAGCCTCAGGGTTTCTAAAAGCTGGAAATGTCATACTGGTGTCCTTACCAGGGGGACTTACAGGGTGAAATCCGACAAAGCCAATGACTCGCTCGATCAGCACCCGTACGTCGTCACCAGATATATACCCCGGAGCCTCCTTGGGAATCACACCAGTTTAGGGACCGGACACAAAGGGCAGAGGCACCAGCTTTAGACGCCCTAAAGGTGTTCAAGCGCGTGTAGTAGAACATCTGCCTTGTACAATAGGATACTCGCACCGAACCTACGGTCAAAGGCAAACCTATATAGCTACCCCTAACCATTTCAACTATAATATCCCTAAACATCCTGATACACGGCCATTCCTCCCTATTAGTCGCCCACAATTATACCTTTACCCTTCACAGAACTCTATACCATTATATAAAATAAACCTACCCTCATTTTATTTCAACAAAAACTGTTGCCTTAATAAATCATTGGTAAAGAATGTTATGATAGGTTAGTTTTTTTCTACCCTTCTTAGGTAATTTTTGTTAATTTTTTTCCACCTCAACTGCAAAATAATACAGTTAAATTAAACGGTTTCTTTTATCTCTCGATTTTATTCTGATCCTTAAAAAAAATAAACCTCTATTATATTCCGTTTGAGCTTAAGAAACTAACCTATAATTTATGTCAAGAGTATTCGAAACAAAAGGACCTAATAACAGTAATGCTTAGAAATAAATAAATAAAAATTTAGTTTTGACTTTGCTCCAGTGGTTCTGAAAATGAATGAAATACGTGTATTAAAAATATACAGCATGAAGCTTGATTTATTGTACTAAATTAAATTCATTGGGTTACAATAAACGTTTAATATTTCATGATTTTAAGAAAATAAAAGTTCGACCTTTCTTAATTGTGGTTGCAACTAGTTTATCAAAACTGTAAATGCTCACGATCGTTCAATGATTATAAGACTAATGTTTTATCAGTAGAATAATCTAACCAACTTATAAAGTATTCGTTTGTAATGAATATGTATTGATTAAAACATTTCTGCATTAATTTTATTATTTTGTTTTCAACAATATACGAGTATCTTAATGATTCTGTCTATTTAATTTTTATCATTTATATAATCGAGTAGTGTCCAGACGATGGCGACGACTCACCTCGAAATGATTTATTATTGCTAAGCTAAGGCAACCACAATTATTCCAATAAAAATAAATGTTTGTTTCAAACATTGTTGGTCTTCAAATAGATATATTAACTTATCGAAATAGATATCTAAATTAATTAATTCTTTTCTAAATAAAAATTAAGCCCGTTGCCACGGGCTTAACGGCTCATTTTGAATAATAGAATAAACAGGTCAAGTTTGTGCTAGTCAGCACAAAGCGAGGGTCCGTAGGCAACACAGTGTTATTTAATTAGTACCTTTTGATGTAGCTTTTTAAAATACTATGAACTATCCTATGGGTCTGATATTCTCAAAACACATAAACAAACTTCTGATATAGAATTTTTTGCCAGTGAACTGGACTATAAACATATATAAATACACCCAAAAGAGCATAATTAAAAACTTTTAATTTCTAGCTTTTTTTATTTTTTTTAATTAAGTATTTTGTTAATTTTTTTTTTTTTTTTTTTTTTTTTTTTTTTTCGAAATTTCCAAAAAGAGGTCTCTTTACTTTTGGTCGAAGAATGCATTTTTTCAGAATTTTCGCACCTCGCAAGGGCGGGGACACTTGTCACACCAACTTCACCCTCGCCCTATCGAAGTTATAACCACAAAATTATATATTTTTGTAATCAGCTCGACGTACCCTTTCATATGATACCCCACACGGTCTCCAAAAAAAAAAAAAAACAATTATTTTTAACCCTTAAGTTTTTTTACTCTAATTTTTTGAAAAAAATTTTTTTTTAAGTCGCTATATTTTTAAAATGTGTGGGTAGGTACTAGACACATATATACCAAATTTCAAAGTGATCGGACGAAAGGTGTCACCGAGCAGGCGACAGACGGACGGACGGACAGACCGATACACGTAGGAAAATATAAGGGTCCTTTGTTTTGCCTACGGACCCTAAAAAACTATCGAATCTCGGTCGGAACAAATAAATCACTTAATTTTGAGATCTCTAGTTACATCAAATCTCTAGTAATCATGAAATCTCTAGTTACACATATAATTACTATTAATATTATTATAGAGGAAGATACATACAACATTTTAAGAGATAGATTACCTAATTACTATCATTAATATATTATTAAAGAGTGTGAATGAAAGACTGATACATAGTTTCTATCATTAATATGATTATTAATTAATGGGGAAGAGAGAAAGACTGACACATCTATTATTAATATGATTATTAAATAGGAAGAGAGAAAGATGGATATAAATTCAGTCAGAGTATTCACTTATTTATTATATTTTAAGTGTCTTTTGTTGCATTATAATAATGTAAGACATTAAAATCAACTTCAATACAACCAGGAAGTATATTGAAAAAATAAAATTTAAAACTTAAAAATAGTTTAATGTTCAGAGCCTGTAGTTTATTTATAATATTAACTTAAGTGCTTTAAAGAAATAGAATAAAATTTAATGACAATAATCATACCTTTTTTTCTTCAAATGCAATAATTTAAGTTTATTTAAAAGAAATGTATTTACTTCTGAGTTTAAATTATTTTAGAAGCTTGGGATATTGCTTTTATTTTAACTCGCTAGAGAGCGCATTAAGCATACCCGGAAATGCATATTAAAATTGTACGAAATTGGACCGGTTTTTGAAAATTACATGAAACTGCATTTTATTCTATTTCATTTTTTTCTTATTCAGTCAATCAACTAGTAATTTTCAAATGAATGAGATCAATTGCTTTTTTTTTAATATCTTTCGATGTTTTCGAGCGGTAAATCGATGTTAAATGGAGTATCGAATGAGGTGATTTTTATTTTGTATAATCTGAGATTATCATTAGTATGTGAGTTTTAAGCCAATAACAAATATTGTAAGTCAGGTCTACGTACGAAGACTAGGTCATAAGCCTTCATCTCATTCAGTTATTATTAACTATTATTTTGGTTCATTAGAATAATTCCGTGGAGTAAATGGATTTAAATCACTAACCCAGTTTTTCCAACAGATGTTAATAGATACCTTTTCGAACACTTAATGACACAAATTATCTAAAGAATATCAACTGAAAAGTTTGCTTGCTCATGAATAAAACTGTAATAATAGCTTTAACCTAATTTAAAAACAATAAAACAGCAATTACCCATTGATGCAATTAAATATGTTTTAGAAAATCAAATTTACCTATTTTATTTAAAACAAAAAAATAAATTAAAAAAAAACGCATAATTATTATGTACATTTAACAATACCAAATAATTAGTTATTTTGATTAAGATTTTGTGGTACCACTTCATAATTATGACTAGAGAGGTTGCAATAAAGTAATACAATAATATTGCACCGCAATTTTATATTAAAATTCACCAACGCTTTTTGACATATAATATCATTTTCAGAGTGAGTGTTAACTTATTAAGAGTGAGTTCTGAACTAAGCTAACTTTTTTTTAGAAAAGTTAGCTTAGTTCAGAACTTACTCTTACTAAGTTAACACGCTAACTGAATTAAGCAAACTTTTTTAGAAAAGTTAGCTTAGTTCAGCATTCACTCTTACTAAGTTAACACGCACACTGAAGATGAAATTATAAGTCAAAACATTAATGCAATAATTGCCTAATTTCCCCTCGAATTTTTAACCAAATATCACAGCTATAAGTAATAACAATTGTCTCAGTAGTTCAAACGCCACCATAAACACGTCTGACTAAAGAACCCAAAAATGTTTTGTTTAAAATAAATTTTACTGCCCAATGCGACTGAATTATACCCTTTTCAAATGGAGTTCTATGTTTGTTTTCCTAAAGCTATTACTTGATACTATAAAAAATTAAAGTGGTTGTTGGGTTCAAAGCACCTATACTCACACTATTAGATGTAAAAATGTATACATATTTATAACCATAAGATTACTAATGTTTAAAAATCGAACCCTCCAAACATTACCGACTTACCTAAGATCGATTCTCTTTCTAAATTCTCGTTAAAACCTATTAAAACTTTAATTTAATTTTTCATTTAAAAATATATGACTGTTAGCCGAACATAATTTAACTTGATTTCTTCTATGTTTTCTTCATATTTATATTTAATAAAATAGTACATATTTAATTTTGCTTCCGAGCTTACCGCAGCTTACGGAAGCTATGTGATCGTTCTGAAAAACAAAAATATTTTATTTCTCCGATTTCAAAAAATCCAAGACAGAAATCCATTTCAGACATCAGAGAACATTTTTGGTTCCGTGTCTGTCTGTTTGTCGCTCAATTTTTGCGAACCTACATATCTTAAAAACAAAACGTCAGATTTTAATGAAACTTGGATGGTATAACACAATTTTAGCCCATTTTTGGTCCCATATAAGTTTTTACTGTCTGTGTCACATTTATTTACCCCTATATCTTCAAAAGTATTCATCTGTTTTTTTATGAAATTTGGATGGTTTGGTGAAAATAGCCCGCAGATAGAGCACCAGATTAATACCGTCTGCGCTCTTTAAATGATGCTAAATTGATACTTTAATTCGTAATGATGTAATTTGCATCCAACCTTCTAAGAGGTTTATTTAGTGACTATAACAGTAATAACGAGCACATGCCTGTACAGAGCAAGTGTTCTTCAACATTTACATTCCTTGTCTTTTGTTGCATCCATTCATCTTTCATTTGGCTTCTAGGACATCCATAGAGCATATTTTACCATGGTTACTTAAGAATAATTATAAATATTCATTAAGGCTTTCAGCAATAATGTTATATTACTGCACAGCACTTCCAGTACAGTAATGTATATATTATGGTTTTCAAAACCTGAAATAACCCTAAAACAGTAACTGAATAAAAATCTCTAACCCCCTATAAGCTGTATTAATAAAACTGAACAATAATCTCTGACCCCTTTTTCAGTTCTATGTTTTTGAAGCTAAACTCAGCTGAGGGGTTCTCCAAGGAGCTTAATCCATCCAATTTTTTTCTTCTTTTATAGAAAACCCAGCTTTTTATAATTTAAGTCTTTTTTAATATTTGAAATTATGAACGTTACTGATAATGTTTTGATTCGGACCCTGTGTTATTTTAGAAGACCTGAATAGATAACGTTCATAACTTAAAAGACTGATTAATATACCTAGAGAAAAGATAAACCTTAATAAAGATAACAAATAATTATTCTTGGCTAATGTTTAAATTAATCCAGTAATAGTTAAAACTGAATATCACTCAGAACCATAATGTAATTAAATGAAATTGCATGTTAATAGGTTGCAAGTTAATAGAATTCAAGTTAATGTAGAAATTCCTTTTCGTTTTATTGACCTGTAATTCCATTATTTATTCGTCAATGCTAGAATACTTGTTTCTACTTAAATTCTTTAATTAAAAAACATTGCATTGCATGTTTGAATATTATTGGTTTTGGAAGCTCATATCTTGCTCTTTTTATGGTAATCTTTTTTTCCTCTACAAAACCGATAGAATTAAATTATAGAAACACATGCAAACCTGCAAGTAAACGTTAAGTATTTTCTTTTTTTTCAATTTAAAGAAGCTAATTTTAACAGTAAATCTTATATTGCTTATATTGGGCGATGTTATAAGCTTAAGTCATGAAATTTATTCAATAGTATTCTCATTTTCTATTCATTCTCTCTTCTTCTCTTAAGTTCACTTTCGAAAAGCTCGAGATATTGTTTTCGCGTTGGAACTGTTTGCACCTGTCGGAAGATTTATCTCCTTTGGTTTAAGTCAAGAAGTTTTTTCCTTTTTTATTATTTCTTGTGTAAGATTTACAGTGAACCGATCTGATGCTATAAGTCGGACCATTAGTTTTCCCGCTTCGAACAAACCGCACAACGGGATAAACGCTCGAGCAATAAATCTCATTACTTCCAAGTGAGCTTCAGCAGTGGGAGGTCAACTTGCAAACGGTTCCCTCCTATCTCTTTGGTAAAAATTTTTGAATTATACTTGGACTGTGACAATGTCCATGATTATTTCTTCTTCTTTTTAAACGTTCTTCAAATATTCGAAAGTGCATAAAAGAAATGGTCAGTCTAAGCCAAGTTTTTTCCATCTCAATCAGCCTTGAATTCTAAATAGGGTCATTTAAGAAATAATTCAAAATTGATTTACCATCTCTTGCCTATTTCCGAAGTGGAATAATATGGAAAAATAAAAATGTTACCACCTTCGAGGAATAACATACACATTCTCTGTGGAAGTATTCAGCTTTATAAATGTATATTTGTAAGATATTGTCTTTACCTCAATCGCCTCCTTTTTAGGGTTTCGAGGTCATCCTAGAAACCCTTATGCTTTTGGTAGTTCGTCCGTCCGTCCGTCGCATCTTAAAGTATATCTCCCGACCTACTGAAGCTATAGACTTGAAATTTAGTATACAAGTTAAACATTTTTGCCCAAAAACAGGAATCCTATTGCGAATCTAAACACTAAAAATTTCTGCGATCTGCGATCAATTGTGAATAGATCGGAATATTTTATATTTTTTGTAATTTTGAAGTTGTGTAGCATTTCAAAGGTATTGAAATGTAGATTTCAAATATATATCGCGTTACCAAAATGGCGGCCATTTTACCCCCCCAAAAATTAAAAAAATCCCAAAATGACCCCCCCCCCTGCACTACCCATTAAGATGGTCCTAAAAATAAGGCATGAAACAATAAATATACATCTCTGTGGTCCAATGAAATTTTCGGTAGTTGATCTAAATAAAGTCAAATTATAGAAATTTTAGGGGGCCGTAAATATGGAGCCTCAAACTTTTTTATGATTTGAAAATTCGAAGTTGGGGTTCATTTTTTTTTTAATTTGGTTCACAAAAATGTATCGTGTTTCCAAAATGGTGGCCATTTTACCCTCCAAAAAATAAAAACGAAACGCAAAAAAATCCCCCCCCCCCTGCTTCCCCATTAGGGCAGGTCCTAAAAATAAGGCAAAAATACAAAAATATGCATCTCTGTGGGCCAATGATATTTCCGGGAGTTGATATAAAAAAGTCATATTTTTGGGGGCCGTAACTCCGGAGCCCCAAAATTTATTACTTAAAAATTTGAGGTTGGGTATCATTTTAAAGGTATTGTCATTTGGTTCTCAAAAATATATCGTGTTTCCAAAATAGCGGCCGTTTTACCCCTGAAATAACCAAATAAGTGCATACCGAAGATACTAAAGGATAATATGCACACCTTGTTTCACACACATTTTTTTTAAAAAAAAATAAAAAATAATAATAATAATTTATTTATGAATTCTTATGCTTATGACCAAAGAAACCCTTTTAGTAACTTGCTGGCATGTACTTGACGGGATTTTTTACCTCCTGGTATAGAGAAAGGATTGACAAAGAATAATCCAAGCTTCAGTTAACAGTCAACCTTTTTGCTTGTGTCCAACGCACTCCGTGCTATTGTTGAGTTTTTTAATATTACCTTCTTAGGTTTATTTATTTATTTATTTATCTTCTCAGGTTGTTCTTTTTCTACTTCAATGTCTTTTTCTACTTTATATTTTGCTCTTTTCTTTTACGGTCTATCTTCGTAGGTTTGTTTAGCTTTTCGTCTTTGCAATATATCAAAAAACCAAATTTGTTTAGTTTATGGCTTTAATGTTTACATTTTTCTTAACCCTAGATTTATTGAAACACGCTGTGGACAACATTTGGAGTGTTTTAGGTATAATAAAGTGGTAATAAAGTAGGTTTAAGTCAAAACGCATGTACGTTATTTAAGCGTACATTAAAAGATTTTCATATGAAGGGAACTCTAAGTAGGTTAAAGATGTTACAATTAGTCGCAGTGATTCATATTTCGTTATAGTACAGTAAATAAAATAATGACTATATATAAACAATGGATACAATATGACAAATATGAACAAGTAGAAACAATAGACAATATTAATATGTTAGATAAAATATTTTTACAACAATTTCTAATAATACTAATATCCGTGATTTCCCATCAAATTTTAAATGGATTGAGTTCAACTCCAATATTCCCTTGACCTTGTTAACGCAATGCTCTAACGAAAATCGTTTAATGACGTTTTGGAAACTTTGTTCCTACGTCCGGGTTCTATAAAAAAATCCTAACGGAATTTCATATTTTAATTTTAAATGATTCCGATGCATACATAATGCTCTGATGTTTATATTTAAAAATCTTTGCTTACAATGCGTTTATAATTCAGTGTCTTTTTCCTCGACTGATAGATTCAAAAGCCTTCTTTTATAAAAGAAAGACCTATCATTATTATTTATTCCCGTACCATATAATTACACCTTCAAATGTCTTCTTAAACCATTTTCAAAAAGATAGTGATCTTTATTTTTCGTTGTCTTCTCTTTCTTCCAGACTTTGAGATGATTCTATGCAACGGTTAACTTATACTCGAAGACGGTATTGTCCTCGTCTTAAGATGCGGATTCGAGAATAGACTGTGAACCCTACAAGAATAACTTATCCGGATTAGGCTTATACTAAGAGGGTTTAATATTATCCTGCCTAATGCGAGTTGGACAAAAGGCAAAATTCTTAATATTTTTATCCTATTGTCGTAATTTCATAAAGTAGATACAAATCCCTGCAGCAATGTTCATAAACCTCAGTATTTTTCTTATAAATATGCACATTTCCTTGACGTTATAAGAATTATAAAATATCTGGCAATTGAAGCTCCCTTATATTAATCAATATTGTTATCAAATATGGAGTTTGTTTAATAGTTAGGTTTGTCCCTTCTTTTAATCTTCGTTTTTATGTGGGTCGATCAAGGGTAGTATGTAATAAACAATAAGGTGAATATTTCTTAAATTTGGCTATATTTCGCCCCACTCCGGGGCATATTCATGCCTAAAAACATCGAAAAATCTAAGATTACCATAAATGTTCAATTTACATGACTTAAAATACAATAATTGTCAGAAAATAAAAGCAAGGTCTCAAATTCTTACCTTAAGAAGATTACGTTAACAACTCTTTAACAAGAAGTAAGAAAAAAAGTTATATATAGACCACATAGTGGTTGTATTTTAAGTCAGGTAAATTGAACATTTATGGTAATCTTAGATTTTTCGATGTTTTTAGGCATGAATATGCCCCGGAGTGGGGCGAAATATAGCCAAATTTAAGAAATATTCACCTTATTGTTTATTACTACCTTTGATCGACCCACATAAAAACGAAGATGGAGTTTGTTGTTATTTGGAATGAAAGTCCTTATAAGAAACCTCAAGCCCACAAAATAAAACTTTAATTGTTATCAAACTTCACTGTTTTGTTGTTGAATTATAAAGTAAAGGTAGTTAATAAATCTAGGACAGATTACCAGGTTATAGAGAAGGCTAGTCTTTTATGTGGAGTCTATAATGATGTAAATAAAGAGGGTCCCAACAAAAATATGGTATTCCCGCATAGTACTTACAATTTATTAATTGGGTATTGTCAGTCACCAAAGTGGTGGCTATAAAAAGACAAATCTTACTTTAATACTCTAGTACTCTTGTCTATATGAATACCTCAAACCAGGACACAATCGCGAAATAAATTAAACCCAACAAGTCTTCTTATAAATTTAGCTTTAGCACTGATAATGGCCTATGATACGTGGAAAGCGCAGTCAATGTTTATTAAATGGTTATCTAAGTAATTAGTTAATTTTAATAGTAAAAATACATTTTTGCTTCCGAGCTTACAAAAGGTAATGAAAGCTATGTGATCGTTCTGAAGAACGAAAATTTTTTATGCCTCCGATTTCAAAAATTCCAAGACAGAAATCCGTTTCTGACATCACGGCACATTTTTGGTTCCGTGTCCGTCTGTCGGTCTGTCGCTCTATTTTTGCAAACCAACATATCTTAAAAACTACTCGTCCGATTTTAATAAAACTTGGACGGTAGGTCATGATTTTCCTATTGTTGGTCCCATATAGGTTTCAACCTCTTGCACCTATTTGTTTCTTTTCCACATGCGCACAAACATACATTTATTTACACCTATAGCTTCAAAATTAATTATCTGATTTGTATGAAACTTTTATAGTTTATCAAAAGTAACCCACAGATAAGCCCCAGATTAATTTGAACCGTCTGCGTTCTTTAACTTTTGTTTTATTGATACTATATTCAAGTAAAAAATCAAAACAATTTCGACAGATTAAATAAACGAGGGATATAATTAAATAAGTTGTATAATAATGGCTTGTAAAAGCATAAAATCAATAAAGTACGTGATAGGATGCGAGGAAGCTATGTGCCACACCAATTGACAGTCTATTTTATTATACGAAACGTTTTATTAAATTATATGTAAACTATAACTAACAATAGATATATAAATTCGTGATGGTGAAAGAGCTTTCTTCATACAATTTACTTTCTTTTTCAAATCCTACTCATCATACAGACAATATAAAAGAATTATTTTCTTTTATAATATTATTTTATGATGCTCTCATATATTTTTATTAGGTTGCTTCGAGAAGTTTCTTTTGAAATCTTTCATCGCTTGTAAAATTGCATAGCCGTTGATTAATGTAAGTCCTGGTTTGTTCCACTCACTTGTTAGAGTGTTGTTTCTGACTATCGTTTGATATTTAAGTTGTATAATAGTATGAGTAAATAAGTTAAACATAGGAGTATGAATAATTGTGTTATGTTATCGGTATAATTTCTAATATGAAGGCAGGAAGTCACATTTAGACGTCTTGGCATTTCCAGAATCACCTTCAGGCCTTTTTTATGCCGGTATCTTATTTACATTGTTGAAAAGGTCCTCCTTACCGTGGAATGTCGGAGCTAAGAAATAATTTATTTTTTCTCTTCTCTCTAAACCCTTTTATCTACCTAGTGGTAACCATTAGTCTTGTTAGCACGCCGACGCTGCCTCTGGAGATCATGATTGTTCTAATCCTCGGATCTCTAGGTTCGAGAGCGGTACCGCTTGTTTCATGTCTCACAGAAAGGGATAGTGGATTAAAAAGGCTTTAGCGTGAAAACGACCTCACAGCTTGTGCGATTCAAATCGATGAAATCACTTCCGAGGAAGGATAAGTCACTTTGTATCCTTGACAAGGAATTAACCTGCTGAAGAGCTCTCCAGATTATGACTAACAGAACTCACCTTATAATCCATTATATCACTAGACAATGATAACGTATTTTCATTAAATTATAATTCTTAACTCTTAATAAACTTTAATGCTTTAGATTACAATACTCTTCTGACTTATAACTTAATATACCTACATGAATATCTCTATAATACATTATAGAAAACTATCCTTATTTTCTAGAATATATAATTATTCATTTGTTATGGTTTAAGGAATATCTACTGTTTTCAAGGCCTTTTTCTTGCTCATATACCTGTAAACATCTTACAGGTGTGGTTCTACAAACACCTACGGTAAAGAGCAATTTAAATTATCTCACTACCTATCATAGAGGATTAAAATAATTAGAATTTTAATGTAAATCTGATATTTGTTCTACCTGATTTTCTAATGAGTATCTTAATTGCATCACTTTATCCTATAGCTTTGCTACTTGCCTTCTTAAAAAGTCCATTAATGTTACCTTTTAAAGATGCTTGACCGGATTTCAAGATTCAACCTTATGATCTTAGTCGCTCAGTTACTAATTAGTTTTCTAGTCAATTTTGCTTATAGCAAATAATTTAACAGAATATGGAATTGCTTCCATGGACGGATTTTAGTTGTTTTCTAGTTGTAGATTGATCTTATAACCTTAAGAATCTCCTGATACCAAAATAATGTTAAGATTATAGTTAGCTTACTTGATTGGAGAGCTTTTTTATTCTAATTGGTGTTCGCTTTAATGGTCTAATCAGTTTTTTCTATAATGCTACTATAGAAGTTAATTCGCATTGTCGTTTGCGCAGGTTTTCTCAGATCCTGGTTATTGTTTGCAATCAATTATGAGAATTTTCTTAATTCTAAGTAATCTTTGCTGTAAACGAATAGCAAAAATGACTGATACTTTTTTGTCGTAGTTACTAGAGCTACCTTTCTATACTCACATTGGTAAATTACTTAAAATTTAAATACCTCTTTTGCTTTATATAGATTAACTTCCATGGTATAATAGTTGTAATTGAATTTTTTATCTTTTAGGAGTATTTAAATGTTGTTTAGGGTAGTTTAAGTTAACAACTTACAGAAAATAATTTTCTTTGCATTGCATGGGAACTAAGATGGAGACATCGGTAGATCTTTGTTTTTAATGTCTTCCTGCGTTTAAAGTCGAGAATGACATCTGTTGGGATGAAGTCTATAGAGAGGTAAGGGGTACAACGTATGTTGAGTTGAGTGAGGGTTAGAAGACGACTCTGAGGCGCCACTCATTCCAACCTGTAACTCTGTTAGTGCCTATTTAGAGAAGGAGAGTGCTCTCAGGAGTATACAGTGTAGGATCTAGGCTCTCCACTCTCCATTCCCTGTATCTTCCACCCGAGGGTAATTAACCGTTTCCCCTGAGTGCCTGCACTGTTGTCTTGGTTACATACATGTTGTAAACCAACTATAACAGGCACTTTAATGGAAAGGATCGTTGCTATTTTACTGAAATACCATAACAATTTAATATTAAACATTGTTATCTTCTCAAGACATTAGTTTGCTTTGTCATTAACAATCGAACTTAGCAGTCTATGCTTAAGTAACAGTAAAATATTGCTTATCTTAAGATAGTTGAAATAATTGACAATCCATGCCTAAAGGTTCAAATAATGTACTTTGCACAGTGCAACGCTCTTGCGTGGGATATTAGTTCATTTCAATGAATCATTTACTAATATATAATCCACCATATAAAGGAATTCATCCATTGAAAATCATTCCTCTGCTAAGTGGTTAGAGCAGGCGTCTCCAACCTACGGCCAGCGCCCGCTATAGAAGTTACCAAATGAACTTATACAATGCAGTTATAAGTTTTCTACAATCAAATGCCATTTTAACCATCAAAACATTAACTCAAGTCAAGCCTTATTGTTTTTTTTGTTTTTTTTTTGTTTTTTTTTTTGGATTGTACTTTTCTGATTATTTTATACGATTGTGAAGTCCGATGGCTTAGTGTTGCATATTTAATCCACTTTAGACCATGCTATCCAGATCCGGCCCTTCCACCAAATTGATTGTAGACCCCCCCCCCCCCCCCCCCCTTGATTAGTGTGCTTCATCAGAGATGTCCATTGATTTTAGTGGGCTTGTTGTTTTGAGTATTAGCTCTTTTATTTCTTTAACTAACCAACTAACTAACTCAGAGGCGCATCAGCCCATGGAGGGCCTCCTAGGCCTGCTGCCAAAGGACTTATACCATTATATATTATGCAATAGATGACACGGGGTTAGTATATCACTCCATTAGACGTATAAACCTTACAATTGGCATTTACTACCAGTTAGTCGTCATTTCACGTCTAGCAGGATCACGGTCCAGGAATTGAACCCTGATGTGTTTACCCATCTAAACAGTGTGATCACGACCGATGCTGCTTATCTTTATTTATAAAAGATCCAACTGTTGTTTATGAGCTACCAAGTCTCCATTAATTTATTTTAGTATTGCAAAATGTCCTAAGAAAAGAATAAAAGTATACGCTTTATTTAAAAAAAAAAAAATCTAATGAAGCTTCCTTACATTTCTTGCATACAATGTCCTTACATTTCTTGCATACAATGTTATACTGGAAGTATGCATCTGTTTTGTTTTAAACAAATTATACACACGCTAGGATAGAATTGTGTTTTACAGAAGGGTTAATTAAAAACTAAGTTAAAACATATGTTTCGTTGAGAGAAATATTAAGAGTTGCTCTTTTAAGATAATTGTGAGATTATCTTAAGTTTTAAATAATATTGGTAAGCTTTAAAATAAAAATAAATGATGTTACTTTCCTGGGAATATTTATATTCCCCCTCCCTCTTCTATTAATTAATAATTATAATTTTTTTTTTTTCTTTTAAAGAAATGTATAAAATTATTAATAAGGTTAGTGTTAGAAATCAGTATGTATATTAACAATTAATTCTATTTAGAAGGCGAATAAGGTTTATAACCTGTTTATGGATGGAGAGGTTTCAAGTACGGTTACCACCATAAAACCAGGCTTATTGGTCTAAAGTCTAAACAGTGGGATCGTGTGAGTTAATTGAGTCTACTGCAGTCGTATCTATTAGTTGATAATCTAAAACCGAGTTGAAACTCTCCGAGCTAAGTTCTCAAATCAGTTTGTCTCATAGTTTCTGTTTCAAATTACTCCCAGTGTATTATCATTTTAGAAAGGAATTAGTTTCAGTAAATAGTTAGTTAAACATAAAATAGTATAATAAACAGCTTTCAAGTCTCGTACTAAAACAGACGCTTGCTTTTCAAACTAGATAACTCTATCTTCATTTGAAATTTAAATTATGTTTTATACTTTATTGATTTAGATCGACATCAAACATTTTTGCGAAACACCATATCATAAAAAAATCACAGGGAAGAGGGAAGTACTTGCATCCGTACTTTTTAGGGTTTCCTAGGTTATTAATATTAATAATAATAACCTTTATTAAAAACTTATTAATATGATACCCACTCAAAATTTTTTAAAAAAATCCGGAAATTTTCACCGGCCTGTAAAAAGATGCCTTGCATTTTCCCACAATTTTAGGACAAGCCCTTATGGGCACCAATTATAGGGGTAGCTGGGTTTGGGAAATTTTTGTGGTATATTTGGAATTGTAAAACTAATGAAAAATTCTTTGTTTTAAAAGTATCATATTATTTGTGTCTAATCTACTCTTCAGTTGCTTCCATTTGATAGGGTGATTAAGGGAGAGGAGGGACAAATTTTCTAAAAGCGCAATATTGGCGGTAAAAAGCACAGTACTCATATAAGAAATATTACATTTTTTTTAATCTACTCTTCAGTAGCTTTCATTTGATACCCCTCCCGAAAGTTAGAAAAAGAATAAACATTTTTGAACTAACCACATTTGCGCATGAGCATATAATTTTTTCTACTTCTCTATATTTTTCATATAGATCGCTTAAAAAGTTGTTTAAATGTTAACTCTCTAGCTTGAATGGATCAGGAGGTATGAACCAAAGTGTGACGGACAGACAGATACATCACCCTCGTCTTAAGGGCTTCGAGGATGAACCTACGAAACCCTAAAAAATAGTCCGATTTTTATGAAATTTAGAGAGCCCATTGTTAAATAGATATTAATTTTAAACTTCAGTGTCTATTGCTTGATTCCACATGCCATCAAATTTGTTTGTTTTTGTTTAAAAAGAAACTAGGTATATCTTTAAAATTACTCAACCGATTTCGTATAGCTTAATATGTTTTGTTGAAAGTAGCCCACAGATCATCCCATATTAATTTCAACTGTCTGCGCAAATTTAATATTGCTTAAAACTAAGTGTGAAACGAAAAAGATCCAAATGTCATTTGACCATTCGTTCAATAATAGGACACGAGAAAGCTAATGACCCATTAATTGACAGACTACTTTATAATTAAAGTTTTGTTAACAGAAGTCTGATTTTATAAATGTTAAACTTAAATTACTTTTTGAGATTCTTTAGTATCTAAGATATAAATTATAAAAGGAATTATCATAATATACAAAGCACTTCTAGAGCAGTAATTTTGATTAAGAAAAATTAAGAATTCTTTTAACCCCTTTCTATTTCTCATAATATTTTATAATTATATTACGATTTATATATTACATGTACAATCTTTAAGAGTAAATTAAATTCCATAAAAAATAAGAAAATTAAATTATAAGAAGGGATGAAAAAGTGGAGGAGCCTAATTATTCTGTTTATGAAATTTATGTAATCAACTTGTCTTAATGCACTCCCTATCCTTGTTATTCTCGAAGAATATAAAAGAAGAATGTTTTTTAATAATGGAAAAAAGCTTTTTATATTTTCATTCCACCCTCCCCCTTCCTCTTTCCTATTGTTAAAAGTAATAATTTTAATTCCATCCTAATTTAATTTCCTTCCTTCCGGTATCCCCTTTTGAGAAGTAGGATCCTTATTGTTACATAAAAAACAGGAGATTTGAAAGGAGTTTCAAGTCTTTCTCTCAGTACAAACCTAGGTATTTTTTTCCGGTTCTCGACATCTCCTTAATCAGTCTTGTTTTTATACCGGATTTTCTTCTTCTTTTTTTCTCTCTCTTGGCTTTTATTCGCATCTGGCATAGTATACAAAAATAAAGTCAGCTATGTGAACAAAAAAAAGAAGGAAAATATGTGAGAAAAATAATAATACTTACAATATTTTTCCCTTATTTTTTATTCTTATGTATATATTTTTACACTTTTTTAATTAGAGTATTTTTTATTATTGTGATATTTTTTTGTTGTAATTTTCTTCATTTGAATCTAAGGGGGCCTTTAGAACTCAAAATTTGGGCTTCATATTATACCTTGGTCAAATTAGGTCAAATTGGTAGCGATATTTTCTATTACTAACATATTTCATTATCACGTTGGCCAGTAATTAAATTAAATACTTATAATTAATAATTAGCGAATTTTCGAATAACATTAAGCTATTGCAATGGCTTCAAAATGTTTGTAATGCGAATTTTTGAAAATTTTTTCCATGGCAATCCGTTTTAGACTATTCTTAATCTATTCCTGAAATTTAACACAATTTTTATGTATGTATGTGTCACTCCAGAAGATATCTCACCCTAGGATGCACTTAAAAAATCCATAAAAATAGCATAAAAACGTGGTTTTCCCATTTTACCCTCCTCTTATATGAAAAAAGTGTACATAACAACAAATACTGTACTCTTAAAGAGCTTTCCAATGGCATGCATCTTGAAGGGTATATACTATTTTAACTTTTGTACCCCGTACCCCTGTACTAAAAGTACTATCTTAAACATATTAACATGTAGTATATTCGGAATCAGTGCAAAATTTCCTTTAAGGCCACGTACGATCAGTAAAGATAATGTCTACATTATTTTTGTATCTTTTATGATACGCAAATTTCTTTGAAAATTCGCTCATTAAGTCATGGTGCATGACTGGACTCTTTTATTAGAAAGTAGGTACCCTCTCTCCTTCCCAACGGATTTATTACGGTGCTCGACTTAAGAATGACAAACTAGACTCTCTTTTTCTAAATTTATAGTGTTGTCGATGCCTGAAATGCGATGTTTTCTCCTTTCAATTTAAAAGCTAATATTATAAGTAACTAAATCATCAAAATATATAGAAACTGGGAATACGGCAGTGCCCCGCCAAGTCGAGCACAGCCTTGCCATCCTTTATTAAAACCAACTCAAGGTACATTGACTTTGGACCCCCCTCTAATTAATTAATTGTCCTTCACAAACTCAAACATTTTCTTTTCCAAATCACTCTACACGTTTAAATTTAAAAACATTTTGCTTCCGAGCTTACCGAAGGTAACGGAAGCTATGTGATCGTTCTGATGAGCGAAAGAATTTTAGGTCTCCGGTTTAAAAAATTTCAAGACAGATATTCGTTTCAGACATCAGGGATCATTTTTGGTTCCGTGTCTGTCTGTCGGTCTGTCGATCTGTCGGTCTGTTGCTCAATTTTTGCCATATCTTAAAAACTAATTGTCCGATTTTAATGAAATTTAGCTAGTAGGTCATAATTAGCCCATTGTTGGTCCCATATAATTTTCAACCTTCTGCGCTTATTTGTTTATCCTCCACATGCTCACAAACATACATTTATTTACAGCTATATCTTTAAAAGTAACCATCTG
Source organism: Gerris lacustris (assembly GCA_951217055.1). NCBI lineage: Eukaryota > Metazoa > Arthropoda > Insecta > Hemiptera > Gerridae > Gerris > Gerris lacustris. Next base: position 21,733,720 of record OX578282.1, read on the forward strand.
AATTTTATAAAATTTGTATGGTTTGCCAAAAGTAGCCTGCAGATAGCACCTGCCTAATTTCAACCGTCTGCGTACTTTATATCGTGCTAAATTAATATGTCTATATATTATAAAGTAGCATGGCTAACTGACTCACTGACCGACATTATTGTTTCCCACTTCCAGAAGAGCTAGAGACTTGCTGTTTGCGCCATTCGACGCACAACGTCCATATTGTGAACCAAAATAATTATAAAAAGTTCACTTTTCCCCCTCCTTCCCCCTTAAAAAAATTAAAATGGCCGACTTGATTTTTAAGCTGGTTTGGGGGCTTATTGCGGCTAAACAGTAAGTCGTATTAGAAAACGGATAGCACCAGCGGTAACTGATTTTAAAAGATCTACAACTTTAGTCCTATGAGTTTTTGTCGTATCATCATCGGTTGTATCTTAGATGGTGATACTTTTGTTATTTGTTGGTTTTATTTTTTTCCTTTTTTGTCTTTGAATGGCCATAGTTTCTATAATAATTCCCCGATTTTATTTCTGATTGCGGCGATTGAATCTAACACTAATGCTCTTTAAATTGAGTATACTTTATTTCATTAGTTCATCCTACTTGCAGAGAACATGAAAGTAAACCTTTTCCCGTGCGCCGTGTCACGTAACCACTTTTTTTGGTTTTTAATATTGGGTCGTATATCATTTGAAAGGCCTTGATATGTACATTAAAGCTATTTTATTTGCTTATTTTTTACAAATTTTGTACACGTACTTTTGTACCAATTTATAATATTGTTGTAGTTTAAAGGGATTAAATAATATATTTTTGTTATTAGGTTTTTTATTTATATTTATTTCTTAGTTAAATGAATGCCCTTTAGTATTGTTTGTTTTTTTAAAAAATATAATTTTGTTAATTCAAAGTACAGGGGTACAAATGTCAATGTTAATATTTTATAATATGATGTATATCGTTGAAAAGCTCTTGAATAGTAGATTAATTTTTGTTACGTTTTATTTTGTGTTATTAATAGTTTTGAGGGAGGTAAAATTGGAAAAAAAACTGTTTATATAGCGGTTTCTACGATTTGTTGGAGGCGCGTATGTTGGAGGCTTCGTTTGTACGAAAAATGTTCAAATTAAAGACTAATTTATCAAGGTATTTTTATTTCTTAAACTGATCTTTTCTTTGCATACTAGAGCGAGGAAGCTATGTGCCACACTAATTGGCAGAGTATTTTTACTTTGCACTTACGAAGCACGTGAGTAAAAAGTTGTATACGACACAGCATAACATTTTATTTAAAATAAAATATCTAAATATAAGCAAAATAGGGAAAATATAAATTAAATTACAGCAAACTGTTTAACTCTTTGTGCCGCGTTACTAATAAAAAATAAATAAATAAAATTTTGAAAGAAAAATTTAATAATTTTTGAGCGTAGGTATTGAAGAGTAGATATCATAAATCAATATATATTGTGTCAAAATGGCGGCCGCTTTACCTCCAATCGAATCAAATTAGTGTCTACCTCAAATGCTTAAGGATAATATTTGCACTTTGCTCCTATTAAGTGCTACGTTTATAAATTTTTATGAAATGTGGGAAAGAAATATGATTTTTTTGACCAAAGAAACTTTGCATAGTACAAGCGACAGCATTTTTATTTGTATAATATATTATTCTATAAATGTTCTAATACTGTTGATATTATCAAATAGAATGTATTGAAAAAAGAGGACATAACGGAAGAGAATAAAAGGCCTGTTCCATTAAAATATTAGATGGTTCATAATACTAATGCTTGTTAAATGATGCGGAGAAAGATAGTGATTTCCGTTTCAAAGGGATCCTCCTACGCAAGAACAACTGCGTTTACTTCTGAGCACACGAGTCGTCTAGAATATTATATAGCTTGGGTATGTTTCAGAACATAATAATTAGCACTTCAAGACTCTAGTATAAGGGTGCTTAACAGACAATTTATTACCTCCTCTTCCCTCTGTTCTTACCCCATCTACAGGGAACATAGCACCTCATAAAATAAATCTGTCCTTTGCACTGCCTGAATTCTCTAATCTTCACTTCTTCCAAGCACTCTCTCTCGACCACCCTTCTTTCCTTATATTTATTTATTTGTTTGCTTATTTTGAAGTTATTCGACGGCTTGATCATAGATTCAGTTCTATACACATTGTCTTTTAATTTATCAGTGTTTTTCAACAACTGAAAAGATCTTTTGCATGTTGCCTTGTAACTTTGAAGATGTTTAGGGGAATAATAAATTGAGTGAGAAGATGATGTGCAATCTAAAACTAAGTACATGGTGGTTTGACGTTCCATGTTATGAGATAGCCTTGTATCAATCTTGTAAGTCTTATCCCTTAGGCTTGCTAGAATGTTTTCTTTATGTTTTCAAGGGTTATGTCCTGTGTTCAAGTCTCGAATAATAAGATTTAATGCATTTTAAATCCCATTTTTCCTTTGAGTTTTAAGAATAACATTTTCTCTCTCTAACATCTAAAATGGAATTTAGTATCGACTGTCATTATGTATATAGGATACATGATATTTCATTATTCATTGCTTGGGTTTTAGTCTACTTATTTTTGAGTTCCTCCAAATAGGTACAAGGTACAAGTATTCTCATCTGAAAAAACCATCCTCGACTCTCTTAAACAAAATGTGTTTGCATCTTAGTATGTTTAAACCCTTTATATTAATTCAACTTTTGTAACTTTGTTTCGTTGTGTTCTGTTGTTTGTCGAAAATCTTTGGATGGTTAACCTCTTCCATTCTTCCAATCGAGCTGAAACTCACCGCATTGACTCTGTACCAATACAAAAACATTCTTTAAAATTGTATAATCACTCACCTAAACTAAACACTCTCTGATTAGCAACATTGCTTGATCATTACAAATTATTAACATATAAAAGTTAATAAATTCTTATTTTGAAACTGAATTGGGTGAGCTTCTATGCTTGGCTTGGGTTTGCCCGGACAGGTTTGGAGAAGACAACATTTCTTTGTGAAGCTGTTGTAAAAAGTATTCATGACTGGGTCCACTAAGATGCCTGATCTTTCCGCATGGTGCAATTCCGACAATTCTACTGAACTGTGCGGCGTTGGAAGATTTCTGGAAGGAGTCGAACCGCCCTGGCGTGCGACAAGCTTTACACGCAATAAAATGTTTTTTGGACTCTTTGTGTTAGATATTTGAAATTGATGACTAGACTTCTTGACTATGAGGTTGCACCACAATAAACATTAAACTTTTGGTGTAAACTCTGGCCCAAAGCAAGTTTTAAGTCGATAACTTGTTGCCACGTTTGGGGTTTTTACTTCACCCTCGAAGTGTTACACTGTTTACTCTTTATCTAACCCCCTTCTCGTTGTTATTGCCTACCGAAAAGTCGTAATAACGTCCGTGCTTAATCTACCGACTCCGAACTCACACTAAATCACCTCCAGAAAAAACTTCCCTCCTCTTCCACGTCTGGTAGGGGTTGAAAAAACTTGCAGTGCCCATCCTCCTCTGAAAAAAGGGCAAGAGCCACCCTAACACCATATGGCATTCGGTAGAATTTATACACTACACTATTTCATCTTTTCCCCTCATTCCACTCCCCCCTGAAAACTCCGCTTCTCTCTCAGGAGCCCGAATGTATTATGTATTTTGTTTTCGGATTTATCGCCACTCGACAACACTCCAAAAATAAACTGTATCCACCCCACCTTTTTTTACCCCATTTCCTGATAAACAAATTCATATTGTCGAATCGGAGGCGACTCCAGTGAACTTGTGGCTCTCTTTCGACTAATGTATTCCTTTGCTTCCAATGAGAACTATTGAGCGTTTTTACTACGGAGTCGATACAAGTCTTCTACAATCCCTTATGTATTCTTATAGCTCTTATCCGCTTCTCAATAAGCTCCTTTTTATTATATCTCAGTAAAAATAGGGAAATTCTTCCCTCCGCATCTCTCTTTTTTTCAGCCCATTCAAAAGAATCTCCTTTATTCTTGGAGGGAATCCGCTCGGAATAAAGTATTTTTATTACTTTACCCTCTATACTATTTCTTATTTATTGGGCTTAGTTCTTTCTTTATGCTATATTGTATCTGTACACTTCACGTTAAACCCTCATAGAATTTCCCTGTAAAAAATAATATTTTATTTATTTTTCTTCTTTACACATATATTTGTCTGAGTATATACAGTTATATGCGTGACTGGGAACTTAGGAATTGCTAAATGAACAAATCATGTTTGTCTTAATGTCTTTAGCTGCTCATCTAGCTACACATTTTATTTTGTTTGCCACTATCTATCTCTTCGTTGACCAGCCAAAAATTCCCATCCATATCATTTTTACTTTTCCTCACCTATGGTAGGAAAAGTTATGTTTTCACCCAACATTTCTTTTTCGAAATTTCAACTGAATTATTCGTTTTAGGTGTTTTAAGACCTCCTGAGTAGTATTCAGCATGACGTCTGTATGTGCGTATGTATGTGTGTATGTAATGTATGTATGTGTGTTATCATCGTAGCGCCCAGGGTATGGGGTATGTACCTAGAGAGTTGAAACTTGGCAGAAAAATAAGTTTTAGCTTTGCCGCCCGGAAAATCAAAAGTTTCCGCTATCTTGAACCCAGCTTGCTGAGTCAGTAAAAATTTAAAAATATCGTAAAAAATCGAAAAATAGTCCGATCGAGTTGAAATTTGGCTCGAATGTGCCTCTCTGTATGACAAAAAAATCTTGCAAATTCAATTATGATTTTGGCCGTCATTTTGAAGTTATCGATTTTTTAATTAGAATAACAGAAAAATGATAATAAACAAAATCAGTTAGTTCAAAACGGTCACCATCCAAGTACAGACCACGTAATGCTGCTTAGTGCACCAGAGGCCACTACTGGTGCACTACTCAGGGGGAGAGTAGCCACGTCCCGCCCTTTATGGTAGACAATGTGGTTTGCATGATCCTGAGTACGAACCTAGTAGACCAAAAATCAATTTGATGATAGTTTGTCACTTTATAGGTTAGCTAATCAAATATTACTCCAAATTAAAGAGGTCACCTATTAAGTGAAAAACTACCATCAACTTGATTTTTGGTCTACTTACTAATTTCGTACTTAGGATGATGAAAATCACATTTTCCACCATAAACGGTGGGACGGTCTCTATCCACCGGTTTGCCTTTTTTCTAATAGCAATTGCTAAGCTATGTCCCGCAGACAAACTTAGCCAACCACATATTCTTAGAAGGCATCAAAATATTTTCTTATACCCAAAATTCTTGCTTGATATTAGTCGAACACTTGTTTTGCATTCTATCTCCTGGACTATACTGTGTGTATAGTCTACACTGGTGTGTACTATAGAACTATTTCCCAGTTCTCGGTGTCCAGGATTTGATTTTAGAGGCACAGCTTCGAGACTTGTAGAGGCAAATTTTTGTCGCAGCAAAAACCCTACCAGGGATGTGACGGCCAGCTAAAGAAAAAAAAGTTATATTATATTTGTTCGTTCATAGTTTACGAGATAGAAACCTTCGAATAGATGGCGAGGGACTTAAATAATATTTAGGCTTTTCATGAGCCCATTTATTCTAAAAGAAAATGTAATTTTTAATAAGATAATTTAGAGATTAATTATTATTAATTAATATTACACCCTTGTATTCTATTAGTAGAAATTTTCGTATAGAAATAAAAATAGTAGGGAATAAAAACAGCATGAATTAGTGTCGTACTGTTTTTATTTTTACACCTTATTCGTTATCCATTAAAAAATGTCTACTTATAACATATTTTTAAAAATTCATTGCACCAATCTTCATTTATAGTTTTTAAGTACTAAATATTTTTTGAACATTCTACATTGTTAGAGAAGCTGGTGCCTCACTTAATTTATCCTCGATAGAATACATTTTTTTATTATTTGTATCTTTCTTTACAAATACATAATCTAATTTATGTGCTGATCCTTTAATTCACACCTTTTTACTAAGTGCAATAATTGCAATATTTTAAAGTATTATAGTGTGTGTTTTATGTTCAACGGTACTATTTAAGAGTATTAATAGTGCTATAATCTATTTTTGCCGGTAGGGCTTGTATGGGTTATAGTAAATGTGTTGACGAGGTTACGTATATAAAATGGGCAGTATATCAGATAAATGGGAGAGGATAGTCAGGGGGTGTAAGGGCTTCTTCCCACTACATAAATTAGAGGATAAAAAGACTGAGAATAATGTCGGGGACGGGGGTGAGGACGCCGGTTGTATTATAGAAGAACCCATAATTTCCATCTACTGCGCCCCTCGACGCATATTCCTTGTATAATCTCTAAGTTTGATATAGCACAACCTATGAGAGATAATAATAATATACACATGTGTGTGTTGAGTATTATGTGTGTGAATATTGTCATTTTCTTTTTCCTCTTGTCTCTTTTTTTCCATTTTTCCCTGAAAGAAAAGATAGAAAAATAGAAAAAAAGTATTATTTTTCCGAACACGGTCTTATATGAATCGATTTTCGTCGGTTTCAGCAATTTCTAGTCTTGAATATGATTAGAAATATAAGGGTAAAGTGGAAAAAACTTTACCTCAGGGTCCAGGACTTTTTCAATTATGGACAGAAATAATATTTAGAATTTTTGCATAGGATTCTACTATTTCATAGGAGCGAAAGAAAAAGGGTTCTTTTTTTTTTGTAAATGGATCTATGTATACATCTATTCACCCAATATCGATTAATATTTAACACTTTAAACAAATGAATAGCAGCGAAAAAAAGTTTGCTTCAACAAATTCGAACTTAAGTTTCTCTCACATATTACGACTTATTGCTAAACATATTAAAAGGGGTTCAAGAAGTGATAAGTTCTTTTTTTATTTTTTAGCTAAATTAGATTTATTTTTAATAATGAACAGAAACTAGATTTTTCAAGGAAAAATTACTCATGTTGCTAAATTTTTATTTAAATGGATTACAAAATTTGAGAAAAAGTATATTGTGGAAATGTATTTAATTTTTTTTTTTTAGGTTTTTTAGGGTTTTTGGAGGGCAGCGCCCCAAATTTAGAGTTAAAACACTTTCCGCGATTTCACCTCAAGCTATGTTTTTCCTGAGCTTGCGTAAGCCAAAATTCATCGAAACTAGCTTATAGTTTTGGCTCCACGCGTCTGCACAAACTAGAAAACTAACATTTGTAAAAACAACCAAAAATCAGTGGATCATAAAGTATCCATAAAACTCACCGCATCAGTGTGATAATGATGTTGTTTTTAAAGGTTAATAAATGAAAGGATAATATCACTTCGATGCTCAGGAAGTTGTACTATTTGCCTCTATAGTAGCTTTATTAAAGATTGGTATGTTGCATGTAGCTTTAATTTTACTAACATAGTAAAGATTGTCTATGTAATCTCTTCTACACGTCGGCAGACGCATCTGTTCAGTAGGAATAAATAATATAGTCTCAGCTTTATTGCATGTTCTTTTTCTAAAAAGGCGTATTAGTATAAGTCCTTATATAAGCAGCATTAGCTTATTAGTTAGTTATGGAATTAGTATTGAGCATGTGGCCGACATTTTTAACTCAGCTTTTCTATTGCCATTCGTTTACATGTCGCCTTCCTTCTTCTTATCCTTATTCATTCTCTAGAGCTCCATTGTCTAAGATCTATATTTGCCATCTTTCATCTGTTATTAGATTATATGACTTGCCCAACTTCACTTCCTACCACTAATGATGAAGCCATTATTGTTAGAATCGTCTACTTCTCTGTCTATAGATCTATGCTTTGTCCTGTTTTCTTCCTATATTTAGCCAGTTCTCCCCAAATTTTCGAAGATATCCTCATCTGTATTCTTGCCCGGCAAAATAAGATTCTAATATCTAAATACATTGTTTTTTTTACACTAACCTTGAATTTTTATTATTATTTTTTAAACAACATGTAAATATTCCAGTGCAAAATATCGTTTCTTTATCAAGACAGACTTATGGGGTAAACTGTTTAAGAATTTTGGGCTTGATATTTCTTGGCGCGACGGTGGTCACGAAGTGCCTTGTGGCTCAGGGTACTTAGAGTGGTTCCTAATAGACGGGTTCGGGTCCACCCGAATGATTTAGGTGTATTTCAGGCCTTGCTGCCAATCAGGCATCCCTGGGTAATATGGCATTAAATGCTTTATTACTCTATAGTAAGCGACCATCGAGTACCGCTATAAAACCTACCGCATCAAAGCCTTTACCAGCCAAAGAGCCGCGGGTCCGCTGCCCCTTCAAACAATTTAACTGCCCTCTATTAAAATCAAACACTGATTGAACTGTACCTTGTTTTTTTGAAACGGTGCTAGTGTAGTATCCAATTTGTTATTATATTCATTTATTTCGCTACGATTTTTTATAACCTTGCTTTATTTCCTGTTCGTACAAGCACATTAGCGAGGTACAATGTAATTGAAACTAAACGATACGGTTAACAATATAAAAGCAATCTTAAATTTGTTTTTAAAGCAACGCTATAGAGAAGCATTACTTGTTCAAAGACAGCTAAATATCTTCCTATTTTTAACGTCCAGATCGAATTAAGTATTTGGTCTATATAGGAAAAAGGGATAGCCACTTACCCATCTATTCATCTCCGGTTGGGAACCCAGATTATTATTTTATGAGAAACGGTATCAGGGCTGCAGTGTTTTATACAGCAGAGTAAGACAAATAGGAATATTTATATATATTAGGAACTTATTTATATCAGTAATTTCTAGTTTGTAAGTACAAAGAATTTGTCCGGATCCTGTGTCCCCTTTAAGGAATAATCTTAAGGTCCTAAGTGGGAAGCAAATATGAATATTATCTTACGTATATTAATTTGTTTTAGAATGCTGTATTTTGTGTTATTATGCATGTACATTATTTATGACAGACGTATTATATAGTAGCCGTTTAGTAGTATTCACCGAAAACCATGTCTCATTAACGACACATCTATTTCGATTTTCAGATAGGTGAAATATTATCTCTATACCGATGAATAAAGTTCAAATATATCTTATTAATCTTAATCTTCAGCCTTCTGTGGTTGGAATCATTACAACAGAACCAATATTGTAATAAACACTAAGTATATATAGTTTATTGTTAATTTTATTTATGAGGTCTTAGAAAACCAGTCTAGGTGCAAATGTTTTTATGGTTGGGATCGTCTTTACAATTTAGGTTTTTAAAGATAAACTAAGATTGGTAAGAAAAACATTTATAGTTTATTGTGAATTTTATTTATCCAGTCATGAAAAACCAATCTAGATTCAAATTATTTTGTAGTTAGAGTTGCTTATATAGTTTGGGGTTCTAACATTAAAAAGAATCTTTAAATAAGAAACATATTTACGCTCGTTTATTGTAAATTTTATGTTGTTTTGAAAATTAATTTAGGTTTGAAGGCTTCTGCGGTTGGAGTCATCATAACAATTTTGGATTTCAAAAGAAAACCGCCATTATTATAAGAACAATGTTTTATAGTCAACTTTGATGCATGTACATTTTATGTTAAAGATGTGTTGGCAATAGAATAGATAATTATTTAAAATTAAATTTCTTTGCTCTTTAGATGGGATGAATCTATTTTGTGTAAACGATTTGCTTATTTTTCTTGAGTTGACAATCCTAAAGGAAACAAGTAAGGCGCGCTTCACGTAAGTACGTGAGGTGATAATCGCCGGTTTCTGTACGATTAAGTTAAAATTATTAAGTGTAATAGTTGCCTATTCTTTTTCTACACTTCAAGACCTTTAAATTGATGTATAACATGTCATGGTGACTATAAAAACTTCTTTTTTGGTCGCCCGCCATATTGGCCGCCATCTTGAAAATATTACGTGTAAAAACTCCAAAAAGTTTAAGTTATCTCAAATGCCGAGATGCACCAGTGTGCCTAATTTCATGACTCCAGCTATAGATGAATTGAAACATGCCAACAGAGACGCCAACGGACAGACAGACAGACTGAGGCTTTATATAAGGTTTCTTTTCGTACTTCGTACAGAAACATAAAATTAAAAATTCCCTACACTGGATGTCATATAATGCGACTATATGAAATTATTGAATAAATGTACATCATTTCTTACGCTTTCATAACGAAGGTAATCCTAGATTAGGATAATCAAGGATTGTAGGTTCGAGACAAGGTCTAGTTGGGTATTTAAAGACGATAGATAATGCGCCGCGGTAGTCGGTTCAACTTGAGCCCGGGGCCATGAGACTCCCGTATCCTCTTAGCAGGATCCATTTACATCTTCCTACAACCTCATACATAATTTCTGATTCACCCCGCGGAGGGAAGCGACTAAAACACAGATTAAACTATCGTACTGGATACAACCGATAAGCTTCCTGTATGCAGTCACGAGATCAATCCGATACCTCATACTCAAGGTCTTATTCCTTTACTCAACCACTATTATCAGCATTAGAACCCAACAATTGATCTATTTCTTTTTACTCCTTTTTAATCAATTTGCATTAAATGAAGAACCGAGATTATCAGAGGCAATTGAATGGATAGCCTTAATTACGGAAAAGAAAGGAGGAAGGAGTACCAACGCACGAAAGACTTTTATAAAACGAAAGACTTACAGTAAGTAAGCTAAGATTGAATGTATAGCCCTAGAGATAGTATTTACAGACAATTCGATAAATTATCTTTAGAAGATTTTTCTTTTCGAGTAGTTAGGCCAAGTAGTCTCTTATGAGATACTCTAAAAAAATCTTTGAATTAAGCAAATTCTTTGAACTAGACATCGACTTTACAATTTTCTAAGCTCATTATCCTCTTTAATCATGAAGGAAGTATAGGTTTATTTTTAAAAGAATGAAAGGCATAAATTCCTAGTGCAAGTGTATTTATTCATTCAGCAAGCAGTAAAAGACTTATTTGATTTTTTTGTATTATATTTTTAATTTATTTTAGTTATCAATTATATTTACTATGATGCATATTTTTTTATACGTTTGATAATTTATATGGTCCCTTTATTAGATATTAGCAATCATCGATGTTCGGTTTCCTTCTTGTAAATCATTAACAAATTTATTTTTCCACCTGCATAAAATATATTGTGGCAACAATATTTTGTTCTTGTTATTTATAAATTACTCAACCATTTCTTCTATATATGCATTTTTGTTTATACCTACTAATTATATTGTCAAAAATGTATTTTCAATCTTAATATTTTTTTAATGAAATAATAAACCTTCTCTTGTCTTATTTTTTAACTGTTTTCTTATAGCCTTACACAAAATTATCATGTTACAAGGAAAACAATCTTTTTTTTAAAGCAAATGCAAATTCTGTCAGTTAACTATTTTTTAGGGGTTCGTTGGTAAAACCAAAAAAAAAGAAACCCTTATAGTTTCGTTCCTGTGTCTGTCTGTCACTCTGTACGGTTCAAATAACTTTTGAACCAAAAGAGATAAAACCGTGAAACTTTCCAGTATAAAAGATCGTTTTGACGCGCACACAGGAAAAATATAGCGAACTCAAAATTATCAGCTCTTCATATTCAAAATGGCGGATAATTTACGTCGCGCGAAAAAAAGATTTTTTTAAAATTTTGAGTGGGGTATCAAATGAAAGGTATTGAAGAGTAAATTACAAAAATATATACCACTTAGGGAAAGTATTTAATTTTCGGCGCCATTTTGTCAAAAAACATCGAAATTTTGCGTGTGTCCCCCCCCCCCCTAAAATCGTATTTCCGCTGTTACTAAAAATATAGAAAAATATGCAAAATGTGTGGTCTGCTGGGCCATAGAAAAAATAAGTTTAGCAATTTGATCTGATTTACTGGAAATCCAAGATGGCGGATAATTCATACCACTCAAAAAAAATATTTTTTTAAAATTTTGAGTGGGGTATCAAATGAAAGGTATTAAAGAGTAGATTACAAATATATATACCACTTAGGGGTTGTGTTTAATTTTCGGCGCCAATTTGTCAAAACCCTTTTCTCTCTCCCCCCCCCCCCCCCCCCCTTTCAATTTTGTGTTCACAATACCAACGAAACCCTTTTTACGTGTGACTACACGCCTTACCAATTTATTTATTGACATTTCTTAGTTTGTATTAACTGGGAAAACGGAAGTTGACGCTATATGTTCAATAAAAATATAAATTAGAAACAATCCTTTTTAATTGATTCTAATTTTTTTTTACCTAATAGCTCTAGCATATCTTGAACTCTCAGCTATATCTGTGAGATTACTTCCTGCCTATATAAAATTATATGTGTTTCATCTGGCCGAAGGATAACGCACTAACGTGCTCGAATTACTCCCACTTTGGTTTAAACCGAATTTCGAAATAAAAAACCAGATCCAGTTCAGACCCATTCCGATCCTGTAATCCTTTATATAACAAAATAATTAATTATGAAATTCCACACGTAGGCTCGTCTATATTATTTTATTTTTTGTTCCACACCTTTGAAAAAGAATAAGATGCAAACACGAATGTGTAGTTCACCACTATAAAATAATTGATAGTTTAACAATATCTCGAGACATCTTTAAAGCGTTTCAAAACTTTTATCATCCAATACTTCGATATTTCTTAATATCATTCTTATTATTATTTTTTTTTTTTTCGAATCATAACAAAACACGATACCCCTTCTAATTTAATTAATGAGTTGAACCCGAAAATTATGGACTAGAATAAAAAAAAAAAAAGAAGTAGAAGCTATAATTTACCTTGGTAAACTAGTTCTACATGAATGATGGTAATTATTAACCTTCTTTATGGTTTAAAAGCGACATTCGTAGTCCTAAAGTATAAAATTACTGATTTGTTGATTTTTGGATTTTTTGTAAACCTAATTAAAACCTTGCGGAAGTCAATTTGGTGCGTATGTTTCCGCAGCTAAAATCATTATAACAATCTATGTTCAGCAACTTCCTGATAGATGTTTCTCTTATCTTTACTAGAAGCATCTTCATAGAGATATGTTTAGAATCGTAATTTTGTCTCGAAGCAATAATAACAAGAACCGAAGTTTACTATATCTCTTATTCTTATGGTTTTATGTTTTATCAAAGAACTTGGCATGCGACTGCTCTTGACAAGAATTGTATTATTATGCAAAATTATGTCTTATAAAGAATCCGAGATGTGACATTTTGATTATCGAATCACACCAATGTTTCAACATTTAAACATATTTTTAAATTGTGCCCTTTTTCCACTTTATTCATTTTTCTTATGGTATTGAGTTGTATCTTAAATTTATCCGGTATTGTCCGATTCTTCTTTGAACGGAACCTCCCCGAATCTGATTCCCATGTCGGCTTTCATGCAAACCTTTCCACTGTGTTATTCGTAATTTCTCAGTTGCCCAGAGGTGGAAATGTCGTTCGTTACCAGAGGTTGGCAGGTATGGCAGGATCTCCGTTGAGAAAACCTTGAAACGGATTAACAGGTCACACCTGACTGAGTCCACAGCCTCACATCTTCTCCATCTGGAAGGCTCTCCTCGTGACCGCCCCCTCTCCTTCAGACTCTTATGAACATTTGAACCCCCAACAGACTTTCAACTTGAAATATATATCGAGTGGCAATTACGATTCGGTCCTGCGATTTTCTCATGGACGAATATCGGAATTCCGACTGCTATTGTTGACCCTTGGTACCCTGTTAACAATCTGCAGCACGGATCCTTTTCATTTTGAACAATTTGTTAGTAATATTTCTCCAATAGCCTGTAATTTTACCCAAGAAGATTTTATATTTTCTTTCATGAGCTTTTAATCTTTATAGAAAACCTTTCGACTTAGTAATTCACCAATCTTCCCATTTTTTTATCTTTGAATTTATCGCTTGATTATTATCTGTCTTAAATATTATTATAATAATTTTTTTTCTTTTTACTTCAAAGCGTTTTATAAGTATATTAAGTGACAAGAACCTTGAGCTTAATCGTCTTAATAAAATGCACCTTCTTAATTGTAGATACTCTGAAACTACAAATTGAATACAATAAATTAGTTCACCTATAATGCTTAAATTATATAGACCACATGTTAATTGAATTATCTGCTATTTTGGACTTTCAACCGTTAAACTCTTGCATTGCAAATCTCACTTTAAGAATCTCAATTAAGACATCTTTTTCTTAGGAATTATTCAAGGAAGACGGTGGAGGTTTCTCCTCCAACATTATTAATTTCTATTTTGAGTTTTTAAAATAAGGAGCTTGTCAAAGATGTATTAAAATGCAGTTTTCCTCTTGTTGCGTTTAAATCCCACTTAACGATTGTGATAATCTAAGTTACTTACTTGTGATAATTAGTTACTTGTGAAGCCCTTACAAAGTCCTAATAATGTCATTTTGATTAGATCTTGAAAATATTTATACAACAGTTGAAGATCTTCTAATCAACATTCAAGCCTAGTTTGCACGGGTCGAGTATTTTAGTAATTTAGTACTCGACTAGTTTGGACACTTTGATGTTCTAAATTTTTTTATTACTCGACACTGACTAAATTACTCGACCGTGGCTACTAATATTAAAATCCTCGACCCGTGCAAACTAGGCTTTAAGGTTCGATTTGAATGTTTATGTGTTTTACTCAAACTTATTGATTTACACACGAACTATGTAAAAAGAATAATGGTCAATCGCACCATTTTTTTTGACAATTCGCAACGGGTAATATGTATGTCATTATACTATAATTTATGAATTATTATGATTACTCCTTACTTCGCAGATGTTACGATTAATTTGCTAAATATGATCGATATCGTAGAAAGTCAAATTAATGTTGGCTGGGTTGGCGCCACCTTGAGCTATTTCCATCCGTTGAAGTCGTAATGGATCCAGTGGAAGAACTGATAAACGTTTATTTCCTGAAAAAATCAAAAATCAAAATATAGATTTTTATATTTATAATCAAATATTGCTATATATATATGTACATCACTTTTGCAACAATACGCTTTATAACGCGAAAATTAAACTAAATAAAACTTTTATACTAAACATCCATAATTTTAATAGCTTAAATTAACATTTTACAGAGAAAGAAATTAAATTAATTTAATTCTTTTAAATAAAGAGGAGCATTCGCTTGGTGTTACGAAGTCATTTTACTACGTTTTTATTAGCTTGCATTCTTGTTTGTTTGTTTGTCCGGTACAAATCTGGCAATCGATTTCTAACTAACTTCGCGAATAGCTAGACATTTGAAACTTATAGCATAGCTCAGAACACGATGACAATGCATTATTTTAATACTTTTAGCCATCTTTCAGTAGAATTTAATTAGTTTTCAGCAAATTTTGCTGTGCGGAAAGTTAGTTACATCTCAATTACACATTATTAGGTGCACTCAATACATCTCAATTAGATTATTAGGAGAAGAAACCGATCTAGTTTACAATAAGAACCTTTTAAGAATGGGAGAATAAAAAAGAATGACCACTAATTTTTATTGAAGAAATTTGTACTAAGACAATGTTTGACTAATTTAATATAAGCATTTAATTTAATTTAATTCGTATGCAACATCTACAGCTTTTTCCCCATTAGTCTAATTACAAAGGGCTAAAGGATTTACTTAACAACATTGTTCTAAGAAAGGAAATTACACATTCACACGAGGCAACATCTGGTTGCAAGGTAATGTTTGAGTTAATATGTTTTCTCCTTAGTTTAAACACACAAGGCGGACAATTTAATTAATGAATGGGGTATTTGTAGACAATAGAACGGTTTGAAGCTAAGGCATCCTCCAACACATGGATTTCAACAGTCTTTCCCATCCTTTTAAATTTCAATTCAAGCCTTAATAGGATATTCATAATTTCATAACACTTAGACCTTCATTTTAAACGTGTTTTATCACTTATCATTAACATATTTTAGTTCCTATCCTTTGTAGCAAGTGTCGGCGAACTAAGGCCCGCAAACTAACATGTTGAAAAGTAAAAGCATTAGCCACAACTTGAAATTGAAACGATTTGAAAAATACTTAAAGATTTAATAAAATAAAAAAGAAATAAGAATAGTTTAGTAGGTAGTATAGGTATTGGTGTAAAATACTGAAAAGTTATCATTGAAAAAAAAATGTAAAATAAATAAAATAATAATAATAGAAATAAAACAAAATTGAAAAAAAGGAATTAAGTTTTATAAAAAGTGGACATGTATGTGACAAGTTGACGTTAACTGATTTACATTAAATCAAATAAATCAAAAATCGAATAGAAATTATTACAGCAATGTAAGAAATCGGTCCGAGACAGCTCAGACAAACCTTCTTTTATAGATTTTGATTCTGCAGTAAATTTCCATAATTTCACAGTTAATTGATTTTTTTTAAACATTTAAAATGTGTTTTAACAGGTAGTTGCACATTTTTTGATTTTGATTTTCAAAAAAATCAATTTTATTTTCATCGACATCTCATAAAGTAGATTTTTCCTGAGAAAACGAAATTTCTTTGGATTCTATATTCTTATTTAAATGGACTACATTTTAGAATTTTTTTTAATTAAAAGCGTCGGAACCGCTTTGAAGATTTTTTTTTTGAGTTTTTTAGGGGCAGCGCCACCAAATTTATTTCTCAATTTTGCCACGGGGTATGATTTTTCCGAACCTTTATGCCGAGTTTTATTTAAAATCGGCCCAATAGTTTAAACTACGTGTGTCTGCACAGGTGACACGTGACAGACATCGTGTAAATTCATCAAAAATCTTAAAATCGAATTTTCGCCAGTATCACAATACTTTTTATTTATCTAAAAGAAGTGACTATATCTATATAAATGACATGTGTCTAACAAGGAGAGAGTTTATATTAAATTGAATAATTTAAAAAGAAAAAAAATATTATTATAGGGAAAAAAGTGCATCTGACTTGGTTTGTTATTAGTTGACTGTGTTGGTTTATTATTGATTTATTTTATTATTTTTTTTTTCATCCGCCTCCATCTTTTCATTGTATTATTCGATTTAATTTCAACTTGTCAGATAAATGCCACATTTTAAAATCCCTATATTCCTTTTTACTAGTCCTTCCCCCACTCTTAATTTTTCTTTGTAGTATTTAATTTAATTTTAACTTATTAATGTCAACTTGTTAGATACATGCCACATTTTTAAATCCCTATATTCCTTTTTATTAGTCATCCCCACTTTTTATTTTTTCTTTGTAGTATTTAATTTAATTTTAACTTATTAATGTCAACTTGTTGTTACATGCCACATTTTTAAAACCCTATATTCCTTTGTATTAGTCATCCCCACTCTTTATTTTTCTTTGTAGTATTTAATTTAATTTAAACCCAGCAATGTCAACTTTTTAGATGCATGCCACATCTTTTACATCTCTATAATTATTTGTATTACTGTCTTACAAATTATACTGTCATATTATGTGATGTGTGAAGTCACAGTGTTAAATAAAACATCTCTTTGGGCTTTGATAAGGCTTGGGTGAACTGTAAGGGTTTACCACCCTGATTCTGATTTTTCCCGATCTACTTGGTAGATTAAATTGGTCAAATTTAACTTTTTAATTCGTGCTTGTAAAACGTTTTACTTAAAAAAACATAAATTCAGAGGTTAGCAAAAGTTATGTACTTATTAATGCATTTTATATAATTAGTGAATAAAAATAATATATATATTTTCTCGGAAAAACATAATTTATTTAGTATTCTGATTAAAATTATTACAAAAAATGAATCTGACACGCATGATTTAGCGATTATAAGTAAATAAAACATACTTATTTTTATAAATAAAACGTTTATGGGTAATTTTATTTTTTTGCGTTATTTATATTATAAATATATATATATATATATATATATATATATATATATATATATATATATATATATATATATATATATATATATATATATATATATATGTATATATATATATATATATATATATATATATATATATATATATATATATATATATATATAATTAAGTCGTATACCTTTTTTTAACTTACAACTAAACCAAAACAAATTCATCCAGAGTAATTACTAGTTATAAGCACCATGTAATTATAGCTTACCAATAAGGGTATAAAATCATTTTGACGAAGAAAAATTGTAGATTTTATTTTGCATACATTTACATAAAATATACATCAAACATTAATCTACTATTTCTTTCGTTAAATATTGGTAATTGATAAAAAAAAAAAAAAAGTAATTTAATTTTTAGAACAAATGGCTTGATTTCTTTAAAGGATGCAGAGAAAACATTTTTTTCCTCTGAAATAATACATATATATATATATATATAACTTAAATGCAAATTTCAAGAAAACAATTTTGCAAGTGAAACTTGATTATCGACCAATTAATCGAAAATCAATAAGAATTTTTGTTCTTTATTTTAATTAATACCTTTATATTTTTGAATAAATAATTGATTTCGTATGCTTTAAAATTTTATACATATATATATATATATATATTAAAAATTTAAATGCATTTTTTTATTTATAGTTTATAGCACTTCCCACTCATTTCACTGTACAAATGATAAAATATGAATGTAGGCTCCAGTTTATTAAAAACATTGTATGCATGTTGTCTGAATGCTCTTTTCAATTCTGTGTTAGTAGAATCAATCGAAGTGGTAACTTTATTATTGTCTTGTTTGACTGTGTATCTAAATCTGTTTTCGATCAAATTTAGCCACTACGTCTGAGGTTTGCCACAAAATTCAATTTTCATTTAGAGAGTTGACATTATGTAGCTGTTTTAAACCTGTATACGCTATTGTTGCGGTTTGAACACAACTACACTTTTATTCAATTTACACAGCAATGCCAACTTGTCTCAACCTTGTCAAACAAGTTAAGTTAGCAAACGTATTTCTCTATTTGCTCTTTTGTATATAAAAAGATAAATTAAACCAAAACAAGTTATGTTAACAAACAAATATATTTTTCTATAGCGTGCAAAAAGGAGTCTGACTAACATCAAGCTGGAATTTTGTGTATTAGTAAATCTTTTGGTGTCTTTTAAGAAAATGTTGTCGGCTAAGTTTTTCTTGCGGGACATAGCTTTGAAATAGGCATTTGAAAAAATCAAATCGGGGGAGAGCGGCCATGTCCTGCCAATTATGGTGGACAATGTGATTTTCATGATCTTAAGTACAAAAAGTGGACCGAAAATCAATTTGATGGTTGTTTGTCACTTGATAGCTGAAAAATTTGATTTGGAGTAATATTTGAATAACTAACATATCAAGTGGCAAACTAACATCAACTTTATATTCGGTCTACTAACTAATTTTGTATTTAGGATCATGAAAATCACATTGTCCACCAAATGGAACGGGTCATGGCCGCTCTCTACTTTTTATTTTAAATATCTATTTCCAAGCTTATCCCACAAAAGAACATAGCCGACTACATACTCTTATTAGACACTAACAGATTAACATGTACACAAAATTACAGCTTGATGTTAGTCAGACACGTTTTTGCTTGCTATCTCCTGGACTATAAGTTTTATTTTTGTAATTTTTGGTTTTTTGCTTCCGATCTTACTGTAGGCCGTTTACCTTAAGTAATGTGATCATTCTGAAGAACGATATTGTTCAATGTCTCCGAATTCGAAATACCCTAGACAAAAGAGAACATTTTTAGGCTCCGTAGGCAAAACCAAGGACCCTTATATTTTCCTGCGTGTATCTGTCCGTCCGCCCGGTCGCCTGCTCTCACGGCTACACCTTTCGTCCGATCACTTTAAAATTTGGCATGTATATGTCTTGTGCCTACCCACATATTTTAAAAATATAGTGACTTAAGGGTTAATTTTTATTTTCAACACCGTGAGGGGTATCAAATGAAAGGGTATGTCGAGCTGATTACAAAAATATATAATTCTTTGGTTATAACTTAGATAGGGCGAGCGTAGGCAAGTTTGAAGTGGGTGTGAAACGTGTCCCCCCCCCCTCTATCTCGCTTATGTAAAGTGCAATAAATTCCTGAACATTCTTCGACCAAAAGTAAAAATACCACTTTTTGGAAATTTCGAAAAAAAAATTATTTTATTTTTTATTGACAAAATACTTTTTTTTAAAACTATGGTCTTTTCGATGTATTTATATGGTTGAAGTCCGGTTCAGTGGCAAAAAAATACTTCATCAGAAGTTTGTTTATGTTTTTTGAGAATATCAGACCCATAGGATACTTCAAAATAAGCTTTTTAGCATTTTAAAAAACACTATCAATAGGGTACTACTTAAACTATACAGGGTTGCCTACGGACCCTCGCTGTGTGCTGACTAGCACACACTTGAGCTGTTTATTGGTCTTGCATGTGTTGGCCTACCACCATATCTTAAGAACCACTCGTTCAATTTTAATGAAATTTGGATTTTTTAGGTCACGATACACCTATTGTTGGTCCCATATTAATTTAACCTTCTGTGTATATTGCTTTCTCTTGCGCATGCGCACAAATACAGGTCTAAACAACCACTGAGATGTCCAATAATAAAAGAAATGCGTGGAAGTGATGTGCCACACTAATTCGTAGATTATTTAAATATGTTAAATGAGAAGGAGACCGGCGCGATGTAGCCATGTGGTTACCGAACTCTTTACTCCGCTCTACCACCTTCAACCTAGGTCTAAACATCAACAAATCTGGTTAGTTCGAATCCCAGAAAGATGAGACATGTTTAACACTCATGATCACAACGAGTAGATGAATAAAGTGGCCGGATCTCCCCGTCCTATAATAACCTAATGATGAACAATAATAATTTATAATAATAAATAATGAAACTGACTGACAGACAAACTGAAATTATAAGGGCCCTCGGTTTTGCTTACAGACCCTAAAATTAAACCATTTACAATGTACAAACATTTAAAGGAATATAACATGTTTTTCCATTTAATTATCTTTTGTAAAAGGCTGCGAAAATCACAGTTTCGTATGAAAATCTGTGTAGAAACTCAAGCTCATATTTTCTCGACGATGGTAGTTGTTATTTTTTTCTCTCTCCCTCTTTGCCCAAGCCATTCATTTTAATTCGCATTTTGCCTCGGGAAAATAAACGAGCCGTTTGTCAGACTTGTGTTTTTTTTTTTTTTTTGTTTTTTTTTTAAATAAAATAAATTACTGAAAAAAAATGTATATGCCTCTGCAATTTTTATATAGTACCTTCTCCGATGAATTACTGTGTGCATTATCACTGTCCCACACTTATTGTATAGTCTGTATGATATACTATAATTTCCAAATCGCTTATTACAAGTTTTTAATGCGCTTAAGCCAATTTAAAAATCCTTCTTCAATTATTACTTCTATGCCTATGTAATTATATTAAATGACTCTCAATACTTCGTATTGCATAATTTACATATATGAATAAAGAAAAGTGAACCCAAAATGAATTGTAATATATATACTACATTTTTACTTTCTTATACACGTAGTGCATAGAGGGAAAAAGTATTGTGATAGTGCGTAAATTCTACTTTGTGCTGTTGATAGATTTATAGGTTTTAAAGGAGTCCAAAAAAGTATATTTTAAAAGTAACACTTTTTAACTCACGCGCGTCTGCGGAGACGCGTTTAACTACTAGATTGATTTTGATGAAATTTGGCATACATATTTAGAAAAGTACATACCCTGACAAAATCGTAAAATTAATTTTAGGTCTTAACTTTGGGTGTTACCTCCCAAAAAACTGTTTCGACGATTTTTTTAAAAAAAATTCTAAAATGTAGTCTATATACTCATAGTAAATGCGAATCTAACCTTAAAATTTGTATTTCCAGGACTAATCTAGTTTCTGGAATATTAATGAAAATAAATTGGAAATCGAAAACTAATTATAAACAACCATATAGTGCACTCTTTTAAATAAGTTTAATAATAAATTAATTACTTTTGATATTATTGGATTTTAATTCAGTCTTACACTGTATATGCTTGAGTTTATTTATTCTTCTTGCACTTCTTTATAATTTAACTCGAATGGTTTGTGAATACATCGATGTCTTTAATTTCTAAATTTAAAAAAACTTATTTTTAAATTTTAATTTTAGCCTTTAGAGAATATATATAGAGTTTGAAAAGATATAATATAGCGTAAGAGAAATAAAGTAATAGTAAAAAAAATAAAAATAAATAAAAACATGCTTTTATGGTCTGAGTCAACGAAATAACTAGTCCGCCATATTGGATTCAGAATTACGTCACTTAGCTAACCATGCATTGTCGTCCAAACTATTCAATTCAATCTGTTGAGGATAACTGCTTTAAAATTCAGTTGCAAGAATTAACCCGAACATACATAGAAACATTGCAAGTTAAATAAAAGCTTGTAAAAAAAGAAATATGTATGTAGTTTGAGTGATAGATCCTAAAAAGGATTGTTATGAAATTAAATAAATTTTGATAAATGTTTTATTAAGACGGGAAAAAAGTATTTTCTTAATTTTGTTATTCAAGGTTTTGTATAGGTTCTTAAAATAGTAACTTTGTAGGTGAGCTTTAATTCTTCAGCTTAGAAGTTTCTTTACTAACACTATTTCTTTGTTAATTCCTAAGATTTCACCATCTTTCTTTCGATTGTTTGTCTGCCAAATTCTAACAATATAAAGTTGAATTGGGTTTAACTGAAATCTAAATCAACTTTAAGGGAACTAGTCAGGGGTGGTTTAAAGGTTGCTGGGGAATCCAACTCACGTACACACCAAGTTTTAAAGGAGTGGGGGAAGTTTAGATTTGTGCAGTGTCTGGATAAGGAGAGTGGGGAGAAGTGAGAAGGTTTAGTGTACACTGTATAGACAGATAGGAGAAGAAAAGCCTTTCCAATATCAAGTTGATTGGTTAGAGTCCGAGCCGGTTACTAACATGACACGATGTGTGACAGCTGGGGCTCCGAATCCATGCCTCGTACAGTCTACCAGCCACCCAGTTACATCCTAACTTGATTGCTCTGGAGACAGACAGCACATTGGGTTACATCACGTCTTCTCCTCCGCACTCTTTGCCATTTAATACAACACCCTAGTGAAACATACAAAAAAATAGAACATTTTCTTTTTCTTTTCTTGTTGATTTGTTCTTATAAACTTCTTTCTTAGCTGGATTACAAACTTTTTTTTCAAGGATTTGATCAATGAAGAAATTTCTGAAAACTGAATATAATTTTAATCAAATTTTTAACGAAGAATAAAAATAAATCATCATAACTTAACGGATAACATTTATCATTGTAGAATTGTCAGATATATCACTTTACAAATTTTTTTGATGAGGTAAATGTACTTCTTTAGATTGATACTCCATATGGTTTTTTAAGAATATAAATGGATATAACCAGTTATAAATTCCTAGTAACAGTCAAGGCCCAATTCACACGGGAGTGGTCTATGGGTCTGGCGTGGCGCTGGTTTGTGCCACCTCTATATTAACTTATGGCCCAATCTACACTGGCATGGCGTGGCAGAGGGTAGTACATGACGCCTCCACCACGCCACTCCAACGCCTCTAGTGGCTTATCGAAGTGGGGCGCCACATGCAAACCATTAATTTCTTTGTATGTTCTTCTTTTGATTTCTTTCTTCTATTTAAACACTTAAAGAAGATCTGGGCACACGTTTAGCTCCTGCATTACTCATTACTTTGAACGCTCCACCAGTTTTCCATTTCTCTAACCACATAGGACGCACCCAAAACTTCTTTCTCGAAATTTGCATGTTGGCAAAATTAATAATGTCCAACAAATCATGCTCGTCGTTATCTGAGGAAGATGACATTGTCCCGGAAACCTGTAGCACATGAACGCTATACATGTGTGGATAAAACGCACCACGACCGATCCTCACCATTCCCACGCCAGCGCAATAATACACCTCACGTGTATGAATTGGGCCTTAAGGATACACTACGCACACCTTCTTTAGATTGTTACTCCTTTCTATTTTTTTTTTTTTTTTTTATATATAAGGGAGTATCAGTCTAAAGAAGTGCCGAGGTTATTAGCATAGTAATTTATCTTGGTCTTGGACTTAATCTTATATTGGCTGGAATCTTATACTGAACTCTATGTTGTTTGCACTTAGGTTGAGATTTGGATCAGCCTCTTTATTAAACTATAATATTAAGACACATCTTTGCTACGTACCTACTGAAATCAACTGGAAATCGCATAATTGTCTAATTTATGTTTTCTTTTTGGGACATTTTTCTTTTAAGTTTATCAATTTTACTTATTTTTTTTAAAGTTTTGAGTAACTAAAGTACTAGGAAGAAGTTCTTCCACTCAGGGCCGTCCCTAGGGGGGGGGGTCAACCGGGTCAAGCTGACCCGGGCGCCCCGTCTAGGAGGGCGCCACCAGGCCCCCGTCTTAAACTACTAGGTGCCTAGGGTGCATTTACCAATAAAGGGGGGGGGGGGCACAGTTACCTTTGACCCGGGCGCCTAAACCCCTAGGGACGGCCCTGCGTTCCACTTCCAAAACGCGTTCTTTTCAGTATAAACGACTTGACCAGTAAGCATGAAATTGCTGCTTTTATAAAATAAACAAAAACAACCTTTTGCCTATTTATATGGGGAAACTGAGTGGGGACATGACTTTTACATTGATTTTTTTTTAATTGCTAAATCATTTCGAGAGAAGTGTTGTGACATGTAACGTTTTTTCAAATATTGGAAGATTATACACATGAAAAAAGTTACTAGAGTTCCAAAAGTTTATTTATTGTAGATGGTGATCTAATTTGGACATTTTGAACATTTCAGAAGTTGGTGTATTAAGATATTTTAGCAATCAAACTTTAAATTATATTCAGATGTTACATGATTTCCAAATTTTAGCATGTTCTTCTCAAAGTTGTAGTAAGAACTCTCATGAACTCATACTTTTTCGGTCTGCTTCACCACAAAATTATTGTATTATGTGTTTAAAAATCAATTTGTCCAATGCAGCATCTTTATTATATCGTATTCATTGACTATGTTAAACTTGGGAATTAATTCAATCTATGAACAATAACTTGGCTGGAAACTTTTAGAGAGTTCTCATGAGAAATTGTTGCAAAACGGGGAATATAAGATTGAGTTCTGAGTATAGGTAGAAGTGGAGGGTAGTGGGTGAGAGTCCGACACCCAGACGGATGTTTCCTAGAGATATATGGACCCTGCCTGAGCTTGCACGGAATATCGTGCTCCTCGTATGATTTATTCCTTCTATCGGCAAGCTTCTCTCACAGACAAGCAACTCTAGTCTCGAAGAACGCCTCCCTCTGTGTGTTCAATACATCTCCACTCATATAATACTTCGTACCCCCCTCCTCTCCCTCCCTAAAAACTTTTCTTACCATCCCGAAAAAACGTTACGTTTCAAACATGCTTAGCTCGAGTTCAAAATGTAATATATTACTTTATATAGATTTTATCCCGGTTTTTCCATTATATTACGCTATTTCATCTCGAGTTCTAATAGAAAAATTCATGAGAATAACCTATTGAAACATATATTATATTACTTTCAGTTTTTCTTGATATGCATTATATTTCAGTGCATCTAAATATTTTAAATGAATAAAGTTATTCAATATAATTTATTGTATTTCCCTTTGTTTTGATAAGTTGAGAATGGAATATAATCATAAATAAGACAATAATTATTCTGAAGAACAAAAAACTTTTAGGTCTCCGATTTCAAAACTTTCAAGAAAAAATCCGTTTCAGACATCAGGGATCATTTTTGGTTCCATGTCGGTCTGTCTGTCGTTCAATTTTTGCGAACCAACATATCTTAAAAACTACACGTCCAATTTTAATGAAATTTGGGTGGTAGGTCACGAATAGCCCATTGTTGGTCCCATATAAGTTCCAACCGTCTGCGCTCATTTGTTTCTCTTCCACATGCACACAACCATACATTAATGTACACCTATAGCTTCAAAAGTACCTACTTATCCGATTTGTATGAAACTTTTATATTTATCGAAAGTAACCTGCAGATAGCCCCAGATTACTTTGAACCGTGTGCGCTCTTTAACTATTGCTTAATTCATACTTCAATTCAAGTAAAAAATCAAAACAATTGTGACAGATTAAAGAAACGGGGAATACAATTAAACAAATTAGACGATAATGGCTTGTACAAGCATAAAATCATTAAAGTACGTAATAGGATGCGAGGAAGCTATGTACCACACCAAGTGGCAGTTTATTTTTATATTGATACTAAATCTATTTCTATTATTTCAGACGAAACTATGATTGCATATTCAGGGCATTTTCATTTTCTCGTTAGAAAGTATAAAATATAATTGAGTTACATGTACTAGAGGTCGACCAAGAAGTCATGGAAATGTGAGGAGTGCGCTAGTGTCGCCATGTACAGCCAGTTTTTATTAAAATAGACCACTGTCAAAAAATACAGTGTTGTTCTTTTGTTATTAATAATTTTATTTTTGATAACTTCTATATTTTTTGCAACAGGCAACACTGTACCTGATAAGAAATCACTATAATATACGATAATATCTTTATATTATTATTTATTGATTATTCACAATAATATTCTTTAAATCTAAATTCTTCTTTCTTAATCGATTTTTTTCTTCCTCTTTATTTCTGAGTTTGATTTGTTACTTTTTTATTCTGTTTTATTTGTTACTTTCCTTATTTCTGGATTTTAGTTCTTATTTTTTTGTGAATTATTATTTGTACTATTACCTCTCTCGGATTGTTTTTGGCAATTTTCTCTTTGGTAAATTGAAATTAAATTTCCTGGTATTATTAAAAACATGGATAATAACACGAATTCAAAATTAGGAAGAAATTATACAAATAATGAGATTCTAAGATAAGTTTTCCTGGTTATTTTATTTATAAAAAATATAATGTGGAAAAGCATACTAGAAATTCGCTAATATTATTTTGATTAATTGTCATGGAGAGCAATCATTTTTATAATAACAAATAAATATTAGGTTTGTTCCAACCCCATTATTTGTAGTGTTCTTTGCATTTGCATCATCATGGTGAATGGTACAAAATCAAAATTGTTGTGTGACAGTTATGACGGTTATGACTATAATTCGTATTGTATAAAAACAAACAAAACAGGAAACCTAACAGATTGGAAACCTTCTTCTTGTTGTTATTCGTGAGATTTGACGTAACTGCGCATGTCATACAAACTAGAAATGGGTATTGTTTTAGCACCCGACTGTACTGACTTCGGCACTACTCGGAAGTTCCGATTTTAAACGAAGTTAAGCTTTCCGTTTCTCCCGTGTTCATGACTTCTTGGTCGACCTCTAGCAATAACGATCACCTTCTCTAATCTCAAAGATGTAAAAGGGAAAACCCTCCGTATCAGAAGAAACAAACGTTTCGGACGGCCAATCTATAATGTTTAGCACCTTCAGGGCAATTCTAAAACTAATACTAGA
Source organism: Gerris lacustris (assembly GCA_951217055.1). Lineage (NCBI taxonomy): Eukaryota > Metazoa > Arthropoda > Insecta > Hemiptera > Gerridae > Gerris > Gerris lacustris. The sequence continues at coordinate 21,761,210 of OX578282.1, forward strand.
GTAGAATCTAGACCAATCTGTTCTCACGAGATAGGTGGCAAAATAGTAATTGGAACCTTCTCTCTTCCTTACCGCATCCTAGAATGTAGAAATGGTCTTTATTATACGTTCGATGCAAGAACGATAAAGTTGAAGATGCAGAAACTGTTGCATTATACTTTTGGATTGCAGAAGTTATATTTAAACAATTTCACCTAGAGCTTTCTTTTTTACCGTTTAGTTCCTTTACATATGTATTACATTTATGTAGTATCTATGTATACAATAATAATAAATGTCACGCGACCTGATTCATCTACGGTGCCCTTCTCTGCGGCGCCGGAAAAAAGTTGGTTCCAAGCCATCTTGTTCGCGGCGCCGCTTTAAAACCTGTTGGAAGGATTCAAATTCTTTTTATATTCATGTTTTTAACTGTGAAACCATTCTTTTAAAAAGTAATTATTTATTTTAGTAATAAGTTGTTTATTATTAAATAATAATATTTTTAAATACATATTTATAACTACTGTGGTAACAGTTTTGTTCATTTTCTACTTTTCGTTTAAGGGAAAGAATAGTTTTTGTTAGTTTTATTCAAGTTTTGTCTTACTTCGATTTCGGTTTTAATGATAAATTATTCTTCCCCTCGCCTTAAAAGAAAAACTTAAGAGTTCCGCTGGAACCGTGTTTGTCCGGAATTCCCTGTGGCCTACTGATTAAAACCGGCTACACTAGACAAACATTTGGCCGTTTTGTTGGCCGTCCGTCAAACGTGTGTTCACCGCCAACGGCTGTCAAACGTGCGTCACCGCCAACGGCCGTCAAACGTGCGTTCACCGCCAACGGCCGTCAAACGTGCGTTCACCGCCAACGGCCGTCAAACGTGCGTCACCGCCAACGGCCGTCAAACGGCCAAACACGGTTCCAGAGAACAGCTCGCCTATAAGTGCTTTAAATATGTCTAATAAAGGTATCAATGAAGAATATGAATCAAAAGAATCAATGATAGATCCTAACAATACTGGTTGTCAATGCATTTACTTGCATTGGAATGATGTGTAATAGAATGTGATTACATAGAATTTGAGTTTTGGGTCAAGAAGGGGAAAATAAATAAATGTCTAATAATGGTAGCAAGGAAAAAAATCAATCAAAAGAATCAATGATAAATACTACTTTCAATGCATTTACTTTTATTGGAATGATGTGTGATACAATGTGATTACATTAAACGTGATAAACGAATGATCATGAACTAGCGAGTAATAACTAAATGAATTTAAATTAACTAGCCCAGTCTCCAGTAAGTATAGATTAATTTGAGTTTTGGGTCAATAAGGGGAAAATAAAAATGATATTTATATTTTTGAGAGCTTTAACGTTTTAATGTTAAACGAAGTAGTTCTTCAAAAATGTCGTGTCTAATGTCTCTGTAGAGGCTTATAGTTTCTGATAATGCTTCAGAAATGTACGAGAGAATGGGGAATTATTACAATTGTAAAAAGTCTAGTAGGAACTTTGTACGAGTCTTCTCGAATTGTCGTTTTCCTAGTAAAACTACGGGTGAAATATAATTAAATATTTTATACACCCCTTATTGCATTTTTTATAGTTGATAAAGTTAGAGCTTCACTATAATTGTTCAAATATATCTATAAATTATTTAATTTTTTTTTTATACAATGGTTAAGTTCTCTTTTACTTGCGATCTCTATTCCAAAACTTTTATTATTACTTCTTTCCTAAATACAAACATTCCGAGAATAGAATGAGAAAATTTTAATCACTTCTAAATTTTATTTAAAAATTATTCATGTCTTGTAATTGTAAAACTTAAACTTATAATTTTTGTTAAAAAAATTATGTACATAACAGTAAAGTTTTTTTTCACGGTTTGAAAATCAAATGGTTAATTAACGGTTTGTCTATCCTAGAATTAGTCCTTTTTTTTTTAATTGTGATCCTTTAACCTTTTAAAAAAAGAACTTTCAGATACATTAATAATTCATCGTTTACATTTCTAAATTTATTTGCTTTAATAAGTCGGTGTTCCGTTATTTCACAGATGTAAGAACAAGATAGCATTGCTTAGGCCGCACGTGAGAGGTGACATAGATGAACTACTTTGATCAATTAACTGTTAGAGTATTTTAACACGTTCAATTAATCTAATGCAATGCTTGTTTATCAGGCGTGAAAACTAGTGGGTTAACAACGGTCCGAATAGGACTTTCTGAAATCACAGGGGTCATGCGGCCTACTGCATTAATAATAACATTTTAGCAGGCATAAGGCATTGGGGCCTCCATTCTTTACATTCTCATATAAAGAGAAAATATTGTGATGGTGCGAAAGTTCGATTTTGATGGATTTACACATTTTAAGGTCCCCTGAAAACCCTATGACCGTTCCGATGTAAACTTTATGTCACTGGTATAGATACACTTAGGCAAACAGGTGCCACTACTAAAGTTGGCATCGGTGCCATTATATAAAGTATGCTCATGCCATTATACTTTTTATACTTCCATATAAATGGAAGTATGGTGATACCCCTCAAAACGTGATTCCGAGATCTCTGTGAAGGAGGGGTCTTACGAACCCGGGGATATCATTAAAATCCGTTTCATAGACATATATGTCTGTACGTACGCGTACGTATGTATGTATGTACGTACGTACGTTCGTTCGGAACTTTAAACCTTTACAACATCGCTTCAAGACATCGTATTGAGATGCGGTTTGCGGCATTTTTTATAACTTTTGTCGGAAAAATTGATGGCACAAACCCAAACATCGTAGCTCACTTTTAGGAGCTACAGTCGCTTAAGCACGAAATAGGTCTTAACGATAACTTCAGTAGGCTTTATTTTATTTAAATTTCCTTTGGGGTGTATAGGGTATGTGGGGGCAAAGGTCCACACTTTGTGATTTAGGGCATATTTTGAGCATTTGCTTCCTTTTAATAATTTTCAAATGACCTGTTAACCAAAATTATGATTTGCGAACCTTTACCCCATTTCTTGGGGAAAGGTACGCACTAATCCCATTTGGTATTAATTAATAATTCAAGAAAGTGAAATAAACATATTTGATACAATATAAAGTATAGAATAAAAGAACCTCTGATCGAGAAACCCCTTTTAATTAATGCTTTCGCTTCATCCAGGATCTGCTGGGTTAAAGGGCGCAAACAATCTTTCTCTCTTGTACACTCTGAAAATTAAAAACTAGTTCTCTTACGATAAGTAACAAAATAAATTAATCTTCGGATTAAATTTTTTAAATGGGAAATCGAAATTTTGGCGGGTAGTAGGTTGGGACGACTAGGCAAACTAAAAATATCACTGGATAACCTTAAGATAACCGCCTTGTGGTTTTATTAGGTTTTGTTAGGTTGGTCAGTCTGAGCTATCAGATTTACAAAGTATAATGGCATGAGTATAATATTACTCTCTATATCTATCATCCTGATTAACAAAGTAGAAAGAATTCTTTGTCCCTTTGAGTACAGCTTTCGCTGACAACCAACCCTTTATCTTATCTTAAGTGCTGAAAGCATATAATTAGCCAATTTGTTTTTATTCTAATATAATTTTTTGTTATTGTTTACCTATATAATTTTTTTTTCTTCTTTATATCTTTTTCAGGTTGGTGGCAATTTAAAATGAAATCGTATTTTTGTAGTGAGTATAAAAACATGTATCATTGAATGTTTCTTTAATATTTTGGTCAAGGTATAATTTAATTATTCTCACGGTGTAAGTCACTAATTGCCAACTTTTTCTTTTAAGTAATAGTTAGGTATAATATTATTACTGTAATATAAAATTAAAATACATTACATGTACTATAGGCATAATATGTTGTCCTAGTTGTGTGTGAATCCCTTAAACCGACCATGCACGTTGCGGCATACCTGACAGGGGAGCTGTATAGGTGAACTGGAGCATGTGTGCTATCATAACTGAGCCGTTATGTCGTTATGTCAATTTGATAGTACACGCGACTGATTTACCTGTCAGGTATAATACTAATACTGCAACGTGTATGGCCGGCTTAAAATAAAGTTTTCAGTCAATGTTGTCCCTACCATATCATTCCTAATTGTGAAATACAGTAATTACCCAGTGTTATTTGTTCGACTACATACATCTCTTTTGTTTAAGCCAAATTCGTTACTCCGGTTGTCACATTCCAAATTGCGAAATATAGTAATCACTTAGTATTATTTGCTCGACTACATCTCTTCTCCAAATTCGTTACTCTGGTTGTCATGTTCTTATATGGTCTTGTACTAGATTGACTTGTGCGTTGCTAATGAATTCTTTTTTTTCACAACTTATTTCTATCTTGTTTACTTCATCTGTTTTAATTAGGAACTTGCTTAAATATATCGGAAATATAAAAAGTAGTAATTTTGGTTGTTTAATATGAATAAATTTAATATAAAAAATAAATAAATGATAATAATAATAATAAAAAAATAAATCAATTATTATTATATTTATTGTTTATTGTTCATTAAACAATCATTTGAATTGTATGTTAATACCGTGTCTTTATTAAAAAATGAATTATTTTTTAATAAATAAATTTATTTATTTATTAAAAAATAAATAAATTAAAAGGTATGCACATTCAGCACACTCAAAGGGGTGCAAATTGGAAGTGTTTGCTAACCAGCATATTTGGCCCAGCCCTGTCAAGATGGCGGCCATTTAAGTTTGTTGCAGCTATATATTTTAAACCATTTATTATAATGACGTAAAACAAACGCCTTTATATACATTTTTAATGTCCTAAGATAATAAATTATTGTGATTTTTTGGGGGATGGTTACATTTTTTTCCTCACAAAAATAGGCTACGTATGAAAAGTTCCTTCGACTTAAAAGAATAACTGATCTTTTTAGGGGGTACTTTCGGAAATTATGTGCATTTTTATTTTGGTTCTTGGCTTCTGACCCTAAAAAGAAAAATAGATAATTTTAAGATAGTAAATACGATGTAAGAAATATAAATATAGATTAAGTTAGGAAATATGATGAAATAGGGGGAAAAGTATTAATATTATCCCTAGTAAGTAAAAATGTAGATGTGTATGGAATGTGTAATGATGGATTAATGTAATTTATGAGGACAAGATAAATACATTCATGTAGACAATTGATCTAATAGAATTTGGATGTAGTACGTACAGAGTAATTCTTACTATTTCATTTATTCTAGTCTTTATATATAGTATTAATTAGGGTATGCTTTTTTTTTATTTTTGTCATTATGTAAATAACATTTTACTTCTGAAATATTATGTTAAGAGCAATGGTTTACAAGTTGTTAAAAAAAAAAATGAGAGACATTTGTGGAGAAATTGTCTTTTAAACAGACTTTTATAATCGATCTTGCTAGTTTTTTTTAGATTTGCGTGTCTCTAAAGTTCTAAATTGTTTTAAGTTCGCCTCCTCTACTAAAACCACGCGAAATAAAAATAATCGAGACAAACCAAACAAAAAATACAAACTCGCCTTCCATCTTTTTTGAACGGCAAAAACATTAATTGGAAAAGACAGGCAGTTTTGCAAAATCCCCTCCCCCGATGGTTACCGGCTAACTGTGACCTGGCGACCTGAGCTTCTGAAGTGTATTCACTCGACTGTTTTTGTTTTGAAACGAACCACTAATTGAAAATTTAATTGATTCTGGGTTTGGGTGGACAGTCCTCCAGGCATCACGTCCAATCGTTCTCCTGTTTGAGCATTTCCCTTTTCAGTCGAAATTTCAAGAGTATTTAAAATTTCTTTACCACTTCTCTTAATAATATTAATTACTATTTTTAAATCTAAATTAAAAGTTTATTATCTTTGTTATTAATAACTTTTTGAATAGATTAAAAATTAAATAATAAGTACAATGGAACAACATTTTATTGTTTTCCATAGTGATATAGTTATTGACTTTAATACTAGAGCAGGTTTTGTTTTATTTTCTCTTTTACGTATGTAGTATGTATAAAATATTCGATTTTGGTGGATTTATTCGTTGTAAGGTTCCGTGAGTCCTAGGAAAAGGGGATTTTAAAAATGACTGTTGCCGATTGCTGATTCCTATGGAATTTGGCACTCATGTTCAAAAAAGTCATAGCCTATGGCAAAATCAAAAATTTAATTATTTGTAGATCGATAATTATTCGTTAGGTCACTGCTCCCAAATCCTCAAAAATAAATGTAAAAATGTTTTTTGCAAACAGTTTTGACGGACCTTATTAGTCGTATTTCTTGAAAAAATCTATTCTCTAGAGGATATTGATACAAATACATTTTCCCCGCTAATTCAATGATTTGAATTTAGTATATTAAGTTAAAATTTAATATCTTCATTAAATATGGAAGCCATTGAACTATGATATTTGTTTTATTCATCGTTATTATTTAAATTGTAATTTTACCATATTAATTTACTAAAGAATGATTTGTTATTTTTTTTCTCTCAATGAATTCTATAAACTCTATAGAAAAAACATATTTTCCAGAAAAACTCTGTAATAATTAAATGCACAACAAAACAGTAAGTAACTCCAGCGGAAATAGTTTTAAATTACAATAATTGTACAATTGTTTATCGTGAATTGTTCTAAAGATGCATCTTGGTTCTGTCCATTCATGGTATGATATCCGTTCAAGCGCTGACAAGGTTCCATTCTTACCATATTTGGATCACTAGGACTTAAATGGTATAGAATTGTAGCTTATTTGAATTAAATTATTACTGACACAGAATTCAATTGTTTTTCAATTGATATTGCTAGCTTAAACAAAAAATATTAACTATGCAGAATATTTTCGTATGTTTAACATTTGTCCTTTTTTAATAAAAAAAAAAAACTTAATTATTTTAAGTAAATCATTTTACACAATATTTTCTTCTTCCAATTGTTTAGTATTTTAAAACGTAAATTTCCTGAAAAATATTTATTTATTGATAACTCGTGCAATTAGTTTTTGGAAAACATTTTATTATTGAATTATTAAATAAACTTAAATTACAATGAATACTCATTTTCAAATGCTAATGATCATCTTCAATAAATAGACTTCCAATTTGTGTGGCACATAGCTTCCTCGCATGTTCTCACGCACTTTTTGATTTTATGCTTTTACAAGCCATTATTGCCTAATTTGTTTAATTGTTTCCGCTGTTTTTTTAATCTGTCAAAATTGTTTTGATTTTTTACTTGAAGTTAAGTATTAATTAAGCAAAAGTTAAAGAGCGCAGACGGTTCAAGTAATCTGGGGCTATCTCCAGGCTACTTTCGATAAACTATAAAAGTTTCATACAAGTCAGATAAGAACTTTTGAAGCTATAGGTGTAAATTAAAGTATATGTTTGTGCGCATTTGGAAGAGAAACAAATGAGCGTAGAAAGTTGAACCTTATATGGGACCAACAATGGGCTACTACCTACCACCGAAATTTCATTAAAATTGGACGTTTAGTTTTTAAGATACGTTAGTTCGCAAAAATTGAACGGCCGACAGACAGACTTGGAACCTAAAATGACCCCTGATGTCTGAAACGGATTTCTGTCTTGGAATTTTTGAAATCGGAGAACGATCACATCACACAAAATTAAAGGTTAAATAAATTTTGTCTTAAATGTATTTCGTTTCGGATATTATAAATTACTTGATAATTCAGAAATTAGAGCATCGGTCATCTTGAAGGATTAAAGACAATTGATTCTCTATTTATCAAAACAACTTTCGGCCTTTAAAAGGCCATCATCAATGCCGATTATCGAAAAACTAGAGTTACATTAGAAAACTAAAGGAAAGGATGACTCTAAGTTATGTTGCACAGTAGACACACCCTCTTTATATTACTTTATAAATGAAACTCTACTTCTTCTATAATCTGCACTGATGATGGCGATGATGACCTTATAATGGCTTTTAGCTGCTTTGATTAATAAATATGTATTTTTTACGAGAAGAGGCAGTTTCTTAGAATGTACTCGACTATTGATAATATCACTAGCCTGCTAATGACCATGGAATACGAGGCAGTAAATGATACTCCAAAGAGATAAACGTTTTGATGATACGCGACTACTGTGGTCAGAGACAACATAGGGCTATTATAATCAATCATCAATCACTGGTACAAAAAATTAGGAAAACATAAACAATGTAAACAAAAGTTTATTTCTCATTTTTGGTAGAACATTTAATTAAAAAAAATATATAAGTTCTGGATAAATAACATTAAAAGTATTGCTAATACTCTTATTTTCAATGTAATTTTTGTATGAATATATTTGCAATTCCTATTCAAATTTTTTAATGCTGAAGGGTTCTGCAATTAAAATGCTAAAGAAGATAAATGTGTATCAAAGAACCCATCTGAAATAATTCATGTACTTGAATACAAAATTTACTGCACCTATTTACTCTGAATAAACGTAATACTTGGACTTTAGTTTTGTATGATAGCTACAGTAATATTCTAGGGGGAAAAAGATATAAGATTAAACCCATTTCAAATCTACTCCAACCAAAAAAACGTAGAATCTCTTTTTTTTACCTTAGTAAAAAAAGTTTCTTCCAAACAAATTATCACCGAAAGAGATAACCGTTCAACGATAATAATCCCAAACAACTCAGAACCATCTTCATCTCCCTACTATGATGACCTTCCATGCCTTCGGAAAAGCGGAAAAACCGGGAGAAAAAGTAATGCAAACAAGAAAAAAAAAAAAAAAAAACTCTTCCATTCTAATCATCATCTCTTTTCATTATGTTTAAAGCCTCTTTCATCCTCCCTTGCCTTCGACCTTCCAACGACCTCTTTTATAGTTTATTCAGGCCAAAACTTTTACCCCCCTCTTATACTTTGTTGAAAAATAAACACAAAAGAAAATTTGCACCCCCTCCCCGAAAAAAGCAGGTTTATATCAGGATTTTTTTTTTCTTCTTTCTCCATCGCAGAAATCCTAAAGAAAGGATGAATTATCCAAACAAACAAACGATGCCCTCGGATTGAGATGCCCAGATATTTGCCTATACATTTTTTCGTGTTACTTGTTTTTTTGTTAATATTACTTTTCAGGTGCTTTTTCCGAAAATTGTTAAAGTCTTGGAAAAAGCCTTTTTTATATTTTTTGTTTTCCTATTTTCTATACCAGAGAATATTATAAAAAGGCAAGGGAAAAAGAAAATTGATATTGCTTCGTAAACAAAAGACTTTTTTTTAAAGAAGAAAGTATATATTTTTTTAATACAAGACATGAATTATGATAATTTAAACTTTCAATTAGAAATAATGAATTATTAATGTTATCTACAAATGTAAAAAGTAAAAGAATAACACAGAATAATGTTATTATCAAAAGTTTGGGTGGGTGTCCACCAAAAAATAAAGAATATGGTCTTATCAAGATAAAGATTGGACTCTACCCTCTCTGGAAATAAGATGGTAGAGCAAGTAGCCACATTCAAAAAGAATTGGAGTTGCCAAATAGTAATACTTAATTAATGCCAGTAGATAGTACTACTTAATGAACAGAAATTGCCTCTGTTAGCAAGAGGTTTCAAAGGGAGAATAAAACGATAGTATATAAATCATCATACGTTCCAACAATAGCGTAAAGCAGTATCGTTGCCACTCAATCAAAAGTGGTTTAGCCACTTGCAAGCCACTGAATTGTAATTTGAGTTATCTCGAGAAATTAGCTGTGATAACAAAGGCATGGCTTTTACTGTTAGGAAAACATTAAAGATGGCCAGCCCAGATGGTGAGGACATGTGCAAAGAATGGATTGTGGAAAAATCCAAAATAAAGTCAATGAGGCAAGATTTACATCTAAAGGCAGACCACCTCAAGGAAGGGGACACTTCCTTGAGACACATGGATTGACAAAGTATACAGTGAGTTCCGAGAACGACAAACCCCTTAGGACCAAGTTAAGCTTCACTGCCAAGATAGACTTGTCTGGATGCGTCTCTGTCATCCCTACACACTGGCTGGTAAAAGAGGGATCTACTAAGTTAAGTAAAGTATATAAATGAGAAAATTGGTTTAATTAAAAAAATACGCCAATTCCTCAGTTTAGCTTCCTCGCGTTTTATTTTGTATACTTCAATGATTTTATATACTATTAAAACCTATTATTGTTAAATTTATTTAATTTTTCCCCCGTTTGTTAAAACTGTTAAAATTGTTTTAATTTTTTATATTTTAAAGTATCAATTTAGCAAACAAAAACGGTTGAAAATTATCTGGGGCCATCTGCAGGCTACTTTCGACAAACCATCCAAATTTCATAAAAATCAGATAAGTGCTTTTGATGATATAGGAGTAAATAAATGTATGTTTGTGCGCATTTGGAAGAGAAAAAAATTGGCGTAGAAAGTTGAAACTTATATGGGACCAACAATGGCCTAATTATGACCTACCATCCAAATTTCAATAAAATCATATGAGTAGATTTTAAGATACGTTTGTTCGAAAAATTGAGCGAGAGGCCGACAGACAGACGCGGAACCCCTCATGTCTGAAACGGATTTCTGTCTTGGAATTTTTGAGATGGGAGACTTAAAATTTTTTCGTTCTTTGGAACGATCACATGGTTTTTTTTTAATTTTTGCTCGGAAGCAAAAATTCTGGTTAAGTCTTAAAATGTTTTTTTATAAGTTGTCTGTCAGTGACAAACTTGTTGAGACTAAAGTGAGTAATTCATTTAGAATACATTTTTATGTATGCATATTAAAATAAATTGGCTAAGTATGTGCTTTCAGCACGCATAAAGAGGCTGTAGGCAATTTAACAAATAGGACGAGTTCGTTACCAAGCATAATCGGCCAGCCAAAATCAAGATGGTGGCCAGTTGTTTTAGCTATAACTTTTGAACCGTTTATTGTAATAACGTGAAACATACGCCTTTAAATGCATTTTTATTGTCCAAACGCAATGAAACTGCTCCGAAGTGACTAGCCCAATCCGTTCTCAATAAATTTTAAGATTTTGGGTGAAACATTTTTTCTCACAAAATTTGATGAATAGCAATTATTGGGTTATTGCTATAACATAAATGTAAAGTTTCAAATTTTTTTGTGGGTACTTTCGGAGATCAGATGCGTTACAGACGGACGGACAGACAACCACTGGAATGGATAAAGGTGTAGGGTTTTTTGCTTCGGATCCTAAAAAGTCATACCGCAAGTCAAAATTGAGGATAATTTTAGCTCTTATTGAAGTTTTGGTGTTTGTAGTAATTATGAAAATCTCAAAAAGTGTTAGACGATTTTAACGTTTGTCGTCAGATTTAGTCACTTTACATACTTATGAAATCAATCCTAGTTTATTAAAATCCTAGAAAATTATAATTTTAGAGATAATACAGCTGTTACGTTTTTAGGGATTTTTTTAAGTATTTAGATTATACTGTTTTGGTTGCTTTGATTTGTTGTCGCCATAGAGGATATAATTTGATCACATTGAATTGAATTAAAAAATTGAATAAAAGAATAGCAGTTTTTGGTTTAAGCCTGGTTTACACGATCCAAGTATACTTGGATCGTGTGGAACTTTTGAATCACTTGAACCACTTGGTCCAAGTGTTTGTGGAACTTTGAAGTAAGGTTTACACGATCAAAGTACGCTTGGTCCAAGTAGTGGAACTTTGATACACTATAAAGTAGAGGTTAACATAGATTGTGTGAAATGTTTTTCCCTCAAGAACTTTTCCAGTTAAATTATACTTATTAAGTTTTAAAACAGTGGTGATTTATAATCCTTCTGGTGAACAAAACCCAGCTCAACCTCACATCTGTCATTTTTTGACAGCTTGTTCTCATAATTTGTCTCGTGGGCGCCATTTTTGTTTTTATCAAAGTCTACTTTCATGGAAGACATCAAACTCAACTTGGATGTCCAAGTTGACTTTGACACACTGTTTTCACGATCTAAGTAGCGTCAAAGTAGAGTCAAAACTGAATTGGTCCAAGTATACTTGGATCGTGTAAACCCGGCTTTACGAGTAAATATTGCGTTTGAAATTTATTTATAGAAGATAGTTGTAAAACGCAACAGCAGCATTATTATTGTGAATGGATAATTCGCAGCATAGACTAAGCAGCTTAGTATTTGTAAAGAGTAATAGAGTCTCTACGACCGAATTCTATTTTTATGTATATTCCGCGTACTGTATTTCTTAACATTTTACGTTTCATAGATCAAGGAACGTTTTTGGTCTCGTGTGTCAACATTTTTGAACGTTCTTATTTTGATAATTCCTTGCCCGAGTTGGATAAATTTGTTTATATAAATAGTGTCTATTTAGATGTGGAGATTTTTTCTAAGCTAGATCACAAATAGTTACATATTAATTTCTACGCACATAGCTTCCTCTACTGCATCGATCTGGTTTAGTAACACTGATATTTAGACTGATATCTACCTCAGTATTCTTTATTTTCTACTCGTGTGGTCATTTACCCAATAATAAAACGTGAGGAACTTAACACTAAATAATATAAACCTTTTAACAAAACGAAATAAAGAATGATCTAAATGCCCGAAAACACAAAAGAATGAATGAAAAGAAGAAGGTGAGTTAAGCGGATGAGAAGAATTCATGGTAAACTAAAGAAACAGGTTTTGGTCAAGTCAAGTCAGGTGAACAAAGGTGGTAGGAGGTAGGGTAGTTATTAAATAATTAGACGTATCTCTCTCGAGTCGAGCACTCAGCATAGTCAAAGCTTCCAATTACCCTTAGGCTGTGTAATTGCGGGGAGGAATCCCTCTGGAATAATTATACACAGGACGGACCCTGACCTAAGTCTCGGACATCTTCAACAATAAGAAATATGTCGGACTCTTTAAACAGCTTTAAGAGGAAACGAAAAAACAAAAAAACAAGAAGAAAAATAATTAACATAGGATAATTTTTTCTCTGTCTTCTCTAATCCAAAAAAAAAAAAATATATATATATATACAAAGGAATATGTTATGCAGATGAAGTATAAGAAAGATGTTGTGTTTTTTAACGGGTTTAAAAAATTATAAATTAAAAAAAAAGAAAAGATTTATGAGAAAGTAGAAGTGAACCGAATATCTTACTTAATTCTGATACGTTTTCATGTGGGAAAAAATTGATATATTCATTTTTATTTTGTCGAATTCTTTATAAGTCTGATCTATATATAAAAATTTTAAACAACATTTGTTTAGAAGAGATTAATGTGAAGGTTCTAACAAAATATGTTTCCCAAAGGTGTAAATCTACTCAATTGTTATTTGGTTAAATAAATAAATTTAAATTAAGTATTCCTTTGTCAAAAGTTGGTTGTTTTTGCGGAGATTTAAATGAGCATATTCAGAGTGAATAAAACACAAAGAATATAATTGATAACTGCATTAAACTAGAAAGAATTATAAATAATAAAGACAGGTTACAACCATTATCAGTGACCTGATCTATTTAGTTCTTTGGTTTTAATTCTTAAATATTTATATTGCTTTAGCTATATCATAACCTTTAAGGATTTCTTTTACTTGCTAATACTGGGTGATGATCCGGACCTATTAACATAAGGGCGAATTATCTTAGAGAAAGGTTTTTAGAGTTCTTAGAGTCTAGATAGTCTAGATACCGGCAAATGTTCGTCATTCTTTAATTAGGCCACACTCTTACTCATAACCCTATTTGTAATTTGGTAATTTCACATTTATGACCTCCGTATTATGACCAAGATGGCAGACGTCTGAGCTGAGCCAAAGCGTACTGGTAATTGCTCAAGGTGGTTAGGGGGTACACTTTGTGGTGTAGAGGTCTTGTGTTGAGGCGTTGAAAGACATATTCATAATTTTATGTTCGCTCTTCTCTAACCACCTATAGCCATTGCAAGATCACCTTGGGTTGATGATTTTTATGTTCGCTCTTCTCTAACCACCTATAGCCATTGCAAGAACACCTTGGGTTGATGATTTTTATGTTCGCTCTTCACTAACCACCTATAGCCATTGCAAGAACACCTTGGGTTGATAATTTTTATGTTCGCTCTTCACTAACCACCTATAGCCATGGCAAGAACACCTTGGGTCGATGATTTTTATGTTCGCTCTTCACTAACCACCTATAGCCATTGCAAGAACACCTTGGGTTGATAATTTTTATGTTCGCTCTTCTCTAACCACCTATATCCATTGCAAGAATACCTTGGATTGATGATTTTTATGTTCGCTCTTCTCTAACCACCTAGAGCCATTGCAAGAACACCTTTGGGAACACCCGTCCACATGAGGGCAAATCAAGGCCAAGTGGTAGGAAGTTCGATCATTAAGCCAAAGTTTGTTATTTTTCTAGTTAAGATCAATGTGTTCCTTCATTGCTTACCCCCTTTACTGAAAGTTTTCCTCCGTGGTTAAAGTTTGATTTATCCTTAATTTTGTTTCCTCAGAAAGATTAATTTTTTTCTGAAGTTTACTTAAGAGGAAACAGCTCCAGTTACTTACTTCTATCAAGGTATCATATAGACGTAACTATATTTTTATTTAGTCTGAACGAAGAGAAGAATATTGACATGTATATAGTATATATTTTTTGTGGTATATATATTAGTATATATATTATTGTGTGTTTAGAAAATAACGAGAATTTTTAAATTTCGTGGGTTTGGATAGTCCGATTGTCAATTTTTTTCTTTATTATGTTGGTATACATGCGCCCCTGAAGTATGATCAAATTTTCAGCTGTATTCATTGTTTACTTTGTCTGTGATAGCCGCTAAGGTTAGACGTGTTTTTATGAGCTCGGCGATCTTCTTTTGTTAAATAAAAATGGAGCAAAAATTAAATTAAAAGGAAAGTGTGAAAAAGTAAGTAAGTAAAGTGTGTGAAATGTTAACGAAGGCCTATGGTGAGTCTGCTATGAGTAAAACAAGAGTTCACGAGTGGTATGAGGTACGAGACGTTGAAGATGCCGAACGCCCCAGCACATCAACGATTGACGAAAACGTGGAAAAAGTGGTGAAATGGTTATGAACGATCGCCGAATAACAGTCAGAGAAGTCGCTGATGATGTTGGCATACCGATTGGCTCATGCCATGAAATTTTTTCGAATGTTTTGGGTATGAAACGCGTGGCAACAAAATTTGTTCCTAAATTGTTGAATTTTTAACAAAAACAGCGGCGAATGGAAGTTGCTCAGGTGTCACAAAATGAAGTCAACGACGATGCAGAATTACTGAAACGTGTTGTAACAGGTGACGAATCATGGGTTTATGGATAAGACATCGAAACTAAGGCTCATTCAAAATTTGATACATTTTTTTAACAAACGAAAATCACCGAGCTCATAAAAACACGTCTAACCTTAGCGGCGTGTCTCAGTCAAAGGAAACCATGAATACAGCTGAAAATTGTATCATATTTCAGGGGCATGTATACCAACATAATAAAGAAAATTATTTGACAATCAGACTCTCTAAACCCGTGAAATTTAAAAATTTCCTTTATTTTTTGAACACACCTCGTACATGCATAATTCAAAAGACTTCTATCCCTGTCTCTAATTTCTGGATTCATGTTACTGTACAATGTTACCGAATTTTTATTGTCTTTAGGTTCGAAGAACGCATTTTTAGCTTTATTCTAAAAAGACCCCTACATTTTTAAGGTTCCACAACGTCTTTTTGCCCTCTATCGAGTTGTGCCTTCTAGGCTATGCTATGCGTGTGTACCTTTCTTCTGACATCCTTGTCAGTATACAAACTGGATGTTAAGGGCAGATCTAATTTTATGATTACGTATCCCTTCTCGGTTAATGTTACTCACACCAGAGTTAATAATACTCTTACCCTTGTGTTTAAATAGTTACTAAACACTATGTTCTCATTTTATTTTAAAATGTTTAAAAAAGTTTTTTTTTAAAAACAAGAAATAGTGTGGAAATTGTTACATATAAGAACATGAGTGTGAAATTTAGATTTAGCTGTGCCAAGATCAGATAAGAATAACTTCAGTGTTAGACATATTACCATTTCCATAGCACTTTTAGTAAGTTAGTGGAAACAGTGCCAAGATTTGCAAGCTTCTCAACTGGTATTGGCATAGTAATCTTTTATTATTGCATTATGTTCTGCTCCTTCTTGTTCTTATACTTAAATTCTTTACTTAACAAACAAATGTTACATTACAGAATATTTATTCTGGTGGATTAAAACATATCTTTCACTTAATCAAGTTTCTATTCAAAATTAAAAATTCAACCATTGTATTCACGTTATAGAGTTCATACATGTTACATGTAATAGTCCAAGTTTATTTTTTTAGGGTTTTGTTGGTATAACCAAAAAAAGAAACTTATAGTTTCGTTCCTGTGTCTGACTGTCACTCTGTACGGTCCCAATAACTTTTGAATCAAAAATGAAACTTCCAGTATTTAAGATCGTTTTGACGTGCAAACAGAAAAAATTTAGTGGACTCAAAATTATCAGCTGTTCAAATCCAAAATAGCGAATAATTCATGTCCTGCGATTTTTTTATAAAAAAAATTGAGTGGGGTGCAAACGGAAGGAATGGGAGAGTAGATTACAAAAATATAACAGTTGTGGAAAGTGTTTAATTTTTCATGCCATTTTGTCAAAAAAACATCACATTTTTGCGTGCTTTAGTAAAACCAACAGTGAAACCTCTATGAAGGTCGTTAAAACTATTATTAAAGGGGACCTAAACGTTTAAAATATAGAGAAAACTAAGTTTTTACCGATATTTTACGTTCTAACGTAATGATTTTAATAAAACTTTATAAACATCGTCTAAAGCACCATTGAAACAGGCATGTAAAATTTGAATTTGATAAATGCTGAAGTTTTTGTGTAGTGAAGTGCATTTTATAACAGTTAAAATAGAGATGACCGGGGCCTGTACGTTAAGGAATAGTAGAAAAACGCGCTTCTTCCCTTCTACACTGTTCTCTACTACAATCATCCTCTTTAACTATCAACTCATCATGATTAACTATTTTCTTAAAATATGTATCTAAAATATTTATTGCATTAATCTCGCTTCAATGATAAAGCCACGCGATGCTTAGTTTTTGGTAAAGTTTAATTTATGAAAGGAACAACATAAAAACTCAATAAGGTTTGGGAATATCCCAAATAAGGGATGAAATATCACCTTTAATTAAAAATAAATGCTCTTTTATCTCCCCTGAAGATATCTAATTTTAAAATTATACCCTTCGATGTTTTAAAATAAACTTATTAGTTTAATCAAGTTTCTTGTTGAACTTCTAAATCATTTATATATAATATAATCAGTTTACTGTCAAACCTCGAATAAGAAGAGGTGATGTTGTTAAGTCCCGAATGCACTTGATCACGAATGAAAATGCGAGGGGAGGAGGGTGCATGATCACGCCCCGCATGAGCAACCAGCCACCGTTTTAACGGACTTGGGGCTTGAACACAGAAATTTAGTCTCTCTTGATCTAAGGTCTAGCCTGAGGCTATAATGGTGAACTGAAAACTGATCGTCGCCAGTTTTTTTTTTTTTTTTTTTTTTTTTTTTTTGTATATATTTTTTTGCTCACCTTGATAAAGATAAGAGAAAGCGGTGGTGGCATAGAGAAATATATAAGGAGAGATGTAATATGTAATGCTCCATTATTAAAAGCAATTAGACTCGAAGCGGACGAACATGTTACGAGATGTCACTTAAAGCTTTGAATTTAAATTGAATAGTGTCAGGGCTAGAATTGAGAGAAAAGACAACATTTTATAAGGCTTATCATAACTCACCTACCTGAGTTATTAACTACGTCAACACTGAGGACGATCCGAACGCGTCTTTACTTTGATGTACCGATAACTCTCGGATCTAGCCGAGGCATGGGAATCCATTCGACTCACTCTGTACACATCTGAGCAAAATGACTCAAGCAAAAAACTCACGCTCATTTGGGGTGAATGCTCAATTGAATTCGCGACATTATAGTCTCTCATCCGATTGGATGATCAGTAACTTGCTGGTACCTTGTAAGCTCCGATATCAGTTCGGTTTTATTAAACATGAAAATGGGCAACTTACATGTACTAAAAGTCAGTCAGTAAGCTGCCGCAGAGGATCAGGAATCCCGTGGTTTTCTAGAGGGATCTTGCCTCGAAGTGTGTGGGTTGGCGTCGTTCATCCCAATGCTAAAAGCGTATTCAGGGGACTCAATTCAATCCTTCAACTCATGATGATAAACACTCTTAAGGAATACGTTGAAACATACAACCATTGAGACATGGTCTGTGCCGGAAGGCACTTTAATGCAGACATGTAATTTAAAGTTACTCTCAGAGGTTTGGAAGTCATGTGACATATATATTGATTTGGTTTGACAAGAAACTGATCAAGTATTCTTTTCTAGTTCATTTCAGTTAAGTATCTGAACAGTCTGAAGCTGATGGTTTATGTCTTCATTGTGCTCATGCATGTCAACTGCTAAAAGGACAGGGAACATGTCCTTTTCCACCCCCTTACACAAATGATGTGTAGGAAGCGGTCTTTTATATTTCACCCTCCAATATTTGTACTATGGTAGTTTTTTGCTTTCAAGAGGGGGGAAATACTGAATAATTCGAATGCATAGGAAGTGTGGTGCTTGTAAGGACTAGTATTACTATTATCTGACAACCCCATAACATTTCTTTTACTAACCACTCTCTGTATTCCTGCTTAATAGTTTTTTCCTGTGTAAAATTTTAAAAACTTTGCAATAAATATGATTTACCACAATGCTGTTTCCCAAATGAATGAATTATTTACATTTATCATTTTTCCATAAGCCATAAAATTTCTGTTCTGTTTTTAATTAAATTTTACATATTCTTTAATTTCCTTCACTCCAAGCTGCTGAAAATTTTATGTTATAAATCAATGTAGGAGCGAATAGTATTCTTGTTTCTACATGATTTTCTCCCCTTTTTAATCTGCTAGGGCTACAATG
Source organism: Gerris lacustris (assembly GCA_951217055.1). Taxonomy (NCBI): domain Eukaryota; kingdom Metazoa; phylum Arthropoda; class Insecta; order Hemiptera; family Gerridae; genus Gerris; species Gerris lacustris. Next base: position 21,780,186 of record OX578282.1, read on the forward strand.
CTTCAACTTAGTGAAACATCAAAAAGCTAAATTTATGTACAATTTGTAAACAAAAGGTTTGATAATATGTATATAACTTTAATTTAGACCGGTTCCAACTAATTTTGGTTTTGATCTGTGCTAATAGGTCTCTTTTGCGCAGATAGACAACAATTTTATTTTAAAATTTTGAGTGGGGTATCAAATGAAAACTACTGAAGAGTAGATTAGAAATATATATAATATATACCATTTTATGATTATTGTGCTTTTTACCTCCAATTTCACCCAATATAATCCAATTAATTGGATGTAAGTACTTACTTCCCTGTAATTTTTTCCTTAACTTAACGTCATGCAATATTTCCATGATTCATAACACTAGATTTTCTTGTTATAGATTTAGGTAGATAGACTTCAAATATTTAAGGATTTATCATTTTTTACCATTTACTAAATAGCACCCTTCCCGACTTTGGCAAGGGCCATGAGTGGGCTCGGTGTTCACTCAGCACCGCCATTATAAATGGGTAGCTGCTTATTTGAAGTGACGCCTATTCGGTTTTACATGTCAATTCTAAGGTTTATAGAACTGCGACCCACTACCCCATGCCCATGATATCTATTATATAATAATAGTTGTATGAGCAAGTATATACCCTCCAAGGGCAGTTGAGCAAGGGGTTAGTTTTATCTACTTAATAATTTGTTTTTTATTAAGCTTTAATTATTATAACTGCTTAGCCGACAGTAAGACGAAGGCTGCTTTTAACTCTAGTCGTTTTTTAAACCCTTTTTATCAAAATCCCAATAAAACTAGAAATAATTTTGAAAAAAGCTAATTCCAAAACATATTTAATAATATAGTTAACTCAATAACAGGGGGACAAACTCAAGTACAAGACTTCAGCGACATTCTCCATTCTACTACTATTATAAAAACATGTTTTTCAAAAAAAGAACTTCTCCAAAGACGCGAGGTGCATAAGAAATTCGATTTTTAATTATCCTACCAGACACAAAAAACAAAATGTGGTCCATCACTCCAAAAAACCCTGTTAACCAAGCCCAATAATTTTAAAGCTACCCTTTAAAACTGAAATCGTACTGGACTTTTAGAAATAAGTGGTTTTTACATGTTTTACATAGGTTTTAGGTCTTTTAAGATATATGTATATGTATATATACACTATTTTTTGTGTTCTAACGCCTAGAAAAAAAGGTCAGAATAACTGAATAGAGGATGAATTAGTAACATCTAATAAGTAGTAACATTGCCTCGGGCTTACGTATTAACTTTTTTTAATGTTAAGAAAATGATCTAAAACTACTATTACTCTAAATTCTTTTCTTTATTCCCCAAAAAAATCAAGTACTTTTTTTAAAATGAAATCCTCTGTTTTTCTATTCATGAAAAAATTCATCGTTTAATAGTTTTTTTTTTATCTTGATAATACCGTTTTTTATGGGTCAACAGCATGTGTAATCAGACTTCTTGATTTTTTTCTGGATCACATAATTTTTTTTTTTTTTATAAATCAAAAAATTATGTAAATTTATGAGTACAAAAAATGATTAATGTTTCCGTTGTCTTTAAAATGATTACGGAAAGAAGAAATTAGACATAAAAAAAAATAAAATTAACGGGTGCACTTAAGTGCAAGTTTGGTAATTAATAGTCTATTAATTTTCATTCATAATTGTATGAAGCAATTAAGATTTTTGTGTATCTAATCATTTTTTGAGTCAGTGTTTTAGATTTTAATAGTAATCTTTGTAATGACAGCTTTCACCTGTTGTTCAAGGTTAAACTTATGTATATTTTAAAGAGAAATATAATGATGTCTTTACCAGACCTTCGGTGACTAGGGGCAAGAGTCTTTGGTCGGTCACCTCAGGTATCTTGGGAAACAGAAATACAGATACCACAAATTCCTCGAGTCTCCTCCCTATCCATCCCAAATTACCCTCCTAGGTGCCTACAGATGGCCAAGAGACTAACTAATTAAGTAAATTATGAAATAGAACAAAAAAAAATCAAATATCTATTTATGCTTCAAATTACTAAGTTCAAGGTATTTATACTTTCAACGCTTAAAGGGGTAGTCGATGAAGTACCAACTTGTCGCGTATTACATGTATTTCTAACATTAAAATATCTAATATTTCATATTCTAAAATATGGTTGTTATTTAATTAATCAAAATTATAAAAAGGATGTAACTATATTGACTAGGACCTACTATAATTACAGTATTAATTTATTCGTTCCAAACGTGGAATGTAGGACCAATTTTATCAAAGTCAACCATTCACTGTAGTCTTATGTCGGTCTTTTAAAGTACCATTTCAAAATACAGACTTTAATAATGTTAGAAATGTGGCTGAAAATAGTACTTTTTTACGATTTTAATAAGCTTTACTTTTTTGTAAGTGACAAATCTGTAACCTAAATTCGACTCACTTCCCAACTAATTAGAAAGCAGAAAATTTCACATATTGTGTATTTTCCCTTATTATACTATAATCAGTAATTAGTTTTTCAAAACTGTACTAGCCGATAAGTCATGCATACATTTTGGTGGTGAAATTAAAACAAAATTGTAAACGACAACCACTAACAGGAAATTGAGGTTATTTCTATTCAAATAATTTTGTTTTAAACGATAAAGGTATTTCATTTGAGGCTTATCATTAGGGCATTAGCCACCTCATCACTTAAACTTTTTTATCAACCTAAACCGTTAAAATTTTTTATCACGTTTTTTCAGAGTTTTTGGAGGGTAGTGCCCCAAATATGGAGCTAAAATTCATTTCTCAATTTCGCCTGGGGGTATGATTCTTCTGAACATGTCTACCAAATTCCGACACAAACAGCCCAGTAGTTTAGGCTCCAAGCGCCTGCACAGAAGACAGACAGACATTTTTTAAAAACCACATTTTTGGACTAAGGGAACCTCAAAACATGTAAATGCCTCAAAATTTCAAAATCGAATTTTCGTTCCATCATAATACTTTCTCTTAGTATGGGGAAGTAAAAAGCGTAATGTACAATACACAGATTTGTTTTTTTAATAGTATAATATTATTATTTTCATTACATATTTTAGGACATTTTAAATAGTATAAAGTTTTTCATTAACATTTTTTAGGACAAAAATGTCGATATAAATTTGTTTGTTACGATAGTTTGACCAATAAAATCCATCATTTTCATTATTTATGTCTTGCGCTTGCAAATTATATCTTTTCATTGTATTTTTCAGAATTTAAATATATTTTTTTATAATTTGACCAATTATGTATGCTCTAACACACACACACACATTTCTAATATCTTTATATTTTAAAAAAATTAAACGTTTAACATAGGTATTTAATAATTATTTTTTTAGAGCTAATTTATAGTAGGTAAGCAACAAAACTTAATTCTGTTCACCTCTAACACGCTTAAACTGGATAGGTATTCTTGATTTTATAATATTCCAAAAAAAAAAAATAATAATAATAAAAATAAAAAAATACACGAGTTAAACTCGTAAAACTGTACATTTAATGGTTTTTTGGAAGCCAGCAAGGTGAGGTTTAATGTTCTTCCCAAAAAATGTTTAATGTTTACTTGCCTCGAGGGTAACCAGTAATCGTAAAGTGTTAGATCTAAAGTATAAATCCGAAGAACCAAGTAACGAATAAATAATACGCCTCCACCCCAAAGCGATTCTTCTAACGCCTCTATTATATTATTAACACGCGCCAAATATGTTGATCCTTCGTAGGTATAAAAATAGAAGCGAATTTTACTATTTATTGTTCTACTACATTGTAAAGACATCCTATATCCTGTTTTTGTACAATTCATATTTAATTTACTTATGTATTGAATAGACCGTGAGAAAACTTAAGATTTCAAGAATCTTAAATTCATATTCTTTAGTTAATCAATTTCATATTATATTGATTTAAACATGTACCTATTATGGACATTTTTTGAGTCTAAGTTGACACCTCTAACTACAGACGCACAACTAAATGGTTCACGTATGTCATCATCGACACCTATTTTTGTTTGTATATTTATCAAAAGTTTAATCCCATCAATTTCCATTATTTGGAAAGGCCATATGGTAAGAAAAGGGAGAGCAAAAGGGTCTTGTTAATTTTTGCCAATTTCATATTTGATAATGATTTTTAATACTACTTATTTTTGCTGTACCTTTTTTAAAAGAACTATGATGACAGGTTTTATAAGAAAGCCCAAAATGGAGTAATGACAGTCTTTTGCTATCTGCCACCATTATGAAAATATCGCCTTTGAAGTTTGAAACTTTAGCGCTAAATAATTTCTGAACTATATTGCCGATTGAGCTGCAATTCGCACCAATGTTACCTTTCAATAACATAAAGATAAATGAGTCCTCCATTTTTTGTCTTAATATCTGCCGCCATTTTGAAAGTATCGACTTTTGATTTTTATATAGGAAAGTGTTTGTAAAAATGTTTTAATACCTCACTAAAACAGACAACAAAATTATAATTCACTTAATAAAAAAAATTTGATGTCATTTATAGTTTTATTTTTTGTAAGGAAAAGTTCCGAGACAACTGTATCCGATTTTTTTATTATTTTTGCTTCTGAGCTTACCGAAGGTAACGGAAGCATTGTGTTCACTTTTGAGAACGAAAAACTTTTATGCCTCCGATTTTAAAAATTCCAAGACAGAAATCCGTTTCAGACATCAGGGAACATTTTTGGTCTCGTGTCTGTCTGTCTGTCTGTCGGTCTGTGTGTCCACGAATTATGAAACGTGCGACGATAACTTGAGTAAATGTCGACCGATTTTGATGAAATTTAGTATACATGTTCGTTTTACCAATGCCCAGGACGAGTTCGTTGGACAACGTTATCCGTCCAAGCGTTCACGAGCAACGCTCGCGTAAACGTGAACTTCAAATTTAAAATTGGAATTTTAGGTCGGGAAAAAAATCTAACTTCATCTATTTAATGAGCCAAACATTTTTTTCAAATACAATTTTTTAGTAAAATCAACTAATTTTTTAGTAAAACGCTATTAAGTGTTAAAGATCGCTAAAACTATTAATAGTTTTTACATAATTAACAATATAAAAATAATTTTAATGTTAATATAATAATAAAGTACATGATAGGATGCGAGGAAGCTATGTGCCACACTAATTGGCAGTCTATTTTCTTTTTAACGAAAAAATAGTAGCTTTATTTGGGAAAATAAATAAGTATATAACAAAACGGTTTATAGGCTTAATTAAATATGGCTTATAGTTATTTAAGAAGTGCATTCCTGGTTCTAAATATTTTAAGAACAAATTTTTTCTGGTTCTATGTTGAATTATACCTGTCTGCTCTAATAGATGGTTAAATAACTACTTACTTGTAAGTCGTTGTTGTTTTTTCTGTAAATGTTAATAATAAAAAGTTTAATGCATTTGGGTTAAACCATGTTTTTGCTCACAAAAAAGTAAAGAGCTATTACGTTTTGCCTAAATGTCGAAAGGGATTTTTGAATAATACACCCTATTAAAGAAACTGAAGCAATTACGATTTGAAATAAAGGGAGAACCAAAAAAAAATCCGTTTCAAAATTAAATGTTTTAGATCCTCTGAGTTGTTTCCCTCTGTTATTATTTTAAATGTAGACGGCTTTGAATCAGTGCTCTGTTTGTTGGAAGGCTTTCTGTAATTGGGAGGGGTTGTAGAACAAACGTACAGATAGGGGGTGGAAGGGGGGAAAAATTGGTGTAAAAAAATGTTAACACTACAATTAGGGTGTTGGAAGGTTTAGAGAGAACAAGCGAGCGAGTTTCTGTGTGAAATGGGACGTGTTTGGAAAAAGAGGGTTTGCCCCAGGGTGCCATCACTATCCCTTCATTCTACATCATCTTCACGTGTTTTCATTTGCTTTTCGTTTAAAGGGTACCGATTGCGCAGGACAACGGAAATTTTATCCAAACTGTTATAATGAGTTCCTTTGAATTCACTTTTTTACATTTCCAACCTGTTATTTGCTCCCCATAAATAATTTTTGACCGCTTGCAACTTCTGATTCTTTAACTAAATCGTTTATTAAATCTGTCGAAGTGATAATGTGAAGAAAGATATCGAGAAAAAAATAAATGAAAATATATTTAACATATTGGTTTGGAAATTTATTATATACGGTTATTTTTTAATAATTTTTATTAATTTACAATAAAACTCAATGCTTTTGGAGTCAGACAATAATTGTTATTTTTAGTTCAGAGCATTGCCTTAAATGTTTAACCTCTTGTTAACCAGATTGTTGATTCTAGAAAGAGTTAAAGTTCTCTCTCTAGAATCAACAATTATCCTACCTTTTACACAATTATTGTATTCTTGAACATTATTCTTAATTGCGCTTAATAAATACGAGTAGAAGTAAGTATTTTGCAAAGTTTTATGTAACTATAATAATATTTTCTTAAAATCTTATAATTTTGACTTCATTACTATCCACCAACAGTTACTGCTAGTATTACTATGCAGTTGATAAAAGAAAATGTGCAACTATAATAACCACATAATTTAAAATAAGAAGTGAATGTAAGGTAGAGTTTTAAAACTCAAATTTTATCTGTCGGTATATGGGCATTTCAAGAGGAGAATCATAATGTGTGCTCTTATTAAATTTATCAAGTTATTTTCGTTAGTTTATTTTTCAGGTGTTATTGCACTTGTTTTCAAGATAGAATGTTCTGGATGATTTCCAAGGATTGAACGTCACAAGATAAATTTCTGTCAGTTAGAGAATTGTTTCTCAGGTTTTTGGCTTTATTATTAGAGGGAATTTGTCAAGGGATGTCACATTGCCTTCATTCCTTGCTTGTCTGCATCGTCCCTTTTTCCTTCAAGACGCCATATCTCCTGTTTTTATACTAACACACACTCTTATAATTCTTTTCTTTTCTTAATCCATATTTTTCTTATTCAACTTTTTTGGGCTTGAAATAAATAAAAGAAAAAAGAATATTCTGATAATCTGTCATGCAAAAAGAAAAACCCAAAAAACTCAACCCAAATTTCTCTTAAGTGACGCGAGAAGTTTCTAAGACTATATTATTCGCTTTTTTTATTTTCATCTATTTTAATGCTGTTCTTAACGTAATTAACTTATGATATCCTACAATTAATAATTCCTTTAAATAGTAAATCTAGAGAAATACTATTTTTTAATAGTTGAGCAGTGATGGAGTCACAACATTTTTTAAAATGTACTTTTTTGGACTCAAAGAACATTCATACCCGTAATTTTCGGGTCATCACAGTACTTTCTCTATAAAATGTGCTATGTGTATGAGAAAAGTAAAAAATATTTTTTGTCGTTAGTGTGTATGTGTTAGGCAATTAAGATAATTGAAATACCATTTAATCGGCCATATCCTTTTTTGGAACTCACACGTTCAGATGCAAATTGAATAAACAAGGTGTCAACAAATTTCCGTGTGTTATGAACAATATTTCTATGCAGACAATTAACTTTTATAAACATAATTTAATTCGTTAAACATAATTTAGTCCGTTTTTTGTCTTTCATGGGACTCAACGTCGAGTTTTTCCTTTACCTTTTACCGGCACTGATGATGGCCGAGAGGCCGAAAACTAATTTTGTGAAATAAACACTATTCGGTGGAGAGGCTTTCCAGTTTTTCATTATTCTATCATTTAATACCCCCAAAAAACCAACATATTAATGCACAGTGAAGTCAGAATTACAGATAAGGATCGAATGTCTTTTTTAACGAATAGAAAAGGAAGCAAATTTCACAATGAATTCCAAGTAACCTTTAACTCAAATGTTTCTTTAAGTCTTTAAGAGATGTTATCTGAGAAACGAGCTAAATACAATTACTTAAATTGAAATAAAAGTAAAATGTATAATTAATTAAAGCTTAAAGATTATTCAAAGACTTAGACATCGGGTCAGATCGGGTTAAAATAGCTGAGAATTAAAAGTATAAAATGGGTTGTGAGTATGTACAGCCGGAGGAAATTTATGGAGGTTGTTGGTCGGTCCGGACACTTAGCCAGTTAAAAGTAGCTCTAACTTTGCGTAGGGGTGGGATTCTCAAGCTCATGTTTATCCTAGACATATTGTCTGAAAACGGGGTTGTTTTGCTTCGACAGAACAGGCTCGCTTATCTCTTTAAGTCTGTCTTTCGGACCCTAAGTCTTCAATATATTAAGAGGGTAACACCAGGGGTTAAAAGCAAAAACTTCCTGACAAGAAACGGATCCTCATTCTTTTCCTATGTTCAAAGTATTTTTTGTTTTTGTAACTTAGAGCAGAATTGCAAATTAGTCGTTTAAAAAACGTAACAGTGGAATGAGATTAAATAAAAAACAAAACTTAAATGAAATAAAACTAAAAGTAAAATTTAAATGAATTCAATTGGTGTTTAGAGATAAAACAGTAAACTCAAGTAACAATGATAAGAATAAACTAGTTTGCACTTGTAAAGTTGTTTCATACTTAGTTTACTGTACACTGCAGACTGATATAACATGGATTTATACTCGCTTGCACCTTGTAGTCATTATCTATTAACCCGTTTCAATAATTTACTTCGACCTTAGCATCTATATGTATATTGTGTACTTTTAGTTTTTAATTAAAAAGAAAGAATTCCGGATGAATAGTTTAGAGATATTGGACATGTTAACTTTTGCACCATTAAGAACGTGATATACACAAATGCAGAAAATACCTTAAAACGTATAAAAAAAATTATGTCATATTATAATTGCTAAAGTAACTAGAAGTATTAATAGCACTAATATTTCAATATATATATATATATATATATATATATATATATATATATATATATATATATATATATATATATATATATATATATTTATATATACATATTTATATTGTTTAAATTACTTATTTTAATTAAATGAGACCACTAATTATATTTCCCAATTATTCTTGAATATTTCTTAATGAATTAACGTATTTACATATTTAAAACCAAGAGGGTTGTTATAATGAATCCTGTCACTTTGTGGTTATACTGGGAAATTGACATCATTAGTATATTAATATCTACATGTGTGGGGAGACTTGGGGTCTAGTGGCTTGATTCAAATTAATTAGCATAATTTTGAGATGAGGTGTATTCAGAGGCTTTAATCTCAATATCTCAGGGGAAATCTAATGCAGCATAATACTGCCTCGGGCTGTCACTCTACACTTTCTTATTAGTAAAGTCAAAGGAAATACAAATTCCTAGCAAAATAGAAGTGTAGTTATTCCTTTAGTTTATTATAATTTCTAAATATTTTAATTACTATTAAAAAAAATGTAAAATACTCTTCATAAAAAAAAATCTGTCCACGTATTACTAGTAGTTTCTCATGTATATACAAGTAGGCGTATATAATTACTTAGTTAAGTGTTTTTCATTTGTTTGTTGTTTCGTGTTTAAATTTAATTATTATTGAACATTATACCAAAATTTACCGTAAAAATCCTCACCTTTCGCGTTTAGATTTTTGTAAACCAGATCTAGATTTTTGCTGGGAAAACGACTTACCTATATGGTTTAAATAACATTTAAATTGACTACATTTAGAATTTTTTTCTTTAAACAATAACATCGGAATAGTTTTTGAGGGTTTTCTTCACGTTTTTTCCCCTTCAGAATTGTTGAAGGGTGCGTGCCCAAATTTAGATCTAAAGCCTCGATTACACGGGGCGAGCTTGTCGCTGCAAGTAAACTCGCTCCGTCTAATATAGCTAGCTCGTAAACTCGCTACTCGCTCAACGTGAGCGAGTAAAATTGATCGCTGGGCTACTTTACTCGCTACTCGCTCCGTCTAATTTAGTTAAGCTAGTAAACTCGCTCACTGACTTGACTAGTGATAACAGAATGGTACTTCTTTAGATTGTTACTCCCCTATGTGTTTTTAGAATATAAATGACTTTAACTAAATAACTTTTTTATTATTATTATTTTATTTTTTTTTTTTTATTTACTATTATTTTCAACATTCCTTTTTCTCAAATAATTATTAACATTTTAATAGTGTTGGTTCACACGGCCAACCCCGTACACGAGCTTGTGCTCATATGGTGGGTGCACCTAGAAATAGTATTTACTTTGCAACATTTTTATATTTGTTATTTGTTATTATGTAGTAAGATATTATTTGTAATTTTTCTGGTGGTGAATAAAAGAAAAAAAAACAAAAAAAACTATTAAGACAAAGTGATGTTTAGTCCAATGTACTTTGGGACAAAGGAATATCACACTTCTGTTTTTATAAGGGGAGTAACAGTCTAAAGAAGAACATTCCGTACACCTTCTTTAGATTGTTACTCCCCTCTGTTTCCTTTATAAGGGGAGTAACAATCTAAAAATGTGGCAACAGAATGACAACACAACACTAGCGCTGGAACGGAGGAATATGGCAAATTTACTCGCTACTCCCTAGCGATTTTACTCGCTGTGTGTAATTTACTGCTGCAGAGCCAGTAACGAGCAGCTACTCGCTACTCGCTCTCGTGTAATCGAGGCTTGTAATTAATTCATCAATTTCACTTTAAGGGTATGATTTTTCTGATCATGTCCCGATTTCATGAAATCAAAACTTAATCGAAACCGGTCGATTAGTTTAGGTAGCTAAAACCACTTACTTGGACCTCAATACGTGTATATTCATCCAAATCTAATTAGCATAGTGTCTCTATACGTTCTGTTTATATTTATGAACTCAGTAGGTATATGAGAAAGTAAAAATTGACTCTCTTGACAAAATGTTTATTGCCAGAAAGTACTTTCGACCGATAAATAGGTCATTGTTAGAACCAAAGCGGCAGTTTTAATTATTGATATGATATTCAGACTCAGTTTTATTTCAATATTCCGTTTTTCTTTACTTATATTCTTATCGATTATGTATAGAGAAGATGTTTTGTTAAGCCTTGAAATCAACTTTTAAAGTAAACTTTTTCTGACTATAGTTTCAGGGAATTTGGTCTAAATAATTCTTATATTTTAGCTCCGCTATTACCTCTTTTTGTATTGGAATTTCAAAAATGTATTTTAATATTTTTCTTAAGAATTTTTAAGTAGGAGTAGGACTTTAAGATATTAAAAATATATTTATTTTAAAAGTGCTTCCTTTGAAAATAATTTTATTAGCATCCTAAATTTATCTATAATATTATAGTCATTGAATTATAATTATCTATTTTAATTAATTAAATTAATTTTTTTTCTTACTTTCTTGCTTTTACAACCTTAATCAAATAAGGAAAGTGCATAAAAGTAGAAATACATAAATAAAATGCGTTTAAATTTAAGTTAATTTATATGTCTGGTATTATCTGCATACAAGGATTGTAGATAATAATCATATCCCTTATATATTAGTGATATATATCTTTCTTCACTTACATAACACATTGTACATGTAAAGAACAATCTAATAATATAAACAATCCATCTACTGTATGTAACAGTAAATAAAAGCAACAATTCTTTATTTGTTTATGGAAATGTTTAGATTGGCAGTAGGTAATTATCTCAATAACTCGTATCTTATAATTATACTTCTGGTACATGATTTTTTTCCTAAGCTAACTTTCAGTGCAGATATAATTGAGAATTATAATTAAGTACTGGAGGCTATAGTTATAAGTTATATTATAGCTAAGTTTATTTTTATGAGGACATATCAAGAGTAAAATATTTAAACGAGATCACGTCGATTTATTTGGTATAAGCCAGTTAATTCTAGTATGTCTAAATTTATTTACTTTATTTTCTAGATTCAAGAATAATTTGTTTCATTTATACAGTTTTGCTGCGGATATGATTTTTTATATACAATCCTGTACTACTCAGGTAGGTAATTTCTATCGCGTTCGATTGTCACGCAGGAGGTTCCAGGTTCGACTACGACTGTGGGGAGAGTTAGGAAGCTTCCGAGCTATTGGATCTTGTTAATTTTTTTAATCTCTTTCGCTAATCAAATTCCGGAATCCCGGTGTGTGAATACAGCTGATGGAACGACACACTAACCCCGTATCATCCTATACATATACATATATATATATATATATATATATATATATATATATATATATATATATATATATATATATATATATATATATATATATATATATATATTGTTGTTTAAGCCGTTTTTGCAGGCCTAGACCCTCCAGTTAACTGCCTTTATTAAATTTTTATTTAAATTTTCTTCTAGCATAGTAATATAAGTAAGAATCCAAGACTCCTGTATGTAGGTGAATAATTATTGTCTTATGGAGTCTTTATTGTCTACTAGTATTTCAGATGTTTATAATACATTTTTTTTGTTTCTTCTCTGTAGCAGTCAAACGTAATAATTTGGCTATATTATTGGATTAATGTAACGAACGTGAAAAAAGTTAAGTACTTTTTTCTCTTTTTAAATTTTGCTAAAAAAGTTAACATCTTTAGTGGGTTCCGGCCTCCTTAAATTTAAGCGTTTAGTGCTCCCTTAAAGCTCAATTCCATTGCCACAAGTATTTTAAGGATTGCTTTATAAATTAGGATCTTATCATTTAAATAGGATAAGTAGAATCTGTGGTCAAAGAGTTGCTTAAGAAATTTATTACGTCAATTTGTGTACATAAATTTGGTCTTAAACAAGAAATTAAGATCATTGCTTATCGAACTAAATTAGTTTTTATAGAATATTTTGCAACAATACGATAGATCCTCTTAACACAGATGTATAAAAACCCAGGCACCGCCGGGTGCCAGCAAGCTATATTGTGTGTGAGTGAGTGTATTTATTTAAACTATTCGCTAAGTTAACCAATTTCTAGAAAAAAAATTGTTCTACAATATTATATATATATATATATATATATATATATATATATATATATATATATATATATATATATATATATATATATATATATATATATATATATATATATATATATATATATATATAATATCGCAATTTATATATTTGTAGATATGTTTATATAAATAAATGATTACAGGAATATGATGAATTACATTGTCCTTTTTTTTAAAAAAAAAAAAATAAATAAGCAGTAGGCCAGATAAAATATTGATATACCCATAAATAATAAAACGACATAAAATGTAATAAAGCAAAATAACCCTTGAAATAGATATTGAGGCGCCTTTCAACACTATCATAAATAATAATTTTTGAAAAAAAAAAGATAGAAATTAACATTAAATCCTAAAAAAGTTGTTTATCTTTTAAAAGTAAAAGTTAATATTATGGTTATAAACAAGGTATCCTTGGTAAACTATACCCGGATTTCTTTGAAAATTTTAAACGATTACAATAATTATAATCAATAAATTTGCATAAAAGAAGGCTGCAAATTAATTTTCTTTAGTGACATTAACAATTTGACGTTGAATTAAAATTAATTATAGTGGCTTGAATTTTAAAATTGTTTTTTTTAGTATAGTTTAGAGTAAAAATGATATATTACATTGTTTGTTTAATTGTTGTTTTAAAAAAAAAAAATAAATAAAAATAAAATGGCATTTTATTCACTAAATTTATATATTTTATAAAATACACAAATATTTTAATAATATTATTAGTAAACAGGAAACTATTAAAACATTTTAGAGTTTAGAAATTATATAATTACTGCAGTACGAGGGTGGTCGCAATTCTTCTGCAAAATTAATATAGGACATAAGATTTAAGATTTTTTAATTCCTGTCATTTTATTATAATGAAATAATATTTCTAACTGAAATCATCAGAATCAAAATGTCAACTTGAAATTTCCGACTGCTGCATTTATTCGAAAGTTATCTGAAAGCAATGTTCATGGTTTTAGATCAAATTATAAATACCACTGCCTAGAATGAAATATTTATTAAGTTCTTATACATTTTAATACTATTGAAAAGAAATCTGTCCAATAGATACTTTAAAAATATAAGACCAGATTATCAATTTAATAAAAACATATAAATAAAAACTAAAACTTGTCCAAATTATTAAAAAAAACCAAAACAACTATGCTTAATTAAAATATCGTTTTCAGGCTTGATAATGACCGGACAGGTCGAAACGTCGCCACCTTAAGTAACTGTTTTTATTTGAATTTTACCCTTAAGAGGATCCACCTATACAAATACATAAGAATAAAAAAGGGTACCACCACTAACCATTACAAAACAACTATATTATTAATATTTTATGTAACAATTTGCACAACTATACACTCAAATTTCAATCAACATATTTTTTAGTTTGAGATTTTTTAGTTTGAGATTTTTTAGGTTGATATTTTTTAGATTGATTTTTTGTTAAATATTTTTTTTTTGTTTTTTAACCTGTTCATAATCTAGCAGAATATACTCTTATTGAAATTTAATTTTAAATTGCTTTATTTTATATAGCTAAAAATAATAATGAATAATTTTTATTTTATAGAAATATTACTCTATCATGGGAATAATTTGTGTAACTATTCATTGTAACAAAAAAAACTACTAAAATAAAAAATAATAAATTAATAAAAAAAACTGATTTAATAAAAATTACAATAGTGTTGGTAATGGAATAAATCAATTAAGAGATAAGATTATTTTTAATTTTAGTAGTGGATCCTTTTTGGGTTCATGGGAAATAAATTAAATTAATTTACTCCAGCCCTGTCAAGCCACACCTTGGCCACTAAACATGAGTTCAGATTTGATGAAACTAAAATCATAGGGAGAGAGCAGAAAACTAACAGGAGGAAAATGATGGAAGCCCTCAACATAGCCATTAAACTGGATACAACTGTTAATATAAAAACAGACTCCCGCTCCCTTAACAAGTATTATAGTGGAATATACTATGATGAGTCAAATCAAAATTCCCGCCCGATAGTACAGACCTTATGATTACCACTTGATATTCTGTGTCATTGGTACCTTGTTATCCACATACTTAATTTTATTAAATTACCAATTTTGTTTTTTACTAACATGAAATTGAACTTAATTAATGAATTTTATAAAACTTATCCACATAACAATGACCCGTTTTAAATTATGTATATACCGGTCTGATAACAATTGTGATAAGGGAAGAATTGTTATCACTTCCAAAATTATGTTTTACTTAAGACTATCTGTGATCAAAAATTTTAATTTTTAAATTCTAGTTATTTGTTACTAAATCGTTATTATCGTTTTTGTTATATGTCAGTTAGTGTTATTGTTACTAGTTTTTACCAGAACTCGCATGTATTAGATTGGAGATGTAATTATGAATTTCTTGACGACGGAACTCTTAATAGTTCCTAATACAATTTATTTTAGTTTTGACTTCACTTATTACCTCGATTGTGCAATTATAAGGTAAATTAATGTTTTACTTAACTTATCCTTCTGGTTACTGTTTATTGTTCTATATATTGTAGTTAAACTAATAAAATATACGTAATTTTTAGGCTTGAAAATGGCCGGTCAGGCCGAAACGTTGCCGCAAAAAATGAATGGAGTAAATTAATTTAATTTATTTCCCATGAACCCAAAAAGGATCCACTACTAAACTTAAAATTATTAGAGGGTACACTTACAGCCAATTTTCATAGAATTATTTTTAATTTTAAAAAGGTTAAAATAGGCTCAGGTTTAAAAAAGGATTACGACATCAAGTACTCCTTTATACATTCGTAAAACTATTTATTTTCAAAGGAGTAAAATTATGCGATATACCCGTAAGACGTGTACTTTCTGCGTACTTCAAGCTTAATTAAACATTACCTGTTCAATTTGGTCGCGGCACAAGATTAAGAATGCATTGGCTGTGATCTTAAAAAAAAGGAGAAAAAGACCGTGAAAAGATGGATTGGGGGTTTTAAACTTTTATTGAAATCGGTTATGAAAAATGCCTTGGAGCTAGGCTTAGAGTCGTAGGGCTTTATTCGGCAACTTAGGTAGTTATTTTCACCAGAACTGCTTTTTTTTACTACTTCCACTTGGCTATGAGTTGATTCGATAGTTACGCTTAGTTGTTTTATAGATATTCATTAAGTTAAAAATATGTTAAAAAATAGTCTAAAATTCAATTCCACGTAGTTATTACCTCGTAACTGATCTAGCTGTTATAAAATAAATAGTACTTATCCTCTCAATCTGTTTCAGATCAATGATACAGAAATATTTTATTGTTTTTATTAGAGTTTTGTAATTGTACTTTTATTAAAATATATTGGCTTTGGTTAAACACATTTTCAAACCTCTACTGTTAAAAATAGCTATACTTACGTTTATTACTTTTAGAGTCTAAACATTTTTTTCTCCCAATAATTCTAGTAATAGAGTAGATTAAATATTAAAAGTAATGACGTAGGTTCTAACCGATAAACTAATGGTTATATGAAATAATAGATCAGGTCTAATAGTAATAGTTCTGGCAAATATCCATTAACTACAGTAATAGATTTTTTTCTAAAGTTACCCTATACGAGACTGCAGATTACAGTTATTAGTTACAGCAATAGTGTAATAATACTATTAAACTTAATGTTTACTTCTTAAGAATAATGTCAATTATATAATTGCAGGAATAGCGTAGATCTTACTTCATTATTAATTTAATACTTATATCTAATGTAGACATAAGTAATTTGCAGATAAGTAATGACAGATATAATAGTTAATGTTAATGAATCAGATTAGTGCAATTTACTTCATTACCATAAATAATAGTAAATAAGGTATCAGTTTTAATAGATATAATAGATAAGTAAATATAATTGTTATAAATAACAATAAATATAGTAAATATAATAATAAATGTTCAATATCTAGAATCGATAACATTTGTTTACTATTCGTATGAGGTAGGTCAAAAGGGTAGAACCGACCTGGCAGTCGCGTTCTCGTCGTCGGACTTTCCTCACGGTGACAACTCACTCTTTCTCTCCCGTATAATTCCGATTAAAATTGAGAATCAAGTGTAGCTTTTATTATTGTGTTCGGTACGGTGGATAGTTAATTCGACTATTAACTAATTATTCAAGAAAGAATCAGAAGACTTCAGGGAGGCCTCCCTACATCTCGGCAGAAGACGGCTCGGCATTCGGTGAGTGTTCTCTCTCTTTTATATTCTCAAAATTCCAAAGGTACTCTTAATTCTTTATACTTGTAATTATCCTACAAGTAGCTGTGGTCCTTGGGGCCGAATTTCTCGATTGTGGTGCTCGAAAAAGTGGATTTTACAGTCAAAATCTCGTAAAAATACTCGGTATAGTTCTCGTAAGTTCGCGGTGGTGTTTATGGACTCATTTCTCGAAAAGTATTTACTCGTTGATCCCCGTACCGTAGTTAAATATTCCCTAATAGTTTGTGAACATTATAATATAATTTGTTTTAAAATTAATTTAATTATTTTCTCGAAATCTAAACCAGAAGAATACCGGCAATATCGGCATAATAGCCATTGGTTTATAATAAACATTTCTCGGTTTTTATCGGATAGATTTTACTCATACGTTTATAACGTATTTATTATATATCTATCTTTGATTCTCGAATATAAAATCCTAAAATTTTACGTGGATTTATGTGTAAATTTAATAAATTCTCGCTGGACAATTAAGTATCGTTATGGTGTACTATCGAAGTAGAGGTATCGATTATTGAATTCGATTAATTAACTTTTATGATTTATTGTGCTATTTTGTGATTTATGGTGAATTCTATAAGCTCACCTACATTTCTCTTACATTTTCGTTATCCTTTATTACTTATTTAAATTGAGATTCAGTAGAATTGCCGTCTATTTAATTAAATTTGTTGATACGATAGGTATATCGATCCTATGTATCGATTGTTGCTATAGGTTAAATCTCGAAATCTATACATAGCCTAGATTGCTTAGAGATGGATTAGGTTACGCAGCTGAATTGCCCTCTGAACCCTCTTGGTATTGTCTCGTCCTCTTATCTCTTTACTTCTTTATATAAATCGATCTCTTCTTAATGATTTATCTCTTATAAATATAAACAAATATTAATTATAATTATTCTCTTTTTTATTCTCAAATAATCACTTATTTTCAAACTGTTGTATCTCTATAACGGAACCTCACACAATTTTGAGAGTTGGCTCATTTTACTCGTCTCTTGACACGCTTTTATTAGAGTGGTCACAACACATATTTATTTAAAAAAATTATTTTTCCCTCTTTATTCCGGTATATCTCATTCAAATTTTAATAGTCTTGAGTGTGGCACACTCCTATCAAAATGGCAACCGAGGATAAACAAAAATTAGCCCTTTTACGCTCTAAGCAGGACACCTTATTTCGTCGAGCGCAACATGCATATGACTTAATAAAAAATTTAAATGATCCAAAAACATTAGAAAACTTCCTAATACGTGCTCGAACTATAGATGATAGCCGAGCAGAGTATACGCAAGTTGTTGAAAAGGTAAATAACTTAGCTATTGTTGTTGAGCCTACTAAAACCCCTAGTTATGAATGTCTCGGCTCTTTTGATGATATGTATGGTGCAATAATATTAGCTAGGGAAAAGTATGAGTCGTCCTTAGTACAACCCCTTAATGAGCAAACTCCAGCCGTAGTAAGTACTCACTCCTCTGTAAGCCATCTTCCTCGTATTCAACTTAAACATTTTTCGGGTGACCTGACTGAGTGGTTACCGTTCCACAGTTTGTTTGTGAGCCTAGTACACGATAATAAAACTCTGTCTAAAATTCAAAAGTTTCAATATCTACAGAGTTGTTTATCAGGAGATGCTGTCTCGCTGATAAAACATCTTCCCGTTATAGATACTAATTATGATGTAGCTCTTTCTATACTTCGAGAAAGATTTCACTCTCATAGACATTTAGCCGCTATACATGTTGAGAAAATTCTTAACTTAAAACCTCAAATGTCGGATAGCTATGCATCTCTTCGATCAATTTATGAAACTCTTAATGAAAACAACTCAGCTCTCGAGGCGCTCCGAATTCCTAACATGGCAGATTTTCTTCTGTTTCATTTAGCCTTCAGAAATTTACACTCTAACACTCGTCAATTGTTTGAAGCTCATTACCTTCAAAAGCAAATCGCTCTTCAAGCTGCTAACTTAGTTCCTGATACAAATGAACCTACTGTAACACCTATTCCAACTTTTAAGGAGTTAATGGAATTTCTCTCGGGACACTGTAAGGTGCTTGAATCTTCCACACTCATCTCTACTAAAACCGTGAAACCTTCTCCCGTTTATGTCCCACCTCGTCGTCAGCCTCAGAAGGAATATAACTTAACTCGTAATGTGAAAGGCTACACTGCCACCTCTCATAAACAGCGTTCATTCACTCCACGACCAAACTATACCTCAAATAAAGTACCATGTGGTGTCTGTAAGCAAAGTTCTCACTCAATATACTCCTGTTCAGACCTCATTGCTCGCTCTCCAACACAGCGTCTTCAGTTGATCAGGTCATTAGGCCGGTGTGAGCAGTGTCTAGGTTATCACAGAACCACAGACTGTAAATCTCGTTCGTCATGTGTAAAGTGTGGTTCATCTTTACATCATTCTATTCTACATCCTGAGCATACTCAACCAAATCCTAAATCTCATCACTCGGCTGAACATGTTGAACCTGTTCAGATAAACAATGCTTCTCTTCACGCTGATTACTCGCGATGCTCGGTCATACTCGGAACTGCAGTTGTTCACATACAAGATGCGACAGGTGCTTTTATAAATGCTAGGATGCTTTTAGACTCTGGAGCTCAGTCATCTTTTTTAACTCGTAGTTTTTTCGCTCGACTTGGATTGAGGTATAAGAAGTCTGACATAACAGTCACAGGACTTGGTCAGTCCTCCGTAACTCATGCTCGGGGCGTTACGTCTATTGTGTTAAAACCTCGAAATAGTGATGAACCTCGTCTCTCTACAGAAGCAGTCATCATGGACCAACTTACCGGAAAACTCCCTGCATATCCTCTTCCGGAATCAGTAAGACAGAACTTCTCAAATCTTCAGTTAGCAGATCCTAACTTTATTCACCCAGCTCCTATTGATGGTATCATTGGTGCGGAACTCATTCCTCATATTTATAGTGGTAACTCGAAACTTAGTAGACCTGGTGAGCCTTGTGCTATGAGCTCGATATTTGGTTGGGTGATTACTGGTGCTGTACCCAGGAACTCCACTATTTCTGTATTTACAGCCGAAGTAACTCTCGATGACTCTCTAAAGAAGTTCTGGGAGGTAGAAGAACTTCCTTCCATTCCCATCTCTAATCCAGAAAATGACCTATGTGAATCTATATTTTTATCTCAATATAAGCGCCAACCAGATGGCAGGTATGTGGTACCCCTGATGCTACGAGACAACCATTCTCAACTCGGTGGTTCCTATGGTTATGCCTTACGTTGCTTTACCAACTTAGAGAAAAGACTCGATCGTAACACTGAATTAAAGTTGGAGTATCACCAGTTTATGAAGGATTATGAATCTCTAGGTCACATGCGTGCTCTCTCTAAACCTAGTGCTCTTCCTACATATGTTATACCTCACCATCCGGTTTTCAACCCCTCAAGTTCTTCAACTAAGCTCAGAGTTGTCTTCAATGGCTCAGCCAAGACAACCTCATCACTCTCACTCAATGACGTTTTGTATGCTGGTCCAAAATTACAAACAGATATCAGAGTAATTATTGGTAAATTCCGTTTACATGCTGTAGCGTTCACCGCTGATGTTGAACGCATGTTTAGGCAATTTAACATCCTGCCTGAAGATACTCGGTTCCAGCACATACTCTGGAGGTACTCGAAGGATCAACCCATCACTGAGTATGAACTTCTCACAAATACTTACGGTCTCCGTTCTGCACCATATTTGGCTGGCCGAAGTCTACGCCAAATCGCCGTTGACGAAGGTTCCTCTTATCCTCGTGCTCGTGAAATTATAATCGAAGAAACTTATGTTGATAATATTATTTCTGGAGCTAGTTCTGTTGAAGAAGCACTGAACTTACAAGTTCAAGTTATTGATATCTTATCTCGTGGAGGATTGAAGTTACGAAAGTGGAGTAGTAACCATCCCTCATTACTATCTGGCATTGCCAAAGCAGACTTAGAAGAACCTCTTGTTTTCGATTCAGATGAAATTATTACAATTAAAATCCTCGGACTTCAGTGGTCGCCAAAGTCAGATTATTTCACCTATAAAACCTCTAAACTCGAACCTCGTTTTACCAAGCGTGCCTTATTATCTGATATCTCTCGGTTATATGATCCTATGGGGTGGTTATGCCCTGTTGTATTTCTAGCCAAGCAACTTATACAAAGACTATGGGTTCTTGGTCTCTCTTGGGACGACCCCATACCATCTGACTGCAAAGAAGTTTGGAATCAAATAGCACTTGAAATACCTTCTCTTTCGCAGGTCAAGATACCACGACAAGTTGTGTTCCCTTCTAATCCTATCTACAGACTCGTGGGATTCAGCGACGCTAGTGAGCGTGGGTTCGGTGCCGTAGTCTATCTCAACGTGGCTACCTCTGTAAGAAGTTTCTCTTACATATTATGTGCGAAGTCTCGTGTAGCACCTCTTCGAACGTTATCGATTCCACGTCTCGAGCTGCTCGGTGCATGCTTGTTGTCGAAATTAATAAAGCATACTCATGCTGTTTACTCTACTCTCACTATATCGGAAACCCTTGCGTTCACAGACTCAACCGTAGTATTAGCTTGGTTGACGACTCCACCATTTCAGTTAAAAACGTTTGTGGCTAATCGTGTTGTGGAAATTACTACCAGTCTTGCTCCTTCTCAGTGGCATCATGTGGTAACCAATGAGAATCCTGCTGATTTCGCTAGTCGTGGCCTTCTACCTCATCAGATTATTAATAACATTCTATGGTTCTCTGGTCCTCCTTGGTTATCCCAAAACTTTGAAGAATGGCCAATAAATAAGGATTATCCTCGACCTCACGAACTACCTGAGTGCAAGACTCCTACTAATCTCATATGTACCGCTACGACCACAAATACACCCTCGTCTCAGTTATCTAGTGAACTTCTCGATCGTTACTCTTCTTTCCGTAAGTTAAAAACTATTGTTGCATGGCTTCTTCGATTTATGAACAATACTCGTCTACCTCAACATGAACGAAATTTAGATCCCCTGTTATCAAAAGAAGAACTAGACTTTTCAACACACAAGTTGGTATTCGTAGACCAACAACTTCACTTCAGAGATGAGATAATCCGACTTAAAAATGGAAAGGAATGTTCCAAGCGGTTTCAAGGTCTGACACCCTTTCTCGACCCCCTAGGTGTCATCAGGGTGGGGGGTCGGCTTCATCATGCTGACTTGCCATATCAAACTCGACATCCTTTTCTTCTGGCAAAGTCAAGCTCTCTCTCTCGACTAATTATTGATTACTTCCATAAGTTCCATCTTCATGTCGGACCACGAACACTCCAATCCATAATCCAAGAAAAGTTTTGGATCATGTCAGCAAGACAAGCCATTCGTTCTCGATTAAGTCGCTGCTTACAATGTTTAAAATTTAGATCATCAACTATTCAACCCCAAATGGCTGATCTCCCACTTGCTCGTTTATCTCCCCAGCCTAGACCATTTATGGAAGTTGGTACTGATTTCGGCGGACCATTTATAATCAAGGAGAGTTATCGTCGAAATGCCCGTACTTCAAAGGCTTATCTCTGTTTATTCATATGCTTTGCCACCAAGGCCGTGCACCTTGAGGTGGTATCCGATCTTTCAACAGAAGCTTTTATTGCTGCTCTTGAAAGATTTGTAAGTAGAAGAGGACTCTGCTCTGTAATCCACAGTGATTGCGGCACCAATTATGTTGGTGCACATCGATATCTGTCAGATCTTTATAAAATGTTAGATGACCCGACGAACAAAAGATCAGTAAACACCTGGTTCACAGATAGGCAGATAACATGGAAGCGTAACCCACCTAATGCTCCTCATTTTGGTGGTTTATGGGAGCAAGGTATCAAGGCGTCTAAGCACTTATTACGTCGCACGATAGGTGATCAATCTCTGACATTCGAAGGACTCACTACCGTGTTCACTCGTGTCGAGGCCATTCTCAACTCTCGACCACTCTGTGACCCATCAACAAGCCCTGATGAACTTGAGCCTCTCACCCCTGCTCATTTTTTAATAGGTGGTCCTTTAATATCCTTTCCGGAACCGAACTTCTTAGACGTCCCGATGAACCGATTAAGTAGATGGGAGCTCTTGAAGAAAATGTCACAGCAATTTTGGAATCGCTGGAAGAATGAGTATTTAGGTACACTCATCCGAAGACATAAATGGACTGCTCAGAAGCCTAATCTCGAAACTGGTGATTTAGTATTGGTGAATGACGGGAAGTCACCAGCACTCCGCTGGCAAGTTGGACGGGTCGTATCTACACACCCAGGTCCAGACAAGATCGTGCGTGTAGTCACTATTCGCACTCCTACTGGTGAGTATATGAGGCCTGTAGTTAAACTGGCCTATCTGCCACCAAATTAAGAACTAAGAAGTTCGCTCTTCATTTATTTATTTATTTTTTTTCTCAAGTAAATTTTCATTTTTCTCTTATAACCATTGAAGTAGGTTATTTCTTTCTCTCTACAAAGGACATCTTTTTTTTTCGTTTCTTCACTCCTCGTCCCGAAGTAGGGTTGGTTTCATCCAATTCACTTGGTAACTCTTATTTTTTTTGTTTCTTTTCCTACCTAACGTGACTCGGAGTTCGTTTTCTTTTCCGATAGGAGATTATAATTTTTTTTCCTATCCTCCACTTGTGTTCAGAAACATCCTGTTTCGGTGGGGGGTATGTTCAATATCTAGAATCGATAACATTTGTTTACTATTCGTATGAGGTAGGTCAAAAGGGTAGAACCGACCTGGCAGTCGCGTTCTCGTCGTCGGACTTTCCTCACGGTGACAACTCACTCTTTCTCTCCCGTATAATTCCGATTAAAATTGAGAATCAAGTGTAGCTTTTATTATTGTGTTCGGTACGGTGGATAGTTAATTCGACTATTAACTAATTATTCAAGAAAGAATCAGAAGACTTCAGGGAGGCCTCCCTACATCTCGGCAGAAGACGGCTCGGCATTCGGTGAGTGTTCTCTCTCTTTTATATTCTCAAAATTCCAAAGGTACTCTTAATTCTTTATACTTGTAATTATCCTACAATAAATATAGTTGTTATAGTAGATAGGGTAGATCTAAAGATAACACTGATATTTTTGTTTTTTATTTTTAATATTAATAGTTTGGTAATTGTAGTTACAGTAGTAGCATAATAGGCATAATGTTACAGTATAAACTTGATTGTAACAGTTACAGTTATAGCATAGTTATAATGTATCAGCAGTAGCTTGGTAACAGTAGTTGCAGTAGTAGCAGGGGTGTCCACGGGGGGGGGGGGGATTGATGGCGCAAGCTGCGTCATCAGAATTTTGGGGGGGGAGGGAATCCAATTTTGGGGGATTTTTCAGAGGTTGGGGGGGGGGGGGGGGATTTTTTAAATATTTTAAGTGATTCTGGCAGTTTTTGGGGGTTTGCGCCATAGGCCTTGGGGGGGAATGGGCACTTGGGCACCCCTGAGTAGTAGCATAGGTTAATGTTAAGCAATAGCTTAGTAACAGTAGATACAGTAGTAGCAGCATGGTTATTTATAATAATATTACAGTATAAGCTTTTTTGTAACAGCTTCAGGAGTAGCATAGTTATAATGTAACAGTAATAACTCCGTTTTAACTAAAATAGAAAATATGTCGACAAGGTATAAATTTAAAATGATTACAATGTTCTAAATCTTATCAGGTTATAAAGTCCAACTCCTTGAAATTCTATACAATTAATTTTAAGTTCCGTATATTTAGTATACAATTAGCATGTATATACAAATAAAAAATAGCAAAGTAAACCCAAATACAAAATTAAAACGAAATTTCTAAACGTTGTTTTTGGAAAGAATAAAATTGTACGATAAGATAAGTTAAATTTGAACTTAATGATTAAAAATTCCCTGAAACAGTATATTTATTGAATAATTTAGTTTTTATCTAATCAATATTTATCTTTATTTAATGTAGGTACTTTTTGTGCTGAATTCACCTTTCATATTAGCTAATAGACTACTAAAAGATCTTAACTACCCATAATATATGGACCATATTTTTATGCAATGTATATTAAAGAAAGCGTAACTAATAAATCAAATAGCCACTGGGCTTCTATCAAGTTTACAGATCGTTGTTGCATCAAAAACCACTGTTACTATATGGTAATCATTTTTTCATTAAAAAACTCTTAAATCTTAAAAAAAAAAATTGAAATGCGTCTGGACTCTGAACATTATCATTGTGAAATAGCGTAAAAGAGTTACGATCTTCGCTATATTTCATTTGGCAAATATTTGAAATAGGAATTCTGGTAGTCTTATTCATACAGTGGTTTTAGTTTTTGTATGTAGACCAATTCTCTTTCGTTTCTCTTTTTTAATATTCCCCTTCATTTACGCTGGGTTATTTGCTAGGAACAAATAACTGTTGTATAGAAAATTCCAGGGGGCCTCCTCTAAGGTACATTTGTAATTTCAACCCCCGCTTCAGTTTTGCCCTTGTTCAAACGAGAAGCTTAGGAATTAATTATGAACTCCTCCCTTCTGCTTTGGTTTCAGCTTGGAACCGTGGCTTGCGGCTTGCAGAATGCCCGAAGGGCAAGTTATGTCAGTAAGGGAAAAGGTGGAAATCAGGTTGAATTATGTGGTTACTTTTTGCCCCTCGGACTACCCCAAGCCCTTACCCTATTTAGAAAAGTCCCTAAAAAGGGTTTTTTTTGGTTTAGCTTGAACCGACCCCTTCTTGAAATAAGCTTACTGGTAGCAGTAAAAAGCACGATAGTAATAAAAAAATTCCTTTCCTTAAAAATTAACTTCCTTTGTTGACTTCATAATATACGTAAAGTGATACTAATACTAAATTTCTTGTGGATAATTTAATATATTTAATTTATGAAGAAATTTGATTGCCCTAAAATAAAAATTAAATATAAACCACTTAACATAACAGGAATGTCCGAAATATAAATCAGAAAGAAATAAATTATACCAAGAAATTAAAATACAAGAAATTCAAGACAAAAATGAAAAAATCAAGACCATCCTATTCTCAAATTTAAAAAATATTAAACTTACACTAAAATTCGTAAAAGAAATAAATTACTCCCCTTAGCCTAAAATTGAAAAAATCTGGAGTCCACTCACCAACAGAAATCCACAAACGAAATAAAATTTAAAAAATAAATAAAAATTACTTAGGGAAAACATAGGAAGAATTTTGGAAGGACTCGGGTCCACCCAACCTAATTGAGGTTTTCTGTGGTTTCCCTCAATTTACTAGGCAAATGCCAGGTTGGTCCACTCTTAAGTCAGTCCACAGACTGCCTATGATACCCGTTTAAATACCTGCAAACAACCCTAACAAAAATCCATTCAAAAACTTCCGTTTAGAAAAATAAAAAAATATAAATATATACTCCGAAATTATCCATTATACCCTTCCCCAAATTTGATTAAAAAGCTCCAATCCCTTACAAAATATCAAAATTATTAAAAGGCACAAAATAACCCCTCTCAAAATAACATTATGGCTCCGGTAAACACAAATATTTTTTTTGTTACTTATGCCAATAAAGAATTTGTTTAAAAAAAAAAAAAAAAAAACATAACAGGAAGACTAAACCAAAATTTGAAAGACAAAATCCCATTCCAGAATATTGTTGACGTGATTTACAAAATTCCATGTAGTATGTAACAGAAGTTACATCGGAGAAAGTAACCAATTAATTATTTGAAATCGTATTAAACAGCACAAATATGATGAAACTAATGGTAATTCTAATACTTATCTTAATTTTTATGCATTGGTCACAAATCATAAATTTAATTTTAAGGGCAATAAAATAATTGGTATTAGAAAAATGTTAAAAGCTCTTTACTTTGGAATTAGATCTGAAATCACAGTGAACATAAAAATAGACTAAAGATATCTCATATCTCAATAATATATTGGTATCTACCTAAACCAATCCAATTCATAATTCCCGTCGTGGGACATTAAAATCACCTAGCGATTATAATTTTTTTTTTTTTTATTCTTTTAGTTTTATTAAATTTACCCTAATAACGAGTAATTTCAATTTCTTATTTCTTTTTATAATCTATTTTTCTTAATCTAATGCAAACTTAATTTGCAATACTATAGCTACCTGATGTTTATTTACTCCAAATATCCGTTATTATTTTTTTAAAAAAAAAACTCTGTCTTAAGGGTTGTTAGATCCTTCTCGAAACCCTTATTTATATATGCTGAGGGTGATGTGCCTGTCCTTCCGTCGTTCTTTAGTTCATATCTTCCAAACCGTTGAGGCTAAAAAGTTGACATTTGAAATACTGGGAAAAATATAGAGAAGATAAAAAATGAATATGCGCATGCGTAATTCGCAAAAATGTGGTAAACTCAATATTTTATTTTTTTTTAAATTTTCGAGTGGGGTGTCAAATGAAAGCTTTTGATGAGTGGGTTACATATATATATATATATATATATATATATATATATATATATATGCTTTTTTAAATTTTGCATTATTTATTGGTTTATTGAGTTAAAATATAACCCCCCCCCCCCCCCCCCCCCCCTATCACCCTATAGTCCTAAAATTTTAAAATTATTCATGCAAATACCTTATTATATGACAATGAAAATTTCCCGAAAATATATTATTTTCCTTGTTGTCATTACTGATAAAAACATTGTGACACCACTGGGGTTCAAACTAGGGACCCTTTAATTTTTGGGGCCTTCCGCCTAAATTTGTTTATTTTCACAATGGGCAGGATGGGGAAATAAAAAAAATGTTATTTCATAATATAATAACGTATATGCCTTTAATAATCT
Organism: Gerris lacustris; assembly: GCA_951217055.1. Lineage (NCBI taxonomy): Eukaryota > Metazoa > Arthropoda > Insecta > Hemiptera > Gerridae > Gerris > Gerris lacustris. Next base: position 21,808,204 of record OX578282.1, read on the forward strand.
ACTAAACCCTAAAAACTACTTGGATACAAGTATTTCCTGTGATTTTTCTTAGTCTTTGAGTTTATTATTGTTAATTTTTGTGTTGTCGTGCTAACATGCGTAGATCTTTGTTTTGTTTCACTAATGAGGAGAGGGAATTGTAACGTTTTATAAAACGGGTTGACCATGGAACGATGTATGTTTCTTAATATTGACTTGTATATGTGTATTATTACCATTAAACAACCCTCACAATAGTCAATAACAGGTATTTTTTCGATATCAGTAAAGAAAACGCTATTATGATTTATCAATGTTATGACGCTTTCCTAAATAAAATTATTCATTTTTTAGGCTTCAGAATGGCATTGGGCCGAAACGTTGCCACGTAAAATCTGAGTCAAGATATTTATTACCCTAAAAGAATCCACCTTTTATACAGAATATATTCACCATAATTTTAATTTTTAGTCATATTTGTTATAACCACAATAATTTTCAAGTTAGACGAAACCGGCCTGTATTAAGCATTAGCTATTGTTATTATCCATAAAATCTATGATTTTTAATCATTTTAACCTTCATTATTATGAGCCTGGATGTAATTTGGGTCTCTATCTCACTTTTGAAGACAAATTTAAGTTGCATAAAGGCTTTAAACTCTAAATCCTATATCTATGTATTTTCAGTCGCAATATTGCAAATAAATATGGCATATTAATTTATTAACACAATTACGGAAACACCTAAACTTAGGCTGCCTTAAGTTTACTAAGTTTCAAATGTATGCTTTATTGTTTTAATTAATTTTGTTGAGGTTAAACTTCATTTAACCGCAATAGAACAGTCATGACAGTTTACATGATATGGGTTTGTTTAATATAATGATAATAATCCTGAAAGATCAAATGTTTATGCGGATTTTCTTAGAATCGTATATGAATGCAAATAATCCGGATCAGCTTAAATTTAAGGTTTTGGTAATAGACTGTATTATTCATATTTGTATTAATATAAAGTTCATTGATTCATTCTGAATTAAAATTTAATCAAAGCCATTTGATTGAGTAATTGATTCCACGGAATCAATTACGGAATTCATTTACCAGTAAATTTATACTTTAAATTACCAAGGTAATATTCATTTTAATTTTGCTGGTTACTGAATCCTTTTTATATGCTTACTTCTTTAAATCAATTCAAAATTGTTTGGGTTTCTTCTATTTACAAAATTTCATCATCAGATTTCTTTACAAATATTTATTAATACGTTCCAAGGCTTCCTTTAACACATTTTATGATTTATTCTTCTGTTGATCCCTAATTTTTGAACTTTTCTCTAATTTCTTGGTCTTTAGGGATGAAGTTATCAAAAAACCTTGCTATTTTTTATAGGCAAATTTTCGCCCACACCTGGGCATCTTCAGGCCTTTATCAATGTAACATGGAGTCTTCATGAGTTAAAAAGAAAGGATTGGGAGTGAGTAACTCCACACATTCTCTAGTTACTGCATTTTTCCGAGCTTACCGAAGGTAACAGAAGCTATGTGATCGTCTTGAAGAACGAATCATTTTTAGGTCTCCGATTTCAAAAATTCCAAGACAGAAATCCATTTCAGACATCAGGGATCATTTTTGGTTCCGTGTCTGTCGTTCAATTTTTGCGAACCAACGTATCTTAATAACTACCCGTACAATTTTAATGAAATTTGGGTGGTAGGCCATTGTTGGTCCCGTATAAGTTTCAACCTTCTGCGTCTATTTGTTTCTCTTCCACATGCGCACAAACATACATTTATTTATACCTATAGCTTCAAAGTACTTATCTGATTTGTATGAAACTTTTATAGTTTATCGAAAGTACCCCGCTGATAGCCCCAGATTACTTTGAACCGTCTGCGCTCTTTAACTATTGCTTAATTGATACTTTAATTTAAGTACAAATCAAAACAATTTTGACAGATTAAAAAAACAGAGGAAACAATTAAACAAATTAGACAATAATGGCTTGTAAAAGCATAAAATCAACAAGTACGTGATAGGATGCGAGGAAGCTATGTGCCACACCAATTGGCAGTCTATTTTACCTGATATCACTTGCTATTATTAAGCTACATAAAGCTACGTCGTTAGACAACTCAATAAACTTTACCTGTTTAACTTTCTACTGACTTTAAAATGTCGATACTGAAAGTAACTGTAAAAATCAATTTAATTTAACATAATTTATTCAACTTAACTGAACATTTAGAACGTACCTTGATCTGTGGCGCGCTCTAGTTTGCTTGCAGTCTCGAGTATAATTACAATTGAAAATCTAACAGAGTAATTGTAATTATTACCTATTCAACAGTTAAGAACAAAAGTACATAAAAGAAGTGTAACAGGCTTGATTACAGCCAGAATCCTTTTTTATTATCAAAGGCTTTAAAATTACTTAACAGTGAAAGAGAGAAAAAGAAATAAAAAAAGAGAAACTAACTGGGTCTATTACGAGTACTCAAGTGACACAAGCTTGTAGGCAGTTGAAGAAAATACAAAAAAGAAAAGAAATGTCTTTTTAATTACTTTCTTAGTGAAGAGAGGAAGGGGAACAGGAGGACGGTTTAATGCAGGGGGCCAGGCTGACTCGAGTTGGGGTAGGCTGTCGGTACTGGGACGATATAGTCGTAACTTGACGATATACAACTTGAGAAATCAAGGAAGAAAAAAAGACTACTAGAAGAGAAAGAAGTTCAGTTCAATGTACTGCATTTCCACATGTACATGGAGAAGTTGCATATGGGCAAACATTGTCATACTTAGCTAGTATATTGAAAAAAGAAAGGAGGGGTTTTTAAGATTGAGGAACCTGAAGAGAAGGCTTTATGAAGACTTTTTGAGTGGAACAAGAATAAAAAATAAAAAAAAGTACCCTACATAAGAAGTAGAGGAACTCTACCGACCCATTGACGGCAAATCCCCTCTTTTACAGAAGCAACGTTCTCTCTCACTCAAAAAAAAAAAAAAAATACACACATATACATACATACATATATATGTATATAGGACGAAAGAGAAAAAGCCTAACCGACCCTACTAATTATCCCAAGGAGGCTAATTCCAAGCAACCCTCCTTGTCCTTAACCCTTTCACATGCTAAGAGTATGAAGCGGGGAGGTTTTTGCCTTTCCATTGTACTCATCCATCCCTTAGGTCCTTTGTCGTGGCCCTCCACAAAAGGATACCACGCACTATATTTATAGAAAGGAGAAGAGAACCCACCATCAGAACAGAAAAACTTTTCGAACCATTCAAGATTATTAGCCCAGGTGGATTGCACTAAGACGAATCACGTCTTAAAAGCAATACTTACCTTTTCTTTACCTACTTCTTTTTTGAGACACACTGTCTTATAAGGATTATTATGACAGGATGTCAATTTGTATAAACTTTTATGCTATTGAAAAAGAAGATTTTTAGAATTAGCATAATTTATCTTTTATGTTATAAGATTTCTACATGAATAGATTCAACAAGTGAATTTGAATCCCAACAAATTTTTTTTACACTTGTGTAAAAAAAATAAGCGAAGTCTCGAATAAAACGTTGTGAGATCACAGGTTTAGCTTATGAGAGTTATTGAGGGACAGAGAATAGAGAAGGGGGACAGACAAACAACATCCTTTACTTGTATTGGATCTATTAGACCTAGTAGAACTTACTTGGACTGGGGAGACTGGGCTAAACTAATGATCTCACAACGTTTTACGCGAGACTTTGTCTTTTTTTTTTTACACAAGTGATTTTGTTGGGATTTCACTTCTTTTTGTAAATAATTTTCGTTTCTTAACCTATAATATAGAACTAATATGGGTAGAGGTGTGACATTTTTATATCTGATTCAGTTTGTAATGAATTTTAACTTAAAATTAATTTTACATATCTAAGTATCTTTAATAATATAATAGAGGGGGGGGGTCCAAAATGCCTTGAATGGTTCCATTAAAGGATGGTACTGCTGTGCTCTACTTGGCTGGGGCACTGCCGTGATTCTTTCGAAAAAATCTCGAGCAGGTCATGGGTATTGCAGTTTAAAAATAATGAAGAATTTAGTAAGTTTTCTTATAAGTCTAAGGCGAGAGGATATTTGAATTTGTTCCAGTAATGCTGTTATTAAAGTTAGAAAAATAACTTGGTTGGTTTATTGCCCATCTATTATAAATCATTTGATCAGACTGGTTTAGACTGCCCTTATTATTAATTTAAGTAGTTCACAATAATTTATCAACGGTTTGATTTTAAAATGTCTTGAAATTAGCTCATTATAAGTGGAAATTTAGAGAGGGTATCACAATATTCTCATTTCGACTGTAGTAATTAATAACAAAATTAAGTTTTGAAAATTTAAGTTTTGTCTGTATATTGATCAGAATTGTAAAATTTATGGATACTTTTTTCATTCCATGCAAACCAAAACCGGGGTTACCTTTTTTACATTGTCTGTCTGTATGTCCGCACCAACTTCAAAAGCGCAAAACTGGCTTAACGAAATCAATTATTTTTTATGCAGATGTGCGCCGCATGTAGTGCGAGCTGTAGGCTTGGTAGAACCTTAGTTAGTTACTAATTAAAATAAATTACTTTGAAAAATTTAATAACAATAGGGGTTATTGATTTTCTACAAAACGAACATGTTTGTTAAAACTACTATTTTCTATGACTTGCTTTGTTTGCGTTTGCTTTGTTAATATTGTCGCATGTATACTGTTTACTTTGTCATATTTCTTTAAAATTATTTAATTCTGAACTAATTTGATACCATTTACTTTTGCGTAATTAATATGAAAGCTTTTGAGCTGTATAGAATAAGAATATTTAGTTTATAGTTTTACAACTTGGGATTTTGTTTTAAAATTTTACATAACATTCTTAGAGGGTGGGTACTACCTCCACTCAGTATATTCTCCCTCCCCCTTATCGAACACAGTATCAAAGCACCCGGCATTTCACAATGATTCAGATGCTCAGTAACCTTTGACTTTAAAAAAAAAAAAAAAAGAATAACTTAATGACAAGATAAAATAACTATTTAATTTACAGTGATACATATCGCAAATAAAAATGTATTAAGTTCACAGATTTGTATGAATATATCTTTAAAATGTCAATAAATAGGAGGAAAATAATTGCAAATTTCATGATGCAACTCAAATTAGATTATAAAGTAGGTACTATAGATTCAAATGTTTGAAATTATAATAGGATTATAATTTAGATTATTAAAACAATAGATTGTATCTAATTAGTAAGGACATGTCCTTGTTAAAATAATCTTCTATCTGTAATAAATTATTATCCAATTATTTCCAATATTTATCTATTGGTATTGTAATACCCTATTGGATCTATTCATTTGAATGACAAAAGATCTTTTTCTTGAAAAATAGTTACGCAATTTTGTAAATAGTTTAGTCCTCTTTTGAATTTATTCATGAGTGTTTTTTTTTTTTAAAGTAATATAGAATTTAAAGTAGATGATATTATATGCTATGTGTATCCAATTAGTTGAAGAATAATTAGGTTAGAGAGCGCATTATAATATAACTAGTTTAAATATACATTTAATCAAATGTTATAAACCCATTATTAAATGTTATTAAGAATATTAATGTAGCAGTTAAATAAGTCGAAGAGATTTATTATTTCTACTTAAATTTATTCATGAATATAACTTGATTTAATTAAAATATGAGAATTTTAATAATGAATTATAAAATGAGACATCATTGAACTCTGAGTTTTCTAAATAAGTTTAGTTAACAGTAAAAAAAATCGGGTACGGGGTACCTCGGAACTTTTCCTCACTTCAGAGGCCACTAAAGTGGCCTCTCCTGCTGCTACGTGGTCAGTACTTGGATGGGTGACCGTTCTGAACCATCATTCTTAAAAAAAAAACTTATTTTTAATACCTATATTTTATTTAATTATTTGAAGTTTGGCGGTATTTTGACGGATGTAAACAAACTTTGACGTCATCAAATTTATCGCACTAATAAATAATTATATTCGCTTATAACTTTTAAACTAATTAATGAAATTTCATCGGTTTTTTTTATATTTGTTCCTTAATTTTTTCCAGTTCTAACGATATGCTTTATGTCAAAAACCTATTTATACTTTCAGTATTATTAACCGTCAAAGTTTAAAAATTCAAAAATGTATAACTTCAAAATGGCGGCCAAAATCAAAATGAAATTTAGTGGGCTTGTTTGTCATACAGAGAGGTACATTCGAGCCAAATTTAAACTCGATTAGGACCATTTTCGATTTATTTCGATTTTTTTAAATTTTTGCTGACTCAACAAACTGGGTTCAAGATGGCGGAAAAAGTTGATTTTCCGGGCGGCACAACTAAAGGTTAGGACTGATTTTTCTGCCAAGTTTCAACTCTCTAGGTCAAATACCTTGGGCGCTACGATGATAACGCACACATACACACACACATACATACGTCATGCTGAAAACCACTCAGGAGGTCTTAAAAACACCTACAACGGATAATTCCTTTAAATCTCGTAAAAAAAATTTTTTAGTGAAAACAATACTTTTCCTACTATTAGTAGTGAGCGAATTTTCAAAGAAATCTACGTATTATTGGCTTATGATAATATAGGAAAAGTTTGATTTAGAATTTGGCACACAGGGTTACGGGGTACAATAGTCAAAATAGTATATACCCTTCAATATCCATGTCGTTGGAAAGCTCTTTAAGAGTACATATAGTAATTGTTGTTATGTACACTTTTGTCATATTTTCAATGGAAAAGCGACGTTTTCATGATATTTTTTACCCTAAATTGTCAAAATTTGACCCCTAAATGAACTCAAAAAATTTTGGCCAACATCCTTTCTTTTGTTATTATTACCATTTTAAAATTTGTTTAGATTTTTTCCTCCTAGCGTGAGATATCGTCTGGAGTGACACATACATAATACATATACATATGCACACATACATAAAAAAAAGTGTTAAATTTTAGGAATCGATTAAGAATGGTCTAAAACTTATTTCTTTGGAGAAAATTTTTAAAAATTCTCATTACAAAAATGTTGTTGCCATTGCAATAGCTTAATTTTCTTCGAAAATTCGCTAAAATAAATTCATACAATAAAATAAATACAGTCTGCGCAATAGTAAATAAATGTAATCCCTCTCCTTGCATTTTGTTGCACTAAGTTTACGCTTTTTTACTTTCTCATATAAAGAGAAAGTATTGTGAAAGTGGTTTGTAAAAAATGTCTGTCTGTCCGTAAAGGCACCTGAAACCTAAACTACTGGGCCGATTTGGACGAAATTTGACACATGTTCAGAAAAATCATACCCCGATGCGAAATTTTTATAGCCCCCCAAAGAATTCGGAAAAAACGAGAAAATATTATATCTCGAAAAAGGTTCCGACCGCGATTTTGATTAAAATGTATTGCATTTAAATAAAAATTTAACGATATAAGCCGTATTCCCGGCCAAAATATAGTTTCTGAGAAAATTGCATTAAACTCGAACGGAGAGATGCCGTTCGATTCCCCGCCGAGAAGAAGTTATTTTTATGATACATTTTGATAAATAAGGTATTTATTTATTATGATAAATTATTACATTTGGATGTAATAATTTATAATTAATGATAAAATGTTAAATAACAATTAAATGTACCTACGATAACTAATAAATGGAAAACACTGGACTAAGTAATTATGAACTCGTATGTAAGAAAGTTTTCCTGACTTGTCCCGGATCGATTTTTTATAAATAATTGAGAGGATTCACTAATAAATGAAAAAGCCCGTAATAGTCGTGTGTGGTCGCAGTTTTTGGAATGTTTACTTATCTAAAACTTTTTACAATTAAATTTATACCTATTACCTTAATAGAAACTAAATAATAGAACTGGTAATACTAAATAGAACTCGTAATAAACCTGAAATATGAAACCATTTTAATTATAAACCATTTTTTTAGTGAGGTTGGTCAGTTAAGTATTACTAATTACCATATTAATGAAGAGTTTAATGAAAAAAAATCGTTAAATCGTTTTAAAAATGTCAATAAATTATGGTTTTTAATTACAATTTTAGTACAGGCAAGCTCATTACCTCTGGCATGTGAAGCGCACATGTTACCATAGGGCTACAGAAGGAGCTACGCAATGAAGGTGATTTGGAGCATATAAAACTATTTATCTTTCATAAAAAAAACAAAAAAAAAAACATGTAGTGGGAAGTAACCCCTTTTTTTCTCTTTCCTTTTTTGTAGCACACAGTTTATTAACTCTTATTTGTACTATAACCTTGTTTCGCAGACCGTTTAGTATATATCTTACTCTTTCTTCACTGGACTTGTTTATTTAAAAAAACTTTTTACTTTAACGCATATACTTCATAGTATATACCTATAAAGAGAAAGTATTGTGATGGTGCGAAAATTATATATCAAATGATTTACTCGTTTTGAATTCCCCTGAGTCCAAAAAAGGGAGTTTTAATAAATGTCCCGCCTATGCAAACGCATGGAGCCTACTGGGTTGATTTTGATTAAATTTGTCGTACAGGTTCAGAAAAATTCTACCCCGAAGTGAAATCAAACCTCAAAAACTTAAAAAAAAAAAATATTCTGAAGATTTTGATCAATACGTTCTAAAATGCAATACATTTAAATGTGAATCTCAAACCATATAAATCGTTTTCCTGAGAAAAATCTAGTTCCCGAGATATTGATGAAATTTTTTTTTATTCAAAATTAAAAACAAAAAGTAAAAAATTGCCTGTTGAACATTTTTAAATGTGTAAATTTATGAAAACGTAACATAAGGCAGTATATGTAAACATAAACTGGCAATTAGTGTGACTTATAGCTTCCCCATATCCTATCACGTATTTTATTTGTTTTATGCTGCTTATTGGTTACGATATACTTAATCGTTGTCCCTGTTTTTGTTTTTTTAATGTCAAAATTGTTTGGATTTTAGTATAAATTAAACAAAGAAAAATTGAATTGAAATTTATCTGGTGCTATTTGCGGTCTATTTTCGACAAACCATCTAAATTTCATAAAAATCAGATAAGTATTTTTTGAAGATATAGGTGTAAATGTATGTTTGTGTGCGTGTTAAAGACAAAAAATGGGTGCAGAAAGTTGAAACTTAATAAAATTTCCTTAAAAACGAACGTCTAAATTTTAAGATATGTTAGTTCGCAAAACGTTAGCGGCAGACAGACAGACACGGAACCAAAAATGTTCACGATGTCTGAAAGAGATTTCTGTCTGGAAATGTTTAAAATTGGTGACATAAAATATTTTCGTTCTTTGGAACGATCACATAGCTTCCGTTACCTTTCGTAGGCTCGGAAGCAATAAATCAAGTTAATGATTTACATATATATATACATACATATATATTATATATATATATATATATATATATATATATAAAAGTTTGGTTCTATTTTTTAAGATTTGTTCACTCTTCACTATCATATTCTACGTTAGGGTGCTTTTGTGTCGATAACAGTTAAATATACGTATAATATGAACATAAAAAAATTGCCAAAAAAATAAATCAATAAAAAAAATGTAAAAATCTTCTTCAAACAAACATTCTAACATCGTCTTCTTATAAAAATGCCAACCTCTTCATCTTTAAAAATCTTCTGAAATATAGTTAATTATTTTTCGTCACAAAGTATATAATTCAAGATTTGTATCCTAATAATATATATTAAGAATATTTTATGTAGATTGACTGCCTTAGTAATATTTTACAATATTATAATATTTAGAAATTCTAAATATTTAAAGTTCTCCTTGCTAGTTTTAAGTTTTTAATCGATAAAATTCTATTCTTCATAACTTGTGATTTACAGTTTTAGTTAGAAACTTAAAACAAATTTTCGTTTAATTAGTTTTTACAGCAGATGCATTTAGATAACTTGGTCAAAGTTTTAGTTCCCCACTAACTTTTTTTAAGATTTTTTTTCTTTCTTATTAGCTTAACTTACTTATAATAATGAATAAGTTTATTTTTATACTAATTATCTGCAGTGTTTTGTCTGATGTTCATAATCTTGCTTATTGTTAATGGTTCATCAAGTTTTTTTTTAACCTTGAGACAAATAATTAAGATTTTATAGTTAAGCTATTCAATTGAAAATAGTTTTTTTTTTACTTGTCTAAAAATATGACCTTAATTAAATATTTTCATTATTTTTTTTTTTTCTCTCGTCTCGAAGAGAAGATTACACTCCTATAGAAGGTACGATGGTCCAATGTCAACATAACATTATTTATTTTATTACCTACTTCCTTATTTGCAATCTAGAATTTTGCCCTTAAATCTAAAGCGTTTAAAATGGGATGAATTCATATTATCTCCTTTTAGGGATCAGTCTAATCGTAACAACAGGATTATGCCATTATAAGTCGAGGAGGATCACCCTCATTTTTTTTTTTAAAGTTTCTCTCTATTTATTATAAATATAAATATATATATATATATATATATATATATATATATATATATATATATATATATATATATATATATATATATATATATATATATATATATATATATATATATATATATATATATATGTTTGTTGTATATTGAATTTACTCTTCTTATTACAATATTTAATAATGTAATAATTACATCCTTTATTAATAGCTGTATTAACGTTCCATCACAAGAATTGACTTTCCATTTGTTTTTATATACCCTTCTAACTCTTCCCATTCATTCTTTCTTAACAAATATAATTCCATATAAAAAAAAGGGGTACGAAGCATGATGCATTTATAATATGTTTTTTATATGCACCCCCTCGACGTAGGCCAATTAGTTTACACCCTGTAATTAGGATTCAATTAGAATAGAAAGAGAATGATTATGTATCTGGGAGAAGGAAGGTTGAGGGGAGGTCCGGATCCGCTGTAGTTGTAGTCTATTGTTATCTTTAGCAAGGATCCTCTTGTACCATTGAAAAAAACACCGTGTTTTTCTTTGTCCTCTCCCAATACTAAGCAATGTGCGATACCGTCAAACACATGCAAAGCAAAGGCTACTTAACTCAACTCCACAGTGCATCCTCTATTGTCTTAAACATATGCACATGCAATGTGTACTATGCATTTAGTCCATCTCTTCACCTTTTATATTCAACCAGGTTCCAAGCACAATCCTATAAACATTGCACTAATTTGGAAGTAATGACCCAGAGCTTGAACTTTACTATTAGTATAAGGGTTAAACCTGTATGCATAATTTACCAATGTATTTAAACGAATGCTTTTTCATTGCTTTATATTCTCATTACTGTTTTTTACTTTCATGTAAAGAGAAAGTATTGTGATGGCGCGAAAATTAGATTTTGATGAATTTTCCAAAAAAAAGTCCAAAAAAGTGGTTTTTAAAAAATGTCTGTCTGTCCTCTGACGTCTCTCTTTGCAGATGCATAGAGCCTAAACTACTGGACCGATTTTGACGAAATTTGGCACACATGTTCAGAAAAATTATAACCCGAGGTGAATGAATGAAAAATGAATTTTAGCTCCAAATTTTGGGGTGCTACCCCCCAAGAACTATTTTAAAAAATACATTTAAATACGATTCTAACTATATAAGCCGTTTTCCCGGGAAAAATCTAGTTCCTGAGAAAATAGATTTAAACAGAGGAAAAGTTATTTTTAATAAATTTTGATGGAATGTTCAATTAATTAAATGTACATACGTAAACTAATAAATGGAAAAAAACTAGCCTAAGTAATTATGAATTCTTATATAAGACAGTTTGACTGAGTTGTCTCGGACCGATTTTTTTTTTTTTTTATTGATTGCATTAATAAAACCTTGGTACCAAAACCAACATAATAATCATTCATCTCTACATAGTAAATAGCCATTTGGTTGGGCCAAGCCACCAGAGGCTATAAATCCGCCACTGATTATTATACTTTGTATGGATTTTGGTTTTAAGTTTTAAGTTTTTTTTTTAATTACCCTAAAGAATAATCTTTGTTATATATATTACTATATTTCTAAAACCACTGGACCTCTGCAATCATAAAATTGTTTCGGCAGATTCCGCCTAACCCTTAGGTGCTCGCTAAGAAATTTTTTTACTATCCGCCATTTAAATAGAAAATTACGTCCATTTGTATGCAGAATTCGACGTGTTATGCAATGTGCTGATATCTTCAGAATTAATTGCACTATAGAACCTTGAAATTAAGCTTAGGTTTCCTAGGGGAACGATGCCGTTACCTAGGGTTGATGGCGTCACTAACGATGACAGTATAGACTAAATAACTTTGGTTTTATAGGGAGCGTTGAAAGCGACCACCATCACAAATGATCTCGATGACCATCTTAGTGGAACTACTCTTAAAAAAATGAGGCCTTCCAATTATTCTAATAATGCTTAGTCTAAATTGTCCATTTTCACAATAATTATGGTGTATTGTGAGAATATGGTGTAATATCTGAGAATTATGTTATTGTTGGTTGGTTTAAATTAAAATATTTTCTCGATATTTAGAAGGTATTTTCAACGCTTGTTAAGGGTGTTAAATATTTTAAAAGTGTTTAGAAACCGCGTTATTTAAGAGTTTACTTCAAGAACCTTCTTCACGAGTAATTTTCGCACTCTTCATGTAATTTTGAAGCAGCTGGAAACTCTAGAAAATTCTGGGATAATGTAGATTTACCCCTAAATAATTGTTGATGATAGATAGAACCTTATAGAGGACGGAACCTGCTTTGAAATTTAAAAATATATTTATGTGTAGAGACAATTTCTTTCAATCCTGCTTGATAATCTTTATTTGTGCTCCTAATTATTTTTTCATGAGTTGAAAGGTTGTAAAATAATATTACAAGTACAATATATTGGGCAATAATATTGACCAATGAATGACTTGGTTTTTCGGTGAAATCCGCGTCACGAAGGGTTTGATGTCCAAAGATTTACTTCCACTGCTGGAAGCATCTTCAGGGGTGTGGTACATCGTGATGTTATCTCAAAGCAACAACAAGATTTGTAATGTGTATATTTTGTGTAACAAAGTTAATTTCGACTATATGTATTTATTTATACCTAAATAATATATCACGGTACATTTAAAAATATGTATAATAGTTTTTTAGTTTAAGCACAAAAGTTTGTTGAATATTCTCGCTTTTATTTAAAACTAAAATATTATCAAAGGTTTTTTTATAAATAAAAAAATATAAATATTTAAGTATCTAAAGTACACGAAAATTATTTAATTTTAACTTCTTTGATACTCAATAAGATTTTTTTTCTTCTTTATATCTTTCTGCTCTTCATCTTTTTTATATTTATTTGTACCTTTCCTTTTCTTCTTCATCTTGAAGACATGAAGTGAAGTTTTTTTTTGTATATTTCTAAAGTTGTATTATAATTATTGTAGAGCATCAGTTTGGGTCTGGGTCTTGCTTGCTATTTTGGGTTGGGTCGAGTAGCCTCGTCTCTGGGAAGACTCTGTCTCTCTTTTGTCCTTATCCCTATGAAGGGTTACTGGAAGGTTCTCGAGTGGAGGACAGGCCCTTCTCTTGAGCTAAAGGTACTTGAGTTCTTCGAGTCGTTGGCATTTTTGTAAGCATCATCTAGTCATCTACCTTACCAGTCCAAACCTTTCCTTTTTTTTTAAACAAAATGTTATTTCTCTAGACATGTGTCATCTTTTTTTTTTTCTCCATTGTTATTTTTTCCCGTGAGTTGCTTGCTCCTTAGTATTTAACCTTTCCACTACAATAGATAATAAAAGGATACAATGTGTTAGATAATTTTTATAATATTTAATAATAACACCTTTAAAAACTAGTTTATATATAATATATTACACACATATATATATTACTCCTTTTAAATTTTATAAAACGTTAACAAAAATAAATAATATAAAAGCACCGCGCACAACAAGCGGATTAAATGCTTTCTAAATTTCCTCGATTACTTAATGTCTTGATAGAAATGGTGTTAAAAATAATGTATTGTGTTGTGTATGGTGTCTAAATAAGAAGTTAACAAATCTTTTAACAACGATCCCCTTACGACTGCTTGTGATCAAGGATTTGGAATATTAATTAATATTAATATTAATTTGGAATATGTTAATTAAGATTTTTTTATATCTGCCAAAGCCAAAAAACAGCACCATCTATAGGTACTACTTAAACAATACTGTGTTGCCTTCGGACTAAGAACCCTCGCTGTGTGCTGACCAACACACACTTGACCTGTTTATTATTCTTTCTTTGGTGATTATAGTTATTTGCACTCTAATATTTGAATGATATTTGATTTTTTATAGCAATAAAAAATGAATGGTTTAAATTATAATAATTTTATTCAAAGTTCTTACAACATCTTACCAAAAACGTTTATAATATCAAATTATTAAATAAATAGGCACTTATTGCCAAATATCTGAAGTTTATATTTGACAAAAATTACAATCCCGTAATAATAAAAATCACGAATAAAAATTTATAATTAATAGAATATAGAATGCTAACATTATTTTATCGCAAACCACCTTATTATTGCGGCACCTATTTGTGATCTTTAGGTTGCTTTATGTAAGTTCATAATTATATTAATTTATTATACATTAAGTATTCTCAATATGTTTTTAACTATTACGCACTTTTCCTTAAATAAAATTTAAATTCCTCTATATAATTATTTCTATTTTAACTGTCAAAAGTCTATTATAGGCTATATCATTTAAATAATATAGCAGCAGCCTTAGCCTTAAAGGTTACTTTGTTTTTATAACATTGACGCCACAATGTAAAATTCTAATTTTCTTGTAAGCAAACACCGTGAAATTCTGCCTTATTAACTGAGTCTTCAGAACGAAGATATTTATGTATCATTTGAGGGGAATATTTGTTTCTCATGATATTATGTCGTTTGCACTGACTACCCTTAAAGATAGCCTTCTGTCGCTTTATGTAAATTTATACAAGTATAATAAATAATAAAAGCGTGAAGTGTTCATCATAAAATAAGCGTTTATACGTGTAGATATTCTAGTGAATAACAACTTTCACTTCGTATGCATAGTTTATAATATTGTCCTTGATTTCATATTTGACTTCATTGACATTTTTAATATTTAATAAAGGACATCTACATCGTCATTAAAATTGTGAAAATTTGCGTGGAATTTATTTAAATATATTTGAAGAACGCCTCACGTTTTTAAACTTATTCATGATCTTATAAAATATTTGGAAATTGCTAAATCAAATCTTTGTTTTGACGACCCTGTGAATTGTCTACCGTAAACAATAGCGGTCTTTACACTTGGGCGCTTTCCTGCAGGTAGAGCAACAAACGGGAAAGAGCGCCATTGTAAAGGCTGCACTGGAGTGAGGGATTACGTGTGCACGTGCACGTGGACAGAGACGCACGCATTACCGCGCTAATTCTCCTTGGTCTAAAGGCGACAGCGAGCTGTCCCACAGGCCTGCCGTGTTCTTTAAATTTACCCCCTCTGTGTCCCCTAAAATTGTTCGCCTGACGACCACTCCATGCTTCGAGGATTGCGTGGGGATTCCTCTTTACACATGCGTTCTTTCCGTCGCGCCAACACCGGCCACGCTTTCCTCTGGGAAAGCGCGTAATCACTTTTATAGCTACCAAATCTTTCCCACACGATTACTTGCACGGTTTTACTCGCGCGCAATCCTTCACGATTCAAGCCCACAGGAAATGTATGTGTAAAGGCCGCTAATAACTTGATTCTTCTTCTTTTTTTTTACAAATTTTAGTATTATCACCCCTATTTCTTTTTGACTTTTGTGTAAGAAACGTCTAATGATATTCGGAAAAGCAGACGTAAGAGTTTTATTGTTTAGCATTTAATGGAGGGTCAAACATTATATGGAAAGCAGGCGAAATTGTTTTATTAGTATTCATTGTCATTTGAAGAGCGTCAAATAAAACTCGGAAAAGCGTGAGTAACTGTTATTTTAGCCGTAGCCCTTTGAGAAACGCTAAGAACCAACAATCAGTTTTTTAACTCTGTTGATTGCAATTAGGATTGGTAAAGATGATTTGGTCATGAACCTTTGACTCTGACCAGCAAAGTCTATTGGTATTATAAAAGCACTGTTTATAAGAACTGTAATCTCCAGAGTGGATCTTTAAAACTAAAACAAGGAAGATCCTACTCAACAACAGTTTACAAGAGAACAATTTCAGCTACTCTTATATAACTTCCTATTGACTTTAAGATCGTAATTCTTGAATCAATTGAGTTTAAAAATATCGTGTAATTGGTCCACTTTAACTCTTCTCCCACGCGCCGCTTTACTCTAATAAAAAAAAAGAAAGGGTTTCGGAAGAAAATAAGGTTGTATAAGAACTTATGGGTCAAAGTCGTTTGCAACGTTAAAAAGATTGTTAAGAGTTAGTTAAAAGTTATAGTTTAAAAGGATAGGCTTTTGATCGTGTTAGCCTGTAGTCGAGTTTCCGGTACAAGCCTTTATAGTTGTAGGACGGTAACTCGAGGAGGTTAGATCGGGTATTAAACAGCTAGAGAAGGTTACACATAGTGTACAGTCCGAGTATTAAACCCAGTGGAGAGTTTACCTGTACTAACAATGGAAAGGCATGAAGGGAGAACCAAGTTTAACTTCACTATAGATATAGCTAGAGAGGGATGCCACCAGACAAAATTAGCATTTAAACTACCTTCTGCTACGAGCTTTCTAAGGGAGGGATTCGTGTTAAAACAGGCCCCTCAACTCCTGGGGTTTCCAACCCCCGTCCCCCCTCGAACCATGGGACTAGCAACCCCCTAAAACTTTCATCCCATTAACCGAGGATAAATCAATGGTTTTCAGACCACCCTCAAAATTCAATCTTCTTAACCCTCTACCAGGCCAAACACCGGAGATCCTCAACCCGGGGTATTAAAAATTGACGAGAGTATGAAATTATAAAGGAATAAGAATGAGGTAGGACGGATAGAATTTAGCAAATTAAAATTTATATTATCAATCATCATGGATCCATTTAAACATTTAATTATTTCCTCTTTATCTTTTGCAAAGCATAAAGAAATTATTAGAATACGTGTTCGGTTAGGTCAAATTATAGTTATTCATGATGTTACAAATTATTTTTTTATGGGTTAGTATGGTATTGCTCCTTAATTTAAATAATTAAGCAATACTAATAATGAGGGAGGAGCCAGATTAGGGGTATTTCAAGGGTTGGCACAATGGGTCGTCAGATATGTATACGGGTTTACCTGATCTATTCCTGACATTCGATACCTGTAATATTGAAGTTATTATAGATAAACTCAATTTTATCGATATACTCTTCTTCTATACTATTTTTTTCTAAGGGCTGGTCGAATTACTTCATGTCTTATGCTGTCAAACGCTTTCTCAAAATCAATAAATAAGAGATGGGGTTGAAATTGGTAGTCTTGAGTTTTTGTTATGAGATGTTGCACTACTAGAATGGCGTCACTGGTAAAGAAGATTTTTTTAATCCAATTTAGTTAACAGAAGGGAATTAATGGTTTGTGACCCTGTCGGTAATTACTGACATAGAGGTCTTATAAGAACTGAGAGTAGGTTTATTGGGCGGTAGGTTTAGTGTTTAATCTCCTGCTGTTTTATCTCCTTTTTGAAAAGGAGGATAAGTTTTGAATCAAGCCAGCTGCTAGCTAAGTTACATTTTTTGATACATTGGTTATACAAGCCGGGCATTTCTTCTGTTATTGTCTCACCACCTGCTTTTAACTGTTCATTTAAGATCCCGTCAATTACTACGGTTTTTCCGGATTTCACCTTTTTTAACACTTATAACTACTTCACTCTTTTTGATCAGTTTAACTTCATTTTTTCTTAAGAGAAAGTATTGTGATGACGCGAGAATTCAATTTTGTGTTTTTGATGGCTTTACACGTTTTGAGGTCTTCTGAGTCCAAAAAGTGGTTATTAAAAGATGTCAGTCAGTCCTCTGCTGTCTGTGGTCTGTGCACACGCGAGTAGCCTAACCTAAACTACTGGACCGATTTTGATGGAATTTGGCATACGGGTTGAGAAATATCATACCCTAAGGCAAAATAGATAAATGAATTTTAGCTCTAAATTTGGAGGACACTATCCCCCAAAAACTCTGGAAAAAAAACTTGAAAAATAATTATTTCTCGAAAACGTTTCCTGCGATTTAATGTAGTCCATTCGAATCTAACCAAATATTTTTTTTTTTTTTTTTTACTGGGGAAAATCTTGTTCCCGAGATATTGATTCAAATAAATCAGATTTTGTTGAAAATTGAAAACAAAAATTTAACAACTTTCTTTTAAATACTTTTTAAAAATAAATAAATAATTTAAATACTCTGGGATTTAAATGCAGTATCAATATCTAAATGAAAAAGTATTGTTCGATTTATTGGACCGTTTTTTCCTTGGTTCATCAAATCTTTTGTTGAATAGAATTAGCTTCTATTCCTTTTTTTATTATTTTGCCTGGAGAATAATAAAATTCTTTTTAAAATTCATAGATAACTGTATTGTAGATTCACTGTTTCCTCTGACTTTTTGTCCTTCATAGCCACAATAACTCTTTTTCCTACTTTTTGTTGGTTTATACATTTTTCGAACTTATTCCATTTGCAACAGCTTCATTGAGATCTTCAATGGTCTTGTTATTAGACCAATCTATCATTTCTTTGTAAATATTTATCTCTGGATTTCTTAGATTGATATCCTTTTATTTTCATATATGTATATTCTTTTCAATAATTTATTTATTTCTTTTGTAATCTTATTCCTCTTCTTTTTATGATTATTTTCTAAAATGGCACTTATAGCTTTTTTATTGCTTCTGCTAGTATTTCTCCTCTTTGGTTATCATCTTGGGTTTTTTCGCTATCGTCTCGTCTACTACTTTTAGAGAAATGAACCTACTCATAATTATTTTCCCTTAAATATTCCATAATTATTTTCCCTTATATTTTTACTGCTTTTTCCTGTGACTTTTTTTTATCTTTGCATTAATTTCTGCCTTCAGTGTTCTATATAGATTATATTATCAATATGTACAATGTACATCAGCTAACGTTTTTCGTATCGCAAAGTAGTAATTTTCATCGTATGTTTTTCCATAAGGACTTAACCATGTCCATTTTCCCATTTCCATTTGGTGGAAGAATGAATTCTTGATAAACAATTTATTTGAATCTACGAACTCTACCATTTTATTACCTCTGTCACATCTTTCACCTAATCCGTGTCCGACAGCCTCTTCACCTTCTGATTTTCCGACCCTTGCTTCCCTTTCCACATGATGATGGTGTGACTACCACGTATCTTCATCTAATGCTTCATGTAAATGATGGTAGAACAGGTAGCTGCCTTCTTCAGTCGAAGCTCTTGTTCTGCAGTAAATTTATCCTCCCAATTTTATTTTACTTCATAAATGGTTTCCATAACATCTATGATTCTGGTAGAAAAAGTCTATGACCGTTATTATGAAATGTTTTTAACTTTTCTATCCCCATATATCTTTCTTCCAATCTTCTAACTTTTGCAAGATCAATTTCATCCCAGCTTGTTTATTTCAACTCTTCAATTAGTTCTAACAGTTTTGATTAATCCGTTAGTGTTTTGTAGTTGCAAGTATACATTTTACTTATTTTCATTATAGTACTACATATTTCTGTATTAGTTATTGGCTTCTATGCAGTTTTATCTGAGATTCTAGTATTCCTAAGCTTTTCAATAGTAGTATTGGGTCGTACTTAGTTTTCTTCTTCCCAGTCATCTCTTTTAATTTTGATTCTTTGTCGTAGTTTTACTAAGATCTTTTTTCATTTGAGTTATTACATTTTTACTGTCCAGATTTGTAGATTAAATCTTGTCAGTTTTCATCCTTGCCTTAATATAAACTTTTTCCCCCTTATTATGAAAAACTGCTACCAATGCGGTTTAAGTAGATATTAAAATATCTAAATAAGGTCTTTTCTCCCGAGAAGTATGCTTGAAATACACCAGGGGCATTTTTATGGTTTGAGTACATGGTAAGCAAACAATGTTGCTGTGATGGGGTGTTTAAAGTCAATCACTTTACAAGCTTTTATTTAGATTGCAATGTTTGTATGTATGTTCGGGTCAAATCTTGCAACTCAATTTTAAAGTAGTTATCCTCAACCAATTGAATTGAAATGTTGCATACACGTTTAGTTTGGATGACAATACATGGTTAGCTAAGTTTTAATTCAAATCCAGTTTTATTCAAAAGTTTTATTCTAAATCCAATATGCCGGACTGCCCAAGATGGCGGACTAGTTATTTTTTAAGCACGCCCATGATATGGGTATATCAAATGAAAGGGTTTGCCGAGAAGAATACAAATAAAAGGTTGTTTTTAAAAATGTTTTTTTTACTATTATTTTATTAACTTTCCTATATATGCGTAATTTATATAAAGGGTGTCCCATATTAAGTGGATCAAACAGTAATTAACATTTTTTCCATGCTTTTTAGTGAACTTTTCAGAAGAAAATATCAAAACTTGATGGTCAAGAGTCAAGAGGAAACCAAATTCTTCAAAGGGCCGTATTAACTCTTTGATGGGCGGAACCATTTTGTTTTCTTTTTGTTTAACCAAAGTACTCTTTAAGTACTACAACTTTTACTCGCGATATTTTTCTTAATTTTTCCTAGTTTAAAAGTTATAGCCGTTAGATCCGCACTTAAAATGGGTCCGGGACACCCTGTACATTATTTAGAAAGAAAGTATTTTGATAGTGCAAATTTTATATTATGAATTTAATAGATATACACATTTTAAAATTCCTGAATCCAAAAAATTGCTAAAAATAATCAATTAAAAATATTAGGGGATTTAAAGTAAGTATGACTATGTATATGACAAAGTATGTATATTATGTTCGATTTTATTTATTCATAGAAAGAAAATAATGTTTAATTTAAAATTTAAATCTTATAATTGCAGAACAAAAATAACATATCCAAGAAATGCATTTGAAATTAATTTATTGTTTAAATAAATTACAGACAGTATCATTTAATAATACCAATTACATTATAATAAGATTGCTTTTTTTAAGTGAATTTTTTTTTTTTTTTTCTTTTAAATAAAATGATTTATTGAAGAATTCAATTTATAAAAAAAAGTTGTCTCACCCATTGAAATTAATTAAAAAAATGTCTACTAGTTTTTATAGCAGATTAATATCTATATTTTTTATAGTTGTCAATTTGTATGAAATTGCTAAAGGGATGGTTCAATTATATCTTGACGTATCTCTTTTTTTTATACATATTTCAAAATCAATTTAACAAGAGTTTATTAAAAGAAAGAACAAATAAAGATGATTGCTTTTTCTCAGGAACTTGATCCATTAAATTTTATTTATTTTTGAAAATTAAAAGGAATCAAAATCCTACTAAAAACTCTTTGAACGAATCATACACCTGTGCTTAAATAAACAGTTTTATGAAAAAAATGAACGTCAAATATAGCGGTCAACCCTCATTTCCTATAATATCTTTTATTCTTTAACGGTACCCTTAACTCATTACTGTTGGCTCGGATACCTGTCATTAGAACGTCTATTACAACTTGTCGCTGACAATTCAAATCTGGATGTCTTTTTCTGTCAAATTAATGTAACTGTAAAAACTTTTTTTATAGAACTATCGAGAGAAGCAGGAATATAACATTTATAATGCATATATTTTAAGTATAAGGATTATGTAAATGCTTAAAAGAATAAGAGGGCATGTATGTGTCTGAAATTTCCGATTCGTTTTGATGTGTAATTACCAAATTCATTTAAACTTTCTTCTAATGGTTGTTAGAGATTTCATTTTTAAAAATGACATAGGTTTGGGTTCGATGCATGATTCTAATGAAAATTAAATTTCAATAATTTTTTAAATCATATAATAATTTATGAGCTTAAAATTCTAGAAAACCCTTCTGCTTTTGGTAGTTTGTCCGTCCGCCGGTCGCATCTTGGATCATATCTTCTGACCAATTGTAGGTAGCGATTTGAAATGAAAAGTTAAACTTTTTTCCCTAAAACAGGAAAAATGTTACGAACTTCACAACTCAACTCGCTTTCTTCGAAACAACGATTAATTGCGAAATGATCGCAATTATTGTCATTTTTAATCAATCATTTTTTTTTTATAATTTTTTTTTCGGGCTATTCCGTTAGGAACTGGCTCAGCCAAGTTGTCACCGTACTCGCAACTCACCTGAAACTGAGGTCAAAACAAAATATCTGTATCACCCTAGAAATGTGAGACATGTTTCACACTGATGATTTCATTGAAGTGACCGCGATTTCTGAACTCGTATTAGAAAGTTTGTCTCTGTTAAATCGGACCGATTTTTTATGTTTATTCTTCGGTTGATCACTTTCATATTAATTTCTTCTTATAGGTCCTAGGGACCTATGACCTATTAAAGATAAGTGTTCTTGAAAAATGCGTTTTTGTGTCCTCCTCTATGTTTTTTAAAAATAGTGTTATTTCACAAAACTATATCTTTTGGCCTCTCGGCCATCATCAGTGCCGGTAAAAGGTAAAGGAAAAACCCCGACATTGAGTCACAATAAAGACAAAAAACGGACCGGCACTGATGATGGCCGAGAGGCCGAAAGCTAGTTTTGTGAAATAAACACTATTCTGTGGAGAGGCTTTCCAGTTTTTCATTATTCTATCAATAGGCTAATTATTATGACCTACCATACAAACATCATTAAAATCGGACGTGTAGTTTTTAAGATATGGATGGTTCGCAAAAATTGAGTGACAGACTGACAGACCGACACAGAACCTAAAATGTTCCCTGATGGTTTGAAACGGATTTCTGTTTTGGAATTTTTGAATCGGACTCATAAAATATTTTCGTTCCTCAGAACGATCACATAGCTTCCGTTACTTTCGGTAAGCTCGAAAGCAAAAATATAAGTGTTCTCTCCAAATAACGGACATTAACATGTAATTTTTGCGTTTTTTCTCTGAATTAACACACGTATTAAGTATGAAGTGTCGTAATTTCGCTATTCCAGCAATGACCGGAGAGATAGTTGCATTTGCCTTTAACATAAAATAATAATATAAATTCCCCTAAACATCGTAATTTGTTGATTGTGCTAAAAGAAATATTAAGTTTAATATTATTCAAAGGATTAAGAAGGCATTAAGTAATAATCGTGCACGTTTCCATTATAAATATTATACAAACATCTTATGAATAATACATGGATAGAAACAAATATTAAACGTACTTTTATACATTCGTACTTATACTTATTGCGCAATACTACTTACTGCAATTCATAGACTTTCTTTTTATGAGCAAGCCTGAGGTTCGGATAATCCTGACTTTTTGGAAGTATTGTAGGGATTATTTTAAAGAAAGCGCTCTTGCATGTTCCATAACAATTCTTAAAGTGGATTAGAAAACTTAGCATTATATAATACAATATTCAGCAGTTGACATACGTAAATAGAGGACAACTTAAGTAATAGTTGTCTAGAATTATTATTCAATGCAGGGATAACACTTTAGAAACGAATACAGCTAAATT
This sequence comes from Gerris lacustris, assembly GCA_951217055.1. Lineage (NCBI taxonomy): Eukaryota > Metazoa > Arthropoda > Insecta > Hemiptera > Gerridae > Gerris > Gerris lacustris. Next base: position 21,831,850 of record OX578282.1, read on the forward strand.
CGATAAGTCCATACTTATGGGAAGGCAATCATGTTATGTAAAAAATGTTTTGAGGTAGTTAGAAAAAAAATTAGATTATTTAAAAAAAAATTAGTTCGGCATATTGCTTCCTAGGTCGTCTACTTTAATGATTTTATTCTTTTACACCCCATTATTGTCCAATGAATTTAATTTTCCCCCGTTTTTTAAATTTGTCAAAACTGTTTTGATTTTTTACATGAATTTAAGTATCAATTTAGCAAACTTTAAAGAGTGCAGATGGTTGAAATTAATCTGGGGCTATCTGCTGGCTACTTTTGACAAACCGTGCAATTTTCATAAAAATTCAGATGATTACTTTTGAAGATATAGGTGTAAATAAATGTATGTTTATGCAAATGTGGAATAGAAAGAAATAGGCACAGATGTTGAAACTTATATGACCAACTTTGGGCTAATATTATGACCTATACTATCCAAATTTCATTAAAATCGGACGAGTAGTTTTTTAGATGTTGGTTGGTAAAAATTGAGCGACAGGCCGATCGACAGACACACACGGAACCAAAAATGTTCCCTTATGTCTGAAACGGATTTCTGTTGGAATTTTTGAAATCGGAGACATAAATAAATAATCGTTCTTCAGAACGATCACATAGCTTCTGTTACCTTGGGTAAGCTCGGAAGCAATATAATATAGAAAATAAAACGGATGAATTTTGATTCGATGTAGTAAAATAGAAATGAAACCGATTAGTTACTTTCTGGCTTTATAAGATACAACTACACAATTGTAATAGGAAAAATAATAATTTAGATAGTCACCCTTGCTGTTTTAAATTGTAGATACTACTACACAATTGTAATAGGAAGAATAATAATTTAGATAGTCAACCTTGCTGTTTTAAATTGTAGATACAACTACACAATTGTAATAGGAAAAATAATAATTTAGATAGTCACCCATGCTGTTTTAAATTGTTAGAAACAGGGAGAAATAAAAGCATCATCAAACATCAGCAGCTCGATTCCCTAGTTTACTCAACTCATCTCCTTTTTAGATGCTGGGTAACTTTATACTCTTTTTTCCGATTAGTCTATTCAAGATAAGTAACTAATTGTCAGGAAGAAAAACCGAAACTGAACCTTCTTTACTACGCTAGGATAAACAATAAGAAGGGCTAAGACAAGAGACACGTGTTTTTTTTTTAGTTGCGTAGCTGGTCACTTAAAACTGTTTAAGATGAAAGAAACCGGTTCTTGACAATTCTAAAAAAGAATTTGGGAAGCGGTTATCATCAATGTTAGAGAATAAGGGATTGAACTAAGGTTTCAGCGGATATAGGTGGAGATGTAAACCTCACTATGCACTAACTTATTAGTCGTTCACAACTCGATTGTTTACCTACATCCGCCGAATCCTAATTTATCATTATTCCCTTAACTAAGTTAAAGTGGGAGGATTTTGGTTAGGTGGTAGCGGATGTAGATGAACTCTTCGTTAACTTTCTGCTTCCCTTCTCTCTAGTGTCGATGATAATATCTTCCTTTTGTGGCTGGATTTACTATAATAAATCCATTCAAAGAGGCAATTTCTTACTTCTCATCTCATCAGCTTTGGAAAAAGGAACTAGAAGGATTTAAAAGTCAGATGATGAAGGTAAAGTTTCTGCTTCCCATTTTTCGGTCTTAAGAGTCTTTGTTAAAAGTCGGTTTCATCTTAATAATTATTCTATGATTAAGGAAATTACCCTATTGCTTATTAAATTGACGATGACCCTTATTGTTCAAAGCCGGTTTTACCTTTTTGATAATTCTATGCTTTAAATAACTACCCTATTGCTTATTAAATTGACGATGACCCTTATTGTTCAAAGCCGGTTTTACCTTTTTGATAATTCTATGCTTTAAATAACTACCCTATTGCTTATTAAATTGACGATGACCCTTATTGTTCAAAGCCGGTTTTACCTTTTTGATAATTCTATGCTTTAAATAACTACCCTATTGCTTATTAAATTGACGATGACCCTTATTGTTCAAAGCCGGTTTTACCTTTTTGATAATTCTATGCTTTAAATAACTACCCTATTGCTCATTAAATTGACGATGACCCTTATTGTTCAAAGCCGGTTTTACCTTTTTGATAATTCTATGCTTTAAATAACTACCCTATTGCTTATTAAATTGACGATGACCCTTATTGTTCAAAGCCGGTTTTTTCCTTTTTGATAATTCTATGCTTTAAATAACTACCCTATTGCTCATTAAATTGACGATGACCCTTATTGTTCAAAGCCAGTTTTACCGTTATAATAATTCTATGCTTTAAGAAATTACCCTACTGCTTATTAAAGTTGACGATGACATTGTTGAAAGATGGTGTTTGCCTAAATAATGATGATAGATGGTTTCTTTCTTCTTATAGTCCAGGAGATAGCGTGCAAAAAAGTGCCTGACTAACATCAAGCTAGAATTTTGTGTATAAGTAAATGTTTTGGTGCCTTTTAAGAATATGTGGTCGGCTATGTTCGTCTGCGGGACATAGGTTGGCAATAGGCATTTGAAAAAAAAAAAAAAAACCGGTGGAGAGTGGTCCCGCCCTTTTTGGTGGACAATGAGATTTTCATGATTCTGAGTACGAACTTAGTTAGTAGACCAATTCTACTTAGTTAGTTGACGGTAGTTTGTCACTTAATAGGTTAGTTAGTCAAATATTACTCCAAATCCAAGTGTTCCCCTATCAAGGGACAAACTGCCATCAACTTTATTTTTGGTCTACTAACTAATTTAGTACTCAGGATCATGAACAGAACATTGACCACCAAAAAGGGCGGGACATGGCCGCTCTCCACCGGTTTGCTTTTTTCAAATGCCTATAGCCAAGCTATGTCCCACAGACGAACTTAGCCGACCATATATTCTTAAAAGGCACCAAAACATTTACTTATACACAAAATTCTAGCTTGATGTTAGTCAGACACTTTTTTGCACGCTATCTCCTGGACTATTATCTCATTTACTTAATTTCGTAGTTACTTATTTTTGCTATATAACAAACAACCAATGCCGTGATAATATTTCTAGATCTTAATCATGATCTTTTACATAAAAAAAAGTAAAAACTGTTTACTAGAATTACACTACCCTTTTTAAGTGATATTAACTTTTCTATACGCGTAGAAGGAATTGCATTTTTTAAAGAAGGGTTTCTCTCTAATGAGGTAAAATATAAATTGCCCAATACGATGTTTTATACTCTCTAGTTTAAATAGTTTTTACCTCTACCCAATTTATAAGAGAAAATATGTTTCTTTCGCCAAAAGTTATGAAAGGAAATGCTGGAATCCTTTTAAAGCCCCTGCATCCAGATGAGACGGGTTTTAGGATTTAAGTAACTTTTGAATAATGCCATGTTCTGTTTCAAGTTTTTTTCCGCCTTCAAAAAGTTGTACTGTAGTTCAGGTTTGACAAATTGTCATAGCTAGGAGAGTGAAGGCTCTAGCAGCTCCTACAATTTGTTGAAAGGTTATGATGAGAAGTTTTTCTTGTTCAAACTTAGCTCTAAGTATAGCCGGATTTCGGAATCAATAATTTCTGAACGAGGTAATTTATGTCAAGCATAAAGAGCAAGTTTTTCTCGAAGCTCAGCTGTCGCACTATGTACCAAGGACGGTGAAGGGTCTGGTGATCCATTGAAAATTATGAAATTATTTCAAGGGTAGGTTATGGTGTACGCTTGGTTAGGTCGGCATAAAGAAGGTTAAGCATTAGACAAGACAAGCTTAGCTTATATAGGAAGGGGTTTCCTCATCAACGCTCTGTGCACATTCCACCCGCACTCCCGTTGTTTTTTTGTTTTTTGTTTTTTTTTTCTTTTTTTGCGCTCGAGTTTAATACAGTTTGACAGCGTGTGCGCATGCTCGGAGGACTGGTTCCTGTCGGAATAGGGCGGTGCTTGGTGGGCGAAGCCTTTCAAGTACGTACTCGAGACATGCACTCACCCGGGCCACATCTTTGAAGGGGTTCCGACCCTATGGTGGCGCTCCCCTGGTGGCCATGATGAAATGGTACACCTTCTGCCATATTGAAATGGTACACCGTATAAGTGGGCTTCTTCCGAGCGGCTCCGGGATTAGGCTCGGGGTCTTAAAGCTTAAAACCCACCCGTTCTCTTTTTTTTTTCCATCGAAGTCGCGAATAGACAGAGAAAAAAATATCGTATGGGATTCAAGCTTATTCATCGGCTTTGTTTGCCAATGTTTTTATACCGAGCTCTTTTATGAATAGAAATTAGCCTCGGCCGAGTATTTCAAAGGAACACAGCGATGTATAAAAAATTGAAAGAAATAGAATGTCTTGAGTATGACTCTTTTATGGACAAATGTCTTGGAGTAAGGTTTTATTATTCGCCGATGTCACAGCTCAACAGCGAACCAACAATTCAATTTAGTTACTCTATTATTAAAATTAGAATTATTCTTCTCTAAAGGTGAGTTCAATCATTGCGAGTGCCAAAGAACTCTATATAACTCGAGCAACCTAAGCGCTCGCTAACACAACTGATAATAATATATTCGAGTGAGCTCCAATAACAGATTTTTTTATAAATCATATTTGACCTTCAAGATTTTAAGCATTTTGTATAAATGGGTTTATCTCTGGATTTATCTGTAATGAAGAGCACAATAAGCTCGAGCAAAGACTTAAGTTCACAATTTAGACGAGCCTGTGATCTATTAGTTTTGGTAACACATTTATTGAATAAAGGGAATAAATGTCATGGTTTATGCTACTTAGTCATTTCATATCTTATTAGTTGACCTATCTTCTTAGTACTGTAATAGTACATTACGCGTCGAGTGCGGAAAGTAGAATTTTGCATGCGAGTGTGGAGTTTGCACCCGAGCGACAGCAAGGGTGGTAAAACCACACGAGCAATGCAAAATGTCGTTTTCGCACGAGTTGCGTACCGTACTTTATCTACGATTGTTAGATTTAAATAGTAAATACAGAAAAAAATAAACTTCCTGTATACAAGTTCGTATTTCTCTTTTGATAAAAGATAACATTAATTCATTAGTTGTATTTTGTGCCGATTATTTCGGGAGGCGTATTATTCTCCTCATATTCGTCATAATCATTAAATCACTCATTGATTTTCACAAAAAACTCGATATAAAAGTTACTTTTATTAAACAAACAGAAAATTAGTCTTGTTAAATGTAAACAGACTCACTAATCGTGCGTAAAGCTGAAGAATTCCTCTTCTTTACCGCGCTAGCGGGTAAAGAAGAGGAATTCTTCAGAACTATGAGACGCGCATGCGCAATGAATACAAGTACGTAAATAATCACTTTCTACGCATCTAAACAGAGATATAATGTTTATATTTCGTATCAATCGTAGATGAAAGATATTTTTATTTTTCATAGTTGGAAATTATTTGTTAAGTAAATTCCTTCTATACGTGTTTTATATAAAGAATATTATAAGAGAGAGTAAGAGCTCTTTTTAGTTAACCATCATTCAAAGATTCGACAACGCCTAATTTAATTGTCTGCCGATTAGTGTGGCACATAGCTTACACGTTCACATAGCTCCTCGCGCTCTATCGCTTGCACTTTAATCATGTTTGCTTTTACGACTTATTATTGTCTATATTTTAATTATTTCTTTTTTCAACTTTTTTAAATCTTTCAAAATTGTTTTGATTTTTATATGAATCAAAGTATCATTTTAGCAAAACTTAAAGAGCGCAGACGGTTGACATTATCATTGCACGAACCATTCAATCAAATTTCTTAAAAATCTGATGACTGTTAATAAAACAAACTTCGTGCGCACGTGGAGAGTAATCAAAGAGCGCAGAAGGTTGAAACTTTTAAGAGACCATCAATGGACTAATTTTGACCTACTACCCAAATTTTATTAAAAATCGGACCATCAGTTTTTAAGACACATAAGAACGAAAAATAATGCTGACAGACCGACTGACATAGGTGATACTAAACATTTTCCTTGATGTCTGTCTTGGAATTTTTGAATTCGGAGACATAAAAAAAAATTCCCTTGCCTTCTGTAAGCTCAGAACCAAAAAAAATACATAAGGCAAGTATTAAAATATACGTTCTTTATTTAGTTTTGTAAGTTTCATTTGCTAATATTTTAGAAATTAAAAAGTATAACTTTTTTCTGCAATTTTTTAATTTGAATACATTAAAATATTCAAGTAAAAAGTAATTATCGTTTTTGATTATTTTAGATTAAAAAATCTTTTGTCCGCAATTTTAAAATTAGAATGCATTAAAATATTCTAGTGAAATTTAAGTTTCATTTGTCATTATTGTAGAAATTAAACAAAAACTTTTTTCTATAATTTTTTAATTAAAATACATTAAAATATTCAAATGATTAAAGGCAATCCAGAATTTAACAATTTCCAATTGTAAATGCTTACTCCAATTACTTAAATCAAGACAAATGACAATTATTCTACGACTGAATTTTAATGGAGCCAGAAAAGAGACAGTTAAATAACAGAGGTCAATGACTGAATTGCGAAAATCATTGTAAGTAGAGATATTTATATCTTTGTGAATCTTTTATAATTTTCCACTCTCCTTTTATTAAAAAGAAGACCTTTTATTAAAGAAAGAAACAAATAATTGATGGGTAAGGTCGAGATATTCTAAAATCATAAAATCAATTTGTATTTAGTGTCAAGGTATATGATTTTGATCGAGGATTAAATTCTTACTGTGAGGAAATTAAGTTTAAATTAGAAGTATTTGTAAATACCCTTATTTACAATAACAAAATCCAAATCCTTAATAGTTTTCTATATTCTTAAAAAAGTTTAGAAAGCTTTAAAGTAACGTATAATAACATAACCTGGGAGCTAGTAAAGCAAAGTCTATATGAGCTAAAAAAAAATATGCAGAAGCTTGCAAATTGGGAGAAAAGATGTGTTGTATACAAAGCCCATTGTTTTGATTTGGTGCGGAATTTTCAAAGCTCTTGGCCAGAGCCAAGGCTATTCAAACAAATAGCACTTTTTTTCAATTTTGAATATTTCTCGCTTTCTCTTATACTTCTTTCACCTTTCTCATCATGGTCCTTTTCAGTATTTTTCATTTTTTTTTTTTTTCTTTTTGAGTTCACGGTTTTCTTCCTTTTCCTTGTTTTTCTTCTAATCAAAGACAAAAAAAGGTATTTTCGTACAATCTCTTCTTGGGTAGATTTATCTTTGTTTCTTTTTTGATCTTTAACTCATACTTTTTTTTTTTAGATGAAAAAAGTAGATGTTTTTAACTGTTCTATTTCTGATCAACATTTTATTTAATAGATTTACAACCATGAAAGCTTAAAGAGTACTAAAAATATTACAAACTCAGAAGAGGGTATTTATTTGGAATAAAAGTCCTTTTTAAAAAGATTTTTTATTACATCAAAGCTTTTCCCCATGGAACCTGAGCTTCTTCAGTGATAATCTACAAATAATAGATAATAAATTAAGAAAAACAACAAAAACGCAAACAGAAAATAACAAAAAGAGCGTGACATAGATTCTTACCAAGTGATTAAGAACCTATGACACACTCTTTTTGTTATTTTCTGTTTGCATTTTTGTTGTTTTTCTTAATTTACTGTCTATCTTTATATTTTTATTTATTATTATTATCATTTGTAGATTATCACTGAAGAAGGAAGGTTCCCTGAGCGAAAGCTTTGATGTAATAAAAAATATTTTTAAAAGGGACTTTTATTCCAAATAAATACCCTCTTCTGAGTTTGAAATTCTAAAGAAGTCCACTATATCTCTTTACAATTTAAAAATATTACATTTTAGATTAATTGCAATTTATCCAACTTTGTTATCCACTATCAAACATGAACATTAAGAATTTAAACTCTAAAAGTTGCGTTTTCAATTTTAATCTTTTTCCGGGAGGAATAGTGTAAATATTAATGTGACAGGGAGAGCGGAGGGATTCCCCGCAGCCAAAGTCCTTTACGTAACATTTATAATTTATAATCAAATTAATTAGAGGCCTGTGATAAGGCCTCTGACCTCTGACGCTTCATGTTGTTACAAACAACAGACAAAGTGGTTGACACAAAGTGGTTTTACCTGTTGTTACATTTTGTTGACATTTATTGGACAAAACATGATTAGCAATAGAAATAGTGATCTATAACCTAAATAATACTAGCCCATATTTTGTATGATTGATTCAAACATTTATAATGACAACTTTTAAATTTATTAATGTTAAAGCAATACTTTATTTCACGTTTTATTTATATATTCACAGGATTATTTTTAATTTGATCACGCAAATACAATATTTAGTCCAATAAACTTGTGTTCAAATAGAACCAGCCATGGTTGTCCTCAGCACATTGTAAGAATTTACGATGTCAAGTTAAACGCTAATAGAAACTTTTATTTATTATATAAATATAGATTTACTAGCTTGAATCCCGTGCTTTGCTAAAGAGTATGTTATATTTTATTAGGGTGAGTGTATTTTTACACGCTTCTGTAGAGTGTCTGTGGGTTATAGTTATTTATGTACCTAGGAAGTAAAGTAGGCCATTATTCCCTGAGCAAATAAATTGGTTCTTGAGGCGAAGCCGAAGGAACTATGGTCCCTAAATCCCGAGGCGAAGCCGATGGAATTAGACTTTTTAATTCCTGAGGCGTAGCCGAGATAATTATCGCTAGGGAAATTATAGCCCTTTAGTCCCGAGGTACATACAATATTTTATCTCCAGTAAAGAGAAAAAACATGCATGTTTTACTGTACTTCTATAAATAATTGTTAGCAATTTTAATATCAAATATAAGAGATTCAAAATTAAAAACAAATAATAATTGCAATTAAAATCTAATAGAAGGTTATTTAGAGGCAGGTTTAATAAATGATAAGCACAAATTATAAATAAGGTCGAAAAAGTAGAGTCGCCAACCTGATTTCAACAACTTCACTACATTAGCCATTCATTCTCTACTATTTATAAAATTATTAAGTTGGCAATCCTCCTTTTTCTCCCTATTTTTTGAGTTCAGGGAAGAAATTACTTACTTTAGTCCCTCTAAATAAACCAATCCAAAATCATAACTTTTTCTCCCTACTAGAGATAAAAGTATTTTTTTTTTTTTCAAATCTACATTTTTATTATGAGCTTTATGAAATTTTTCACGCTTGGTCTTTAACACAAGAGGCAGGTAATTGTTGACATAAGATCCCCCCCCCCCCCTTTCCCGGGCAACGCCGGGTATGTATCTCAGCCAGTTACAATAATAAATAAAAATAATAAAAGTTTATTATTCCACGAACTATCAATATAATTTATTTATAAGTAAGAATCCTGTAATAAATGCAATATTCATATTTACATTAAGATATCTAGACGTATACAATTATAAATCTATACATCCTTATAACTATATGTTATGTGTCTATGGCGTAATAATACGACATTCTCTACAGAGAGAGAGTCACTACAGAAACATTAAACCTTATATGGTATAAAAATTAGAAAATAAAAAGAAAAAGAGGTATTGGTAAAGGTAATTGATTTTATTAAAGGGCAACTTGTTAAGTTATAGCGAGCTTATACGATTGAAATTATGCAGACCATTTTTTTCTTTTGAATTACAAGCACTAATAAAAATAATTGAATTAATTTTCTTAATCAGAATTTTAATGAGTAATTATCTTTAATTATACTCTTATTACTATCTCTTTATTTTTAACTTGTCTCTGAATTTGATTCGTTTTAATTGTTATTTATTTTATAATAACTGAATTATTTATTTACTTTATAACCGGTTATTCGTAGCTTTCAACAACTCTGCAATTTTTATTAAGCGTTTCACTTGATCGCTAGTTTGAATCAGAATTGACATGATATTTTAAGAGACTTTAAATGGTAAATAATTATATATTTTTAATCAAACTTTCTGCATTTCTTTTTATGTCAAAAAGCATAGAAGTGCTCTTTATATTTATTAAAAGTGGTCTCATTTATATTCATTCTTAAATTAGATGACAATTTTTCTAAAACATCTTGTAAATTGTATTTCCTTTTTTATTACGACTAAAACTAAGATTCTGCCTAACTAACTTCTGCAAATTTTATTTCTTTTTAGTTATAACTTCAACAAATATTTCAAAGTAGATGTCCCTCCACTTTGGCTTATCAAATTTTGAGTGCAGTTTATATAGTCCAATTAAAACACATTTAGTAAAATTCTTTTTGTCAAATTCCTTTTAAAGTTTTCTATTAATGACATTTTTTTCCTATATAAAAAAAAATGCATGTTGCTTATGATTGTTTTTATCAAAAGTATTTTTAGGTAACTTCATTTCCATATTTTTCAAAAAGTGGTCATAAGATGGTCACAATTTTTCGACCCTTAATAAATAATAATAAAATAAAATTAATGAATTATAACAAATATTTCTTGTGTATATTATAATATTATTTCTTTATTAATTTCCCCTCGTCATATTATCTCAAATTGAGTTTAAGAAAGTGTTGAAAAGTTCATTAAAACGAATCTGATTAAAAGATATAAAATAAAATATAGAATAAGAAAGGGAAAGATAGGGGTTCTTATGAACCTTTTTTGGGTGAAGAAGGGGGAAATCCTTTCAAACGATTTTAAAAGCAAAAGTTAACACAAATGAAAAGTTTTCATCCTTAGAAAAAAAAAGAGTCTAACAAAATTATACGATATCCTTTAAGGAGTTTAAAGGGTTAGGTCCTACGAGGGATTTAATCCGATTTTTAGGAAGGCCCTTCCTTACAAGTTCTCTGTTTTTAAGTTTTTCGTGAAAAACCATAGGGTTGACACAAAATTAAAAGAACCTTAAAGTGCCTTAGTAGAAGGGTTAAAGTGAAGGAAGCTTAGAGAAAATCTTGATTTCTCATTGTTCCGCTTCTAAAAAGGAAAATTTTCTTAAGTAAACCTTTTTCCCAACGTTCCTTTAGCCCTTTAAAAAACACTAAACAAATACTGTGAAACAAAGTTTCTCTTGCCTTTAAACTAAAAAAGTAAGAAGAAAAATATTTAAAAGGGTCCTTATCCCTTTATCAGATAATTAGAATTAATTTTTTCCTTCTTCTTCTTCTTTAACTAACCCTTTTTTCTCTCTTTCTCTTTACTAGGAGATGCAATTCAGGAAACTGGTTACTTCCTAACATTCAGTTTAAAATAAACCCAACTGGATTTTTTTTAACAAAATTAATTAAGCTCGTAATTATAAATTTAATTGGTTGGATTACAATTGCTCTTTTATTAATAAACAAAATAACGAGAAGCTGTTTGCTGCAATGTTATTTACTTTTGGATAGTATTTTTTTTAATTATACAAATACACATTTCTTTGGCTATGTATTTATCCAGGCCCCTAGCAGAAAAAATAGCCCAACTCTTTCTACTTGGGGTAATATGCGCTCCTCCCCATCAGCGTCTCAAGACAGCACTATGTAGACTGTAGACCTCAAGGCGTGGGGCATTACATTGAACTGTTCGGTCGTTTTGTAAATTGAATGATAAGCTTCAAGGAAAGACTTGTTCTTGCGAATTTACTGATGTAGGAAGAAAATGCGGTTACCAAGAAAACAATGCGTTCTTCCCGAAATGGAGTAGATACATTTTCAAAACAAGAAACATGGATGGCTGTTTCGTGTAATTCATACAAAATCATTTAAGACAAGATGTTGACAAGTTTCGGGAATAATCTAAAAATGCCACAGTTCGATTTTATTTTGTAGGAGATGTCATTAAGACACTATACATACGGTAGAAATCTATAACGAATCAGTTCAGAGTAAAAAATTACAGTTTGCCTGTACATTAAGGTGTAAAGATGTATTGACGTAGTTTCTTAAAATAACTTTATTGTGTTGAAAAGGCAAATTTAGTGAGTTCAAATTTAATAAAACTTTATTCAAGTAAAGAAAATGTAATCCTAAAAAAATACTTGTGTATACAAATAAGCCGTTCCGCGTAAAAAGTTGTGAGATCATAGGTTTAACCAAGTTTCCAAGTAAGTTCTAGTTTCTAGTAGGTCTAATAATTTATCCAGTCCCCCTCCTCTCTATTCTCTGTCCCTCACAAACTTAAACATTTTCTTTTCCAAATCACCCGTTTAAATTTAAAAATATTTTCCTACTTGGCAATTTTACTTTTTTTTTCTTTATTTACTTGGCAATTTTTTTCCTACTTTTGCAGCACAAAAAGGTTAAATTAAATAACAGTTTGTTGTTATATAATTTATATTTTCCCTATGGTTTATATTAAGATCTTTTTTGAATGCGTAAGATGATCTTACTCATATAGTTGGGGCAGTCAACATCACAGCCTTTTAAATTAGTTGACGCCTAGTTTTAAGATTATACTGAGTATATTTTCTTCGTATTTTGTGCCTTTTGCATTATGCTCTTACTCAGTAACAATGTGGTAATGATTTTTTCTATCTGTGTAATTTTTAAAATATCCCCTTAATATATTAAATAAGATATTTATATTTCATGAAATAAATATTTTTGACATAACCTAAAAATATTGGTATTTATATTTCAGGACGAAATTTTAAAAAACTATCTGAACGTTCTATTAAAAACAAAGTTTAGTTAAACTTCTGAAGCACTATTGTGATGGCAAAAAAAATATATTTTGAGATTTTGATAAATTTATACGTTTTGAGGTACCCTGAGTCCAATTGAAAACAAAAAAACATTTCTGTTTGTTGTCTGACTGTGGAGACGCCTGGAGCCTAAATTACTTAACCGATTAATTGAATTTTAGCTCCTAATTTGGGGGGGCTACCACCCAAAAACTCGGAAAAAAACGGAAAAAAATTATGTCTCGAAAACTGTTCTGACGATTTTGATTAAAAAATTCTAAAATGTAGTCCATTTAAATAATAATCTAAGGATATAAGCATAAGCTGTTTTCCTGAGAAAAATCTAGTTTCTGAGAAAAAAGCTTTAAACGCGGACGGAGATAGGCTGGGTTCGATTCCCCACCGAGGAGAAGTTATTTTTATGATAAATTTCGATGAAATGTTCAATAATTATTAAATGCACCTACGAAAACTAATAAATATAAAAAACTGGGCTTAGTACTTATGAACTCATATAAATGAGAAAGTTTGTCTGAGTTGTCTCGGACCGATTTTTTAATACATAATTAAATGTTTGTTGAGGAGTGTTTTTACATCTAAGAAAAATGTTTAAGGCAATCAAAAACGATGCTCAGAAAAGAGTCAACCACAGCTAGTTTTAAATACATCGTTTAGTTTTTCACTGGTAAACCAAAGCAGTTGACAGTTCTAGACAGTTTTTTTTTTAAAGAAAATAATTTTTATTTTCCTTATAGGTCTTAGTAGTAGATAAACTATGTTGTAGACTTTAGACAGATGTTGAAAAAATCCAATTAAAAGTGAAAGTATTTAGATTCCGGTTTTACTTTCTTATAAACATGGAATATCTGCGGTGTATAAAAGGTATTGAAGTTTATCAATACTTTTTCGTAATTTAGAATTTTCTGAACTTTGCCCCTACTTGAGTATAGATTTTAGCTGCAGTTGAGGCTGTAAAATATGGCTATAGATAACCCGGCCCTTCTTCAAACATGCTCAAACTTAATTGGGACTCTTATTATAAGTTTGCATACCTAATACAAACTCGGTGCCCTTAGGGCGCCCTACGGGATCTCTCCCAAGGTTATACATTTGTGTAAACACAGTGTATATTTTGAAATAGGCATGCTTCTTTAGACCTTCCGGCCTTCTTCGTACCAAAACGCATATAATAGATGATTTATAATGCAGGGCATTTCTTTTAGGGCAGTAACATTTCCCTTTTACACGGGCTCTCTATCTCATTTTGACCTAGGAAGAAGTCTTGTCTTCTAAAAGAGGGAAGTAGCGTCCGTCGTTGTATGCCTTATAAAGTAAATAATGTTGTAGAAAAGAAGAGGGAGTTGAGGGAAATAAGAATGAATATACATTGCTTCCTCCCTCTTTTTCAAAACCTTATGCTGGCTTTTGAGTTTAGGGGTCGGAATGATAAAGAGTGAAAGCCTTCTCGATTGCTACTGACCTCTTGTAAACAAAACTTATCTCGAGAAATAATAGTGCTTGGAGTTTTGAGTTAGCTCTGACTATAATTGCAATAACAAAGGTCAGCTACTGATCTTATAAGAACAGATTGACTGAATTTTGAAAGAGTCAAGAGCCATTGCCTAAAGAATATCATACATACTGGCTTGTTAATTTGGCTTGAGCTGTCAATCAATATGTCATGGGGAAAATTAAATAGTAAGTTATAGAAACCGACTGCTCAGATTTTAAATCGATTATTGAGTTAATTATTTCAGAAATAAGCGGCAGCTAGTTATGAAGTCGTCTAGCGTCAAAGTTGTTAGTAAATAGCAATATAATATTGTGTTTTTTTGTGTGCGTTTAGCACACGCAAAGGAAGGGAGGAGGGTAAATAGGTCCGTAAGCAATTTAATACCAATTAATTTTGGAATTAATGTATATACATAAATATATATAGGTAATATATATCTGATTTTTATCAAATTTCATTCTGTACTTTCAAATCAGAATATCTCTGACTTGTTCGTTTAACCAGCTTAAGCTTTATTTTCCAAGACACTAATCTAGTGATAGACGCTCAAACGATAGTCGCCCAGCGATTATCACTGAGGACTCCTATTTTAAGTTTGCATGTAACCGTTTTCCTAGTTGAGCGACTCTTAACATGCAAACTCAGAAGAACAATAGTCGCTGGGCGATTATTGTTGAGCGTCTTGAATCGCTGGAATCGCGTCTTGGAAAATAAAGCTTTAATCGGCCCATTCGTTTCAAAATGGCGACTATTAAAAACGTTTGTTTTACCAATAACATGTAAAACGTTTATAATAACGATACATAATTTCAGTTCTATTTCCAAACGCAATTATCTCAATTCTTTTCTTTCACAAGATATTAAGATTTGGGGGATAGGGTTTTTTCTTAAAAAGAAATGTTAAGTACGTAAAATTCCTTAAAAAACGATTTTAAATTTTTTTTTTTTTTTTTTGTTACAAAGAATAACTATGATTCTTTAGATTTGTTCAAGGGCGGGGGGCGCAATTTTTTAAGGACAAATGTTACAAAAACGAACCAAAAATGTATCATACCAATTGTAAACCTCTTCAACTTTAACCCTTTATTTATAAGGGATGAGTTTTCGGGACGTCCCTATATTTTTCCAGTGTTTGGGTTACTATTATTACACATAACATAAAAATTAAAAGGGTCCTCGGTTTTGCCTAAAAATATGGATCCTAAAAAGATAGGATAGGAAAAGATCAGTTAAAGTAGGAGTAAATAATAATGTAACTTAATGTGAATTTTAATTGAGTTTTTGATTAACATCAATATTTTCAACTTGAATAGTATACTTTATTAATTAATATATATTCTAATTATTTATTTTAAGTTTTTAGGCTGACCTGTAAAATTTCATTATTTGAATTGCTAAATAATAAGTATAGGGCCAATTTTTATCTTATAGAGTAAATCATCTAAGTCCTGTTTTTCACAGAGGTAATTTTACATATCTTATTCCATTATCGGTATACCCACTTTTATTTTATAAACTCTAGATGAAAGGGTAAGTTGAGGTGTACATTAAAGCTCATAACATGGAAAAGATTAGAATCAAATTATGATAACTTACAATAAATATAGTTTCTTTATTTAACTAACTATAAACCTTTAAGATTAAATTTTGTGAATTTGATGTCTACAACAATATTATTAGGTACTTCACACACTTTCTACACACATCCTAAACCCTAAGCATTAAAAAGCATAAATATGTGTTCGCTAAATTAATGCTATTTGTGAAAATTAATTGATTTAACTTATAAGAAATATTTTTGGACTGCAGAAGGGTCATAAAAAGCAATCATTCCAATAAAAGAGCAATACCATTTATTTGAATAATTGCTCTTTTGGTATACATCATACATTATATATATATATATATATATATATATATATATATATATATATATATATATATATTTCACACGATATTAGTTTGTCCAAAACAGTTCGAATCCAGCCTGTATTTAAAAAGAGCTATTCTTTTCTTTACAATGAATTGAGTAATATTCACTCAGCAATATTCAATCATATAAAATTGGGGTAACAATATTGTTGTAATAATTTCTATTGACCTCTTAAGTCATAATTATGAAATGGTACCGTAAAGTCTCAATAAAAACAACCAGTCATTTGTAATATTCACTATTATTTTATATTTAAGATTCAATTATATTGGTAGAAACAATAATTTTATTCATATGTAAATGTATATACATATATATATATATATATATATATATATATATATATATATATATATATATATATATATATATATATATATATATATGTATATATATGGCTAGAGTAAGCTTAGCATATAATACGATTATATTTATTGATTAAATTTGTTAAATATTATTGCGGCATTAGATATTGAAATTGTGATTTGATTTTTATTTTGATTTATTTATTTTTTCTACAGAATTTTTTAACAACTTTACATTTCACGGGCCTATTTATGGTAATAGTTGCGTGCAAAACGTCTTATATATCTGGCCAACCAAATTTGTTGATGCTTAAAGCCCCACTAGTAGGAAATATAAAGGTTTTTTGCCTCTCGACCATTCCGTCCTTCTCTAAGAATTATTGAACTCAGATTTGGACTTCCTACAGATTATAAGATCTTCATCCCCCAAGGAAAAGTGCTATGGAGCGGAACAAATGGTAATCTGAAGGGGAGAGGTTGGACTATAAGCTGGGAATAATATAAATTCAAATCTGAGAATACGAATTGCTTCTAACAACCAACATAAGCACCTAAACTTGGATTATTACTATAAATCTTAAATTATTCATTTTTATTTTATTCGAGTCACTTCATCAATATCTCTTACGAAGAAAAAGGCTTATGAGTAAAGGCAACGACTATGTCCATAAATTTGAGTTACCGTACACTTGGCTTTGATTTGTTTGAAATTAAGTTGGTGAAATTTAAATTTAAAGTTGTAGGAACATAAATTACCGCTTTACACCACAACATAGCTTTCGGGATTTAATTAAATTATGTTGGTGTTCGTGGCAAAATATGTTTTATATAGCTTTTTATACCAGATGTTCATTAAAATAGGGTCAAAAGAATTGGTAATGTGTTCGAAATTTACTAATGGATTCGAATGGTGTAATTTATACTTCGCAAACAAATAAGGATTGTAAAGTAACATCTTTTACTTAACTTTTGTTAGCAAAATACTTCAGTAGTTAACAGAATTTAAGATAAGTGTATATTTAGCAGCAAGTTTAATTAGTTACATAAGACCAACATCGATTGATCGATTTTTTCAATAAATGAAAACTAAAAGAAAGCAAGTAAATAAGGAACGTAAAAGAAACGGCAAAAATAAAAATTAAATAATAAAAATTAATGATGGTCCATAAAAGGTTATTATTTTAATTGTAATCTCAATTATTATGTTCTTATATCATTAGCTACTTATACATGGGTTTTATTCTGTTATATATTATCAAGTTTTATTTCTTTCAATATTCACTTGATGGGTTTCCTTATTACGGAAAAAGAAAATTCTTTCAAGGTTAGAGCTAAATTGTCGCAAAAATTGTATCAAATTATTTTTGATATTATTCCCATGTAATTAGGTCATACAGGATATATAAGAGATTGGCCCCTTCAAAGTCTGACCCAATCATATCATTACCCAGCCCCTATTTTTTATTTCTCAGGCTTTTAGCGGAACTCCTTATAAATCATAGTGGATCCCAAGATGTAAAAAAATGATAAAGTACGGTACGCAACTTGTGCGAAAACTGCATTTTGCTTTGCTCGTGTGATTTTACTACCCTCGCTGTCGCTCGGGTGCTAACTCCACACTCTCGTGCAAATTGCTACTTTCCGCACTAAGACGCGGAATGTACTATTATGTATTAGCTTCATATCGTTATTATTGGGTTGTTGTGGCACAAGAGCGGAGAACAATGTAAAGCGTTAGGTGAACATTTTGTATGGTAAGCCTTAATGGTTGTATGGTACCCCCCCCCCCCCCCCCCCCCCCCCCCCCCTGTATTTCTTCAACAAATCAAGTTTCAGGTTTGAGACATTTATAAAGTAAATCATATTTTTTTATTATAAGAATTATATTTAATCCCTGTTTTGTTGGTATTATCGTTTTGTAGGTAGTTCAGTGGCTGTGCCGTCTAGGGGCTCGTTAAAAATTATTAAATAAAATAACAAGTGACACTAACTTAAATTTCCAGGCTACCAATCTCAATTTTTCTCCAAGGACTCCCTAAGCCGGCCTTACAAGTTGCGGTGCACCTACAAAAAGCATATACATATGTACTCGGCAAATTTAATTTAAATATACATCATTTATTGTATTTATCAATAATGTATTATATCGTTAAAAAAAATGTGTTAATACTGGGCTGATAGGAGTTATATATTCATTAGGAATGATTGTAATTATTGTTATAATACACTTTATATTGATTATTGATAGGCAGAGATACTTGACGGATGTGCATGCGGTTGCCTAGCAACACGATGTAACCAAAGTGCTGTCTGCCTTGTGGAGTTGAAGAGTGAAGAGTCCCTGGCCCGGTCCTCTCGACCTTGGTCTCACCCTAACACCAGATAACAGCCCTCAAACTCTCAACAACCCCGTGTCAGCATTGTGTCCTCTCTTTTTGGAAACAGAAAAATTTTCTCTTCGGGCCTTTATTTAATACTTTTTTTTTTTAATAAAATCAGATTTATAAAGGTCTAATCTGCTTGCTCAGTCAACATACTTGAGTCTATAGGCTCTTAAAACACTCTATCTCTAGAAATTCTCTTTTATTTAAAGATGGAAAAGCTTTGCTCTTGGAAAATTTAACATCCGCATCAAATGTTTCTCAATCATAAGAGTTTAAAAGAGTTCTTATCTCGACCTTTCTTTTTTGTTATTTAAGAGGAAGGGGAGTTTTTAATACCTAAAATTTAACAACTTGCTATAGCAATACCAATAAATGGTACTATAAATCGAATTTTTAAATGTTTCACATTGCACAAAACTCTAAATAATAATTATGAAATCACATCAGTATGTTAGGTAATTCAATACTTACATATTTCCAGGGTTTTGAAAGCCCTTTTTGCTTAACCCCAATTCAGGATCAACCCCTTGCTTGATCCCCAATTGAGCCTGAAGGCTTGGATTCCGAAGACACACCACAAAGGTGAAGGGAGGTCAATTAAGCAAACCTGGTACTCGTCTTGCTCAGAAAAGAATCGGCAACTTCACACATCCACCTGATAATATCATGATCATCAGTTTAAAACATCCCTAACCTCCCTAGGAATCTATTCATCACCAAGTATATTGATAATGACCTTGATTGCAAAATAGAATTTGCGAATACGCTAAGCTAACCCGAGAACTTGCTAACCAATTGGTTACACCGATCGTTTTGAAAGCTAAGGAATTGACAACGCAGATAGAACTTTGAGCATTACCTAAAGTAAATTGAAAATTCTAGAATCTTCATTTTACTCCCTTGGCAAATTATCAAATTTTCCGCTGGAACAATTCTATTACTAAGAGGACTATGGTTAGTCCTCCCAGACTATGGGTCATACAAAACGTGCTAAAGCTAGGAAATTGCTTGCTAAATTATATGGAATTTCGTTCTCCGCTTCACAAAGCCGATAAGTTTATTATAAAGTATAGGTGCTAAAATTTCTATAAAAAAATCCGTGATTGGTTTGAAATATTGTCAGATGACAGGTGCACTTAAACTTATTATATGGTCCTATCATAAACAAGTTTCACTGTTTCATTATGGCAGCGAGATATTCATCCTTTCATTGAAATAATAATAATATTATGATATGATTGATTGTTCTGAATTGAAGTGTATTTATAAATGTTAATTATATTTACTTTATTTGTTTAGGAGATTCTTGACGAAAGGGCAAACAGTACTTCCAACAAATTGGTAAATAGTTCAAATAATAATTACAGTTTATAATTTTTTAATATAGACTCATAATGTAGCACTAATTAGCTCTTGACTTACTTGTTTAACATTTATTTGTTAAGGTGCAAGAAATTCGTTACTATTATAATTTAAATATTTTATCTTTTGGTTTTATCTTATGGACTGTCGAAGTTAAATTATGTTATTTTTAAAGTATTCGACAGTTTGGTCCTGTTAACGTTAATAATTTGTATTTTGCTGAATATTATACTGTGAGGCGTCATTTTTAAATGGGCAATGTGGATTTAATTGCTATACCAAGTTTGGTAAAAGGAACGTCTTCTTTATCTACGTATTTTTAGAGTTTTTATCCGCACTATCAAGTCTTTTAAAAATTGGGTTTTAAACTTCCAAAATAAAGCAGGAGATGAAGTAAATAAGTAAGGTACTTACCTTTGAAATGGTGAAATTTGCATTTTAACTGGAAGCGATCATTATCAGCGCCAGGGAGAATAGGATAAGCTGACTCTAAGATCTTCCTGATTTAATTCTCTCCAGCGTTGATCTTGTCCGCATGCAGTTGAAGGCCGGTTTTCCTTTAAGGAAGCTATTGTATAGAGTCAGTTTTTTAACGCTGTTCCTCAGCTGCAAATATTTAGTACATTTTCTTTTAGTTTTCTTTTCCTTTTTTTTAATGAATTAAAATAATTTCTATTTGCAATTCTATAGATTTGGGAGTGTAATAACTTTTACATATAAATGCAATTATTGATGATTATTAAAATTGTCTACATGTTAGTTTTACCGCACCTAGGCCTCACCTATTTCGTCAAAGAATGTGAATCAGTATTTGTTTTACATAGAGCCATGCAACAAGGTCATCAATTTAATAAGATCTGCATGCTATTATTTATTATATTATATTAGTTTATTTTAAAAAGAAACCGTTTCCCTTTGTTGCATTGGATCATTTATCAGGCTACCTGAGTCTCGAAGGTGTCGTTGTTTTATTCGCTCGCTAGATGATTCTTGAGCGTTATTTGTTATAACTAGAAGGTCCTTTATTGTATTAGGCGCTCGCACTTCTAACGCTTAAGGACTTGCGGTCCAAGGCTACTTTAGTATTGTAACACTAAACAATACTCAGTTCCTATATAAAATTATTATATATATACACGTGACTAACAACAATATATTATAAAATAATAAATTAACTGTCCTTCCTACTCTATGCTTAAGAGGTTTGGGCATCGTTGAGAAAAGCCTAAAACAAAAGATTCTGTTTCTACCCCTTCCCTCGAAAAGCTTAAATACTTAAGTTCTAGATTTTGTCATTTCTCTTGGTGTCCTTAACCGTAATTATTAACACCGAGTGAATTCATTGAAATCTGAAGCTTTACAAGGATTCTACATTTCACAATAGGCTTTGATTTTAAGTAGATATTGTTTTAACGGTCAAAAATATATATTCATGGAAGTATTTTATATTCTAAACAGATATTCTCTTAAATACTTACTTGTATAGATGTAGAATAGCTAGTTATCTGTCATGTAAAAATGAAGTATTCAAGATTTATTTTTACAATATTACGTAAGTACGCATACATTACGTATATTTAAAATAATTCCTTCTTCTGGGTTTTCAGAACTTTTCATGCAACCAGTTTTGACCCCATATGTCAAAGATGACCTTCTTAGGTTTCTTTATATCCTTTAATATGAACACCATCGACGCTTCATATTCTGATAACAAAAAAATATATGTATCGGTATATATATATATATATATATATATATATATATATATATATATATATATATATATATATATATATATATATATATATATATATGTGTGTGTGTGTGTGTGTTTATAAAAATATAATATTTAAGAATTATAATGACAAAATTGAAATTACTTTTAGAAAGAATGAAGAATCACGTCGTTAAATTTAATTGTGTTATCTTATTTTAAAATTATATTTTTTCCGTTGTAAAGCACGTAGCTAAATTTAAAGTAATAACTTCATTATAAAACCGGATTTGCTAGAAGACTCAAAAAGAGATTTAAATTCAATAGGTAAAACGATTAAATACTTCGAAGTACCTGAAGCATTTGAATAGAATTGTTTTTTTGTTATTTTAGATTCTTAAATAAAATCCTACTTTCTAATAATAAATATAGTGGTAATTAGTGGATAGTAATCTAAATAATAATAGTATAATATGTCCAAGATGACCTTCTTAGGTTTCTTTAGATCCTTTAATATGAACACCATCGACGCTTCATATTCTGATAACAAAAAAATATATATATAGGTATATATATATATATATATATATATATATATATATATATATATATATATATATATATATATATATATATATATATATATATATATATATATATGTATATATATATATATATATATATATATATATATATATATATATATATATATATATATATATATATATATATATATATATATATATATTATATACAACGTGACATGTAAAATTGTTATTAGCCAGCCAATAAAAATTCCAACTTTGATGAGACAATAATCACCATATTATTTTATCTAAAAATTATATGAATTTGTTGCTAATTTTTTTGCCGATTGATTCCTGATCATTGCACATCTCTATTATATAGGTTTGCTCATTTTTACAAAAACTAGTTTTGTAAAATATTGCATATTTGCACAGTTATTAACTGCCTGGCTGATAACCGAGTTAGCTTGATAGCAATAAAATTATCCTGCTTAAGAATTACTTTAGCAGAGATTTAGCTTGCTAAGTTTTACCAGAAATTATAATTTGATGAAAATGAAGTGGTCTGCTATTGGTGCAACCTTCATTGAGTAGAGATAAGTTTTTCATGAGAGAGATGAATATGCTTACCCATTTTACCCAACAGGGTTAACTCTTTAAAGGTAAGGCTGGATTAAAGTGTGAACATTACACACATTACATGCTTATTATTAAACAAAATTTCAAATAACCAATAACTGTCTATGTTCCCCTATATGGAATTCATATTTTGGGGGCTTTGCTTCCAATGTTGCAGTCATTAAACAAGAACATATTATCGTTTTTATCTTATACTTATGAGAAAGAAAATTAAACTGTTTAATGATGTTTTGATGGAATGGCATCAACGATTTAACATTCTTCATGTAAGGTTACTTGCAATTGGTAAATACTTTTGCTTTAATCTCTACCAGTTTACCCTTGTCGTTATTACCTGCATCACAAGATACTCAAAACAGTCGATAATCATCCAATTTAATTGCTTCAGAAATGCTCGTTATGGCCGGTTAAAAGAAAGAAAAAAAAACAAACCTGTATTTGAAAACAAGTAAATAAATATTATCTATAAAAACCAGGAGTGATATGTAACACAAATCTGTCGGAGTTATCTATTGCTTGACTCCTGTTAGTCAATGTCAGATGCCAATTACTTTTATTTTTGCTGCGAATTCTAAACTAGACGATTTGAAGAAAATCTAGAACAGTACTAGATAGGGGGAAAAAGGATTAAAACACATCGATAAGTTATTCTAAAGGTAGAAAATAAATTAAAGTAAAATAATGAGACTGGAAACGTCTGAATCTAGATAGAGATCCGGTATCGAGTAGCATCTTAATAAGTAATCTAAAAACAGTTATCTTATATTTAAACTCTGCAAACCAGTTTTCTATTCTCACATCGTCTCTTTTTTTCTATTTTAATTGTAAATAAATTTTCTGTCACTTGATAAGTACTATTTCAAAAAGAAAGGCTTGTAATTTATTTAAGACTAAGTTTTATCTTCATTGTAGATATAGGAGTGTCAGTTGAGGCCATCATAAAGAATTTAACTAGTTCAACAGTCCTGTAATATTGTAGAAATATTTTTATAATGATTAGGATTAAAAAAAGTAGTTCGGACATGTACAAATATTTCTTATTTATTTTCGATACTGAAGAAAATGCAAAAGAAGAAGAAAAATAAGGTGTTGTTCGTCTTTTCCTATCGACAATTTGACGATGGAAAAATTGCCTCTATTCTTTAGCAGTAGGGTCTCTTAAGGAATTAAAAAGGCTCTTTTGCGATGTTTTGGCCCACCCTTTGATCATTCTCTGTAAGATCTCCTTAACTCTCTAAATAATAAGGGGATCTCGTGGTTAATCCTAAGACAAGAATGATTTAATTATTATAACAAACTTAACAAGTAAAATACA
Source organism: Gerris lacustris (assembly GCA_951217055.1). Taxonomy (NCBI): domain Eukaryota; kingdom Metazoa; phylum Arthropoda; class Insecta; order Hemiptera; family Gerridae; genus Gerris; species Gerris lacustris. Next base: position 21,856,168 of record OX578282.1, read on the forward strand.
TACGTCTTGTCAGGATGACAGATAACTATAAAATATCCCTCTCCTCGTTGGTCAGCATGTCGCCTTACTTGTTTACCCCGGACTTCAACTACATAAGAAAGTGGGCCTACTTACTTAGTTACTTACCTTCTCTCTCTAAAGTCCTTCCATTTCTTACCTTTATCGTGGTACAACTTTTGGTTTGTTAAGGCTGCTTCAGTATCTCTTGTTGTCTGGATTTAAGAGCGATAGTTTGGTTTTTAACTGTCATCCCAGTAATACTTCAGCAGATCTATTAATTGTCTTGTGTATTGCCGACCTGAAAGTCATGAGAAATTTTGAAAGTCTTATGGTTAACTATTCTTTATCAAATTTTGAAGCACTGAATCTTCTTTTATATGTTCGGACTCTGTTCTGCTAATCCGTTTGTTCGTGGGTGATAAAGAGTAGATTTTATGTGTACTATATTATTTTCTTTGCACGAATTTGAAGTAAATTGAGGACCGTTATCGGAGACGAGTAATTTTGGGAATCCAAATCTTGCAAAAATTTCCGACAAAATATTTATAGTTTTCCTTGTTGTTATTTGAGTCATATGGGAACTACTTCAAGCCATTTTGATGTAGCATTGACGAAAACTAGCCAATAATTTTTTCAAAGGGTCCACACAACATTCTCAAGCTTAATATCTAGACTCTAGACAATTAAATGTAGATGGTTTTAAAACCCTTATATTTAAATAATAATAATTCTTGTCATTCTCACCTGAATTCAGGTAATGTTGATTTCACTTTTGTATTATAAATTTCAAGCTATTCGTTTACTTAATTTCGCAATTCTATGTTTTTCTGAAGCATATTCCAAGTCCATTATAAATAATTGTTCATATCTTTGAATCTAACAACTACCTATTATTATTATAGAACCGGAGATCGAGAAAACCTTAACAACCTCGATCTTGGGCTCATTTTTCTTCTCTCAACGTCCCCTACACGGGTGCGTATCGATGGCGCATGGTTTAGATCGGTTTTGGAGAGATCCTTTGTACAGAGATTTGTCCTTTTAGATTACTACTATTAATGATATTATACTATTATTATTTAGATTATTATCCACTAATTACCACTATATTTATTATTAGAAAGTAGGATTTTATTTAAGAATCTAAAATAACAAAAAAAAATTCTATTCCAATGCTTCAGGTACTTCGAAGTATTTAATCGTTTTACCTATTGAATTTAAATCTCTTTTTGAGTCTTCTAGCAAATCCGGTTTTATAATGAAGTAATTACTTTAAATTTAGCTACGTGCTTTACAACGAAAAAAAATATAATTTTAAAATAAGATAACACAATTAAATTTAACGACGTGATTCTTCATTCTTTCTAAAAGTAATTTCAATTTTGTCATTATAATTCTTAAATATTATATATTTATAAACACACACACACACATATATATATATATATATATATATATATATATATATATATATATATATATATATATATATATATATATATATATATATATATATATTATGTCTTTATATATGTATACGTATGTATGTATTCGTGTGTGTGTGCGCGTGTATTTCACACATAATTTAATTTAAGTACCTAGCAATAACTATATAATAATCCAGGTGTAAAAGTTAAAACTTTTAAATTTTTTTCTACCCTTTAACGTTTTACGTTTTTATTTCCATCACGTAGTTCGGTTAACGTTGTTAGCCGATAATGAACTTTTTTACAATAAAAGTTAGTCGGGAGTAGAAGTTAAAAATAAGTTGTAAACGATAGTAGACTCGAGTGACTTTTCCAACGATGCAGTATCTTCTATAGAAGTTGAGGAAAGGGAAAAAAATGACATTAACGTGCAAAAGATTACTTTATATTTTTCTTTTTACAATTAAGTTATTACGTCCCATTACTTGTTATTGGTTAGTGGCAATCGTTGTGTTTTTAGTACTTTAGGAAATATCTTTCAGACCAAAAAAAAAATTATAATTTGATAGCGCTTTTAAAAAATATATATATTTTCATTTTCTTTTACCACTTTCTGTTCAATAATTGCATATCTCTCCGAGTCGTTCGTCAGGTTTTAAAAGAAATTACATTTGAAACAAGCCAATATTCTCAAATTGTCTCATTATCGGTTATTGTAAATGTTAAAGAAGTGGTTTATATCTGTTATTTGTTATTTGATGATGCTATTTAGGTAGACTTTTTTGTAGCAGGAGAAAGAAAAAATAGGAATCTTGAACCATTAAAATAAGGATATTAGGTTGTTTTACCTCTCTCAAAAGTTATTTCATTTTAAAATATATAGTCAAACAAACACTTTTTGTTATGCTAACTTAAATGTTATTCATTTTTGTCACGCAAATTCGCTTACACAGGGACAACAGGGAACATTTTTGGTCTTGTCTCTGTCTGCTTGTCTGTGTTTTCAAACTACCATGTATTAAAAGTACTCATCCGATTATTAATTAATTTGGATGGTTTGCCAAAGGGGCCCTTAGATGGCCCCATATTATTTTGAACAGGCTGCGAACATTAAGTATTGATAAATTGATACTTTTTTACATGAAAAAAACCCCAAAAAAAACAATATTGAAGATTTAGTTTGAAAAAATAGAGTTTGCCAATTAGTGGGGCATACAGATTCCTCGTGTCCCATCACGCACTTTAATAAGCTTTTACGGTCCATTATTGTCTAATTCAATTAATGTTTCCTATTTTCTTACATCTGTCAAAATTGTTAGTCCTTATACGCATGCGTAAGAGAATAAAATATTGGATGGATGGTCACTTGAGTATAAAGTGATGTGATCCCTCTTGAAATTTAAGGTTTGGGTGTTTGGACCTGTTTCGATTCCCGTAGAGTCACACTTATTTTTAAGCCACACTAAATTTACTCAGATAGTTTACTGAAGTTAGCGGGGTTGAACTAGCCTATAATACGGGGCGTCATGTATAGAAATGAAAAATACTGGCACATATAATTAAAGTCTTTTCTATATATTGATAATTAATGCACCAATTATGGATTCTTCTTCATTTCATTAATTTTCTCTTAATACAATTTCCATCTTCAGTCCTCTTTTTTGAGACAAAGCTGTATACAGGTCGATTTTGGGAATCTTGGGCGATTGTATCAGTATCAGTCGTAGATTAACTGGGCTTTGATGTAGCGTATCTGGTTTTTCGAGAGACTATGAAATGAAAAATTATCCATAAATAATGCAATTTATATCAATATACAGGAAACACTTAATTATATATGCATTATATTTGTTAGTTTTTGCATTTCTATACATGATGCCCCATATAGGCTAGTCCAACCCAAAATTCCGTTTCAGACATCAGCGAACGTTTTTGGTCTAGTGGCGGTCTGTCTATCGTTATATATTTCGAACTACCATAATATATTTATCTTAAAAACTACTTATCCGATTTTAATGAAATTTTGTTAAGTGAATCCCAACAAAAAAAGCTTATTTGTGAGATCTTAGATGTAACCAAGTTTCCCTCGTCCATATAAGGTCTACTTGGTCTGATTTATCCAATTAATTAAATGATGTGACTGACCCCTCTCTCTATTCTTTGTCCCTCACAAACACAAACATTTTCCTTTCCTTATTAATCTACAAGTTTAAATTTTCAAATATTTTCTGACATTGGCAAATTCGCAGCACAAACTTAATAAACTACAACAAATCAAATAATAAATTTTAATTTTTAATTTTAGTGTCACAGCATGATGATACAAAATTTTATAAGACACCTGCATCTAATTTCATCCTCTTTGTGCTGCGTATTTGCCAAGTCAGAAAATGTTTTTAAATTTCTAGGATTGTTAGAAGTGCCTTAGAATTATGATGAGTGAGTGAGTGACAAAATAACAAAACTTTAGGCTCATATATCTTATGAACTATGGGTAAAGTTGTGACATTTTTATTTCTGGTTCAGTTTGTCATGAACTTGGGGGGTCCAAATTTCCGTGAGTTTGTTCCGGTAAAGGATGGTACGGCTGTGCCCGGCTTGGTGGGGGCATTACCGTGCCCCATTTCCTCTTATAACTTATGTATTGCTTTTTCTTCCGCACATGCACAAAGACTTTTTTTATTAACAGTAATATCTTTAAAAGTACTGAAATTAGGATGGTTTGTTGAAAATTGCTCATAGTCCCTAAAGGCCCCCGTACACGATCAACATTTTGCCCAATCCTGATGTCGGGCAAATTTTGGGTCATACACGTCAAACATCATGTTTGCGCCAACATCAAACAGCCCCATAAACGGTCAAAATGTTTGCGCAAACATTTTGACCGTGTATGGGGGCCTTTAGACTTAGTGCCACACAAATTGGCAGGTTACACTTTATTTATTTATTTCACCTTGAATAAATGTACACAAATAAACTTAAATTAAATGTGCTTATATTAGACACTAAATTAACTAATTTATTTGACTACACTTAAATTTTATTGAGCTGAGCATAAATAATATCCTTAACATTTTTATCGACAAATAACTTCCTTTATTTTACCCTAATGTTTATTTTACATACTCACGTAATGTTATTAATAATAACAGTATGTAATTACACATTATAGTTTAATGTATGTACGAAATATGCTTTAACCGGATGTCTAAATGAATATAATATTTTTATTTATTACCTCACATTAATTTCAAATGTTGTAAATTGATTACAAAAAAAAGAACACTTCAATTTACAAAAAAATACATCCATTAACTTTACTACATACGTGCCACAAAAGTGATTTAGTACAAATAAATACAGACTATTAACTTCATGTATTCGCCAGTTTAACATCTTATTCAATATATATTTTTATGTACTATAACTATGATTTTTAATTTTACCATCCATTAAAGATAAAATAAATCTTATACAGTCTCTAAATTATTTTATATATTGAAAAATAAAAAAGGAACTTTCGCAACTATTATTATTTTTCATCTTAAAGTTATATTATAACTTGAGGGAAGAAAAAAGAAAATAAAAAATAAAATCCCGTTATAATATCTAGAAGTTAAATCGATTACTATAGAATTATATATATGACTAAATTATTGAAAGGAATATTTCATTTTTACGGCTTTGCTTGAATGATCTATTTCTTAAGATTTTTTTAACAACATTTCTGTGATGATTAACCGGTATATCTCATCAAAATTGTTTATGAGAAATTTTTGAAATACCTCGAAGGTATATAAAAATCTATATACAAGATATTTAAAACTATTTTTTTTTTTTTTCATATTAAGATGATACCGTTGTCCATTTGGTATTCATTTAAAGTTGTTTCATTCTTTGAGACTTATTTTTCAATTTTCTTGACTGATGGTTTTCAATCTCTCATGTTTCAAAAGTTTTTATTTTCATATTAGCTTATAAAAGATAAAAAAAAGGGGTCTTGATTCCATTTTTTAAAATTGACTTATTTGAATATTGTGCATATTTAGAATAAATTGGATGAAAGTTTAATTTTGAATGAACTTAACTTAAAAAAAAAAAACTTTTTGGTAGATTTATTAATTTTATATTGGACTAGAAGATTGCCGGTACTTTGTATGTTAGTAGCGTGGAATTTCTGATTTTTTTTTATTAGGCTTGTGGTAATTATCCAGTGTTATAAATATATTTCGATAATTAGAATATATACCGTGTGTCCCACTTTAGTTCTGAATAAGGAACATTTTGTTTATTTATAGATTTTCAAGAAAGATTAATTCATTATAAATAATATAAAACTCCTGTTTGATCTTAAACTGCTAAAAGCCATATTATTTTCAGGGTGTTCAATTTATTGAAATCTTTAAAAAAAAACGATAAAGATTAAACTACCGCTACTTTTGACGGGATCGAAAAATATTTAGAATTTTTTGTTCTTAAGAACAAAAGTAATCATCTGATGTTTTAAGTTCCGGTAGTATGAAACATTCCTAAACATTAAATAATATATAAATAAATTCAATTGCCGTAACACAGAAATGATCGTGTATGCTGTGTTTCGTTCAAATCGTTTTGTATTTTAGGCTCACGCTTCAGTTTGTGCAACATATACTACTTTTTTTAAATCAAATTGTTTGGACCCAAAATCATTTTTTTTTACTTTAACAATTCTTTCTCCATAACGCTTTTATATGTGTTTGTTTTTTTTCTATCATGCTCTTATTATATTGAAAAAGTACTTAATTGTTCCTACTTACTGAATATAAAGACTAAATATATTGGCTTTAATTAACGAGTATGTTTAAGATTATATAATAATTATTATGTGTATTCTCAAAACTTTAAGGAATTTAGGTAGGAGACTTTTTCAGCAATTTTGTTCTACAAACATGAGTATACGATGAGGATAGGTTAGGATATCAGAAGTAGGCATACTCAGTTCATAATATAAATAATCTATTAATGGGAAACACACCTATATCATATATTTTTGTATTAAATTTGTTAAAAGGTTATTGTTAATTTTCTACTTCAAATGTATTTTTGTTAAAGTCTCTCTCTTCTATTTTTGTTTATATTTTCTGTATTTTGTTTAACTTTCTCCTCCGTTTTATTTATAGGTTTTAGAGTGTTTTTATCAAGTTCTTCAGGTTTTAATTGACGCAGAGCTTGCGTTAGGACAGACAAGGGAAGGCTAGGGAGAGGAAAAGAGAAATAGAGAGAGAACCTTTGGACGCACAGATTCCCCAGTTCCAAGCTATAAATCTACCTTGTACCTAGGTTGCGTTTAAAACTCCTGGTTTGTGTGAGTAGAAAGCTTTACGTCTTATTTAACTTTGTGAGGCAGTGTTAGGTTAGTTTGAAGCCAAGTCTAATAAATCTTTCGGGCTTAGTAGAAGGGCTTCAGTATTATCGCTAAGCAAGAAGGCTAAAATTGGACTTTAAACCTAAAGTAAAAAAAAAGTTAAGTCAATAGTGGGAATAAGAAATTAAATTTTAACTTTATTCTACAATAATGAATGAGCTAGAGTTTTATTAGTTGTACAATTAATTTAATAACTCTATAGTTTTATATATATATATATATATATATATATATATATATATATATATATATATATATATAATTCAAACAATTTAAACTACGGGAGACAGAAACAGAGAAAAATTTGCACTGGCTCCGGGATTTGAACCACGGACCTTCATATTTCCAGTATGATGCTCTACCAATTAAGCTAAGCCAGATATAAACTTTCCTCTGCGCGAAACGTTAGATAATCCCAGTATTTAGCGTGAAATGTATTCTCAAACCTAGGAACCGAAATTTTTACGGCAGACGAACTAGACAAGAGAAAGTTACGCTAGAAACTCGCCATATATATATATACATATATATATACATATATACATATACATATATATATATATATATATATATATATATATATATATATATATATATATATATATATATATATATATATATATATATATATATATATATATATATATATAGGGTTATTTTGTGTAATTAATTTTAATATATAATTATAAATAACTGTTTAGTAATTTTATCTATAGTGCTGATCTTGAGTTCCGGTGAGACAAGTAGAAAAGCGTAAGAGAATCCACACGAGCAAAGCAAAATGCAGTTTTTGTATACGAGTTGCGTACCATACTTTATCTACGATTGTTGGATTTTAATAATAAATACAGAAAAAAGGATTTAATAAACTTCCTGTATGTAAGTTCGTATTTATCTTTTGATAAAGATGACATTGATTCATTAGTTGTATGTTCTGCCGAATTAATTGTTTCGGGAGGCGTATTATTCTCCTCATTTTCGTCATAATGACATAAATCAATCATTGTTTTTCACTAAAAACTCGAAATAAACAGTTACTTTAATTAAACAAACAGCAAATTAGTTTTGTTAAATGTAAACAAACTCGTTATATGAAGAAATGTGTAAGAGTAGGTGTAGGAGTTCAGACAGAGGTAGAAAACTGATGTGGTGAAAAGTTAGCTTTGTAAAATAAAGGCAATCTAGTGAAGAGAAATATTTAATTATTCTTATTCATGCAAAGATTATTAATTAATTCATTATTAATAAAATATTAATCAATGATTCTATATTTCAAGGTGGCTATGTATATCAATGTACTGTCTTTAATCATGTTTACAATTCTCAATTTACTTTCTGATTCTAATTACCAAATGAATTGGTCATTATAAATTCAAGTATTATAAAAAGTATTTATAATTCATATAACTAAATTTTTCATTCTATTAAAAGTTCATTTATTTCCACATACCTACACACTTATAAGTATGAGCACTTTGTCATTCATTTCAATATTAAATGTACCATGAAGAAATAAATTTGTCTATTGCATCGAAGCAAAACCAAAACCGTCAAAGATATAATCATTCGTAATATAATGATCCGATATTATCTATACGGTTAATCATAAATGATCATTAATTTAAATAACCATCCATCTAATTGTTGATCTTTATCACTTAATACTTAAGATACAAATGAAATGTGTAATCAAGAAGATAATGTAAACATTTTTTTACATTGGGATAAGCTATCCTAATTTTAATTTTTGTTGTCAGTGAAAAATTATACTTTATGAAACTTTTTTTTAACAAAAGAAAAAGTTACATTATAAAACTGTTTACTGTCCCTCTACTTAAATCTATAATTACCGTTAATTTGAGTCGACTTACCTTTAAAAATTAGCATAAACCCTTAAAATAGTTTTTTTTACAGAAAAAGGAATCAATTAAACATTACTTAAATATGCATGATCCTTCTTTTTATTTTTTTATTAGATAAAGTAAGAAACCTAATTATTGGTACCTTTGTATTTACTTTATTTTCCTGCACGTTAACTTTATAATCTTCTTAAAGAGAAACCTTATTTTTTATAACGTTAACTTTATACTAGAAGAAACTCAAATTAGCTTTTATACTAATTTTTTATTGCTTCCCTTATTAATTCCTTTGTATTGTTTTGATTTATTTTTAATTTTTTTATTGCTACATTTATGAATGGTAATTAATTATATTGTTCATTTAGAAATATAACATTCGTGTGAATAATATTACCTTTTACGGTTTATATGCCGAAAGAGTTTATATTTTATCGAAGAGTTTTTTTTCTTAATAAGATATATTTTGGGTAAAATAAATGTCTTGTAGTTATTAATTAATTTGATTACTGTGTAATTATTTATTGTTTCTTGTTTTTTAATGTTACCTATAGCCAGAAATTACATATTTTATATGATTAATCAAATGTATATTTAAAAAGTTAATACTTCAATTATTTTTATTTCTTTTTTTTATATTTAAACATTTTCCTGAATGAATTATAATTTGGTTTAATTGTTTTTTTTTGTAAGGAGAAAAAAATCCTGTTCTGTTATTATGTGAAATTAAACATGACGTCACTAAAGGAACAATTAAATAGTGAACGTTTATTGCTAATTTTAATTTTCTTTTAACAACTTGTGTTATAAGTAATTGCTGAAGAAATATCTTAACGCTATCGTGATTCAGTATAATTTCTTCCACTTCAAAGTGGAAGGATTAACAAATTAAAGTGTTAGCAAATTAAGCGTATCAAGGGTGTGTATTTTAAATATATATATATTTATATATAAAATGTGTTAATAGTCATTTTTAATATACACTTACTTTAATATAATATAATTGTTTGTTTTCTTTTAATTTGTGCAATGGCCAACTGCTATCATTACAGGGTAGTAGCATTAAGGAAGATTATATGCAACTATATAATTATCTATAGGGTCGTTGAACTCTGTTATTTATTGATATGTAACGTAATAAGTGAAGTTAATTAATTGTTTGTTAATGTGAAAAGGGTTTTTTAATTCGCGAAATTTTGCATTTGAATTACAAAGCAATTGAAGGGACGAGACAGTTTCACAATTTTTCAATTCTTTACCTCAGTCCAAAGTATATACAAACAGAGAAAACAAATAAATATATAATAAGATATTAGATATAATAAGAGGTATAACAGGTGTAATAAGAGGCACTTCTTTAGATTGTTACTCCCATTATAAAGAAAACGGAGGGAGTACCAATCTAAAGAAGGTGTATGGAATGTTCTTCTTTAGACTGTTACTCCCCTTATAAAAACAGATCTGTGATATTCCTTTGTCCTGAAGTGAATTGGATTAAACATCCCTTTGTCTTACTAATTATTTAGTCAGTCATTTATATTCTAAAACAACATAGGGGAGTACAATCTAAAGAAGTACCTAATAAGAGCTATACTAAGATATTATGATGATGCAAAAATACGATTTTAAGATTTTGTTGTCACACGAGCAAAGCAAAATGCAGTTTTCGCACGAGTTGCGTACCTTGCTTTATCTACGATTGTTGGATTTTAATAATAAATACAGAAAAAACTGTTAGTTTAATTAAACAAACAGCAAGTTAGTTTTGTTAAATGTAAACAAACACGCTAATCGTGCGATAAGGTGAAGAATTATGAAACGCGCATGCGCAATGAATATAGTGCAGTGAATATAACTACGAAAAGAATCACTTTCTACGCATCTAAACAGAAATAAAATGTTTACATTTCGTATATATCGTAGATAAAAGTACTTAATTGTTCCTACTTACTGAATATAAAGACTAAATATATTGGCTTTAATTAAAGAGTATGTTTAAGATTATATAATAATTATTATGTGTATTCTCAAAACTTTAGGAATTTAGGTAGGAGACTTTTTCAGCAATTTTGTTCTACAAACATGAGTATACGATGAGGATAGATTTGTCCCCGCTTAAATCGAAAGCAAATTATAAACAAACATCTGTTGAACTCTTTATAAATATAATTATATTTAACATTAAATAGATTATGTATTATGTAGTATTTTAATTTAGCATCATTATTTAAATAAAATAGTTCGAAGTTTAGTTCGAGTTTTTCGAACCGATTTTATTTGTTGAAGAAAATATATTTTGGTTTAAAATATCTTTCAACAATTAAACAAAAATGGAACATCGTTTATTAAGACGTTGTAAAGCGGAGTTTTTAGGCAGACCCCTCAGGCTAGCTATAGCTACATGACATGGTAAGACAGAAAACGAGCAAGCACTTGAAAACTTTGAAGAACATACGAAAACCCAAGAAAGAATTGAAAGATATCAGAATGAATTTTAACAATGTACAACGGTTACTCAAAAGCCAAACCTTTTTGAAAAGCAGTAAAACAACTTCACAATGTAAAAAGATGTTTTCTTTTTTTTTTTGTCAGCTGATAAACAAGAAAGAAGTAGAACTATTATTGATACATCACGGATTCTTCTTTTCTTTCTGTTGATTGAAGAGTTCTGCTTTTCTATTTGCTGAAAGAAAACGTCAAAATTCATGTCTGATTACACAAAGCTTGAACCAACTTCAATCTCTAGAAATAAATTTGTCTTAGAAAAAGGATTCCTCTATCTCTATTCTAAGCAATCATACAGATAATTTTAATTAGAATTGGCTACACCAACTTTCATAAAAAATAAATTCTTACAGCTTAAGTTTGAAGATCGGAATTTCTGCTCATTCTTTTAAAAGCTCTGGCTTATTTTTGTTTAATAAAGTTTGATTTTATGGAGTAATAACTTATTTACTACATTTTTGAGATGGAGGAAGAGGATAGAGATCAATGTGAATATAAAGATTGAGTGGTGTAAAACAGCTTATAAGCTCTATAGAGTTGAAAGGATGAAGATCTCGCAGCTTATTTCTTTTAACAACCCTCCGCTGCCTTTAAATCAATTAAAACACAAATTCTCTATAGCCTCTTGCTTCTTTCCTATTAATATTTTTACTCTATTTTATTTGAAGGATCGTGTTATTTTATATTATATCAGATCGTAATTATCGACCAATCTTATCAGGTATCTTGATCATCAGGCATGATCAATCTTAATCCCTCATTAGTGTACTGAAGGTGAACTATTTAAGTCTGTATAAAACATCTTTTATTATTTGACGAAGAGTTTTAAAGAGCAAGAGGTTGCTAGTTTAAGAGAGCAGTTGGCTCTCCTATTAATAAAGTTAGGCCATTTATAAGGTTTATACAGCTGAAGATGCAACACACTAACCCCGAATACATAATAATATATAGTTGTATAAATCCTTTGACAGGTATAGGCTCTCCACGGTTTGTTGCACCATAGACTAACTAATCCCTAGGTCTATATTATACAGGGTGTCACAGCAAATATGAAATAGCGAAATATTTCCGGAACGATAGAAAGATGTGGTTTTCAGGGTTCGATAATGGCTATAAATGCGGATCCAGAAAAAATGCTGACCATTTTCTGTGTTCAGCAAAAGTTTGTGCAATTTACGTAATAAAAAAAAGTGAATAGGAAGCCATATTTTGACATTTTTATATCTTGGCTATGGCACATAACCTCGAAAAGCGTTACCAAAAACTAGCGTTACTCGAGTAGGGAAGATATTGGAACAGGGAGTGAGGAAGATATAGGAGGTGTTCAATCGAGTCTGCCCACTCTAGGTAGGTATAGTGTCTCCCACTACCACGCTAGGTAGGGCCTACCCACCCCTGCCCTCCCGATCGGCTACCTCTCACTCACTTCGCTTCTCGCTACCACTCCAGTAGTCACTCACGAGCCCCAGCGGTGCCCCCACTCTAAACCTGCTAAAACTGAATCTTTAAGTCTATTTTACAGCTAAACTAATGTATTTAGGAAAAAAAAATTCAAGATACAATAAGTTCTTATTTTTTGCCGTAAAATCCAAATCAGTCTAAAATACATACCTTATTTCTAGCAGTTGTTTTGCCAAAGAAAAGTGTTCAGCAGGACTCAAAACGCGAAAAAATACCAATAATGCATGTTTTTAAGAATTGATTTGGATTTGACGGCAAAAAAGTAAGAACTTTTTGTATCTTGAATTTTTTTCCTTCTAAATCCATTAGTTTAGCTGTAAAATGGCCATAAATTTTCAATTTTTGCAGGTTCAACAATTTCCAAGAGTAAAAAAAAAAATATTTTTAGCCAAAGAATCCAAATCTAGTCTAAAAAATATTGCTTCCTATTCACTTTTTTCTATTATGTAAACTGCACATACACTTTTGGTTAGCGCAGAAAATGTTCAGCATTTGTTCTGGAAGCGCATTTATAGCCATTATCGAACCATGAAAACTATATCTTCTATCTATCAAAACTATCTATCTATCATGGTTCTGGAGATATTTCGCTGTTTAATATTACCTGGGAAACCCTTTATATCTCTAGTCCGGTACTATTCTGGTTTATAAACCAAATTTCCCTTTTCCAGTACACAGATATCTAAATTAGAATAACTTTAGTTTTGACAAATAAAATCTGATCAAAGGGCAGAGAGTGTTCTTTGTAGTGCCCTAGCTTAATTACCAATAATAATCTATATTCGATTCTCAGAAGTTTGAAATGTTTCATATATTTTAACTCTATTTAGCATTTATATAGTTGTGTAAGAAGGTTCTCTCTCTTTCCTGTGAATGGCCTAAAGCTACTGTTGATTGATATTGAAACAATATATATAATTATCAATTAAATTCTTCGTGTTTCATCCGGCCAGTTTAAATATAGAAATAACTTAAACATGCGTAAGATAATAATTTCTAGTAGCTATATCTAATTTCTAATTGCTTTATACACTTATTCACTTCTATAAATATGTAAAGGATACATTATAAATTAATTTATGTCATTTATAGTTATTACTAGGTATTTAAATTTGAGCTTTAATTATTGTTTGTGTTTAAAGTTCGTTCTTAGGTTATTTCATAAGAGATAAAACATTTTCACCACCCCAAGCCTTACTTTACTTGTATCTAATCCTGTTATTTTCACCCGTATAACTTGTTATAGTAGGAACAGTTTAATTTTGGTGTCTCCATTCGTCGAGTAAATTTATCTTTCAACTTCTTCCGCTGGATCTGTTGGGTTAATCTTAGTTTAGAATGCCTGCAGTAGAGGACGTATATCATAATCTCCTTTTCTCCTTTTGCTTCCTAACCCTGCCTATCTCGTGTATTTTTTAATTGCTATTAAATTATTTATGGTTTTGGCTTCGAACTCACGCATGCTCATTCTTAAATGCATTACTTTATTTCATGCTAAATTAATCCTTTTCATTTTTGAACTTAGTTCAATTTTTTCCAAACACTTGCCTTTTATTCTTTCTTTTATCGATATTAAATTTATTTTTTGTTTTTTGTTTATTAGATAGTTTTTTCTTTCTTTTATTTAAAGTTTTATATTTTTTAAATTTATTATTATTATTATTTTGATAATTTTAAATAATAAAACTATTTTCAGTGTTTCCATTCTCTGTTTTTTATGCAGATGATACAAGTTGTTAATAAAAGTTCGTGTACGGAACTTAAGAAATATTATGAGGTTTTCGTGTGTTATACATCATTCTATGTTGTTTTTTTTACTTTCTCGTATGAAGAGAAAGTATTGTGATAGCGCGGAAATTCGGTTTTTATGGATTTACACATTTTGAGGTACCCGCTGAGTCCAAAAATGTGGTTTTTAAAAATTGTCTGTCCTCTGTGCAGACGCGTGGAGCTTAAACTACTGCGCCGATTTTGACGAAATTTAGATACATGTTTAGAAAAATCATATCCCGATGCGAAATCGACAAATAAATTTTACCTTCAAATTTGGGGACCTCAACATTATCTACGTGTATGTATAAAATTGAATATATTGATGTCCGTATAATTACGCAGATATATTTACATAATCTTGAATTATAACAATAATTTTAAAACAAAATAATCTTATTTCTATAAGATAATAAAATTTGAGTGAGACTTCAATTCGAATTAAAATTTAGAAAACATTAAATTTCTACATGGTCTTTTTGAACACATATTCATTCTTCTATGATAAGCTCAAAGCAAAGTTAGTAAAACAATTTACCCATTACCAGGTGTAAGAGTTCGTGATTAGGTGCTTTTTCTATTAACACATTGTGATTTCTTAAGAGTCTGTTTAAAATAGTGTTTACGTATTTTTTTATAAAGAAACTATTTTTTAACTGCCTCGCTGTTTCTAGGAAATAAAATAATGAGTACATAATATTATAAATGCACATCTTATTAAAATATTATTTGCCTAATTATGTATTATATTTCTGTGAAGTGAACTGTATTTTAGTTTTAGTTACCTAATTCTGTGAAATGGACTGTATTATAGTGTCAGTTTTGATCTCCTATTTCCTTTGTTTATTTAGATAAATTGTTTAATAAAGATAGAAACCGATTGTGTCCAACTATTAATAAGCTTCAAAGGTAGTCCATATGAATTGATTTACTTGATGTATCAATAATTGCAAAAGGGAATAATTGACGTCAATTATTGCTGAAACTGAACAGAGAACGGTTTCGCATCCATTATCCATACTTAGTGTATGGTTACCTGTTCCGTAGATAATAACTGTCAATCATATTAGTCAATATAGAGGGAAGGGGGGATTGTATTCAATGAGTCTAATTCAATTACAATTGCGACTCAAGTATGACCTTCAGAATAGAATTAGCATTAACCGTTTCTCCATTTATTGATAATGGAAGTTATACGTTAAATACATTATTGTATGATAGACGGCATTAGCTCCGATTACCATTTTATCTTAAACAACTTCTGATATTTCGTTACTAAAATAAAATTTAGTCATATGTAGTTATTAATAAGTTCATACATCTAAAAATCACAGGGAAGTACTTGCGTCCAATTACTTTATAGGGTTTTGTAGATGATTAAGCATACCCGTTACGATCTCAAGGGTCCCGGGATCGATCCCCCGGAGGGTCACAATGTTTTTCATCAGTAATAACGACTAGATAAATTACATTTTTTCAGGACATTTTCATCGCTCCATAGCCATGAATTAATTTGAAATTTTAGGACCAGCCGTTATATAGTGTTGGGAGGGAGTTTTTTTGGGGTATATTTTGACTTATAAAACCAATAAAGAATGAAACATTTTAAAAAAGCAAATATATATTAGGATATATATATATAGAAATATATATATAGTAGGATACAAATTTTGTATCCTACTTTTTAGCTTTCATTTGATACCCCACTCAAAATTTTAAAAAAATAAAATTTTGGGCGCACTTCAAATTTTCGCGCGCAAAATATGTAATTTTTAAAAATTTGGTATGCACTCCCGGAATTTTCATCGCCCCACAATAAGGCATTAGCATGAATAATTTCGAAATTTTAGGACCAGGCGTTGTATAGTGGTTGGGGGGGTTGATTTTTTTTTGGTATATTTTGATTTTTTTTTTACCCAACTAGGAATGCAACATTTAAAAAAGCATATATATATATATATATATATATGCGTCCTACTCTTCAGCAGCTTTTGATACCCCACTCGACAAAAAATATTAATTTTTGAGTTTACCAAATTTTTGCGAATTGCGCATGCGCATATTAAATTTTGAACTTCTGTATATTTTTCCTGTGGTTTTTCAAAAAGTTGCACCAGTATTTCAAATTTCATCTCTTCCGCTTAAACGGTTCGGGCCCTATGAACCAAAGAGTGACGGACGGACGGACACATCACCCTTGGTATAAGGGTTTTGAAAAGTATCTACAAAACCCTAAAAAGTACTATTTTAAGGGGAAGTTTTTTTATACATGGGATTTTATATTGTGGAAATATTTTTTTGCTAATGAAAATTTAATCAATTACCCCAATTTTGTGACAGGTACTTAATACTACAGTACTACAGGTACTACAGGTACTTACGATCAGTTAATAAGATATTTCTGTTACAATAAAAGATCTGAAAGCGAAGTTTTCTTGATGATTTATATTTTGAGCCACCTCGTCTAGAAACCCCATTGTTAAAATATAATTTGACTTATCACTGTAGCAGACATTCGTTTTCTCCTCTCCTTCCTCTTTTTTGTCACTGGAATTGTTATCGGCTTTTTTTATATCCCGGCATCCTGGAGAGTTTTTAATAAAAATCTATCTATCATTCCCAAGGCCTAGATATGGTCAATTATCTGGTGTGTGTCGCCTTTCTTGGATTTCAGTCTAAATATCCAACTTAATAGTTGTAACCACTCATTTTAGATTTAGGAATTAGGAGTTGACTTTCTATAAATCGATTGTACAGTCCTTGTTGTGTCAGAGTTTTATATCAATATGGTGATTTGGTGTCTGGTGTGTGTGTATACGTTACAGGGTGGCACAAAAGTATGGAAACCCCAGAATAACTCGTCAGAAATGCATTTTTTTGAAAAAAGTTAAATACAAAAGTTTCAGGATTTTTCCTAATCTACTCAATGGTGACCCTGGATTTGACCTTAACCTTGCCCTTCAGGGTCATTTGAAGGTCAACTATGTTATTTTAAATGGGAACCCCCATTTTTTATTGGGGATTTGAAAAGAGCAGGAAATTTTACGTAAAATATGACCTTGATCATGTCCTTTAAGGCCATTCCAAGGTCAAAATTGTTTTTCCAATGGGAAACGCTAATTTTTATTGCGGATTGCGAAATAACCAAATTTTTCCCTTCAACAGTAGCCTTGACTATGGCCTACACCACGTCTTTGAAAATGACCTTTAAGGTCATTTCAACCCTTCCCCCTCCCCTGTTTTATTAATTTTTTTGTTTAAGTACTTTTATTCAATTTTTTTTCTTCATGGTCTTATATCTGTTCATGGTCAAGGATGTGGTCGAGCTCCAAGAAAGAAAAAAAATTGAGTATAAGTACTTAAACAAATAAATTAATAAAACAGGGGAGGGGTAAGGGTTGAAATGACCTTAAAGGTAATTTTCAAAGACGTGGTGTAGGCCATGGTCAAGGCTACTGTTGAAGGGAAAAATTTGGTTATTTTGCAATCCGCAATACAAATTTGAGTTTCCCATTGGAAGAACAATTTTGACCTTGGAATGACCTTAATGGTCATGCTCAAGGACATGGTCAAGGTCATATTTTACGTAAAATTTCCGTCTTTTTTCAAATCCGCAATAATAAATGGGGGTTCCTATTTAAAATAACAAAGTTGACCTTCAATTGACCCTGAAGGGAAAGGTTAAGGTCAAATCCAAGGTCACCACTGAGTAGCTTAGGAAAAATCCTGAAACTTTTGTATTTAACTTTTTTCAAAAAAAATCATTTCTGATGAGTTATTCAGGGGTTTCCATATTTTTGTGCCACCCTGTGTATATATATATATATATATATATATATATATATATATATATATATATATATATATATATATATATATATATATATATATATATATATATATATATATATATACATATATATATATATATATATATAAATTAAATAATCTGCATAAATATATACAGGTAATTATATAACAATATAGTTGTCTATATGTAACTATATTTTAATATAGGTACCTTTGTCACTAGTAGAAAGCGATTTTAGCCTCATGTATTGTATTTTTGTATTAGAAAGAGTGAACGCGTTCCTAATTAACAGATATCTTGTAGTCTATATCATGCTCTACTACCTTACTATATTCGATATGTAATATTATTATGGTATATTGATAAATATGTTTACATAATATTCTGAATCATGTATAGTGTTCGTAACCCTTTATCAAAATTATATGATGGATCCTTATAAGGTAAATTTCTATTCTAAAAATTTGAATAAGATATCTCTATTGACCTGTCAGAATTGGTTGATCTAAAAACCATGTAAATATTTATCTTATCCCAGATTGTCATGTTCTATTTTATTATAGATATTAAAAATTCAGATATTTCCTCGGGATTGGAAGCCTTTACAAGCTTACTTCTAGAATTGAGAGGTAGCGGTTGTGGGCGAACCTGTACCTCCTGTTTTTCTCAATATATTATTTGTTTCACAATAAAGTCGTCCCATTCACACCCAAATACATTCTCTTTACGTTTTCCTTCTGAAATTGATTTGTATTTCTTTTGAATTTATAATTATTATCGCATCTGATATTTTTTTATAATATCGATCTTCTTTAAGAAGAGGCGGAAGTCGCTTTTACGATTTTTGTGAATGTGGAATGAAAATAATCTCTTACTTATATCTACCTAATGGGAAGGATTAGAAGATTTTTAATGTTTTTAGAAAAGGACATAAGAACGAACTTTCATAATTAATTAAGAGCTATACCCTAAAATAAGTTAACATTAACTTGACAATTTTACTCTTAAGTTCTCGACTTTTTTCGGTTATAAAATATACGGCACAGTTTCTTCATTATAGCTTTGTTAAAACTAAAATGCTTTTATGTCATCATCTGCGCTGATGATGAAATCAGGTAGTGTAGTTGGAATCGGAATCAGGTAGCAGTAGGAGTCAGCGAATGAAGCTGGGGCTATTAAGTTCACATCTATTTAGTTCTGCTGACTGCATGCTCTTCGTATTTAGTACTTGTACACACTCTGTATAGTAAGTACTCTTACGCGAAAACAATTTTTCAATAAAAAAAACATATAAAAACTTTACAAGGAATAAAGAGGAAGGAGCTCTAGTGATTTAAAATTGGCATTGAGTTGCACAGCACAAAGATGGAGTCAGTTAGAACTTGGAGTCATCTAATACAGCTGGACAAAGCTAGGACAGTCAAGTCAGCTATTCTAGTACAGCTAACTTCTAGTTTAACCTGACTACATGCTCTTACTATTCAGTTACTCCTTTATTATAACTAAGACGAAGTACAGAAAGTTTCTGACATATTATATAGTTGCACCCGACTCCTTCCCTCCGGTGCTGATGGTGACCGCTTGCGGTTGTTAGGCAGGTCCGCTTTAATAAAGCAATTGCAGAGATGCAATATCTTCTTTACTTCAGTCTAACTCCATTTTAGAGGAAATATGTTTACTTCTTTGATTATGGACTCTACTAGCTCAACTAAACTTCTAATAACAATTCACCTACAACAAACTAACCAGTACGTGTTACGACTCAAAGTCTGTTTTACCCTCCTATACAGAGAGAAAAAAGAAAAAAATATTTGATCCGTAATCAAGAGATTGGAGCAAAAAAAGCACTTCAATATTTTCCTTCCCCTCATTGCTGATCCTAGAGGTGTGTCGTTTAACCACAATTGTGTACTACAAGGGTGACTGTCATCTGGTAGTTATCTCTTCGTGTACAATTTTTATTTTCAAACCACAGGTTATTGATCATATTAGTTAGCTTGATTGATTGATTATAAGGTCTCGGGTTCGATACGAGCGGTGAGCGGTGGGTGGCAGATCGTCAGAGCGGTGCCGCTTACGTTTATGTTTACATTGATTACAAAGGAAGTAGAGGACGGCCGGCTATAACAAGCACGAGCGTCTGAGCGAATAATGTTGCCGCTTACCGCTTATCACTGAGCTTAGACATTAATTATCGCTCTCCGCTCAGTCTTTTCAATTGTTTAGAAACTCTCGTTAAGTAAACTTGGCAGTGAACTCATGAAAATTACCACCCAGCCTATTGTTTTCGCTCTTATTGTAGCTAGTGCCGCTCACAGCACTACCGCTTGACGCTCAGTTCAAGCACCGCTCACCACTCGTATCGAACCCGAGGCCTAAGAAATGACCATTTTGACCATATCTATGTCTCCATTGAAATATTTATGTCCACTTCAATACTTACTATTATCAAGGCAAACAATGAGGAATAAAAATGGGCCCATATAGAATCCTTTTCTTTAGAGCTAACAAATTTTACTAGATTTTTATTACTCTCGACCGTTCATTGACTATACATAATTAGTTAAATTGTGTTAGGAAGTGTTTAAAATTTGTGAACTTTCCCAGGTCAGAAATATATATTTAAAAAAATAAGAGTGGTGTCGCGGGACACCCGGTAGGAACGAAGTTCCTTACATTTTTCATTAAATATAAATTATAAAATCACACTGCTAAGTACGTATACATTGCTAACTACTTATACATGGCTGAGTTAGAAAAGAGACAAAATTAAAAGTAACGAACTGTTTGTACCTGGCAGAGTTAAGGCAAAATTAAAAGAAAATCATTATTTGTATAATTAAAAGCAAGCGTTTTACTATAAATATATATTAAATATAAGAAAAAAGTTGATCATGATGAGTTTATTGTGAAAGAGTATGTTTGTTAAAGGAGTTTGGATTGAAATAGGACTGTTTTCTACCTACCCGACCAATTAATTTAAAATATTATAATATATATCTCTTCCCTACTCTACAGCTTCTGCTTGTAACAGGGTGAAATTTTACATGATTATATTTTATTTATTTAAAAAACAAAGTGACATTTTTGACATATATAACAAAAATAATCAAAACAAGTCAAGTAAAAGGCTTCCTTAATAACACTTTTTCCCGTCTTTTGAAGCTTACGTTTACGCGAGCGTTGCGCGTGAACGCTTGGGCGGATAACGTTTTCCGACGAACTCAGCCTGGGCATTGGTAAAATGAACATGTGTACCAAATTTCATCTAACTCGGTGAGCTTTTACTCAAGTTATCGTCATCTGTAGATTTCGTGACGGATTTTGCGTGACGGTGACTTTGGTCGTTTTTTTCGGATTCACTCCCGGGCTCCAGAACGTGCCATAAGGAACTTCGTTCCAAAAATATACTATAACCATGATTTCGGTATTTGTAAGGAAGCAGATAATGTAACAAAAGTTTGAATAACCAAAAAATTAATTAAATTATGATTCATTATAATAAATTAACTATTGTCAGCACAATAATTTACAATGTACATTTCTTGAAAACACCTACAACAAAAATTGTTTTCCTTAATTCTTTAAACTTCCCAAACATTTGTTTTGTATTTGGATATAAAAGTGATTTTTAACTGCGAAAATGTTTTAACTTTATCATCCTATATGCCTAAAAAAACAAGAAGAATTTGACAAGTAACAAACTAGCTAAAAAGGAAACATTGTAGCGATTAATTCAGTTTCGTCCAAAAAAATCCAGTGCAATATAGCTTTAGCAAAGGTTTAACATGTCTCTTCTACTGGGCTATAAAGCTTTCAACTGGTTACATACAATGTTAGCCGCAGTCTATTGGATGGATTTTTAGTATCTCTCATCCCATTGGACACTCCCTCCAAGTCTAAAAGCCTTTTAGCTTATTTTTTTATAAAAAAAAGTGAAAAACAAAAACGTGAGTGTGTGACGGTGATACATGTTATTTTTTTCCTGTATTGCATTGCAGCTTTGTGTATGTTTCAGTTAATTCAATTAACACCTACCTTGTTACAATCCAGATGCTATTAAAAAATACTGAATGGGATTTTATTTTTTTACTTTTTTTTATCAAACAATGTCAAATGCAGAAATGTTTCCTGGAAAAAATCGATCGCTACTTTTTTCCACGTGTATTTTTACCTCTTCCTTTTCTATACACACTCTGGTTTATTTATCTGTCATCATTCTAATCAATGTTTAAATTGATAATGGTCTCTTTGATACATGTCCTATTAATATTCTAGAAAGTTTAGAATTAGTTTTATATTAACTATATAAATTCTTAATCAAACAGATAACAATTGAAGCTGCTCGAATAGTAGAGAGAAAGAAATAGAACAAACAATGGTTATGTTGAATTACCTTTGATGTTGACGTTGGTGTGTAGTTGTTGTATTTTTAATAAGGTACCCAATACAAAATGTACTGCTTCAGAGTAAATGTAACAATAACTTTCAATATAATGAACTTCTATGTGTTCTGGGGATGATAGTTGTTGGTCTCCATTATATTTCATTCCTAGCCTAGATGTGGGAACATTTTTTAGGTGAAATGTTTCTTTTTAAAGACATAAAAAATCGTTACAGCTAACGTTTGCATTTCCTTAGGTCATTATGTACTTACCTAAAAATACTCATAAAATTGGGAGTGATACGACAAGACATACATTCATCTAAACTCAGTAATATCCGGTAGACCTAGTTTTGTTTATAATGTCAATCATGGCAGCCTATGCAGTAGCATAACTTTCAATGTAAAGAAGCTTAATTTTTAATATAAAGCACTAAAAATGTTATTTTTTTGAGTGAAATAAAAAAGCAACATGAAAAATATAAGCTGACTTGTTGCTTTAATTTCACTTACGTTTTACTTTAAAACCTCGAAGCATTATCTACATTTGTTAAGCATCTATTATGACAACATTAAAAAGTAACACATAATTAAAATTTTGTTAATAAGTACTATGGCTTGAGTAATAATTAATAATCTAAGTTTATCAGTTAAGTAAGTGTGCCATTGGAAATAAAGTCAAACGTTAGCATTTTTATATTACGTCCTTCAAAAACGGGGTTTGCATAAATATGAATTTGTTATACATAATAGTAAAAAGAATATATCAATTGCAGATACGCTCTATAACTATCAATTTTAGACTAACAATTTTTAAATTGAAATCATAAGGTAAATTATAATTATATCAACTTTCTACTATAATGGGGGTCTTCCACAGAGTCTTAAGATTAAATATTCTTTGGAACATCTAGAATTATATCAAATTTTAGTTATTCAAGATCATCAGAGCGTTTCAATTCAGTATAAAAGAATTTTTTTTTTTTACCTTTTTCTTTGCAGTTGTATAGTTTGATGAATGTAATGAATGATTTCGATGTAGTGACACTTCGTTTCTGATTTTTCTCTTCTCTTAGCTATTTTGCAATCAGAGTTAGTTTTGTCGAAAGATTTCTTACTTTTTTTTCTCTCTTCGCTTTTAAAATCTAAAATAAAAATATATACCGAGAAACGGATACGGATCTCGATTCTCTCTTCTTATTTTGTGGTTTTTGAGTCGAGGTGGTTA
The DNA here is from genome assembly GCA_951217055.1 of Gerris lacustris. Taxonomy (NCBI): domain Eukaryota; kingdom Metazoa; phylum Arthropoda; class Insecta; order Hemiptera; family Gerridae; genus Gerris; species Gerris lacustris. The sequence continues at coordinate 21,880,014 of OX578282.1, forward strand.
AAAATGTATACTACCTTTCATCGGTCTTTCTCAGTCCAGACCGCGAATAGGAAAGGATTTCTTGATTCCTACGTCTTGAAGGTACCATTAGTCGGATATATTTGACCTCAGGTAGAAGTTCAGCGATGCGCGATGAGACTTGGTTGGTGAAAAAAGAAATTAGGAGTAGGGAGGAAAAGAAAAGAAGAGTATTATGATAGGTTTTATGAAGTCTAGGATCTGAGGACCCGGTGTACACTCTGAGACTGGTACATGTTTAGACAACCTGACCATTATCCTAATTATAGAGGTACTTCTAGAGAACTTTAACTCTCTTACACATGGTACTTTCCTTGCCTAACCTACCAAAGTAATTCCTCTAATCTTAACCTTTCTTTCACCTTCTCTTTCTATACGGCTTCTAAGGAAGCTGTGTAACCTTTGTAACAAGTCATTTTTACCCTGGACCTCCATTTCATCCCTTTCACATGTATGGATTGTTTGAAACTTTATCATAAAATCCTATTAACCCTTTATTCTTTTTACACGGGTGAATTCACTTTCTTAAATTCACTCTTTTCTTTTAATTTAATTATACATGGATCCAAGTTACTATCATGATGGTACATTCTTAATGTAAGCATAGTAAGCGAGTAAATGATATTCAACTAACACCTGCTGGAGAATTTCTAATTCTGTATAGAAGTGAAAGTTTTCTGTATTTTATCTTTCTGAAAGCATCTATTTTAAACATGAAAATACGATTCCTACAACCTTTAATACTTCTTAATCACACTCCAAAAGTAAATTATTTTTACATTTACTCCATTATTTTTTTGATAAAGCTTAAGTGTTTCATGCCCATTTATTTGTTATGGTTTAACTTAACCATACTTTAACCAGGTGTTTCAGAAAAAAAAAAATGTTTCCATCATTTTGTGTACATTAATTTGAGGTGACTTTTAATAAAAAATATTATTTTGTAAATTTTCTTGGAACGTCTCATTTTTTCGATGCATTATTCATTTTTAGAGATGTGTTTTTATTATTCCGAAGATAACTAAATTGGATTTATTTTTATGGGCTTCTAGTATCTTATGAAAAATAAGTTTGCTAATTAGTGGACACATAGCTTCCTGATGACCTTTCGTATATTTTAATGATGTTTTGCTTTTACGACCTATTATTGTCTAATTTATTTAATTTTTCCTCTTTTTTTTAAAAAATAATAACAAAAAAAGTCATTTGTTTTGCTTAATTTACACGAATAAAAGGAACGACAAAGTAATATTAAATTAACGTAGAAGGTTTAAATTAATATTGGACGAAAGTTCGTGTGGATGTCGAAGATAAAAGAAAAGTCCAGACATGCACCATGACTTAATGAGCGATGTTTCAAAGAAATCTGCGTATTATAAAAGATACAAACATTGAATTAAAAAAAAAAAAAATTGCGCATGCGGAGCTATTACTGATACTAGGTGCGGCCTTATAGGAAATTTTGCGCTGATTCCGAATATACTACATGTAAGATATTACATATACAGATACAGATACTACATATGTTTAAGATGCTATATTTCAGAAAATGAAAGCAAAAATTGGTACACAGAGGTCAAAATAGTATATACCCTTCAAGATGCATGTCGTTGGAAAGCTCTTTAAAAGTACAGTAATTGTTGTTATGTACACTTTTGTCATATATATTTTATATTTTTTTCCATTTATAAAAAAAACACGTTTTTATGCAATTTTTTACCCTAAATTGTCAAAATTTGACCCCTAAATGGACTCCAAAAATTCTGGCCAACGAACTCATCCTTTCTTTTGATATTATTGGTATTTTAACATTTGATTGGATTTTTTAAGTGCACTCTAGGGTGAGATATCGTCTGGTGTGACACATATATATACATATATACTTTTCATAGTGTGAAAAGTCAACTATAATGGTTCTAATTTGTAATAATCTAGTAAACAGAAGCATACTAACAAAACTAATTTTTTTCGAAAATTCGCTACAATGTGTTATATTTCAGGAATCGATTAAGAATGCTCTAAAACGGATTGCCATGGAAATCTAAAATCTAAAATTCCCATTATACAAAAATTTTGAAGTCATTGTAATAGCTTAATTTTCTACGAAAATTCGCTAATAGGAAAAGAAAGTTTAAATAAACAACGAAAGGGTTAAATATGACCTACCATCCAAATTGCAACAAAATCAGGCAGACCCACAGAATGATGGACTAACAGGGTACAAAAAATATCCCTTGATGTCTGAAACGGATTTATGTATTGAAATATATTAAATCGTTTCTCAAAAGGATTCCAATGTTTCCTTTACCGGTAAGCTCGGAAGCAACATATTTCAGTTCGTTAAAAATTTGTTTGGGTTTTTTAAGTGCATCCTAGGGTGAGATATTGTCTGGAGTGACACATATATTTACACACTTTTCATAGTATGAAACGTCTACTATAATGGTTCTAATTTGTAACAATCTAGTAAACAGAAGCATACTAACAAAACTATACCATAAATGTATAATTTATATTATAAAAACGAAGTATTATTTTTACACTTCTTATTCAAGGAAAAATAATATGTGTTTAAACTTAAAGATTTCTTAATAAAATGTCTCCAATTTTGAGTGTTAAATTATTACCATGTTTAATAATAATGCATTTTGTAATAATACCGAATTTAATTTGTACCATATTACCATTATTAGTGTAGTTATTAGAGAAATTAGCTATTTTTCTTTACGAAAGTTTGCTTACGTGACAAACAAGAATATATATAAAAGTTTAAGTACCTATATTAGGCTTTGGTAAATTTAAGTAATTTGTGTTATTATTAAATTTTATACCTGCATTTTTTTTTTTTTTTTTTTTTTTTTTTTTTTTTTTTTTTTTTTTTTTTTTTTTTTTTTTGATAAATTATATTTAATTATCAATTTAGTTCAAATTATTTTGTCAAGGTTTTTATTCACCTACTAAATTTTAGAAAACGTTATAGTATTAAATTAAATTTATTCAATATTGTCGAATATTTCACCGCATTCATATTGCAGTTAACTATATTCTACGATTATTGTCTATAATATCTTATTGTACTGTCTGAAAACTCTTGTAATAGTTTATAATTTAAATAATGACAATATTCAGTCAAGTATCGAGTGTGCAGGGCCCTTAAAAAAGGGTCCATAACATTTAACGTAAGTGGAAACTATGGCTATAAAGCATCTCTTCGTCAATGAAGGGAATATAATTTACAGTAACAGAATAATAATTACAATTAAAAAAAAAAAATAACAATAATAATAAAGTAGCTTGCTAGAATTTGTCTCTTTTATCATATAGTTTAATAACAATACATTTTAAAAGAAAACTAATTATAATTAATTGATTTAATAATTTACAATTTAAAATGACTATTTAAATTCAAAACTATTCAAAAACTAAAAGAACAATGATAATTTTTACTGTAATGACCTTTATCTACTAAGTACTTTTTTATTTTATTTTTTAAATTAGTTCAAAGAGGGATGAGAGTTTAACTGACAACTTTGTTTATTAATTTAATAGTTTGGATATTTACTGATTTACTTGTTATCGTCAGACGATTTGTGGGTGCAATTTTAGGATTATACTGGTTTGTATCTGATCTGATGACATTGATAATAGTCCCTAAGAAGGACCCTTTTACATAAATTTGGACCGAAAATTGCCTTAATAGTTTTAAAAAAAAAATTCTTACAGCGAAAGTCAAACAGTATCGATTCACCCATATTATCTTCAGTATATACAGGGTGGGCCAAACAAAAACGCACTTTTTTGAATTCTTACAGTTCAGCTTCTGTAGTAGATGGAGATATGGGGTTTGCGGGGTCTGAAAACTACATTCTTCTACTTTTAATTTCATATCTATAACTTTAAAAACGATTGGGTGAAAGCCAATAACGGTTTGAAATAGGGTCTTAAAAAAAGTCGTCCGGGTAGTAATCTTGAAATTAAAGATCAAATGCTAATTAAATAATAAAAACGGAAGCCTCTCCACAAAATAAGTTTTAATAACCAAAACTAGCTTTCGGCCTCTCGGCCATCATCAGTGCCGGTAAAAGGTAAAGAAAAAACCTGACGTGGAGTCAGAGTAGAGACAAATAACGGACTCCGTTATTGAGTCCGTTATTGTCTCCGTTATTGAGTCCGTTATTTGTCTCTACTCTGACTCCACGTCGGGTTTTTTCTTTACCTTTTACCGGCACTGATGATGGCCGAGAGGCCGAAAGCTAGTTTTGGTTATTAAAACTTATTTTGTGGAGAGGCTTCCGTTTTTATTATTTAATTAATATCAACTCCACTTGCGCTGCTATTCTTCATCAAATGCTAAATTACACGTCTATGCAAGATGTTTCCATGTCCCATCGCTCCTTGCAAACAATTCAATTCTTGCAAGAGAATTGTCCAGAATTCAGGCAACATTGCGCTTAACACATCTTCAATGTTTGTTATAAGACTGAGGGACTCCTCCCACATACCTACAAAGAACCCCCCCCCCCCTTTCACCACATGGTAATTTATTCTATCAAAACTATAATACCAGACAAGATACTACCCGGGCAATGCCTTTTTTAAGACCCTATTTCAAACCGTCATTGCATGGCTTTTACCCAATCGTTTTTAAAGTTATAGATATGAAATTTAAAGTAGAAGTGTAGTTTTCAGACTCCGCAAACCCCATATCTCTATCTTCTACAGAAACTGAGCTATAAGTGTTCAAAAAAGTCCTTTTTTTTGCCCACCCTGTATGTATTGTGTTCAAGAAAAAAAAAATTATTTGCTCTCAAGGAAGCGTAAATTTGCGTAGGAATTAATAGTACCTTATAATCGTAGTGCGTAGGCTTGTTTATAGTTGATGTCATAATGAAGTTCTAGGTTTTCCGCTGATGACCGCGTTATAACTGCTTAATGCTCCGAGGTTATTTCTAGTTTATGTTGTTACTATTATTAGGTCATCATGATCAACCCTGAAGACGCCTCTAGAAGAGGAGGCGAAACGTCAGAATAAATATCCACTATGACTCATCCAAGGCACACTTCGAACTCAAATACTTACTTTTTATTTATTTACTAAAAAGTTGGAGCAAACTATATATTTAAATATATTTTCATGACTACTATACTATATGTACCTAGATTATATAAAAAGAAAGTATTGTGATTGAGTGAAATTTTTATTTTAGTTTTGTGTAGGTTTACCCTTTAACGTTTGCTAAATTGATACTTTAATTCATGTATAAAATCAAAACAATTTTGACAGATTAAAAACTGACTGTCAATTGGTGTGGCGCATAGTATTCCTCCATTGTATCACGTACTTTATTGATATTATGCTTTTACAAGCCATTATTGTCTAATTTATTTAATTGTTTCCCCGCTTCTTTAATCTAAAGAAGCAGGGAATCTATAAAAGTATTAATTAAACAAACGTTAAAGAGCGCAGACGGTTCAAATTAATCTGGGGCTATCCGCGGGTTACTTCCGATAAACTATAAAAGTTTCATACATATATGTCGGTTGCAAAAATTGAGCGATAGACCGACAGACAGACACGGACCCAAATATGTTCCCTGATGTCTGAAACAGATTTCTGTCTTGGAATTTTTGAAATCGAAGACATCAAATATTTTCGTTCTTCAGAACGATCATATATAGCTTCAACTTCTTACAAATATAATATAGTAGTTTTATGGTTTCGTTTTGGATTCGGGGGCCCACACGCAATTCCATTGCAATAGTTACACCCTCTTTCTTGCCTTTTTGGTTGCAAACACCAGGGCCGATCCGGCCCCTGACAAAAGCTACTGACAGTTAGTGGCAGTAAAGTTGTATAAACTGTTTTTAAAGTTTTAAAACCTGAAAAGTGTGTTGGGCATCAGTAGGGTTTCATAAAACCTCTTGTGTATTATCACATCCATGCCCCCCCCCCCAAATGTGGAAAAAGGCCATTTACTGCCCCCCCCCAATAATTTTAACGACGCAGTCTGCGTCATAACCCCCCTCTGTGGGCACCCCTGTTATATTTTCATTGACGACTATAATATGCACTTAGATTATATACACTTAGAATTTTAGTTTTTATGGATTACTTGTTTCATTTCAGGGATCATTTTTGGTTCCGTGTCTGTCAGTCAGTCTGTCGCTCTATTTTTGCAAACCAACATATCTTTTATGCGAACCATCATATCTTTTATGCTTTTACAAGCCATATATCTTAAAAACTACACGTCCGATTTCAATGAAATTAGGATGGTAGGCCATGTTTAGCCTATTGTTGGTCCCATAAAAGTCTCAACCTTCAGCACGTAGTTGTTTTTCTTCCATATTATGCGCACAAACATACATTTACTTTCACCTATAGCTTCAAAAGTACAGTGTCTGATTTCCCCAGCTTAATTTAAACCGTCTGCGCTCTTTAACTTTTGCTAAAGTGATACTTCAATGTGCTTCATGTAAAAAATCAAATCAATTTTGACAGATTAAAAACAGACTGCCAATTGGTGTGGCGTGTGGCACATAGCTCCCTGGATTCCTATCACGTCCATTATTGATACTATGCTTTTACAAGCCATTATTGTCTTATTTGTTTAATTGTTTCCCCGCTTCTTTAATCTTTCAAAATTGTTTTGATTTTTTTACATGAATAAAAGTATTAATTAAGCAAAAGTTAAAGAGCGCAGACGGTTCAAATTAATCTGGGGCTATCAGCGGGTTACTTCCGATAAACTATAAAAGTTTCATACAATTCAGATAAATACTTTTGAAGCTATAGGCGTGAATAAATGTATGTTTGTGCGCATATGGAAGAAAAACACAAATCGGCGCTAAAGGTTGAAACATAATTATGGCATTAACAATAAGCTAATTATGACCTACCATACGAATTTCATTAAATTCGGACGTGTAGTTTTTAAGATATGATGGTTCGCAAAAATTGAGCGATAGACCGACATACAGACACGGACCCAAATATGTTCCCTGATGTGTGAAACGGATTTCTGTCTTGGAATTTTTGAAATCGGAGACATAAAATATTTTCGTTCTTCAGAACGATCATATATAGCTTCCGTTACCTTCGGTAAGCTCGGAAGCAAAACGGGGCAAAAAAATAAACATAATTGACAATAATGGCTTGTAAAAACATAAAATCAATAAAGTACGTAATAGGATGCGAGGAAGCTATTTGCCACACTAATTAGAATTCCATTTATTAAAAATTCTAATGTTCAGTCTATTTAAATTAAAATATAATTTCCGAGATATTGTTTAAAATATCACTGATCTAGCTGAAATTTGAAAAAGCATGTTTTGTAACATAATGTAAACATATACAACTACCCGGTAAATTAAATTAGATATTTTTTAAATGTTATTATGTATTTGAGTTTGTCGTTCCCATTTTTATTTTAGATGTCCTACTAATAAGTGTTAATGTAGTATGTAGGTATAACAATTATGTACTAATGTTTAAACAATTAAAAAAGTTAGAATATTGCTACTTTATACTTACTATAATTTCCTTGTTCCTTGAATATTTTGGTAATTCTATTTTACGGGGTGTATAAGTTAGAATCTATGTCAGTGGCTTATTATGTGAGTCACGGGTATAGATTTCGGTTGGGATTATTATCAGCTCTATATTAAGGTTAAGACCTTTAAGGTGGCTGACCTAAGACTTTTTTAGAAAAAAAAGATATATTCTTACAGAATACTTTGCGAACTTCTTTAACGATCAACATGACTATACAGAAATTCTTGCTGCTATTCTTCTATAGTTCATTAACAGTTAATTAGTATAGAATATCTTTGGTATTCACTTTCTTGTGTTCCAAAATTTCAATATTAAGAATAATAACTGTTTACACAAACATACTCTCTCTGCAATTATTTTTACTTTTCCTCACTACTAATAGTAGGAAAAGTATTTTTTTCACCAAAAATTTTTTTTTCGAGGTTACAACGGAATTATCCGTTTTAGGTGTTTTTAAGACCTCCTGAGTGGTTTTCAGCATGACGTATGTATGTGTGTGTGTATGTGTATTATCATCGTAGCGCCCAAGGTATTTAACCTAGAGAGTTGAAACTTGGCAGAAAAATCAGTCCTAACCTGTAGTTGTGCCGCCCGGAAAATCAACTTTTACCGCCATCTTGAACCCAATTTGCTGAGTCAGCAAAAATTAAAAAAAAATCGTAATAAATCGAAAATGGTCCTGATCGCGTTGAAATTTGGCTCGAATGTACTTCTCTGTATGACAAACAAGCCTACTAAATTTCTTTTTCATTTTGGCCGCCATTTTGAAGTTATTAATTTTTGAATTTTTAAACTTTGACGGTTAATAATACTGAAAGTATAAATAGGTTTTTGACATATAGCATATCGTTATAACCGGAAAAAATTAAGGAACAAATATAAAAAACCCGATGAAATTCCATTAATTAGTTTAAAAGTTATAAGCGAATATAATTATTTATTAGTGCGATATTTTTTATGACGTCAAAGTTTGTTTACATCTGTCAAAATACCGCCAAACTTCAAATAATAAAATAAAATATAGGTATTAAAAATAAGGTTTTTTTTTAAGAATGCTAATAAATATGTTAGTTCAGAACGGTCACCTATCCAAGTACTGACCACGTCCAATGCTGCTTCCACCTGCTGCGAAGCAGCAGGAGAGGCCATTTTAGTGGCCTCTGAAGTGAGGAAAAGTTCCGAGGTACCCCGTACCCGATTTTTTTCAATATATTAAATCAATCAGAACTTCATAGTTTTTCTCCAATTTTTTTATAACTTATTTATTAGCTGATAAAAAATATTTCATTTACTTCAACTATTGTTTTGTGAATTATTACTGACGGAGAAACATTTTTTTCTTGAATTGTTTTTCAATTTTTAAATTCTCATTTAAGTATTATATATTTAGAGAAAGCATTGTGATAATGTTGCCCTAAATAATGCAGTCTGAGCACTGATAGAAAAAATGCCAGCAAAAGAAAATAATTAGTATCATGTGTTATCCCTTTTATTTCTCTTTTCCTAAATTTTGCGTAGGGTCGGATTTAAAGAAATGCACTGTTGGCAATTTTTAATCTGTTAAAGTGCAGCATAGAAAACATTTTAAAAGCGTGGATAGGTGATGAAAGTTTCTTGGAGCCTTATTCAAAATGATTAATAATTTTCAAGTCAGTCACTAGAATTATAATTGCTGACTGTTTCAGAAATAATATTGAGACTGTATTGTTTCAGCTTTTTATATTATTTTTAAATATAGTAAAACTTTGAAAAAGCATTAACAGTATATATGGCTCACCCAGCTTGAATAAAAACTAATTTAGGTCGTAATTTTAGTTTCGAAACATCAATTTCTTGAAATTTTCTACTTTTTTTTTTTAGGAGGTACGACAAAATGTTATTAAAAAATAATACAATATTTTAAAGATGACAGAGGGTTTTAAATTTTGTATTCTTATTTAGTTTTTTTCTTGAACAACTTTTCAAATATCATTCTGTCGTATCTCCTAGAAAAAAAGCACTTTACTAATGAAAAAAATAACTTTTATCTACGATTGATACGAAATATAAACAGTTTATCTCTGTTTAGATGTGTAGAAAGTGATTCTTTTCCTCGTTGTATTCCTTGCCCATTCGCGTTTCATATTCTTCTTTATTTCCGCCCTAGTAAATGGGACCAACAATGAGCCAATCATGATCTATCATCCAAATTTAATTAAAATCGGATGTGTAGTTTTTAAGATATGTTGATTCGCAAAAATAGAGCGACAGACAGAAATGTTCCCTGATGTCTGAAACGGATTTTTGTCTTGGAATTTTTGAAATCGGAGACCTAAAAATGTTTCGTTCTCCAGAACGATCACGTAGCTACCGATGCCTTCGGTAAGCTCGTAAGCAAAAAAAAAAATAGCAATAATAATAAAGTAGTTTGCTAGAATTTTTTCCTCTTATCTTGTAGTCTTCTGAACAATCTTAGTCTAATAATAATAAATTATAAAAATATAATAAATTAATAAATATATTAAATATATTTAAAAAAATAAAAAATAAAATAAAATTAATTGATTTAATAATTTACAATTTAAAAATACAACAAATAAAATTAAATGTGAATTCACAGAAATTAAAAGAACAATGATAATATTTACTATAATTAGCTTTATCTACTAAGTACTTTTCGATCACGTAGCTTCCGTTACCTTCGGTAAGCTCAAAAGGAAAAAAAAAGTTTGCAATAGTTGAAATAAGTGAAGAGTGTGTTCGTTCAATATTATTTCTGCGTTTAATTGCCAGCGGATGAGATATGCGGGAGGTAATCAAGCCTATAATTAAAGAATCTTGGAGACATAGGTTTATGACATCAGGATGAAAACTATTCCACCTTCCAAATTACCTATTAAAATCTACCTCTTCTCTTCTATTTGGGAAATTACAAAACAATTGAAGGGTTTTTAATTTTCGGATTTATTGCTTTTGGAAAAAAAGGACATTTGAAAAGGAATCTCGTCTTTTATAAAACTAATTATATAACTCCTTTCTGTTTTCTTACAGTAAGTTATCCAATTATAAGAAGGCGACATATAATTACAAGTACTTATAGTTAGGATAGAACTTTAGAAAAATAAAATAAATGCGTTTCAACATGTCTTTTTAATGAGGGATGATAAATAATTCTAGGGCTATGCAACATAAAACTTTGATCCTTATCTTAGAAAGAATATTAAAATTATCTTGAACCTGTCTATCTATGATAGTAATCTTACTATTTTTAATTATAAATAATTATAAAAACAAAATATGTATGTATATATAGATTTTGTTAGCATGCATTATAATAATAAACAGGTCAAGTGTGTGCTAGTCAGCACACAGCGAGGGTCCGTAGGCCTCACTGTATAGTTTAAGCAGTACCCTATTGATGGTGTTTTTTAATATGCTAAAAAGCTTACTCTGAACGATCCTATGGGTCTGATATTCTCAAAACACATAAACAAACTTCTGATAAAGAATTTTTTTTGCCACTGAACCGGACTACAGCCATATAAATACATCGAAAAGTAACTATGGTCTTTTAAAAAATGTATTTTGTCAATAAAAAATAAAATAAATTTTTTTTCGAAATTTCCAAAAAGTGCTATCTTTACTTTTGGTCGAAGAATGTTCAGGAATTATTTCAGATTTTTTGCACTTCACATAAGCGAGATAGAGGGGGGGGGGGACACGTTTCACACCCACTTCAAACTTGCCTACGCTCGCCCAATTAAAGTTATAACCAAAGAATTATATATTTTTGTAATCAGCTCGACGTACCCTTTCATATGATACCTCTCACGGTGTTGAAAAAAAAAATTAAAAAATTAACCCTTAAGTTTATTTACCCTAATTTTTTTTGAAAAATATTTTTTTTAAAGTCGGTATATTTTTAAAATATGTGGGTAGGTACAAGACACATACATGCCAAATTTCAAAGTGATCGGACGAAAGGTATAGCCGTGAGAGCAGGCGACCGGACGGACGGACAGACACAAGCAGGAAAATATAAGGGTCCTTGGTTTTGCCTACGGACCCTAAAAATAAGAATAAATAGTTAAATTTTATTTATTTTAATTGGAGCCTTAAGGATTTATTTATATATTTATATTATGTTGCTTATTACTTACATAATAGCATATTAAGTTATTTGGTTTTGCGATTAAAAAAGACTAAGTACAGGTATTTAACAATAATTATTTTATAAGATTTATGTTTTAATCAGTAGTTATAACTAGTTTGAAAATATATCCAATTAATAAAGAAAATATTATTCATTTTTGATTTATTTTTTTCTGATTAGTTTCGACAAAATTGGCGAAAAGAATGTAAAATACGTTTACTTTTCAAATGAGTTGAGTTGTATTCTCAATATATTAGGTTCTTGTGACTTAAAGACAATTTCTGCAACATTTTTGTGGCCGTGCCGTTCTTTCCATAACTCAAAAATGAGCTTCAGTACAGCGCAATCTTCTCTCAACAGTGGCGTATCTAGGGGGTGGGGCACAGGGGGCACGTGCTTTGTTGAATAAGTAGTTTCCTTTTCTTGTTTCCACTACGAATCCCCCCCCCCCCAAATCTAAACTGACTTAGAATGTGCCCCCTCCAGACCTAGCCGCTGGATACGCCACTGTCTCTCAATACTTGAATCTTAACATTTGCAGAACAAGAATAATATAGTCTTCAATCGTATGGCAATAATATGGGTATTAGTACAACTAAGGGGTTATAACCAATCTGTAAACACCAATAATAACTTTTTCTTTATCTTCTTGGTCTATGCGGGATGTTAAAAAAACATGACTATTTTTTGTAACTAATTTATATTAGCAAATTTTCGCCCATACCTGGACATAATCAGACCTTTATCTGAGTATAAAATGTTTTGTAGTAATCTTCTCCTAATTAAACTTATCTCCTATTTACATAATTAATCACATAAAAAGGGAGCAACTTTCCTTTACAAGGATTTACCAGATACTCAAGTAATGTAAATAGAAAAAATCATGCAATGCAAGTAATGTAAAAAAATAATCCTACGATGCAGCTCAATATGGTCCGACCCTTGAAGGCTAGTAGACGGATTCTTAACTGACTTTTCCCCCCTTCTTTTAAACAAAAAATAATAACTAATCTTATTGTACTTAAGTTTTAATCCATCGAAAAAAAAGCTTGTTTTGTTTTCTGTGTCTCTGTTTTGTTTTCTGTTTTGTTGTCCCTCTTTCTAGTCTAAACATTTAAATATTCTTGCATTTTTTTAATGAACTATCAAAAATGCAGCAATAATCACAAGCCGTTTATGGCACTTCTTTAGATTGTTGCTCCCCTTATAAAAAAACAGAAGGGAGTAACAATCTAAAGAAGGTGTACGGAAGGTTATTCTTTAGACTGTTACTCACCTTTAAAAACGGAAGTGTGATATTCCTTTGCCCTTAAGTACATTGGACTGAAGCATCCCTTTGTCTTAATAGTTATTTAGTCATAGTATTTATATTAAAAAAAACGTAGGGGTGTAGCAATCTAAAGAAGTACGCAGTTTATATTCTATTTAGGCCTTGACTTCTTTAAAAAATGTATTTCTCTGTTATTCACTAATAGAGAAAAAGTTTAAAAATTAGTGTTTTTATAGGACTTTGTTTTATAGGAAAATGTAATCACTTTTTTCTGCAGTACCTCTACAATAAGTTTTTACTTCTTTTCTGTTCATTTGTTTTAACGCACTACCTATTAAAACACGAGAAATGTGAAAATAAAATTACCATTATGACCGGAGCAATATCGATCAACATTCCAAACCGCAGATTGGGGATATTTCTAATCTGATTCTGGCAATAAATCCTTGACTTTTTCCTTTTGCGGTTACATCTTTACAGCCTGATTGTATAAGTTGTAAAAAAGCCTTTACAATGTACAATATAAGTTGTGTTTAGCGTAACCTTAAAACCAATGGAGTAATATGACGCTTTATGCGGTTTTCCTTCCAATGTTTTTACAATAAAACGATGAAACTTAGAAAATTATGTCTCTAAAATAAGACGTTATATGTTCTTTACTAAAAGCAAGGGTACTTTAATAATTGTGTATTACATCTTTCTTTTTCCTTTAACTTTAACTTATTTCTTATTTTTTCTTTCAGAAAAAAATTCTAACCTTTAAAAATCTTCATTACGATACTTCTTTACTCTTTATATTATTTGTATTTATATTTATTGCCTATGACATTAAAAGTACTGTTAAAGTAGCGTTATGGATCAGGTAACGAGTAAGCCTAAAAATTAAAAAAATATCCTAACCTATAAAACTTATACGACATACGTAGGGGAGACCGGGACACATAGGACCTAATAAGGTTTTTGTTCAGATAACTTCACCATTATTTAATAAAATTATGTAAATGAGAAGTATTTATTAGAATAAACATTTCTCTAACTGTTCCCCGACTCACAGTTCTTAAATTTCATGATAAGTATTTTATTTTTATTTTTTCTGTAAAAAGTCAACAGGTCCTATGTGCCCCAGCACCAGGGGCACATAGGACCTGTTGGACCTGTGTGTCCCTATCTTTATGAGATTGCAATTATAAAGGTTAAAAATGTGGACAAACTGTTCTTTTAAACTAGTTCGGTATTTAAAAGGTGAAATTAAGATAGTTTTAACAGTTATTCAATAATTATTGCACACGGGGCACACAGGACCGGAGGTCTTGTGTACCCTATGCCTTTACGGTCCTCTGTGCCCCAAGCTACATTTCATTAAAAAACATTTTTTTGACAAGATACACGACAGACTTAAACAAATGAAAACAATTTACACAAAAAAGATAAGACCTAAGTTTATTAGATACAGTTAATTTGTTAAAAATTTTATATCAAACTAAAGTTATATTTAATTAAATAAAACGCAAATATTAGATCACTTATCTTGAAAATTGAAAAAAGTGTGTAAAAATTGATTAAACGTAGTTAACTCTGCTAGCGATTGTTCGCGACTATAGACAAACTAACTCTAATAGATCATACAGATTTTCGCTTAGTAGAGCCACTATACAATCAAAACACTCAATGGACCTCTCTCTGTACCCCGGAGGTCCTCTGTGCCCCGATCTCCCCTACCTAGATAGTTATGACATACGTCATAAAACTATACGACATACCTAGATAGTTATGACATACGTCATATTGTAAAAAAAAATAAAAGGCGTGTCTCCACCAGAAATACCTTTATTCCTAGTGGTCAGTTCCAGAAGCCAGTCTGTTCTATAAAACTTATACGACATACGTACCTAGATAGTTATGACATACGAAATATTGTTTTTTTGAAAGCCACTTTTCTGGAATTCCAGAAGCCAGTCTGTTCTATATAACTTATACGACATATGTACCTAGATAGTTATGACATACGTCATATTGTAAAAAAAATAAAAGGCGTGTCTCCACCAGAAATACCTTTATTCCTAGTGGTCATCTTCAATATAATTTAAAATGCATTTAGAATGTCTGTCTCGGACATATTAAATTTAAATAAACTAGGGGCTCTGCCCCTTACTCGCTTCGCTTGTCGAAAAGCGGCCGCTGCCTTGAACCTTCGCACAATTTGACACATTGATTTGTTTACAAAACTATAGATAAACAACATTGAGTACGATTAAGTTAGGATAAATAACTAAGTTTCAGGGTATATTATATCTTTATATTTCCTTTCATCCCAGGGCTCATGCTTGAAATTAGTGGCTGTGTTTCCGTCAGTTCTAATATATTGCATTATTATGTGGCCAAGCCAGTAAATTAATTGCCGAAATGTCGTTGGAAAGCTCTTTAAGAGTACAGTAATTGTTGTTATGTACACTTTTGGCATACTTTCATATAAGAGGGGGGTAAAATGGATACGTCCATGAAATTTTGGGTCAAAAAAGCATAAAAACTTCTTTTTTTTCCATTTTATCCCCCTCTTATTTGAAAATATGACAAAAGTGTACATAACAACAATTGCTGTCCTCTTAAAGAGCTTTCCAACGACATGCATCTTGAAGGGTATATACTATTTTGACTTTTGTACCCCGTACCCCTGTGTACCAATTTTTCTTTCACCCATCCAAATTATAAACCAAAATTTTCGTATATTATCAAAAGCCAATAATATACGCATATTTCTTTGAAAATTCGCTCATTAAGTAAGTCATGGTGCATGACTGGTATTTTTTCAAAAATTACCAATTTTCCCGATATTTCACTCCCATTTGCGTGAAACCATACGACGTACAAAGAAATGTTATCAGTTATCAACATAAATTGTAGGTTATTTTCTCCTTTTTATTTTACTACTAGACCACTTTTTGCGTGAATATATTGCTTTGCAAGTTACAAGCTGAAAACCAATAAAAAAAATTTTTTTTAGGGGTTTTTCGATGATTTCTTATATTTGCCGCGGTAAATTTTGTTAGACAACTTCAGATTCGTGTTCAGCACCTCATTAAACATAAAGTAAACCACTAACAACAATTACACCAGAACTTTCCACTTCAAACTACCATTTGACTGGACTATTGACCGACGATTAATGTGGCAACTGCAAACAAAAACAAAACTTTCTGACATCACACGACGATACAAACTACTACTCGGGTTTCTTAATCGTGGTCTAAGATTTTTCTTAACAACAAGCTTTGTATTTAGAATGCTTGGACCGACGGTCTAGAAGTATTTGGTTCACCAAGCCTCCCCATTCCCGTCGTTTCCAAATCCTTAAAAAAATAACCAATGCTCCTTTTAATGTATCCAACCTTACTCTCCATGAAGATTTGAATGTGCTCTTTCTCCCAAATCTAACCGTATCCCGATATATAAAATTTCATGAATCCATCTTGTACAACTCCTGTCCTCTCAGTTTATCCCATGTAAACCACTAAGACGTTTGAAGAGGAGGTGGCCTAGAGATCTCTTACCTTAAATTATATCTTTGTCCCTCATATTGCATTACCTAATTATAATTATTTTACTACGTTTTTATTAGCTTGCTTTCTTGTTTGTTTGTCCAGTACAAATCTTGCAATCGATTTTTAACTAACTTCCTGAGTAGCTAAACATTTGAAACTTTTAGAATAGCTCAGAACACGATGACAATGCATTATTTTAATACTTTTAGCCATCTTTCAGCAACATTTAATTCGTTTTCAGCCAATTTTGCTGTATGGAAAGTTAGTTCGAAAAAATTCTGCAAGTTATTTTATTTGTTTTGACATATCCCATAGTGTTTACAATCTTCATTTTGACGGGTTTCACATTTGTGATTTTTTATTAGGAGGTAAACATTGAATGACAGCGAAAAGTAAGCGAAAAAATAAATTAATTGATGTGTGACACCAAGTTTGTTAACACTTATGTCCTGTCCTAGGTAAAGGTTTAATTTTTCTGCATCTGTACATCTTTACTTGTACACATTTTTCTTCTCATACTGTCCCTACACAGGGGGATATCAATGGCACGGTTTAGATTCGGTGTTGGTGAGATCCGTTGTACAAAGATCTGTCCTTTTATAGGTTTAAGATCAGCTCTCTAGATGGTTGTCATTATTATGTGAAGTAAATAAATTCGGAACTATGTATTTTTATTCACTAACATTATATATAACAATAACAATTATATTATCAACATTACATATTGATTGATTCTGATTCAACAGAAAATTTAAAAACGTAGTATATAAAAAGTTCTTTTTATCTTGTAATTTTTTCAATTAATTATTATTATCTATTTCTAAACTTTTATAATAAGTAATGTTAATCCACTTAATCATTATAGTTACTGCACACTTATTAATATCACTATCACTTTAAATTAAAGTTTTGTAGTTGTGTTAACCAATAAAAATTAAAATGGTGAATATATAGACAACTTTAATTTTATTTACGTATTATTTATCTGGGAGAGGCATTCATGATATAATGTCCTTCCTTAATATATGTTCACCTGGCTTTAAATATGAAAAATGTGTTCGAAAGGTCTCAAAACTTAAATAAATTCTTGTAATAACAAAATAAAATATTCGTATCCTTTTATTTAGCTAAAAGTAAGCATTTATCGCTAACTAATTTTATATAATTGTACAGCAGCAAATTGGTTTCCCCAAACTACACCCTATTTTTTTTGGTTTCCTGAAAAGAATTCAGGTGTGAAGTGTACAATTTGAAACGGTCTTTTTACGGAGAACGACTATAAAAAGGAAAAGGAACGTAATAATAGATTTAAAAAGAAGGGTTAGAAAGAGAAATAATAGATTATAATTAATGTCATGTTGTACTGTTGAAGTGGAGCTATGCTCTAAACCTGTCATTAGTGACAGATCTGATAGTTTTAACTTCAACTCCCTTCATTTTGCATAATTCCACTGAGTAACTAACCCAATCTCAACTATTGATCACATAAAACATCCATTTTTTTTTTTTTTTTTTTTTTTAGAAAAAAAGAGAAAACTTTTTTCCGTTATAATCACTCCTAGGACTATTTCTACAAACGAAATCATAATAACATTGCAATTATAAAAAAATTGATTGAAAATGAACAAAACAATAATAATATACTATCATGTTACTAGGTCATTTTATTATGAAATCGAATAGAACCATCGAATGTATAATTATATGTGTAATTATCAACAAGTCTTCGAGTTTTTGTTTTTAATGATTTTTAACTTATTTTTAGAAGTTTTATTGCTTGGTTTTTATCATATTAATCTGTTAAGTATAAAAGAAATCTCAGCAATTTTTGACATCTGTACTCCAATATGTATCTCAAGTACCACTCGTATGTCTTTTATTCATGAAGACGTGAAAATTAATGTAATATTATAGTAAACTTACTTATTCTGGTCCTCTTTAACCATGCAATTTAAAAAGGAAAAGTTTTTTCTCTCTCATCTGTCTATAGAAAGGGATTGAGTAAGTTGCACTTGGAGGGATTTACCTCCAGGTTTGATATTAAAAAATCGGTCCGAGACAGCTCAGACAAACTCTCATATACGAGTTCATAATTACTTAGCTCAGTGTTTTCCGCTTTAGTATAGTTCGTTTTTCGTATTATTTTTCGTGTTTTCGTAAGTACATTTAATTATTATTGAACATTTCATCAAAATTTATTATAAAAATAAATCTCTCGGCGGGGAATCGAACATGGCCTCTCTCCACGCTATTTTCTCAAGAACTAGATTTTTCCCGGAAAACGGTTTATATCTTTACATTCGTATTAAAATGGACTACATATTTGAGAATTTTTTAATCAAAATTGTTGGAACCGTTTTCGAGAAATAATTATTTTTCAAAGTTTTTGGGGGGCAGCGCCCCCAAATTCGGAGCTAAAATTAATTTCACGATTTCGCCTCGGGGTATGATTTTTCTGAACATGTATGCCAAATTTCGTCAAAATCGGCCCAGTAGTTTAGGATCCAGGCGTTTGCACAGATGACAGTCAGACAGACGACAGACAATTTTTTAAAACCTACTTTTTTGGACTCAGGGGACCTCAAAACGTGTAAATCCATCAAAATCTCAAAATCGAATTTTGGCACCATCACAATACTTTCTCTTTATATGAGAAAGTAAAAATTGAATAGCCATAAAAATTATAAGCAAGCTGCACAAATAATATTATTTAATCTTGACTGAAATTAAGTCGATTTACCTTTAATGCCGACATTTGATCATTACAGATTGGGGATAATAATAATATAGCGAAATTAATTTTACCCCTCTTGGAATTGAATCCTATATGTC
Source organism: Gerris lacustris (assembly GCA_951217055.1). Taxonomy (NCBI): domain Eukaryota; kingdom Metazoa; phylum Arthropoda; class Insecta; order Hemiptera; family Gerridae; genus Gerris; species Gerris lacustris. The sequence continues at coordinate 21,899,360 of OX578282.1, forward strand.
GATGTTAGGATAGTGATTTTAAGCAATTGCGATTCTCATTCGGCTACGCCAATACTATTTCTCTTTTTAACATGGTTATATTTTTGGGCTGGGGGACTGACGACATATTCCGTCATTTTAGGAACGACATTGAAAAGAAATAACTTGAAAAATGTTAAGCCCTTATACATTGTATCAGGAAGTTAGGAATTTTTAGAACTATTATCGCCGATAGGAGCGCTAAAGTCAATATTTTCTAAATTTTATTAAAAATATTATATCAAAGCTCCTAGCAGACCAAAACTGAATTTCTTCTATTCTAGAAAACTACCGTTTTCAGAGGGGGAGGTGTAAAGGTTGGCTACACTGGATTCAATGCCCAAAAACATATCCGGGTCAATCCATATGGACCGGTCCAGAGGTGGTTGCTCGACCATTTTAGAAAAAATTTATATTTTCCCTTTTGTGTCCCTCATATTTAAGGTGTTCAAAACAATGCTTAAAAAAAATTTATCATAAACCGTTTAGGTGTGGCGGCCATTTTTGATTTCCTTCGCACGCTAATTTTTGTGTTTGTGGGCATTTACGTCAACGCTCATATCTCCTAAACTATTTGTCCTAAAAGGCTGAAACAAAAACCAAATTAAAGGTAATTTCTCATTGTTTAAATTAGGTTATGTCCATATTTCACCTAGTAATTTTTCTTCCATGAGAAAACTTCACCTGAAGTTGGATATCAAAATCAAGAAAATTTCACTTTTCGGAAATTTTTTTTATGAAGAAGGAGTGATATATACAGCTTGATATTTTTTATGTGAGTAGGCATATATCAGTAGCATTTCCCAAAAAAATATCAATGGTAAAACTTGAATACTTTTATTTTTATAAATTTTTGAAAATTGAAATTTTTGAAAATTTGCCATTTTTGGGCCTCTATATCTCCGTTGGGGCTGGTGATAAAATTCTGAAATTTGCACAACTTACAGGGCTCTTGTATTAGGTCAACTGAAATAAAAAATCATTTTGTATATTTGGGTAGCAAAAACGTTATGCAAGCTCAAAAATGAAGGAAAAAGCTACGTGATAAAGTCGTTTCTGCACGCTTTATGGCTGATCGACATTTGATTTTTTGATGTAAATTTGTTTTATTTCCATAATTCAATTGGTTTGACATAGCCTGGATTGGTTAAATTCAAATATATGTTTTTTAAAAAAATGTATAGCCCTGCTATTAAAAATCACTTTGAAAAAAACATTGCAGATGTGTATATTAAACACATTCTTATCGTAATTATATTGTAACATTGAATAAAAATATGTAAATTCTTATCTTGTGCAACTGTAGGCCTATTTAACAATTTTTTTCAAAGTGATTATTAATAGCAATGCTAACTGAAGTCCAAAGTTTGGATCAACAGATGGTGAAGATAGGAAAACATTGGAAAACATTTTCAAGTCCCAGTCAGTTGCAGTTAATTTTTTATCCAAACTTTGGACTTCAGTTAGCATTGCTATTAATAATCACTTTGAAAAAAATTGTTAAATAGGCCTACAGTTGCACAAGATAAGAATTTACATATTTTTATTCAATGTTACAATATAATTACGATAAGAATGTGTTTAATATACACATCTGCAATGTTTTTTTCAAAGTGATTTTTAATAGCAGGGCTATACATTTTTTTAAAAAACATATATTTGAATTTAACCAATCCAGGCTATGTCAAACCAATTGAATTATGGAAATAAAACAAATTTACATCAAAAAATCAAATGTCGATCAGCCATAAAGCGTGCAGAAACGACTTTATCACGTAGCTTTTTCCTTCATTTTTGAGCTTGCATAACGTTTTTGCTACCCAAATATACAAAATGATTTTTTATTTCAGTTGACCTAATACAAGAGCCCTGTAAGTTGTGCAAATTTCAGAATTTTATAACCAGCCCCATCGGAGATATAGAGGCCCAAAAATGGCAAATTTTCAAAAATTTCAATTTTCAAAAATTTATAAAAATAAAAGTATTCAAGTTTTACCATTGATATTTTTTTGGGAAATGCTACTGATATATGCCTACTCACATAAAAAATATCAAGATGTATATATCACTCCTTCCTTCAGAAAAAAATTTCCGAAAAGTGAAATTTTCTTGATTTTGATATCCAACTTCAGGTGAAGTTTTCTCATGGAAGAAAAATTACTAGGTGAAATATGGACATAACCTAATTTAAACAATGAGAAATTACCTTTAATTTGGTTTTTGTTTCAGCCTTTTAGGACAAATAGTTTAGGAGATATGAGCGTTGACGTAAATGCCCACAAACACAAAAATTAGCGTGGGAAGGAAATCAAAAATGGCCGCCACACCTAAACGGTTTAAGATACATTTTTTTTAAGCATTGTTTTGAACACCTTAAATATGAGGGAAACAACAGGGAAAATATAATTTTTTTCTAAAATGGTCGAGCAACCAACTATTTTATTTTTGGACCATTTCGTATGGATTGACCCATCCATGTTTCAATGTTTTTCCATGAACTGGAGAAAATTAGTTTTACCTCCAGCGGGGGGAAAAGTGAACTTTCCTCCCTAGTTTACAGGGAGGGAAGTCACTCATTGCACCTGGTCGGGTTAAACAGGGAGTAATGAAAAATAAGGGAATCATGAACTCTCATGATTCCCTCCAGTGTTGCCCTAGATAAAGCACAAGTAAATAAGGTTGGTGCTAATACACATTTCATTTACTAACATTTTTTTAGTGTCGAAATCTATTATGTCATATGTAACCTCCACAACGGTTGCCATAGTGATTCATCAGTAAAAGAAACAAACAAGTTAAAAGAGGAAACCTAATTTCTAAAAGTAGATTAACTAATCCATATTTAAATACATCAGGTGTTAACACCATTCAATAAACGACTCAGCTTCTAGCTGATTCTCCCATTTAATTTTAGCATTGAAATTCTAATAATTATTATCTATAATTTAATTTTAACGTAATTAAACTTATTTAGAGAATTGTTAATATTATATCATTTAAAAAAAAAAAAAATGTATTTACCTATGTATTTTTTGTTGAATAACGAAATTTAAAATTAAAATCATTCCAAATTTTTCTCCCTTCTGGAGATAAAATCTTGTACGTACCTTGGGAGTAAAAATCACTTGCACCGTCGCGATAATTAACTCCCGAGGCGCCGAGGGAGTGAACGATATGGTTTATATTTTTTTCTTTCTGTCGGTGTTTAGACCTAGGTTTCTAGCGAGTTGCAGGAACCTTAAATACTCAGCTATGCTTCGCCCCTCTCTCTAATTATCTTTTTAAAATTATTCCTTAAAATAAAAAAAAATCAAATCCTGTCTTTTATTCTTAATAATGTTCGATTCTTTTCTATTACTTTAACTTACGGGCAATTTTTATTGATCACATTTTTTTCTCTTTGAAGCTGTAACATGCAAGCTCCTCTCTAATTATTTACGTAGAATATGTATCCCAAATATATATTTCTTAAAAATATAATATATTATAATGTATATTTTCTTCCAACAGTTTTTTATTTTTATTATTTTATGTAATTTTATTCAATGCTTCATAAATATCCCTCTCTTTATCTACTCAAAATTACAATTATAATCTCTTAATATTTATATTTCTGTCTTTATCTATTTAATATTAACATTCTATATATATATCCGTCTATCTCTTTATACCATTACTCTTTAAATATATCTTCATTTATAATATATGATCACTGCGATTAATGTCACACTAATTGCCCCTTCATTCATGCTTCAAAACTATAGCCGTACTTAATTGCTCTCTTTATATGTAATTATTTATATTTTATATATATTTAGAACCTTATCTCTCTTATATCTTATCTCTCTATATCTCCTTTTTTTATACGCAACTTCGCACTAAATTTTATTGCTTCTTTATAATTATTGTAATTGCGAAAATATCTCTTCACCTTACTTCCTTCTTAATATTTATCTCCTTCTGCTTTATAATTATAATATTGAAACCTTTCCTTCTTGGTGAACAATGTATTAACGTTGTTTATACTGATTCGATACAAAACAACAACGTTCAGTAAGTTGATATTTTAAAGCGAACAACATTTTATTCCTGATAAGGACTTAAATAGTTTAAATAGTATGTAAATGATGTATGTACTATTTTACAAAATGAAACAGAATAATTATTTTACATTATCAAACAGTAGGAAACATATTATTACAATTCGTAATGTATGCTCAACATTTAAAAATAATTACACTGTTTAAACATATATATAAAACACACAATTATACGCACATGGTATTTTAACATTTAAACAAAAAAAAAAAAAAAAAAAAAAACAGTCTCTTAGTATATAGTTATAAAACAAACCAATAAATCAGTATTTTTATTTTCACTGTAACTATTTCGAGGTCAAATTGCTTATTTTAGTTTAAATTATATGTAAAAGACAATGATTTACATTGTTATATATTTTACTGGATTGCAAATTGAATAAAGTATATATATTTTTTTTTAAAAAAATCATTTGATTTTGTTCATGATTTCCTATAGTAAGAGTAACTTCTCGAAGAAAAATAGTAAGTTTTATATAACAGGATCCTACTTGAATTATATAGTTAGATTTATAGTAACTTATAGATTTATATGGCTTTACATAGATATAAATTTTATATAATTTGTATTGTTATTAAAATCATAGTTTCTCTATAGTTTGTATCTTTCATACTTTATTGTCTGTATAGATTATTCTTTTCAGAACAATCTTAAATTTGAATTATGTTTGTGAAACTCTATATTTTGTGATACTAGAAGAAAAGAAAAATCTGTTTACAAGTTAAATTACACATTATAAAAACAAGGTTATAAACTTCGACTAGTTAAAGTAACTGAATTATTGCATAGATTGTAGAACTTACTTAATTTCACCAGTTGAACTCTTTGTGGATATAAATTAAGTGATCGTTTAGTTCAACTTAGGTTTTTGTTTTTTCTCTTTTTATGCGGTAAGATCATAAAGTGCAGTGATACAGTATCAGCTGTAATAAGATTGTTTAAGTATGTTCTTTTTTTAAGTTAAGACATTAATAAGTATTAGATGATGTTTAAGACATTTATTGCTTATTCTCTTTTATGAATTTATTTATTGAATTGAATTGTAATGCAAGAAATATTTCTTTCATTGTATCAAATGAATCATATGAAAATTGATTTTATTTTTAAAAAACATATATAACTCTACATACTATACTCGAATATAAGTATGTATATATAAAATTACGATCTGAGATGAATCAGAGCATTTTCCCCATTTATTTTTGTGCTCCTTGCAAACTTTAGCAATTACCTGTAAAATAAAAGCAATTATTTCGGGATATATATGTATATACTTTTCTTGGGAAAGAAACACCTGGGGTTTAACTGGTATTTAAAGGGAGTACCAATACTAGTGATGCGGTGCATAAAGAACTCGCATAGATTGAGGTCTTACGAGTACATCACCCTTACTATGTTCTCAATATTGCTACCAGGATAATTTACGGTGAAAACCTAACATATTCTTATTCAACCTGAAAACAGGTTTAAAATCATTTTACGAAAAACAGCAATAAGAATAAGCTTACTTTTTAACACCCTCATCTCGGTCACATTTGTTGAAAACTTTGCTACTCATAAAGCCTTTTAAAACAATGTATGGTATATCATTCTGACTACAATCTTCCTCTTTAATCGTCATATTATAGGACCGAGATGGTGTGAGCCGAATTAAATTTCGTATGAATTCGCAAGTTCTCAGGAGCTAAAATGTTTTCCATTCATCCATATATAATCCATATTTAATAAAGTCATTGCAGGCTCACCACGCTCACCAGTGTTACCTATATAATCTTTATTTAATAATATTAATGCAGGCTCGCTACGCTCGCCTGGTGATACCGCATTTCTATATAATATTTATTTAATAAAAATATTGCGGGTTCGCTGCGCTCGCCTGTTTATATAGCATTTTTACATTATCTTCATTTAATAAAAATTATTGCAGGCTCACTGCGCTCGCCTGGTTATACAACATTTGTACGTAATATTTATTTAATAATATAAATGCAGGCTCGCTACGCTCGCCGGTTTATACAACATTTCACATAATCTTAATTTAATAACGTTAATGCAGGCTCGCTTCGCTCGCCTGCTTATATAGCATGCATTTGTAGTAAATATTTTATTTAATAAAATGATTGCAGGCTCACTACGCTCGCCTGTTATAAAAGTAATATTAATGCAGGCTCGCTACGCTCGCCTGTTTATACAGCATTTCTACATAATCTTTATTTAATAATATTATTGCAGGCTTACTACGCTCGCCTGTTATAAAAGTAATATTGATGCAGGCTCGCTACGCTCGCCTGTTTATACAGTATTTCTACATAATCTTTATTTAATAATATTATTGCAGGCTCGCTGCGCTCGCCTGTTATAAAAGTAATATTAATGCAGGCTCGCTACGCTCGCCTGTTTATACAGAATTTCTACATAATCTTTATTTAATAATATAATTGCAGGCTCGCTGCGCTCGCCTGTTCATACAGCATACATTTTTAGTAAATATTTTATTTAATAAAATGATTTTAGGCTCACTACGCTCGCCTGTTATAAAAGTAATATTAATACAGCATTTCTACATAATCTTTATTTAATAATATTAATGCAGGCTCGCTACGCTCGCCTGTTATAAAAGCATTACTGCATAATCTTTATTTAATAATATTATTGCAGGCTCGCTGCGCTCGCCTGTTATAAAAGCATTTCTGCATAATCTTTATTTAATAATATTAATGCAGGCTCGCTACGCTCGCCTGTTATAAAAGCATTTCTGCATAATCTTTATTTAATAATATTATTGCAGGCTCGCTGCGCTCGCCTGTTATAAAAGCATTTCTGCATAATCTTTATTTAATAATATTAATACAGGCTCGCTACGCTCGCCTGTTATAAAAGCATTTCTGCATAATCTTTATTTAATAATATTATTGCAGGCTCGCTGCGCTCGCCTGTTATAAAAGCATTTCTGCATAATCTTTATTTAATAATATTATTGCAGGCTCGCGGCGCTCGCCTTTTTATACAATATTAGTACATAATCTGTAGCCTTTAAAATTCCTTTAAACGATTTATAACATGTTATGCAGATATGTAAAACTTTTTTTTGTTTTCTTTATATTGGCCGCCATTTTAAAAATATTATGTGTGAAATTTGAATAGTTGGATATTCCTTTTCTAGACTTCAAGAGCTTTAAATTGATGTATAACATGTCATACTGACTAAAAACTGTTTGTTTAGTCGTCCGCCATATTGACCGCCATCTTGAAAATATTAAGTGTGTAATTTCATTAGTTACATATTCTTATCCTCCTCTTAAAGGCCTTTAAAACGATGTATAACACATTATGCTGGATATAACTTTTTATTTTAGTCGTCCGCCATATTGGCCGCCATCTTGAAAATATGAACTGAGAAATTTTATCAGTTACATATTCTTTTTCATCTCTTAAAGACCTTTAAAACTATGTATAACACATTATGCTGGCTAAAACTTTTTTTTATAGTCGTCCGCCATATTGGCCGCCATCTTGAAAATATTAAATGTGAAAATTTATTAGTTACATATTCTTTTCCTCCTCTTAAAGATCTTTAAAACGATGTATAACACATTATGCTGACTAAAACTTTCTTTTTTTGTCGTCCGCCATATTGGGCGCCATCTTGAAAATATTGAGTGAGGAATTTCCAAAAACTATACACTTCTCACAAATGCTGAGATGCATATATGTGCCAAATTTCGTTGAAATTTATCAATTTTTACTCCAGTTATCGTTAGACAAACAAACAAACACACAAACTTTTCAAATCCCAAGTCTCTGTAATGAAGAACTCACTGCGCTCGTTCAATTATTATTATGATTTTTTTAAATTTTGTACTCATTGGACTGTTTTGTGGATGTAACTTTTTTCCTCTCTTTTAATCAGGGTTCGGCCATTTTGATTGGTCATCATCATAGGTGAAATGATAAGAAACTGATTAACTAAGTAATATTTAAGCTTTGCGGTTAAACTTACTCATTGTGGAAAAGAAATGTTGATGAAGACTGATAAATTAGCAGACTTAAACTTTATCTACGATTGATACGAAATATAAACATTATATCTCTGTTTAGATGCGTAGAAAGTGATTCTTTACATACTTGTATTCATTGCGCATGCGCGTTTTTATAATTCCTCTTTTTTCCGCCCTAGGGCGGTAAAAAAGAAGAATTCTTCATCTTTACGCACGATTAGCGAGTTTGTTTACACCTAACAAAACTAATTTGCTGTTTGTTTAATTAAAGTAACGGCTTACATCGAGTTTTTAGTGAAAAGCAATGATTGATTTATGTCATCATGACGAAAATAAGGAGAATAATAATTAATTCGGCAAAAAATACAACTAATGAATTTATGTCATCTTTATCAAAAGAGAAATACAAACTCACATACAGGAAGTATATTAAATATTTTTATTTTTAATTTATTATTAAAATCCAACAATCGTAGATAAAGTATTTTACGCAACTCGTGCGAAAACTGCATTTTGCTTTGCTCGTGTGGTTTTACTACCCTCGCTATCGCTCGGGTGCAAACTCCACACTCGCATGCAAAATGCTACTTTTCGCACTAGACGCGTAATGTACTATTTCATAAAATGAATTATGTTCTAGTAAATGTATTAAAACATGTTTTTATTGTACATTTATAGTACAAAGAAACTGTCTCCTCAAGTAAAATTATACTTATTTATCAAAGCAGCTTTCGGTCATTCCTAATGGTCATCATCAGTACCAATTATGGAAGAACTAAAGTTACATTAATAAATTAATAATATGATGTGAAGTTGTGTCTGCATTACCTCGTTCTCTGTTATAATGCTGACCTAATCTTCATCGTATTTATTAATATAACTCTATTTCTTCTATAATCGGCACTGATGATGACCTTAAGCTACCGAAAGCTGCTTTGATAAATAAAAAACTATTATTTTACGTAGAGAGACAGTTTCTTTGAATTCATTACGATGATTCCGTTTACTTAATAGTCTATTACAGTTTGATAATAATCAGATAGATAAAATTTACTTCTTAGGCTTAATTCTACACCATTTCCTATGTTATAGTTATTTCTTCATTTTTTATTTTATTTTATTTTATTTTATTTTTTTTTCATGATATGCTGCATGGAACAACTAGACTAAACTTCTAATTCAAGGTAATAATTTGTTCATCTAATATTTTATTTATATTAAAGGTACGTTTTCCTAGACGCGACTCCAGCTATAGACGCTGAGCGACAGTCGCCCAGCGACTATCATGGAGGAGAGTTTAAGGCGGAAACACACTACCATCACGTCACCTGAAAAAAGTGTGCGGTGTTGATTTAGTAAGGTTTGTATACATTGCAGCTACACTATAATCACGTCACGTGACATCACTATAATCACGTCACGAGATGTCACGTGACCTGATGGTAGTGTGTTTCCGCCTTAACATGCGAACTCAGAAGAGGAGTCCTCAGTAATAATCCACTGAGTGACTATCGCTTGAGCGTCTATCGCTGGAGTCGCGTCTAGGAAAATAAAGCTTTAGTAGTACACATATTAATTAGTTCTATCAGAATTTAGAATTATAGACTTTAAAAATAAATACCGAAGCAGTAAGACCTCACAGCGGTTTATTTAATAAAATTAAGGATTTTTATAATAAAAATTATAGTTTGTTTATCTATGGAAATGTTTTAGTTTGAAATATTTAGGGTTCATTCAAAAGGAAATCTAGTGGAAAAATTTAAATGAATTTTTTTTTACTTTATATTCAATATCAAATATAACAATATGAATAAGTAATTTTATGTTGTAAGTAAATAAAGCCGTTTTGAATTTATACTCTTCTACCGTATTGCTTTGTAAAAAGTAGTAAAAACTATATGGCTACTATTCTTTAATATAACAAAATATGAATAAATCTATAATAAAATGGTTCATTAATACTGCAGCGAAAACCCTTATAGATCTTTTACATTTCATTTGTCAGCAATTTCATCTTGTATTATCTTTTTAAAATCCATTGTTTATTGTTTTTCCTTGTATTTCGTACCGAGTTGTATTTTTTTATGTCTCTTCCTGAAAGTTAGTATCTTTACAAAAAGAGGTTTTTTCTTTAATGAGAAGCAATCTGAGATATAAAACTTTAAGGGAAAAACACAAACCGATGCAATTTTATTTTTATGGTCGGCTCCAATTAGTCGGAGATACCAGACATCCTCTAAGTACTTAAATGTTTTTACTCAACCAATCTCATTTTAACAACACAAGGGTGATGGAATGTAACCTTTTGTCTGCTTTTGACTTTTATATAATGTACTTCATTATATTATCGAATTAACGATCCCAATCAATTCGTGTTAATTGTTTTATTGTTACTATTAATCTCAGAACAACAAATTAAAAGAATACGTGAAATAGATACACTTCATTGTTCATTGGTATTTTTACATTTCCATTTTTCTTTATAGTTTTTAATGAGCACCGCCTCTAAACTTGAAAGTAAGAGCTTTACTTTAATACATCATTTCATTTTATAATATATAGAATCCATTTCTATATATGGTTGTCCATTCTATTAGCAGTAGGTTAATCCCTCTGTCTCAAGGAGGCATGAACCTATTAAATATTTACCCCCAAATTTTTATAAATTCGTCTTAATAGGTGTTTAGGATACAGATTACAGTCCCTTTGTCACAGACTAGTGACAGAGGGTTTTTGTAAAAATCCCGTCAAGTACTTGGTAGCAAGCTACTAGAAGGGTATCGTCGGTTTTAAAAATTCGAATGTCCTACATTACATCTTTTTTATACATTTACATTTTATACACTTTTAGAAAAATGTATTACAAGTGGAGGAGCTAGGTGTGCGCATTTTATTTAATTATTTATTTGGGATAATATAACAAGAAATCATACATAGGGATTGTTAGTACATTATACAAATTATCCTTAGTATTTTAGATAGCCACTTATTTGGTTATTTTAGGGTAAAATGGACGCCATTTTGGAAAATCTTCAATACTTTTAAAATAATACCCACTCAAAAACTTAAGTATCATTGGCCTACAAGAGCTGTATATTTATGTATTTTTTTCTCATTTTTAGGACCTGTCATTATGGTGTAGCGGAGGGGGGGGGGGACTTTTTTGGGTTTTGATTTTGTAAAATGGCCGCCATTTTGGAAGCGCGATGTATAATTATGACCTACTCTTCACTACCTTTTAAACGATACCCCACTAAAAAATTCAAAAAAAAATCCGATCAGTTTGCAATTGCTTGCTGAACGAAGAAATTTTGAGTTGTGAAATTCGCAACATTTTTTCTGATTTTGAGCAAAAAGTTTTAATTGCGTATCAAATTTCAAACATCTAGCTACTAATAAATAGGTCGGGCGATATGAGCCAAGATGCGACAGACAGACGAACTACTAAAAGCACAAGGGTTTCTAGGATGACCTCGAAACCCTTAAAAACAGGGGACTTTAAAGCTTGTAATTTCATAGAAATAAAAACTTAAATATTTGTAACAGACATATGTGTCTGTAGAAGCGTAAGAAATTAAAAATGTTTAGGGTAGAGACACATTTACATTTGTTCCACACCATGAATTACTTTTTTGTAATGGTTTATTCAAATAATTTCTAGCATGCATAGCTGTACGAGTACTTTATTTAAAAAAGAGAAACAACGTCTCTTGAGTCAAGAGAGTTAAAAATGTTTCGTTTAAAAGAATAAATAAAATAGGATGAGTCTGGTTTTTTCCAAGGTAAACATGACTTTTCAATTCAGAATAAATCGATTTTTTTCCAATCCATTGTTTTATTAAAATAGAATTGATGAACACTCTCCAAATATGTATACAGTTGATATATAATATCACTTGAAAAAATTGAATTCTTAGACAAATCGAATTTATTCGTAAAAAGAAGATAAATAAAATAACTTCAAATTCTCAAAAGAGAATTTTATAAAATTCTAGAACAAAAAGTCTTACTTGAGAAGAATTTTTGAATAAATTTAAAATATATATTGAAGCCAATGCTTCACTTTTATATTTATGAAAAAAAAGGACAGTGAAGTCTCTCACATTGTGAAATGTGATGAAATGACAAAAGTAAGGTTGGTTCAAAACTGGATTCGGTCTAATCAAAGAACGATTCCACAATAGCGATGATAGTACGAGAACCCTATCCCTTTAGCCTCCTTTGTCACTATTCTATCCTAAATGAAAGAGAATATAGAAAACACAGACTAAAGCGCTGGTAAAATTGGAACTAGGTAAAAAAAGAAGCGTTGATTACATACAAAGAAATGAAATATTTTTATGAGGAAATAGAACAAACATTTCTACCCTTTTAACTCTTGTATAACTATAACAGATCCATACAGATATCTCTATTTTCTACTTTAAGATAAATAAATATGATATAGAGTTCTTTAGAGCTACTAGATTTTATTTTGAATTTATTTCTATTGTAGAAACAAAGGTATAGATTAGATCAAACTAATTGTCGGACGCAAATTGAACAATAAATATTACTGAGAAAATTAATAAAAAAAAAAATTTATTAATCAATGAGGTACACCCTTCTAAATTTCATGAGAGAATCTACAGATGGTTGTTGAGGTGTAAATTATGAATGAAAAACACTAATTCATTATGCGAGACGTTTCGACCCTTAAATTAAGGTCATCTTCAGTCGTTTATTTGAAAATAGTGTCATAGATGTTGGTATTTATCATATAAAAGAATTTCTAACTCCATAGGAGAGGGTCAGTTAAAAAATCTAAATTTAAAATAAAATAAGTCAAAAGACTTCTACCAACTTCAAAAAAATTACTAGTTCATTACAGACTGATATGTAAAATTTAACAAAAAGTAACATGTGTAACAATAATTAAACAAGATTTAAAATATTTTTGAACATAAGTGTGGACTACATGCTTTAATTAGATATAAGAAATACTTTTTTTTTTTTTTTTTTTTTTTTTTTTTTTTTTTTTTTTTGTGCACTACATGCTTTAATTAGATATAAGAAATACGAATATAAATATCTATAAGATTTATATATTAAAATTTACTCACAATTTATCACCGAGAAGATTAATTCTACAAATGGGTAATAATTATATATAAAAATTCAGTGGTTAGACCTGACTAATATTAAAAAGGTTTTTACTCTAATATGTCATTACCTAGTACTGTATAAAAAACTATTAAAACTAATCTATAATAATTAAAAATGGGAATTTAGATTTTTTTAGATTAGATTTTTTAACTGACACTCTCCTATGGAGTTAGAAATTCTTTTATATGATAAATACCAACATCTATGACACTATTTTCAAATAAACGACTGAAGATGACCTTAATTTAAGGGTCGAAACGTCTCGCATAATGAATTAGTGTTTTTCATTCATAATTTACACCTCAACAACCATCTGTAGATTCTCTCAATAAATATTACTATATATTATAATGTCTGAAATTATAATTTATTATTTATTTTCATACTTCATATCAAATAATCAACATCCACTGGGTGGAGACCACCAAGTGGTGGTACTCCAATCATTTGAATTACAATAATATTAATCTCTAAAATGGTCATGGGGCCATTTTATCTTTAGGCGTCGTTTCAGATCGCCAGGAATATGAGGATAGGATAGGTTCTGGACAGAAAGAATTAGGAAGGTGAATGAGCTTGGCGTGGAAGGACTTGCAATGAGATGATGCTGGAATATGGATATACGGAACATACAGGTTAATGTATAATATGGTTGCCCACGTAAGAGGGAGCATTACATATATTTTGTAGAATATTGCTCTCAGTCGCTTGTTACGAATATAAAATTGTAGTTGAGTCTAAAGAAATAAAAAGAAAAAGGAACGAGGATTGAGAATTGCAGGGATTTGCAAGAATTTGATGGTTTGGTCGATCCCCACAGTTCAAGTCCCTATGTCCAAATAGGTTTTATAATAAGGTTATAGACAGTTAGTTCGTTCGTAAGAGATAAATTGGATCTACTGTCCAAATGTCTGAATAAAGTTTTATATCATTTCTTCATGTCCCAGTTATAATTTAAGATTATTATTTTAAACATAAGTAATTAAAAAACAAATAAAGGAGTTATGGTTTTACTTAGAATGAATAGTCTCTCCACGTAAAAATATATTTATTCTCAAAACAGCTTTCTGCCACTAAGGGCCATCATCAGTACCGAAAAGTCTTATGCCAGTGAGTTTGGTATGACTCCAACACACTCTCATCATTTCGTTTATTTAAAACAAATTTCATCCTTATCTGCACTGATGTTGGCCCTAAAGTTGCCGAAAGATGTTTTGTAAATAAATAAATGTATTTTTACGTGAAGACTATTCATTCAATATTTAATTATGACCTCCTTCCAATGCTTCATATTATAACTCAGAAATAGTTCATTTGTTTGATTAAATCTTAGTATACAGTTAAATATGAATACAAATAAATAGTTTGAATACCTTAAAATAGTTGAAAAATTACAAGAGTACCGTGACCACTTTCTTAATTTTATATTTAGAAAAAAAGTAAAATTAAGTTAATTTATTTAGCTAAGTTATTATATTTATTTAAAGACCAAAAAATCAAAACAAGCATTTATCTTTATTGGAATAAATGTGTTTGCCTTAGCTTAGCAATAACAAATCATTTCGGGGTGCGTCGTCGTCGGAACACTTCTGGATTATATAAATGATAAGTTATAGATAACCAAAAGCATTGAAGCTGCACCTGTCTCAGAGTGCGCATTTCCTTTACTGTCATAGTAAAATTGTTTTATATTTATGGTTTACCCCTTATTTCCCTTATTATACTTAAATGGGTGAGGCGGTAATTTCATACCCTGAAGTAGTTCTATCTTATGACATCACTATTACACAGTTATAGATAACCGTGGAAACTGACCATTATAAAGAAGTTAATAGCAGTAGAGAAGATTATAGATGGGTGCAATTTTTGTTATCTAACTCTATTTCTTTACTCTTAGTTCATGAAGCTAAATATTTCCTTGTTAATAAATCTTAGATGGAATCACTACTAAATTCGTATCCTTGCTTTAACGTATATCTAATTTTTCGGTTAAGCACGCGTCTCAACTGATTCAATGTCCGACGTTTTGGTTTCTATTGTTAGCCTCTTCAGCCTCTTCTTATATTGTCCTCTCTAACTAATCAGTTCTGAAAACAATGCATTAAAGAATGAAGCATTCTTCTTAAGTATATATGACCATCGTTACCTTAATTGCAAACAAGTCATTAGATAATGGAACATTCTAGAATCTTATAGAAAGAAAAGGTAGAAGGAAAAGTCTCTCCACGTAAGAAAATTTTTATTAAAAAACACAAAGCAGCTTTCGGCCTCTATAAGGCCATCTTCAGTGCCTAAACAAACAGTAATCGACCACTAATTAATGCCAAATGAAAATAAAAATAAAAACAAAAGAAAGCCGAGACATAATAAAAACGAATCAACCGCCATAGGCAACTAAAACCCAAGTAATAAAACAAAAATGAATTTAAAAATAACAATATAAATTAATTAAATTATTAATAACAATATAATTATATTGTTATTTTTAAATTCATTTTTGTTTTATTACTTGGGTTTTAGTTGCCTATGGCGGTTGATTCGTTTTTATTATGTCTCGGCTTTCTTTTGTTTTTATTTTTATTTTCATTTGGCATTAATTAGTGGTCGATTACTGTTTGTTTAGGCACTGAAGATGGCCTTATAGAGGCCGAAAGCTGCTTTGTGTTTTTTAATAAAAATTTTCTTACGTGGAGAGACTTTTCCTTCTACCTTTAATGATGAACTCCACTCACGCTCCATATCCTATCTTATAGAAAGAGTTTGTATGGTCTTCTTTATTATATTAAAATCCTTCCTCCCTCTGGCGAACGTATGAAAATGCGTTTTGTTAATTTTTCATAAGCCAAAAAACCACTTCGATTTCTTATCACACTTCTAATGGTTGATTAAATCTGTATAATATAATAGTACATTACGCGTCTAGTTCGGAAAGTAGCATTTTGCATGCGAGTGTGGAGTTTGCACTCGAGCGCCAGCGAGGGTAGTAATACCACACGAGCAAAGCAAAATGCAGTTTTCGCACGAGTTGCGTACCATACTTTATCTACGATTGTTGGATTTTAATAATAAATAAAGAATAAAATATTTAATAAACTTCCTGTTTGTAAGCTCGTATTTCTCTTTTGATAAAGATGACATTAATTCATTAGTTGTATTTTGTGCCGAATTAATTATTTCGGGAGGCGTATTATTCTCCTCATTTTCGTCATATTGACATAATTCAATCATTTCTTTTCACTAAAAACTCGATATAAACAGTTACTTTAATCAAACAAACAGCAAATTAGTTTTGTTAAATGTAAACAAACTCGCTAATCGTGCGTTAAGGTGAAGAATTTCTCTTTTTTTAGGGTATGGTAAAACCCAAAAAAGAAACCCTTATAGTTTCGTTCATGTGTCTTTCTGTCACTCTGTACGGTTCCAATAACTTTTGAATCAAAAGAGATAAAAACAAGAAATTTTCCAATATTAATGATCGTTTTGACGCGCACACAGGCACACACTTTAATTTAATCAAACAGCAAATTAGTTTTGTTAAATGTAAACACTCTCGCTAATCGTGCGTTAAGGTGAATAATTCTTCTTTTTTACCGCACTAGGGCGGAAGGAAAGAGGAATTATGAAACGCGCATGCGAAATGAATACAAGTACGTATAAAGAATCACTTTCTACGCTTCTAAACAGAGATACAATGTTTATATTTCGTATCAATCGTTGATGAACTAATTTATCACCTTATGACTGTGCAAATTTATATTTTTTTTTTGGGCTCAAAAAAAAGCTCTCCTAACAGTTTATAAAATGCAGATTCGCATGTTTGTCACAGTCGGACGGGATGTCACAGCCTCTGTACTCTGTATATTTGATTATTGCACAATCTAGGCACCTAAATCGGGACTGCAAACTCAAATAGAGTTTTTTCATTTACATAATTGATCCTGAATTGAAAGCCAATAATTTATAATTAAACATATTTAAAAAGTGTTGAACAGATGTCTGATTTTCAGGAAACTTTATTTTAAGTTTAATTCGATTTCATCTCGGGGTGTGATTTGTCTGAACGTACATGCCAAATATCATCAAAAAAAAAAAAATGCTAAAGTTTAGGCGTCAAGCGTCTGCAGTCAGAAATTTTCTCAAAATATTAAAATTTTGTGCCATCTCAATACTTCTTCTCTATATATACTACAGTTCTCTTTATCTTACAGTTCTTACGATAACAATGCGTTCGATTATGTCAGTCTAATTATTAAGGGAAAAGTGCATACGTTCATCTCAATACTATCACACTTTTAAAACAAGGCATTTCTATTATGGTATATTCTCGTATCCTAAGAAAATTGTTTACATAGTCCTTTCTATAATGTTGTAGGTTTGAAAGCATGGTATATTTACATGTATGCAGTTTTGTTATCTTATAGAATAAATAAATGTATACATCATTATCTATCTTATCTCAGCTTTCAACTTTGAAAACAAGGCAATATAATTATGGTGCCAAGCTTTCTAAACAAACTTGCTTACTTAGTCGTTCCTCTTAAACATGGCTAATAGAATAGCGTCTAGTTCTGTTAGTTCACTGGAGTTTTTATCTCAATATAAGTTCTTTGAAATATTCCGTCACCTCTCTATAACTTCGTTTTCCTTGATGATAAATTGGTATCCTAGACATACACGTTTATATAATACTAGCTGAATACCCGTGCTTCGCTACGGGGTGTTTTATTTTCAATTTAATGGATTTATAAACTACTATCAAGAAACATTTAAATTATTTTACAAAGCGAGAATATCTAGATTCTATCCCTCCCCCTTATTTCTATACCCCCTCCCCTTTGATAAGATAATTTGCTAATATCCCAAATTAGTAATTCATTCCGACTAAATTTTTAAAAAGGAAAAGCAGTGGTATTTACCTTCTGTACCCCCCCTCCCCGTGTCATTTTACATCCCTTGGTTGAAATTAGAATTATCTTTTATTAATATACATGCTTACATCCAAAATAAGAGCTCTTTCTCAAGTATTAACTTCCTTGAAGATCGGTCTGGGCTCAATTCCCCTTCTTTTCTTACTCTATCCTTATGTTCCCTTTAGGGATAAAATTTAAGAAAATCTCTATTGGCAGATATCAATATAATTTAGAAATTATTATACTACGTATACACTCGTAGATTTTATTTTAGAATTTTAAAGAAGTTGTCATGATTAAGTTAATAAAGGTTTAGGCACGGTAAGGCGTGATTTATTAATTATTGCCTTAATATCTAAAAATAAATCAAAATATTTTTTGACAGTGATTGAAAAGTAATTTCTTTAACAGTCCTTCCTACATAAATTTCCACAAAACATAAAATATGGTCAGTAGTTTCTTCTGCAGTTTTGGTTAAATACTTTTTTTATGAAAAATGTTCTCTTAAAGAGCCTTTCAACGATATGCATCATAAAGGGTACCTATCAATTGCTTTTTGACCTTTGTACCCCGTACTCCTATGTACCAACATTTTAACTTTATAATCTCATGTAAGCAGTACGCTCATAGACACTTCATTTATATAAGATGTAGTTATACATATTTTTCTATTTAACCCCCTCCAAAATGAAAATATGACAAAACTGTACATAACAACAATTACTGTACTTTTAAAGAGCTTTTCAACGATATGCATTATTAAAAGTATTCATTACTTTGACATTTGTACCCCGTACCCCTGGGTACAAAAATAAAAATTTCGCAAAATCCTTTCTTAGTGGATGCCTATGATATGAACCGAGTATATCCTCAAAATTTCAAGTCTCTCGGTTAAGCAGATTTTGCTGTGCGTTGATTCTATGTCAGTCAGTCAATCAGGACATTGCCACTTATATTATAGATTTATTATAGGCGCCATATTATCTCAATTTTTAATTAGCAAGGGACCAGGATATGATAAAGCCTAGAATCGTAAAGGCAGCTTATACATGACATGATCCTTTAAATTATCACAGTTCTATTAGATGTTTGTAAATTTTATTTCACCTAATAACCAATTGTATAATATCTAATACTCATTACTTTATCCTAATATTTTTTAAGACCTATATTTCTAGATAGATAGAATTTCTAACTACTTCTTAATATTATACTTTCAAAGCTAAAAATCATGATTAAATAATTTTTTTTTTTTCTGAGTTAATAAATATAATTTGCACTATTAGATTACGATCGTTGTCAATCATTCTTTTAAATTTCTCTTTTTGATTTCCTCAATATTATAATAGCGAACTGATTAATATAAAAATATTTTGTGTCTGTATATATACTATTTATATATATATATTTCTCCTTTTTAATCTTCATACTTGATAAACTAACTAGGTCGTTTTCGTCTTCACACTTAGCCTTATCATTATAATTCATCCGACAAAACTCGTAGAAAGTATACTATTTACTTGAAGTTGTTTCTTACCTTTGAGAATTTTCTGCCTTCTTTTTTCTCTCTGTTTCTGAGTTCGTAAGGTGCCCCGTACAAGAAGATCATATCTTTCGGTACAGAGTGAAAGGTGTTGCAGTAACTATATAAAAGTTATGTTTAAAAACAGATTCTGCTTTTTCTCTACAACTTCACAGGTTTTAAATCATACTACTTCGAAGTATCAAAGTTCAAAATATTAAGGTGCTGATGAAATACTTATCAATTATTTTCAACGTTTCCTATGTGTATGATTGCTTCTTCTTTTATTATAGGATTTAAAATATGGGTTCTTTTCCCCCCGTCTTCAATACCTTAAGTTATAACTTCTGCTTTCGCATTTTGATCATATAGTCCGTCTTGTACTTTTATCTTTGCACAAAATTTATACTTTTTCACCCCGTTAGTCATTATATTTTCGCTATACTAAAATATTAAATAAGTTTACCAGCATTATATTTATATTAAAGAACCGATAAAAGACTTCAGGTTAACAGTATATCGATCCTTACTTACTTCTTCCTGGCCCAATCATATATTATCTCGCATTGTAAAAGTATACATTGATGCAATACCATAAAATATGCCCGCTGCATATCAGCTTAAAATCACATTAACCTAGATTTACAAATATGAAATTATTTTTATTAAAAAATACTCTTTATAGTAAAAACAAAAATAGTAACTCCAGATAAATTATTCGCTTTATTTTAAATCAGATATGACAATTTAAATTGTAACTAAATTTTTGGATACATTATTAAAGTACAGTTTTGCAATTTACACTCGAATTTATGTTTTCTGTTTACTGTAGTGAAATATCAAAGAGATAATTAAAGTGATGTATTCGTCACGGAAAATACATTATCTATGATGATGTGTCAATGATAAAATTGGTAAAAATGTAATTTAGATAAAAGAATTTAGGCGATCAGAAGTTGGGAACATAGGTAGGTAATAATCAAATATAATGAAATTAAATATGCAATGCAATCTTCCAAGTCGATAACTGTGATTCTTGTGGGAATATGGACTTTTTATATCGTATCTGTACACAAGCTAAGCTCTATTTATATGTTCCTCTCGCTGATATTTTATAAGCTTTAGTGTTAGTGGCTCTGCTATTTTTTTTTTTTTTCTTTTAAAAATTAATAAGAGCTTAAAATATCATTGATTTCAGCCTGTCAATCTAGCTTTATATCTCTTTTAGAGACAATGTTGTTGTTCGTGACTTTCAAGCCTAGGTATCTGAACTCACTACAACAATTAAACTGGTATTCTGTCAGTGTTACTTACGTTAAGGACAACGAGTACCTTGTCTTATCCGTGTTAACAAGTACTGACTCAATGGCATTTCTGTCTTCGGTAAGTCAAGTTTAAACCTCTTCGGAATAGTACCATCATCACTAAAATCCTTATATCCAAGCAGTTTATGTATTAAACTGCGTACGAATGTCTTTAGAATAAGGAGTATGTATTAATAAAAATGTAAAGTTAAAATTTTTTTATTTATTTTAAATCTTATTTATTTATTGGCACAAGTTACAAAATAAATGTAAATGCAGGTTAGTTATTTATGTCTATGTTCTTGACAAATCCATGACTAATTTTAGCCATAGTTTTTTTTTTCTCTCAAATCTTTTTATTTATAATGGTATCTATTATGATTAAAAGTAGATTGTTAATTTGAGCTCTAATACATAATTTATTATTAATTGCGCAATAATCTCGGCTAATCTTAGCCTTTGTTAGCTCCTTATATTGTCTTCTTGTATTAGTTAGAGCTAATTTAAACCCTTAATCCTCGTTTTCACTTCAATAGTTCTGTACTAGTCATAATAAGAAATTATTTTTGACAGTGTAGGAAACTCGAGAAATTGAGGTTGGGAGCCAATCAGAGCTCGATTATCAAAATCTCGATCTCTCATTGGCTCTCCCTTCATTTGTAAAAAATCAATTTTAATTGTAAAAGTAATGTAGTTACAGCCGCCGTCATGACACTTAACCTGTCAGCCTTTTAGATAACTTGATAATCACTGTCACAATTTCTCAATCTAAATTGAACTATCACGTCTAGTATTCTGTAAAAACAGATTTGTCGTTAGGATGATAGTGATAGTTCGCTCTTATCTTATCATATCTAGCTTAATACAATATCCCTTAAACGTGTAAAGTTCAAGCTCTCTCTTTAACCATTGGGAAGTGCTGAATGCATATCTTCTTTAGGTCCATTGCCCACTCTTGTCTTCTCTCCTTTTTTGGTTTCTAGTTTGATTTTATTAATTTGACTATTGACGCAGCTTCTAGCTTCGTGTTAGCCATGTTTGATATTGCTATTGTCACATTCCTCTCTTAAAAAGCGTGTAAACTATACACTTTCATTGAGGTGACTATCATGAAAGTACTACCGTGATTAGAAACAATTATTAAGCGTTACTATAGTCTGATTGATTCTGGTTAGTATTTTTAGTAGTTTGAAACCTAGATATCTGAACTCACTACGACAATTGAACTGGTATATTCTGCGTCAGTGTTATTTTACGTTAAGGACAACGAGTACCTTGTCTCATCCGTATTAACAAGTACTAACTCAATGGCATTTTAGTCTTCGGTAAGTCAAGTTTAAGCCTCTTCAGAATAGTTCTCGATAATACTGTAGCCACTGTCTCCTTTATATAATTATATCATTGTTAATTATATTTATTTATTTATTGTTTTATGCCATATTTATTTTGTGCATTGTTAATTATTTAACTTGTTTTAGCTGTTGCTACTACCCTAATTGATTTTAATGCAATATATTGATAAATTCCTACCCAAATTTTAGTTACATAGTCTTTTAGTTTAGGAATCTAGTCTTTGATAGATTGTAACATAAAAAATGACATCCTATTTTCTTTTATGAATGTCCTCTTGACCCTTGACCAGTTCACAATTAATTAAAAGTTCTATTCTCGTAGACGTAAAATATATAATAGCTTATGATAGTAGTCTCAACTTTTCTTATATTGATGAATAATTGATTAATTTTTATTGAACGCGAGGATGGATAACGCTCTACATAGAAATTAGTCTGAGCACTATAAAAGGAACATTTATACCAAATTTTAAGAAAATCTGTCAACGTTATCGAGATAAAGGGCGGATGTAAAAATATGAGGCAGTGGGCTGAAGATTAGACGCTATTACTACGTTTCCATGATGTTTAAATACGGATTGAATACGGGTTGAATACAGTTTTTGGATCCAAAGTGTCCATTGAAACCTAAACCTAGATTCAATACAGATTAAATACAATACCGATCCCGATACGATACACTAAATTCTAGGATCGTATCTGGATTGAGCTGCTTGGAAACACCTTAAGTCGATCCTGACATGCGCAAAGCGTGGGTGTGAGCGTGAGCGCACCTAGCGTATTTCTGTAGAAACTGTAGTAAAATCTGTCAAAATACGTATTCAAAAACATGATTATAAAAGGTGAAGGTTACAAAATTATTTATAACCTTTTCCAAAAGAAACCAAGAAAAAGTTTGTTTTTTATTTTGTATTGAATGCAGATTCAATACTACTCTTGGAAACACCTAGCTTGTTAAATCCCAAATCAGGATTCAATTCGTATTTAAATACATGGAAACGTAGTATATATTTGAAGGCCTCGTCAAACCCTGTCTACACCTAACAACTTACTTAGTAGGTTTCGTGTAATTATGTCGATAAGTGCAATAAGTCGTTAGCTGCAAACCTGAATTTGTGTTGATAGATTTAAAACAAAACAGTTTTATTAACTTCTTTAGTGGAATAGAAAATTATATAGTATTTTTACAAATAAGGATATCCGATAATCAATTACACTATATTTCTTTTTGAACAAATGTATGCGGGTATTTTAACTTATGGATTAGTAGCTTATGATCGTTATTATAAAATTTTCAATTTGTATCTCCATTATAATAAAAAATAATTGAGGAGGATATTAAGATATAATTTTCTCACAATATTGGCCTAATAACCTACTTTTATTTAGATTTTTTTTTCCTTAATGCTTATTTAATACCGTTATCCATTTAGATCCAATGTTTTAGGTGCAATATATATTTTTTTTCTTATATCTAAAGATTATTTAATATTCAAGGAACTTTAAGAAAACGGTTCTCATTCAAATTTAAATCACTTCTGTCAAAGTCAAATCCTATTAAATCTCTCACATAAAGGCTTAGTGTAGAATATATATATATATATATATATATATATATATATATATATATATATATATATATATATATATATATTGAGAGAACAAAAGAGAGAACTCGGTCTCTATTGTGCTTTAACTAATTGAGGATACATATACATATACTTTATATTCTTCAAGGAGACAAACGGTGCATTGATTTAGTTTTAAATAAATTAAAAAGAATAATAATAAAAAAAATAAAATTATAGAAAGGGGTAAAAGGTCATACAGGCCTCATATGAAGACACCTTGACCTCTATATAAGAGAATGGAGACAATTCATTATTTATTTATTTTTTATTTTAGGTACGAAAAAAAAAATTATTTGATATCAAGATAATCTACATCGAAAAAAAAATATGAATGTCCTTCGAAGCAATTAGGCATACGTAGCTATCGGAGAAAAAACAACTTTAAAAGCGTACCTAAAACGATTTGAAGTTAAAAATTAAATTTTATTGTTAAGAGATTTGATTTTTTTTTTTTAATTTTAATTTATTTATCCTCCTATTTTTTAACTAGAAAATTAGAGAAGGGCTTGAGTTAAAAGGTCATTTAAATCCAAGCTGTAAGAGAGATTTGATTTTTGTAATATTTGCTTCAAGGATATTTTTGGATTCATTGATAAAATTAATAGATTTTTTTTTACTTAAAGGTTTTATGTGATTAATGGACATATGTATTTTTTTTTTTTAATTAAACGTGACAGTTGCAATGATCAAGTGGTTATAAACTTGCAGCTTGTTTGATGAAATGCATGGTTGTTATTGATGATTTTAGTTAAAAAAGATAATTGAACTAATTGTTTTTACAAAAAAAAAAAAAAAAAAAAAAAAAAATCATTTAACGCTTTAAAGATAATGGAAGTAAACATTAAAATTAATTTAAAAAAAAAAATACAAATTATACAATAAAGTTGGTTTTAAACTTAACACTTTAAGGCGTCAAAAATAATTGTAAGGTATATTTTAAAAATAATGATTTTATGTAATTCGTGCAAAATTACAGTTGCTTGATACTTACATTCAAGGTAAGAATGCAAGTTATTTTCAAAATTATTTAGCGTGAAGGAATCATGCTAGATTTGATAGATGTTTCTCTCCATATCCATTTTTGGTATTATTAGACTTTGTTAGAATTATAGATGAAACTCGAAGTATAAAGATTAATTACATAGTTTATTTCTCTAATCACTAAAGGTGTTTTTGTGGTAGAAGTTATTGCGGTTATAGAAGGTTATGGGGAGGTAAGAGTGGATAGACATAGATTGTGTTAGAAGCTTCATTCACTGGTTGAAAGCCGGCTTTGTACAATAACGTTTCTTCAGTGGAGATATGCCTTTTTTTATTCCTTATTTATCCTGGCACTACACCCAATAAGTACTTTGCTTTAGCAATCACCATTGTTCTCCAGTCCTATAGATGATATTGACCACCAAAAACACAATTCTTACATAAGTACTTTTAAAAATAGACTGCAATTATTGTGGCAAATATCTTCCTTGCACCCTATCTTTATGCTTTTACAAGCTATTATTGAAATTCAATTTTTAAGTTTTTGGTAGTTTTCATACTACGGAAAGTTAAATTTTAATTTAAATCAAATTATAATTATTATTAACTACGGGAAACAGACAGTGAAAAATACACTCCAGCGCCGGGATTTGAACCACGGGCCTCTATATAGAGGCCCGTGGTTCAAATCCCGGCGCTGGAGTGTATTTTTCACTGTCTGTTTCCCGTAGTTAATAATAATTATAATTTGATTTAAGCTATTATTGTCTAATTTGTTTAATTGTTTCCCCCGTTTTTTTTAATATGTCAAAATTATTTTGTTTTTTTACATGAACTAAAGTATCAATTTAGGAAAAGTTAAAGAACGCAAGCGGTTCAAATTAAGCTGGGGCTATCTGTGGGATACTTTCGATAAACTATATCAGTTACATACGAATCAGATAAATACTTTTGAAGCTATAGGTGTATATAAATGTATGTTTGTGCGCATTTTGAAGAGAAACAAGTGAGCGCAGAAAGTTGAAACTTATATATGGGACCATCAATGGGCTAATTGTGACCTACCATACAAATTTCATTAAAATCGGACGTGTAGTTTTTAAGATATGTTGGTTCGCAAAAATTGAATGACAGACCGACAGAATGACACGAAACCAAAAATGTTCCCTGATGTCTGAAAGGGATTGCTGTCTTGGAATTTTGAAATAGGAGGCATACATATTTTCGTTCTTCAGAACGATCACGTAGCTTCCGTTGCCTTCGAAGCTTGGAAGGAAAATTGGGTGCATGTGGAAAAGGGAAACCAATTGCCGCTGAAGGTTGAAGATTATATGGGATGATACCATCCAAATTTAAATAAAACCAGAAAAATAGTTTTCAACATATGTTGGTTAGCAAAAATGTTGAATGCCAGACAGATTAAAAGACAGACCCGAGACCAAAAATAATTCCTGATTTTTAGAACGGATTTATTGGGATTTTTAAAATCTGAGACAACAAACTTTGTTCTTCTCACTCGTCACAATGTTCACCTTCGATAAACTTGGATGTTAAAACTTGATTGACCTATATAAATGTCTATACCTCATAATTTTCTTTCATTTAAGTGCTTTCGTCACATTTAATGTACTTTCTTAAAATTAAATCATTCGTTTTTAATCTTATTTAAGTAATACTTATGGAAAATGGCATTTACATTTAAGATTCCTTATATTTCGAAAGTAGTTAAGAGTTGTGAAATTGTTCCTCCTCGACAAGTTATCTCTTTAGAATCCGTAATTCAACTATGATTTAAAGTTCTCGGTTGGGGTTTCCTTAATAATGTGCAAGTTGACATCTCTTGTCCTTGCTTGGCTTCTTTGTTCGAATGGTTGAGTTTTGAGTTTGACAAACCGGATTGAAACCTTCGCAATATAGTTGACAGGTTAGGGAAAGCTTATTGAGACTTATTTGTAAAGAACGTTTTAACTTGATGCTTCAAAACTCCCACTCTACCAGAAGGTGACAAAGTTGACAGTCGGTGGAACTATAAAGTTTCGAAATTTTCAAAATCCCGCTGGAGTAATGGTTTTAAAGTGAGCGGTTACCGAAGCTTACATCTAGCTTGATCTCTCCCTCTCGAAGAAACCTTCACCTTATCAAACTCCGTATTCAAACTAGAAGGATGGCTTGAAAACGCTTTGAACAACTCCATTTCATTACCTTTATGATACAAAGCTTTTATATACACGCTCTTCGCCTCTTGAAAAGGCAAACTTTGCTATTTTGATTAAGGCATTAACATTTCAAGAACAAATTGGAGAGAACGTATCATGTGTCAAACTGACGGATTGCTTAACTCGAAACCATTACAACTCTTTTATAGCACGTGAGTCTCAAATCTCAAACGCATCTAATTATAAGTGTATTGAAAAGAATAATTAAAATATTAAGGAAAATGTCAATATAAACTAAAAATTACGTTACGTGTAAAAAAACATAGTAAAATAGTCTGCCAAATAGTGTAACACATCGGATACTCTCGTCCTATCGCGTACTTTAATGATATTCTGATTTTACGACCAATTACTGTCTAATTTATTTAATTATATATTAATTTTTGCTTCCGAGCTTACCAAAGGTTACGGAAGCTATGTGATCATTGTAAAGAACAAAAATATTTTATGTTTCCAGACATCAAAGACATCAAGGAACATTTGTCGGTAATGAAATTTGTAAGGTAATTGATAATTAGCCCATTGTTGGTCCCATATAAGTTTCAACCTTCTATGCGCCTATTTGTTGCCCTTCAATAAGCGCCCAAACAAACATTTATTTACACCTATATCTTAAAAAGTACTTATCTGATTTTTCATGAAATTTGGATGGTATTGGAAGTAGGCCACAGAGAGCACCCCGTTAATTTCAACCGTCTGTGCTCTTCACCTTTTGCTTAATTGATAATTTGATTCATGTAATAAATAATAAGGTTTAAGGAATGAACTTTAGTTTTACCAAAAGTTTTTAAAAAAGCAATATATTTTGGATGTTACTCCATCACCAGGCACAAAAAATCAAAACAATTTTGAATTATTTAAAAAACGGGGGAAACAATTAGATAAATTAGATAATGATGGCTTGTAAAAGTATAGAATCAATAAAGTACGCGTGGCTAGGATGCGAGGAAGCTACTCTAGCTAGGATGCGAGGAAGCCACTCTTATTGGCAGACTATTTTTTTACGTGAATAAAAGGATAAATTCCGATCATTTCCAATATTTTATCAACTGCACACATTAATAATATTTAATGTGCGCTGGCAGTTGAAAGTAATATAGCACCATCTGTAGGCTACTTTTGACAACCAATCGAATCTTGTTATAAATCGGATACGTACTTTTAAAGATATAGGGGTTAGTAAAAACATTATTGCGCATGTGAATGAGAAATTAATTAAGAAGGTTTAACTTAATATAATTAACTTACAATCGGTTAATTATAGCCTAAAATTTCATCGTTATCAGATGAGTAGTTTTGTTAGTTCAAAAAAATGTTGTCTTAATTAGTTCTTATTAACCCCGATACAAAGTCCACATTAAGTATTCAAAAATTGTGTGACAATTAGTGCGTACATCTTCCTCGCGTCCTATTATTGGACGAATATGGTCATGGTCATATTAGAATTAAGAGACTTTATAGATTGAGTTTAGACGTGTTTCGATCCTCAGTGGGATCACACTTATTTTATTCAATATTAAATGTGCGCTGACCGACAAACAGACACGGGACCTAGAATGTTCGGCACTTCTTTAGATTGTTACTCCCCTTATAAAAAAAACAGAGGGGAGTAACAATCTAAAGAAGGTGTACAGAATGATCTTCTTTACTGTTATAGAATTATAAAAGTGCTATATTCCTTTGTCCCAAAGGAATTTTCTTAATAATTATTTAATCAAAGTCATTTATATTCTAAATAACATAGGGGAGTAACGAACTAAAGAAGTACCGAATGTTCCCTGATGTCTGGAACGGATGTTCGTCTCAGAATTTTTGAATTCAATGACGGCTCCTCTTTAGATTGTTACTCCCCTTATTAAAGAAACAGAGGGGAGTAACAATCTAAAGAAGGTGTACGGAATGTTCTTCTTTAAACTGTTACTCCCCTTATAAAATAGAAGTGTGAATATTCCTTTGCCCCAAAGTACATTTGACTAAACATCCCTTTGTCTTAATAGTTATTTAGTCAAAGTCATTTATATTCTAAAACAACAGAGGGGAGTTGAACGGGACTAAAACTACAAACCAACATAGGGGAGTAACAATATAAAGATACCTCAATGACATAAAACGAATTCGTTCTTCAGAACAGTCAACAATGCTTCCGTTACCTTCTTTAAGTTTGGAAGTTACATTAGAATATTTAATTCGTGTACGTCATGAGATATCTTGATTTATAAAAGGTGTTCAATGCAGGCAAATCACTCAATACAAAAAAAAAACTTTTTTTTCTTCTTTATTTATTGTCATAAGTTACAAATTTGTTCGTGAATACCGGAGTCATAATGTAAATAATAACTTAAAATAACAAATTACATGTTTCATTCTTTTGCCAATTTTAATCAATAGCTTTGTAAAAACAAGGAACTGTTAAATGTGACAAGATAATTTTAACTTATAGTTCACAATCATAGAAGGTTATTCAGATGATTTTTCTTATTGACAGTGTTATTTTAGTGTGATAAAATATATTGCAATTTTCTTTTATTTACCTAGATATATTTATTATTTTTACAGATTTATGATGGTTATTTTTCTATTACAGACATATTTCTTTTAAAACACAGCAACTTGTCGATTAGCAAGTGTGCACTTTGATTACATACTGTGTTACAAATATATCCTTGAATTAATTTTAACCATATAAGGATTGTAAGAAAAAAAAAACCCTTTAAAATGTCGGATACATCTTTATCTTTATATTTCTTTAGAGGACTTCTTAATAGATCCTTCACTTTAACCAAACTTTTTAAGCCACTGAAGGTGTTAAGAAGGAAAAAAAATTATCCACTTTTATTTTTTTTCTCTTAGCCTTTCGCTACTCAGGACTTTTTTTTGTGAAAGGTCAGAAATAATAGGAGTTGTGTTGAAATTTTCCGACCCCTCGGAGGTTTTGTCCCTATTATTTTTTTCACTATTAAAATAAATTGTTGTGCATGAAAGCAAGGACTTATATGATTTTTAAGAAAAAAAAGCTTTTACGTTAGCTGTAGATGCACTTAGAATGCATTTCGTCGTCATTAAAATGTCTAAGTTCATGTAGTTCTAAATTTTATATATATATATATATATATATATATATATATATATATATATATATATATATATATATATATATATGTATATATATATATATATATATATATATATATATATATATATATATATATATATATATATATATATATATATATATATATATATATATATATATATATATATATATTTAAAGAGTCATATGAGTAAACTAGAATTGTAAGCTATTCATTTCTATAACTTACATAGTATAAAGAGTAATAAGGTAATATAGATAATAATTTATTTTCTGTACTTTTATAACTATTTTCATGTCTAGGGTTTTCATGACAACCAGGAAGTTAAGTCTATAAATTTAGTAGTATCTAATTTTTCATTTTTTCTGATTTTACCAAGATTTTATTGACTATTTATAAGGTCTGTGTTTATATAACGTTACTATTACCGTACCCTTGGAGTTTTGATTTAGTTTTAAGTCGTGTTATGATTTTGTCCAGGATTACTTTTACCTTAGAAATTTTCGAGGACACCTGTATTGGTAAAAGAAACTAGTAAGTGGAGTTTTTACATCTTACATCTTTGTGTAAAAATAAAATATTAAAAATATTGTATAATTACTAGCCTGATACCCGTGCTTCACAAAAAAGTTTTTTATTTTTAGTGTATTTTAATTTGAAAAATCCCTAATTATAACCTAATTCCGAGTATTGGTATATTATTTTTATATGTTAACTTTTCTAGATAAGCAGAGATGAGTCCTTGTTTAAGTTTAAATTATCTTTTATAAATATGCTTGCAACGTAAAGAGAAGGCAGAAGTCCCAGCGTGGAACCCAAGTTCTTTTACAAGTCAAAAACAGTCGAAATAGTTTCAAAATTTAACTAATTAGGGATTGAGTTATCGTCGTCCGGCTCCTTTGATTCATTTTTCCTTTGATTTTTCCTTCTAAGGTAGCGATCTCCAAATGGCAATGAGTTCCATATTCTCTTTGCTCGTAAAATGAAATTAAACTCATGGTAATCACGATTACTTGATTCGCTGGTATTTAACTTCG
The DNA here is from genome assembly GCA_951217055.1 of Gerris lacustris. Taxonomy (NCBI): domain Eukaryota; kingdom Metazoa; phylum Arthropoda; class Insecta; order Hemiptera; family Gerridae; genus Gerris; species Gerris lacustris. The sequence continues at coordinate 21,930,664 of OX578282.1, forward strand.
TTCTCTGCCTCGCTGCGGTTTGGGCTCCCAAATACCACGACCAAATAGAAATGTATCAGGCTACATTTATGAAGAAAACTCTTTGCCTCACTCGAAACACCCCCGGTTTTGCCGTCAGACTCGAAACGGGCACATAAAATCTGTGCCATAAAATATTTAAATTAATTTACAGCTGGTTAATAAAAATGTTTAGTATGGAGAAAGGGCGCTTCCCTCTGGTTTGTTTGAGAAGATTACGGAGCCTGTGTTTTCAGTACCCTTCATCTAAGCTCCAACTTAACTGTTACGCTCAGATTAGACACTTCTTTGCCAAATGTCTTATGACGGATCTATGGATGGAACCTCATTATAACACAATATTAAAACATAAAAAAAATATTCTGTCGAAATATTCAGACTACCTGCACGCTACGGAACTAGAAAAATGCATGGAATCGAATTTCTCCAATGTTTATAAATATCTTCCACTCACATCAGGGACCCAACTCTTTCTGGTTCTCGATAACTCCAAACGTGTTACCAGAAATATTTCTTAACTCAGAACTAGCTGTAGATTTTATCTGAAAATTACTCATCATTCAAAAAGCGAATATTTTAAACCCGATATGTGCCAGTTATGTGGATTTACACCATCTGATTTTTTGGTTCGCTTATTATTTCAATGTCAACCTCTTTACAACCTCCGTGAAAAAATATATTAATGGTATACTTAAGTACCAGCACTTAGTAGAGGCTTTATCTCAGATAGACACTAAAAGGTTAAAAGAGTACAGTTTTTTAAAGAAATTATAAAAAAAAAATCGTTTTATTCACTTCAGTTATAAAAAGCGGTCTGAGACAACTCGGATAAACTTTCTCGCATACAAGATCATAATTACTTAGCCCAGTGTTTTCCAATTATTAGTTTTCGTAGGTACATTTAATTATTGTTGAACATTTCATCAAAATGTATCATAAAAATAACTTCTCCTTGGCAGTGGAATCGAACCCGGCCTCTCCGTCCGCATTTAAATCTATTTTTTCAGTAACTTGATTTCTCCCGGACCGCTTCGTATTCAAGCGGACTAAATTTTAGAATTTTTAATCAAAATAGTCGGAACCTTTTCGAGAAATAATTATTGTTTGCATGATTTTTCAGAATTTTTGGGGGGTAGCGCCCTCAAATTTTGGGCAAAAATTCATTTCTCCATTTCGCCTCGGGGTATAATCGACCTTGTAGGTTAGGCTCCATGCGTCTGCACATGACAGACTTTCTTAAAAACCACTTTTTTTGAACTAAGGGGGGCCTCAAAACGTGTAAAGCCATCATAATCTCAAAATTTTTGTGCCGCCACAATACTTTCTCGTCGTATGAGAAAGTAAAAAGATAAATTAAGATTTTAGTGCAATTGGTTCCTATGGTATCGTAATATATCCTACATTGTTTATAAATAGGCGCTCATATTGAAGATGGCGGATGGTAAACATAATTTTTAACAAATACCTAAAATCAAAGAGGAAGCAATTGCAATGTTATTGTAAAACTGTTTTATCTACGATTGATACGAAATATAAACATTATATCTCTGTTTAGATGCGTAGAAAGTAATTATTTAAGTACTTGTATTCATTGCGCATGCTCGTCTCATAGTTCTGAACAATTCCTCTTCTCTACCACACTAGCGCGGTAAAGAAGAGGAATTCTTCAGCTTTACGCACGATTAGCAAGTTTGTTTACATTTAACAAAACTAATTTGCTGTTGTTTTTTTTTATTAAAGTAACGGTTTATATCGAGTTTTTAGTGAAAAACAATGAGTAAATCAAGTGACTTTGACGAAAATGTGGAGAATAATACTCCTCCAGAAATAATTAATTCGGCAATAAATACAACTCAAGAATTAATGCCATCTTTATCAAGAGAGAGAGATACGAACTTACATACAGCAAGTTTATTTTTTTCTGTATTTATTATTTAAATCTAACAATCGTAGATAAAGTACGGTACGCAACTCGAGCGAAAAAGGCATTTTGCATTGCTCGTGTGGTTTTACTACTCTCGCTGTAGCTCGGGTGCAAACTCCACACTCGCATACAAAATGCTACTTTCCCCACTCGACGCGTAATGTACTATTTTAGATATCGCTTTGACAATGTTGTATATTGTATATTAATAAGAGCATATAAAAATAAAAGAGGAATAAACGGATTATTAAAGATCGTTACAAAAAATTATATTGATACTATTTAATTTAAATAAAAAGTAGAATATTTTGTTGTTTTTTTTGGTAAAAATGGCAACACTGTCATGAAGTCGATTTAGTTTCTCGGAGCTCTTCGTTTTGCATGGAGGCCATTTTATTTTTATAATGACTTCTTAGTTTTCTAAAATGACGCGTTTAAATGAATTCATTTCTTCTTAATTCTATTACTATATAATATGTTTTAGTTGGTTCTTTAACATTTAATCAAACAAGTTCGGCAATTCGGTTTTTTATTAGTTTTAAAATGGTAGTTTAGAATTCGGTGTTAATCAATTGCATTGCGGCATGAAAAGAACCCAAAAAGGAAACATATTCATCTATCTTCGTTACAAATTCAGGTAAAGTAACTGATCTCTGTTTTATTCGATCTCATTTACTATTTGCGTTGGTCATTATATGTTTAATTAACGTTCTTTTATGTGTGTTTCGAACGCCATTCAATTCTTAACCTATTTATTAGATTAGAAGCATTATGTCTATTTTTAATTTTAATAATCTTTGTCACATAATTGTATTAATAACTAATTTAATCTTTACTAAAGTGCGTTTCGTTTTCTTAACTTCTAAATTAAAAGCATTTTTTTTAATTTTTATGGAAGATTGAACGTTTATTTTCAGTAGAAACTCGCTTATTTTTTAAAAGAAAGAGGTTGACCTAGATACGCAGAGGGCTGTCGGAAGCATCTTGTCAATTTTATAACCTGCTCTACTATAACCTCTCCTTAAACTCTTTTCCTACTTTAATCTTTCTATTTTTTAATCCTTCTTTTGTACTAACTTAGTTATACTACGACGATTATTTATTTATTTTTTTTAAAACAAATTAAGAATCTTATTTTTGTGTTATTTAAATAAAAACCTGTGAGTATTTAATTTTAATAAACTTATAAATGACGGGAATAACTTTATATCTTCATTTCAGACATCTCTTCTTCATTGGGTTTATTTTAAATACTTTCCTATTAATTCATGATTTTTAGAAACGACGTAAAGGAAAAGAGCATAAACAGAAAGAGGGTAAAAATAAAAACGGTTTTGAGTAAATTCAATTTTGACTGTATTGAGTTCTAAGTTGTTTGCCTTGTTGTTGTCGGGGGACTTGAGAATTTATTGTATCTTATTAAATCAACCCTCTACCCTCTATTTTTAGGGTGGGTAGGAAAAAGTGAGGACCCTTAAACATTCCTGCACTTTTCTGCCCGTCTGTAACACACCTGATCTCCGAAAGTATATAATAATAATAGCCATTTGTTGAAAAAAAATACATTTTTGATTTTCTATATAATATCTTACATTTTTTTTTTACCTGTTTTTTAAAATCGGTTTTTAAAACCGTGGCACCCAATTTGCGTTTGGAGTTACCTTCATTTATTTTTTATAAATTATAAGTGTTGCTTTAGATACATTTATATAACAATATATACAGAAAGAAAATATTAGAAGAAATTAATAAAAATTAATAAAAACAAAAAAATATTCTCTCTAAAATAAAACCAAAAATAATAATCTGAATTATATTTTGTATTTGCATTACAATTACATTTACGTATTTGTAATCCTCTATAATATATAGACACCCTTTATAATATATTTTACACATACATACACACACACACATATACAATTATTTTATTTCTGTATACATCTTCTTTCTCTCATTTTAATCCAAATTTCTCTGACTCAATTTTTAAATCTAAATTTGATCTCCGAAAGTACCCAACACAAAAATTTGAAACTTTTCAGTTATGTTATGTGTAATAACCCAATCACAGGGAAATTATAAGGAAGCCCCAAAAATTATCCCTTTAAAAATTAGGGGTTGATGTTTAAGGGTTTTTTTTAACGGAAATGCATTATGTGGTGGTGTCAAATGAAAGAGGAGTAATCCCTGAAACAAACATATATTTGGATTCGTGTTCGTACCAATTCATCTTTGCGCCATGTGTCCTTTTTTTTGGTGTTCCCTCCTCTATCTTTTTTAACAAAACAACGAAAAAATCTGAGAAAAATTATACTTGTTCTGTCTAAAACCGAAAAATAGTTTTTTAAAGGAATTTTTCATTCGTCCCATATTTTGTATGAAGAAATGTTTTCCCTCTCAAAATCTTCAACATTTATTATCTTAGGAACGGATTGGGCTAGAAACTCTCGGAGTAGTTTCATTGTGTTTAGACAATTTGTCAATACAATAAATGGCTCACAAGTTACAGCTAAATCAAACTTAAATTGCCATTTCATCTTGATACGGCTGGGTCCATTATGCTGGTTAATGAATTCGTTCTATTTGTAATATTGCCTACAGACCCTTTGTGTGTACTGAAAAAATAAAATATGGTCAATTTATTAATTTCTTTAAAATTATTGCAATGACAATAATTTCTTTTTGTGATTTAGATATTTCGGTCAAATTAAATTCAGCCCCAATAATTTGTTCTTTTGATTTTGATCGATATTTTTTAAAATACAAATTTAATAATATTAACTTATTAATTCTCATTATTCACAAATGTTATTTATCTTCTAATAAATCCGATTATATGCCGAAGTAATGTTTTATACTTTCTAATTGATAAAGCATACTAAACACATACATTATTATGTAATTTTAAATAACTAATAACGAAAACAGAATAACAAATAGTTAAATTCAAATATTCTTCTTAGAAGGTTGTGGTTCATTTTTAGTGTTGATGCTCTTATATTATATAAGTGTTTAGATCATGAAGGGAGCAAAAAAGTGCTGAGGATTATTCCAGTGAATTGGTTATATTTTGTTATTTGAGGGACATCATCATGGATGTTATATACTTATCTTGTTTCCATGAAGTCGGTACTAAGTTAACTGGTGTAAACTCACGTATGGTTAACTAACCGTAGTCTTAACTCGGTTAAAGCGGTTGCGAACGCTCCGCTCGACCGCTAAAACTACCTTGGTTGTTGGTCTTTCCATAGATTCTGCTCGGTCCACCTGGTTATTAATTCCGAACGCACACTAAGAGGTAACTGTAGTTTCAAATTGATTAAATTACATTAAACTCATTAAAGTATATTATCTGACAATGTGAATTGTTAAAAGGTACTAATTTGATAAGGTAATATTTGAGTGATATAAAGGGTCAGATGATAGGATGATACATTGTCAGATGATACATTTCGTTCCCCTATAAACGAAATGTAGCTAATAAAATGAAATTCTCAGTACTTGTTTACCCCTTCATGATGTAACACCTAAGCTATACTAATTATAATATATTTTTGCTTCCGAGCTTACCGAAGGTAACGGAAGCTATGTGATCGTTCTGAAAGAACGAAAATATTTTATGTCTTCGATTTCAAAAATTCCAAGACAGAAATCCTTTTTTGACATCAGGGAGCATTTTTGGTTCCGTGTCTGTCTGTCGGTCTTTCACTCAATTTTTGCGAACCAACATATCTTAAAAACGACACGTCCGATTTTAATAAAATTTGAATGGTAGGTCATAATTTGCTCATTGTTTGTCCCATATAAGTTTCAACCTTCTGCGCTCATTTGTTTCTCTTCCACATGCGTACAAACATTTATTTATTTACACCTATAGCTTCAAAAGTACTCATCTGATTTGTATGAAACTTTTATAGTTTATCTATAGTAACCCACAGATAGGACCGAGATTAATTTGAACCGTCTGCGCTCATTAACTTTTGCTAAATTGATACTTCAATTCATGTCAAAAATGAAAACAATTTTGGCAGATTAAAAAAACGGGGGAAACAAATTAGATAATAATGTTTTGTTAAAAGCATAATATCAATAAAGTACGTGAGAGGATGCGAGGAAGCTATGTGCCACACCAATTAGCAGTCTATTTCAAATGTAAACCAGAATAAAATGTTTCCTTTATCTAATGAACTTGTAAAATGATAACAACTAGAGATGTCAACTTTAGACTATTATAATTTAATTACCCCTAAAAAAAAAATTAATTAATTAAAAACAAAAAGAATAATAACATCTACCCAAAACAATAATGAATAGCTCAGTCAATGGTATTGATTGCAATTTTAATAATAAAGGTAAACAGATATAGATAGTTAAAAACAACACTAGTATTAGTTGAACTAGCCAATATATTGCAATAAACCATAAATATAAATAATATAAAATGGAGACCAGTTTCGACTACACAGCCATTTGCAGTCTACTGATGTACAATGCACATGTCAGTGCGCTAATCACCATCATTGCCCGTATTTTATTATTTTATATATGGCTTATGTCAATATACCGACTAATTGAACTAGTAGTGGCGTTAGATTTTTAATTACCTTAACCTGTTTACCTTCATTATGAATTCAATAGCGTAATTTAACGGCTTCATTTGATTTAGTCTGGTTTTTAAAAGAATTTTCTAAATTTAGTTACAAACAAGTCTGACCGTTATTAAGTTTTATTGTCCGTCTATTAAATTATTCTATAATGAAATTTTATTGCATCCACTTTACTTTTGTGAAAACTTTGATTAAGGCTTTTTAGGGAACGTAGCCAAAACCAAGGATCCTTATATTTTCCTGCTTGTGTCTGTCCGTCCGTCCGGTGCCTGCTCTCACGGCTACACCTTTCGTCCGATCACTTTGAAATTTGGCATGTATGTGTCTTGTACCTACCCACATATTTTAAAAATATAGCGACTTAAAAAAAAAAATTAGGGTAAAAAAAATTTAGGGATACATTTTGTTTGTTTTTTTTTTCGGCACCGTTAGGGGTATCATATGAAGAGTAATAGGGCCAGCGAAGGCAAGTTTGAAGTGGGTGTGAAACGTGCCCCCCCCCCTCTCTATCTCGCTTATGTGAAGTGCAAAAAATCTGAAAAAATTCCTGAACATTCTTCGACCAAAAGTAAAGATACCACTTTTTGGAAATTTCGAAAAAAAATATTATTTTATTTTTTATTGACAAAATACGTTTTTTTATAACTATGGTCTTTTCGATGTATTTATATGGTTGTAGTCCGGTTCAGTGGCAAAAAAATACTTTATCAGAAGTTTGTTTATGTGTTTTGAGAATATCAGACCCATAGGATAGTTCAAAGTAAGCTTTTTAACATTTTAAAAACACCATCAATAGGGTACTACTTAAACTATACTCAGGGTTGCCTACGGACCCTCGCTGTGTGCTGACTAGCACACAATTGACCTTTTTATTTACTTATAGTATTCATTTGTTTCCAATCCGGTTGAGTTAAAAGCTGCTGGAGGTAATTCAACTGTTATTTTTTTCAAAGTCGTGAATTTCAAATTTATATGAGTAAGAAGTTTGTGAGATACATTACTGACAGGTTAAATTATGTCAGATTAATTGTATACATTACCACCCTGTTATAGGCTATATATTCACATGAAATGTTTCTTTGTGTTTTTTTTTTTTTTTACAAAAGGACATGCATATTCAACTATTTTGAATAAAAATATCGAGTATTAAGTCTCAGGTATAGGATTAGTAAAATTAAATATAGTTTTGAATCATTTAATTCATATTATTATAATGTTGGTATAGCATGGTCTAAGTCTAAACTGTGGTTTGCTTAGTATATTTTGATTGTCTTTACTATTTGTGTAGATTTAAGCGTGGATAAAATGTACTTAATAAGTACTTTGAAAAAATGCATTATAACAAGCCATATATGTTTTAGTTTCCTAATTAAAATTTAATAATTGATTTTGATTAAGAAATTCTATTTTATTGGTATAATCTGATCGATTTTTAACTACTAATATACGTCACAACACATTATATATTACAGATAAACAAGATTAAATTAAATGTTGGATAATTATTTATAATCAAGTTCATTAGTTTTTCTTTAATAAAAAGAGAATTAAAAAGTAGGCTAAATTTATTGACTTTCAAGTTCTATATATTAACCAGTTTAGGTTATCCCTGCTAGATGTTGATCAGATACGTGAAAATTAGAGATTGTTAAAACTATTAATTAAATTAAGAATTCGGAGGAAAAAATTTAAAATCTGGAGTCAGGTCAGATTCCGTTCAACATTTTTGAAAATATTGAGGTATTTTAGTGAACCCTTTCTGAGTAGAGGTTGATCCCAATCTAGATTTATTAGAGGATGGGATTGATTAAACTCTTACTAAAATCATCGCTAAAATTATAAATTTAAAATACATTTATTCATAATTTCAGAACACCGAAAGGAAGGTTAAATTATTGGTACTTCTTTAGATTGTTACTCCCCTCTTATTTTCATATAAGGGGAGTTACAATCTAAAGAAGTGCCAAATTATTAACGTTTGGTTTTAATTAAACTTATTATTATTTATAGAATCTTTTACATTCAAAGTGGGTCCATTGTATTGTGTATTTGTATATTGGGGTGTATTTATCTTATTATAAAGTTGTGTCCAGATCAACTAAAGAATATGTTTGTTCTAAGCCATAAAGGTAAATAGCATCTTGCAGTTATCAGGCTTTGGCTACCTTTATCTCGGATATGCGTTTACACCCTAGATATTTGCCTTCTGTTCATAGAAACCTTAAACATTTGCCTTCAGTTCATACAAACCTTAACTTAAATATTTGCCTTCAGTTCATACAAACCTTAGATATTTCCTTCTGTTCATACAAACCCTAGATATTTGCCTTCAGTTCATACAAATCTTAGATATTTGCCTTCTGTTCATACAAACCTTACATATTTGCCTTCAGTTCATACAAACATTAGATATTTGCCTTCAGTTCATACAAACCTTAGATATTTGCCTTCAGTTCATACAAACCTTAGATATTTGCCTTCAGTTCATACAAACCTTAGATATTTGCTTTCCGTTCCAATCAACTTTGGTTAAAAGCTTAACTATTGCTACCACCTCAAATTTTCAAGTGGTATCCTTACAGAAGTTTAATGAAGAATGTTTCTGAAGTAGTGAACATGATATAAGTTAATCATTTATGGTGAACCCTAGCGGCAGTATTTCGCGGAGGCAAATTACATTTAGAATTTTCGATGTCGTGAAACGTCATATTTTTATTTATATTCCAGTCGTCTTTGGTTATTGTCCAGTTTTGGAATCATTGATATTTTAAAATAGATTTGATTTTTTTTAACATTTATAACTTATATTGCTCTTACAAATTAACGTTAGTGGTCTGTTTTTCTGTATGAAATGTAATCCAAGTTTTACGGATATTGAAAATTTAAAAATACATATCTAAAATAATTACTTTTGATCCTAAAACTTAATTTCATCAAACAAGGATGTTTGAAGTGACTATGATTTAGAATGGGTACTGGGACCTGCGTTTTGTGTATTCACGTTAAGGCAAAAGACTGGCTAAGCCTTAAGGCGAAAGACTGGCTAAGCCTTAAGGCGTAAGACTGGCTAAGCCTTAAGGTGAAAGACTGGCTAAGCCTTAAGGAGAAAGACTGGGTAAGCTTTAAGGTGAAAGACTGGCTAAGCCTTAAGGTGAAAGACTGGCTAAGCCTTAAGGTGAAAGACTGGGTAAGCTTTAAGGTGAAAGACTGGCTAAGCCTTAAGGCGTAATCATCAAGAAGAACTAGAAGACAATGAGATTAACCACTCATTATTATTTCATCTGTTTTTCTTCTGTTGATGACTATTATGTAGCTAAAATCCGGTTTCACCTTAATAAAGTTGTTGTAAGACAATTTCTTACTTCTTACCTCACTATTTACTATCTAATTCACCATCTCATACTAAATGAAAACAGGTGCTGAAGAAATATTTCTCGCATTGACTTTGATGTATGAGAGATTTTGACTTATGGTATGTAAATATGACATGCTTTGAAATCGAAGTTAATATTTTATAATAGTCTTGCCTTTTTTTTAACGTTTTTAATCTATGTGGAGCGAACGATTTCCATTTCTCACTTCTGATTCTTATCATAATAAATAGTGTTTTTATTTCCTTGGCCTATACCTTTAGGTAGCTATTATCCTTGAATGTTCTTTTTTTAACTTGAAGACAAATTTTATCTAAGGCTGAACTTGAAGTTTTAAAAAGGAATAAACGATTCACGTCAACTGGATCTTTTTTTGTGGGTAAAATATTAAAAAATAAGTGAATTAGTTGACGTGTAAGAAGTTAAGTATGTGCTTTTTTTAGTTTGAACCTAAAAGAGGGTTATTGCTGCTGGTTATTTGTTTATTCAGTCAAGATAATGATTAGTTTTGTCAGTAGCAGTGTATAGTTGCACTATGTTAAACTCTAAAAGTCTATACAGGAGACTGTGTTACCGAAATATCGCCTGAAGGCGTCTCCGGGATGGGAATCGAACATAAGAACCTTTTCCCAACTTGCTATCCTTGGTTTTGGAAATTGCTCTACTTTCTTGAACTCTTTTACTTGAAAGACCTCTAAGTCCTTTCACTTCGGGAGGAGTCATTAAAAGCATATTGAAAGACACGACATTTAATAGAGATCATAAAAAAATGTAACATTAAAGATTTCTTATTAATGAAACAACAAAAAAGGGCCGGATGATTTTTATTTCTTATTCTTTCATAAAAACGAAGTAATTATCTTACAAAAATAGTTTTCTAATGGAGTAACTGCGTCTAATGTAATTTTTTAAAGCTCATATAAAGATCCAAATCAACTTTTAAACAATGTCAATCCTTTCATTTTACCTTCAAAAGTTAAGATACATTTCGATTCCGTGATCAGAATAGAAAGGAATGTTCTAATTTCACGACGATTAAGTAAATTTCTCTTTAAATGAGAAAAAATAATTAAATTCAATTTACTTCAGTAGTGAAAGATTAGTTCTAAAAAAAGATCCAATTTAGAGATTAGCAGATGTTCAATAATTATTTTTCTCTTTTGAAGGAATTATAATGTTTATAGTAACAATAATTATAATATTATTGTTATCGAATTAATATTAATGATTTTAAGACATATTAAATAAACAGGTCAAGTGTGTGCAAGTCAGCACACAGTGAGGGTCCGTAGGCAACATAATATTGTTTAAGTAATACTTCCTGATGGTGCTTTTTAAAATGCTAAAAACCTACTTTGAACTATCCTATGGGTCTGATATTCTAAACACATAAACAAACTTCTGATAAAGTATTTTTTGCCAGTGAACCGGACTATAAACATATATAAATACACCCAAAAGAGCATAATTATAAAAAAAAAGTATTTTGTCAATAAAAACTATTTTTTTTTTCGAAATTTCCAAAAAGTGGTATCTTTACTTTTGGTCGAAGAATTTGAAGGAATGTTTAATCGATGTTTTCATTAAATTTGTATTTGATATTTTTAGGACTAAAAACTATGAATACCTCTCGAAATTTAGCATGATATATCATGCTGATTATAAGGAAATGCCTGCATAAAATTGTATTTACACTAACAAAATAGTTGCTTTTATTGCATATGCAAGAAAAACTTGCACTCCAGGTAAATTAATTTTTGTTGTAACAGTTGCATTTAAGTTGTTATTTGGTATGTTGGTAAAAAAATGCAACTTTTGATTTATATAGTCAGCCCTTTATTAAATTATCCTTTTGAACCGTGAAATTGTTTTATTTTTTTTTTTATTAGTACATTGTGCTGTGCTTTGCTAGAGAATAATAGGTGTTATTCTGTGTATGGTTTACAGCTAGGTTTTTTAAAAAAAAAAAAAAAAAAAAAAACTGTTCTTTAAAGAGATAGAAATGAAACTGACGTAAATTTATGTAGCTTAAAATCAACTAGTCGCTATTTTTTTACGGCTATGATTAAAAAATGAATCCTTGTTTTATGCTCCTTTATTTGCTCTTGTAATGATGATTTTTTTCCCCTGGTAATTATTTAACTGGAATTCTTAAGCCATGCGCAATGAGCTTGTTGGATCGTCGGTTTACAAAAACTGAATTGAACTACTTGTGTTTAAGCTACTTCATCAGCCGAGTTGGGACTGCTCCCCTACAGGTCGAGCTCATAAGTAGTACGAGTCCTACACACCCTGCTCTGAAAAAAAGTATTATAGCTTAAGCAACCTTCTGTTCCAGAGGCTGCATTTAGAAACTTCCATCATAAATACTCGACGGTGAACCTCGTAGTCATTAGTGCTTCCCCGCCGACTTTGAAAAATGTTATTTTCATGCATAGTGATTTGCAAGAGCGCTAAAAAAAAATGCTTTATGCATTTGTCGGTAAATCTAAAATTCAACATGGATTCGATTCGAATACCGTGGAGTGTGGGTGTCGAGTGAATTGAAAGCCCAACAATGTTCAAATATGACTTGTGTTCTTTTTCCTAGAGCTAAAAAGTAAAAAAAGAAGCACTTAGAGTCCGTACTAGAGGACCAATATAGCGGCACTTTATGCTCTGTAACTCCGTGCTTCAGTTAGACCGTTAATTCAAAAATCGCCTCGGTTTTTATTGCACTTTTCTACCCCTTTTTCTTTCTTCGAGGGGTTTGGGAAAAAAAGAAGAGATGTAGCCAATAATTCACGGTGGAACGCCAGCACTCAGATATCTTAACAAACAACGGTGAGCAAGATCGTCCTCGGAATAATTTAATATCGGTACTGTCGGGGGTTTGGCCATTACCTAGCAGGCCGGTCTCGGCCCGTTTCATTGGATACTTCTATAACCTTATGGTAATACGATCCCCGGGCTTCACCCGAGACCAAATAATTTATTAATTCAGTTTTGATATACAACTGTCAGCCGGTCGGAGAAGAGTTTTTGATTTATACGCGGCGAGTAGCCGGCTTGAATCGATCCCTAGCACCTATGTACTCCCACTCATCCCTCGTATTTTTCAATTCTTTCTTTTTCTCCCAACATTATTTTATTCTCTAATTCTTTTTTTTAGTGAAATAAAAAAAAAATGTTTTCCTTGTTGAGGTTCGCTCTACTCGTTCGATTCCGAAGGCAAATCGGACTCCTAATTGAATAAATGAGTTTTAACTATAAATCTAAAACGCGGCCTCCTGTCTGACAAAAAAATAAAATAAAAGAAGAGTTGAAACGCTCGTAAAAACCTACATCTCTTATTGTTTGTATTCCAGAGTCGGAACTGGGCCCATATTTCCATTTTATGGTCCACTTAAAGGCCGTTTGGTGCCTGCATAAATGGGCATATTTCAAACACTGGAACAACCGAGACGCTTCTCGACACGCACAGAAAATTCATAAATTGTCTTTCTGTATACAGTTTAAATAAAAAAGAAACAACAGCTAAAGTTAACCTTCAAACATTCAAATTCAAGTTCATCTTTTAGCTTTTAATTCTACCGGAGAAAGTTATAAAAAAGCGTGCGTGTTTCTGTAAAGTGGACCCCTGCTCGTTCTACATCGTAAAACTTCGTCCAATATTTTATTAATTTTGTTTTTCTAACGGAAATTTGCTGTAAAATTTATGAATAATTAATTATATTCTGCCCACTACAACGGATATTATATTTTGAGAGAGCTAATTTTATTTTATTTTTTCATTTAATAAGTAATATAACTGATTAATCAGCCTTAAACATTAATTGTGTTTGTCCTAATTTACATTTTAATGTATTAAAAATAAATTTAATGTTAGGAATGCAACGAAATTACCTTTGATCGGTTCCTTATCTTTTCCTCACTCTTACATCTAATAAAGTCTTAGAGTTTAGATAAAAATAGGTTGGGACAAATTAACTAGCTAACAATAATTAAAGTATAATATCAGTTCTAATAACAATAATAATCCAAAAAAGGGCAAAGTTCCAGTTCCAGGCACCCTCTCGAAATGTCAGCCTATCAATGTCAACGTGTCAGCCTATCAATGTATCTAAATTGTGTCCAACTCTGCTCTTTCTATAGTCCATAACCTAACTTCACTCCTACTTTCATGAGCAACACTGCTCTTTTATTTTTATTGCTTAACACTTGCCCAGTTTCGGAATGAGCCCTAAACCAGACTCGGCAGCAGTGTAGATATCACTACTTTTTTGGGAAGGGTCTGGACATTTTTTTCTTTTCTTCTGAGTTCTCTCTTTCACATCACTACGTAACTCCTATGTGAGTAGGTACACATGATGCTGATGTTTTATGCCTCATTCAGAAACAGGCTAAGAAAAATCATACCCCTAGAGGCGAAATCGAGAAATGAATTTTAGCTCTAAATTTGGGAGGTGGAACCCTCCAAAAACACTGAAAGAATGTGAAAAATGTTATTACTCCATCAAATATTATTCCGACGATTTTAACTGAAAAATTCTAAAATTTAGTTAATTTAAATGCGACTCTAAACGATATAGGAGTAACTCGTTCTATTTCCGATTTATTGATAAAATCAAAAACAAAATGAAAACACCCACCTGTCGAAAACTTTTTAAATATAAATCAATAAAAATTAGTTACTATAAGATTTAAATATAGTACCAGTATCTAAAAGCGAAAGTTATGTTTGATTTATCGGACCGATGTTTTACAGTGTTCTAACCTGCTTAAGCTTTATCTATTTAAAAAGAAATAGATTTTAAATTTCAAAAGCACATCTTCGCAGAGAGCAGAGATATGAGGGTGAAAAAAAAACCGGGTGAATTGGTTAAAGATACTCTGCATGCTTTCTGGAACTTGGCCTTGCGCACTGCCGTGGCTTCAGAATGACCGGATTTAATATCACTCAAATTTGAGATAACATATAGATACTTCTAAAAAATAAAAATTATGTCTTTAACTTGGCTAACTAGTAGAAAAGATAAAGGAGGAGGAAATCACAACATTATTAATCTTCACTATTCACTAATGATTCGCTAATTTAGGTATTAATATTTTTATTCGCTAATATACATAAATTGGTATTAACAACGCAGCTCTTTGGTGATTTTTAGGAAATATGATTAAGATTAATACATTTTATTTGATTAATTTGTGTAATTAGATACTACCATAATAGAATATTACAGTTATATATTTACAAAGTATAAAGTGTTTTCCCTTTTTGTGTTTCTATTTATGTTATTTTTTTACAAATGGAAGTATAAAAATGTTTTTGATAAAGATACAGCAGTAGCATATTTGCATACCATTTTGTTCAATATTTTTTCCCCGTCTAGGTCACTCAAAGATCAGTAACCAGGTTATTAGAATTGTTATAGGTTTAGGTTTCAAGTAATGCTTAAAACGTTTGCGTGATACAAGCCGTTTTGTCGCTGCTCTAAAACGTTCTGTTAGGCCGTTATGTCCTAGTATATAGGCACCCTTATTTAGAGCCCTTCTCTTTGTCCCGTTGCATAACTTAATACACCCAACCCAAATCTTAGCCGGACGACGAGCTTTCAGCACTTGAAGGACTTCTAAACATGTTGGCGGTTAAATCCCTTTAAATCCCTCACCTAAAATGAACACTAAACTAGAATAATTGGGTTTTTTCTACTTGGAAACTTGCCCGACTTAGACTAGACCGACGTCATTTCTTATTTCCCTTAGACTAACATTATCTTACACAAAATATTGTTAAAGGAAACAAATATCGACGCCCAAGCCCAAGTGGGTCTTCTTTGTTCCAACTTAACTGTAAAATTCAAAAGACATGATTAATATTTGTGAAACGTATTTATACAGAATAATACTTAACTAGTTTATTACTACTAAAATAGGAAATGATTTATTTAGACCGGTTACGATTTAATTTTCTTTTATTAAAACATCTGTGCATTTGTTTAAGACAATCATCATTCAGTTTATAAGTATATTAAAGCAAGAACAGGGATCCATAGTTCCGATACCCAGTGGCGGAGTGCATTTTGTTTTGTCTTTATCACAAAACAAATACTTTTTTTACCACTTATACCTGAGCAACATTCATTAGGTACCATTTGAACCCAAAGTGCTAAATGCAAACAAATTATTTTATAATCATTGTACCTGGCATCAAATATAAGCCATGTATACCAATTTTTATTGAAATCAGATCAAAAATAATATTGCTAATTTTAATTAAAAGCCGTAATTCTTCCGGTTTCGATCGGAGTAAAACTGTAGATTTGTATAAAAGACATACCCACAGACAGTCTTTTTTTTTATACATTGATATTAAAGAAAATTGTAAACCAATAGAGTGTTTGTAAAGTAATTGTTGTATTTAATAATTTTGTTGTTTATACACGTATGTTATTTTATTTCAAACTATAATCAAAATAAAAGTTTGTAACTATAATTAATATTTCCATTCAACTTCACTTACAATGATATTCCGAACTGTTGTTTAAGATTATTCCATCATTGCTTGATGGTACTAGAAAGAAAAGGCAGTGGATTATATAACTATTAGACTAGTGGCCAGAATTGAAATAGAAACATGATGTTAGCTTGGAAATCACGGCTTGGTAACTTGAACACACTTAATGACTCCGGCCCTACAAAATTATTCTTTCTCTAGACCTCCGGTCGTGTAACAACCGAAAGTGTATCGATATTACACAAAAAGATAAAGGCGGAGGCAATAACTCCGGTCTTAGAAGTCTCGGAGGATAGGTAATCTATTTGAGTTGGTAATGTTTTAGTACGGTAGGGGTCAAGATATTGAAGATCGTGAGGATAGGAAGGTAAGACGAAAGGGGTAATTAGGCAGTAGGGAGATGTGTAGGGAGTACAGGGACGGTACGGCCGGGAGCTTCTAGAAGGAGAAGACGGACCTCTCTCGGTGTGTCCTAATGATGTGAAGCGAATCGGAGCGGTAGTAGGAGCCAGGAGGGAGATGGGCCCAGAAGGAACGACTCGAGATGCCGCACGCTCATTAGGGCCGAGACCCCGCTGCACCTGAAGAGCCACTGACCTGACAGCTGTCTGTCTCTCCACTACTACACCTATCTGGGACACGAGCTTTCCCTTGGGGCGCAAAAAAACCAGAAGAGGGAATTCCTGGATGGAGGAAGTCATCCCGTCCGAGATAATCCCGACGTGGTTGGACGTTGAACCCAATACAATAAGCTCACTAAGAGATAAAGCTAATCCAATTTCCTTTAAGACCTTTACCTAATGTAATTGACGCGCCACGGAGACTTTCACTCGGCTCTCTCATCACTGAAACTGCACGGAAGTATATTATAGTTTAGTAAATGATCTTCATTACCAATATCTTCCTGGATCTTAACCCATCCCAAGAGCTTTTTAAGCCAAGACTACCTTTGTTCTGGCTAAGTTTCGTCCTGAATTATTTTAAAACACCCAGATTATTGGCAAAATTGCTGAAAGGTCTTGTAATAGCCTGATACTGCTTCCACTTATCTTAAAAATACCGACTGCAAACAGAGTCATTTATTTTAAAAGGATGAGAGTACTTGAAAAATAAATTCATCGCAGTTTTGCTAAGCTTTACTCCATTTTTGTTAACTGTTCTCAACTGTATAATTGGAATAGCATTATAACCTTACAAAATCGAGATATTGCTTTCCAAACTTGTATACTTTGTGAAGTATGAAATAAATGTTAGTAATAAAATATATTGGGCCATAGACGATCTATGGAACAAAAGATAAACATTGGATTTCAGGGGAGAGATTATTTGATTTAAAGCCGAAGTTGATGTTTTAAGGAATTCTTTTTTCGTTTAAAAAAAAATCCTGATTTGACTTGTAATCATGATTATAGGATGATTGAACCATTCATCATTAAACTAATGCTTCTGAGATTTAATTGTACATGTTAAATGTTTACACTTTAATGTTTTAAGTTTCATTTAACAGGTATATGATTCATGAAAAGCAAGGAAATAAAATTTACTGTTTTGTTTTTGACATTAAACATGAGTTTTACTATTTCAGTCTCGGTCAAAACAACAAACTTAAGCTTATGGGTTTTAACTTGAATCTGTAGCTGTTAAATCTATTTGATAATGTTCTTGGGTTTCTATTAATCATCTAAAGTCAAAAGCATGGTAATAACTCTTTACCTGGAAGATGATTTTTCTGTCATGCAGTTAAAATATTTAGCAGCAGAGAAAAAAATATTCACACGGGAATGGTACGAATGGCAGAAGGAATGACAAGTGGGCCTGATATTAAGCTGATTACTCGGTGCTGGAGCGGCGGGTCGTCCCGCTTGTATAATTACACGGTCCTGGCAAACCGACCTGTGGTTTCATGAAAAGCTTCCCTTCCTTAATCTGACGGTGCCGATTGAATGAGTAGTACCGCTTGCGTCGCACATCACGTCACTCACACTCTTGTAATCCGACGGCCAACTCACTTCTTTCCTCACTCGCTATTCAGAGACGTTAATCTGACACACTCGCCAAATTCCCCGTTGCATTGAAAATATCATGTTCAGTTTCATACTGACAATTGATTTGCTTTTCTTTAGAATAGTATTTACTTTTATACTATATGGTTTATAATAAGATGCTCTCCATCCAACCGCTGTTAAAAAACATTTTTCTCTGCTATTGTCGATTATATAACTTATAAGCATCGATGAACATGTTAATTCGATTAATTGCTTCTAAAATTAGTAAAAAAAAGGTTTTGTGCACTGTTGACATTTCGTCTTGTATTTTTAGTTTACAACGCTATCCAAGTAATGGTTTTACATTTCGTTTAAACTTAAGTATGAAGATTTTATTTTATATTTGAACTTTTTTTTGTTTTAACCTCTAGCATAATTAGTTTGACAAGTTCAGTACCAACAGTCGTCTGCATTAAGAATGTGGAATAAGATTGGTTTAGAAGAAAAATATTGTTGTATTCTGCGTGTTGCTTAAATGAAATAAGAATACGAAAGGGAGCGAAACAAACATGATAATAATTAGTCACTTCAAGAAGACCTAGAACTCCTTAATGACTATCACTAAAGCCAACGCACTGGATAATTTATAAATTATAATGCCCATGTCCACATTTTCAAATAAATTAATGCAATAAATCACAGTTGATGTTTAGGATCCTTCTAGATATTTTATGGGGAAAAAATAATAATAGTAGTAATAAAATGGCATCATAAATAAAATTCGACATTCACTTCACTTACTTCCTGGTAGATACTTTTCATATTCGCAACACATTACCCATTTTTACCACTGCTTTATTAATTTACCTTTTTTGGCAGAACTAATTGTAAGATTTATCTATTGATTGACCTTATAATTTTTTTAATTCGTTTAAAATGCACGATTTTGTTTGACTATTTGCATTCTTTTAATGACCTAGAATTTTTATGCAATATTATCATGCAATTAAGATGTTTGTCTTCCTATACTTTGTAACCACTCATTCTAAACTCCGCTCTTTATTTCTTCGAACTGCGAAAAAAAAAATTACTCAATTCACATTTTCAAAGAGAGAGAAAACATCGGTTGTTCGAGACACCATTATTTTTAAACAACTTCGGGTTTAAAATTAGTGGGTATGTTTACGACTCTTCTGTCCTTGAAGACCTCACCATTATGTTCACCTACTGAGATTATTTTTAAAAAAAAGTTGAATATCTTGACGAGATGTCTACTTCAGATAACACTCTTTTACGTCAGTTTTCGGGTTAACATTTTTATGGTTATTTTGATTGACCTGATACCTTCTTGTACTTAAACTACATAGTGGTTAGAGGTGGTTTCTTTTTCTAAAAAAAATAAAAGAAATCCAACTACAAATGTCAAATTTATTCTCAAATTTAAAAAGAACATCTGGTAATTTCAATACCTGTTTGCTATTTTGAATACATAATATATTTATAAATGAACGCTTTTTTAAAATATTTAATTGTAGGTTGTTTTTTGATTGATGTATTTTTTTATTCACGTTTATTTATTTTTTTTAATTTATTTATTTTATGTTTGAATAAAGTTTATTAAATTAAAATTTATGTATTCCCACGGGTTAAGACGTCAAAAATTAAGATAATTTTAATTTCTATCTTCCTAATTTGAAATTTATAGCCAATTAGGATAAATAGATCATTTATTTAAAAATATATTCGATAATTACTAGCAATTGATTTATTTTTTTAAATTTGTTTTTTAAAATTTGTTGTTTAAATTTGTTTATTTTTGTATTCACTGTTTCTTTAAGAGATTAAAAGATGTGGATCTGTGACGGTCACATTACTTTTTTTTTTCTTTTTTTGTTTGTTTTTTAAATGAAATATTTACGAGTAAAACGCTAACGAACTGAATGACAAACAACTGAATCCAAAAGTACTGCAGCATTAATTTTCTATAATTACCCGGCCCAGACTTTAATTGGACCCGGACAATTAACAAGCGCCGCGTTAATTATTTGTCATTGGAACGAATTGAAAAATTGAAATCGTAAGATGAATAAGATGAATATGAATTAATGATGTTTTAGATAATTAGTTACTTGTATGTACTTTTCTTACTGGGTGTCCTAATGTGGAATGTGTTTAGTGCTTTATTAGTAGTTATTTGAACATATTATCTTAATTATTTGAAAAAGAGGTAGATCATTCATTAGGTTAGAAAATATTATCAACTAATGCTATTACTAAAGAATGTATCCTTAAATATGTAGAGAGATTCCTCTAGCCTCAGCGTAAAATAAGTTTGCAAGTGATTCTTGAGTCTTAAAGGTTAAAAGTAGAATCTGCTTATCACTTGGGGAAAGACGTAGGGAAATTAAAGGGGTTTTCCTGTTTTTATTACGTCTTAATCAAAACAACACTTTGCTCATCACGAGGCAGAGATATCGGCCCTCTTTTTATATCTCCCCGATGTAATCATTGAAACGTGTCTCACCTCTCTGGTTTTCGAACCAGTTATAACGATGTTGAGATAGTGGTTACGAACAAGTGCGAGAAAGCTTAACGCAGTCTATGAACTGACTTGGTTTGGGTCGGCAGGACAAATAAGTTATTAGGGGATTCCATCAGAAAATGTCATTTTAGTTTTAGGTCTTCTTCGTCATTCTTCTTAGGTCGGTTGATGTAGATCTGAACCTGGTTAGTTGATGTTGATCTGAACCTGGTTAGTTGATGTAGATCTGAACCTGATGGTCACTTTATGTAGAGCTGTACCTGGTCAGTTGATGTAGATCTGAACCTGGTCAGTTAATGCAGATCTGACCCTGGTCAGTTGATGCAGATCTGATCCTAGTATATGCATATTTCTTTTAAAAACTAGAACAATTTTTTTTCTTTAGACTATATATAATTTGATACTTATATGGTTTTACTGCTTCTTTATATATACATATATATATATATATATATATATATATATATATATATATATATATATATATATATATATATATATATATATTATATATTGTCTAAATACCAAATACTGTGTAATTCAGTAGATTTGATCTATGAATTTTTACATTCTAAAAAGAACTCAAGCTGTCTATCTTGCAATTTGATTTCTCCTTGACCTTCTTTCTTGTCATCAAACTAACAGTTTTACCAGGGGATAGTTGTCGGTGTTAACAATTATTAGAACAAGGTCAGTTGACTTGATACTTTGGTAAATTGGAAGTAGGTATATGATTTAAAGCATCATTAGATAGGATGAAGTGTCAGAACTTATTCTCCGTGATGCTTAAAGATCACTTCATCGTTATGATTGTGAATGGTTGCTGTCTGCTGAAACTTTTACAATTGGTTATTTGCCGTTGTGAGTTGATAAATAGTTATAGGTTGTTAGTTTAAAACTATCAAATGAATGTTCCTGTGCATACACCACTATGTTATTATATCGCATTATATAAATATAGTTACTACTCCTGAAAAATTAATCTGATGTAAAAAGTTCTCGCATTCCTGGAACGTATTAAATAAATAAAAAAATCACGGATGGCTAAAAATCACGAAGGGATTGTAATATTTATTTCTATTTCTTTTTTTTTTTTAAATATATCTTTTTTAGAATTTTATTTTACTGATTTTATAAAGAAGACTTTGGAGATTAATTAAGGAAAAGTTCACGACAGTGGAATTGTAACAATTTTCTATTGCCACCACTGATATTTCTTTTTAAATTTACAATCAAATTTGTAATTTTCGTTTTTAAATTATTAAAATCTACCTAACTATTATTTTTTATCTTAATGCTTAATCTAGTGGCTTCAGATTCCAGATGTTACACCAACTGATTTTTGTGTAGAGAAAGGTTCAGGATTCTACAACGTTTTTATTAGCTTGCTTTCCAGTACAATCTTACAATCGATTTTTGACTTATTTCCTGACTACGTAGAAAGCTGAAACTTGCACAGATTATGTATTTCCGATGACAATACAATAATCAGTAATTAGATTTACCAAATTATTACTATCAGTCGATAAATCACTAAATTTCTTAAATATTTAGGCGCTCAAATTTAAAATTAATTGTTAACAAACACGACTAGTGACAGCAAAGGAAATCCACAAGGAAAATTTAAGAAACGTAGTATATAAATAATTATTTTTATCTTGTAGTTTTATTTAAAATGCGTTGTACCGACAAATATGTGCTTGTTGAGTTAAAATTATCACCGTTTTTAATTTTTAAAATTACAGTTCTTGCTCACTTTTCGGCCGTATAAATGTTTTCCTGATTAGTCCACAAAGACTTATTTATAAAATACGTAAAATATAATTTATAACGGAATTTTTTTGAAAAAATAATTATCAATATGACAACATTGCTATTTTTAAGGTGTATTTTAAGGTGAAAAATAGTTGTTGCTCTACTTAGGTTTTATTTATTTCTTTTTTGAATGGTGTTGGACTGCTTGGTCATATACACCCAGTTATTGTTTTAATTAACAATATATAGATATAAATATATATACACAATATATAGATATATATACATATACATACTCATACATACATACACATATATACATATACACATAAATATACACACACATACATACATACATATGTATACATACATATACACACATACACATATACATACATAAATATACATACATATACATACATATAATATACATATACATATATATCAAATGAGGATATCCCTACCGTCAATACTTGCTTGATCTGGAGATCACTGGACCGGTTTCGGCTAAACGCCATCATCAGCAGAGTCGAAGTCTCTCGTAGCACTCAACACACTTATCGAGTCTACATGAGAGAATGAATATATATATGTATATATATGTATATATATATATATATATATATATATATATATATATATATATATATATATATATATATATATATATATATATATATATATATATATACATATATATATATATATATATATATATATATATATATATATGTATATATACATATATATATACATATATATACACACATATACACATATATACATATACATACATATACATATATACACGTACATATACACTTAGGTTTTATAGGTTGTTTACTTACAGATAGATCCATTTATTACCATCCACTCATTCATTTACAATATGGTAAATCGGGTTAAGCATTATCCTTGGGTTGATGATTTTGGAGAGATGAAAGACATATTTCATAATAATGATCTTTTATAGGAATGTAAAGTTAAGACCCTTCTATATCAAGTTGAATAGAAAATAATAAAAAGTGCACAGGAACTATAAAGTCACTGCCCGATGAATGCGTAAATCCTCTAACTCAATATTTTAAAATGAATAAAAAATTATTAGAAACAAATACAAACTCTTGTCCAATGACGAGTATTTAATTTCGTTTTCTTCCACCTAAAGAACGTGTACAACTCCTTCAGAAAAAACTGTTTTCATGTCCAAGCAATAATCGAGTATATTATATTTTTTAAGCATAAAAATTGGCCTTGATCTAATAAAAGTAGTTTGTCTATATGAAGATCAATAGATCAAAAATATATTCATTTATAGATCATTTATAAAAATTAGACATTAAGGATATAAGGTTTATACTACTGGATTAAAATTAACAAAAAACCTTGTCTGGTCGTGGTTACTTTCCCTAAACAAAAAGTCTTAAGCCCGGAGGAACTAAAGCTATATTCAGGGTCAATCGTGTTTTGGTAATTTCAAAATTAGTTAAGTAACAAATGAGAGGAATAACCATGAATGGACTCAAAGATTTGACTTGTAATACATTTTTTTCAACAATAATATTAATAACTTTAATTTTAAAAAGTTTTAATTAATTATTTATACATTTTTATTGAAAGAAATGCACTTTTGCTATGGGTAAATAAATACCTTTTTCAATTTTACCTACTATTCGATTTTTTCGCTAAATGTTTTTTTATGCATTAAACCATTACGATAAGGTATAGTATGTTCCATAACGGTAAGGTAAGTAAGCCTACGGTTTAAATTTTTTGCGGAGTTAACATGTATTTTATTGCTTTTTCTTGCAAATGTTTACCTATACTCTTTAGCATTTTAGCGGGGGGCAAATTAAGTTTTATTGCAATTTCCTTTAAATGTTTAAATCTTCTTTCTTGTAAAATATGCGTATCATTTCAATTGCTCGGTACTCTCTTTTCGTTTTTAAAAATTTACCTTTCCTTTGTTGACAAAATGAATTTTATTATAATTCTACTCATGTTTTTGGTATTGTTACAATATTTGATGAAATTATCTTGAGGTTTTATCATTACTTCTTGCATTTTTAAAATTGATAGTTAAAATCTAAATAATAATATGTATTTAAATAAGTCCAGTTGAGTATAAATCTTTTATATCTGTTAAGTTTTTAACATCCTTTTATAATTTATTAACACCAATCTGACTGTTCAATAATATATATTTAAAATATAAACGTATTGAAACTTAAACATATCCACTCTTTAAATTCCATCGTGTTTCAAAAAACTCTTTTATAGAATATTATAATCCATTTTACATTCCTCGTTGTAATCTCAGTCTTATAACAGACTGTTAAATGAATAATTTAGTCGGTATAACTGGTTTTTCGGCATTTTGTCCGGGGAATTTGTCATTCACAGTGTGGGTCTTTTCAAATCCTCTAACAAGAAGCCTCCTGTATTCAAATCCGATAATTGGTCCTGTGTCGATGATCCTTTTCTTTAACTTAAATGAATTTCTATCGGTTTCATTCCGATCTCTTGGATATTTCTAACGAGAAAGGTCACCTTTTCGACGGGGTAATTAACCTGAAACTCTTTTTTTTAATGTATATTGTCGATGAGAGGCTTTTGGACTAGATTTTTTATAAGTATCTTAGAAGACGAAAGAAGAATATAGGATTGACATGTTTGAAACAGGGCGGGTGGATCAGTGACTGAGAATTAAGAACAGGGAGCCTGGCAGAAGGAAGAAGGATTTTAATGGATACGTAGGGTCAAGTTAAGGATAGAAACAGGTTCTTAATCTTCAAGACGTTCAGACGCAACCATCTACGGTGGCTCGTCTCCACCCGAGACTCACAAGTAAAAAAAAAAAACAACAACGATAAATGAATTCCCTTCACTGTTACTCATCTAATCAGGTTTTTTTTTTTAGTGGAATGCAATTTTGTATGTCGCTCACGCACAAAAACCTCGATTGGCTTTTTTATAATGAAAATTATGGAATTAGCAATGGATGCTTGTTTTCTTAAAAAAAGATTTGAAAAAACCTAAAACAAAAAAATAAAGTATAATAATTTTACTTTTAATATAGCTAGTAAAATCGAATAAAAAGTTTTTAAGTATTCTGATAAAATTTAATTCATTTTTTAAATATAATTACTAAATTCTCTGAATTCATTTGAATCTACTTATTCATGAAAGAATTCGAATTATTTTAAACTTTCCAAATTCTGTTCTCGGTTTTAATTCAACTGAGTGAAGTTTATGTTATCTCTGAACGCATGTTCTTACTTCCGATTACTCATTAACTCTGTAGAGTCTGGATACAATTAATCCCACACCTAAAAATATTTTACATAGAGTGTAGAACGTTATAATGGTCGAATTCTTTCCATACTTTTGTTCTTGTTCTTATATTCGTAGAGAATTTAAACAAATGTTTACTTATCTTTCGTGGACTTATCATTTCAAAGGAATTTATATTTTATGTGAATTACTAAAAGCCTGTATCTCATTATTTCTCTTAGTTAAGGACTGAGATATTTTCGCAGGAGGATCTTTTATAAATATTTAGAATGTGTGCAATTTATCCAAGAATCTCTAACTGAGGAGAAAACTGTCATAAGTACCTAGTTGTAACCTCCTTATATTTAAATATTTACGATTGTGGATTAAAAATTAGGTTAAAATTATTTGTTACTTTTTACTTTTATTTTATTTAATACATTCAACTTATTTTTTTGGGAGAATTATTCTCTGAAATAAGATATATTTACTTTAATATTTTAAATATTATTTATACATTATCGATACTACAAATGTTTATAATATTATTGATACTATCAATTAATGGTAAAGCAGATACTTAAAAGGACAATGTGAACAATTCTATAATAATATAATTACAAGATAAAAAGAACTTTTTGTATACACGTCTTAAAAATTTTCTGTTGAATCATATGTAGTGTTGATAATATAATTGTTATTGATATATATAATGTTAGTGAAAAAAAAAAAATAGTTCCGAATTTATTTACTTCATATAAATGACAACAAATACTTTTAATATACTTTTCTACTGATATAGGCGAATCTTATTTTTAAAGTATAGAACTTAAGAAGCAAAATTATAGAGATTCTACTAATGATGCACAAAGAGTGTGGATAAAGCCAGTCCTTATTAAATGTTGCTTTTGATGCTTTTTGTCAATATACTGACTAAATTACAGCTCAATTTGTTGGTATATTTTTATTTATTGTGCTAAATAATTGAAGCGAGCTTTTTGCATTCAACAAAATATAGATTCTGTCTGTTTGGCAGTAACGTTTACGTGTCCGACAATTAATATTAATTGCATTAAGCTCGCTTTAATGATAGAGCCACGCGATATCTGGTACATATTATTATCTTAAGTTGAAATCATCATTATATCGAAAGAAAATATTATTTATTTGTTTATTTTTTGTGCTAATTGTGTACTTGTGGGCTACACAAGAAGCATTCCGTTAATTGATAGGAATGTAGTTGACACATCGTAAGGCTGATGTATAGTTATAACCTAATTGATCTCCCCTTGAGACTTGTTGGTAGTAATAGAGTACATCTTGAGTGGCATGGATTACAATTAATGCGTTGCTTAAGTTGCTTAAGTGTTTCAATTGAAATATAGACCGTGCTTTGACACTAGTGTGATTGTTTAATGTGACAAGATGACATGACCTTATCTCGTTAACCTATGATTTAAACTGGTATATGGTTATAACAAGTTAGCCTTTCACTTCTTTGAAAACTCGGTTCTTATTATGATAACTTACTAAGACTTACCTTACATTACTCCCCTCTCATAAACACGGATTCGTATCAGTTTCCAGGTCATGATTTAGGAATAACTCAAGTCAATATCTCAGAAGCCTTCTTCACGCAGTCGTTGACCTTTTGCTCTCGACCATTTAATAAAGTTTGCTTTCTTCTTATTTTTTAACCCGACAAAAAATGCTTTCCTATGTTTTGAAGTTTAAGGGGGAGAAGATTATTTGTTTAAGGATACGGCTGAATGTTTAAAAGGTCTGGTATGATTGAGTAGGTTTCGGACAGGCAGGATCTGTCTAATTACCTGAGGGCTACTGTTTTAACCTGCCTCAGGAGTAGGAAGAAGTATTTTTTCTAAAGTACAAGGCACGACCGTAAACCGTTCTTCTGAGAGGGAATCATCGGAGGCCCGGTCATGACGGAGCAGTAAGCCTCGGGCTTTGTTTCTTCCATCTTTCCGACCCCACCTTAATATTTTTTAACCTCCCACCGAGTTCTATCTTCCATTAATTTATCAATTATTTTCACCAAAATTTAAACATTTCTTTCTTGATCAATTGAATATTTAGTCTTAATCAGGATAAAAGATAAGGATTGAAAGGTTTGGACTTATTGATTTCATTTCAAAGAAATTGTAGCTTCTAAGAAAAGAATCAGTTCCTCTACCTAATTCCTCTTCTTGATTCTTAAACTGTATCTTCTTCCATTTCAAAATGTTAACTGTTTCGTGCAAAAGACATCAGTTAGATCTCTCTCGTGAGCAGACATTATTCGACAAACACCTCCGCAGCTTTCTATCTAACAATGAATTTAGAAATTAAAATCAATTTTCTTCATCTAATGGTCATCCCAGTTAAGTACAATGAAAGCCAACATGGAGAGTCGACGAAAGGAAATTCTTCACAATAAACGAGCAATTTAGAATCATTCAAGGGGTTAAGCTAAGTCCATTGTTTACTTACTTTTTCTTCACCTTTAAGATGAAAGATGATTAAGAAGATGCAATTTAAGCCACCTCACTTATATTATCGATTTCTCCTCATTGTAGTAGTTAAAGAACAAATTAGT
Organism: Gerris lacustris; assembly: GCA_951217055.1. Classification (NCBI taxonomy): domain Eukaryota; kingdom Metazoa; phylum Arthropoda; class Insecta; order Hemiptera; family Gerridae; genus Gerris; species Gerris lacustris. Next base: position 21,959,228 of record OX578282.1, read on the forward strand.
TCGTGAGTAATATAAAAATACTTAGCATCAGTGTTTAAAGAATTCAGTTGTTTCTTTATTTAAACCGTTTAATCTTTTTAGTGTGAAAATTGCTTTCTTCTCTCGCAGTTCCAGTGAATTATCACATTCATGAATTATGTGTCCAGTAAATTTAATAAAAGGCTAGTTATTCATATATTATAGCTAATTTTGATCAAAAGCAACTACTGGATTTAATGAAAGCCTATATGGTGCTTCATTTAAGAATAAAATAATTTAGATTTTAGGAGTAATGGAAATCGATCGGTTCATCGGTCTGACAAGCTCTAATAATATTTCCTGCACGTATATGTGGAAGTAGTATAAAGAAGAAAAATAAGAAATGCAAACTACGTCTTTCGTAAAAATAACGCTCTTTTGCTTTTTCTGATTTAATCTCAAAGATTAAGGTTACTAAGATCGAATTGTTGATGAAAATCTAGTCATTATCGTGACATTATTTATTGCCAATGCTTCAATAGATTTTTATCCATCTTCAGTCGTAAAATACGACTAATAAATATTAAAAGGAGTATAAGGAGTGACGTATCAAGAAGAAAATTGAATCTCCTGAGGTTTGAATCTGATTAATTCCTCAGGCTATCACCTTACTTCTTCTTCCTCTATGGTTAATTATTCCATTTTTTCATTATTGTTGATTGAATCGTTTAAATTTTAATTATGCTTACTATTAGGCATAATTAAGGTGTTTAGGTAACAAATAGATTTAATAGTATCAAAGTAAACACTAATTTTTTCAAACCTCTTAGGCAAATGCTAATACAAAAGTAGATGTTGACTATTTAATCGGTTATTTTCAATCAGAAAGTGCATGTCAGTGAGCATAAATTCATTTGATTTTTCTCGAGTCTCTTTTAATGCAACTTGAACTTTTAGTCGACCTACTACTATGTCCGATAACTCAAAATATTCATAATTAGCGAAATTATTAGACTTTTTACCATGACAAATCAAGAGTTCCACAAAATCTCTTATCTTTTTTAATTAGAAAACTTATAATTACCAAATGCTCAGCCAGTTGATGAATATTAACTTACTGATTGTAAGATGCTTTCTTTTGTCTTAAGCAGTACGAAAAGCTTCCGCGGAATCGTCTTTCCGCTTAAGGCAAATTATATATAATTGTCATTTTCGAATCGAATCTTATACGATCCGGTTAGACGTTGTGAAGCTAAAGCATGAATTTACGGCACTTCTTTAGATTGTTGCTCTCCTTATAAAAAAACGGAGGGGAGTAACAATCTTAAGAATGTGTACGGAATGTTCTTCTTTATACTGTTACTCCCCCTATATAAACAGAAGTATGATATTCCTTTGTCCAAAAGTACATTGGACTTTTTCAGCCCTTTTTCTTTTTAGTTATTTAGTCAGTCACTTATATTCCAAAAAATTACAAGAGAGTAACAATCTAAATAAGTACCGAATTTACTACAGATTATGATAAATCCGAAGTTCTACTTATATTATGACGCTTCTTTACGTGCAAAGAAAATTGTAATCATTTGAGTGATAATTCAACACTGCTAAACAAATTTCAATTCCTTAAGCAATTTCTATGAGAGATCAAACCCAACAACGCTAATCACACCTTATATAATGGTTGTTCGAGTCCTAGAGAAGTGAGAAATGTTTCACACTGATTATCAAATCGAGTTAATGTGTGTAAAGTGGCCAATCAAGTCGGGGATCAAGTAGTAATATGATGTTGTCTTAAGTCGATCTTTTTCAATGGACTCATCTAAGTGGTCCATGTCTTCGGGTTTTTAACCCCTCAGAAAGCAATTCTGGAAATATCATCTATGTTCTCGCTGACTTTATTTCTTTTATACTTATTTGTTTTTTACTTTTCCTCACTACTATAGTAGGAAAATTATTGTTTATTTTACTTCTTTAAGAATTTATTAATTCTTTAACGGTATTCTGCGTCTTGTATTTCATGTAGGTTGAATACTTTCTCTTTTAAAAATTCTTTCGATGATCAAACTAATAGAATAGTGATATTACTTCAAGTCTACTTTGATATCGAAATTAAAATTCCGATTTTGAAAGTTATCTCATATTTCCTGAATTGAATTGCTCCGAGTTAAAAGACGTAAAATTACTTATATTACTTAATCTAAACGTGTTTCGAGTTCTAGTTGATCGAATCGCCACAATCTATTTTCTGTAAGAAAGAGGTAGGTGGTATTTATGACTACCATCAATAAGAAAATATCGATCGAACTAATTTTTTCACGTCCTTCAAGAATAGAAAGTGTATTTTGAAAAAAATTTATATGTACACATATTGTAAATAACACCTGTAGATAAAAATTTAAATAAATGATGTAAATATTTACAATTTGTTTGATTTACTTCATCCTGTTAATGTATCCTTGTGAATAGCATTTTAACTGAAATGATGTTCATTTTTACGAGATTTGAGATCAACAAATGCATTGAAGAAACTCTTAAATACACATATCGTGCTCAGAAACGATAATTTAGTGCGTATTTTCGTGCTGGATTATCCATCGTGAATAAAACTCAAAGAACAAAATTGATGAAGATCGTCATAGAACCGCAATTCTTAATTCAAATTGTGACAATAACTGATAATATTATTCTTCAGTTGTTGTGGGTCGTGTTAAAAGTTAAGAAGCTTTAAAAATAACTAGGTTATTAACATTTGTCTATATGTTCTACCATCTCCTGGTCATATTCATGCCTTGTCATGAAGAGTTATTTTCCAATTATTTTTCCTACCACAATTGTTTTACTACTTTATATCAAAACGCCTTTCTACATACAATTGCAGCATAATAAAAAAGTAATAAAACAATAATTGTGACTGTTCCAAATAATTGGTAGGAAAACTAACTATTCATGAAGGCATGAATATGACCAAAAGATGGTCGAAATATAGCCAAATGTTAATAACCTAGTTATTTTCCAAACTTTTTAACCCTTAACTCGACCCACACAAACAGCAGACTACATAAGAAGGGCCAAATTCTGGCAAACTGCATGATATTATGCTTTTTATTTATTCTGACTAACATTTATAAAATCTCAGTGGAAACTATAATGATGTTATTAATTCTTTTGTGATAGTATTTTGGTCATCAATAATTTTCATTTTTGTGAGGGACTGAGACTGAGGGATATTAGTACGAGGAAGTGTTTGGCAAAATGTTAATTTCTTATTTGTTTATTTGAGTAGAGTTGTCTTCGAGTACTTTTTTTGACTCTATCTAAATACTGACATAAATTGAAGAATTATTTAAGTATATGCTGCATGTTTTTCATAATGACCTGAGAATTATTTTATGGCAATAAGTTTATTTTTTGCTTCCTAGTTTACCGAAGGTAACAGAAGTATTATTCGAAGATCAACGTTTTCTGGGTTTCCGATTTAAAAAATTCGTGGACAGTATTCCCTTTTAGACTTCAGGGAACATTTGAGGTTTCGTGTCTGTCAACATGTTTTTGAACCTTTATAAATTCGTCCGATTTTAATGAAATTTAGATGGTAGGTCGTTATTAGCCTATTTTTGATCTCGCAACCCCCCCTCCTCCTAAATTAAGAGCTACTTTTCGCACTATTTTATTCATTCCTGGTATTTTTAATGAGTGCATTGAGAATTTAAACCTTCTGTGCCCATTGTTTCCTTCCACATGCAACATTTTCTTAATAACAACTTTTATTTAAAAAGTATTCATCCCATTTCGAAAGTACCTTACAGATACCATATTAATTTCAACCGTCTCTACTAAAAGAAAGTGTTACCCCTCTAGGAATCGAAACCGATACAAATCTCATTTGTGCAAAAATAAGAGACTCGAGGAGGCTATGTCCTACACAAGTTGGTGGACTATTTTAGCACTGTCAGTCAGGGGTAGTTGGATTTTTATTGGATTATCTTTAAGTACAAATCTGTACAACTCTGCAGTTGTACAAGTTGCAAGTGCTGGTGTGGCTAAGGTGGAAGTGGTCAAAGATGTTTAGATATATACAATATTTCAGCCTCTTCCACGAACTTTACTAGAGAATGCAAGTTTGCCCAAATCCGTAATGGTACTTCTTTTGATGAAATGCCTGTATAGTTTTTAGGGTCCGTAGGCAAATACGAAGACCCTTATATATTCATCTGATCTCTGAAGTACCCAGCACATAAATTTGAAACTTTGGAATTATATTATTGGTAATAAACCCAATTGAATACAAATTATAGGTTAGCTCTATAAAATCATCCCTCAAAAATTTTGAGCTGAGGGAAGTGAAGCTCTTATACTAGCTACTACACTTTGCATTTGGTTACTCCTCCTGAACTGCAGAACCGACCCGCACGAAATTCGGCACGGTCATAGTGACCAACCAAAGGAAGGTATAAATCTGAAATTGGTACACAGGGGTACGGGGTACAAAATTTAAAATAGTATATGCCCTTCATGATACATGGCATTGGAAAGCTCTTTAAGAGTACTGTTATTGTTGTTATGTTCATTTTTGTCATATTATAATTTAAGAGGGGGGTAAAATATAAAAACATGAAAAAATTGCTTTTTAATTAAAAATTAGAAATATTACTATTTTTGATCCAATTTCAGCTGTTTATAAATAAAAATGTTCATTGTTAACTATCAGCCGTTTAATATATATACTGCGTACTGCATTATTTCGCTAATAAAAACATTGAATGATATTGTTTTAATTACTTAATTAGTTATTGAGCCAAATAAAATAATCTATCAAATGCAGATTCTAAAAAAAAAGCGATGCGGAGTTACATCTCCCGTCAACAACAGTAGCGCAAGTTATTGATAAATGTGATCATGGCGTGATGCAAACAAATTAATGTAATGTGAATTTTAACGCATGAATAAAATTTAAGATTAAAATGTACGCTCAGCTCAATATTGCAAGCAGACAACCTCATTGCGCACCTAGTTTAACTAGAGGCCATAACCATGCTATTGTGCCCTGTTCGTTTACGCTTATCATGTTGCTTAAAATAGCTTTTAGATAGGACATGTTAGAAAAAAATAAATATAAAAATATATGAATATCCGGATTTAATTGTGTTATTATAAGAATTGCCTTTATCTATAATTTATCTTCATAAGAAATTTACTTTACATTTACAAGTTATCTTGTAGATCAATAGATCTTTCTTTAAGCAATTGTTTATTGTCTCCCTGTACATCCTGATAGGTGCAAGTAACAAACATTTTCCTCGTATAGTTCAATCTATCAACATGATTAATTCTAAGTTTCTTTCTTTTGTTTACTAAGATTTATTTAGAGGTGTTACCAATTCGTAGATGGTTGTTTATGTACACTAAGCATAACTCTTACCCATTTGTCTCAAATAACATATATCTTTATTTTTAATCTCATTATGTATTCTTCATAAATATTTTCTTATTTTTTACACTTTATATACTTCTAAGATATATTACTACTCAGATCTGTGCTAATATATGATTATTGGTTTTGTTACAAATGAAGTTGCATACATTCTTTTTTTTTTGTTTTTGCGAAGGTGTTGATTTAAAGTGCATTCATCTTTAAGTAGCGTTTCTTGCACTTGTGTACTTATAAAGACAATAGCAATTTATCTTTTCAACTATATAATATTTATCTTTTACCACCGATAGTGATTTTTTTTTTTTTATTTAACTTGGGTTGAAAGCAAAACATACTGCAATTGTGACAGGCAATACGAATACCGTTGGAAAAAAAATAACTTCATAGGAATATATTCTTAATTAAAATTAATGATATTGTAGATACATATTTTATCATTCTCTCCCATTGTTATACATAATGATAACAATTCATTTTGCAACATAAATCGAAAATAATAGTTAATTTAAGATTCACTAATTTAATTATTCTGATAAGAATAATTCTGATAATGTATAATTTATAATGTATAATTTCTGATAAGTATAATTTCTTCCACTTCAAAGTGGAAGGATTAACAAATTAAAGTGTTAAGCGTATCAGGTGTGTATTTTAAATATATATATATATATATATATATATATATATATATATATATATATATATATATATATATATATATATATATATATATATATATATATATATATATATATCAGTAATCTCCAAATTATTTTATTACTACGTTTTTATTAGCTTGCTTTCTTTTTTGTTTGTTTGTCCAGTACAAATCTTGCAATCGACTTTTAACTAACTTCCCGAGTAGCTAGACATTTGAAACTTTTAGAATAGCTCAGAACACTATGACAATGCATTATTTTATTACTTTTAGCCATATTTCAGCTGAATTTAATTCGTTTTCAGCAAATTTTGCTGTATGGAAAGTTAGTTCGGAAAAAATCCGCAAGATATTTTATTTGTTTTGACATGTCCCATATTTATGATCCTCATTTTGACGGGTTTCGTATTTTATGATTTATGACAGAAAATTTAAAAACGTAGTATATAAAAAGTTCTTTTTATCTTGTAATTATTTTACTACGTTTTTATTAGCTTGCTTTCTTGTTTGTTTGTTTGTCCAGTACAAATCTTGCAATCGACTTTTAACTAACTTCCCGAGTAGCTAGACAATTGAAACTTTTAGAATAGCTTAGAACACGATGACAATCCATTATTTTACCACTTTTAGCCATATTTCAGCAGATATTAATTCGTTTTCAGCAAATTTTGCTGTATGGAAAGTCGGAAAGTTAGTTCGGAAAAAATCCGCAAGTTATTTTAATTGTTTTGACATGACCCATATTTACGATATTCATTTTGACGGGTTTCAAATTTATGATTTATGACAGAAAATTTAAAAACGTAGTATATAAAAAGTTCTTTTTATCTTGTACTAAGGGGCCTTGTACTAAGGTTCACGCACAATTTGACAACTTGACATTTGACAATTGGACACATTTGTTTGTTTACAAAACTTTTTTAATAATATCATCTTGTAACTATACTTGTTCCAGTCAAAACAACCAACTACTTTTAATCAACTTTTTGATGTTCTCAGTTTGCAATTACATTTACAACCCAATTATTAAAGTAATAAAGAACACTCGGGGAAGTGAACTATTAGGGTACTCACAGATAAATTAAAATATCTGACTCTAATTATTGTTTATTTTAGTCTTATGAAGGCTTATTAAAAATTATATCTTGAGATATTAACAAACTCTTCTCCCTAAATTACAGTTTAATATTAAAGTCGGCTTTTACTTTACAGCTTCTCGGCCAACATCAATGAACAGCACTACAATAAACTTTTAAAAATAAAATAAAAAACTTTTTTATTACTACCATTTAAACTTATACTACATAAAAACACTACCCCACGTATTTACCCTTGATTTATATTTTTTAAATCACGTTTTATTCTTTTTAAGGTCTACATCAGTGCCGATTTTTGAGCACAATTGTGAGTTACAGACTTTTTTAGCTTTTACAACCCATAACTGTCTATTTTTTTTTTTTTTTTTTTTTTTTTTTTAAATCCGTCAAAATTGTTTTGCTTTTTTACATGAATAAAAGTATTTATATCGTAAAATTAAATGAGTTAGTCGGTTGAAATTATCATGGGACTCAATGGGCTACTTTCGACGAACCATACAAATTTTTTTAAAAATTACATACTTAAATGTTTCCTGATGATATGTCCTAGAACGACAGACAGACAGACAGACCTTAAATGTTTCCTGATGTCCTATACGGATTTTTGTCTTGGGATTTTTGAAATCGGAGACATAAAAAATTCTTTCTTTAGTACGATCAAATAGCCTCCGTTATACTCCGGTAAACTCGGAAGCAACATCTCCATGAGACTCCTCAAAATTTTAATATTTTGAATTTTATTAGATCCAAAAAAAAATTACGTGTCAATCCTAAGTCCAATCTTCTTAGTCTTAATTCAAAATTATAAAATTAAATGACACTTTTATAATGCTGATAAGTAAAATAAAAAAATCTTTGAAATGAAAGTTTTACAGTAAAAGTTATTATATTGAATAGAAATAATTTTTAAGTTAATAAAGATAGAACTACTGATCCTTTTTATGCTTAACTCTTACTACTATATTAAGATTTTGTATGTTTCTATCAATTTTAGCATGGTATTATTTATTACCAATGTTTGGACTGACTATCAATCATTATCTATCTAAATATAGGACTAATAAATATCAAGAGAAGGAGAGAGGAGTGATGTATTAAGAAGAATATTAAATCGTCTGAGAATTGAATTGTCGGATTGAACCTTTATAGATACATCGCTTTCTTCTTCCTCTATGTTTAATAATTTTTTTTTTTCCTGATTATTAAGAGAGGAATCAATCCCAACGTTAGCAATAAATAATGGCTTGCTAAAATCTAGTATTTCTTCAGTGACTGAATTCTTCCTGTTAAGAAAGGATTCTTCTTTTATTTATGGTTATCTTTCTTTCTTTACTTCCAGACCACAGTATTAGGTTGTCAAAGGCCTTTGGCATTTCAATCTCTTTAATATTCGATATGATTTTAGTAGAATATGCCTAACCAATCTATCTATGGGATCGACCATGGTTAGATTTGGCCTTTAGTTCTAGGGAAATCACCATGAAGTAAGGTGTTCACGATCAAAGTATGCTTGGTCCAAGTAGTGGAACTTTGTTACACTATAAGGTAGAGGTTAAGATAGATTGTGTGGAATATTTTTCCCTCTACAGGGTATCAAAGAATAACTATTCCTAATTTTCTGACATTTTCGGACACTAGTTTATTAATAAAAATATGTTTATTTAAGTGTCCTTTTCATTTCTGAAAATAAGGAATCATTATCTGTAGAACTTTCAAGTTAAATTTTACTTCGTTTATATTAGCTTGCTTTCTTGTTTGTCCAGTACAAATCTTGCAATCGATTTTTAACTAACTTCCCGAGTAGCTAGACATTTGAAACTTTTATAATAGCTAAGAACACGATGACAATGCAATATTTTAATACTTTTAGCCATCTTTCAGCAGAATTTAATTTGTTTTCAGCAAATTTTGCTGTATGGGAAGTTAGTTCGGAAACAATCCGCAAGTTATTTTATTTGTTTTGACATGTCCCATATTTACAATCTTCATTTTGACGGGTTTCAAATCTGTGATTTTTTATTAAGAGGTAAACATTGAATAACAGCGAAAAAGGAAAAGTCTTAGAATAATACTATGTATAGAAGAAGCATAGAACCGGAATCCTAAGCAATTACTGATAAGAGACTGAAGCCAACTTTTGCCGAGAGGTTGTGTCCTTAAGACCAGGCTGCCAACATAACAACACTCATTTTTTTTCATTTAAACAGGAGAAGGTTGGCCATGATTTAGTAACTATTCAAAGCCCGCTCACAAACATCAAGAAGAAAAACCCTGCCATTGGTTATTGTTTACATTTCACTCTGACGTCATTTTTTACAACTCACCCAGCATGATATAATAAACATTATTTTTAGCATATTTCAAGCTAAAATAAGATAAGACACAAAAAAAATATTACAATAAACTAAACTGACTATCAATAATTATAATTTAATAAAAAATTAAATTAAAAAACCGAAGGCAAATAATTTTAGAGTTATGACGTCACAAATTACAAAAATGAATTTTTAGAACGCGGAAAGGGACACAACCAAAGTTGGCTTCAATGTTATCAGTGATCCTCCTTCTATATATAGTATAATTCTAAGGGAAAAGTAAACAAAGAAATAAATTAATTGACGTGTGACAACCAGGTTTGTTTACACTTGTGTCCTAGGTATCGGTTTAATTTTTCTGCATCTGTACTTTTTTACTTGTACACATTTTTCTTATTCTTCTCTTACTGTCCCTGCACGGGGGCATATCAATAGCCCGGTTTGGATTCGGTGTTGGCGAGATCCGTTGTACAAAGATTTGTCCTTTTATAGGTTTAAGATCAGCTCTCTAGATGGTTGTCATTTATGTGATGTAAATAAATTCGGAACTATTTTTTTTCACTAAGATTAAAAAAGGAAATTTAAAAACGTAGTATGTATATAAAAAGTTCTTTTTATCTTGTAATTATTACTTATAAATAGAAGAGGTATATAACCTTCTTGTAAACAAAATCCAGCATAACCTCATATCTTTGTCATTTTTTGACAGCTCGTTCTCATAATTTGTCATGTGGGTGCCATTTTTGTTTTCACCAAAGTCCAACTCAACGTGGATGTCCAAGTTGTCTTTGTTCAAGTTGACCCAGTTTACACGATCCAAGTAGCGTCAAAGTAGAGCCAAAGCCGACTTGGTCCAAGTATACTTGGATCGTGTAAATAGGGCGTAAGTCTCGTGGATCCCTTAGGCAGAAAAAAATATTTTACATAAGTATTTTCGTATAACTACTCATCTGGTGTTTTGGCTTCTGGCGCAGGAGTAATCATTAGAATATAGGTTTTCCGACAGTCTATAAGTATAATATGTGAAATCCAAATTTTCACTTCCAACATTTTCAAAAGTGAACTTGGTGCGTAGGCTTCTGCAAGTTCTTTGTAAATCTCTTGGTTGTTGTGTGAGGTTATGGACTAAAGAAAAAGCAGGCTTGGCCCCAATGTAGATATCACAAATTTGATGGGCTGACTTTTTTGGATGGGGGTCTGGAACTTGGCTCTTTTTTCACGGTTTGGTTTTTGTTAAGGATATAATTTATTATCAACGTATTTATTAATTGTTTAACAGGTGTTAGTTTGATTTTTATTTAATCAGATTTACTTATATTAGAAGAAGAAGAAAAGACATTTATTGATACATAACATAAATAAATACAAATTTAGATAAATACAAACAAAATGCCAATACCCCGCACTGCATTGTGCTTCGGGGGGGAGTACCGCTTTAGAATATTTAAAACTCTAGATCTGCCTTTAAAAAAACACATATAACTATTAATAAATACAGTATTAAGTTAATTTAAAACATTACAATTTGTCTAAACTACAAGAAGAAAGATTCCTCATATTATTTATCAAGTTAAAGTTATTTTTATTATTATATAAATTTATTTATTTTTATCCAGTTTAACACTTTTTTAGACAGACCACAATCACATGCTTACGTATATATACACTTATAAAATATCTAAGAACTAACTAGTTTATTTATTTTCCAAAAAAGTTGATATAATTCAATACTGACAGAATTAATATTAACTGATATAAAGATAAATATTAATAAAAAGTTATATGTAATACTCTGAACAGAGCTATAATAATAACAACATAATGAAAAAAATAACATCAAATACAACAACAATCAATCTGCAAACGATTATAGATAATCTTTAATAATAATACACGGCAGGTATACAGCTACATAGATTTACACATATAAAATTATTTTCAACCAAAGTCAACTCAACTCCCAATACAAAACACCGATAATCCAACTACATTGCCTAAAAATACAATTCAATTAGAACACCGGGACACCACACCAGAAAGAGAAACAACCTTATTACTAATTATTCTTATTAATATTGCTTCTTATTATTTTATTTTTTATTCTTATTATTTATTATTTCTTTTTTTGACACAACCAAAGAACAAAAAACAAAAGACAAAAGACATATAACTTGCCTCGAGCTGTATACCTAGAAACTTAAGATGTAATACATTTATAAAAAGGTTCTACCTGACTATTTTATCATTATTCTTAATATTATTATTGATAATTTTATAGCTGAATACTATTACACATCCACTCTAAAAAACAATGTTCTTTTCACTCAAATTCGTGTTCAATTAATAGCCTATATTTCCAGGCCTCTTTGCTATAAGACACTAAGTCATTCCAGCTGTTACAATCCCTTAATAGGTCTATGAATTGGTTATAATTTAGCTGTTTCTGTCCTAGAAGATTTATTCTAATATAGCCTAGTACTGGGCACTGTGCTATGAAGTGATATACGTCGTCTTTAGCGGCTTGGTTACACTTACTACTTATATTAGATAAACTGTTTCAAATAATAAACTCCTACTGAGTTTCTCCCCTGAAACACTCAAATATAAGATCACCATTTCCTTTAAACCATAGTTTATTGAAGTAAATAATAAAGCTTATTCTAAATATATTTATTCAAGTTAAGGTTCATGGACCATCTGCATATTGGATGTATATGCAAATATTCCTGCCATCTTTAAAACCGTCTTTGTGTATCGAACTGTATTCTAAGTGTCTTCTAACTCCCACTTTATACCAGTATTATAATGTCAGTTTTGCATTAATAAATTACATTTTCATTTATACAAATGCATTTTTAATTATTAATTTGGTTCAAATAAAAATAATGATGTATGGGTTTAGCTTGCCTAACAAACTCGACTTACTAGTAAGTGTTTTCTAGAGTTATGTCAGGTAAATAATATATTCAACTGAAGTCGCATGAAAAAGTAAAATCAGCAATTCTTTTTCTTACCTTACACTCTTTATATTTCGTGGCAAAGAAATTTATTCATTCTTGAGAATGAAGCTTCTGATGTTTTATATATATATATTATTTCTTTTCTCCGATGCCTTCCTTGGTCCTTTGAGAATTTTCCCAACGTCGTCATATTGGTTTCCGTTCTGCGTGGGTTCCGTTTCTCTCTTGTCAAGAAGAATTTCTTTTGGAAAAAAGGAAAAAACTGAGGGGCCCCTGGTGTGGAAAGCTTGTCTGATATGTCTAGTGGAAGATGTCAACTATATGTGACACCCAAATCTAGAGATTTCCTCCCAAAACACCACCCTCTCTCGTGTCTTTTATAGCCAAAGTCTGTTGAGAAAAATACCGAATTCAAGACGATTCTTGTTTTTTTGTTGTATTTTTTACTTTTCCTCACCTTAAAGGAAAAGTATTGTTTTTACCCAAACAAATCCGAAACTGAGATTTCAACGGAATTATCCGTTTTGGGTGTTTTTATGACGATTTGAGTGGATGTATGTCTGTCTGTGCGTGTGATTGTCTGTCTGCTATGTCCCGCATGACTCCTTCAGCTTTTAAGCTAGAAAGTTGATACTTAATACAAAAATCCGTCCTTTAGTTAGGAAAAACATAAATTTGTGACGCCATAAACCCATTGTGCTGAGTCAGCAAAAATTCGTACCAAATCCGATTGCGCTAAATTTGCACTAATTATACCTATTTATAAGAGAAAAATGTTCACTAAATTTCGTTCGGACATCTTCCGCCATTATGAAAGTATTGACTTTTTTACATAGGAAAGTGTTCGCTTACATTTCCACAAAACTCTCAATAGCGGACATAACTTATTACGGACAAAAAAAAATATTTTTGTACGGAAAAGTTCGAAGACATCCTGCGTCCGATTTTTTTTTTTTTTTTTTTTTTTTTTTTTTAGAGTTGACAAAAACTTAAATAATTTTTTTACAAATAATGAAAATTCCTTCTAAAATCTTTTACAGAAGGTTTGACTACTATTTACCCACTTCCATTTATATTTTTTTTAATTCAATTAAGTTTTTTCGAGCTTATCGAAGGTGAAGGAGAGAAATCCGTTATAGACATAAGGGAACATTTTTGGTTCTGTGTCTGTCCGTTGCTCAATTTTGCGAGCCAACATTTCTTTAAAAATAATAAAAACTAGTCCTATGATTTTAATTAAATTTGGACGGTAGGTCACAATTAGCCTATTGTTGGTCTCAGATAAGTTGCAACCTTCTGCGCTTATTTTTTTCTCTTTTACATGCGCACAAACATACATTTATTTACACCTATATCTTCAAAAGACCCATCTGATTTTTTTGGAATTTGTATGGCTTGTCGAAAGTAGCCCGCAGATAGCCCCAGATTAATTTTAACCTTCTGCGGTCTTTAAATTTTGCTAAATTGATACTTCAATTCATGTAAAAAAAAAAATAAATAAATCAAAGATCTATAAAACGGGAGGGGGGGGGGGGGGTTAAAAGCATAAAATCAATAAAGTATTCAAAATAGGACGCGAGGAAGCTATGTGCTACACTAATTGGCAGACTATTTTAATTTGTTTTTTCTAAAATAAGAATTTTAAGCTTATGCAATCATATGAAAAAAGTTCACTTATTTGTTGATGTTGCAAGAATTATATGAGGGTTTAATTTATTTTAATTCATACAATTAAATTCAATTAATGATGATACGAGAGTTTAAAATACGAGATCTAGAATTACATGTATCATCCTTTCCTCAATAAAATTTGAAAACACTTATGTAATGAGGATTTTGCTGAGTTGACTGACCTCAGTTTAAACTCACTGGTCCGATTAAATGAATTTTCTTTTTAGCTGTTTATTTTTCTCCCTTGCAATAAATATATTTTTTCCTGCTTGTAATAAAACGAATTAAATGTTTAAAAACGTTTTATCATGTGAGGGATGACACTTCATACTCAGATTTAATAGAAAATTACCGTATAAAATTTACATATATATAAGCGAGTTATGTTTCCTTTATGGTCGAAGTAAAAAACAATACATATATTACGACCATTATAATGCCCGGATAAATCGGTTCAATTATAATAGGTGCGTTTAGTGATCCAAGAAATTAAATAAATAAGCCATTAGCTAGCAATTTCAGGTTCTTATAATCTTGCCTTATGTACTGTTAATGATCTTTTGCCTTTTTGTCTTAATTTGTTTTTACATTAATTTCTTTGCTGTAAGAGAGTATTTTTATTATTATAATGGTCCGAATCCTCTGCCCGAGGCCCGTTTGAACGATTGTTTAAGCCAATTTCATTCAATTGGGCACTCTCTTCCCGCAAGCCGGCCGCCGTTTCGGTCTTACCGAACCATATGTAAAGAATCGCCTCAAATTGCACTTTTTTGTCCGTTCGATTACGTTAATTGTCGCAATTATTTTCATTAGTCGGCCGTCTCAAGACTCACGCGATAGCTTTTATAATATAAAATATACCAGTGTAAATCGTCCTCCTCCGGATACCCTAATTGAAAAGAGGATATTATTATAGTTTGTGTTTAGATTCAGGTCCTGTGTCTCGTTTATTTGAGTTCTCTACGATGAGAAAATAAAAATCTTTGTTTTAAGATCCGCGTCTCTTTCTCTTAAACGCTATATTTATATAAGAATTTTTTTCCTGTCGTTATCCTGGGACCTGACTTTTTGACTCGGGAGAAAATGGATGTTTATTAGACTTTAATGTCTTATAAAGTCGACAGTTAAGTCCAAAATAGTTAAAGGGTAGGCGGGTGCAACGGTACCCGAGTATTAACTAGCGACAGGCTTGGGCAACTCTGCCCAATCACGCTGTAGAACAAGGCCTCACAATAAATCGTGTCTCTTTAACAGAAGGCGACGTTTAACCAAAAAATGTAAAAGTCTTTTTTTAACGTTCAACCTCTTTGTTACATTCCGGGTAGAAATATATATACATTGTTAGGATCTGGCCTGGTAATCCTTTACTGGCTCTAACGAGAGTCTCAATTAGAGACTGATTTGGAACTCTTTCTAACTAGTTCCTCTCTTCTGTTTCCAGCACCTCGCTGTCATCTTATTCAACCTCATAGTAAACTGTTATACTTTTCTGAGTTTTTAAGCTAAAAGTAACGTAACGTTTTTGACTTATGTTCCATAGCCTAAACATGAAAATGTCAATAACAATACCAATAACATTTATTTCAACGTTTTATGATACAGTGAAAACCTTTAGAAAGAGTCTGCGAAAAGTTTGCAATCTCTATGTATTAATTAACTGATAAGATTTACTAGTGTAATATTGATATTAAATGTATCTCCTTAACTCTTGATTACTGAACTACGACTGACAGTGTAAAAATAATTCTAGGTTATTTTTAATTTTTTTCAAAAAATGAAAAATATAAATATTGAGAATTCTTATCGCTAATCGAAGAATACCTAATCGCTAGTAAGTGATTTACAACAAATAATGAAAGTAAAAGAAAATAATATTGAATTTAGACTAGGTTATTTTTGTTTCATTTGATCCTATTTAGGCTTAAGAGATTATCGTCCCAATCTTTCTTACACCAAACCAAATAATAGCAGAAGAAAAGGTGACGTAGTTTTCAATTCAAAGATAACTGATGGGATAAGAGGCGTTGAGACGTGCAGGAAATTACAACTTTCTTCACTTATTGACTGAGGCGGACTCCGCGAAATTCTCTTTATGAATAGACCGAGTGAAAAAGGATGAGATGTTGAAAGGACCGACTGCCAAGAGGAAGATCTGACAAGAAGAAAAGGCATCGAATAAGGAACGATCCGGTTTGGGTACGGTACCCATATCTGGGATATGGACCATAATCTTGATATGAACCACTTCTTCTTAAGTCTGGAACCCTTGCCAATCACTCTTCCTCTAATACGTCTTTTACTGACGCAGCTCGACACGATAAATCAGACCCTTCGACGGCATCAATAGGAAGTCAGGTGTGACACTTGAAATACATAATGGATTGATTTATTGTACACAGGAACGGTCCTGGAAGAAAAGAAGGGACTGTTCTGAAATATTACTTGTTAATAATCAGTACGAAAGATTTAAGCGATGTTCCACTGACATAGTTCCATGTATAATTACTCAAGCCCGTTTTATTTCAATCTAACTGTGCTGTGACATATTAGACACAGTTGGGTCCGAGAACGATTAGAACAAACCTCTGCATCAGAAATGACGGCCATAAAGGTCATTGCGATAAGAAAAGGAGAACACTCTTTAAAATATATTAAGTTTTAAAAATAAATTTGATCTTGAAACTAACGGTATTGGTGCTAAATGACTTTAACCTATTAATAATGCATATTATATAGATATTTATTAAGTTAAGTCACCTGGTGTTTAAAATGACGTTTAGCTGGAGTTAGATCGATACGAGTGACTGACACAGGAGAGAATTCAAACACTGGGTCCTATTTCTTTAAAAGAGCTTCTCCGCCTTAAAGTCGCAGGGTTGACGGACTATATTTCTTTATGGCTGTCCATGTGCTAGAGCCCGAAGGAGGTCTAACAAAGTATTTATCGTGGAAGGTCTGGTGCTCGAATCGGTTATGTCGCTTCCAGTCACTCGCCGATGTTCGTCCGCTCGACTAGATGCCCGTGTCTTCTCGAAACCTCTGCCATGTCCTTTAGGTTTTTATAGCCGGCGTCTGTGTCCGGTCCCGAGAGAGATCCCTTATCTGCGAAGTGGTCCGTGTGATCATCGGGTCCCTATACCTTCACGTCTGATTTGAGTCCCGAACCTTCTGCCTCCTTTTCCATCAGATCTCCTCAAATTACTCCCATATTTCCTTTCAACCGACCGGGTCCTGCTCCGCGCGAGGCAATCAACTTACCCTTTACCCTAGCTTCTCGCTTTTATACTTTTCCATCTTCGTCCTCTTCTATAAGAGCAGGCTTTATTTATTTTTAATTATTTTACCTGTTTCTAAACTAGTATTGACAATAAATATAATTTTAAAATTTATTCAATTATAGCATAAATACAATTTATTAATATAAAAATAAACATAATTTAGTAGAACAATTTTAATATATTATTTATTTTAAAATATAAAATAATGCATAAATTACTATTTATTTAATATCACAGAATTATATTTGCTTAAAATTCAATTTATAAAAAGTGTTGTATTACTAACCGGTTAATCACGATACAACAGCAATAGTTTTATTTAAAACTATTCTGTAGATCAGATAAAAAATATAATAATAAATTCTAATTTTGTTTTCGAAATTAAATTTCCTCATTTATTTCCTTTTTTAAAATATTTATTACACAAGTAATTAATTGTATTACTTATATCACTGGTATCTCTAATTTAATATAGAATAATACTAGCCAATCTTCGTCAAACCAATACTAATTACGAAAAATTAACTATTGACTTATTCTGTTCTTTATCTATATCAATTATTATACGATACTAAAAACCAAATAGTCCACCAATTAGTGAGGCATATTGCTTCCTCGCATCCTATCACGTACTTTATTGATGTTATACTTTTACTACCTATTATTGTCTAATTCATTTAATTGATTCCCCCTTTTAACATATTCATGTCTTGGCTTTGGGGCATAAAATCGAATAGTTACCAAAAAACTAGACCAAAAAGCGTTACACGAGTAACAGGGAGTTAGGAGGATATAGGAGGTGTTCAATCGAGTCTTCCCGCTTTCGGTATAGTGTCTCCCTCTACCACGCTTGGTAGGGCCTACCCGCCCCTGCCCTCTCGATCGGCTGCCTGCCCCACGTCTCACACTCTTCGCTTCTCGCTACTGCTCCAGTAGTCACTCGCGCGCCCCAGCGGACTTTTGATTCAAAATGTTTTGAAGATATTTGTAAATAAATGTATTTTGCGCATGTGGAAGAGAAACAAATTGGTGTAGAAGATTGAAACTTATATATAGGACCAACAATGAGCAAATTACAACCTACCATCCAAATTCCCATCAAATCGAATGATTAGTTTTAAAAATATGTTGGTTCAAACATTTTAATGACAGACAGACCAGACAACCACGGACCAAATATTTTGCCTAATGTCTGAAACTTATTTCTGCCTTTTCGGAATGTTTGAAATCGGAGAGATAAAAATCAACTATATCATAGCTTCCCTTAAGTTGGTTAAGCACGGAAGCAAAATTATAAACATAAATTTGTATGTTAGCTTATCAGAAAATAATTATATACAACAAAGTTATTAATAGCTTACAATACAAACCCAGTAAATATATATATATATATAAAAACAACTTCTAACAAAATATTTATATTAGATTAAAAAAATATAATTATGGATGAATTTTATGAAGAAAATAATTAATGATACATTAACAAATTTCATTAATTCTTGAAGTACTTTTTCCAAGGAAAATAGTGAGGAATAATCATATTAGTTATTACTTAATAGAATAAGGAAAAAATAAACAGTATTTTTTGTTGAATGAAAAATAGAAGAAACAAACAAATGCAAGTTCATTTACATTCAATCTTTATATTATTATGTTCATTTTTTAATACCCTTGTTGCTTCTACTTCTTCAATAAAGCATGTATGGATTTAATACATTGGATTTTTTTCTCTCGGTTATTCTTGCTTCATGCGTATTTTATATACTTTTTTTATTATTCCTTTTTTTAATTTTTAAATCAACTTGGCTACATCTGGTTGATTTTACGGTTTTGAAAAAAAGGAAAAAAAATGAATGTACAGAGGTGAAATTAGTTAGCTAATAGAATTGCAATTTGCAACGGTTGCAAGAGCTCCGCCTGCAGCTAAATATTAAGTTAAAACTCTTGTTACTCCCAAGCTTTGTTCAGTTGGCTTTCATCCGCAGTATCTTTGTTTGTTAAGAATTCCTTGTTTTCCGTCGTCTCTTTCCCTCTTGCTCATCAAAGATTCATAGTTCATTAATATTTGACTACGGGCTTACATTTGACTTTGCACTCCTCTACCAAACTAACTCAGAGCGGAAAAGGCTTCAACTTTAATTAGTTTTTCGCTAAGTCAATAAAAAGAGAATATTTTATAACTCCTTTTTCTAGTCTTGTACCGCTGCGCCGTCAGATAGAAGCTAAAAGTGGAAAAAATATGAAAAAAATGAATGAAACTTCTTAATTTTTTTCAAAACTCTTTTTTTATTATCATCTACAACTTCCTTCTTTTTTTAAAAAAAAAAAAAAAAAAAAAAACGGAATTATTGAACGGAATAACTTCTTCTCAACCTAATTTTAATTTCAAATGAATTAATACATTTGTAATTTCATTAAATTTTCTACTAGGATATTGCAGAAGTTATTTTTTTTACCCCTTTTTCGGTTATATCATCAATGTTAAAGTTGAGTGGTTCTTCTGCAAAGGAAATTACATAATTAATTATTTCTTAGAATAACTGAATCTGAGTTTTATTAACATTTATACACCTATTCTTCCAAGCTTAAATTGTTTAAATATTATAGAAAACATCTAAATTACCACTTTGAAAAGTAAATTAAGCCTTTACGTTAATTACACATATATAATATATATTTGCTAGATTTCAGTGCTTCGCTAATATATGTGTGCTATTCGTGTCTTATATTTAATGTAATTGCTTCCGAGCTTACCGAAGGTAACGGAAGCATTGTGTTCACTTTTGAGAACGAAAAACTTTTATGCCTCCGATTTTAAAAATTCCAAGACAGAAATCCGTTTCAGACATCAGGGAACATTTTTGGTTCCGTGTCTGTCTGTCTGTCTGTCTTTCTGTCTGTCTGTCTGTCTGTCTGTCTGTCTGTCGGTCTGTGTGTCCGCGAATTATGAAACGTGCGACGATAACTTGAGTAAATGTCAACCGATTTTGATGAAATTTGGTAGACATATTCATTTTACCAATGCCCAGGACGAGTTCGTTGGACAACGTTATCCGTCCAAGCGTTCACGAGCAACTCTCGCGTAAACGTGAACTTCAAATTTAAAATTGGAATTTTAGGTCGGGAAAAAAATCTTACTTCATCTATTCAATGAGACAAACATTTTTTTCAAATACAATTTTTCAGTAAAACCAACAGCGACACCGCTATGAAGTGTTAATGATCGCTAAAACTATTAATAGTATTTACACAATAAACATAACAATAAAGTACATGATAGGATGCGAGGAAGCTATGTGCCACACTAATTGGCAGTCTATTTTTGATTATTTATTGTTAATTATTTGTTTTGTTGTTTTACTAAGAGAAAATATCTTAATGCCACAGCTCTCTGCTCTTGGATAAAATAATTTTCATCAAACCCTTATTAGTAATTCCCCGACTACTGGGTATGGCCTGATCTTCCTATGGGGCAGGGTGGGCAAATGCCCAGGGCGCCGGTTTCAGAGGGGCGCCAAAAAATTCAGAATTGACTTTCCCACCCTTATAAAACAAATTTCTGAAAATCCCGCCTAGGCTGACATATATTTTTTTAGAAATGACTATACGAATTCAATTATTTATATAATAACGTTTCAAAGAAGTGGTGATAATTATAGTTATAACAAATTTTAAAATCAAAAATTGTATTTTTCTTGTTTTAATATGGCCAACATTTCGATTCTCCTTAACTACCTTATTACACATATACAAAGTATGTGTTAGATAAGCTTAAAGAACTCTTTATTTCATTAGCTTTAATTTGATATAACTTATGCCGTACTTTACATAAGCATTAAGGCCATACTTCTTAAAAATAAATATAAAACACGCCTAAAAACATTTTTCTATCCACATACTTTAAAGAAAATTCGTAATGTTTTCAATGACATTTGTACTTCTTTTTAAGCGACTTTTGTGTATAATCTTTGGCAGTATAGCTTTAATGAATTACTCTGTACATACCTATAGCTCTTTTTTTATTTTAGTTGTTTAGACTTAAATATAAAAATAGACTGCCAATTGGTGTGGCACTTAGCTTCCTCGCATCCTGTCCACGTACTTTATTGATTTTATGCTTTTACAAGTCATTATTGTCAAATTAGTTTAATTATTTCCCCCGTTTTTTTTAAACTGTCAAAATTATTTAGATTTTTTACACGAATGAAATTATCAATTTAGCAAAAGTTAAAGAGCGTAGACGGTTTAAATTAATCCGGGGGTATCTGCGGGTAACTTTCGATAAACTATAAAAGTTTCATTCAAATCAGATAAGTACTTTTGAAGCTATAGGTGTAAATAAATGTATGTTTGTGTGCATGTGGAAAAGAAACAAATAGGCGCTGAAGGTTGAAACTTATATGGGACCAACTATGGGCTAATGATGACTAACCACCCAAATTTCATTAAACTCCTCCTATTCTTTCTTCCCCATTGCTATTCATCCGTTTTACCAAATGAACCAAAAATTAAACACCATAGATAAAATCCATTCTACCCTAGAACTAAACTATCAATTAGCCCTAATTTTTTTTGATTTTTTTGTGTTGTTAAAACGGTAACTCAAGGACCAATTGTATAAATTAAATACAATTTTACTACTTATTTATTAACTTATATGGATGCATCAGCTTTATCAATATTTATTTATCAGTTTATCATGCCTTCTCAAAGCTTATTAGCTATATTGATATTCTTAGTAATATGAGGACAGCTGATTAGATTGAAACAAACTTATTTTAGGACTTCACCAGTATTTCGGAAAGATAGAGTTCCGTCGGCTGTATCGGACCATTTCTTATTTTATATTTATTTCCCTTGTTGAACTACTTATATCTAACATTTATAAGTTCATAAAATTCCTTTGTATATAATTTTATTTTAAGCTATTTAAAGTTGATCTCCGCCAAGTCGAGCACAGCCGTACCATCCTTTACTGGAACCAACTCACGACAATTGGACCCCCCTCCATTATCCTATTGAAGATACTTAGATATATAAAATTAATTTTAATTTAAAGTTCATGACAAAATGAACCAGAAATAAAAATTTCACACCTCTACCCATAGTAGTTCAAAAGATATATGAGCCTAAAGTTTTGTTATTTTGTCACTCACTGACTCACTCATCATAATTCTAAGGCATTTCTAACAATCCTAAAAACTTGAATTTTGTATAGAGGTAGAGTTTATTGTACAAGTAAAGGAAAAATTAAAAAATCCGAAAAAGATCTGGTTCATTGTCCCTTTCAAGGCTAACAGAAAAACCGCCTATTCAAGATATTGTAAAAAAAATTAAAGAATTGTAAGCAGCGCCACTAGATAGAGCTACCTAGCTGAGAACTTTAAAACTAAAAAGTAATGTTGAGAACGTTCGTTGAGGTTGATTTGACAGTATTGATTAACAGTTTTCTTAATGTACAAACATACTTACTCCAGATAATTTTATTTAGTTCAATTTAAACATCCACCCGACGAAGAAGACGAAAGATTAGCAAGAACAAAGAAAGAAAAAGGCAAAAATTGTTTGGGGCAATGAAAAATTACTTACAAAACGAAGTGAAATCCCAACAAAAGCTCTAGTGTAAAAAAATAAGTATCCCGTAAAAAGTTGAGAGATCATAGGTTTAGCCAAGTCTCCCACTGTCCGAGTAAGTTCTACTAGGTCTAATTTATCCAGTGCTAGTACATGATGTTTGTCTGTCCCTCTCTCTATTCTCTTTCCCAAATCACTCTACACGTTTAAATTTAAAAACATTTTCCGACTTGGCAAACACACACCCAAAAGAGGCTAAAATTAAATGCCGTGTCGTATACAAATTAGTGTCCTTTTGCTGCGACGCTCAAATGAAAAAATTATATTTATTATTTGATTTAAGATTGTGGTGTGTATTTGCCAGATCATAAAATGTTTTTAAATTTAAACGTATAGAGTGATTTGGGAAAGAGAATAGAGATAGGGACAGACAAACATCATATACTTGCACTGGAAAAATTATACCTAGTAGAACTTACTCAGACTTGGCTAAACTTATGAACTCTCAACTTTTTACGCGAGACTTTTTTTACACTAGTGTTTTTGTTGAGATAGATGTTTCTGTTCATTTTATGATATTTTAAGTTATTTTTATACATACTCAGAATCGTTTATGGATTGATGGATTAAAAAGTACATATATCTGTGGAATAATAAAAACGAAAGCCTTTTCACAAAATAAGCGGACATTATCTTCTTTAACTTTTAACTTTTATCGGCACTATAATGATGAATGACGACCGAGGGCCAATAGCTAGTTTTTAGGATTAAACACTTATTTTGTGGAGAGGTTTTCATTTTTATTATTCCATTGACAATAAACTCAACTTGCGCTCTTATTTTTCGTATATATATCACTTCGATTTGTTAATTTTGATTTACACACACCAAGTTATTTAGATCAATATATTACAATATAATATAATATGAACTAGTTAATTTAGCTGTTGTTTAAATTAATGTCATATTTATTCCATAAACAAAAAGCGTTCGACACCTATAAATCTGAAGTCAATAACCTACATTAGCTTAGAACAAAGAAATAGTTTATATTAACAATGTGTAATGTTAATTTTTAAGTGAATAACCTTGATATATATTAGGTTAGCCTTCTAAAACCCAATCACTTTCACATAGGGACCCATTATAGATGCGTAGGAGGTTTTGACCTAATGCGAAATTCTCAACCAATTATACACTTTACCCTTTTAGAGACATTGTGAAATTAGACCGAATCATTATTATCATGTTTATTTTCATACAATTTTATTATTACTCAATAGCAATGATCTACATATTGCAAATTATGTTGAACTATATATTCCTATAATATTATTATGTATAGAGACCTTATTAATGTTGTATTATGTCGGAATGTTAGATATACAATTATATAATTGACTATTATCCCATGCCTGCATTATCTTCTACTGTTTATATACATTAATTATTTAGTAGAATTAGCCTATTAATTGGATAAATTAAGATTAATATTCAAACGAATTCTATTACTATTCTGTTCCACAATGTGCTTTTATATTGCAATTTTATTTTTAAGGGGTTTTTTATTTATAATGATTTGAAGTTCTTTATATATTAACAGAAACTGAAATAGTTATAATCGGTGTATATATAAAAACGTTAAAAACATTTGTTGGGATTGTTGTTACTCATTAAACCTAAAAATAGTAACACTTATAATCTATGTGTATAATATATATATATATATATATATATATATATATATATATATATATATATATATATATATTAGTAATAACAATACTGTGTTTGCACACTGCAATTAGCTACACAATTTAAATTGTGGTATTAACACGGTATTAAATTACTGTTGTGAGCAAGCATGGCGGTATGAGAGCACGCACGTCTCTGATAAGCCCTATATCTGATCTTCTTGATCTGGTATAGGTTCAGAGTTGGGTGGGCATCGTCGGACGCGACGCAACTATGCAGGACATGGCGTATTGCCGAGCCAACATCTTGATGACGTAAGTCTGATGTTGGAACAGTTCCTATGAGCCATTTTTGCGTGGCACATCCCTTGGTGTCTCTCACTCACACAAATTGTATATATGTATATTATATATATATATATATAATATATATATATATATATATATATATATATATATATATATATATATATATATATATATATATAAATATATATATAAATTTAAATTCAAATATACCTATACGGACAGAAAGAGGAATTTAAGGTCCCTTGTTCTTTATGTGAAAAGAGGGTGTTACTGTTAAAATATAATGCCTGCGGTTTGTTGAATGAGGAGGTTTTCTGCGATACCAAAGGTTAGCGTGTGTAAAAGTCAAACTTTGCAAGCCTTTATACACCGGTAAGGGGGCAAAGAGGTACACTAATAATTCAACTGAAAAGCACAAGGGTGGAAGGGAGAGAGAGTAGGAGGGCTAAGGGTCCCTTATTAACGAGTACACCCTTATTATTAATTAGCCTTTGTGAGAGAATGGGGAGGGGGGAATTTACCCCTAGGAAATATAGCCTCAACAAGGCCTTGCCCCCCACGAAAACACTAACCAAGGCATCTCTGCGAGATCATCCGACCGTGTTTCACTAGGGATAATCAACAAATGAGCCCGCCCCTAATCCATATCCCACCTCATTAATATCCTTTCCTAACTCCCCGATCTCCAAAATACCCCCAAAAACTTTCTATTACTCAATGCTGGAAAGAGTTAACTCTCCCTAGGGTGAGCGAAGAGAGGGAAAAAGGAAGGTCTCAAATCTTTTATTAAAACACAACCCCCGAGAACCTACTTGCAAAAACCTCCTCCCTTAGTCAAGTTTTAATCAGCGAAGAAAAGTAATTTTGACTCAACCATAAATTAACTCAAGCAAAGAAGTAAGATCGACGTTGAGAAATATTAAAAAATGATACTATAAAATTATAAAAGTGCATTAATAAACCCTTTAAGGTTTTTTTTAATTAGTGTGACCGAAAAGCTTAAAGTACTCTTTGGAACCTAGTTAAGACACCATTGTTCTTTTTAATGTTCAATGTGATATATTCGATTTTCTATGCATAGAGATCTTATCGATGAGTACTGCAAAAATAATGGGGACCGGAATATATAAAACAAAAAAAAAAAATAACTCTTTAAAAAAATGAGCACATTATTCAAAATTGCTTTTATCGTTAAATTTCAGATCATCTGTTAGGAAAAATTTGACTGAAAACATTTGCTTACCTAAATTCCTATTTTTTAAATTGTAAGGAATCTAATGTTTATGACTTATGCCGTTTGGTTTCTCCAACCGCCCAGTTTCTCTACGTTTGGTAGGGGTTGACTTTTTAGGTTATAAGAGCGATTGTCAATGTTAATTCTCTTTTCTTTATGTTCTTCTCCGAAGCCGTAATACACACTATTTCTATCAAAATGCAGCCCCTGTGGCATCCTATAAGAACCACAATAATTTATTGGAAAAACTACCAATGAATTAGGTGGTTGTCATAATCTGTCTATATGAGAAATGTTCATTATTTTGGCAAATATCAGTCAATAAAATTATAATAATTAGGATAAAAACACCATTTTTGAGTGACAGGATGATCTTTAAATACAATAGCATTATAGAAATCTAAGTATGCAAGATAGGTTTCTTGCTAAATGACAATACCCGCTGTTGGATATCTCCCATTAGATTAAAATTATTATTATAAAAAATAAAAAATAATAATAATATACGTTCATATATTTTTAAGGATTAACTGAAATGAAAGTATTATTGTTATATATATATATATATATATATATATATATATATATATATATATATATATATATATATATATATATATATATATATATATATATATATATTAAATGTATATTAATAAAAATTTAAATTTTCTCTAAATAATCAAATAATTTCTTCTCAATTTCCTCGGAAGCTATACAATCCGCTACATATTTTAGTCTTTGGCCTACGTATATAGGTTTAAGATTAAATAAATTTAAAAATATAGATATATATAAATTAAAAAATGGAAAGGAAAAACCAAATCTCAGCCAATTTTTACACTATTGAAGTCGGTTTATTAAAAAGTAAGATTTCGAAATATATATTTATTTTTTTGTGAAAATTCTCCGGTCCTGATAATTTGTATATAATTCTAAACTGGAATACCTCTTAAGTCAAAGGATTTTATCACATTTTTAACTAATAAAATCTCAGATACTTAAAATAAATAACACAGAAAGATATCTTATACCCCGTCTTTTTCTGTGCCATTAGGCAACAAATAATATTCGTGTGGGACTTCTTTTTTTCCAACCTTGCGACTGGAACCGACTATAATCCCCTGTCATGAATAACTGAAACTTTTCTAAGGTAAACAGTTCTGTGTCGGTGGAGAAGAAAAAAGTCCCTTATTTACAACTGTGATTAGCTCGATTTATGATAATCTTTTCTATTCTGTAAATATGTTTTATTATTACAAATTTTCATGAATGAGTTACGATAATCGTTCTGGATTTAAGAAACTTAACCAATTACGAACGATATATCCACGATTAGTCAATTGTATGACGAAGTATCGTAATTCATCTTTGCTTTTTCTTATTTCATTTATTGACATCCGACATCCATATGTTATCAAATTTTTAAAAGTTGAATTTTGCAACATATTTGTTTATTATATCCTTTTTTAGCAACATGCAGGTGACAATGTCAGCTGTTAATTCGGGTTTGGGTAATTTTATTTTTAATCAAATACTTTATAATATATGAATGGATTAACTTTATGGTTTATGGTTTTTATTTCATAATGCTCTGGATTAGAATATTACAAGTTGGTTACACTGCAGGAGGTGTGAGACATTTTCATCATAACTGAACGTATCCTTAAATCTGTTTAAAAATGAACATCCTTCATACAATATTTCGATGAAGAGACATCGAGAAATATTAATTTATAAATTAACTTGACTTTCTATGTATTAATTACTCAGCCCAAAGAGGTTAAACAGTTTGCTGTTATGTATTTTAATTCATACTTTTCCTAGAAAACTTTTCCTCTGGTTTACATTACGATATCTTTTTTAAATGAAATTGTATTCATTGCCGTATACAACTTTGTATCCTCATCCTCGTGCTCCGTAATTGCCAAGTCAGAAAATGTTTTTAAATTTAAATGTGTAGAGTGATTTGGTAAAGAAAATATTTTAGTTTGTGAGAGACAGAGAATAGAGAGGTGGACAGACAAACAACATCATTTACTTTTACTGAATAGATTATACCTACCTAGTAGAGCTTACTTGGACGGGGGAGACTAGCAAAACCAATGATCTCACAACGTTTTACGCGAAACTTGGCTATTTGTTTACATAAGCGTTTTTGTTGGGATATATTCTTTACGACTGGTTTTTGTTAAGTAAGGTTAAGGGATGAAATATCATTTCTTTGGCAATAAAAATTAGTATGTGTATATATATATATATATATATATATATATATATATATATATATATATATATATATATATATATATATATATATATATATATATATATATATATATGTATATATATATATATATATATATATATATATATGTGTGTGTGTGTGTGTGTGTGTGTATATGCACAATTGTGAGACATCACATTAAATATTTTCTTCTCAAGTTACCTCGTTTTTCTACTTATAATATAAGATGTAAAATATTTCTATTGTGATTGGCTTAGTACTGTAGGAAGACGCCTTTCCACCATTTTGTTCTCTTTTTCTGTCTTATATGGCAAGTCTTAAATAATATAGTGGAATTAAAGTGACTAAATTAGATACTTATATAATAAACTACTTTCGTTGATCCCTCTAATATACAGTAAACACAATACGTAGATTATAATATAAAAACATTTTGTCGTAAAAATATAAGATGGAAAAGAAAGGGTGGATGTGAAGAGGGCTTGTGTATTGGATAAATGTAACTTGATACGGTTTGGCGAAGTAGCGCAAGGCTTGTCGGTGGCTGGGAAACTTGAGTTCTCATAGGGAGTGTACAAGTCCCGGGGTAGGATACGAGCTAGGGATATAGGATACGGCGCAGAGGATAGAAGGCCCCATGAACTACTCTTGGTTCTGGTTGCACAAAGCCACTAAAACCATGCCTTCAAAAGCCTTTACCTTCCTTCACAGACCAAACAGAGGAAGCGGTCCTTTTTAAAAAGACCAGGATGTGTTGTTTAATGCAAAAAAAAACCTTCGGCTCCGACTCAAATAGAAATTCGCCCGACAAATTACAAATATCCGTTTCCCGTTTTTCAAAAGATGAAGTGAAATAGATAAAATATCTTCCTTTTACGAGGTAATGTACGGGTGTGAGTCATATTTTATGTTTATGTAAGTGTTTTCCTTGCAAACCCAACGATATAACTCATACACAGGTGTGGACAAGTAAATTGTTTTTTTCTCGCTGATACACAAATGATAATACTTACAACGAAAAAACTATATTTAGTCAAGAAGATAAAACTAACAGAGACTTAAGTGCATTTTTAAAGTTTTTTGTGTTTTTCTTGTGACTCTCTCTACATATTCTACATTGTTGTGTGCAATTAATTACCATTACCGCATTTATCCAAAAGAGTTTACAGATCTTGTTGAGATTATAGTTTTAAAACTTGGAGCATATTTTATGCGTGAAATAGTATTGAATTTGTAAAATCATTTAGCTATTTAAACTTAAATATTTTTATAGACGAGTAATTTCTGTTACTTTATTAAGAAACCCCAAAACTAACCTGTAATTTTGTGTTCGTTGAAGTCAGTCATGTATAGTGTTTTGTATATGGTGAATGAGTATAACATTTAATTCAAAATTGCTAAATAATGATTCACTTATAATTTAAAATTATATTATAAAAATGTAATGTTATTACAATGACCAAGATATGTAATCCTATTCTCTCACAAATGGTCTAACTCTTGACTTTTAAATAATATCTTAGGGACATATTATGGCATTCGCCAGTATTACGTGAAACTACAAATAAATAGGAAGGCCAAACTTGAATTCTTTTCAAACCAATATAGACTAGTTTCAATCAATACTTAGATATGTAATCCTAGCCTCACATAAATGGTCAAACTTTTACCAAATCAATTTTAATTTATAATCTGTCCCACGTAAATCTGCCCTCTCTGTCCCTAATCTGTCGACACGTAAATATTTACTACGTTTCCATGATGTTTAAATACGGATTGAATCCTAATTTGGGATTTATCAAGTTAGATGTTTCCATAAGTAGTATTGAATCCGTATTAAATACGAAATAAAGAAACAAACTTTTTCTTGGTTACTTTTTGTAAAGGTTATAGATAATTTTGTAACCTTCACCTTTTATAACCATGTTTTTTATTACGTATTTTGACAGATTTGAATACATTTTCTACAGAAATACGCTAGGGTGCGCTCACACCCACGCTCTGCGCATGTCAGGATCAAGTTAGGTGTTTCCATTGCAACTCGATCCCAGAATTTAGTGAATCGTATCGGGATCGGTATCGTATTTAATCTGCATTGAATCTAGGTTTGCCATAAGGATTTTATATAAAGCGGATGTAATGTTAAGAAGGGGTTTAAGGCAAAAAAGTGACCCCATGAAGGTAAGAGAAATTGGAGAAAAAATCATACTGCGCAAGCTCTACGACCTTTGAACTGGGACAAATTACCTTATTTAACAGGTTATAACCTGACACTATAAACAAATTCTTGGTAACCTATAACCAAGAGGAAGGTAATTTGTCCCGTTGGAGCTAATATTTTACATATCTTCATGGGGTCACTTTTTTGCCTCAACCCTCTATCCCCTTAATATAAGATCCTTGGGTTTCCATGGACACTTTGGATCCGAAAACTAAATTCAACCCGTATTCAATCCGTATTTTAACATCATGGAAACGTAGTAAGTAGTAAGTATCTTAGGACGTAATATGTTAATCCCAGTATTAAGGGGAACTTAAAAAAGGGGGAGACTTAACATAAGCTCTTTACAAAAAAAAATAAAGACTAGTTCCAATTATTTATTCAAATCGCAAATTATTTTTTCTCTAAAATTTACAACATAAGTTTTAATCATAGATAATTTACTGTGGGTAGTGCCATCACGTTTCATGTCAATTAGAGAGTGCTATAGCAATTGGTAATGACAATCAGAAATTGTTTTAAGTCAATTCATAACATTGGAATTCAAACAGAAAGATCCATAAGGTTTAATGTTAATGAGGAAGTGCCATAAAGTTTAATGTTAATGAGGAATTTCCATAAGGTTTAATGTTAATGAGGAATTGCCATAAGGTTTAATGTTAATGAGGAATTGCCATAAGGTTTAATGTTAATGAGAAAGTGCCATACGGTTTTGTTATTCATAGAGTGTCATTACATTTAAAGTCAATATCAGATTAAACTAATAGTGAAAGTCAATTTGAAAATACCTCAGATTTATTGTTAATCTGTTGCATATCATATAATACCATAATAGTTCATGTAAATCAAATATTCCCAGAAAATGTAATGTCTTTTATCTACGATTGATACGATATATAAACATATTATATACGATAAGATAAACATTGTATCTCTCTATAGATGCGTAGAAAGTGATTCTTTACGTACTTGTATTCATTGCACATGCGCGTCTCATAGTTCTGAAGAATTTCTCTTCTTTATCACCCTAGGGCGGTAAAGAAGAGGAATTCTTCAGCTTTACGCACGATTAGCGAGTTTGTTTACATTTAACAAAACTAATTTGCTGTTCTTTTATTAAAGTAACTATTTATATCGAGTTTTTAGTGAAAAACAATGAGCGAATCAAGTGACTTTGACGAAAATGTGGAGAATAATACTCCTCCAGAAATAATTAATTCGGCAAAAAATACAATGCAAGAATTAATGCCGCTTGTTTATCAAGAGAGTGATACGAACTTACATAGATAAAGTTTATTTTTTTCTGTATTTATTATTTAAATCTAACAATCGTAGATAAAGTACGGTACGCAACTCGTGCGAAAACGGCATTTTGCATTGCTCGTGTGGTTGCTACACTCGCTGACGCTCGGGTGCAAACTCCACACTCGCATGCAAAATGCTACTTTCCGCACTCGACGCGTAATGTACTATTACAGCAATAGGATTTAGTTACTTACAATTTTGTGTTTCTATTCTATTTCGAAGTTCTCAAACATTCAGTCAGAGAAACCGGTTATATTAGTTATTGAATTTAGTTGTTATTTATAGCATGTGCAAGACTGAATATGAATTGAATGAATTGAGGAATTTCTATAAATTCATCACATTGTCTCATCAACTCAACATAAATCTTAATCAAAGTTCGTGTCCTCGGATCTCGAGAGAATCCAGTTTTTTAGGTGGCGCTACGCCAAATTTTAACTATATAAGAAATAGTGATGTCCGTGAAGCTAGTCTACTCGTATATTTAGATATTTTTAGCTGTCCAATATTACTCATGTTGCAAAACAAACTTCATATAGTTCCGACCTTGCTACACATTAAGTCCATTTAAAAGACCGTAAAATATCCTGCACCTTTACATCCTTGAAGTTTAATCATATTAGAACAATATATATATATATATATATATATATATATATATATATATATATATATATATATATATATATATATATATATATATATATATATATATATATATATATATATATATATATATATAATTATATTTATTTATTATATATTATAGATTATCCTTTATATAAAAAATCGATCTATATAATCTAAACATATTGTTATTAAATATATCTTTATTATATTTTAGTGCTTACGAAGAACCCTAGACCTCAATTCAATAAAAATAAAACCCAATATTGTTTTAATTTCGTTACAGGGACGACTAGTAAACATTCATCATTTTAAGAAGTGATTAACGTTTAAGCAATAGCGTTCATCTCGAGAGTTGTTTTAATAGTACAAAAGAGCCATTATTTCTCTTAATTTCCTCCGGTAATATTTCTCATTGGAGTTAAAACAAAAAATTCCATCTCTTTCAAGGCGTTTCTTTTACTCACTTTACTATTACAAACTTTATTTCATTTCATTTATTAACAAGACGTTATTCTTCAACACATGAAGAGAGAAAAAAATTACTTTTCAATAATAAGTCGGTGTTAATTTTTCAACACAACAGTAATATATCATTTTAAATTAAGTTGTGGCTTCAGTTAATTTTTTTTTTTTTCGAATAAAATTTTAACCTCAAGGCATTTTTAATAATCGATATTTTTATTTTGTATATTTCTACACTTATTTTTTTTTTATGTCCTTTTAGTGTTAAAGGGTAAAATAAAAAATAATAATGCACTTAATAATTTGTAAATTTCCAAATATTCGATCGCAATTCAATCAATATGTTGAAATTTATTTTGTTTTTTGCTCAAATGTGTTTTAGTTAATGTCTTTTATTTTTACCTTAAGTCGTGACTTTTTGATATGTGAACAATTGTGCACCGTGGAATAATTTAACCAATATATGCTATTTTGAAATCGTGTCTCTTTTATTTAAGAAAGAAAAAAAAAAGAACAGTGGTTTTAGAACGTTACACAACTTATAAATTCAAGTCTGCTGTACAGCTCTCGCTCTCTCTCGATATATATATTGAATAATAAGACGAATACTTGCTGCTCATACCGACACCTTCATATCCCCTATATACCGGCTACCATAAATCATAATATTTCTGAAATAAAAGCGAGACATAGAACCCCGAGAGAGCTTTGCATCAGTAACTCGCTGTGTGGCTCTTATATAAACATTGGCTTCTCTCTTCGCCTGACGTTGACTAAACTCTTGAGCTTCAAGACAATCCAACCTGTTCTTTACTCTATTCTTTAAAGTCCGCAGTTATATCACTCTTTCTTCCTCCAACACTATATCCCTCTTATAATAATAAAAAAAACGTGTCTCAGTTTACACACGGATTAACTCATTTTATAAAAACCAATCAAAATGCAAATTAGAATTTGAGTTCATTTTTTCCTTTTTTTATTTATTAAGGAATTAATCTGCTTATTAATAAACTTGAGACAGAAGTCGTAACTAACACTTAGGGTTATAATGACGTTATATTTTCAATTTTTTATCTTACTATGTTGTTTTGACTGTGTTTATGGATTATAAAACTTAATATTGCTCGTTGTTTTTTTTACTTGGTCTAGTCTCAGAGCAAGGACGGGGTAGAGGGAACAATACTATAGAATCTGGGTCTCAAAAAGTTGTTCATTATGCCCCCCCCCCCCCCCCTATACTAACACTTTCAAGCGCTAGTTTGGTGGTGAAACAGTATCGATATCTCGATAAAAACTCGAAATTTGTCTGATATCAGCTGATAAGGATAAAGGCGGAGATACACATGCCTGTAGCTTGAACAAAAACATGCCAGCTACTTGCACGTAAATATGTTCAATGGCATGCCTGTAGCTGGCAAGCAAGCAGATAAAATCTTAATAAAAATCCTTGGTATGCCAGTTACTGGCAAATACCCTCTTTTAGCATGCAAGTTACTTCCCCAATTTGACGCCATGTGTAGTAGGTCCGCCGTAAGTGATATTTTCTTACCACATTTAATATTTT
The DNA here is from genome assembly GCA_951217055.1 of Gerris lacustris. NCBI lineage: Eukaryota > Metazoa > Arthropoda > Insecta > Hemiptera > Gerridae > Gerris > Gerris lacustris. The sequence goes on from OX578282.1 coordinate 21,993,837, forward strand.
TATTTTTAATACAGTTTTCTTTATAAATATGTACATACTTTAATGTTTGTTGTTAACCTTATTAATTATCTAAAGGCAGTAACGTCGTTAATAAACGTGTAACAGTTCCTAGATAGCCAATAGCAATCTTCTTTGAGTGGGGTATCAAATAAATGCTACTGATAAGGATTTGTTGACAAGAGTCTGTAGGGACGGAAGAACAAGGAATAGACCAATAAGACAAGAACCAGTGCCCACGTGATCACTTTAGTTCGGATTGAGCTCGCTTGGGAGGTTTAGTATAAGGGGGGGGAGAATAATGAACCACTTTTCAAATCGGATTGTTCCCTCTACCCCTTCCTTGCTCTGAGGGTCTAGTGTTAGTTTAAACAATTTTTGTAGATTTTGTAATTATATATACTGTCAAAAAATTGTAAAGTTAGGTTTGACAATAATTGAATAAGTTTACCTAGTCTCTTGGGCAACTTTTCTCATGACTTCTGTTGTCATAATAGACAATTTTTTCGGAGAACTTATCTTGATTGGTTCGCTCTGCTAACACATACACAAGTTTTGTGTGTTTTAAGGTATAGTCTAGGTCTAGACCCTAAACAAAATTATAGTATATTTTTATTCAATTTTCTCAATAATGTAAGATTGTTAAGTATAAGTTTTATTAAGTAATACTCATTTTAAACTTGGAATTGTTATTTTTAACTTACTTTTACTTACTTATTCACTTACTGATCTGTGTAGTGGTCACCTTCTCTTATTGTCTTTTTTCTCCGCTCCTTATACTTTATATTATTTACTCGCTGGTTCTTACTATCACTGCGAAACAATAGAGAATATCTCACCTCGTGGATTCTTAAAACGTTTTTGTTAGTCATCTGGTTTATATTGTGTTGCTGTGATATAGAGATATTTTCATGGTTATCCAGTGAAACGTTCTATGCTGGTTGGTTCAAGTGTTTATCTTTAGCCTTTATAGAAGAATAAAGGTTAAGTTTAGTCAAGAATAAAGAAGTGGAAGGTTAGGTTCTTCTTCCCTCCAGAGTCCTCTAGGGCCTGAAGAATGGCCGATATTATCATAAATTTGCATTTGACTCTTAAGGCGACCACACAACAAACTCTGGCTTTGCCGGGCCGGCCCAATTTATGCCCTACCTCTAGCAAGCCTTTGCACCTTCCTTTTGTGAATACTTCCATCTTCTTCCAAGTCTTCTTATAGAGAAAAGAGAAAAACAAACAGTTTCTTTCGCTTTAACACTTGAATAATTGGCCAGTGGCGAAATATAATTGGACCGCATTTAGAATCAAGTCTTCCACTTTTCCTTTTTTCATTCTTCAGTTTATTAAACTAAATACCCGGTAAACGAACTAGATTTTTTTTCTTCTTCTTCCAATCTACCTTTTTTTATTTACTTTGACTCGTTTATAATACAGTACGTATAAGAAATAATTAAGAATTCATATTTGCTTTAAAAATTTAATTATACTAATGAAATGCATAAAGTTCAAGCTTTGTTTTTAGAAAGTTTGAAATTCAAAAGAATTTTTCTCTCTTTTTTTAAAAAAGGTTCTTGTAATGCATGCTGTGTATTCGTTTAAACTCCTAGAGGAATTAGAGCGAGATATCTTATCAACTTAAACAGATTAAAATTTTATAAAATTCTCTCGTCCTGAATTTAAAATTTGTGATCTTAAAGATTATATAGAATTGTATTGTATTTCTTGCTACCTTTTTTTTTGAGCAAATGCCAACTAATTAACTTAATTTGAACTGCTTTGTGAAGGAACGTGATTTTATATCGAGGATGTGTTGAGCACGGAACATGAATTTATATGTCTTTATACTACATGTGAGACTACTGCGACACCCAACGACATGTCTAGCCTTGAAGCGAAGTTTAATGTAATTGGTTTTGTTTGGCAAACTTGTTTAAGCTTTTTTGAATTGTTTCAAATTTCATCTTCTTTAAAAATAGACTGCTAATTGGTATGGCACATAGCTTCCACGCATCCTATCCACGTACTTTATTGGTTTTATGCTTTTATAAGCCATAATTGTCTAATTGGTTTAATTGTTTCCTCCACTTTTTTTTACCTGTCAAAATTGTTTTGATTTTTTACTCGAATTAAGGCCGAACCCTGACTTGTCGGTACGGTATCGGTAAGATTCTTTACCGAGCGCCTATGAATTATCTTACCGATTCGGTACAGATTCTTTACCGCGCGGTAAAGAATCTGTACCGAATCGGTAAGATATATAGGCGCTTGGTTAAGAATCTTACCGCATCGGCATACTAGCTTACCGATACAGTACCGACAAGTCAGGGAGCGGCCTAAAGTATCAATTTAGCAAAAGTTAAAGAGCGCAGACGGTTCAAATTAATCTGGAGCGATCTGCGGCTTACTTTCGATAAACTATAAAGTTTCATTCAAATCAGATAAGTAATTTTGAAGCTATATATAGGTGTAAATAAATGCATGTTTGTGCGCATTTGGAAGAGAAACAAATAGGTTCAGAAGGTTGAAACTTATATGGGACCAACAATGGGCTAATTATGACCCACGTAATCAGATGGTCGAACTGCTCAGATGGTCAGATACTGTCATTTTAAAACCTTACTTTTCATGTGATAATATATCAAAATTTGATATGACGATACGCGCTCAGCCTGTACAGGTAATCTGCACAGGTAACCCGAAGTGTGTGACCAGTACAGGTTGACCTGTCAGATTTACTGCAAAGCCCGGCTTAATAGAAAGAGATTTTTTTAGGGGAAAAAAACTCTCTTAAATAATCGTTCAAGTCAATAGGGATGTAGAAGAATAAACTGATCTTTCCTGTAATGGTCATTTTTGTAGATTCAGAAAATTAGGCAGATACTCCTCTTTCAATGTAGAACGATTCTGTTGATTAGTTCGTAAATAAACAGTGATCCTCTTTTCAGAATAGATTTATTTTTTGTTGATCTCGAGGTTTAGGATCAAACTCCTTTTTCCTATAATATTGTTTCTGTTGTTTGATGTATATATGAAAAATGGCCCTCTTTCCTGTAATGACTGTCACTGTCACTTAGAATGTAAAGGAAATGTGTTAAAGGATCAGTAGTTCAGGAAGTAATAAAGGAAAAAAACATGTTTTGGTTTTTATATAAATTCATTGGAGAAGATATACTATGTAATAATATCGAAGTCATAATATTGGTGAAGAATTACTGCTTGGCAAATTAGACTTAAAGGTCTCTTGTATTGGGTTGTTTATTTTGATTTGAAATCCAATTATAGTATTAAGTAATCAGTAATATAATACTAGATATAAAAATCACTAATAGTAGTGCAAGTATAAGCGAATACACGTAAAGATGTAGAAATGAATTCTGAAACATAGTTGCAATTACTATGAGGTAAATTAATTGAACCAAGAGAATTAATTTAGCAATACCAGTTTTCAATATGCACTTATAAATTATCCTAGTTACTTTTATGATGTTTTTAATTTCGTTTTGAGCATTCTAGTTTAGTGATATGCTTTAATAAATGAACAGAACTTACAAGCTCTCTGGTTATAATAGTTATAACTCTAAAATATATTACTCTATAAAGAAAGATAAGAAACAATAATAAATAATCTTAAAATATTATTTTAAAAAATTATTAATTTATATAATATTAATTTTTTCTTTCTTTTTTTTCAGGAGGTTAGTGTCCTTACATTTATGACGAACATCGATCTTGTAAGTTTATATTTGCAATATATTTTTACTTTTTATAATCTCATTTATATTTATATTTGTATACATATAAAAAACTGTGCTATGCACACAAGTGGAGCCTAAACTTCTGAACCGGATTTTAATTAAATTTGGTGAGCATAAAAAGAAAGATTATAACCTGAGGTGAAATAAATAAATTCCAACTAAAATGTATACCATTTTTTAATCTATTAAAAAATTAGCTATTTTGGATTTCCTTATTATGTAGGTATATACACATTTTGTCTTAACGTAGGTTTAATTAATGGCAGAACCTCAAAATCTCCATAAAAATAGCTGATTTTATAAGTGAAATTATATTATTAACTAATATTTTTTAGTGTCCGATGGTAAAACTGAGCACCCTCATAATTTCCTGCGTTTATCGCAAAAACTCTGTCGTTAAAATCTAATTCTCTAAAAGTACCCAACACAAAAATCCAAACTTTACTGATATGTTATGTGCAGGAATGCCCAATTCCCTCCAAAAACTGCCTAGGATAACCTTGAATATTTTAAAAATCCCCCCCCCCCTTAATTTTGATAGCGCATGTTGTGCCATCATCCCCCTGTGGGCACCCTTGGTTATGTGTAGATGTATGTAAATGTATTATGTGTATGTGTAACCCAAACGCATTGGAAAAATGTAGGGAAACCCCAAAATATTATCCCCCCAAAACAAGGGATGGCTTTTATAACGGAAATGCGTCATGGGGAGTGTTAAATAAAAAAGGAGGATGTCCAGAGCGCATAAATATGGATTTGGTTTTTTTTTTTTCATACAAATTCATACTTTCGCCTTGTTATTTTATTTACGATTGATACGAAATATAAACATTTTATCTCTGTTTAGATGCGTAGGAAATTATTCTTTTCTTTTCATTGCTCATGCGCGTTCATAATTCTTCTTTATTTCATCCCTAGTGTGGAAATAAAGAAGAATTATTCACCTTATCACACGATTAGCGTGTTTGTATACATTTAACAATACTAATTTGATGTTTTTTTTAAATTAAAGTAACTGTTTATATTGAGTTTTTAATGAAAAACTATGAGTGATTTAAATGATTTTGACGAAAATGAGGAGAATAATACTCCTCCCGAAATAATTAATTTAATTAATTGGATTAATGTTATCTCGAGAAATACGAACTTACCTACAGGAAGTTTATTCCTTTTGCTTCCGAACTTACCGAAGGTAACGGAAGCATTGTGTTCACTTTTGAGAACGAAAAACGTTTATGTCTCCGATTTTAAAAATTCCAAGACAGAAATCTGTTTCAGACATCAGGGAACATTTTTTGTTTCGTGTCTGTCGGTCTGTGTGTCCGCGAATTATGAAACGTGTGACGATAACTTGAGTAAATATCGACCGATTTGATGAAATTTGGTAGACATGTTCATTTTACCAATGCCCAGGACGAGTTCGTTGGACAACGTTATCCGTCTAAGCGTTCACGAGCAACGCTCGCGTAAACGTGAACTTCAAATTTAAAATTGGAATTTTAGGTCGGGAAAAAATCTAACTTCATCTATTAAATGAGACAAACATTTTTTTTAATACAATATTTTAGTAAAACCAACAGCGACACCGCTATGAAGTGTTAAAGATCCCTAAAACTATTAATAGTTTTTACACAATAAACAATATAACAATAAAGTAATATAGCAATAATTTAAATGTTAATATAACAATAAAGTACATAATAAGATGCGAAGAAGCTATGTGCCACACTAATTGGCAGTCTATTTTTTCTATATTTATTTTTTTTTTTTTTTAATTTAAATCAAATTATAATTATTATTAACTACGGGAAACAGACAGAGAAAAATACACTCCAGCGCTGGGATTTGAACCACAGGCCTCTATATTTCCGGTATAGCGCTCTACCAACTAAGCTACGCAGGAGAATGATTTCCTCTGACGTTAATGATACCTTGTCCCGAATTTAAGCTTTCAATTTTCCACAAATCTGAGAAGTCAACATTAATGACATAGAACTAGACCGAGAAATAACGCTTATAATTATAAAGTACCCAATTAGTACCTGTACCTAGTACAATCAATTAGAAATTCATATATTTTATGATTTTGGTAGTATTCATACTACGGAAAGATTAAGTTTTAATTTAAATCAAATTATAATTATTATTAACTACGGGAAACAGACAGAGAAAAATACACTCCAGCGCTGGGATTTGAACCACAGGCCTCTATATTTCCGGTATAGCGCTCTACCAACTAAGCTACGCAGGAGAATGATTTCCTCTGACGTTAATGATACCTTGTCCCGAATTTAAGCTTTCAATTTTCCACAAATCTGAGAAGTCAACATTAATGACATAGAACTAGACCGAGAAATAACGCTTATAATTATAAAGTACCCAATTAGTACCTGTACCTAGTACAATCAATTAGAAATTCATATTTTATGATTTTGGTAGTATTCATACTACGGAAAGATTAAGTTTTAATTTAAATCAAATTATAATTATTATTAACTACGGGAAACAGACAGAGAAAAATACACTCCAGCGCTGGGATTTGAACCACAGGCCTCTATATTTCCGGTATAGCGCTCTACCAACTAAGCTACGCAGGAGAATGATTTCCTCTGACGTTAATGATACCTTGTCCCGAATTTAAGCTTTCAATTTTCCACAAATCTGAGAAGTCAACATTAATGACATAGAACTAGACCGAGAAATAACGCTTATAATTATAAAGTACCCAATTAGTACCTGTACCTAGTACAATCAATTAGAAATTCATATTTTATGATTTTGGTAGTATTCATACTACGGAAAGATTAAGTTTTAATTTAAATCAAATTATAATTATTATTAACTACGGGAAACAGACAGAGAAAAATACACTCCAGCGCTGGGATTTGAACCACAGGCCTCTATATAAATAAATAATTTAAATGTTAATATAACAATAAAGTACATAATAAGATGCGAAGAAGCTATGTGCCACACTAATTGGCAGTCTATTTTTTCTATATTTATTATTAAAATCCAACAATCGTAGAAAAGTACGGTACGTAACTCGTGTGAAAACTGCATTTTGCTTTGCTCTTGTGGTTTTGCTACCCTCGCTATCGCTCGGGTGTAAACTCCACACTCGCATGCAAAATGCTACTTTCCGCACTAGACGCGTAATGTACCATTATTTAACTTATAAAAGGAAAAATCTGTTATTCTCTGTCAAAAAATAAAAAAACTTTTTAAGGAAGTTTTTATCCACTTATTATTAATTTTTTAAGAAGAAATTACCCCTTTCAAAAAATCTTAAAAAATAAATATCTTGGGAACAATTACGGAATATAAATGTATTCTTCATGCGTTCTTTCTCTTATAATCGGTTCAAATGTTATAGCTAAAACAAACTTTTAAATGGCCATTTTAAAACTGCGTGGCCGATTAAGATGGGTAAAGAACTCGTCCGATTTGTTAAATTTCCTTTAGATTCTTTGTGTACTGAAATCTCAACTTGACAACTTTATTTGTAGTATTTTTTATTATTATTAATCTAATATAAGATATTCGTAACTGTCTAGACAGCAATTCGTGTATAGCATTGTACTAAATAAGGAAAGAGGAATAAAATAATGTTTATACTGTTGCGAAGAAAAGAAATAATTAAATATTTACCAGAATAAATTTACGAACCTGTTACATTTTCAATTACTGCTATATATGAGGTACTTATTTCCAAAAATTCTCTGACTATATTTTATAGACCGATTTATTTAAAACAAATGTGGCTTGTTTACTGTAAATATAAAGTTTATTTCCACACAGTGTTCATATTTGTCGTAATATTAAATGTTAATTTAACCCAGCTCTCTGTATATAAGTTGATTTTTAACCCATAGCTTGTTTTGAAGGCGGTGCGTTTCCACTATTAAACAACCTGGACTTGGGGCCCTCTACAGACTCAGCTCGTATAAAACTTGAAATTTATTCCTTATAAAAAGATATCATAAAAGTCTTCTACACGGACCCCAAGACTTCTAACATCTTCTAGTCTCTTACCTTTTAGATTACCTGATGAGATAAAATAAAAATATACTGTGACCAAATCATATAAAAAACAAACTTTTTGCCATTTTTATTTTTTTGAAAAATAGCTGAGATATAAGACAAAAGCAATAAACTTTTTGAAAGTAAGTAAATCATCTGGTATAAGATAATATCTTTTATGTTAGTAATTATTTTTTGTTCTGTTATAAATTTTTAATAATTATCTTAATTCATAATTACTAAGTGATCGTAACTTTTTTAAAGATAAAATTAATAGACTGCCAATTAGTGTGGCACATAGCTTCCTCGCGTCCTATTCCTAGTCTTAAATCATTTTATGCTTTTACAACCCATTATTGTAAAATTTTAATCTGTTATTTTTTTTTTTTTTAAATAAAAGTATCAATTATAGTCCAGGCAAATTAGTAAAAAAAAACAGCAAATGGAGGAAATAATTTATTTTTTTAATTTAAGTTTTGAAACTTTGTGAAAACCCTTTTATGGGGTGCAGTAGTAAGAAACAGTAAAGTTCCCCCCTTTTGAGGGGGCGCGTCTCCCCCTCCCCCCTCCTTAAAGTCCAAAATTATTCCTCACATAATTCTGCGCAAAAAAAGTCCTATGCATGTTTGAAGTGAGACATGCCGTTTTCGAGATATTGTAGTTGGAAAGAGATAAAACGTATTTTTGCGAACCAAGACATCTAAAAAACAACACTTCCGATTTTAATGAAATTGGGATGGTAGGTTATACTTATCCCATTGTTGATCCCTTATAAGTTTCAACCTTCTGCGCCTATTATTTTATCCTCCACATGCGCACAAACATACATTTATTTAGACCTATATCTTCAAAAGTACTCAACTGATTATTATGAAATTTGGATGGTTTGTCGAAAGTAGTCCGCAGATAGCCCCAAATTAATTTCAATCGTCTATGCTGTTTAACTTTTGCTTAATTGATCATTTAAATCATGTAAAAAAATAAATACAATTTTGACAGGTTTAAATAACGGGTGGGAAATTTAATAAATTATGCAATTATAGGTTTTAAAAGTATAAAATCATTAATGTATACGAAATTGACGTGAAGAAGCCATGTGCCACACTAATTGAAAGAATATATTTTTTTTAAATGTCAAAAAAATAATCTATGTAAGTCAATTTTTTCAACTTAAAGAAACATCCAAGCCGAATTTAAAGAAACACACATACGCAGATGGAATGCCAAATGGACTAGTCTGGAGGAGAAAAATTGAAAAATAGACTTCGCTCCGATTGGACATTTATTGCTTATTTTATAGTTAAATATTGCTGGCAACTCTTTAATTCAATGGTCAGTATTAGGTTACGGCTATCCATAAAAGAAAAGCACTAATTGTTTATTAGTTAAGGATATCCACCAAATTAAAAAGATATCAAAATATACTATCAATGAAATAACAGATTGTTTTTATGGCTTATCATAAGCTTATAGTAAGAATTAAATTGCTGGAAGCATAACTTGGTTGTAACAGGGAAAATATCATGCTTCGTCGAGCCTACCCTAAATATTTTTTGGTTATAACCCTCTGTGTTTAAAAAAATACTTCTTCTTCAAAAAGAATATCTGACTTTGATGTAATCCGACTTCACAAAATATTTCCACCGCATTTATTTTCGTACGTATACCAATTTATACGAGATCTTTTGAAGAATTTTTTTTAGTTGAAGGAGGTTTATGTGTATATAATACTCTTTAATGTATTATATGTAATTCGTTTTTCTACACATGACTAATCCATTTTATAGGATTTATAAAGTAATACAATACACTTCCACGTGATGGATAAAAATCAAAAAGCGAATTTAACTATACGCATCGTTTTTCCTGATGGATACTTTGCTTAAAGTAGAGAACGTAATGTTAACAACAATCCTGTCAATCAGTTAATAGATATGTTTAATAATAATTTTGTAGTATCACCGTAAGGAAGTTTTAAATTTGAGTTTGTCGGTCCTACGCACTTTAAGTATTTATACTCGTATATAGAGGGAAAATGGGTATGTAATAGAACAAACATTTTAATGTTCACGGAGTCCTAAAAATTAGTTATTGAAATGTCCGTCAGTAGTCGGCGGTTTGCCATCTGTCGTCTGTATCTGTAGTCTGTGCAAAACTATTCGGTCAATTTCAATTAGGTACATTTTTTTCCCATCAAATACTCCGAGGAATAATCAATAATATAATATAATATTATAATACTTAACTCAAATACTTCTGGGAAAAATTTTGTTTAAAAGTAAATAAGGTTAAGCAGTAGGAAAATCTAAAACGATATGTAGGTAATCACCTTTTGGCCATTTATAGGATCCATTCCTGCGCTTGTCTGTCTGTTTGTTCGTTCGTCTGTCTATTACGTACCTGATCTCCTAAAGCACCCAACACAAACAATTGTAATTTAGTAGTTATTTTAAGGGAGCCAGTGTGATGAATCGATGCGAATCAAGGTTGTGGGTTCTTTCCCTCACCGTGATGCACTGATTTAAATAGCTCACTTATGACCACACCATACTCGCTTCAGCGGTACAATGTACAGGTATGATGTGGGAAGTATCTGGAACTCTCCACCTAGTAAAATGGGCCCAATGTGGCCTGAGTGCTAGGTTCGAACAAGTGGTTCGTCCTTCCCGTCTAACCACTATTACTACTAGTAGTAGTTATGTTATGTCATAATAACCCTATCACATGAAAATTAAAGGAAAGCCCCAAAAAATCATACCTCAAAAATTAGGGGTTGACATTTTTTTTTTAATAGAAGTGCGTCATTTAGGGGTGTTAAATGAAAAAGAAGAACACCTTGGTTTTGTTTGTGAACCAATTTATCTTTGCTCTATGTACTTAATTTAGCGTGAATTCGTGTCCCCTCTTTATTAAACAAATCAATCAAGATATGATATTTATTCTTTGTCAAGAAACAAAAAACAGTTTTTAAGGAATATTTCATTGACCAACTTCTGGCCTGTTCTGTGCTTCCGATCCCGCCATCCAGCACCTCGCTTGAAAATCAAATCGTGGAGGCCTATATTGACTAGCAAGGCGTCAAATGACTGATGTCAAGGACGGGCGTTGGATAAACATAAGTCACATATTTTGTATCGCCCAGAGTTATTAACCACAAAATCTTAAAAAATGTATTTAGGAAACGGATAGGGCTAGACTGCTAGACACTTCAGAATAGTTTCACTGCTTCGGACGATGAAGGCGTTTGTTTAAAGTTAATATAATAAATGGTTCCAAAGTTATAGCTGAAACAAACTTTTAAAAGGCCGCCATCTTGATACGGCTGGGCCGATTACTGTGGTTAACGAACTCGTCCTATTTGTTAAATTTCCTACGGACCCTTTGTGTGCCCTAGAAGATCGTACTTGGCCAATTTATTTTTAATATACTTGTGAGCTCTGACCCCTATTCGCTTCGTTCTTCGACTTCCTAAGGTTGGCCGCTGTCTAGCGCCTTCACTGCACAATGTTTAGGTGCTATGAACTGTCCCTGTCCCTATCAGTCGGGGTCCTTAATAGTAGAGATGTAAGGTAATTAAACCAAAAATGAACACATTACTGTTTGATTTTGATAAATAAGAAAGTACAACACTATACCTTAACCTTACATTCAATAACAATATTCTGTATTAGGGTGACCGTCATGTTCGCCATGCTCCTTATAACTCCTTACATCATAATCAACTTCTTTTATTTTTATTTTATTTTTTTGTTGTTAGAAACTAAATTAAAAATGTTCCTGTTGCTTTTGTTATAATAAAAGAAAAGGGAAAAATAAGAATTTTAATATCAAAAACTTTTGAATACGATTTGGTAGAAAAACACGGGTAGTCTCATTTTTTTAAATCAAACATTCCTGTTTGATTGTGGTCGGTAAAATTTTAAGCGTATATAAAGAGCAGAAGGTATTGTGCACGTATCTCCTTCCATTTTCAACGCAATAATAGCCCTCTCATTAAAAAGGGGAGATATCTTTAACTCCTACTATTACTATAGTTTATTATATCCGTCTCCTTCTTACTTCTGTATTATTTAAACTCTTTTAACTCTATTAATATAAATTAAATAATAATAATATAAAAAAAATTAATAAATTAAGAATAATTATCATTAAAACAATAGTTATGGAAAAAATAAAAATAAAAATCAATAATAATAATAAATGATTATTGAATAATTTCACATATTTTGTTTAATGATTGAGGATTTACAATAATATTAATGAATACTTAAAACCATTAAATTCCTAGCTTGTGGGCGTTCATTTGCATAATATTACTAATTAATGTTAGAATTCTTCACATATTTTATTAATTACGTTATTTTCTACTTTTTTATGAAAATGATTTTTATTCCTTTCTGTACTATGTTACTATTACATTTTTTCTAAGTCGGATTAGAGGTCAGTCATTTAATTTATGGAAATATATTTGTCAACACTTTAGTAATTGTAATTTATAGATTAATTTAATAATTAATTGATTTTTTAATCAAATTATTACACTTTCTTTGTCTTAAGTGTAAAATATTGAGAAAAAAAGTAACGAAAGAAACAAACAAGAATGTAAATATAATTCATGTATAATGCAGATTTATTATGCGCATAAGTCTAGATTTAATTAATTGCATATTATGTGCTTGAATATTAGAAAAATACATTTTTACCTTGTCTATATCAACTTAATGTGAATTTTTTAAATTATTAATCAGCATTATGAACAAAGGTACCTATACGATAAATAATATTAAAACAAATAAAGCGGCTTTAGTTATGCAAAAATTTTTTTTACTGAACTATAAATTGATATCTTCAAGGCTTTACATTTTTAGTTAAACAACTTAAAAAAAAAAAAAAAAATGTTGATAGATTTGAGTGAAAATTATAATTAGGTATTTTTTATTTGTTATAAAACTTTTTTTAAATAAATTGAGTTGCCTACACAATCTAAATGAAATATCAACTATAACAGTATTCAAATAACAGAGTAACTAACCAAGGATAATGATTTGAACACATATTACACATTTGTAAATAATTTTACTGTTACAGCAATAAAATTTTCCATTTTATTTCAATAACAACAATCTTATACATACATTGAGCCTAGAAATCAGATTATCCTATAATGTTTAGTTTGAAACCAGTCTCGGCTTGACTCTCTCAGAGTTATTATATGTATTCTATTTTTTGGCCTTCAGTTAAAATGTGTTTATCTTTTATGAATTTACACTTTTTTCTTGTTTTTTTTTTACGTCTTGATCATCCACATCATTAGGCTTACTTTTAGGGAATCCACATTTAGGGGATAAGACCACTTTTCTTATCTTCTCGATATGTTCAGCAACATGTATTAACTCTCTAGGATTTGAACTCACCAGATTTTCTGGAAAACTGTAACAAAATTGAACAAATAAAGGGGAAAAGGATAAAGCAAACGTTTTTATTGGGAAATACAGCGGAGTTCAGGCTCTTAAAAAATATGAACCCAATGCCATAGACCTTCATTGTGTATCTCATAATTTAAATTTAGTTATTAATGAGTAATAGAATATTATAGAACTGTCAAAATTTACAGGTGTCACAAATTTAATTTAAAAAAAGACCAGTCATTCTCCATAAACTTAATGAGCGAATTTTCAAAGAAATCTGCGAATTATTGCCTTATGATGATATAGGAAAATTTTGGTTTAGAATTTGGATGGGTGAAAACAAAAATTTGGTACACAGGGCTACAGGTTGCAAAAGTCAAAATAGTATTTACCCTTCAACATGCATGTCATTAGAAAGCTCTTTAAGAGTGCCGTAATTGTTGTTATGTACACTTTTGTCATATTTTCATATTAGAGGGGTGTAAAATGGAAAACAAACACGTTTTTTTTTGCTATTTTTGACCCTAAATTGTCAAAATTTGACCCCTAAATGGACTCATTCTTTCTTTTGATATTATTGACAATTTAAAATTTGTTTGGATTTTTTAAGTGCATCCTAGGGTGAGATATCGTCTGGAGTGACACATATATATTTATATACATACATAAAAAAATCGGTCCGAGACAACTCAGACAAACTTTCTCATATACGAGTTTATAATTACTTAGCCCAGTGTTTCCATTTATTAGTTTTCAAATATACATTTAAATATTATTGAACATTTCATCAAAATGTATCATAAAAATAACTTCTCCTGGGCGGGGAATCGAACCCGGGCTCTCTCCGTCCGCGTTTTAAGCTAATATCTCAGGAACTAGATTTTTCCCGGGAAAACGGCTTATATCGTTGGATTCGTATTCAAATGGACTACATTTTAGAATTTTTTAATCAAAATCGTCGGAACCGTTTTCGAGAAATATTTTTTTTTCATGTTTTTTCAGAGTTTTTGGGGGGTAGCGCCCCCAAATTTAGAGCTAAAATTCATTTCTCGATTTCGCCTCGGGGTATGATTTTTCTGAACATGTATGCCAAATTTCGTCAAAATCGGCCCAGTAGTTTAGGCTCCAGGCGTCTGCACAGACGACAGACGACAGACGACAGACGACGGACAGACATTTTTTAATAACCACTTTTTTGGACTCAGGGGACCTCAAAACGTGTAAATCCATCAAAATCTCAAAATCGAATTTTCGCGCCATCACAATACTTTCTCTTTATATGAGAAAGTAAAAAGTGTTAAATTTCAGGAATCGATTAAGAAAAGTCTAAAACGGATTTCCATGGAGAAAATTTTCAAAACTTCTCATTACAAAACTATTTTGAAGCCATTGCAATAGCTTAATATTCTTCTAAAATGCGCTGAAAGTGTAGATTTCAGGAATCGATTAAGGATGGTCTAAAACGGATTTCCATGGAGAAAATGTTTTAAACTTTTGAAGCCATTTCAATAGCTTAATTTTCTTTGAAATTCGCTAATTAAGTCCTACAGGTTTGGCCGGATGATACACTTCACTTGTGGCAATTAAATTAAATTTCGTATGTATGTGTATTAAAAGCTTTTCTGAATTATGTCTGAAAAGTGAGGGAAAAAAAGGAAAGAGGAAGTATCTAGGTTTACATATAAAAGAATTAATAGATTTGAATTTCTTTTCCTCTGGATAATTTTAATAAAATATTTAGTGAAATATAATGGAGATGACTTTTTCCTGGTAAATGTTTTTACAAGGATTCTAGATGAAGTGATTATAAATATTGAAAAAAGGTTAGATAGAGTAAATTATGTGCCAAACATATTTTCATTCATGCTCCCTGCAAAATTAGTAGAATGATGTGAGGCAAAAGTTTTAAATCTACCAAGACATTTCAATCGAAATTACCCAGAATATTTGACAAAAAAAAGATGCTAAAGGTATTTCCAATGCTATGTTAGGTATTTAAGCCGATGGAATTAGTATTGATACGTAACATTTTCTTCACCAAATCCAAGACTCAGTGTAAAGGAGGATTTTTTTATTATTATAATTTCATCGTAACAAAGCTGATAGGCTACAGCAATTTTTAAAATTAAATAATTTGAGTGCCTTCGAGTACATTCAACATTCAAACAATTATGTTACTAGAGGGTTTAGAATATGTCTAATTTTACTGCATGGTTTTATTATGGTATTCGGAAAGTGTTCGATATTTAAAATTCTATAATATAATAACTGTAGTAGGTACAACAAAGAGAAAGACGAAGTTTTAGCCCTGAAAAACTTGTTTTCATATTTAATAACCGCCTGACTGATATAATATACATATTTATGTTTAATTAATAATCCCACACTGTGTAAATAAACAAAAAGTAAAATTATACACAATATTCCTTTGCTGATCCCAGAAACACATTAGTCTAAAAGATAGCAAAGAAAGATACATTTTTTAAAAAAGAAATAGCAATCCACACATAGAAATAAAATAATTATAATTATATAATTATATATTAATTAGAGCCATTATATCATTTCATTTAAAAAGTTTATTCATTTTTTAAATACTAAATTTTTATTGCACTTATTTTTCACAAAGTGTTTAAGTAATTCAAATAATTAACCAATTCCTTCTAAGGATTGGCCGTGAAACACTTCCGCTACGTTTAACCAATGATTTTTATTTTATTTAAAACAAAAAAAGTTGAAACAGACTTGTATATTTGTCCAGAAAACATATTTTTGTTATCTGTTCATCTGAAGAGTACCTTGACTTTTTTAATTATTGAGAAATATAGTGTTTTGTACCCTCGAAAGATACACATTCTAATCTTGAATACAAAGAAAAACGTATAATTTTCCCTTATTTTACCGAAATCTAATAGCGTATAATTTGTTTTCCTTTATTTCATTCAGATATAAAATTTTACAGTTGCACTGTTTTTACTCCTTTTTTTGGGGTAGTAATTAGATGCAATTTAAAAATTATATGTAATGAAAGGGCATTTTGTTAATTTTTTTTAAAAAAAAATGTTGCATTTTATAATTGTTAGAAAAGAGCTTTAGAATTGTCTATTAACTTATCTATGGAATCTTCTCCACCTAGTTAAACATTTTAAACGTGTAAGAGTTAATTATACATGTTTTTACTCAAAAATTATTGTATGACTTCCTCCCAAAAAAAAGGAAAAAATACCTTTTTTATATAAGTATTTCAAGATTAACATCTATTTTAATTTGTTGAACATTAAAACTCTAAATCTATGAAAATAAATTAATTGTAATAATCGTTTGTCTTTAGCCAACTAAGTGCATTATATAGATTTGTAGTCACCCCAAGCTATAAAAAAAAATATCGGTAATTTAGCTTACCCGATAAGCGACTTTGATCTCTTTGAAAATTCGTAAATAATTGCCTTGCTTTATTTCTCTCTAAGACGACAATTCGTTCATAAATTTTGTAAATTCGCAAATCATGTAATAAAAACATTTATGTTAAATAATTTTCGTGACCAGTTTTGATAATTGTAATTAAAAAGATTATAATAACTCGATGTAATTTATATAGATACAACTTGAACTCTAGATACTCCCAAAAAAAATTAAATATATATAATATAAATTACAGAAATTGCCTGAAGTAACTTTCAAAACTACTATGTACAAGGTAGCTTCAGTATGATTTTTAAAAAAAAATTATTTAAAAAAAAAAAATTAAAAAGTAAATGTTAGAAGGAAATATAGTATGTTGTTGTTTGATTTAAACTTTAAATATATATTCGCATTCTCTCTTTTTCATTCACACAATCTACAAATGAAACGGAGAAGCAAGAAAAATTACCTTGAAGACAACGGACTTTTAAAAAATTATGAATAATAACATACTTCACTATGCATAACTTAATTTCAATATGAAATTGGAAAAAGTTATTGAATAAAAGAGTAGGCGTCGATTTCGGTAACGGTTAAATAAGAAAACAACTCGAAATATTAACATAACTGCTCAAAAAGAAAAAAAATAATTTGCACTCCAATTGTCCTGTCTTTTGTAGTAAATTGAAAAATTATGTAAAATAAAATCTTAACAGCAATAAACATCTTCACTAAGCTTCTATTTTTTTGAAAGGTAATACTTCTTATACAGCTTCTATCTTTAAAGGTAATATTTTCAAAACAATTTTTATACAAGAAACTAAATATTGATTGCCATTTGATTTAACTTATAGAACTATTGCTGTTAAGATAGAAAATGTTCCATTAATGTCTTAAAGCAAAGATTTTTTATTAAGAATATTATCCATTAAAAATTGGTGCTAGAAATTCTAACAAAATACTGTGTTTATATCCATTGATATCTAATTTAATTAGTTTATTATTAAAATGTATCTTAAAAATGTTCATGGAAGTGATTGCTTTTTTTGGTTTTAATTTTTCAGCTAAATCAGATATATTTTTATCAATAACTCGGAAGCTAGATTTTGTAGGAAAAATTGCTAGCACGGTTAAATTTGTATTTAAGTGGAATACATTTAGTATTTTTTTAAAAACTTTTTTTTTATTTATAAGAGGTGGTACCCCCAAATTTAAAGCAAAAACTCATTTTTCTACACATAGATGTATTTTTTCATTGAAATCGGTCCAGCAGTTTAGGCTCCTGCACGCGTTGCGAAATCATTGAATCTTAAACTGCTTGTATTACTAGACATCGCGTGGCACTATCATTGAAGCGAGCGTATAGCAATAAATATGTATTGAATATTGAAAAAATAGATTATCGTGAATCATGATGAGTTGATAGATAATGGCTCTGGTAGTAGTGCAGCGGCTAGTAGTGAGGGAACCACCCCGCATTCTTACTATTCCTCTAACCACACAATCTCCTTTTTAATTATTATAAAATGTATCTCTTTGCTACAAACAAACTACTGCATGTATCAAATTGAAACTTTGCATGCCTGTTTCAATTGAGCATTAGATGGTGTCTATGAAGTTTTATTAAAATCGTTACGTTAGAACGTAAGATATCGGTAAAAAGGTTGTTTTCTCTATTTTAAACGTTTAGGTCCGCTTTAATAGTTTTAGCGATCTTTATTAATTCATAGCGGTGTCGCTGTTGGTTTTAGTGAAAAATGTTATTTTGAAAAAAATGTTCGTCTTATCGAATAGATGATGATAGAATCTTTTCCCGTCCTGAAATTCCAATTTAATTTTTGTACCTCTCGTTTACGCGAGCGTTGCGCGCGAACTCTTGGACGGATCACGCTGTCCAACGAACTTAGCCTGAGTATTAGTAAGAGGATCATGTATACCAAATTTCAACTAAATCGGTCAACTTTTACTCAAGTTATCGTCACACGCGTGAACGTTACTGACAGACAGACAGACAGACAGACAGACAGACAGACACGGAGCATATTTCGTTGAATGTAGGAAGCTCGCTGCGCTCGCTTCAATTATCGTGAATCATGATGAGTTGATAGATAATGGGTCTGGTAGTAGTGCAGCGGCTAGTAGTGAGGGAACCACCCCGCATTCTTACTATTCCTCTAACCACACAATCTCCTTTTTAATTATTATAAAATGTATCTCTTTGCTACAAACAAACTACTGCATGTATCAAATTGAAATTTTGCATGCCTGTTTCAATTGAGCATTAGATGGTGTCTATGAAGTTTTATTAAAATCGTTACGTTAGAACGTAAGATATCGGTAAAAAGGTTGTTTTCTCTATTTTAAACGTTTAGGTCCGCTTTAATAGTTTTAGCGAAAAAAATGTTCGTCTCATCGAATAGATGATGATAGAATCTTTTCCCGTCCTGAAATTCCAATTTAATTTTTGAACCTCTTGTTTACGCGAGCGTTGCGCGCGAACTCTTGGACGGATCACGCTGTCCAACGAACTTAGCCTAAGTATTAGTAAGAGGATCGTGTATACCAAATTTTCAACTAAATCGGTCAACTTTTACTCAAGTTATCGTCACACGCGTGAACGTTACCGACAGACAGACAGACAGACAAGATGCATAGTTTGTTGAATGTAAGAAGCTCGCTTACGCTCGCTTCAATAAACACCAAGTATTTCTTGAACAGTATCTGAGAAAAGTCCATTCTTCTAATGCAATGTTTGATTTTTTCAATATAATCAACTTTAAATTTACTAATTTAAAGTAATTTACTAATTTTATTTCAAATTCTTCTAATATAGTTTCTACTTTATTGCTATTACTTCTAATACATAGTCTATTTTATTACCAATACTTCTAATAAAGCTTCTATTATATAGGCATATTGTGTCGTAATAAGTTTCTTTTTGCCTGGTCCAATATTTGCAAATGGAATACAATTCTTTCTTTTCTAAAAGTTAGATATTTTAAAAGGGAAATTAATTTTCATTAAACAGAAAAAAAGATCGCATTAATTATGGACCTGGTTTCCTCTTTTAATCACAGTGTGAACGATTAAAATATAGCCAAATAATAAAAAACGTATTTTAATGAAAAGTAAGAGGTAAGATCTTAAGCTCGATAGATGAATAGGTGTCTCTAAAGGCAATCTAAGTGGTCTCCTTCCATTTATAATATATATAAATTTCAAAAATGGATTTTTAAATAGACGATGATAATCTTTTTAACAACCGATCTCATCTAAGGTAGGGAAAAAGTCGATTAAAAGGCCTTTTATAAAATTATTTATTATATTTAATAATAATGATATATATATTGTTTTCATTTTCATTTAGGGCACTGATTCATTTCGTGAGTAATGTGTCTTTGATCGATATCATTGTTTTTTTTTTAACTTTTAATGGATATTCTCAAGCTCTTTCTACATTTTTACACTTAATAATCTACCTTCCTGGTTTTTTATTTTTTTTACAGATAAAATAAAAAAACATTAATTATAAGTTTCATACCTGAGGGATGAGGAAAAAAGGTAGCCAGTGACGTTATCGTGCGTATTTCTCTATGCGAAAAATACTTCACGCGAGATACAGTCTACACTTGAGTTGTAATTGAGTCTAGGGTCAATATATTTTTTATATATATACCTCTACTGCGTATATACCAGAGAAAAATGAAAAAAAAGCTCTAGAATTCACCTTGCTTTATTCTAATTAAGTTGTTAGAGAATCAAGTTTAGGGAGGAGGTACATTTTTCCTCTCTCTTGCAGACTTCTTTCACTGGGAAAAATAAATGCTAAGTGCGCTTTATCACGCTGTTAAAAAAATGTAAAACACGATATAATATATGAGTTAATCAGTGGTGCTAGTTATTTTTACTTGCATGGTGTATATGTTAGAAGATGCAAATGAATATGGAATGTATTTTTGATGAATGACTATGGGTCTATCATAATATTTAATTTCATACGATTTTTCTTTATTTTGTAGGAACTCATTTTTCTTGTTGGTTTTTAAAAATATGTACAATTTTTTGAAATGATAAATTTTGAACTCCCAACTTGGCCTTCCTACGCTTAATGAATTGCCGTTTGCCAAAACATAAAAATAAAAAGACGGTGTGAAAAAGTCTAACACAACTTTCTCATATACAAAGTTATACTGACTACAAATTCTATACAATCTGATTTTATTAATTTATAATTAAACATATTTAAAAATTGTTTAATCTATGATTGTTTACACGAAGTTTTCTAATATCTATATATTTATACTAAGTTATTCTCTCTCTCTCTCTCTCTCTCTCTCTCTCTCTCTCTCTCTCTCTCTCTCTTTCTCTATATATATATACTCTCTATAAGCTCTTTACTAGTGAGAAAAATAATTTTTTTTTTGTAAATTTCCAAGACATACTTGATTTTTCGAAACTAAAATTATAACGCAAATTAGTTCATTCAGGCAGGGTCGAACCCAAGAAGATGAAATTTCAATTAACAAAATGTTAGTCTTTTTTACCTATTCATGTGTCGATCTTCAAAATTACATAGCATTATTTATCTTATATGCAAGATTAGGTATGGATAAAAATAAAATGTTTTGGAGTAAAAATTCATTCTTAAAGAGAGAATCTGTAATCATTAAAGTTTAACTACTAACTCAGAACTATTAATCAAATTTGGCGTTGATAGTGCTTGAATTAAAACGCTGAAGCGCAATCTCTGTACAGCATTTAAACAATGTGTATAATTATTAATTGCACATTGATCCAGGAGTGAGTGAGAAATGTCATTAGAACAATTGATATTCTTTTAGCGAATTTTCGAAGAATATTAAGCTATTGCAATGGCTTCAAAATTTTTGTAATGCGAATATTTGAAAATTTTCTCCATGGAAATCCGTTTTAGACCATTCTTAATCGATTCCTGAAATTTAACACTATTTTTATGTATGGATGTATGTATGTGGCACTCCAGACGATATCTCACCCTAGGATGCACTTAAAAAATCCAAACAAATTGTAAAATGTCAAAAATATAAAAAGAAAGGATAAGTTCGTTCGCCAACATTTAGGGGTCAAATTTAGGTTCAAAAATAGCATAAAAACGTGTTTTTCTCATTTTACCCCATCTTATGGCAAAAGTGTACATAACAACAATTACTCTACTCTTAAAGAGCTTTCTAACGACATGCATCTTGAAGGGTATATATATACTATTTTGACTTTTGTACCCCGTACCCCTGGGCCCTGTGTACCAAATTGTTTTTTTCATCCATCTAAACCAACACTTTCCTATATTATCATAAGCCACTAATACACAAATTTCTTTGAAAATTCGCTCATATTAAGTCATGGTGCATGACTGTTTTTTTTAAATTCTAATTCGAGAAAAGTAGATATACATAATTTACCGTTGAAATGCAAAGCAATTGACTTAAAAAAAATGTCCCCCTTTCATATGGATGAAGGCCAAGCTGTGGAGATAAAAAAACCCTTTTCTTTTTGTTAATTTCTCTTCAAAAGAAAATCTTGAAGAATTCAAACCAATATCGTTATAGATAAGTTTGAGGTTTTTCCGAAATCAGGGCACGAACTCAATATAAAAATATCCTGGTTTGTTGTGATTAGACGCCTAAGTCTATTAAGGGTATATTTGCGGTCAGCTAACCACACATGCAAATCCACCTGCTTTCTAATGGTGTGCAATTGCACAGCGTCTTGGCTTTGGTCACCTCCAAACCCAGTGTTCTAGAACAGTAGAAATCACTTCCTCCTCTCTGTTCGATCACTGTCTGGTCGTAACTCGTAACGGTCCTATGGTTAAGTTGTCCATGCGAGGAATCGTGCTTGATTCGATCTGCCTCGACGAATCCAAGTAACCTTTAGTCTTAATTTATGTTTTAAGAGGAATTTTCTCATTTATCCGATTCGTGTACGATATTTATGTAACTGTCGAAGGTATATATATATATATATATATATATATATATATATATATATATATATATATATATATATATATATATATATATATATATATATATAATTATATATATATATATATAAATATATATATATATATATATATATATATATATATATATATATATATATATATATATATATATATGTGTCCCCTGTCCATGGCAACCAATACGATGATGTAAACAAATGCATACGTACTTATCAGTGGCTAAATGTCCGAATGTTAAAATATTGCATTTTCCTGTAAATGTAGGCCAAGTGATTAAATGAAAATGCCTTATAGATTATTGTACGCCATCATTTTTTTAATTTGAAATACACAACCCTGCAGATCGTAATTTCTTTAAAAGAATATTATATTTTGTTTGTAATTTTTTTTTTAATAACCAATAAAGATAAAGATAAACATCTTTAATATAACAAAAGGGAAGTTAATTGTTAAATGTAATCAATTAAATTTTATATATTTATTCCTGCTAATTAAGCAAATGTATTTTACCTTGATCATAAAGACAAATTAAACAAAATTTGGATCTTCATTTTACGACGAATATTTCGGTTAGGTTATTCTGCATTACTTCATTTATTTGTAATTATTAAATTTTAATGAGTTATTAAAGTAAAATCACTCGTTGCGAAGTGTAAAATTCTCTTCACCTAATTTCAAATGTTAATTAAAATACACACTACGGAATGTACTCTCAATCTTAATGTCATAGATTTTAAGTAAAGTTGAGAAAGTTTCATATTTAAACATTTACTTTTAACAGTAAACTTAATGTTTTGTGTACACGAAATAACGTGTTATTTGAAGAGACAATATTTTAATTTAATTACATTTACTTACATCGTCTGCTTGGAAGGTAAAAGGCAATAACTAACTATACTAGTTTTAAACTTAATGAGCTGTATTTGCCTCAAATAACTTATGAAATGGATATAAAGGGTTTTCTTTTTGGGTACCTACACAGGAGTCCTTTAATTTTATTTTGTTACTTTTACCATTAATTTAAATTGATGTGTGTGCAGTGCATGTAAACATCTGAAGACTTTTATCACATATTTGGGAAAATGCACTTAGTGACGTTACCTCTAAGTAGAGGATATTTATATATATATATATATATATATATATATATATGTATGTGTGGGGGGGGGGGGAGGAATAAAGGGCCTTTATTACCTCGGGGTAATTGCCTTTTTAAACAAACGAAAAAAGGTTTAAAATAATTTGTAAGCAATGTTTTCTACATGTTCTCAGCTCCTTTAAATTTAAAGCTTTAAAATAAAAAAATAAGGACAGAAAAGTGGCTTCCTGGTTTTGATTTGGGTTTATTGTTTTAGCAAGGTAGAATACTTCGAGTGAAAATTCCTCTCTAATACTTGTATTCCCCTCTCTGTATATTCCCTGTAGTATTTTACGCAACTCTGATTTCCTGACAGTTAAGAAAATTTTCCGTACGTTTCGTTGCGGTTATACTGAGCAATATGATAATTAACTCGTTGATAAGCTTGTATTTTTTTTTGTATTTCGTAAAATTTTATTAAATATATTGATTTAATAGCAAAAAATGTTGTTATTCTTTGAAATAAACCCGGATTAATTATTTATTTCGATTTTATCATTGATATAAACACGCAAACTTTTCAAACACAATATATTTTATTCATATTTATGTTTATACTTACGTTAAAAAGAAAGGTCTAGAAGTGTGATTTAATTAGAACCCTGATTTTTTTCGAGTCAACGTTTATGCTATATTGAACATTTATAGAAAATATAATGGTTGTGCGTGAACTCTTAACCGTTTTCGCCGGTTCGTCACCGGTTTTGTCAGTATTGTGAACATGAAATTAGTTAATTTAAGGGGGGGGGGGGTGTCACGAAAAAAATAAGGATTTTTTTGACAAAATTGCATGATAATTTATAACACTTTCCACAAGTGTTAGGTATTTTTGTAATCTATTCTTCAATGCCTTTTATTTGATACCACACTTAAAATTTTAAAAAAAATATTTTTTTAGCGTTGCATGAATTATTCGCCATTTTGGATTTGAACAGCTGATAATTTATAGTATTCTATATTTTTCTTACGCGCGCTTAAAAACTGTAATAATGCAAAGTTTCATTTTTTTATCTCTTTTAATTCAGTTATTGGAATCGTACGAGTGACAGGCAGACAGACACAGGAACGAAACTATAAAGGTTTCTTTTTTTTGGTTTTACCAACAAAACCCTAAAAAGACCGAAGGGCAACCTGGACTTACGCATGTTCACGTAACAATAAGTACCATCCTCATATTGTAAGAATGATTTATTGAATGATGATTTATCAGGGTAATGTATAGGTATTAAAAATAAGGTTTTTTTTTAGGAATGATAATAAATCAGTTAGTTCAGAACGGTCACCCATCCAAGTACTGACCACGTCCAATGCTGCTTCCTCCTGCTGCGAAGCAGCCACTTTAGTGGCCTCTGAAGTGAGGAAAAGTTCCGAGGTACCCCGAACCCGATTTTTTTTATTTTTTTAAATTTAGGTTTAACTATTGACTTGCTTTATTAATTATTTGTATTTCCTTAATATTAACCTAAAATTATTGTGAACTAGTTATTTCTTACTTTATTATAAAAAGCTTATATGCAATCTCCCACACACAGACATAAAATTCTGTTTGGTAACAATGATAGATGTTGACATCTCTATTAATAACGGAATCTGAGTGATCAGCGGGTAGATGGTCTCGTCGCTTATTTCAGGTTTCCGTTCATTGAGGGTCTTTCTCAAGGCTTAATGTGCATTTTAAGGAGACAAATACCTCAGATTCGTTTGCCGTTTTATAGTAGTCATAGAGTTGGCTTGGCTCGCTTTTTACTAAACTAAAGGTCACACTCCCTTTTTACTAAACACAGGTCAGGTACTCACTTGCAGTCTAATGTGGTCTAGGCTATAAGTTGTCAGGATTGTAAAAAGGATCATTACGGGGAGACGTCCAGAGTGATAAAATAACGGGTTTACCAACACGTAAAACTGATTCTACATCATTGGCTTTACATACAGTGAACCAGAATCATAGGTTTAACTTCAATAATGTTAAAGTGTTAGCACAGGAGTCGGAGCAGAGGTGACGTACATTGGAAATTATAATTATTAAGAATACCCCCCCCCCCTTCACTTTTTAGAAGTTCTCCTAGACGCTCAAGCGATAGTCGCTGGACGATTATAGCTGAGGACTCCTCTTCTGAGTTTGCTTGTTACCGTTTTCCTAGCTGAGCGACTCTTAACATGCAAATTCAGAGGATTTACACGTTTTGAGTTCCCCTGAGTGAAAAAATGTGGTTTTAAAAAAAGTCTGTCAAAGATTTCTGTTTTTGTGTGTGTGTGTTTAAAAATTTGTATGTGTGTTGAGGGGCGCTGCTCCTCAAAATCTTTGAAGAAACGTGAAAACAAATTATTTCTCGAAAACGGTTCCGACGATTCTTATTACAAATAATTCTGAGATGTAGACAAATAAATAAAAATCTAACGATAGAAGCCTTTTTCCCGGGAAAAATCTAGTTCCTGAAAAAATAGTTTTAATCGCTGACGGAGAGGCCAGGTTCGATTTCCCATTCCCACCGAGGAGAAGTTATTTGTATGATACATTTTGATAAAATGTTCAATAATAAATTAAATTTACCTACCAAAACTGATAAATGGAAAACAATGTGCCAAAGAAAAAACATGGGTCTGTGGGTGTGTGTTCTTAAGTAATTAAGAACTCGATATAAGACAGTTTCTGAGTTGTCTCGGACCGATGGTTTCCTTAATTCGTTTGAGCTTTTTTGCATCTTTATGTTAACATTTCTGAATTTTGTATGTTATAGACCCCTTGAAGAAGGTTTTTATTAAAGCCGAAACGTTGGGTTTTTGGAGGATGTTGTGAGGTGTTGTTTTTTGTGGCTAAAACCTGGGCTTGTTTAAAATTATATGATATATACTCGTACGTTTTAAAACTTCAGTACACATGTTTTATACTTTTAATTTATTTTATTTCTCAAATACTTTAATTACATTTTGGAGATGATATGCTATTTTCTGCTGAAAAAAGTCACCATGTGTTGATGTAAAAACTTGACATATGTCCAAACCTTCTGCAAAAGAAAGGGAAAATAAAATAAAATAAATAACCACGAAGCATTTATTCTGGGGGTTTAAACACCCCTAAGCTTTGTTAATGTGAAAAAAACATTCTTGAATAAAAAAATAAAATAAATAAAGGGGCTGCTGTCCGAAATCCTTTTATGCCCTCTTTCTGTTTAGGAAGCCTGCATAAGAACTTTGAGAGAGGCTAATCTGGATCTCCTCCTTCCCTTCGGATGAAACTAGCGAAACGGAAAATCTAGAAAGCCCGTGGAGTAGGAAACATCCCCTTGCTTGAATATTAAATTCGGGTGGAATCCGGGTGCCGGAATCCGTAGCTGCAGGGGTTGGGCGGGGGTGCCCTAGCTCTGTTCGGTGCTGGATATTACAGCACTATTGGTTTCTCCCGTGCTTTCCTTTTCCTTTGCCTACATCTTGGTGCCTTTACCAGTGTAAACTTGTAACTTCCAACACTCCTCAGTATTATATTATATTCAAATATTCCTATAGCTAAAACTCATATAAAAAAATATTTCTCTTTTATCAAAAACCCACAATGTTTAAAAATTATTTTTCTACCTTAAGTAACAACAGAACTCTATTATGTTATTGCGTATTTCTTTAATTAAAAAATATAAATAATTGAATTATAATTAATAATTATTGTTTAAAAGTCTAAATTTGGTTTAAAAGTTAAGTTTAATTTATGGTGGGACGTTTTCAGCTAATAATTTATTTTTTTAATTATTTTGGTTCCTGAAAGATCATAGTCTCATTTTAGCGAAAAATTAATCTCTTTGAGACAAATTCATTTTGCATAAATAGACTGCCAAATGGTGTGGCACATAGCTTCCTCGCATCCTATCACGTACTTTATTGATTTTATGCTTTTATAAGCCATTATTGTCTAGTTTGTTTAATTGTTCCCCCGTTTTTACTGGCCTTATATTACTTTGCTTTGTAAGTTTCATCGCACATTTCCGTTTCCCCAATTTTGAACCACTTCCCGTGATTCAATCTTCCCCAAATTTTGCACATAGAAACAACTATGGTGAAGAATACAGAAACCAAAAAAAAAAAATGGCGGCAAATATATTTGCTTTTTAAGTTTCATCGCACACCTATTACCCCAATTTTGAACCTCTTATCGTCATTCAATCTTTCCCAAATTTTGGACATAGATACAAATAAGGTGAAGAATACAGAAACCAAAAAAACAAAAAAAAAAAAAAAAAAAAAAGGTTGAAAATAAGATCAGTTTTGAAAAATAGCATTTTTATATTAATTATTTACTCTGTCAAAATTGTTTTGATTGTTTACACAAATTAAAGATTAAATATCAATTTAGCAAAAGTTAATAAGCACAGACGGTTCAAATTATACTGGTGCTATCTGCGGGTTACTTTTGATAAACTATAAATGTTTAATACAAATGAGATAAGTAGGTACTTTTGAAGCTATAGGTGTATAATAAATCTATATTTGTACGCAAGTGGAAGAGAAACAAATGAGCGCAGAAGGTTATAACTTTTATGGGACCAGCAATATGCTAATTATGACTTACCATACAAATTTAATTAAAATTAGACATGTAGTTTTTAAGATATGTTGGTTCGCAAAAATTCGCAAAAAAACGCAAGACAGACCGACAGAAAGACGAAACTAAAAATGTTCCCTGATGACTGGAACGGATTTCTGTCTTGGAATTTTTGGAAATCGGGGACTTAAAATATGTTCGTTCTTCAGAACGATCACATAGCTTCCGTTACCTTTGGTAAGCTCGGAAGCAACAAAAAAAAGTTAGTTAACTGAGAGCCTATTTTCGGACTCGTTTAATGCATAAAACTTTTTGTGCCATTGCAATACTTCCACTCTTATATACTTTATAAATTAACTAATAAATACCGATGCCGATTTTGTGTACCGTGGTTTCCTTTACTAATGTAAAAAAAAGAATCTTCTAACTTGCAAAAATATGCAATTGTATCAGTTGTGTTAGTGCAGTACAAATGATAAAATAAGAAGTCAATAAAAGTATTTAAGAAGGTCTTGCATAATATGTTAATCCGTAAGAATTTCGAAAGCCCAATTCCTCACTGTAGGGGAGATAGATTGAAAAAGATAATTTGTCGTTTAACTGAACTGAATTAAAAGCTCGTTTACATTCGGAATTGATAGTGGCTCAAACAGTTTAGTTTGGTATTTATATCAAAAGCAATGTGTCTAGGATTTGTTACAACACAATACCTCCTAAACGTTATCACTGTATCTCTGAATGTGTACAACGTCATTTAATTTTAAATGTGAGAGGTTGATACATTTTTTTTCTCGTCCGAAAGAATTCCAATAATCCACCCTATCGTGTCGAATCTTAACCGCTACATCCATAACCTTGTCCTTGGCTTCTTGACTCA
The DNA here is from genome assembly GCA_951217055.1 of Gerris lacustris. Lineage (NCBI taxonomy): Eukaryota > Metazoa > Arthropoda > Insecta > Hemiptera > Gerridae > Gerris > Gerris lacustris. The sequence continues at coordinate 22,022,963 of OX578282.1, forward strand.
AATGGACCTTTTTAATATTTATTGCATTTGGCATTTTCCTGTTTCTTAGAAGTTGATCCCGATAAATTGGTTGTAGATAAAGATCTGGTATCAATTTGTGTCGATTAATTTGGACAAAAATAAAAAAAGAGTTTGATTCACTACATTGAAACCAATTTGGAAATAACGAGCTTCTGTTATAAATTCTGTAATATTAATTAATTTATAAAAAAAAAATAAATAAATAAATAAAAAGTTTAATATTATCTGGTTTATTTTTGCTAAATACTAAATATTATTTATCAACGATTGATATGAAATATAAACATTATATCTCTGTTTAGATGCGTAGAAAGTGATTCTTTTCGTAGTTGTATTCATTCTTCACCTTAACGCACGATTAACGTGTTCGTTTACATTTAGCAAAACTAATTTGTAAAACTAAATTTGTTGTTTGTTTAATAAAGTAACTGTTTATATTGATCGAACGACAATGAGTTATTTAAGTTGATTATGACAAAAATGAGGAGAATAATACGCCTCCCGAAATAATTAATTCGGCACAAAATACAATTAATGAATTTATGTCATCTTTATCATAAGAGAAATACGAACTTACATACAGGAAGTTTATTAAATTTTTTTTCTGTATTTATTATTATAATCCAACAATCGTAGATAAAGTACGGTACGCAACTCGTGCGAAAACTGTATTTTGCTTTGCTGGTGTGGTTTTACTACCCTCGTTATCGCTCGGGTGCAAATTCAACACTCGTATGTAAAATGCTACTTTCCCCGCTAGACGCGTAATGTACTATTAAAGTTTACACAGTAAAATTTTGTAGTTGTTAAAGAAAACATTTGAAATTTGGTCTAATAATAGGCTTAATGTGATTTTTGAGATTTAGTGGTTCGTGAAATGTTGAACGACAGACTGACAGACAGACACGTGACCAAAAGTGATCTCCGTTGTCTGAATAGGATACCTGTGTAGGAATTTATAAATTCGAAGGCATTAAAATACAATAATTCCGTTACCTTTGGTGTTCTCGGAAACAATAAATAATAAATAGAAATCACTTTCCTGTTATAGGGTTGAAAACATTTCAATTATTTGTTTTTAAGCATGCCAATGTAACCTGCAGGTGAACACCTGCTTTAATTTCTCACAGGAAACATGTGTTTACTAAAGATTTTAACTAACGCAACATGCATTTATATTTTTAAGATGCTTATTATTTATTGTTCTGTGATTTGATTTATTTATAACTTATGATCTTTGATTTTAAAATCAATTGAAAATTTACATGTGAAATCAATAAACTTTTCTTTTTTCTTTAAACGTTAAATTTGTGATTTGTATGTATGTGATGTCAAGGATAAAAAAGTTCGTGCTGATGTAATAAAATAGAAGAATGTAAGAAAAATATTACATATTTATATATATATATATATATATATATATATATATATATATATATATATATATATATATATATATATATATATTATAAGTATAGAAAGGAAAACTATTTTTGATCGTTATTTATTTTTAAGACATAAAAAAACCTTGATGTTTTATGATATTTTTCTTTTTTTAGAAAGTTTATTTTATGTATCATTACACATGAAGTGTATTATTTATTTTTCATGAACATTTATGTATTTTTACGACTTTGTCATGAAATAAAAAATGATTAAAAAAAAAGTTTTAATAAAAATGTGTCGATGTTCGGAACTTTAAGGAGGTCGAAAGCAAACTCTCTTCTCTTATTCGAACAAAATAAACTATTTATTGTATCCTTTAGTATAAAATATACTCGGGATATATACACCCCCGAGAGTCTTGTCTTTCTAGCTTGGTATAAGACTCCGGTGCGGTGCGGCTTCAAGTCGTAAATATACTGGAAAAGGAACCCTTTAAAATAAAATAAAAACAACTATTTGAACAACGGATTTGAACTGATTGTATTTAATGGTTGATATAAACAGGATATAAAAAAGGAAAAGAGAAAAGAAATGGTGCCTCATAATAAATTAGTGAATAATAAATAAGGAAAAGGTGATTTTTATTTTTTTTAATAAATGATGCATAAAAACAGTGGAAGAATAAAAAGTTCTATTCTTGAAGGTTTTAAAATATAAAAATAAGCATTCACAAAATGGATTTGCCTAAAATAAAACTAGCAGCTGAAATATGTTATAGAGTTATTTGAATATGTTTATAATTATTAATATGACTAGGATAAGGCGTGGATAATTTCCTATACTGGTCCTAAAATTAGAGTGTGCTCTGACAGCCTGGGAAAATCGAAAAAATAGAGAGTAGGAGTTAATAAGAGCTCGAGATTTTTTTAGTAGAAGGTAGGGCCAACAACCAAAAATATCACTGACGGAGTTGCCTCCTAAAGGCCTAGTGGCCTTATTTCCTTACTTCCTGGTTACAAACATATTTTGGTTATTTTTTGTTCAATTTAAACATTATGCACTGGATTAACTTGAATCGAATCAAGCCGTCATGATATTCTTCACACCCAGAGATTGTGGTCACAAATTTCTAAAATACAGAATTTCTTTCCCTTTCTAAAACACAGAACTCTTATCAGCAACTAGGTAAATCATTATTTATATTATCACGGGAATTTAAAACATTTAACTCCTTAAAGTTTGGGCTTAATACCTCTTTTGTCTTTTTACTTATATATTTATTTTTATCGAATGTATTCGACTGTTTGCTCTTTTATATAGGTGTCTTTTCATTTATTTTGAGAAAATCTTCCATTCCTTTTTATTTTCTTTCTGTTTATTTATTTTTTATTTTTTATTTTTCTTCTATGGCGAAAAACTTACCCGTTTTGTCTTCCCATTGGCACAGCATTAATTAATAGGGAATTCCTTCAGGTATAGGTGCTCGTTATTTAGTGGCCGTCCTTCTTGCCGACACATGCCTCGGCTTTATAAGACAGTTAGATGCCGCTAGCAGGTATTTCTATAGGCCGGGAATTTTACATGGATTGGTTAATCGAGGAGCAAATAGTCGTAAATCTATCTTCGGCTCTCATTTACATTCTTGATAGAGGACACTTAAAGAAAGAAAAACATTTTTATAATGTTTATTACGCAGTGGTTCTTGTTGATTTGAGTAATATAACAGAATATGTCGTACCTTCATATGAATATTACAAGTTTAAGAATGGCATTGCTCTGATATAATTAACTTTATATAAAAATCCGAATTGCAGATGAAGTATCGAGTTACAACACTATTAACTTATGGCTTTTTGCAGAGAATTTTAATGGTGCTTTATTTGAATGCCAAATGGAATATTGATATACGTCAATCCCCGCCTTAGGTCATTTTCAATATTCGATTTAAAATGAAAATTTAATTGCTGTTGTGTATTGAAATACGCATATTTTTGTCTTATACCTTGTAGAAATAGTAGCATGACATTGAGATTTTATGTGATGCTTCCTGCAAATTATAAATTGTTGACGAAGTATTAAAAAAAAATCAATATCACCTTAAGCATTTTCACAATGTTATGTTCGTTTAAGTTCATGAAGCTGAAGTTGAATACTTCATTTGAATTTATAGATGAGATTTTTCTTTGCGTGCTTTGCGAAATACGTGTGGAAATTTTAGATATAATTCAGAAACATACGATTATTATGTCTATACTTTTTCAATGTTGGGTCCATTGAGCAAACACGAGTTGGACAACCAAACTTTGACACGTGTGTTGGTCAGTTAACCAAACTTTGACACGTGTGTTGGTCAGTTAACCAAACTTTGACAAGTGTGTTGGTCAGTTAACCAAACTTTGACGCCTGTGTTGGTCAGTTAACCAAACTTTGACACGTGTGTTGGTCAGTTAACCAAACTTTGACACGTGTGTTGGTCAGTTAACCAAGTATCATTCTCTGGGATCATGGATTTTTATCAAACCACCATGAGAGTGTCTGTGATCTTGGTTTATTCTGATAGAAAGCTGCTAACACACTTTCGCGAAGCTCCCCATTTTAACTTTCTTACATAATAAGAAAGTATTGTGATTGCGCGCATATTCGATTTTGGATTTACACGTTTGAGGTCCACTGAGTCCAAAAAAAGTGTTTCTTTTAAATGCCTGACTGTCATCTGTCATCTGTGCAGACGCGTGGAGCTTAAACTACTGAGCTGATTTTGATGAAAATGAAACGGGCGGCTCTGTCTGGGAAATAAATCCAGATCTATGGTTCTTTTTACCGCCAATATTGCAATTTGAGCGCCAAACTTTCTTTAACAAAAAAATATCTCCCATCCCCTAACCTACCTATAACGGCTAGACATAAAATTATGAAATTATAAATGCAAATACCTTATAGTGGGGCGATGAAAATTTCTAGAAAAAATTAATTTAACTTTTCGTTATTACCGATGAAAAAACATTGTGACCCCTATTTTCTGTCCTCTTACTTTCCACTATTATTTTTTTTGGGGGGGGGGGGGATTTAAACCATTTAAATTTTTTAATTTCATATAGGGTGGAATGGGGAAATAATAAATTGTTATTTCAGCATATAATTATGTATATGCGTAATAACTTACGTACCACTATAGTAATTGGATGCAAGTGCTTCCCTGTGATTTTTATATATAATGATGGAAAGAAAACTTTAGCCTGAACCAATTATTTGACAGGTAAAAAAAATTTACAAAATGTATTATAAATTCTGTGGAAGCTTTCTTATTTAAAGGACGTTAAAAGAAAATAGGGAATGTTCAAATTTAAAAGTAAGTTTTTATAAAAAATATTTTGTTCTTATTTTTGTCTTAATTATTGTCTTATAATGCTCAATAATAATCCTAAAATCAAAATAATAACTAGTTCGTCTGGCTATCTTCTTACTACCTTATCTATTAAAATTTTAAAATGTAGGTTTTTTTTCTTTTAAAAATAAATAAAAACAATAAAATGCAGGGTTGCTGCAGTTTTATCATTTTTCTTTTTTTCCAACTCTCCCTGTAATTAGCAGCAATCCTCTTTTCATTGCATTAAGAGTACATTTATTAGATTTTCCTGGCGTGAGAAAAATGTATAAGAAATATACTGCAATGAATTCATTTAACATATAATATACACATTTGAATTACAAATTTTTCAGTTCATGATTTCCATTATTCTAATCTTATCTGTCCTGCACATTTAGTTAAGATAGCAACTTAAGATTAATCAAAATTTAAATTTAGCTTAATTGTTTGAGAAAATCATTTGAAAAAATCAAAACCTCAACCATATTACCTCTAGTAGTACTAAGTAAATGTTCATTTTATTTGGAATAAAGAAAGTTTATTTTCAAATATATATTTTTTTTTTAAAATAATCTAATGCAATTATGTCGTAAACCTCTTTTTAATCAACATTTATGCTAGAGAAAGTTTAGAGTTAATCAACACTGTATTCTCTTGCCCTCTCTTCCTTACAATGTTGTTTTGTTGTCGACAAGATCATCCATCTCTCCCTTCATTGTTCATTCAACAGCTTTCAGTTTAATGAAAATTGTTTTTTCTTATCAACTGATAATATCTTAAGACCCTTAGACCATAAAAATAATAATATAAACATCTCAACTTGAATTAAAATAATAACTGGATACAAGATATACACTGCTTAATCTTTTACAATCTTAAGTTTTATAGTTTATATTTTTTGTTTTTAGTTAAGTCTATAACATTTTATTCGTCCTTATGTAATTTTTTACTGTCTTTTTGAAAGAATAAACAAACAGAAGTTCTGGTAGCTAACAATACCTGTACAATTAGCAGAGTAGAAGGACCTCCTTAGTCCATCTCGTTAACCCACCTCGATGGAATGAAGAGTCGTATTTTATTTGACAATCAAGAGCTCGTTTCATCCAAGGCTCGGTTCAGTTTAGAAATATAAAAGTTTGTTTTAACTTACCTAAAGGGGATTTTAATGGCGGACGGCTGTTAACTCAGCCTTCTGTTCTGCTTTTTTATTTATTTTTTTTAATCGTGGAAAATTTACGATTTGACTTGAGCTTGTTTATTTTCATATTCAATGAAGCTCTCTTGATTGGAATAAGGATAGGAGGGAGGTTTTTTTTGTCTTGGGTTATAATTATCAGGCAGGTTAATAAAAAAGATAGGATAACGATGGATTAATTGGAATATGATAGACCCTCGAGCTGTCATTTTTTTTATGCTATAAAAACATAATAGTTTGTTGAATATACTTTAACTCTGCATTTTTTTTTTTTAAATCTATTAGAACATAAAAAGCATTTACTTGCCAATATAGAAAAAAACAAATAACTATAAAATATTTTTCAATGATCTCATGTATGTTTATTTTCTGACATAAATCGTTTATACATTGATAGACGTTGATATAAATGAATAAATATATATCTTTTGAAGGAAACCGCGTCAAAGCTTATGTGAATCCCAATGTTTCGCACCCTCTTTTGGAGGAAACCGCGTCAAAGCTTTTGTAAATCCCAATATTTCACACCCTCTTTTGAAGGAAACCGCGTCCAAAGCTTATGTAAATCCCACTATTTTGCACCCTCTTTTGGAGGAAACTACGTCAAAGCTTATGTAAATCCCAATGTATCGCACCCTCTTTTGGAGGAAGCTACGTCAAAGCTTATGTGAATCCCAAGGTTTCGCACCCTCTTTTGGAGGAAACCGGGACAAAGCTTACGTGAATCCCAAGGTTTCGCACCCTATTTGGAGGAAACCGCGTCAAAGCTTATGTGAATCCCAATGTTTCGCACCCTCTTTTGGAGGAAACCGCGTCAAAGCTTATGTGAATCCCAAGGTTTCGCACCCTCCTTTGGAGGAAACCGGGACAAAGCTTACGTGAATCCCAATGTTTCGCACCCTCTTTTGGAGGAAATCGCGTCAAAGCTTATGTGAATCCCAATGTTTCAGAAACCATTCGCAAGGGAGTAGCTCATGAAGAGATTACTTTGCAACTCATGACTAACTTCCTTGAGAATTATCTCTGTATTGGGTTCGAGACCTTTGAGATTATCAAATTCTCTTAAGCGGTACCCTCCGGCAGAATGAGTGGAAGATCTAGATTTATTTGAATATGGCCGCGAAAACCTACGCTCTAGAGGAATAACACAAACTGTCTCTCCACGTAAATTTAAATGACTTTAATATCAAATCAGCTTTCAGCCTTCAAAAGGCGATCACCAGTGCCTATTGCAGAAGAAAAAGAGTTACATTAATAAAAAGATTTAGTGAGAGGTGAGTATACTTCATGTCGGAGATCGATGTGAGACACAAGACGTGTAACTCTTTTTCTTCCGCAATAGGCACTGATGATCTTTTGAAGGCTGAAAGCTGCTAGGACATTAAAGTCATTTAAATTTATTTGGAGAGACAGTTTGCGTTATTCCTTTAAGATGTCCTTCATATAGATGCTCCTGTATCTAACCTACGCTCTAGAATTTAATAATTTTGAACTTTACAAATATTGGAGTAAATGTATACCTTAGCCAACACACGAGAAATTATTTATTTAATCAATATTAATTTTCAAGTTGACTTACTTTATGCATTTACTACTAAAAAAAAATCCTTGTCAATAATTTTGGCATAATATGAGAGTAGAAGGTATTTTGTTTCATATTTTATTAGTACATTCAATTTTTCTAATTAGACCTAGAGACTAAGGACCCCCCCCCCCGAGAAAAGTCAGGCTATCTCAATAGACCAATATTGAAGTTTATAGTTTTATTAGATATTTATGATAATTATGAAACTTTACTAATTAAGTTTTCCTGTCATGTTATCTTTACATCAGTAAACCTAGTATTCTAATACTAATATAAATAAAACATATTTTATTTTCAAATATGTAGGTATGCAAAGTAAAATCCTTGTTAAATAACCATTTTTAAATTAATACATGTATTTTAAAATTTATGACTTAATATTACTTTCGATGCAGATAGATAAGAAAGATCTATCAGAGTTAAAGAAAAAAAAAATATTATAACAGAACTGTAGATTTTAATTACCATGTTCCTTCAACCCGGATGCGTTATTCAGAAAGGCCTATATTAATAAACCTCAGTAAATATTTTGATTTAGGTACCCCTACAAATTCTTTTCAAAAAGGTATGACCGTATCTGAACGATCTAGATATAATATGTTGCTTTTTTTCCTTCTTTTGTAACCTTTCCACCTTACAATTAAATAATAGGTGGGAAAAATCAATTAGGATTAGGGAATCTTAATGAATTAATCTTGAGTTAATAATAAATAAATAGAAATGTTATATATATATATATATATATATATATATATATATATATATATATATATATATATATATATATATATATATATATATATATATATATATATGTGTGTGTGTGTGTGTGTGTGTATTGTATATAAATAATTGCACTTTTGTTATGATGAAATAATTAAATAAATATCTATTAAATGTGTTCAACTATATTAATAATAAATATTTGATAAAATTAGAAATGAAATAACAATCTTATGTTGTTGGTTTCTTTATCTAACAAAACGTACATTAAGAAAATTTTAATTTTATCGTGGAAATAATAATGTCGGAGATTACCTTGGAGTCTATCAACCAAATAGAATTTTAAAGAATTGAAAAGGATTTATGCTTTCGAGCTTACCGAAGGTAATAGAAGCTATGTGATCGTTCTGAAGAACGAAAATATTTTATGTCTCCAATTTCAAAAATTCTAAGACAGAAATCCGTTTTAGACATCAGGGAACATTTTTGGTTCCATGTCTGTCTGCTGGTCTGTAGGTGTGTCTCTCAATCTTTGCGAATCAATCGATTTTAATGAAATTCGGATGGTAGGTCACAATTAGCCCATGGTCCCATATAAGTTTCAACTTTCTGCGATCATTTGTAAAAGTACTCATTTGATTTTTATGATATTTGGATGGTTGGTCGAAAGTAGCTCGCGGATTGCACCAGGTTAATTTCAGTCGTCTGCGCTCTTTAACTTTTGTTCAATTGATACTTTAATTCATGTGAAAAATCAAAATAATTTTGGCATATTAAAAACAGAGGAATCAATTAAATAAATTATACAATATGCTTGTGAAAGCATAAATCTATTAAATTCGTACTAGGATATTAATATGAGGAAGCTACGTGCTACATTAATTGATAGTCTATTTTAAATTGAATTTAATGTAGATAAAATTAACAAAGTTAATCCAAATTATTAAATTTACCTAAATAGTGACCGTGAAGTTCTTAAACTTCCGGTGGGTCATCAGTGAACGTGGTGGAAGTATAGGTTTTGGCGTTTCCCCTCCTAAATTGAAGTACTTATGATGTACTGTTCAATGTACTGTTCATGTTGCCTTTTGTGGAAGGGTATGAGAAAGGATTATAAAGAAACACTTTATAACGTTTAATCCACCAAAACGTGGTCACAATTGTTAAAATTAGAAATTAATTATGAAATCAAGATTAGAACCAAGATAATGGTGGTATTATTGATTGCTCGCTTTTGGTATCCTCTTATTTTTATTGTCATCAAGGGGAATATGCTTAGAGTTTTTAAATGATTTAGTATAAGTGATTTTAACAAAATCTATGTGAAGTAATCTGGCAAGAACAAAAAAAAACTAAATTTTAAAGCACGTATATTTTTATTGAATTCAAATATGCCAATAAATAATCATTCTAAAACAGAATTCCTTGAAACAATATCTGTCATTACAAGCTTCTTAATATATATAAAAGGGAAACTAATTATAATTATGGATATATATATAGTCTACCAACAAATAAACTAATTTAAGGAAGATAGATTATTTTTACTGTCCTGTAAGAAGCCATAGGACAGGCTTCTTGGGAAGTAATTTTGTTATATTCCTAGCCTTTTGGTTAAGTTAGGTTAAATCTGCCCCCTACCGAAAAACAAGGTTGAGTCCAATTTAAAAAGGACAATACATTCGAAGATAAAAAATTTATTGATTTATTAATTAATCAATAAATTAATTATGGATTTAAATGGTTAAGAATTTTCAATAAATATATATTACTTATTTTTGCTTCCGAGCTTACCGAAGGTAACGGAATCTATGTGATCGTTCTGAAGAACGAAAATATTTTATATCTCCGATTTCAAAAATTCCAAGACAGAAATCCGTTTCAGACATCAGGGAACATTTTTGGTCTCGTGTCTGTCTGTCGGTCTGTCTGTCGGTCTGTCTGTCGGTCTGTCTGTCGGTCTGTCGGTCTGTCGTTCAATTTTGCGAACCACCATATCTTAAAAACTACACGTCCAATTTTAATGAAATTTGGGTGGTAGGTCATAATTAGCCCATTGTTGGTCCCATATAAGTTTCAACCTTCTGCTCTTATTTGTTTATCTTCCACATGCTCACAAACATACATTTATTTACTGCCATATCTTTAAAAGTAATCATCTGATTTGTATGAAATTTTTATGGTTTGTCGAAAGTAGCCTGCAGATAACACCTGCCTAACTTCAACTTTCTGCGCACTTTAAATCGTGGTAAATTAATATGTCTTATACTATAAAGCCACATGGCTAACTGACTCACAGACTGACATTAATGTTTACCCACTTCCAGAAGAGCTAGAGACTTGCGGTTTGCGCCATTCGACGCGCAACGTCCATATTGTGAACAAAAATAACTATAAAAAGTTCACTTTTCCCCCTTCTTCCCCCCTTAAAAAAATAATAATGGGTGACTTGATTTTTAAGCTGGTTTGGGGGCTTATTGCGGCTAAACGGTAAGTCGTATTAGAAAAAGGATAGCAAAAGTAGTAACTGATTTTAAAAGATCTACAACTTTAGTCCTATGAGATTTTGTCGTATCATCATCGGTTGTACCTTAGATGGTGATAATTTTGTTATTTTTTGGTTTTATTTTTTTCCATTTTTGTCTTTGAATGGCCATAGTTTCTATAATAGTTGGCCCATTTTATTTCTGATTGTGGCGATTGAATCTCACACTAATGCTCTTTAAATTGAGTATATTTTATTTCATTAGTTCATCCTACTTGGTGAGAACATGAGAGTAAACTTTTTCCCATGTGCCGTGTCACGTGACCACTTTTTTTGGTTTTTAATATTGTGTCGTATATCATTTTAAAGGCCTTGATATGTACATTAAAGCTTTTTTATTTGTTGATTTTTTAAAAATGTTGTACATGTACTTTAGTACCGATTTATAATTTTGTTGAAGGTTAAAGGGTTTAAATACTTTTTTGATATTATGTTTTTTATTTATATGTATTTATTAGTTAAATGAATGCCCTTTTGTTTTGTTTGTTTTTTAAAAATATAATTTTGGTACCTCAGAGTACAGGGGTACAAATGTTAAAGTTAATCTTTTATAATATGATGTATATCATTGAAAAGCTCTTGCATAGTAGATTATTTTTTGTTATATTCTATTTTGCGTTATTTTTAGTTTTGAGGGGGTAAAATAAAAAATAAACTTTTTATACAGCGGTTTTAACGATTTGGTTGCAGTTTTATATTTGTTTATTAAATTAATTATATGTGCGCTAACTTTTGGTGCATGTTGGAGGCTTTGTTTCTCCAACAAATGTTTAAATCTCTTCAACTTTATTAAATATTTACTGGAACAGTGCCACGCCGTTCCAACTTTTTGATTATTTTTATCGAGGTATTTTTCTTAATTCGGTCTTTTCTTTGCGAGGAAGCTATGTGCCACATTAATTGGCAGAGTATTTACTTAAAAAACGGATTTTTTACTTTCTCATATAAAGAGAAAGTATTGTGATGGCGCAAAAATTAGATTTTGAGATTTCGATGGATTTACACGTTTTGAGGTCCCCTGAGTCCAAAAAAGTGGTTTTTAAAAAATGTCTGTCTGTCGTCTGTGCAGACGCCTGGAGCCTAAACTACTGGGCCGATTTTGACGAAATTTGGCATACATGTTTAGAAAACTCATACCCCGAGGCGAAATTGAGAAATAAATTTTAGCTTAAAATTTGGGGGCGCTACCCCCCAAAAACACTGAAAAAACGTGAAAAAAAATTATTTCTCGAAAATGGTTCCGACGATTTTGATTAAAAAATTCTAAAATGTAGTCCATTTGAATACGAATCTAATCTATAAGCCGTTTTCCCGGGAAAAATCTAGTTCCTGAGAAAATAGCTTAAAACGTGGACAGGGAGATCCCGGGTTCGATTCCCCGCCAAGGAGAAGTTATTTTTATGGTAAATTTTAATGAAATGTTCAGTAATAATTAATTGTACATACGAACACTAATAAATGGAAAACACTTGGCTAAGTAATTATGAACTCGTATATGAGAAAGTTTGTCTGAGTTGTCTCGGACCGATTTTTTTATTATCATTCATCATTGAGTCGAATAAATAAAATTAATAAACTGTCTATATAAGAGAGCGTCAACTGAATTTATAATTATTTTATTAAAATTTAAAATTACACACAGTAAAATGTAACATTAAAAAAGAAAAACCCAAACAATGTTTTTAATATATTAGGGTGACATAAAATAATGAGACATTTTATGTCACCCTAATATATTAAAAAATTGTTTTTTTTTTATTTTAAATTTTAACAAAATAATTATAAATTCAGTTGACGCTCTCTTATGCTGACAGTTTTTAATTTTACTACGTTTTTATTAGCTTGCTTTCTTGTTTGTTTGTCCAGTACAAATCTTGCAATCGATTTTTAACTAACATCCCGAGTAGCTAGACATTTGAAACTTTTTGATTAGCTCAGAACACGATGAAAATGCATTAAAATACTTTTAGCCATTTTCAGCAGAATTTAATTCGTTTTCAGCAATTTTTTGCTGTATGGAAAGTTAGTTTGGAAAAAATCCACCATTTTTTTTTTAATATGTTTTGACATGTACCATATTTACGATCTTCATTTTGACGGGTTTCAAAATAATGATTTTTTATTTAGTCAACAGAAAATTTAAAAACGTAGTATATAAAAAGTTCATTTTATCTTGTAATTATTATTTATTCGACTCTATAATGAATTATAATGCAAAAAACCATTGATAGAAGATGAACTTATAACAGGGTCGAAACATGTCAAATGAAATATTGAGTACATCTTATTACACCTCTTTAGCTATCCATCACTTATAAGGGGGTATCACATTAAATTTATATTAACAATTTAATTAATTGCTTTATAAAAATAAAGGAAGTGAAATAATAATAAATTATTTTAAAATACATTGTTAATGTAGAAGTAATAATAATCGGTACTACATACGTCATACTTGTTCAGAAATGATTACTGTATAATCTTTTATAAAATAGTATACATTAATTCTTAATACATTATTTAAATAATAGCTATTGAGGGTTTTTTGTATTGTTTTAAAATATCTTTCTAACTCACGAAGGATGTGAATGAAGGAATTCTTTATTGATATTTTCAAAAACACGATATACAAGTAGGTAATGAGATAAAAATTGTTGAATAATAATATACTATTTACTTTCTTTAAATACATTTTAACCTTTGACATAGATAATTTAGTATAATTTGGGAAAAAATAGAATTATAAAAGGAAGATAGTACAAATAAAAGTATTCTCTGCCGTCGGGATTTGAACCATGGACTTCTTCCATGTTCAATGCTCTACCAAAGCTACATTTCTTATATAGACTAGCCTCTTTTTATACTGAAAATATTTTTATTTTGTCTCGAGTCTAGAGGACTAATTTGTAGCATTAGAACTAGACAAAGGAAGTTTTGCAAGACTATATCTCACAGACCTTACAATTCAATTTAAAATAGAGAATTTATAATTAAATTAGAAATATACAAGAGAGACGGAACAGAGAAAAATACACTACGCCGCCGGGATTTGTTTTGTCGATTCGGACTGAGAAAAGTTCTCTGGTGTAGCTCCTTAATTGGTAGAGTATTTGACATTCAAAGCTTGATGTCGAAAGAAATGTATATTTGAAATGTAATTAATAGAATTCAAATGTAATATTTTATTTTAATTTAAATAAAATTTGTAATATTCTTGGAGCAATAAACGAAGAATTTATGTTTATATAAGATAAGAATGAAATATTTAGTGAAACTATTCACAATACAATTTAATTAGAAAAATTGTAAAATTTTAAACGTAAAATCTTACTAGTTATTTCATCAAATAATTTTCCATCTTTCTATTAAGATCATTGTGTAAATATGCTTTTAGAATGTGTTTTAAAAGTTACTTAATTGGTTAAAATGTTTCGTAATGCTTACTGAAAGTAAAAAAGGTCACCGGTTCACTCATCTTTTGCATCAAAGTTCTTTTTGATTAATCCAAAACCATTTTCCACTTGGCTCTTTTTTCAAACTAAGAGAGAGACAAGTCCCCTCAAATTTTCTTTAAACCAAATTTACATTATATAAGACATCTTCCGGGAAGGAGGAATCGTGGCCCTTTTTCAAGCTTTTCTGGACTTAATTGAGTTTTGCTTTTAACCCTTAAAAGGGAAAGGTTTTTCCATTATATTTTCAGACGTAGCCGGTCCTGAGGTCCTCTTTCACTTGGCCCTTCCTTCAGATTCTTACCTCCCCCCTCCCATCCCCTCCCAAGCTCTTCATTTTTTTCTTCTCCACCAACTCTTACCTTAGAAGGCATCTTCAAAGATTTTACTTCCTCTTTTCGTAGAAATATCTCTCCCCCTTATTTTGGTAAAATTATAATTATTTTCAAAGGGATCGAGGATTCTTGGAATTGCTTAAATAAGCTTACTATACTTTTTTATTTTAATTTTAATTTTCTTTTTCTCTTTTACTTATTTCTTTGTTTGGTTTAGGATCTTAATAGATATGCCACAATAAACTCTATCTAATTCTAAATTAACTTTTTTTGCTCCCAACGGAAGCTATGTGATCCTTCTAAAGAACGAAAAATTTGTATGTCTCTGATTTAAAAAATTCCAAAGATATTAAGACATCAGGAAACATTTTTGGTTCCGTGTTTCTCTGTCGCTCAATTTTTGCGAACCAACATATCTCAAAAACTACACATCTGATTTAAATAAGATTTTGATGGTAGATCATAATTAGCCCATTGTTGATCCCATATAAGTTTTAATATACCCCATATAAGTACAATATATATATATATATATATATATATATATATATTGTATATATATATATATATATATATATATATATATATATATATATATATATATATATGTATATGTTTGTATATAATGTTTGATTGAAACTAGTGAACTTATTGATGTATTAACTTATATATAAATCAAATGTCTTGTTTCGATCAAATTATACGAATTGAATGTACCACAGTGGTTCACGAACCTAAATGAATGTTGAGCACAGTGTGTGAAACTATTGTTTCAAAAAATAGAGAGCATTATGTGTAAAAAGAAAATCTGTTCGGGGCAACATATACATACTAAACTTTTTCATATATGAATACATAATTAATCTAGTTTAAGATGTTTAGTTTGATGTTGTTGCTTTAGTTATCTTAATCTAGTTTTTTTTCCATTTATTAGTTATTTCGTGGTTCCATTTAAAAATTGTTATTGAGCATTTCATCAAAATTTTCCCTAAAAATAATTACTCCCCGGCGGAGAATCGAACCCGATCTCGTCTTGGTGTTTTTTTTGCTATTTTCTCAGGAACCAGATTTTCTCTAGTTAGATTCAATTTTAGAAGTATTAAATAAAAATGGACAAAAACATTTTTCTAGGTTTTTTTTTGGGGGGGGGGGGGCAACCCAAAAATAAGAGCTAAAATTCATTAATCAATCACACCTCGGGGTTGGTATGATTTTTCTGAACATGTGCCAAATTTTATTGAAATTGGCCCTGCAGTTTAGTCTCAACGCGTCTACACAGGTAGTAGTCAGACAGACTTTTTTTTAAAAAAACTTTTTTTACTTAAAAATTTATTGGGACCTAAAAACGTTACAATACTTTATATCTAATATGTATATATACAACGTTAATGTGAAAAAAAACTGTATAATACATTCATTAGGTTAATTTACTAAATCTTAATTTTATCCTAATGATTACTAATTGAGTCTAATTAATAGCACAACGACAGACAACGCTTTAGAAAGATAGATAAAATATTTTATTGCAAATTTGTGGACAAGTTATTATGTCGAACAGTATAGAGGTGATAGTAGTTGGTACTTTATACTCTACTTATAATTATACTTACTTATATTTACATAGATTTATTTACAATAAATAAGTAAGTAAGTAATTAGTAATTTAAGTATATAAGTAAGTAATAAATTAGTAGAAAAAATATTGATAAAAAACCTACTACGTGTATACCATAAAATTTGCATTTATAACTACATATTTTTAAATTAATTATGTATTCTAAGCCTTTTTCACTAAGCGAATTATTAAATAAGTTATTTTTAAAAAGCTTAACTTTATTTCCAAACTAACCCTCAGAATAATATAAAGATATTAGAAGTTTCTTGGGACTAAAATAAACATTTTCTTATTTAATTTATTTATTTTTATTTTTCATTATCTAGTTTCTTTTAAATGACATGGGAAAAACAGTCTTTTTTATTTTATTAATTTATATAATATTTTTTAATCTATTATATGCATACGAAATTCAGTGTTGCCCTTTCCATACTGACATGATAAATATATAGATACATATATACAAAATTTACTGTTTCAACTAAGTGTTGCCAACTTTTTTTTAAATCAAATAAATATCCCTGCAGGTTCGTGCTCTCTCTTTCTCTCCCCTCAGTGGTAATTCATTAACCCAAACTTGAATGCTACGGAATACTTTAGGGATACTTTTTTTATTTTTGATATATTAACCGGTCTATATTTTCATTTTTTATAGTTAATTTTATTATTTATTTGACCTCTCTTTATATATATATATATATATATATATATATATATATATATATATATATATATATATATATATATATATATATATATGTGTGTGTGTGTGTGTTATCCCTACTTTTGTATTAAATTACATAAGTTATTTCTGGTCGTAAAGTATACAAGCAAGAGGAAGAAGAAAAAAATTGTTTTGCCGCCGTGTCCTTGTTTAAAAAAATATATAAAATAAAATTGATGTTTTTTAAAAAACAAAATAAAATAAAAATAAAAGAAATTTAAACATTATTTCCTTTACAATACTTCATAAATTGTTATAATTTATATTCAAGTAGGTGAAATAAGTTGAGGGTAATGTGTTATTATAATACAGGTATAAGTCGAACAAACAAACAAAATTATTATTTCATACCCTTTATATCATCTGCCTTTTATTTTATTATGCCCAAGAGTTATGTGTATATAATATATACATATATATATATGTGTGTGTGTATATGCAGCATACTGAAAGAGTTATGTATGAGTCTATACATACATAAATGTTCGTAACAACTGACACAAGCATATTTTATAGTATAATTATAAAGTTGACATATTTTATTTACGTAGGAATATGTGAAAAGAATGTTAAAGGGTATTTTATTTATGATTTTTTATTAATTGCTAATTACGTCTGGGATAATATTTTATTAATCTAATGTCTAAAAATAATTTTAATTTAAATAAAACAAGTTAAAAGAAATATTTAATTATTCCTAAAAAGAAAATTATCCTCTGACAAAATATTCTCATAAATTCAGCGATGCTGTAAGTAAATTTTAAAACATATTTATTTAATTTATTTTTCAATAATGTTCAATATTTAATATTTATAATGTGAATCCCTAGGAATTGAGTTGAAAACTCTTTAAATTAAACAAATATTACAAATATTAATCTATCAGTAGGAAACATCAAGCAATTAGAAGTTAGGTTCAATGTGTCCACAGATGCAAGTCAGACATTTGTTAAAAACATCTTTTTTTTTTCTTCTTTTTTTAGGGTCCGTAGGCAAAACCAAGGACCCTTATATTTTCCCTTTTTTATTATATTTTCCTGCGTGTGTCTGTCCGTCCGTCCTGTCGCCTGCTCTCATGGCTACACCTTTCGTCCGATAACTTTGAAATTTGGCATGTATGTGTCTTGTACCTACCCACATATTTTAAAAATATAGCGGCTTAAAAAAAATATTTTTCAAAAACTTAAGGGTTCATTTATTAAAGGGTACGTTGAGCTGATTACAAAAATATATAATTATTTGGTTATAACATTGATAGGGCGAGCGTAGGCAAGTTTGAAGTGGGTGGGAAACGTGTCCCCCCCCCCCCCCCCCCTCTATCTCGCTTATGTGAAGTGCAAAAAATCTGAAAAAATTCCTGAACATTCTTCGACTAAAACTAAAGAAATCACTTTTTGGAAATTTCGAAAATATAATATTTTATTTTTTATTGACAAAATACGTTTTTTTATAACTATAGTCTCGCCTGACGGTCCATGACCAAGGCTCACGTTTGTTGTGAAAAAAAAAAATGGTTCTTTTGTTTTTGCTTGTAATAAATAAACGATTATCTATCTATAACTATAGTCTTTTTGATGTATTTATATGGTTGTAGTCCGGTTCTATGGTAAGAAAATACTTTATTAGAAGTTTGTTTATGTGTTTTGAGAATATCAGACCCATAGGATAGTTCAAAGTAAGCTTTTTAGCATTTTAAATCACCATCAATAGGGTACTACTTAAACCATACAGGGTTGCCTATGGACCCTCGCTGTGTGCTGACTAGCACACACTTGACCTGTTTATTTAATTTTGTCCAAACCTTACAAGTGTAAATCTGTCTAAGTTTGTACCATCAAATTTTATATTAATTCATTAATATCGAAGTGAGCTTGTGTACGTTCAACAAACTACATATTATGCATTAGCATGAGTCGAAATTCTGCAGAGGTGGTAATACAATTATGATAGGTGATGTTTTCTTTAATTCGTTTTAACACAGTTGGAGTTTTTGTGATAGTTGTTGCCTAATAAGGTGAAAATATTAGAATTATAAATTAATTGTGATGCTAAACAAAAACTTTTTAATTTTCTTATATTAAGTTGTTATTTGATTTATCGATTTAATTTATTGTAGATACGAGAGCGTCTTATGACCTCCATAAGACGCTCTTATGGCACTCCATAAGAGAGCGTCTTATGACCTCCATAAGACGCTCTTATGGCACTCCATAAGAGAGCGTCTTATGGAGGTCATCTTAATGAATAATATAAATTGTCTTATACGTTAATGATAAAAAATTACGTATGCGTTAATGCTGGTTTACGTGGAGCGACAATTTATATTATGTATTCATTCATTTCATTTCTATTCTTAAAATACTAATAATATTTATAATTTACACGTTTCTTGGTTCTTGGATTTACACGTTTTCTTACACGTTGATCTTGCAATTTCTTTACTTCTTTTTACTTTTCCTCACTACCTATAGTAGGAAAAATTTTGTTTTCACCAAAAACATTTTTTTCGAGATTTCAACGGAATTATCCGTTTTAGGTGTTTTTAAGACCTCCTGAGTGGTTTTCAGCATGACGTCTGTATGTATGTATGAGTGCATGTATGTGAGATATCATCGTAGCGCCCAAGGTTTTTAACCTAGAGAGTTGAAACTTGGCAGAAAAATCAGTCCTTACCTGTAGTGGTGCCGCCCGGAAAATCAACTTTTTCCGCCATCTTGAACTTAGTTTGCTAAGTCAGCAAAAAAAAAAATCTTAATAAATCGAAAATGGTCCTGATCGAGTTGAAATTTGGCACGAATGTACCTCTCTGTATGACAAACGAGCCCATTGACCGCCATTTTGAAGTTATCAATTTTTGAATTTTTAAACTTTGACGGTTAATAATACTGAAAGTATAAATAGGTTTTTGACATATAGCATATCGTTGGAACCGGAAAAAAGTAAGGAACAAATATAAAAAACCCGATTAAATTTCATTAATTAGTTTAAAAGTTATAAGCGAATATAATTTTGATAATTTTGATGACGTCAAAGTTTGTTTACATCTGTCAAAATACCACCAAACCTCAAATAATAAAATAAAATATAGGTATTAAAAATAAGGTTTTTTTTAAATAATGATAATAAATCAGTTAGTTCAGAACGGTCACCCATCCAAGTACTGACCACGTCCAATGCTGCTTCCTCCTGCTGCGAAGCAGCAGAGAGGCCACTTTTGTGGCCTCTGAAGTGAGGAAAAGTTCCGAGGTACCCCGTACCCGATTTTTTTTTATATCATTATTCGATACAAAAGTAAGGCTAGTTTACACCTTGTTCTAAAAATTAATTATTTTTTAGAGGTTTAAGTACAATCAAAATACAAAACTCAAAAATAATAAAAAAAATATGTCTCTTGAATACTCTATCTTTTAACCTTTGGTAAGTTTGGAAACAATAATTATAATTTTAGGATAAATATTAATTTAAATACTCATAAATTATAAAAAAAAATTCTGTTCGCACCAAACTTAACTATTAAATAATAACTGACCAATTTTACTTTGTATAATACATACTAGTACGCTTTGTTTAGTTTTATTTTAAAAATATTCAAATTACTAACAAGAGTAGTTATTTAATTTCATCATTAAAGTTAATTCATTTTAAGTACCTTGTTTTACATGCACTAATGTTATATTACACTCACGCATGATAAAATGTGTTCGTTATACTTAATTATGTTATTATAAGTAATTTCCTCAACTACATCAATTTAATTACTGTTCATGTTTTGACTGAGTTTGTAATGTAAGAGTAATTACTTAGTAAATAATTATCCTCTAATAACATCTTGTAAATACGATCTTTTAGTGACTAATTCAGTATATGCTATGAAATTTAAATAAATTATGGTCTTTATTTTTTTCAAATGTAAAATTATGTGATTGAAAAGTAGTTGCAGTGAAGTAATGAATAATATGTATAAATAATAGTTATTATGACAGTTGTGGCCATATTTAGTTGTGGTTAATTTTTTGTCTTTTCTTGAAATGTCTTGTAGTTCTTATGGTTAAGGATGTTTAAAAAATCATATTTTATTCTGTTAAGGAATGGAAGAGAATATAAATGAGGGTCTTTTAATGTTGAAAGAATAAGACATAGGAATTATATTAAATGTCCGTGAAAATATACTTAATATTTATTGCTTCTGAGCTTACCGAAGGTAGAAATTAGTCAATTTGTAGAGTATTTTTTTAGACTCCGAATTGAAAAATTCGTACAAATAAAACCGTTCTAAGATATCAGGAAACATTTATAGTCTAGTGTCTGCATGTGAATCTGTCTTTCCAAATTTTTACTGACCACCATATCTTAAAAACTAATCGGCCGACTATGATGGAATTTGAATGACAGTTCACAATTACCCCTATTGGTCCGCATACATTCATTTTTCTTCCACATTCGCACAACATTTTATTTAAAAAAATAATAATATATTTTTAAGTTCTCAGATTTTGAAGAAATTTAGAGGGTTCGTTGAAAGTAGCCTACAGATGGTCCCATGGTAATAATAATAACGTGTGTGAAAATGTATTATTGAATAAAAGTAAATGTGGCCCTACTGGGGATCGAAAGATCTAAATATGTAACATTCGTCCAATTATATGACGCTCCTATATGTGCCTCACCTATTGGTCCCAATTTTTTTTTTTATAATTTGACATCGTGCGGTTTTTTTACTAAGCAGTTTCTAAGTATTAAGCTATATACCTACTAAAAAACAAAATAATAAAGAAAAAATACTTTCTGATACATCCTATAAATTCGCTTAAACTAACATTTAAAATACATATTTTTAACGAAAATAAAAAATAAAAGTGTTAGTCAAAAAAACGCAGGCCGCGGAATCGCGACGCTGACGGTGAGTCACATAATCGAAGAATGTGACTCAATGGCAGATCTGAGGATGGAGTGCTCGGTTCCATCGAACCTGGCCATAACCTTAGCTGAGAAGTCGAAGATTCCAGCAGTCCTGACCTTTCTTTGAATAGCAGGACTAAACCATTATATTTAATCCCTCGGTAGTGTTCAGGTAGATAGGCTTGTTTGTCCGTCTTTCGTTTTAATTTAGGTTAGGATAAGATCTACCGTCCTTGGCTATACAAGTGCCTAATAATAGACAAGTGCTCATGCTTGACAACGCATCCTCGGGTAGTCAATTTTCTGACAACCGGGTGCGGCCTTCGTCTGCCACATAGGCTTCTGGGGTTCTTTGGGGGGGGGGGGGGGGGCTTCCCGGAGTTGGGTACCGGAAGCGAAGGTGAACACGACGGAGGCGGGTGAACCGGGTTGGACGTAAAAGGCTGAGGTCCCCCATAAGTGGAAGGTTTTTAGTGGGTGAGAGTACCACAAACCGGAGAACATGGTCTTGTCCCCTGACGGTGCATTATGCATTTTTTGACAATCCACATAATAATAATACAGACATATATAAAATCAGTTCTTATATGTAGTTGGCCGAAAATTATAAATTTGTGATATCATTAACACATTTTGCTGAGTTAGCAAAATTTTTAAAAAATTCGTAAAAAATTGTTTTATTTTCCGATAGCGCTGAAATTTGAACAATTATATTTCTTTAAATGACGTATAATTTCCGCGTAATTCGTATTGATATCTGACGCCATTTTATAATATCGACTTTTGAACTTAGAAACTTTAACACTAGGTAAATAATTTTGGAAATATTTCGATGTTAAATTCGCACCAATTATACCTTTGATTGCTTCTGAGGTTCTGACATTACTGATCGTTCTGAAACAAAAAATGTTTCGTCTCCAAATTTAAACTTTCCTTGACTGAAATCCGTTAAATTTTTTTTTTGGAACACTCCCGGCATGTCATGAATCAAACTGTTTCGACATATAAATATGTTAATTAATAAATAAATAAATACGTACGAGGGAGTGGCTACAATAAATGCTGTAGTTTGTCACATTTATCCTCTTACAGTAATAAAATTATTTTCGAAATGTCAATAGGGTCTATATATATTTTAAGTCTATGTTTATAAAGTAGAAAGTCTGATGTATTATTTTTTGCATTTAATAATACATCTCGGAGAAAAGAATGCCTTTAAGAATCCATTATAAGTAGTGAATGGAATAATAAAAGAAAAAAAATCATCGCAGATGGAAGAAATCAAATATTTGGAGTAAGCTATATGAAGTTATTAAACCGGTATATATTCGTTCTGTACAGGTATTGAAGCTCATATAAAGAGATTCCATACTTGAAGTGTTTTATTAGCTTTAGGAAGAAACGAAAAAAAAAAAAACTTGTTCTGAGAGGGAAAATTTGCATTTTGCTCATTGCTAAATCGTGACGGCAAGATTTGGAAGCTTTAACAAGTATACGCTTGATCTTTTAGACCCCTGAGTCTGGGCCTCTTTGAAAAATTAAACAAACTCCGCTACGGCTTGTAAACTTTTTTTTCGATGTACGAATTTTCAAGTTCATTACCGAATGCGAGAAAATTATAATCTCAAAATGTTACAGGTCTTTAAGATTAATATCGGTTCCTTTTTTTGTTTCTTCTTCTTCTTAAATGCAATGTTTATTAGTTAAAAACAACATTATGGTTCGATTTAAAATATATAAATTCTGCAGTTTACAAATTGTTTTCAAAATTTTGTTGAATTTTAATGGTTCTTTTTTTAAAGTTCTGAGAGGTTAAAACTAGTTATAATTTTGTGGGACCAATTTTTATTTTAATTGATGTAAAGTAAAAACGAACGAAATATCGGTGTCGTCAATTACAAATCTATTACTTGCCTATATAAGATTTGAAATTTATCAATTTCAATTGTTTTTGTTGCCTTATAAAACCTAATTTAAAGGGTCTTTAAACTTCGAACCCGTGTGGAAGCCAAAGCAACTTTATGGAACCCAAGAAAACGTACCCATGAAATTACTACTATCTTAGTTAAGTAAGCATGTATACTTGGAGTTTAAGAACCCAAGGAGACCTAACAAAACATGTAATCTTGACGGGTCCTAAGATAACTCCATATTCTAGTAGCAGTAAGTAAAAAATAAAAAATTGAAGAACGCCTAAAAATCTTACTGACGCCTAAGCTTGGAAGAGGTATAAAAATCTAGACTCGCAATTTCAGCATACTTAACTATCCTAGAAATTTTTGTATGAGCACAGTGGTATGTTATTCGTATTTGTGGAAGTTAAGGAATCCAAAATTTATAAAAAATAAAGAGTTTATGAAAGCAAACTAATCTTTAACTTCTTGACAATCTATACAGTAAAAACATAGATACCAAACAATTTCGTTTTGATTAGACCTAACAAGGTGTGTATTATTTCCAGTTTATATCTAATAAAATTTTAATTATCATTCCTCGGCTATTTTTAATTACTAAATGAAATTTTAATTTATTTATATACCTTAACAGTACTAAACAGTAACAACATGTTACATATTTAATATAGAAAATGTTACAATCTTCGTAGAAGTAAAATAAAAATAAAAATAAAAAGTTGCATCCTTATTTTTTTAATTAAAGATTAAAATAAATATTTACAAAAGCAAGTCTTGATTCATTGACCCCTTCACAGGTTTTCTGATAAGGGATCTATTTCAAAAGCTTCATGTTAGTTTCCTTTTAAAGTCTTAACTGCAAATGAAGCGTTAAATAAGCTTGGATTGAAAAAAAAAAAAAAAAAAAATACTCCTTTCAATCTTAATAAAAATCTATTTGAAAATAGTAAAAAAAAAATGTTAATATGTATATATTATTAGAATTTTGCTTCAATATATATTTTATTTTTGTATAAGTGAGGTGTTGCTTAGTTTTAGTTTAATAATTAAAAAATTCAAACGTAGTTAAATTGGAAAGGAGAGGAAAGATGCAGTAAGTTATTAAAAAAAAGATTTAGTAAAAAAAAAAAAAGAAAAAATCTTTAGAAACAAGGCCTTTCTTCTTATAAAAAGGGTTTCAAACTGATAAAGATCGAGCGCAGGTGCAGATCAGATAAATAATAAGTTGCACTGGAACCGTGTTTTGCATAGTAAATTAAGGCATAAACACGATTGCATCTGTACGTTGCATCTCGGTATAGAAATGAATTACTGCTAGTTTTAAAAAAGAGGAGATGTGAAATAGTTTTTTACCTAAGTACCGATGCGGTTAAAGCAACAAGTTGTCTTATGTTGTGAAGATTTATTAACATGTTATTGGTAGAAAAGAAAAGATCTATATTATAGTAATATAACATATGTAGATTATTTTTTTAACACAAGGTTATAAGGATGATGTGGAATTTAAAAGAAGAAAATAAAGTTTGTTTCAGAAAAAATAAATATATGCATATAAATCAAAACTAGTTACACTTGTATTTTTTCACTCTTTAAAATATTATTCAAAATAAATTAAAATAGTCGATTTTTCAGAATATAATTATGTCACAACTGACATGTAAAAAGTTTGTTCCTCATAATGAATGATACAATGTCTCCGTTACCTTCGCTAAGCTCGGATGAAATAAATATTTACTCAGCCCTAAGGGCGTTTGCTAAGAACTATTAGTATTATGTCTGTAAAGGACATGAAAATTATGTTTCATGGAAGTTGTTTGTTTTTAAAAAAAAAAAGTTATCTTTTTCCACGGAAATAATTTAAATTTATAAGTTTTAGGTAGTATTCATACTACGGAAAGATTAAATTAATAATAATTAAATTGATAATTATAATTTGATTTAAAGGAAATAATTTAGTAAATTAAATTTCTATTTTAAACTTATGTATGCTCGCGCTATCTCCTGGGTCTATTATCAAACTTATTATATTGTAATAATAATTTAATCGTATCTAAACCATAGTAATTAATTAGTAAGGCTTTCAGAATGTGTAACAAGATTTAAAAAGCTCTTTCTAAAATTGGAATCCAAATACCAATAATGTTCTCGGTTCGATAGATGGTTAAGTTATTGTTTCAAAATTATGTTAGGCAATAAACACCTATTTATTTAACTTAATCATTATACCTAAATTTTGGAGATCATTGTAGCTGACTTATTAGCTTAATTGAAACACAGTTGAAACCGAAGTCCAAATACCCTGATATCTGGTGAGTTCGAATCCCAGATATGGCCTACTTTTTACCATGTTCTCATAAGACGTCGAGACAGAAGTACAAAATGGCCGAATCCCCACCTTGAAGTTACTAAATGGTTTGCTGGTCGGGACGTAAAAGAAATGGCAAAGAAAACATAGCCAAGCAAAGAAAGCCGTAATGGTACTTCTTTAGATTGTTAATCCCTTAAGTTTTTTTTAGAATATAAATAAATATAATTATTCATACATATATATATATATATATATATATATATATACACCTTTATTTAAAAAAGTGTTCTTATTAAAACCCCCAAAACTCAAATAAAAATATACTACATAATATTATAATATTATAATATATATATATATATATATATATATATATATATATATATATATATATATATATATATATATATATATATATATATATATAAAGGGATGTTTAGTCCAATGTACTTTGGGACAAATTAATATCACACTTCTGATTTTATAACGTGAGTAACGGTCTAAAAAAAGAACATAGCGGACACCTTCTTTAGATTCTTACTCCCTTCTGTTTTTTTATAAGAGAAGTAGCCGTCTAAAGAAGGCCACTTTTAATCGTATTTACGATTTTTTTTTTTTTTTTTTTCTCGATGTTAACTCTGTTTACCGTGTTTTTTTTGTTTTTTAATAAAATTAAATTTATTTCCAATCCTTAAAGGATATAAAATGTCGACACCTCAAATTCCGGAAGCGTTGAATCAAAGGAATTCAAAATTAATAGATCTTGCGAATATCCACTAAATATTGTAATGTTGGATTAAGTTTTATACGCAAGGTAGATTGAAAGCAAATTTGTATATTTTTATCAATAGATGGAATTATATGAAATTATAAATGGACTCGCTCGGGGAGTTTGACAGCTCTATCAGTCTTATTATAATAACTATCACAAGTGAATTGTTTTATATTGATATTTATTATCTGTAAATGTTCAATATTCATTGACGTGATCAATGTTGATTGTATCTATATTATATTGGCTCTGACATACTCTGAAGTATATAATAGCAGTATTTCCATTCCATGAATTTCATTGCATTTCAACGTTTGCTTTATTCCCATCATTTATTTTTTCCACTGTTGTTCTTCAGTGAGATAATTTTATTACAGTTTTTATATGATAGGTTTTCCCTAAACAAGTAACGCTATATAATCAGCGTAATTCTATCTATGTTTTTCTAACCCGATACTATGAAAGTTTAAAAATCCATTTTTCAAATCATAATTCTTGTTGGTTGTTTATCTTTCTACTTACTAACAAAAAAATGGTTATATTCAATTAAATCTGACTGACAATCTTAATTGAAAGGAGAATAAAAAGTTTTTTATTTTTCATTGTGTCCATATTGTATCATTATGGTTAATTTACAGCATGAGATATGATCTGAATGATATCTCTTTAGACGTTCTTCCTTCCCTTTCACCTGTTGTACCTTTTTTAAAAAGATTTGGTTTTGGACCCTTTTACTTTGAAAAGCGTTTCTACGTACAATGAATAGAATAGAGGTCTAGCCCTAACCAAGGGAAGAAGTAAGTCCTTTTTCCACTCTCTCTTTCTTTCTTTTTTTCATCAGGGTCCGAGTGAAGCCAATTTCGTCGCTTCCCCGTCCCTCCCTCGTCATCTTTCTCCTTCTTTATACCGAAGACTTGTCATAAGAAGATTAACGATCATACCCCTTCTATCCATTCTTCTTTTCCTGCCGCGACTTCTTCACCCAAAATGAAGATGTAAATAAGTGCTTCCATCAATCCATTCTTCCCTTCCTTTAAGATCTTACTTTATTCATAATTTAACTCATCCTTCTTACTAAACCTCCTCCAATTTTTTCTTTTCTTTACAGTTCCCTTCTCGACTTTCACGGTATAACGTCATTTTCACTATTCCCCCCCCTTGGAGCTGCCTTCGAAAAAAGTCTTGAATTTTTACCCCTCGGAAATTCAACCCCTCACTTTACATCTTCAATGATAATTGGCAATTGTCACAAAGATGAAGGGGAGAAATCGTAGAAATTGTAATTTAATTTCAACGAGTCTGACTTATTCCCTGTTTCCACTCTTCACCAAAAAATAAAAGAAAGTATAACTTAATTAAAATTATATTGGATCGTCGCTTAATTTATAATTTAAAAAAGCACATTGCCCTTCCGCATTTGTTTAAATGATTTTTTTTAAACAATTATTTATTTTAATTATAGTGAAATGTTATTGGACTGAAAATAAGAAGAACAAAAATATTCTTCCTTAAACAGGCATAGGAATCTTAATAAGATACATCAAATAATAGGCCAGTTATTTAACAAACATGCATGATGGGGATGTGCCCAGTGCCCAAGCACTTAAGAGCTTTGGGACCGCGTTGGGCTTGGCTAAAATCAATTTTTTAAAAATGGTGGGCAGGGGAAATCGTCATGGGTGCCCATCAGGGTGCAACGAATGTTTAAAACGGAACTGAAAAGACAGCTCGCTTCCAAATACCTATTTGACTTACCAATATATACATTTTACAAGCTATCTGTGATTAGGGAGGCACCGTCGAAGGTGGCAATTTTGATCCTAGGACTTATTATCTGGTAATTTCTATTTAAGGTTTGTTGTTGTGTTAGATTTTTATCCAATTATCTTACCTCAGACATTTTTGATCCGGGTGTCGAAGCCTTGAATTCTAATGGCTCTATTCCACACTCTATCTTGACAAGATGATTACTGGTGATTATGTGTCGATGTTTTGTTAGACCTATTTACGTAAAAGAATATTGCTTGTTCTTCTTAGGGAATATCTTCTTTTCTCATAGCATGTACAGCATAACTGTTTCACTAATAAATTAATAGTAAGTGTCATCTGGCGCTGGCATGAAAATAAATATTATTTCTAACAGCTCTTTCTTTATTTCAACTTATGTGCTTAGTTCTAACAAATTTCCCTGATCTATTTTTGATAATTAGTTTAAGTAGGTTAAAGATAATTTTAAGGATAATAATTCAAGATGGTAATCTTCACTTTTAATGTTCAGTGGAGAGTTCTTGCTCAAACCCAGACCTTCTTCAGATTCTTGTTCTAAATTTGCATCATATGGCTCTTCTTTGTTAATTTGGATAAAAAAGTGTTAATGATTAACTTCTAGATGAAGAAGAAAGGAAAGTAAATTAGTGATAAGGGTTGACACGGGATTAAACCCTTGTAAACTATGTTTAGAAGCCAATAAAGCACCGAGGTCTAAGGAAGAAGTAAGAAAACCATGGGGTGATGGGATAGAGGCTTGGCATCTACATCAATCTAGCCTCGCAACTAATTAGCCAACTGTCCAAAGACTTAGACCTCGACACAATAACCCCCGTCCTCCTGCTTTACAAACTGCATACAAACTACCCTATCCCCGATATTACAACATTAATCAACCATCTTCTTGTCTTACTTTGTATTAAACCTCCTTCTTGATTTTGCCTCCTGGAAAATTCATTCGATCTGACAATTGACGTATAACTTCACCTTGAACTATATCATCCGTGAAGACAAGTTTCTAAAGCAGAAATCCCCTTTTCATCGTTCCAAAACTTTTCCACTGTAATCAAACTTTACTGTAATGAAAAATAGTCTGCCAATTTGTGTGGCACATAGCTTCCTCGCGTCCTATTTCTTAGACTTTAATCATTTTATGCC
The DNA here is from genome assembly GCA_951217055.1 of Gerris lacustris. Lineage (NCBI taxonomy): Eukaryota > Metazoa > Arthropoda > Insecta > Hemiptera > Gerridae > Gerris > Gerris lacustris. The sequence continues at coordinate 22,052,728 of OX578282.1, forward strand.
TTACAACCTATATTATTGCAAATTTGAATTAAATTTCCCCCGTTTTTTAAATCTGTCAAAATTGTGTTGATTTATTAAATTTTTTACAATATAAAGAGCGCAGACGGTTTCAATTAATTTGGGGCTGTCTGCGGGCTTCTTTCGACAAACTATCAAAATTTCATTAAAATCAGATGTGAACCTTTAAAGATAAGGTGTAACTATAATATGCATGGTTGTGCGCATGTGGAAGAGAAACATAAATATGAGCGCAGAAGGCTGAAACTTATATGGAACCAACGATGGGCTAATTATAACCTACCGTCTACATTTTATTAAAATCAGAAGATTAGTTTTTGAGATATTTTGGTTCGCAAAAATTGAGCGACATACTAGACACGGAACTAAAAATGTTCCCTGACGTCTGAAACGGATTTATTTCTTGGAATATTTGAAGTCAGAGACATAAAAAATGTTCATGCTTCAGAACGATCACATAGCTTCCGAGCTTACCAAATAATTACTTAAAAATTCAGACAACGTAAAACTCAGAAGTCAGTTTAACATCGCCTACAGGGATCAAAAAAAATATTAAAACAAAAATTCCAAAGAATTCTTTCTTGTTTTAATAATTTTATTGATAAGAACAAGTCCCCTGAACCAGATGGTATCAGTAATTTAATGTAATAACAGTTGCCTAAGAAAGCAATAGTCATGAGCGCCCATATGCATTTTTTCATGGGGTGCCAACGCCACCGGGGGAGGGGGGGGGGGTTCTGACTTGACTATGGTAATATAATATATTTTTCCTCTTTCCCTTAGAGCTGGGGGGGGGGGGGGCACGGCCCCCCCTGCCCATAGGTGGCGCCCATGGCAATAGTACATATTACATTATTATATCCACTCAACCCAGGGTCAACTTGCTAGAGTAGTGCAGCATGGCACTACTAACTTTAACCTTAGGAAACATACCATCAGCACCAGCTTTGCTCTAGTGGACTTAAAAAATCTTTTGATGCCATCTGGCACAAGGGCTGATATACAAACTTATAAAGTGTAAATTCCTCCTCTACATTATTAAATTAAGAAACTCGTATCTCAAAAACAGGAAATTTCAAGTACATTTAAATAACTCCAAATCTCAGAAAAATAAAATTACTAGCAGGGGTACCTCAGGGCTCGATCCTGGGGCCCCTATTATACTGTATTTATGCAAGCGATATTCCCGCTTTTAAACTTTATTATATTTGCCGATGACGTTGCCTTATTCAGTTCCTCATGGAGAACCGACAGAATAGTTTTTTTAATAGATTAAATAAAGCCCTGATAAAACTACAGAACTATTTCTTAAATTGGCGATTAAAACCTAATATTTATAAATTCGAAACTGTTATATTTTCAAAAAGGCGCCCTATAATCCCGGCAAATCTCACGGTCAAAGGGCTGGTTCTACCCTGATGTAACTCTGTCAAGATGAAATTAAATTTTCATCTTAATTGGAAACTAAACTTTACTTTGCACATTAACCAAATGGTAGATAAATGCAAAAAACTAATTATTAAAGTACTTTTTCCGAATCTGTCTAGAGATTCAAAGCTTTCAGATCAAAATAAATTAATTATATACAAAGTTGCCATAAGGCCGATATTAGTACTCGCCAGTGCTTCGTAGAGTTTCCCCTCCAATGCAAATCTGAAAAAGCTACGTTATCCAATATACATTTTTCACCACTTGCAACCAATTCGCCTAGAAATATTAAAATATCAGATCTCCATAAAGTAGCAAATATGGAATATATTGAAAAGTTCCTAAAAGATTCAGTCAAGTATTTTTATCTAGCTATGAAAAATAATTGGAAACAATATGTATGTTTATTATTTGTCAAATATCATTGAATTAAGCAAGACGAATTATAGTTCTAAAGTTAATATTAATAATTATGTTAATGATCACGTATATTCTGTAATCGGATATTTAAAACTCTCTTTTGACAATACTTTTATTGGCTTTCCAATGCAACCTGGCATCATCAGCGCCAAAGATCTTTTGTTTTTAGGCTAAATCTCAAACACGAACACGAACAGGCCTGCTTGTTCTTCTAGTCCCTCCTCATGCATTACTTCCCTTCAGAGCTAATGATGTGTATCCACTGTTGAAAGCTGGTGTTTCGCCTTTTTAAATCTTTTGTTAACAAGTTTTTTTTATTTGATAAATACACACACACGTATATATATATATATATATATATATATATATATATATATATATATATATATATATATATATATAACATACCTCACTTAATATGAACCTCATCTTACTCTAAATACATATCTTACCTCACACTTAATGACACTGCTTCTTTTCGGAATTTTTATTTAAATATTTCTTCATGTGAAATCTAGTGAGTTATAGGCTCAGTGAGTTATAGTCCACTAGAAAAATAGTCTGCCAATTAGTGTGGCATATACCTTCCTCGCGTCCTACCTCGTGCTTTATTGATTTTTGCTTTTAAACCCCCATTATTGTCTAATTTTATTTTATTTTCTTCTTTTTTTTAATTTAGCCCAAATTTATCTGACTTTTCTTAAAATTCAGATACTTTTAAGATACAGGTGTAAATAAATGTATGTTGTGCACATGTGAAAGGGAAACCAATGGGCGTAGAAGGTTGTGAAAAATGTTCCCTTATGCCTGAAACGGATTTATGTCTTGAAATTGGACTTAAAAATTCGTTACTTTCGGTAAGCTCGGAAAGAAAATTAATCCAAATTTTCCAACCAAAATGAAAGCCAAACCGTTTAATAAATTAACCTAAAATTCCCATAATCCATCTACATAAATTAGTAGTGTCCAATACATTATTTATTCTAGATTACAAATTGAGTTTGATTACCTGGGCGCAATGTTAAACTAGAGTTTACACAATTACTCTCCAATATACCTGACACGAGCCACAGTTTGAAATTGATTTGAATATTTGGCTTTGAGTATCGGGGTCAAATTTCAGACATCGATATTACACCGCTTTTTAGTAGGTTTAGCATTAAATTTCTACACCCTATCTTAAATTTATTCTCTAAAATGTTTATTATTTACCTCTAAAACTTAATTATTTATATTAAAAATATGATTCTGATATTGAAGCGAGCAGAGCAAGCTTTTATATTCATTAAAACAACTCTTTGTCTGTCAGTAACGATTACACTTGCGACGATAACTTGAATAAAAGTTGACCGATTTAGTTGATCTTTGGGTGCATGGTCCTTTAACCAATGCTCAGATTCGAAAGATTGGACATAACCCTGCCCAAGAATTCGCGCGAAACGCTCGCTTAAACGTGTTTAATATTTAAAATTAGAATTTTAAGACGGAAATAGTAAAGTAATTTTGAAAAAAAAAGAATGTAGCATTTTGCATGCGAGTGTGGAGTTTGCACCCGAGTGACAGCGTGAGTATAATAAAACCACACGTGCAAAGCAAATTGCCGTTTTCGCACGATTTGCGTAACGTACTTTATCTACGATTGTTGGATTTTATTAATATATACGGAAAAAAAATTAATAAACTTCCTGTATGTAAGTTCGTATTTCTCTTTTGATAAAGATGACATTAATTTATTAGTTGTATTTTGTGCCGAATTAATTATTTCGGGAGACGTATTATTATTCTCCTCATTTTCGTCATAATTACTAAAATCATTCATTTGTTTCACTAAAATTTCGATATAAACAATTACTTTAATTAAACTAACAGCAAATTAGTTTTATTAAATGTAAACAAACTCGCTAATTGTGCGTTAAGGAAAAGAATTCTTATTTTTTACCGCACTAGAGCGGAAAAAAAGAGGAATTATGAAACATGCATGCACACTGAATACAACTACGACTACGTAAAGATTTTCTACGCATATAAACAGAGATACAGTGTTCATATTTCGTATCAATCGTAGATAATAGTATATTACGCGTCGAGTGCGGAAAGTAGCATTTTGCATGCGAGTGTGGAGTTGGCACCCGAGCGACAGCGAGGGTAGTAAAACCACACGAGCAATGCAAAATGCCGTTTTCCCACGAGTTGCGTACCGTACTTTATCTACGATTGTTAAATTTAAATAATAAAACAGAAAAAAATAAACTTGCTGTATGTAAGTTCGTATCTCTTCTCTTGATAAAGATGGCATTAATCTTGAGTTGTATTTTTTCCGAATTAATTATTTCTGGAGGAGTATTATTCTCTACATTTTTGTCAAAGCCACTTGATTCATTCTTTGTTTTTCACTAAAAACTCGATATAGACAGTTACTTTAATAAAAGAATAACAAATTAGTTTTGTTAAATGTAAACAAACTCGCTAATCGTGCGTAAAGCTGAAGAATTCCTCTTCTTTACCGCGCTAGCGTGGTAAAGAAGAGGCATTCTTCAGAACTATGAGACGCGCATGCGCAATGAATACAAGTACATAAATAATCACTTTCTACGCATCTAAACAGAGATATAATGTTTATATTTCGTATCAATCGACGATAAAATATTTTACCTTCGTTCATTCGATGAGATACATATTTTTTTGTGATCGATATGGTAATAATTTACAATTGGATTGGAATCGAACCTGAATCGTTAAATTCGGGTTTAGACTTTAATTTTAAGGGAATAATTATATAGACGTAATCATAAGCTTTAGGGGTCAAACTGTTAGTAACATTTATATTTTTACTCATTTTTCATTTACTTAAATGACAGTTCATGAGAAGATTTCTTATAATAAATGCACTTTAAATTTCTCTCAAATATATCAAAGTAGAGAACAGTACCCATATAATACTTATCATGCATATTATATAACATTCATTGGTATTCCCCAAGTAAAAATACCTTCTAGTTGCCATGGATATAATCCGACTTTAAGCCAAGTAAAAGAGGAAGAGAAAATGTTTTTTAGGGTTATGTAGGGAAACGCTTTCCCTTAATGATGGTTTCCGTCCTTTGATATAACTCATCTGGAAATGGAAGCAAGGAAAAAATTAAATTTCGTACCATTATCCCACCCTTTAATACAAAGAAAAAAATTAAATAAGAGCCAACATTAAAAAAAATGAAACAGTATATAGTATTTACTGAAGAACACAGTAAAGGGTTTGAGCTTGACTTCTGACTTTTTTTTGAGGCCTTATCAATTTTTATCCTCTTTGAGGCTCAAGCTAGGGAGAGGGTAAAAAGACTTTTTGACTTCTCCTAATTTTTTTTTTTTTTTTCTTCTTCTTCTTCATCTGGCTTTATATTTTTTATTGTGACCAATTTATTCAGTCAGAAGGGGGAGAAAGGAGGAAAATATATATATTATTTTTTTCTGAGCGTTGATGTTAATCCTTAGCTATATAACAGGTAACTTGTCATCATATAACCTTGCTACCCTTCATACAAACAAACGATTTTCTCCCTCCGGCATTCTTCTATACCTTTTTTTTTTACCACCTCTTCCTGAACGAAAAAAGAGAATGGCAGGCCCAGTAGGAAACAAATACAAATTCCCAGCGATTTTTCTATGCTACGGAGTTTGATATTACTTTAGGCTCCGTTTCCTTTTTCCCCATCTAGTCTGTGCAGATATTGCTCTTATATATTCCGCAACTCTTTTCTCATGTTTTGTGACGTTTTATTTCTTTTTTCTCAACAATAAGGTTTCCTCTATTTTTATATTTGCTTGGCGTTTAGCGTTACGCTGTTCTCATTTTTGTTTCGGTTGCGTCGTATGAAAAGCGCATGCGTTCTCTCCCCTTTTAACAGCTCCTGTGAGGATAAATACCGTTCTTTTGTTCTTTATACTTGTGTAAACGAAGCGTTTCCTTGCAGCGTTAACCTTTCAAAGTTCACCAGCATATTTTCCTCCTTCCTTTTTCCCTTACCCTTCTTGTTTGTCATTTTATTGAGCCGACTCAACGGATTTTAACTTCTTTCTTTTTATAATTCTGTCCTAAAAGTTTTGAATAACGGAAATATTTTTGAACACTTAGTTCTCTTTTGTTGTAAAAACGTTGAAACATTATTGAAAAAAAAAATGAAAAATATAAAGAATGGTGGAACAAGAGGAGACGTGCTTCAAAGTTAACAGACATCCAAAAAGATTTTGATAATTATAACATAGACGGTAAGGTGTTTTGATTTAGTGTTGTATATTGCTGATATTACGTTTTCCAACAGACCTGTTCACGTTCCTAGTATGGATAAGCTGGCATGTTTAATCGCCAATATAGTACGAAGGTGTACGATGATTTGCCTCTTAATAAAATACAATTTGGACATCAAGCTCAATGTAAAAGAAATAGATGTTCGATTTTCCCTAGCTCAGTCAAAAAATAAAATAATTAGTTAAAAAGAATAAATATAAAAGACATAAAGAGTCCTGTTGTGTGTGATGAAATATGGGGATATCGATTGTGAATTAAATATAAATTGAGGACATCGAAGATCAGACAAAAGTAAAAATCAAAGTAATGAATTTACCGACTTTTCGGAAAAATGTCCCCTTCTTCAACAAGAACTTGTCCTCCGCTTTTGCTTACTGAATGTTTTACGGACACTTATTTATAATAGTTTATCATATTTATATGATAGTATTAATCTTGCCCATAAAGTATTTAACTTTTTTTCGATTTTTAAAAGTATGTAGGTACTGTAATTTCTGTTGTGCATGGTATCTTTAATTATCCTGCCGATAATCTAGACCTCTTCAACATTCGTTCAGTAGTCATTTGTCATTTACATTCCAACATCGTCTTCTTCTGCTTTTGATTTTTAACTATCTCCGAATATAGGAGAGCCAGCGTAGCCGTATGGGTTAAACCACGTCTGCTCGGCCATCACTGAATCATGAGTGGAACGAGATGGGGTTCGATTCCTCGCCGTGACGCTCTGATTTAATATGGCTCACTATTGATCACATCATACTCGCTTCGGCGGTACAATGTACATATTATGCATGATGTGTGAAGTGGCTGGAACTCTCTACCGCGGGGCGTAAAATGGGCCTAAGTGATGGCCTAATTGCAAGGTTCAAACAAGTGGTTCGTCCTACCCGTTCTAGTAGGAAGTACTAAGTACTAGACTACTACTACTACTATCTCCGATTATAAGTATCTCTTAATCCCTCCGAATTCTCTATTAAACATCTAAATGCCTTATTTGTTATTGTTTATAATGTTTTTCGAAGAAGCCGCACTTTACATGTATTATAAGTATTTATAAATCATTTTAAAAATGCGGCTATTTGAGAAATTGAAGGAGGATATTTACTTCGTGTTTCATAAATTACATGAATAAACAACAAATCAAAAAGTTAAAAACAATGGCGGCCATCAATAACAGTATGAAAAATAAATAAAAATTTATAATTTTGCATTCAGAGACATTTTCTTGAAATCGGTCGTAGGATATATAAGAGAAATCATCACACGATCTACTCATGAAACCAAATATATTAGATTATATATAGAAATCTAAGCCTCGTGCCGTAATATCATCTTCAATTGTATAAGAAAATAAATCAGAATGTATCAATATATATTATGCAATAGAAATAGATCGTTGCATTTATATAATTTGAGATCACGAATATAAAAGCTTAGCTAGTAGATTTAGTTATTGTAGGATAATATATTTATTCCATGTGTACATTTGCTTCCTTAGTAATAGGGTTCTTGAAGTGATTGAATGTTTTCGTGCCTATTCAAATACTTACTTTGCATTTTATGTAATATTAAATGTACATTGATACAATATCAAGTCAATACTACTTTTTTAGTAAAATTTCTTAGATAATATGTGTGTTAGCTGTTTTGACTGGGAACATTGGTCAATTTTTTGTTGTCTAACCAAATTAGGAAATGTTTAGTTCAGGTTGGTCCGTATCTCGTAAACTAGATAGCCAACCGATTGATAGTCATATCAAGTTGATGTGTGAAGTGATTCCCACATAGTTTAGGCCCCTGTAGTTTAGGCTTCACGCGTCTGCACAGACGATATTTAAAAAAAAAAACAAACACTTTTTTAGACTCATGGGACCTCAAATCGTCTAAATCCATCAAAATCTAATTTTTGCGCCATTACAATACTTTCTCTTTATATGATAAAGTAAAAATCCGTTAAAGAACGAATTAACAGTACTAATTTTTGGCGGAGGTGGGGGTTGAGCACCTCACATAATGTCAAAAAAACAGCCCTCTATTATTGTCCATGTCGATATGTTAAGACCTCTTATAGAAGAAACATTAAACTAATAAGTATTTTTATGAATAATAAGTATTTTAGATATAATTATATATATAATAAGTATGGAAAATTAAAATAATGGAGGTTAAGTTAAAAAAGGAAGCTGAGTCTTAACGACTAATTTATTTTACTTAAATTGTGTGCTCTCATTAACCAAACACAGGCCACAAGTGAGAGGCACAATATAGATTACATGTAGCATTGTTAACATGCCATTCAAATAAATATAAAATTAATACAAGTAATTACTATAATGGTAAATAATGTAGGGTAGAAGTAAAAATCACAGGGAAGTACTTTTGCATCAAGCAAGTACTTTGTAGGTTTTCGTAGATTATTCGGCATATATATACGCTATTATTGCTAAAATAACATTTTAGTATTTCCGTTCCCGCCCTATATGAAAGTGAAATAAATATAAACAAATTTAAATAGATCCCCCAAAAGAAAACAAATAGTGTACAGTAAGGAGAGTAGAGTAGATGTCCCTGATTCGATTCCTCGGGGGGTCATAATGTATTTTATCGGTAATAACAAAATGTTAAATTTATTATATTCTGGCCATTTTCATCAACCTATCAAAAGGCATTACTATGAATTATTTCATAATTTTAGGACTAGCCGTTATAGGGTGGAACGGGGGTGGGACTTTTTTGGGTGAAATTTTGGCGGTAAAAAGCATAGTAGTCATAAAAAGTCAAGCATGTTGGTAATCTACTCTTTAGTTTTCATTGTATACCCATGTCAAAAATTAAAAAAAAAAAAGTTATGCCTCACTGCTCATGTGCACACATAAAATTAGCAGTTTTTAAAAATTCATAAATCCGCCCAGATCATATTATCTTCGCCTCACCATTAGGCATTAGCATGATTTATTTCATAATTTTAGGACTAACCGTTATAGGGTAAAACGGGGGATGGGGACATTTGTTTGGATGAAATTTTGGCGCGAAAAACGCACAATATTGGCGGTAAAGAGCACAGTAGTCATAAAAAGCCAGATATATATTTGTAATCTAATCTTCAGTAGCTTTCATTTGATACTGTCCTCAAAAATTGTACAAAATATAAAAATTTGAGGTGTATGCACATTTTTGAGCATTACGCAAGCGCATATTAAATATTACCTTCTCTATATTTTTTCTGTATGTGGGTCAAAAAGTTACGCCAGTATTTTAAATTTCCAATCTCTATCGTGAACGGTTCTGGGGATATGAACTAAAGTACGACGGACAGACAGACACATCCACCCTCTGCATAAGGGTTTCGAGAATGATCTACGAAATCCTAAAAATGAGGAAAAGGATGTCGTGGAATTCATGAAAGAGAGGAGAAATTAACACGGCTAAATTAATAAATAGTGACTGTTGTCATGGTACTGGCTCAAAGAGAAGGACTATATGAGAGACTTGAGAGAAAATGGTAACATGAACACAATGAATGAACCATCAATAAAATCAACAAATTACAATAAAAATGTAATTAACTTTGCACACACTCACTCGCTTACACCATTTACAGTGAATCAAACGCAAACAAACCAGCTGATTACCATTAAACTCATGCAATGACTAGACGAATTAAAATTGTTAATTTAGGGAAAAGGTTTATCCAAAAACAAAAACTGACAATTTTAAGTTTGACACCGATTCACGAGAACTTAACGAAAAAGGGGTTGGAGGACGAAGATAAGATAAGTTCTCGTTATCTAGCATCTAGCTAGTCTAGTAAAGTATTAATTCTCAACACCCTACGAGTAAACAGGGTTCAAACACCCTCTTACACCCCCGTAGTTTTTATGTTTATTCAATTTGTTATAACTTGACATTGTGTTTATTCACATAACACAATATTATCTTCCTTCCTGAGGGCGTAAATCTTACTTTTTTTTTTATCAGTATAACATAATTGTTTGTAATTTGAAGTTACTTATTTTTATTTTACAGAACTCGCAAATCACACTGGGGTAATCGAGCCTCAACCTTTCCGCCATTCCTATGCCAGTATTTACAAAGGGTAAGCTACACAAAATCTTATAATTATAATCAAATAATTTTATTGATAAAGATATATATGTCCTTAAAAAGTAAAACACCTTTAGGTTTTGGTTCCGAGCTCTTAACGAAGGTATCAGAAGCTATGTGATCGTTCTGAATAATGAAAATGTTTTATGGCTCCAATTTCAAAAATTCCAGGACAGAAATCCGATTCAAATATCAGGGAACCAAACCTATTTGATTTTGTCTCGTTGGGTACTAATGCAAAAACCCCCTACGAGTAAAGGGGGTTTAAACACCTTCTTACACCACCAATAATATAAGATATAACTGTCGCTCAATTTTTTCGAACCAACATATCTTTAAAATTTGGATGGTAGAGGTAGATCATAATTAACCCATTTTTTTGACCCAAATACGTTTCAACCATCTATGCATTGGCTTCTCTTCCACGAGCACACAATCATACTTTTATTTACTCCTACATCTTATAAAGTACTCATCTGATTTTTATGAAATTTAAAAGTTTTGTCGAAAGCAGCCTGTAGATAACCCCAGATTAATTTCAACCTTCTGCGCTCTTTAAATTTTGCTAAATTGATACTTTTATTCATGTTAAAAATCAAAACAATTCAAAAAAACGGGGGGGGGGGAATTAAATAAATATGACAATAATAGGTGGTAATAAGACTCAAAGATGATATGTACTTATGTACCTGTACCACGCTAATTGGCAGCCTATATTTATAAGGATCTTTTTTATGTTCATCTTTTGTAAAAAATAATAAAAGTCTTATCGAATCTAGTTAATATTTTAATTAGTTCAGTCAAGCTTAATTCCTATCTGAGCAAGGTTATAAAAGATCATTAGATAAACTTTGTACTCTTTAGTTTTAGATTAAACATTAAAATCTTAAGATATACTTGCTATAAACTGTATAAACTAGGAACACATCAGTGAAGTATAATAGTGAACCGATTTAACTCGGAGGTTAAAACAAGTACAATCACATTAAAGAATATTACTTGCATGAAGAGAATGCACTAAGATAGAAGCTTCACTTAAAACTAAGGTCACTTGATCCATTAGAAATCTTCTAATAGTTAAATCAAGGTGTTTCCTATTACATTTAATTAAAAACAAATATTGATTAAACAATTAAAATATAAATAATTTAATGAACGAACATAAATTACAAATGAATTATCAATTAACATTAAAAATATTTTAAGAGAACAGCCACTTTAATTAAATTTTGCGGCGGCTTGTAAGAAGTTTGATCTTTAAAGTGAAATTTTTTAAAACAATATTTTATAATATAGTGGATTAATTGTATATAATAATTATTAGTCTTTGAAGAATTATTAATCCATAATGTATTAAATTGTTTATCAAGCCATCTTAGTTCTATAAAAAAATAAATAAAAAAAATATGTATATATATATGAACTTATTTTACTTTTAATTATAACTTCTTTTTATTTTTTTTATTATTATTAGTATTACTTATATTGCATTACTTAACTATATTGTTACACCAAAGAAAAAAAAATTGTTTTTCAGAATGATCAAAATGCTTTTGTTACCTTAGGCAAGCTTAGAAGCAAAAGCTTAAGTTGCAATAGCAAAAGTGTGTTACTTCTTGTCACAACTGATATGTAATAAGTAAAATATTGTTATTTCCCTCTCTTTTAGTATGTAAAATATTGTTATTTTCCTCTCTTTTAGAAGAAAATTTGTGCATAATATTATAATAATTGTGTATATCCAACAATAATCAACAAAGTTTAGACGTGACGGAGAAAGGTTAATGCATTTCTTCGTTAACACGGAGGTCCTTGGCTCGAAACTCAGCGGGGGGAAATGTATTTTTATCCGTCTTTATCTGTAATAATCTCAACTTTCATTTTATTTGTTTTTATTATTTTATTATTATAAAACATTGCAGAGAAAGTGATTGTTGAATTAATTTTTAAAAGTGATTTAAAAATTTAGTTTTATATTTCGAGCAAAAAGAATTGCTTAGATTATGAACCGTCCCATCTAAATTATCATTCCAATTAAAAATATTCATCTCCATTTCCTCTTTTCTGTTTTCTGCGCATTCGTAGAAGAAAATGCTTTAGCTATGTTTTATTCCTTTTATAAACTAAAGAAAAGAAGTATGTCTGAAAGAATAAATTAAATAATAAAAGTTTTTTGTTATTTCGAGATTCAGAGAGCTGGATGAAGTTTACACGACTATCGGTGATAAGTGTCTAAGGGAATGAATGTCCTTGCTTTGTCTGTTTATCTCTGTCGATGTTTTCATATTTTGAAATCATTTTAATATTCCGAATTTGTTTACAAAACACAACCAGTCGTATCTGTTAAATTAAATATATCTCAGAGAAAGAGAAACTATAATTTCAACAATGAATCGCGTCTATGTTTTACAATACTAACTAACAAGTTATCAGTTCTTTATTCGCACGGTATATAAGTTTTGTTTTGATTTTATATAAATATTTATATTGTTTCTATTTCTTTTATGAAACACCTGTGTTCGTTTTATTCACAACTAACAATGAGTTTTATTTACCTAGGAGCTTTATTCCCCCAGTATTATTAGTAAATTTGACAAAAGCTTAGTTGAAAAACTATTTAATAATAATAAAGGTTGCGTTAAGCTACGGTTTGTTTGGTTTGGGTTCATCTAAGAAAATGTCAAAAATTATTGTTGTGGCCAAGAAAATTACCTAGTTCGCTTTTATTACCATCCAGCAGGGGCTGGAAATCTTTATTAAGCGCGTTCAATAATAATCACATAATATAAATTCAATAAATAATCACATATAAAATCTTGTTTTTTTGTATAATAGTATAGTTTTTTTAGAGTTCTAAGCTATCTTCAGTTCTCAATATAAGTAAAAAAAAAATAAAAATCTGCTGCTACGTATATAATATAACTATTGAAGACATAAATCCATTAAATTAAATATTATTTCACAGTATGGTTTAGGTTTAAGGTTTAGACATTAATAAAAGAGTGCATTTTATTTGTTTTCGCCAAGTGAGCCTACTCAGAAGTAATTAATAAAGTTAATAAATTATCCTGAAGACTACTGAGAAGAGGCAGCACCACGGACAGATCAAAATAGTGATACCTAGAAATGAAGTATTTTATTCTTAAAAATAAAGAAACAATCTTGAAAAAATGAGACTCTAGGTAGGTACATATTATTGGTTTTCATGTCAATTGTCACTTTTGACTTCGCTCTCTCTCAGTGAAAAATAAATATATTAAGTTAATTTTAATTTGTATTAAAATATTTTTGTTAGTTAGCGCTCATTAAAATCATTCTAACTTCAATAGGTTATGGGCCCAGCACTGTATCATATTGTTACTGTTACTTCAATTAGAAATACTATTTTTACAAGTATAAAACCAATTATGATGAATGTGCTGCAATTCCATCTGCCCAAAATTAAAGCTTAACATAATTAATTCAAAGTCATCAACTATAACCGCACGTTGGTGAAGTATAATGTTTTATTTATTTGACAAACGAAAAAATTTTATCTCTTTCTGGAACAAATGCCCAATTTTGTAAGAGCACAATATCTTGGAAAGTACTGGACGTACGGAGTTCGGCGAGATCTCACATTTTAGTAAATTGTATCTACTTTAAAAAGAAAAATCCAAACTTTTCTATCAGATGCAGATTCCAGAAGATTGCAAAAAATAAATTGATTGCGAAAAGTTTGCCGTTTTTAGGGTATTATGCACTTTGCACAGGCCTCAAAACTGCAAACTTGGTTCCTTACTGGCTTAGATCCTAACAACATAAAATAATTAGAACTACATGACCTTTTGCAAAGTCAAATGTATAAATTGACTGGCGTAGTCAAGTCAAAATCCATTTAGAAATTAATGCAAACCGTTTTTAAGACTTGCTCGTCACTTCAATTTAATTAAGTTAAACAAATTACTTTAAGCTTAACTGCACTTATATACAACAATTCCATTGCATTCTTATCCATCGCCGAAATTATACTACACTCACACATAACACATTACTCACTTATCGCTTAACACATTCATATTTGTTATTTTATGATATTTCTATATATATTTTATATGTATATAATATATATATATATATATATATATATATATATATATATATATATATATATATATATATTATATATATATATATATATATATATATATATATATATATATATATATATATATATATATATATATATATATATATATATATATTTATATGACGTGTTATTTAAAAAAATGACACTAGGAAACAATAGTATTGCTTTTAATCTGATTCTTTATTTAGCATAATGTATATAATAAGTAAAAAATAAAAAATTACATTAAAACTCAAGTGGTAAAGGAAATGAGAGATCATGTCATAAGTGGTTAACAGTCATTTTAAAATTGCATCAGGCTAGCTTAACAGTTTCTTTGTAATTACATATTTATATGTTATTTAGTTGCGTCATGAAATGCAAGTGTAAGGAACAAATAAATCTTCCAATCTTGACTTTAATAATGCCTTATAATATACATTTATATTCAATACTTAAAATATTACATTAGATTGTTTGAAAGTTCTGAGATTATCATAGACAAACAATAGTTTTATTTTACAGGTTTTAATCTAATTGACCAATTTTATGTATATTTATAATAGAGATATACTTTTAAGTGTAAACAATTTAAAGATTTAGAAATCGGGTCAAAAAGAAATCGATAGAATTGTAATGTATAAATAATATATGTATTGCTATTCAAATTTCATAACTAGAAATATGTTATTTAAATAAAATAAATTATACAGGCGTTAAGAAAAAAAAAATCTATAATCGGAAAATTATAATGAAACACTATTTTTTTATTTTTTAACTTGTGGAGTGTCCAAAAATATTTTATTTTCCTATTAAGAAAAACAACTATGTATGTATATTCTTATTATTATGGTAATTAAGAATTGCTTCACTCTTTCTGTTTTATAATTATACATGATTATTTAAGAATATCTACTCTTCGTTTACAGTAATTATTAATACAAAATCTTTTGTATTGGTCTATACTATAAAATAAATTAAAGTTCAGTAAATAAATTAAGTCTTATCACTGTCCAATGTATATATTTTTTAAAAAAAGATTTATTTTAATCGATGTTTAAATTTCTATTTGAAGAGTCTTTGTAAAGTATTTTAAAAGTTATTTACATTATTTAACTGGTCACTAAAATAATGAGGTTTAAAAATAACATACCTTTTTAATAAAAAAAATCATTCTGTTTTTCTATTTGAAGAATTTTTATGAAAACAGTATTAAAAAATATTGAATATTAAAGAAAAGGTTAGTTAAAAAGAAACCTTTGAACTCGTATGTCCAGAGAGGTTGTATTTACATTTAAGTTTTGAAAAAAAATATTCATTACTGGATGTCGCCCTGTAGTGGGGATGGTTTAAGTCTGGGGTAGATAGAAAAGGGTGGTGGGGTGGCAACCCAGGTAGCTCCTACATCCCCCCTCCAGTATTCAGTCTGCCTCTAGCCGCCGTTCTTATCGTGTCGTGGTTAGTCCGTATTTTCGCTCTTCAAATTTTTATTCCGCTGTTGCATTAGAAAAAAAAAATCTACTAAATTAAATTCGCACTTATAAGTTAATTTTTTATCCAAAAAAAAGTGCCGCGACATTTTAAAATTAACCGGGAAAAAATAACGACGTCGAAAAAAAACAAAAACTAGTGGTTTTTTTTTTAAAATTATTATTTGAATCTATTTGCAACTGAACAGGATTTTAAATTGTAAAAAAAGTGTTTTCTTTTAAAAAAAAATACGTGGATTTTATTTTATTTATCCGAAGTTTTTTTTTTGTTATATATTTGGATGGTTTTATAAAAACAAATTAATGTGCCAAAACGGATATAACTCTGGAATTAGTATCCAGTAAGTATTACCATTATTTGTATTATTTTTTTTTAAATAGATCTTTTCTTGACCTTTTGTACATTTGATATGTTTTAGTTTTTTTTTTTTTTAACTAGGGAAAATAGATTTTTTGTTATAAGTTTAATTATTTATTTTATATATTTATTTATATACATATTTTTTATGTATACAGTAATTATATTAGTTTTTTTTTCTATTTGAGAGTTCATTCTTAATTAAAAAAACAAAAAAAAAAAACAATGTTCATATAATTTCAATTATTAAAAGTAATTTTGATAATAAAATACCCGCCAATGACCACGACCGCAGAAGTTGATAGTGGATAAATAATGTACTCAAGTGGTACCTTTTTAATTAATATAAATAAATAATAATAATGAAACAATCAGTAATACATATTATAAATATGAACTAAGATCATTTCAGCAAACATTTTTAAGTAAACAGAGAGACAAAAATCGTCAGTAAAGTAGGTAAAACATAATATTAGTAAAATCTTATATGCTAAGGCTAAGTTAGTTGGTCATCATGTGTATAAACATCGATAATAAAATATAACAGTGTTATACAACGGTATTTGTTGAGAATAGACTTAATTGTTTAAGATAAATAAATTTAACACATTAGAATAATAAACTATTCTATTTAAGTATTTAGTTTTTACATATTTAAAGTAAATATATACTGCCGGCTACTTCTTTTCTAAGTATATGTATTCAAAAACTAAGTCACTACGTATAGATTTATCTTTTAGATGTAGTAGTATTTAACTGGTAGATGTAGATGTTAAAAAAATAGTGTTTTTTTTTTTTTATTTAGTTTATTTATTCGATTGAGGCACATTCTCTTATTTAATATATAACTTATAATTTTATCTTAGGCAAGTAAAACATACAGTGAAATAGGATACACTTATTTATATATATTTTTTTGTTATCATATTAAGTGGCGTTTATGTTGATCAATTTTTTTCTGAAAAAAAAAAAATCTGTTCTGAATAAATAAATTTTTAAAATAATTAATCTTATAAAAATACGTATTGAATGAACTAGCGATTGAATGATCTCAGCCGACAAATACCCATAACGATAAACAAATAATAATTAAATATCTTAATCAATTAATTGACTAAGTATTGTTAGTTTTAGCAAAATATTTTGTAGTAATTGTACTTAACATACAAATAAACTCCGGTTTCGACCGTATAAATTTAATATATGGACTAGTATATATGTTAATGCTTTAAATAAACACAATAATAATATAAAATAGTATATTTTAATGCTATATATAAACATAATAGTAGAATGTATTATATCTATATTCATAAATTTTAGTTAAAATGTTTGCATTCAAGCAAGCTTCAATTTAATAATGCATTTTATGATAGTCACTTAGTTTATTTGAAACATCAATTGGATTTTAAAATATATTTGATGTATTTTATGATAGTGTCTTAGTTTATTTGAAACATCAATTGGATTTAAAAAAATATATATTAGTCAAATAGTTTTACTCTGCCTTCATAACCATAAAGAAATTAAGGAAAAAATCGTGTTTTTTTTATGGAGTAAATAGTACTAGTATTTGGTAAAACTGAAGAATATGACACGGTTTATAGAAAAGATGGCGGACTCTAACGTATTTTGACTCTTAACGTATTTTTTTGACAAAGGGATATAAACCCTCCTATGAACAAATCATACATATATAATTTCTCAAACGTTTAAATCATACAAATGTACTGTTTGACAAAGGAATATAATCTCTCAAGTGTATAAATTAAGCAAAGTTGTGCCGCCAAGCGATTCTCGACCGTATCATCTCCTTTTAGTTCAGCCTAGTATTTTTTGAAACAACCAAAAATTATATTTGGCGGTATTATAGTGAATATATTAAACTTTTTGTAATTAATGAGTGATAAAATTGGTATCTTGGGTTAATAATGGTCCATACTATATTATTTAATAAAAATAATAATAAAATTAAAATGTCAATTAACATGTATATAATATATTTATTTCTTTATGTACAAGTAAACAAGTTAACAAAAAAATCGAATTAGTACATCTCTCTTTAAAAGAAATTAAATTTTGAACTTATACACTAGACTTATTTACTAGTGTACTTAAATAAATAAATCAAGAATTAACAAGTGCATTTTTTAACAAGTGTACTCACATCTCTAACAAGTGTGTATAATTTATCATAACAAACCATTATTGACAAGTTTACTTGTTATTCCTTAATACATGGATAAAGAATTTACAAGTGTGTACGATGTATCTTAACAAACAATTAACAAGTGCAACTTATATCTCTAAATAAATAAAGAATTAACAAGAGTTCATTATAAATCTAAATAAAATAAAAATTAACAAGATTATTATTTCTCAAATTGCGTCGAATAACAAACTAGAAATAATGTCAAAATAGTGCATTTATTTATTTATTTTAATTTAAAAACAATGAAAATTAACATCATAGTTAATATAAAATATACATATCCTGTGTTGATAATTAAATATTTTTTAAAAATTAACGAATATACACCCTCATTTACTTCAATAAATAAATATTAATGTTAGATACATCAATGTCACTCAAATAAGAAATAATTTGTTTCAATGATTGTTAATATTGTTGACGCTTTAAAAGATTGAAATATATTTGATAACTTAAATACATGATTAAATGTATATTTATGAATATTCTATTCTCTTGAACAATAAACTTTTATTACAAATTACTAATAATTACCTGTAGAGGTTTAGCCCATTTGCTCATTAGCATTAATGACATTTTTGCGGTATTAAAGTAGATTTTATTTTCTAACATGAACTTCTCTCTCTCTCTCTCTCTCTCTATATATATATATATATATATATATATATATATATACATATATATATATATATATATATATATATATATATATATATATATATATATATATATATATATATATTTTTTTTTTTTTTTTTTTTTTTTTTTTTTTTTCTTTTTTTTTTTCTTTGGTGAAACGATTAAATCCTGCAGTTACTAAAATTTACAAAATTCGGAAAATATCAGTACATGAATCTTAATCGCATTGGATTCAGAGAGGCTAATATTATTTGTATGTAGATTATAATATAAGTAAGTAAGTAAGTAAGTAATTTATTTATTTTTAGGGGTATTTTATTTATAAGGCTAATTATAATTTTAATCAATAATAATAATTATTCACAAATAATAAACCCCTAATTAACGGGTGTGTTAATTTAATTACCTACTTAGACAAAATAATACCAGTTATAAAAAAAAAAAATAATCAAAATAATTGTGATAACTAACGATTTGAGTTGTGATATTACTGATATTGCTTATAAAATTAAATTTGGATCAGTAGATTATTCATATAAATGAAATTTAACTATGTACCTATATATTAGGAAGTTTTTTTTTTTTTTAATTTTAACAAAATGCACAAAAAATTGCATTATTTTCTGTAAATAGTTGTAGGTATAACTTACTTATTCTTGTATTTTTCATTTGTACTGATGAAATTGCATGTCCTCTATTTGTATGTTTTCCTAATAATATTATTACCTCTTACAGTATAAAAATGAAAGCGCTATAAATGAATCTAAACCAAACTTTTAAGTATTAGATAACCGAGATGAAAAAAAAAAAAGAAAAGAAATTCTCGAGAGAGTTAGAGACCTGTAGTTATATCATATTAAGTATCAAGCTGAGATTGAAATCTAATACTACTGTTTCACTTCTTAAACATTCCCAAGTGATTTCTTTAAACTATATCTGTTATTTTACAGGTAACAAAGAAAGAAACTAAATATATATAAATCAAACCTGTCTATTATGGTTACACAAGTTCTAAAATAAAAATGAATATAACTTTTATCTCATGCTACCTTTAAAACTTACCGACGGACTAAACGAAGTCAAATGGCGAGGAGAAAAGAAATATGTCTTCCCCAAGAGTTAACCTTAATTGTAAAAAATCGATTTTCAATAATTAGTGACTATTTTCAGTCTTTGGTACCTATGAGACGAGTTGATAAATTTTGGAGAAAGAGAGTTTAATTTTAGAGTAGTTGTATAATTTAATCTGTCACTTTAAACCTGCCTCTATTCAGCTTCCTCATTCACATTTATATAGTCTCACCAGAACGAAAGATGAACCTCTAGTGATTAAAAGCTGGCTTTGAACTCCTAATTATTAGCGTAGAGACCACTTTCTAGTAGAGAGATAACTTTTACAATTATTTAACATTCTAGAACTTAGATTGGAAGATGTATAATAATAAACAACGTTAAGGAGTATTTTGTTTACGCGATAAAGCCTTTTGGCAGGCCTTTGCCTTCCAAAGGTTTGTTTTGTCACGGATTATCAGCCCATTACTACATTCCAAGAAGTTAGGATTCGAGTTTTTTCTATTTTTATTTTTGTTTAATATTTTGTTTCCGAGCTTACCGAAGGTTACGGAAGCTTATGTGATCGTTTTCAAGAATGAACATTTTTTATGTCTACGATTCCAAAAATTCCAAGACAGAAATCCGTTTCAGATATTAGGGATCATTTTTGGTTTCATGTCTTTCAGTCGGTATGTCGCTCAATTTTTGCGAACCAACATATCTTAAAAACTACTCTTCTGATTTGAATGAAATTTGGATGGTACGTCATAATTCATTGTTGGTCCCATATAAGTTTCAAGTTTGTGCGCTCTTTTGTTTCTCGTCTACCTGCGCATCTGATGAGTACTTTTGATTGTTTTAATTTATGAAAAGTATCTGTAATAGGTTCGAGTAAGCTATGTGCCACACTAATTTACTGACTATTTTTTATATTAGACTATGTTAATACTTTCTCATGTACGTAGTATATAAAAGGAGAAAATATTGTGACCTCGTGAGATTTGATTTTGCGGGTTGTCTTTCTTCTGAAGTCTGTAGAGTGTAGTCTGCAGTCTGTGCAGAAACGTGGAGCCTGACTGATGAAATTTGTTGTATAGGTTCAAAAATTATTCCTCGAGACGAAATTAATTTCAACTCAACCAATAACTCGGTGATAATATGAAAAATAATTATTTCTCAAAAACGGTTTCGACGTTTTTGATTAAACAACTCTAGAATGTATGCAGTAAGTCTTATGAGTAAAATATCTTAGAAATTGATAGAGGTGAACGATTCCTTCAAATAAAATAATAATTAAAATTGAAGTTTTTTTCTGATTTAAGCAGTTATTATAGAATTATTTTGTAGGTATGTTATGTGGTAGAGGTTATTCTAAAATACCTATTCTATTTATAGAAGGAAGATTATTCATTTTTTAAATTGAAAGTATTAATTTTAACTAATTACAAAATAAATATTTATTTATTTTTGTTTATTTGAACTTATTGTTAGGGCTAGTTCGTTTTAAAAATAAATGTATAAAGTGTATACGTGTAATTTTATAGGTATAGAGAATTTATCTAATACGTAAAAATCAGGATTAAAATTACATATTAAAGAAAAATATTAATAACATTACATATTACCGTGTAACTTTAAAGGGTAAATATATAATAAAAGCGGATGTAAGAACAATAAAAATGTACACTTGTTAATATATTATGTATATACATTTTTATTTTTTATTCAGGCATTTTGTTTGTAAATTGGTTTACTTATTTATATAATTAGTGATTTATTTGTTTTATATGTAAAACATGTGAAATAATACAATTAAATTAGTTACGTGTATTTCTCCGCTCACGTTTTACCTTTAAATCAATTTACTACACAATTGCTTTATTTTTTTACAAACGCATGAAAAGTTATTTGCAATTTTTCAATCAATAAATCATACAAGGTAATATTCAAATAGATTATTAAATAAATAAATTAGTTAATGTTTTAAAGGAAAAATTGATTCTATATTCTAAAAATCTATAAACAAGATCATTAGAATTATTATTTTAAAAGTACTATACATTATTTTTAAATCTTTCTTCTTGTTTGATCTTTATCTCTATGCATTTATTAATATTTATATAAATAATATTTACATGTGGGTGGTCTCTTGTATTATTTAAATATAATGAAAAAAATAACAAGAAAATAAATGTATAATTTTTAATATCCTTATTCATACATGCCCATCTGGTATGTAGATTTGAAATGTTTAATATGTATTCTTTCTTCATTCAATCTTAGCATGTACTGTAAATATTAAAAACACAAATAGCTTATGTTAACATTATACAATGTATACTTATGTTTGCAGAATTTAGATTGAAGATCAAAAATGTTCTAGTATAGTTTGTTGTTTAAAATTTTTGCGATCCACCATATCTCAGAAACCTTCCAACAGATTTTAACGTAACTTAGATATACAGTAGAACCTCGATAATTCGGACCTCTAAAATCCGGACTGCCTATTGAAAAATTTAATAACTAGAAATTCTATGAAAAAAAAAAAATCCGAAACGTGAAAGTGAGACATCTCTTGCAAAAAAGTATGGTGTGGGGTCATCTAAAACGAAAACGAGATGGCATACTGCGATACGCGTCAAAGCTAGATTCTGAAGAGGGGTCAAAAAAACGGAAAACGTTACGAACGGCAAATGATACCCTTTAGACTTTAGAAGATGCGATGTACATATGGTTTACCCAAAGAAGAAGCTCAGGCGCACCTTTATCAGGTCCTCTTGTCTGCGAAAAAGTTGTTTTATAGCATATTTGAAAATTCGGACAAATCGGTAATTCGGACAGTGTCTGGTCCCAATTAGTCCGAATTATCGAGGTTCCATTGTATATGTAGGTCATAATTAGCCCAATTTTGATTTACAACTTAAAACTTATTTTATTATTATGTATTAAACCTATTTATTTATTATGTATTCATAACCTAGACTGTAAGTCATAAATGAAACTCTTGATATTAGTTCCATATTAATTTCTACGTTATGTGTCTTTTGCTTCCTCTTCTGCATGTGCAAAAACTATATTAACACCTACAGCCTATATCAATTAAAGCTCTTATCCAATTTCAAACAATTGATTGTCTTATATGTCTTATATTAATTTCACCGCTCATTAATGATTCAATAAAAATAAATGTGACCCGTCTGAAAATTGAAACTTATCACAATTTCGATTCCCAGTGGGATTACATAATTTTATACTTTTGTGATCATTCGTCCAATCGTACGTGAGGAAGTTTTGTGCTACACTAATTAGAAGACTATTTTTATTTATTTCATAATTAATAATAAACATAAAAATATGAATTTTATTAAAATATGTGTTACTATAAATTAGTAGTAATCAATATTAGATCATGTATTGATTGCTTTTAGACGATTAGAAGTTTTTTAAATTTTAATTGTTAGTTGTAAATCGTGAATATATTATATTTATTTATTAATATGTATTAGCATATGAAGAATAATTATTTGCATTATCTATTTATATCTTCTTTAAAGATCTCTGATAAACTCAAAATGTGTAAAATTCCATATTAATGTATAGATTTAAAAGGAAACCCAATGATAATAATATTATCAGTGATTTTTTTATCTGATTCACTTTGACCCTATACCTATATAGATAATATTTTGATCTCTTTTGATACCTCTAACAGTCGTCTGTCGGTTTTCTATATCGAAATATAAATATATAAAAAGCCAGACTTTTATAAATCCCCTTTTTTCAACATCTAAAGCATCTAATCTAGTTTCGAAGAAATAGGATTTAACTTATATTGACTTTTTTTTAGTACTCCATCAAACGAAGGATTTCTCTGTAAACTTTTTTCTCCCTTTCTATGTATTCAGGAGTTAAAGGAGATCATGAAAAAAGATCTGATGTAACGATATGTCCAATAAGATCATTCAATCACTGACACCTTGTTTTTCTAGCAAGAGGATTAAATAGGTTTTTTTACATTTTTATCTTAATCCGTTATAGGAAATATTAATACTATTATAAAGAATAACGTTTTCGTTAAAAGTTCAATGTACTTATAATTCTTTAATAACAATATTTTAAAAAAATGGCGTCGTTTTAATTTTGGTTGTTGTACCTTGTTGTAATAAGTGGTAGTTAAGGTACTAGAAATAAATATTACAGAATACAAATTAGTATATTAGCAAATTAT
Source organism: Gerris lacustris (assembly GCA_951217055.1). Taxonomy (NCBI): domain Eukaryota; kingdom Metazoa; phylum Arthropoda; class Insecta; order Hemiptera; family Gerridae; genus Gerris; species Gerris lacustris. The sequence continues at coordinate 22,077,089 of OX578282.1, forward strand.
AATATTAAAATTATTGATACAAACAAAACTTTGTACAGATTTTTTTTGTAACACCACTGTTTCAAAAGCAATTATTAAGTGTTATTCATCATAAGTTTGTTTACGATTTCTACAATTCAAATTTTTTCGTTCGACCCTTGGCATAGCTTTGATAATGCACACCTATTCCAAATACATACATGTTAAACAATTAACAGCATTGTTTCTTTTGAAAAAATAAATTCCTAGCTTAATCTTTGCCCTGGTAGATTTTTTTGTACTATATTGATAAATGCTTATTCTAGACACAACTAAATTAATTAAGAAACCAGGGTAATCGCTTTCCACTCCAGAGAAAGCACTATCTTTCTCCATGTTGGTTGATATTTCAGACCTACATACCCCACATTTTATCCTAAAATATCACTCTTAACATCCTATGGAGTTTTATAGAATCTAAGATGCTTTTCCTTCAAAGAAACCTAAGTTATTATTACCATTAGTGAATTTAGTTTACTTAATTCTAAATTGCTTTCTTATGTGGTTAATTTATTTACCTATTTTCTCTAGTTCTGTATCTACTTTAGGGGTTTTAAACTCATAAAAATTTCGAATTGAAAGTTTTTCTTCCTCTTTTTAGCGATTATCCTGACAGATAAAACGATGGTATCTGTTTTTCTTTTTGGAAGCACGGTGAACAAATAGGGCTCCAGCTACGACCTATAGGGAGGTACTTTCTAGGGATATACCTTTGGTAGTTTTATAGTATACCAAGGTTTTTACTTGCCCTACGTGCACCATACTAAGGCTTTACTTGTGCTAGTATAGCCGTTTTTTTTTTCTCTTCTTCAGTTCCCCCTTAATGCCGTTCTTTTCCCAAACTACCCCGGCCGCCATTTTTATTGCCTTTACGTGAATTGTCCCCCCTTCTACTCTCCTCCTTGTGCTTTTTTTTGCTTTGTTTTTGTATTATAGTCATCTTTTACTTCAAAAATAGTTTTCTTTTTTTTTGTTAGCAAGATTGCAGTATGTAGGGTGAGAAAAATCTATTTTTACAAGTTTATTATGTAAAATTGTCTTTGTTTTAGACTTGGAAGAATGCATAAATAAAAGAACAACTTCATATAAAGATAAACTTTATCTTTCATTGATTTTGTTGAGATTAGCCAACATATTATGTTATTTACAAATTATGTATCTGACTAATGTATTCAAGTTAGATTAATATAAAATGTGAACTTACTCATACTACGTTAAACTCAAAGAGTAAACCTGATCAGTTGTCAAACAGTTTAATATAGGCTATTTAGATAATTAATTGCTGAGAACGATACCTTTCATGGGCAAATACTTTATTGGAAAGTATATACATTTATTAATTTCAACTAAATAATTTTTACGTCGGATTTTGACCAATATTTTAAGGAAGTCAAAACAGTTTATCCTTTTCAACTTGGTCTTGGAAACTGTGGTCAGAATTTTGACGTACATCAGTGAGGGTCCTTATCAACAGAATGGTTCAGGATGCACCGGATATGCTGATGATTGAGTTCTACTGCGACATGCAGGGCGCTGCATGAAAGAGTTTCATTCAGTTGAAGAAAAAAGCTGATCGAGCTGAGCTTGTAAATACCCAGCAGAACATGGAGTGGAGTAGAAGTGGAAAACGGTTAATAAAAATTGGAAACCACTGCTTAGAAAAGATGAATTTCATGTATCTACGGGATCACAAGTCATAGAAATAAATGAAATGCATCTCGAAATGAAGGACAGGATCTCTTTTATTAGCCTACAAGAACTGTTAAAATTACGCCTACTGACAAGGCAAATTAAGAACCCCCCGTGTAAAACCGTGATTAAGTCAATGGTTTTGTACGGAAGCGAGCGCTGGGTAATGACGGCAAAAGATGAACATCTTTTAATTACTTGGGAGTGGATGATTATCCGCAGAATTTTTGGCCTTCTTTAAAGAAAAATATAATTCTTTACTGCATTGTAGACAGTCTTCGATTTATATTCTAGAAATATAGTTTAAAATATGATATCATTATTTTTATACCCGTGTTATCTTTTTATAGTATTCACTTCAAAAGAAGTGATATGTCCTTATAAAGTAAACTAAAAAAAAAATATATATATGCATATATATGTATATAAATTAAGGTTTCTCTTTTATCAAAAATAAAAATTGGTTTCCCTTTGAAGCTAGTAAAGGGCATGGCTCTTTGCTAGATGCATTTCTGCAAAAAGCCAAATAGTAAATTGGACTTATAAAGTAAAAAGGGTTTGAAATAGGTTTTAACTTTATCTTTTCTGGGTATACTATCTTTACTATCTTTATTATCCTTTCTGGGTATTTGAAATGAGATCCTTTTTAAATGCAAAGGCGAAATAGATTATCTTTATCCTTTTTAAGTCAGTCTATTTAGTCTGATCTTTTTTATGATATAGCGTAAAAAATATATAATCTGTAAAAAGTTACTATCTACAATGATGGTAAAATTGATTCTCTTGTAGGAATCTTGATTTTACGAAATGAAAAACATTATGCTTCAAATTGTTAGTGCTTTATAGCTTCATTATTGTTTTTGGTACATTTACTGCTGAGTACATAATCATCAATGGTCTGATTTCTTTGTATTTTTTTTTTCTCATTTTTTCAAAATTATTAGGGGTAGCGCCCCCCAAAATTATGTCCTCTAAGGGAGGTAAAATTCTTTTCTTGATTTCGCCTCTGAGTATGCTTTTTCGGAACATTTCACAACTACATATTTCGTCAAAAGCGGCCTAATTTGGAGTAGTCTAGGCTCCACGCTTCTGCACAGACTACTGGCAGAAGTAGCACAACAGATTTTTTTAAAAAAACCACCTTCTGGACTCAAACCGTGTAAATCCATCTCATATTCGAAGTTTCGTGCCATATCAATACTTTCTCTTTATATGGGAGAGCAATGATCTGCAAAGAAAATAAGTCTTGATTAGGATTTAAGTTGTTAGCAGTTAGTCAGACTGTTTTCTTAAGGCCCCCATACACGAAAAATTTTAATTTAATGTTAGCGCAAACCTGATGTCGGACAAATTTAGGCCATTCACGTCAAACATCAAACAGCCTCATACACGGTTAAAATGATGCGCACACATTTTGACCGTGTATGGGGGCTTTTAGACAGCTGTTTAAGCTGTCTTGTTTTAAAAAAAAGAAGGTAGGTGACAGAGAAGAGAATCTATATATCCGTTACTAGTTTATGTAAAAATAAGTCCACGAATCAGGATCTAAACGTTATTGCTTGGAACAAACAAAATAAAATAAGAATTGGAATGTTAAGAGTTCAACGTTCTTTAGGTAAACATATTAACATAATGCAGCCGAGGTATAAAAAGAATTCAGGAACATATTCCTCCATCAAACTGTTTCAAAATAGCACATGCATGTGCTTTTTTCATTTTTTTTTTCAAGGCCTATTGTCTTCGAAAAACTTCTATCACCTTATCCTCACACGGTGTATATAGACAATTCTTATCTCATCTCCCCATCATTTTTTATATAAACATTCGATCCCATCGATTTTTTCAAAGTCTTGGTTAGGTGCAGATATTTTTTTTTTTTTTTTTTTTTTTTCTAAAGTATAACCATTATTATAATATCTTTATTTTATTTTTTTTTTTTTTGTGAAAGGTAACATCATATTTATATCGAAAAAATACATGAGGGATATTTATTTAATAAAATATAGCAGGGATAATATCGGGATAACGTCATTATCTATTAATATTTATTTATTTTAATCAATATATATATATATATATATATATATATATATATATATATATATATATATATATATATATATATATATATATATATATATATATATATATATATATATATATATATATATATATAATGTATTTTAGATATATATATATATATATATATATATATATATATATATATATATATATATATATATATATATATAATGTATTTTAGATATATATATATATATATATATATATATATATATATATATATATATATATATATATATATATATATAATGTCTCCAAGTTAATAGTTTTATGTTATATAGTTTTATGACCTATCCTTTTGGCTGAACTGAAAAAACAGTGCCATCAAGATTACAACTAAATGATTTTTATGTAGAGAAGTATGATATTCCTTCGTCCTAATTTACATTGGGCTAAATATCCCTTTGTTTTTATAGTTATTTTGACAAAGGAGTGTAAACTCTCCTGTTTATATGGAAATAAAAACAGCACACTCTCCCGACAACACCAGATTCACCACTTATACCATACTTCTATATATGTAGCCCTAATAAGTACAACATAAGTCTTAAATAGTTTATTGAGCATAAAAAATATAGGTGTAACTAAATTAGTAGATTTTTTTACTTTAGTAATTGCTATTGGATCATTATTGTTTTAAAAAATTCTGAAAATACTCGTATATAAGTTATTTTTGGTTGATAGAAGACGTTCATTCAAAGAATCTCTAATTCTATTTTATTGATTTCCTTCCCCAGTAACTAATTAAATCGCACTCTTTGATCATATCTTATCTTCTCTGTATATATTTTTATTTTTTTTACCAAATATGATCTTGGGTCAAATATAAATCTATTTTGTTTCGGATTTTATGATATGTCTTTTTTTTTTTTTATATTGACCGAATATTTTTATTAAATTGTTAGAAGCTAATTAATTTTTACCAATGAATTTGTTTGATCTTATGTTTTATTACTAGTTGTTTTATCGTTTCCTCGTTTGTATTTGTAGGTTGATATTTTATCAGGTTAATTTTATTTATTCCGAAATTTATTTGTTATTAACTTTCCAATAATACAATATCTTCAGTTTATTTAATTGACACCCTATAAAAATGACTTAGTTTTTCTAGATATGCTAGGGTTTTAGTTTTTTAGGAATAAAGTGAAATATTTCTGTCTACTAAAGTAATTTTTTAGTACTAAATACAGCATCGTTTCAACCACTAGTGTTTGAAATGATGCTGTAAACATATTGAATTTAATTTATTAATTACTATAGCATTCTTACGCAATTATTCTTGAAGTAAAAAGATGAATTCTAGCCGCTAGTTTATCATCATCTTTAAAATAACATTTTCATCAGAAGCTGAAGTTTGCCACATTATTTTTAATTTTAATAAATTCGGCCTGTAGTTTAGTTAGTATTTTTTTTCTTTAATTAAAACTTCTTATAATTTTAGTCCATTGCTATTAGTTTAGAAGAAAAACTCGTTAATACATAAACTTTTTTTTATCATAAGCATATCAAATTGAAATTAATTATAAGTACATTTTTACATCATTTAACAGCCTCTTTTCACTTTAAATTTATTTCTGTAAATATCAGTTTATAAAAGTTGTTATTTTTCCCCCATTCTAATCAAAGATTGAATTTACTCGATTTTTTTTTTTTTTTTATAAAAAACAGGAATTGACCCATCTCAATCTTAAAGCATGTCGGATTGATCAGATCCACGGTGGAAAAACAGATTGATTTTAAGCTTAAAACAAAGTTAATTGTTTGTAGATGAAGGTTTATAAGTCCAAGGCTTGGCTTAGCTTCCTTAAGGCTATATAGGTGACCCAACCCAAAGCTCCACCTGGCCTCTCCCCCTTCCTTCAGTTCAATTTTAATAACATGTTTGCTTCTTGGACACCGATTCCTTAACTCTTGCATCATCGTCTCTTCTGTCAGCCATCACCAGCCTTAAGACGATTACTAAAAAGAATTCTAATAATATATATAAACTTTTTTATTTACTTTCTTTATAAGCAGCTTCTAATATTCCAGCTACCTCGTTTCCTTAACATTATTAAACGATTTTCTATTTTAAATAGATATAACAAAAATATATTTTAAATATTGCTCATCAATATATATATATATAATAATAATTTTTTTTAAACATTTTTGCTGATTGAATTAGGCCATTGTCGCAATTAGTTTATTAATTTGATTGGTTGTATAGAATATATTTTTATCTCAAATGCAGTAAGTTTATCGGATAATGAGAAGAGTATTGTATCATATTAAGTTTGAAGGTCTACAATGCTTGATTTCATTCAGAAAAAAAGATTGTGGCTGATTCAATATATCTATAGTGGAGGCAAATATGGGAATGAAGGGTGATTAATTTTGAAGCTAAATGAGCCAATTCTGTTGCGTCATCAATACCTTTAATTGCGAATGCCAACTTTCTGTCGCATCTGGCTAACATCTGTCACGAGTTGATTATTCCATTTTCAGGCATCATGTTAGCTGCCAACTTCTATCTCATATTTATTTCTAAACTTTTTTTTAAACTATGACATTCCGCCAAATTATATATGCGTTTGTTGATCTTATTAATTATCTTAACTATACTAACTTTTTAGTTATAGTATACTTTACTAATTAAAATGCTGCCCCGTGTCACCCATTAGTTTATTAATACTTAAATTTAAATATATATATATATATATATATATATATATATATATATATATATATATATATATATATATATATATATATATATAATAAAAAAAAATACGTGTGGCGCCGCGGGACACCCGGTAGGATCGAAGTTCCTTACGCTTTTTATTAAATGTACATAATAAATCACACTACTAAGTATAAAATAGTAACTACTTATATATAGAGGAGTTAGCAAAGGGACAAAATTAAAAGCTATAATACGTTAAATATTTGTATTTAGCAGAGTTAGGGCAAAGTTAGAGGAACGTTTTTTTTTTTTTTATTTATTTAATTTACAATGATTATTAAATATACTCAATAATGATTTATAATGATTATGTATTGAATATTGAGAAAATAGGCAATCATAATGAGTTGATAGTTAAAGAGTATGATTGTAATATTGAGTCTTGTAGTGGGGGAGCTACCCTACATTCTTACTATTCCACCCAACGATACACTCCGGACGTCTCCTTATCAACAATTATTGTAAAATTTATCACTTCACTAAACAAAATTCTCTGCCTGTATCAACTTGAAATTTGTATATGCCTATTTGAATTGTACATTAGACGATGTACATGATGTTTTATTAAAATCGTTACCTTAGAACGTAAGATATCGGTGAAAACGTTGTATTCTCTATTTTAAAAGTTAAGGTCTGCTTTAATAGTTTTAGCGATCTTTAACATGTCATATCGGTGGCGCCGTTAGTTGTACTAAAAATATTTAAAAAGTTGTTTGTCTCGTCGAATAGACGGAGTTAGAATTTTTCCCCGTCCTTATATTCCAATTTTACATTTGAAGCTTACGTTTACTCGAGCGTTGCGCGCGAACGCTTTGGCGGATAAAGTTGTCAAACAAACTCGTCCTGGGCATTAGTAAAATGAACATGTGTACCTAGTGTCAACTAAATTGGTCCACTTTTGCTCAAGTTATCGTCATCAGTCGATTTCGCGACGGGTCGGTTTTTTGACTGTAGATTTCTTTATCGGTCGATTTTTTCGGCTATGCCATAAGGAACTTTGTTCCAAAAACAATGTTAACATGTATATGTACTTATACGTCGAAGCCTTTCTTTGTTGAAGATGAACTTTCTTTATTCATTCACATTACTAATTTGGCGCTTAGGGGTTGACCTGGATCTATATTACGCTAACTAAATAGATGTAACGCCACGTGGTTTAACCTTGCATTCAGTTGAAATGTCCTAAAACTCTCGATACCTTCTGTGTTCAAACCAAACCTTTTTTGAACTGCATCATCTGTCAACAGATTTGGCTTCCTATTGTTTTCAATGCGATTTTTTTTTTTGTGCTTTATGCCATTGAAGTCCGACTCGCTCTATACCAGTTAATTAAAATTATTGGTATGCCTGACTATTCACGTCATGCTGACCCGTGGAAAAAAATGTTAATTCCTGGATAGTTTCTCTGAAAATTAGACATTCCAGTAAAGATTCTCACTCGTTATTCATTAGTATCTTAGTTGGAGCAATGTTTGATTAGTTAGACTTTGATACTGTTATTAAGTTAAATGCTAGCAAGCGTTCTCCTCTTTTTTTTTTATAAAAAGCACTTTAAATGTAATAGTCAAGTAACTATAACTTACATTAACTTTTATGCTACGTTCTATTGACTCTACTGTATATTTAGAGAAGGGGTCATGCCGTATCCTACTTGGCACTCCTTTGATTGCCCTCTAATTCATAGAAGTGATGTTTTTAAACGTTGCCCTCATGGTAAAAGAGAGGTGCTCGCATTTCAATCTAACCGTACAGCCGTCGCTCCTCCACAGCCCCTCACTTGCCGTTGTTATTTGAATGATTTTAATTAAGTGGTCCCTTATTTGCTTATAGAGTGAAGAGTCAAGTGTCGGCAGGCGATCAATTCAGGTTCTATTTCGTGTCTGCTGTGCTCCGAGACCCAGGGCCCGCTATCTGCCTTTCCCTCCCCCGGTCCCGCTCTTTAGATTAACTATGATAAATTGCTTTTCGTTACCTGCTACATAGAACTGCGCAAATACATTTATCTAAGTCCCGATTTTCTCCTTCGGCAATATGGCTTTTCATAATATTAACAGTAAGGAGTTAAAGAGGTAGCAAATTTATTCAACATTTTTTTTTTTTTTTAATTTGCGTTTGTTTTAATTAAATTTTAAAAAAATACATAATTTTTTTTATAACGATGATAAACTGAATTTTACTACTGAGTATGATAATGAGGTGCAATCCTGATCAATATTGGAATTTTTATTTATATCAGCTATGCATTTTAATGTGCAACTACTAATTTTTCTTTTTGAATTAAAAAGCAGACTTATTTTATAATTTATCTTTTGAGTTCTTATGTTTCTTTCTTTTATCTCTAGCGCATATTAGGATTCTTCTTTAAATCCTAATTTACTCATAAAAGGACAAAAAGCATTTTTAGTAACATAGTTTTATGTAAAATATAAAGTACATTCTTAATTTTACTATTTATTTTATTATAACTGTTTTTCTCCCTAATTAATTTATGTTTATATCGGTCTGTACAGTTTGATCGATGCGATCATTTATGTGGAACATATCTTGTCCCTCACACGATCCTTGTTATTGAGTTTGGACTTTAGTTTTTACAATGCAGATCATTTAATAATAGGTATTAATTATATTTCTAGTAAGTTATAAGTAATCTAATAAATCATAATTTACTATCTTATTTAAATGTTGTATGTATTACACAAGTCTACAAGAAATAAACTACAAAAAGGATTTACTGAAGGAAAGAAACTGATGGAGTTCTTTCTCGATTCCTTTTGCATTTTTATTTTAAAGATAAGAGAAACACAATGATCTCAAATTGTATAGATTGCGATGATTCTTTATCAAAAAGTTTTTTTTCATATGATAAGTTAAACATTTTGTTTCGGATTTTCATTATTTCGCTTGACTAGCAGTAGCTTGAAAAGATTTAATCTTTATCCGCTTGTACAACCAACAGCTGTTGTGCTTAAAAGCATTTTTTAAAAATGTTATCTCCGAGAAATTGCATGTCGTGGCTATTGTTATTTTTTTCGCATAAATAAAGGATGAAATAAGAAACACGATTTGAATCCGTTTAAAATTTTGACGGTTTCTGGGCCTCGTTTCTTAATTAAGAGAACTCAAAGAAGTCGGCATCCCAAGTCCGCTCGAGGCCTCTCAAGCAGCTGTTGACTGAGACCGAATGATAGGCGAGTCGTGACTGATGTTTGGCCGGATGCAGCCTAAAGTCGGCCCTCATAATTAAAGGTATCGGAGAAAAAAAATATTGCCTTTTTTTTACTCTGATTCCAATCTGCAACTTTTTATTCCCAACTTTTGTAGATTTTTTTCTTATTCGTGAAGAGGTGTAAATTGCATCTGTATAGTGAAAAGTGAAATTTTACTAAGAGTATGATTATTATCTTTGTGAATTATTTGAATTAATTGTATAAAGTACTTATATGTATATTGGTTTATTAAATTAATTACTTTAGGGTGATGTTAGCTCGTTAGGAATCACTCAAGTAGAAATGAATTTGCTGCGCATTGGAATGTTACAATAAATGCTTCTGTTACAAATTGATGTCACAATACTGTAAGGAACAATGAGTTTGAGTATTGTATTAAAGGATCCTTTTTATTCCATTGTATAATAGTATAATGTGACATTATGATTTCTTATTGCTCGGCTCCTGGACCAATCATATTTGTTATTCTCCACAATGGAGTTAGAATCCTCAGCCCCTATTATTAGAAGGCTGTTTATGGGCGACGCATAAGCCTGACACTAAATCCATTCTAAATCTCTATCCCCCTTCATAGTTTGGTACCCGGGATCCTTTAACTAGATGTAAAAGCAATTCACACCTTCCTGCCTCGGCTGACGTCCCCTCCATCTACAGGACTAATATCCCTATCGACTAGTGGACTGTTGGGGTCTAAGGGTTCCTTCCTTCGACACCTAATCCTATATGTTATGAAGGATCAGCTCAAGGAATTTCATTGTTGGTTTGGGTGTCGGGTCTCCCTAAACCTCCGCTTTTCTTACCCGGTTGAGAAAGCAAGAAATGGACTTTTGGAAACGTATGCCAGGTGTCATACAGGTAGGTCCAGGTGGGAATTGGATCGTCAAGGGAATATACGGTTACAGAAAAAAAGGGTGTGTCTCCTTATTGGTGTGACATTGATTTTCATAGTGCTATAGGTGTCTAGAGAAAATAAGGCTATCAGTTTTCTCTATTTACATACCACATTTTTTTTACCTGCCTGATATTATTCGAGGTCATTTTAGGAAATTTTAAATTCCTGTTAATTACCAAGTACAATCGATGACATTGCTCAGTCTAGTCTATTACCTACTCCAATAGATCTTCTTCTCTTGCATTCTTTACGTTAATAGTTAGAAAATAAGTCCATATATTAATATATAGGTCGCTCATTAGCGTATAGACGGATTAGTATTCGTTAATGAATGTGCACGTGGTTTAAACTTCTCTCGGATTTTTTTTTTTTTTTTAAGTGTGTTCTACTTCTATATTTAGATAAAAATCTATTCATTTCACCGTCATCATTCCCTGGATATTTTCTAAAGCATATTTAAATGTTATTCAGCGAGAAACAGGGAATCACAAGTCTCAAGCTTCATATTTCTTACTCTTTTATTCAGAAAAACAATTCACAGCTTTTAACCTCCCATCAAATAATATAATTGAGAAGTATACATAATTTGTTTTCCTTAATTTTTTTTCGTGTTATTTAAAATAATTTTATTTTATAGAATGGTTCGAATATTAAAGGTCGGTTAATATTTACTGCACAGTTGATAGCCATGCTACTCATCGATCTATACTTAAGACTTAAAACAGGAAGTAGTTTAATAACTAATAAGTAAAAGGGCAGGTATTGATGTTAGTAGAATTTCGGATGCCACTGTCTTACACAATTTTAATTGCTAAAATATTTAAATTTAATTTATCTATTCATACATAAACTTCTATTTTTAATTAAAGACTTTTGTTTCAAGATGCTGAAAATTTAGTTCTCTCTAAAGAGTCGTAAAGTCCTCTAGTAAGCACGTCAGAGTTGTGTTGCGGTATAAGGATTCAAGTATGTCAGGTTCAGGGTGGTTTTAAGCTTGCGCAAGAGGACTCTGGGAGCCCAATGCACCCAAGTTTAAAGGATAGTAGGTTGGAGAGGGGTAGGGATGTACGATGTACGTGAGCCCAAGGGAATCTAATTTACAACTAGGGGTAGAAAAGGGAAGACCCTCAGAGTAGGGATGTTCTCAAATTTAGTTTCCGCATCCTACCTCCACTCGTTTTCTTGCTTCCCTTACAAAATTTCTACCTGTCAATATCATTCCTCCTAAACATTTTCCCGTGACCTCACAATTTTCCTATCTTTATTCCAACCCAGTATTATCATGTTTAGCCGTATTTTAGATTCTCTTCTAATTTCCATTTAATGTTATATTACATTCTTTGGGATAATTTCATTAATTATACATTGTTTGAAACGATGTTCCTAATGGCACGTTACACCGCACCGTGTGGATGCAGCCCGGAAGTGAATCCGGAATAAACGACCGTCACAAAACCTACTGTCACAAAACCAACCGTCACAAAACGCGTACTGTCACAGAACCTACCGTCACAAAACCTACCGTCACAAAACCTACTGTCACAAAAGCAACCGTCACAAAACCTACTGTCACAAAACCTACTGTCACAAAAACCTACCGTCACAAAACCTACTGTCACAAAACCTACTGTCACAAAAACCTACCGTCACAAAACCTACTGTCACAAAACCAACCGTCACGAATTCGACCGATGACGATAACTTGAGTAAAAGTTGACCGAGTTAGTCCAACGAACTAATCCTGAAAATTAGTAAAATAAACATGTGTACCAAACATGTTTATTTTACCAATTTCAGGATTAGATCGTTGGACAACGTTATCCGCCCAAGCGTTCGCGCGCAACGCTCGCGTAAATGTAAACTTCAAATGTAAAATTGGAATTTTATGACGGGAAAAAATTTCAATTTCATCTATTCAAAGAGACAAACAACTTTTTAAATATAAATGTATATATATTGTATGTATGTAAATGTATAAATATATATATATTTTATTTGGTAAAACTAACACCGTCACCGCTATGAAGTGATAAAGGTCGCTAAATTTATTAAAGCGGACCTAAACCTTTAAAATAGAGAAAACAACGTTTTTACCGATGTATTACGTTCTAGCGTTAACGATTTTAATATAACTTCATACACATCGTTTAAAGTGCAATTGAAACAGGCATGAAAAATGTCAACCTGATGCAAGCTGAAGTTTTTGTGTCAGGAAGTCATATATTTTAAATTAGTAGGCCGTGTAGGTAGAGAACAGTCCTATTACCTACCTATTACAACCATACACTTTAACTATAAACTCATCATGATTAACTCTTTTCTCAATAATCAATACATATTTATTGCAAGACGATCATTTCAATGATAGAAAAATGCTTTTATTCTTTTAATTTTGCCTTAACTCCGCTAAGTACAAACCTTTTAATTTTATCTCTTTTCTAACTCCGCCATGTGTAAGTAGCTACCAGCGTATACTTAGCAGTGTGATTTTTTAATTTATATTTAATGAAAAGCGCAACTTCCTTCGACACCACACGTATTTGTTTTTTTTTTTTTTTTTTCAGTTTGTAACATTATCTTGATATCAGATTGTAATGATGTAGAAAATGAAACCAGTATTATCTTGTAATGAACTTAAGCGTCACCAATGTTTAATTTCTTACAGAAATTGATACTGAATTTGTCATTCGAAACGAAATGACAAGGCGTATCTATCTTGTCACTTTTCCGTTGCGTCCTGATAGATCCCACTATCTGCAAGAAGTGCCATTATTTATTTATGTCCCTACTCGTTCCATCCTTGAATATAAAGTTTTAGGTTTCTATGTTCCTTTGGGCCGGATATAAATAATTTAATATAGGTATATCAATTAAATATTTATAGTCTTAGTGCATGTAAACACATGTGTACCTTGTATGTATATTAGTTTATTTTACATAATATTCTTAAACTGTTTTAAATACTCATCGTTTTTTATATCCGTTTTATTTTTTAACATTATTAGATAATATTATATTAAAATAATATTACATATCATTAAAAACAAAGACATACGGCAATTATTATTTTATAATGAAATTATCATGTATAATTAGGATGAAGGTTAAAAAAAAAAACCATCAAGCTATTGTTACTAAAAGAGTACATATAGTTCCGATGTCATGTTAGTCTATGAGACAGACAAGTGGAATGAACTCTATGGGATCTTATTCTCTGTCTTGGAAGATAGATTATATAAACAGAACACCATTGTTTATTTAATGGGAATTAAAGATGATTGAAAAAAAAAAAAGTTGTCCATTGTCATACAAGGTAGAACAATTAATACAATGAATAATTTACAATCTTATTATCATTTTTAACGTTGAAGTAATCGTTAAATCGTTGTGGCATCGTTTAACCCTATTACAATTTTAAGATCTTTTATAAAAGGCTAATGTTTTTAGGGTTCCTCTTCGATCCTGTATGAATTTCGTTTGCCTTTATAGATTAATTTATTTAGTAGATTGGTATCGATTAATTTGTTTTAAAACTTCGTGAGTTCTCGTGAATTAAAAACCTTATTTTGTATTTATCTATAATCTTATCGTAATTTGTCAATCTACTTCCTCATATTGGTTAAATTATGTCGATTTTTATTGTTTGACACTAACTAGTTTTTATTTTTGACATTATTAATGCAACTATTCACCCATTGTCTTAGTTTTCTATATAATTTAGAAAGACCTTTATTGTTCTGAAGAGTATTATTTGAAAGTGGATAATTACTTTATGATTTCAAAGAGAAAGGGTAAAATGGTTATAATTATAGGGTTTTTGGTTTTATGAAACTTTTAAATAAAGAATAATCAAGGGTTAATAAATATTTAAATAACTTAATTATACGTCTGACGCACAGTAATGATACCATGAACTGACGAACCTTATTTACATCTAAAGGCTTGTTTTAATAAACATGTTCATTTAAAAAAAGCGTACCCTAGAAAAATATTGTATTTCACAAGTATTAATAGGTTATTGATGCTCTTTGTCAACATAATATGGATCACAGTTAGTAGTAGTAGTTATCTAGTACTTCCTACTAGACGGGTAGGCCGAACCACTTGTTCGAACTTCGCAATCAGTGTCCTGGACTCATTTTACTTGCCCCGTGGTGGAAAGTTCCAGCTACTTCACACATCATACATTTGTACATTGTACCGCCGAAGCGAGTATGATGTGGTCATTAGTAAGCTATATGAGCGTGCGTCTAAGTGTGGAGGAAGAGAACCCCTTTGGGGGTGCCCTCGCCCTTGGATCACAGTTAAATGTTGGCTTTATGTATGAAGGAGAGTTTGAGACTTTAGTGGTTTCTTTGGATACAGTAAAAATGGTTCACCTCATTGCGTGCTGTCAACCTTTCAATACGTCATCATCAACTGGTGGTAGCAAAGAAGATGAAGAATGAAATTTAAATTAATATCATTTGGTTACATGTGAAGGACTTCTCTTAACGTATCAAAAAAACCACTTAAATAACATCCTGTTTGCTTTCGTCTCTCTTACAGCTATCATCCTCGTACTGATGATGGTCAATAGGTGTAAATGCTTTATAGATTTTAATTATCCTGTATTAGAGCAACTTAGTTCAATCATCAATATTTCTTCTTTTGGTATTTGTTTTTAAGCTGATTATGATTTAGAAATTACAAGATCTTTGTGGCAATTAATTATTCATTCTTTGCTAGATATGGTTCTATGGAGGTTATCTTAAAGGAACAACACAAACTGTTTCTCCTCGTAAAATAAAAAAAACTTTAATGCCAAAGCAGCTTTCAGCCTTCAAAAGGCCATCATCAGTGCCTATTGCGGAAAGAAAGTTACATTAATAAAAAGATGTGGTGAGAGGCTAGATCGGAGATCTCCGACAATAGGTACTGATGGGCATTTTGAAGGCTAAAAGCTGCTTTGGCATTAAAGTTTTTTTAATTTACGTGGAGAGATAGTTTGTGTTATTCCTTTATTCATTCTTTACTTCTTTAATAGTAAATTCTCTACCACAACTAAGCCTCGTGTTCTATATACCAATTCTATTATATCATTTAAAATATAAAATTCCTTTTTGTTTTCAATGTTGTTTTAGAGAACAAACACTAATTGTTTTGCTGTCTGCATTAAATTTTACTTTTACAAATCCACTCAAAATAAAAATAGGTCGGCCATTACTTTTTATAAGTAGAACACTTTAGAAATTTTAAGATTAATATTTAAAATTGCCTATTCCAGTCTTTACATTTTACGATTATAAACTAATAGAATTTCTATACCTATATCATAGAAACGACTCAGTCGTGATATTATTCGGAATTTTGTTCACGCTTTTATATTTTCCTGTTACAAAACAAAATCTCACGCTGTTAAAACAAAAATTAAGATATTGTGTGGTATACTCTTTTATTTTTCCAATTTTTTTTTTCTCGAAAAATGGTTTTTTGTAAGGTTTCATTCAATATAGAATAAAGATGGCATCATTTTCTCATTCCATTCTCTTGAAATAACTCTATTAATAAAGTTTACTTTCAGATTTTTTTTTTTTTCGTTCTTTGTAAGAAATAATATGAAAGAAAATAGTAGGGGGGGATGTTCAATCTTCTTTCGTACGGAATGAAAGTGTTAATAAGACTGTGAAAACGACCTCAACAGTGGAAAAGGTCAATTAGCTAGAGTAATATAAGAGAGCACAAGGAAAAGACTTCCATCCTATTCCATGGGGGGTGAAAGTGCCTGCCGAGATGTGTTCTTCTTAAATCAGATTAACCTTCCCCAACCTCAGTTCTAAGTGTGAAAGGATACCTTCTGCGAACTCTGGAAACCTGAAAATTTGATTACTTTACTAACACTATGTTGAAAGGGAATAAAAAGTCTGAAGGTCTTAAAGGAATGTTCTAGTATTAAATGTAATAATTACTTTTCTTCATCTTCATTATTCATTTTCACCGCTTTATTTTTATGCTGTTTTTTTTTTCTTTCCCCATTTTTACTTTTGAAGTTATTAGAAAGAAAAGGATTTAAAAACTTTGATTTCTTTTTGAAGAGAAAGGGAATTACGTGATGAAATGAATTACTTTTTTTTTTGTAGCTAGAGAAATAGGTTGTTTTTTTTCGATATTGAGATAAAAATAAAATTTTCTTGTCACTATCAAATCGATTATAGTTCAAAAATGATTTTTTTTTTATAAAAATGTTTTATCTTTAAAAGGTTAATTCTGATTGTCATCCATTTGATTTAGAAAGTCAAGTTTTATGCATTTATATAAAAACAAATTAGTTATTCTTAAAATAATTTAAAATGGTATGAAAGTTGCTGAGTTTTTCATAAAATATATTATTTTGGAATAAGGTATTAGACATTTTTGTTGTAACAATCTAGGTTTGAATTTTGTTATGATATTTAACAATGTAGGTTTAAAGATTGTTATGATAGTAGGCAATCTATTTAACTTAAAAATCTAGGTTTATGTTAGTTCAGTTTCTAAATCTAGACTTGGTCATTTTTTTTTTTTTTAAATTCTCGTTGAACCTAAAAGCTTAGTTGTTAATGCCAACCAAAGTTCAGCCAAACAATCAGTTGTCTTAAGGCCCCCATAATATATGATCAAACATTTTGCGCAATTCTGATGTCGGACAAATTTAGGCCATACACGTCAAATATCATGTTTGCGCAAACATCAGACAGCCTCATACACCTTCAAAATGTTTGCGCAAACATTTTGACCGTGTATGGAGGCCTTTATAATCGCATCATTACATTTTCTCTTAATGCTCAATTCTGATATCCTAGGGTTTCTACTGCTGAATTGATCTCTACAGTCAAGGTTATGATCGAACGCATTAAAGATGTTTGTGAAAAACATGTTTTGCTTCCAAAACTCAAATCATGAATAACATTAAATTAATTGCAGTGTTCTCTACATGAATTTTCTCTACATTCTTTGAGTGTTTATATCAAATCATTACCATTTCTATTATTTGAGGTAAGGGCATTTATTTAAAGCTCAGTATTTTTCATCTCTTTAACTTAAGATTATGTAATTGTTTACGGAGTATGTTGGCTGTTTTACACAATTCGTGTTAGGCCACAAGATGCACTTTGGAACTTCTTCGTCGATTATTGTTATTTTACGACCTCTTTCAGTTTTTTTTTAAATCAGATTTTACCGATGATTTATTTTTTTTATAACTTTAAAAAAAAAATCCTTAAACTTTCTGAAGCAGATTACAATAACAAGGAAGGTTTTATTGCTGTCGAGTTTGTCTACCTATTCAATCTTACTATATTCTACCTAAGTTACATCACAGTCGTAGTCAGAGAATCCTATTTTTTCTTGTTGCTTTGAATCGAAAAATAAATCTCTTTATTAATTAAAAGAGTCTTTGCTCATGTTACGGATCTAAATACTGTTTTTTTTTTTTTTTAGTGTTATGGAGTGTCTGTCTGTAAGGTTTGTGGTTGACCCCTGACCCTGCTTGGCTGTGGTAACATCCCGTAGATAACCGATCTGTTCTGGAGTGGAATCTCTTTTGGTCTCACGACTACCTTAACCAGCGGACCATTTCCTCCTCCTCCATCTCGAACCTCTGTCTTCCAACACTACCCTAGACCTAACACGACTAGAAGAAACTAGAGCTTTCAAGCTTTCTGAATCCGTCACACGACTTCTTCTTCTTCTTAAAAAGAACTAACTCCCTTTACTAATGCTTTTGATGTTGAATTCCGACACTCTTATGCAACCTAGTTTGAATTTTTAATTCCCTTCGTTTTTTTCTTCCCTTTTAAAGAATTTCTTCTCGATAATTAGATTAACAGACAACAGCAGCTGACTTGTATATCCAGTTTATTGAACTGGAATATGATGGTCGCCTTCTTTTCCAAAACTCTAATGGGATGGATGCTTTGTTTGATAGAGACGCTTTTGGCATATCAATGACTTAGTCTGCTTGAATAAATTATATTTTTTACCGTCTATAGTTCTTCTTCAGTGGTTCTATTAGTAGATCGAGCTTGGTTCTTCTTTTTTACTGTCGATCACTTCTACGACCACAAGACTCAAAACAACACACAAATACAAATCGGTTCATCGGAAACTAAACTGACTACAAATGTGACATTTCTTTTATAATTAACTATATATTTACTAATTTTCATAAAACTGCTATTATGTTTTTGTTTTCTTCCTGGTTTCTCAAATAGTCGTTTTTGGTTGGACATTTTTTAGTTTATTCACTCTATATCGCAGTTTCTCTTTGTCATTATAGTATAAGACTTTATGTGTATACTACACGTTCTTTTTCACAATTAAAAAGTTTTTAAATTTATTTAGTCTTGGATTGAACCATACATTTTTCCCCAGTGATGCGGCCAATTCTAACTCCCTCATACAAGAATGGTCTTATACCTACCAATCGTTTACTTTCCAGTTATATTTGTTGATCAAATTGACCATTTAATTAGTCTTCAGGTCTGAGTCAATTTTTTTAATTACACTTTAAGAGAAGCTTGGTTAAAACATTTTTTAAAAAATATCCGTCGCTTTGTATTTAATTCATTCTAAAGTTGTAATTAAGTTAATTTTAGATGCTGACCTCCACCCTGGCCTCTTTGCCCGTTGAGGTAGAGGTAATATAAACATGGAGCTGATATCCCGTATGCAATTAACTTTGTTTAGAGTTTGCTACAGGCTCTTTCTTCTCCTAAATTCTAGCTTCAAGCTCCTGTAAATTAAAACTCACGCTCTACATAGCACTTTTTTTTTCCAATTTGCACAATAAAATAAAAAAGTTCTTAGCCTTCTGGCTTTAACCTTTTTGCTTAAAAAATATCACAATTTTATTTAATTCTCGATTTCTTTTTCTCTTTATTAAAATCCGAAGCTCTAATTTTATTTATTTTAAAAGTTACATCCTTTCTAAATTAAATTTTTAGTCGGATAGCAATGGAAAAAGTTTTCATTTTATAGATAATTTCTGTCATTCATTTGAGTTTTTACGTTCACGGTATCCATGATGACCTCCGTTAGAAATAGGTTTTTATCTCGTGCTACGTTATACTAGGTTGGTTCTTGAAAAGACCCGACTGAACCTAAACCTCGAGGTCGAAACCTGTTTTGCAGATAATTGAACCTCCCCCGTTCATTATCCACACCCACACAATTTCATTAGAAGCCTCGTCCTCATACCGAGCTCTGATAGGCCCACGAGACCGAGCAATTTAAAGCATTTAATTTTACGAGGAGCCAAAGCCTGTAATTTAGTTTCATTCTGGTTTAATGTGTATGGGATTTTAGTTCGGAATCAAATCTGTCGTGTTTATACCTTTATGCCGTTGGATTTGATTAAAATCTAGCGAGAGGTTCCGGCTTCAGGATTCAAAGAATGTCATATAATCAAAATTAACTATGTTTTTGATGCTAACAGATAGCTTTTAAAATTCTCTTCCTATATCTCATCGTTTCTCCTTAAGATTTGCTAAAAAAAATAATATTGTTTCAGGTAGGTTTTGTAAATCATAAAATCGTAAATCTACACCCTAACCGAAAAATAATATTCATTACTGAATTTTGCTTCCGAGCTTACCGAAGGTAACGGAAGCTATGTGATCGTTCCGAAGAACGAAACATGTTTTAGGTCTCCGATTTCAAAAATTCCAAGAGAGAAATCCGTTTCAGACATCAGGGAACATTTTTGGTTCTGTGTCGGTCTGTCTGTCGTTCAATTTTACATACTAACATATCTGATAAAACTACACGTCCAATTTTAATGAAATTTGGGTGGTTAGTCATGAGTAGCCCATTGTTGTTCCCATATAAGTTTCAACCTTCCGCGCTCATTTTTTTCTCTTCCGCATGCGCACAAACATACATTATTTACACCTATAGCTTCAAAAGTACTTATCTGATTTGTATAAAACTTTTATAGTTTATCGAAAGTAGCCCGCAGATAGCCCCAGGTTACTTTGAACCGTCTGCGCTCTTTAACTTTTGCTTAATTGATACTTTAATTCAAGTAAAAAATCAAAACAATTTTGACTGATTAAAAAAACGGGGGAAACAATTAAACAAATTAGACAATAATGGCTTGTCAAAGCATAAAATCAATAAAGTACGCGATAGAATGCAAGGAAGCTATGTGCCACACCAATTGGCAGTCTATTTTATTAAATGCGATCCAGAGTATATGCAGAGTATACTATACAGAGGATACTAGTATAGGCTGCTTATTTAATTAATTAATATCTATATTTGTTTTGATTCTGTACTTATTTACAAATACCCACTTAGATTTACAGCCTCAAGTTCGTTTGGATGACAGACCTTGAATAAACAAACGTGTTCAAACAGTTCATTATAGATCTATCTCGCTGGCCAATCTTCGAATCGCAACCCCTAACACTTGTCACTGGTCGTACAAAAGCTCCAAGCCTTTTGTACGAACGAGTATAAGTTTTATAAAAATTCAAAACACGTATTTATATTATCGTCTAATGTCCCGACGAAGACGACTCACCTCGATATGATTTGCTATTGCTAAGCTAAGGCAACCACATTTATTCCAATAAAAATGAATGTTGGTTTTAATTTGTTGGTCTTCAAATGGAAATAATGACTTATCTAAATTAATTTACTTAATTATACTTTTTGGTCTAAATATTAAATTAAGCCCTTGCCACGGGCATAACTCGTTTGTTTATAATGGATCTTATGATTTCAACCATACGTTGAATCTATAAATCACTTTTATTAAAAGAAAAAATAAAAAGGAAAACTCATTGGAATCAATAGGTGTTGTATTGCATTCATTATCGTGTGACGGTTTCCTAAGTTCATGTTTTAGATCCTTGGTACCGTGTAACCATTCTACCTCCCACCCATTCTTAAGGCTAATGAAATGCATCCTCACGTTTATAATAAAACGTGTAACATCGTTATTACTAGTCCGTATTGGTTGTGGGGGGGGGGACCTCTCCCCCCCCCCCGTGATTCTTTTACAAGTGTCCAGGTAGTTGGAGGGCGATATCATGTGAGGAATATTTACTTATTCAAAACGCATGCACTTTGTCTCTTTTTCTGTACCCGAGACTTTGAGACAACAAAAAAAGGTCTAGATCACGTTTTTCACTTCATTGCTTTTTACAGCTAATTATAGATTGTATTTTTTAAACCACTAACATTTCACGACATTTGGAGTAAATCAAGGTCTGTCTATAATATTTTTTTTTATTTCTTCTAATATTTGAAATAAAAAAAAAAAAAATATATATATATAACTATTATGAAATCTTCAGTTCGAACTATTGTGACATTCATGAAATGCTCCTTTTTGTTTTTAGAGTGCAAACGTTATTAGGGATTTTAGTATTTTTTATTTAATATTTAATTTCAAATTTACGGCATAGTTATGTTGGAAACAAGTTACATCTTTAGATTGTTACTCCCCTATGTTTTTTGTTTTAGAATATAAATGATTTTGACTAAACAACTATTAAGACAAAGGGATGTTTAGTCCAATTTACTTTAGGACTAAGGAATATCACACATTACTTTTTATAAGGGGAGTAACAGTCTATAAAGAAGAACATTCCTTACACATTCTATAGATTGCCCCCCCCCCCCCTGTTTTTTTTATGAGGGGAGTAACAATCTAAAGAAGTGCCGGAAGGGATACATAAATCTGTCGTTTGAGTGGCTTTATATTATCATTACTCAATATTATTAAAAATCCATTTCAACCGCTTCAATAACTAATAAAGGTAATTTTATAATTACCTTTCTCATTATTAATTTCAACTTTATATACTTCATTATTAGTTAAACATAATTTACTTCATCTTTAGTCCTTCTATTTATTCAAATGATTTAAATTTATGTTTAATATTTTAATTTGGTATGAATAAATTACTTATTCTAACTGTGGTTCAACATAAGCCTTACCTTATAATAATGTTGAGAAAAACATTATTTCAATAAAAACAATTTTTTTACTTCAGAAATACGCAACTGTTTTACTTTCTCATATAAAGAGTTCTTATATAAAGAGAAAGTATTGTGATGGCGCGAAAATTTGATTTTGTGATTTTGATGGATTTACACGTTTTGAGGCCCCCTAAGTCCAAAAAAGTGGTTTTTAAAAAATGACTGTCGTCTGTCTGTCTGGCAAACGCCTGGAGCCTAAATTACTGGGCCGACTTTGACGAAATTTGGCATAAATGTTCAGAAAAATCATACCCCGTGGCGAAATCGCAAAATGAATTTTAGCTCCAAATTTGGGGGGCTGCCCCCCAAAAACTCTGAAAAAACGTGTAATAAAGTTCCATAGTTTTGATTACATTTTTTAAAATGGAGTCCATTTAAATACGAATCTAACGATATAAGCCGGAAAAATCTAGTTCCAGAGTAAATAGCTTTTAACGTGGACATAGAGAGGACGGGTTCGATTCCCCGCCTAAGAGAAGTTATTTTTATGATAAATTTCAATGAAATGTTCAATAATAATTAAATGTACCTACGAAAAAAAAATTGAATGGAAAAAGTGGTCTAAGTAAAATAATGAACTCGTGTATGAGAAAGTTTGTTTGAGTTGTCTCGGACCGATTTTTTTTTAAATTTAATTTTCAAGGCAACAGGTTTATATAAACAGAAAACAAATGCAATAAATAGTCAGCTCAATATTTTCTTTATTAAATTTTTAATATCCTTTTTTGCCCATTTTTTTATTCCCTGCCAAAAAATTGGCAGATGTTTTTTGTTTTGTTAAGTTAATCCCTACATTGCAAAAAATATATAAATATATACATACTTTTTTCTATACTACGTTATTTTTCATCAGATATTCTCTCTCTCTCTATCTCTTAATATACATATATATATATATATATATATATATATATATATATATATATATATATATATATATATATATATATATATATATATATATATATATATTTATAAGTCATTTGTTAGTTTTGCGTGACCCAAAGCTGTTAAAGGTCTCTAACATGGTTCTCTGCCATTCCAACCTTCTTTTCAGCATTATACTGGATCAAGAATATACATATATATATATATATATATATATATATATATATATATATATATATATATATATATATATATATATATATATATATATATATATATACATACATATATATTTGGTTGCTAAATGTAAAAAACAACCTAACATACTATTATTTGTCGGTAGGTCTAAACTTATAAAAAAAACCCCGAGCTACTTTTCCCTTAAGTTATTTTTCCTCGTGTTCTTGTCTTTAAAAACAATTTTGTTTTAGGCATTATTTAATATTTCACGGCAGTGTTATATTCGTTTCCTTAGAAAATTACTGCGGCTCTAATTGATGTTTATAAATATTTAATTTCAAATCGCTCAATTAAGTTTTTAAAGGTCACAAATTAAACTTAACTTCACCCCTTTAATTTTTTTGTTTTAACTATTTATATGTAAATGCCTACATTTATTTTTTTGATTATTAAGTTGTAAGTAATTTGTTTAAATGTTATAAGATTATCATGCATAAATGTGTTGTTATAACTTCTTTATAATAATTATCATATTATTTATTATTATTATGATCATATTTTCATGTAATAATATTATTAATGAACATACAACGATCGGTAAACCTACACCATAATATGTTTATCGAAATCAGTAATATCTAAGTATCAACTTATTAATAGACGGGTCATCGAAAAAGGTGTCCAAAGAAATTTTGTTTTAAATCACGGATTTTTCGATAACCCTGTATAATGTTTAATACACATAATGTAACATTAAACTATTAAACACATAAACCTGCAATATGATATGGATTTTTATATTTAATGTATATTTCTAATACACGGTGGAGCACGGCAGACGTATGAATTTGAAAATGTAATAGTAAGTAATAATAATATAAGGGGAGCAATCCCCTCTTCAAATTCATACGTCTGCCGCGCTCCACCCTGCAGAGACGGAACTAGACCTGCTGAGGCCCGTGTGCAAGATTTTTTTTGAGGCCCCCCTTCCCCCCCCCTCCCCCCTCCTAGATAACCAAATATTTTTGTCGCCTCATATTTCAGGATACACATAAGATTTGTAATAAATTGCAACAAAAAACATTATTTTATGATAAAAAAACAAAATAAATTAAATTGACTACATTTTAGAGTATTTTAATCAAAATTGTCGGAACCGTTTTCGAGAAATATTTTTTCACTTTTTTCATAGTTTTTATGGAGTAGCGCCCCCAAATTTGAAGGTGAAATTAATATCTCCTCGGGGTATGATTTTTCTGAACATGTAAGCCAAATTTCGTCAAAATCGGCCCAGGTGTCTGCACAGACAG
The DNA here is from genome assembly GCA_951217055.1 of Gerris lacustris. NCBI lineage: Eukaryota > Metazoa > Arthropoda > Insecta > Hemiptera > Gerridae > Gerris > Gerris lacustris. Next base: position 22,102,109 of record OX578282.1, read on the forward strand.
ACGACAGACATTTTTTTAAAAACTACTTTCTTGGACTCAGGGGACCTCAAAACGGGTAAATCCATCAAAATTGAATTTTCGCACCATTACAATACTTTCTCTTTATATGGAAAGTAAAAAGAGCAAAAAAGTTGCCTGTAATGGTACTTTTTTACTTTAGCGTCCCCCTATATCCCTTTGTGTAAATAGTTATTTCGCCAAAGGAACATTATACAGTTTAGCATATATTCCTTAGTCTAAATTACTGTTAAGACGAAGGGATATTTATTCTAATGTATCTTGGGACAAAGCAATATCACACTTGTGTTTATAATTGTGATCATATCCCTTAGTCTAATAAACTATTAAGATAAAGGAATATTAAATATAGAACTTCCCCACGAGTCTCAATGTCTTGGGGAGACTATTGTTTAGAACCAAGCACGTGCTAAAATAAAAAAGAACCCTTGTAATCAGGGGCGGATCCAGGGGGGGGCGAGGGGGTCGACCGCCCAGGGCCCCGCGCCTTGGGGGGCCCCGCGCTATAGAAAATTAAAATAACATACTTATACTTTACAGGCAAATTTATAGTTAATATTGAAGATTGTCCGCGGGGCCCCGTGCCATGTACAAAACATGAAATATTAGAATTATAAAATTCAGTCCAATTTAGTTTACATGGTAGAGCCTTATAATACCTAACTACCATTTCGCGGGGCCCCTCGCCATAAAAAAGTAAAATAAATAAGTTATAAAATATAGATTTTTTTTTTTCTTTATGTTTAAGATAGCCCGCGGGGCCCCGCTCCCGCTCCATATAAAATTAAGTGAGTTAACCTAGGACGTTTTCTCACCCTCCCCCTTTTCAAAATGATGATGATTTTGTTATTTATTCTGTGGGGTAAATCTTCATTATGTGCCCCCACCTATATCTAAACGTCCAATTTAATTCGGGTTTTTCAAATATTTCCTTTTTTACATTACAAAAACGATTTCGGTTGTAGCATCTCGATATATTCAATTTTTTTTTAATTTTAGGGAAAAGTATGGAAGGTTATGGTAAGTTTGGTACTTTAGGTTGAGTTTAGTACTTTTTGACCTGACCTAACAATAACCTTCTATCATTACTCTATAAAACGTGACATTTCGTGTATTTTTTTAAAAACAAATAAATAAAACACTGAATTTATCGAGATACATAACCTTGACAATGTACAGAGATATGTAAAAAAGACAAATCCTGTAAAAAGGAATAGTAAAAATAAGTAATTATATCGGGCAGTACGAAATAATTAGGCCAATTAGTGCAATTGATGTCAAAGAGATACTTTACCTCAGAGATGCATAAAAACGCTGTTTTGAGAGGTCATATTTACAAAATTTTCCGGGGGGGGGGACCCCGAACCCCCCTTAAAATGTGTCTTTGAAAATCAAACTAAAAACTCGGCACCAAAATGAAAAGTTATAAGCTGAGAATATGAATTCTGGGAGTAAATTTAAAGTGATCGAGTGTAGATTTCAAATTATAGGTCTGATCACAAATAACACAGCTTAACTTTTTATTTACAATGATAATTTACCCCATAAAACCCAAAATATCATGAAGAAGAATAAATAGTTAAGTATAACAGAGCTTAATTATTACAATAAAAATGTTTCTTTTCGATTACGTTTGCAAAGAAAATGATGATTAGTTGAAAACTATATAATTTGAGGGGCTTATGTTCAAATAATATGTTAGATTAAAATCATGAGCAGAATGGTAATTATTTTAAAAGTTTTGAATTATTTTGAGAGCAAAAACGTTTGACTGGCCCTAAGTGAAGGGAATTAGCCGTAAAATAGGATCAAGTTATAAGTGGTTTATTATTAAGTTACATTATTGTTTTTTATCAGCAATCCCCTCTCTATCCTAGGGGGCCCCGCAAGATCTAGATCCGCCACTGCTTGTAATTAATACAAAAGAATGGATTTCGAGTTTATGGCTCAAAATAAGAACACTTTATTTTAAATTTCTTAGATCCATTATTTTAGCTGTTAGACTTGAGTTGAATACTCATATTTTGAAACTTTAATTCTTGGAGAAAAAATGCAAGAGTAAAAAGTTCTTATTTTAAGCCATATAATCTAACTTTAGCCTTAAAAATATGTCTTCTATAACCTTTTCCATATTTTAAGTACTGCTGCAGAGAATTTTAGCGCTCAAAGTGCTTAGCATTTTTTCTGTAAGCGCATTTTAAGTTAACATAGAACCCAGCAAACAGTGGCGGATTTAGAGGGAGGGTCACAGGGGTCATGACCCCCCCTCAAATGGTTAGGTTTGTTACAAAGAAGCGTTGGCAAGTCTATTTAATCTACAATGATTAGGTGCACAATTTTTTTTTACAATTACTATTTTTAAATTGGTATTAAAATTATTTTAAAAATGCTTGTCTTCATACTTTTTTGCCAACGAATTACACCATAAGTTTAATTTATTTTATGACAAAGTATTAAAATCAAAGTTCACCTCAGAGATGCATAAAAACGCTGTTTTGAGAGGTGGTTAGAGGTGGTTAAAGGTGTTTTGAGAGGTCACCCCCCTTCTAAATGAAACTAATGAGTAGTATGAAATTCTTGTCTTGATTTCCCCCCTCTCATAATTTAACAAATTTGATCATGTGTATATTAATTATAAATTATTTTCTTACACGATAATGAATATAATTTTTACAGCCAAATAACCCCAATATAGTATATTTAATAACTTTTCTTAGTAAACCCCTAAGATAGTTTTATGTAAGTGCTTATATTACTGCAAACCTTTACCAATTAATTATTTTTATATTTTCTTTGATTTATGAGGCATTTTGATATAAAATTCGTTTAATTTCAAATTGGCAATAGTAAGTAATCAATTTTCCATTCTTGATTTTCTTAAAAGTCTTAGCATTTTTTAAATTTCTTAAAATTGTTCCATTTTGTGTGTTGTAAGATTATAAAAATAGGAATTAAAAAAAAAAATCCCTGAGGAGAACCCCCTCTCGCGCTTCTGGGGTATGCCATAACCCCAGACCCCCCCCCAGTAATGACCCCCACCCAAACTTGATGCTAAATACGCCCCTGCCAGCAAACCGATGTAGGCATATTTTACAAGTTAAAACTTTGTAATTAGTTTAAAAACTTAGTAAAGATAGTTACATTTTAATGAAACATATACAATATACAGGATAATACAAAACATCAACTGTCTAAAATACCCAAATGATAAGATAATAATATTATCTTAATAAGCATTTAACATTAATTGTCTCAAAAAATGATAATAATAATTATAATTATTATGTGAAAAGAATATAGATGCCTACCACGTAATAAATAAAATATAAACTATAACTTCACCTTTTTTTGTAAATTTATTCTTTATTTTTTTATTCATTTATTTTTATTTTATTATTTTTAATAACTGCCCGAGCGGAAGTGAGGCCCCCCTTACCCCGAGGCCCGTGTGCGGCTGACCCCATGCACACGGCTAGTTCCGGCACTGCCACCCTGTATTAAGCCTTTATGACTTAACTACTCACCTATTCAAGATGAGTTAGCTTTAGTGTTTTTGGTTTGTTTTTACCATAAAATTATCCATGTTACACTTAAGTTTTATTAATTACATCCAATGATGCCGCTTTAGTATGGAATTGATGCTAATAATGTCACCATTGTCTCTCTCTCTCTCTCTCTCTTTTTTTATGACTTTCTGAAAAAAAATGAAGAGAAAATATGCTTAATACTCAGTATTTATAGAATTATCGTAAACATTTTCTTATTTATATTTTTTTTTTCTTTTTATTCTAATACCATTTATTTTGTTTTTATTCGTTTTTAAAAGAGGTATTGTTAGCGATTAATTTCTTGTTCTATTTAAGGATAAAATTTAAAACTGGTCTGCATATTATTTCTTACTGTCTAAGTAGGTCTTATGCAAACATTATCTGTGACTAATTTTCTACTCAACTCTTAAGAGTTATAAATGACTTCAGACCAGGATTGGTGACTGGTTTAGACCACCAATTACTTGCTTTTTAGTCTGAAAAAGAACAGGCATAAAGAGTAACTGTAATATTTTTATTAGGTAAAAGATAATTTGTCTACTTAAGTAACCTAATAAGTCAGCTTTGCTATTTTATGTTTCTATTGCAGTAACTCATGGTGTTACATTTACTTTAATCATTGTCTAGAAAGAAAAACAACGCACAAATCTTATTTAGTAGGTACTTCTAAACTGTAATACTGAATAAAATTAACAGAACAAACATCAATCTGTGTATTGTCTAACTTTGTTTTATGCAGATTAGTTGAATTCGGGTTATGGGTTTCCTTTCTATTGGTTCAAAAATTGAAAATAGATTATTCATTAAGGAATGCTATTGTGGTTTTGTTTATTATTTAATTGATTTATTCAATCTAAACTCGATTTGAGAGATTGTAGTCAGTAACAGATAATACTAATTAAGATTAAGTTCTTAACTTTATTCTTAAATAAATACACGTAATATTTGTATAGATAAACTACTTATTATTAACGGAAGCATGAATGTTTACCAATAATAATTCAGTGTCTGTTCATTTCGTTTAAATTTGTTCGTTCGCTTCCTTCTTTTATTTTTAAGTTTTTGGTAGTTTTCATACTACGGAAAGTTAAATTTTAATTTAAATCAAATTATAATTATTATTAACTACGGGAAACAGACAGTGAAAAATACACTCCAGCGCCGGGATTTGAACCACGGGCCTCTATATTTCCAGTATAGCGCTCTTCCATCTAAGCTACGCAGGAGAATGATTTTTCACTACCGTAATCGATAACTAGTCCCGAATCCAAGCTTTCAATATTCATATACATTTAGACAGTCAATATTTATGACATTAGAACTAAACCAAGAATTAACGCTTATAATTATAAAGTACTCAATTAGTACCTGTACCTTGTACAATCAATTCGAAATTCAATTTTTAAGTTTTTGGTAGTTTTCATACTACGGAAAGTTAAATTTTAATTTAAATCAAATTATAATTATTATTAACTACGGGAAACAGACAGTGAAAAATACACTCCAGCGCCGGGATTTGAACCACGGGCCTCTATATTTAGTAATATGCTATATTAAAGGCTTCAAAAATTATAAAGCTTACCTTTAAAGCCTTAATATGGCTCTTATTAAGGTAACAACTAGGTACTGCGGATGTGATCATTATGATAATAATTTTAATACTTGAATTATTTATTAGAAATAAATAAATACATCATTTTCATCTTGTCTAACCAACTTCGAAATAAGATAATTCTTCAAATCCGCAGCCCCATTATTCTTCTCTTCTTTTTACCATGAGTTTTACTCTAAATAGATTTGATCCCATAAATTTTTATATAGTTTAAGAAAAAATAAAGAAAAAGCGGAATCCATCCTTCTTTATTCCTCGTTTCTCCCCTCTATTTCTCTTTATCAGTATTAATGTTTTTTCTTCTAAATCTTATGATAAAGGACACCGTTAACGTAATAAATATAAAAATGAATTTTCTAGGGAAATTCGTTTTTCCCCCAGAAATTATCATTTTTCCTTGAAAACTTTTTTTTTCTCAAACTCAAAGACTAAATAATTTTCGAGAAAAAAAAATAAGCCTAGAGATGCTTCCTGGTTTCTTTTTATCCTGATACATAATATATTATTTATGTTTTCTTTTCAGAAGGTTAAAAATAATGAAATGTTAGATTTCGTTTCTGCCTTAAAGTTTTTTGGAGCTTCCTCTTAATTAAAATTTATATGAGTTCATAAATTAGAACTTTTCTGACTAATTTTAACTTTTGATGCAAAATGAAAAACATTTTTCTAATATTAGAGTATTTTATTACGTGATAAATTTGATTTTTTAATCATTTATATCTTTCGGTTAAATTTTTTTTACCGTCATTTATATTTAAATTTTGTAAACCTTCCTCCATATAGACAGAGTAGCCAAACATCATGATTAGTTAATTCTGGTTTATCTTCGTCGGTCACTGATGCAGTTTACATTATCAATTTTGTTGCTAATTGACTCGTCAATTTCAACCTTGGCTTTCTCTGCGCTTCTTTTCTCCAGTTATTCCTTTCCTCGTTGTTTTGAATGTCCTACCTTCTCCTAGCCTATTAAGATAACATGCCCGTCCCTGTTTGGCATCCTTGACTTCATCTTCCTCATCCTGCTTTCCGTACAATGTCTGCTAGATCTCTATTAGTTCTTATACGCTATCATCACATTACTCTCAAGAATCTTCTCAAAATCTTCCATTCTCATCTTCTTAGTAACTCTTTAGGAAGGCCGTCAACTTCTTTAGGTGGGCTAAGGCTAGCCAAAATTCCTATAGGACAGAGGCAACTTGATTGTGACCAATTCAAGTTTTGTTACCACAAATCTTTACTGCAAGCTGAAATGCTTTTCTCTGCAACTTAAAACACTTATTGGCTAAATTGAATACTTGTACGGTACCATCGAATTTTGTACTACTCTACCGGGTCTATATGCAGAAGGGTTGATTTTCTTTAGAAAATGAGCGGAGTGGAGATTAATTTTGTACTTCGACTGTTGTACAGTACCCTACAATTCACTTTTACCCACTTATTCAAGGTAAATCTCGGTTTGAAATGCAGATCCAAGTACCATACTCGTATTACATTAACTTGGATTGTGGATGGATACTCTTTAATACTATTATGTATTGATGGTTCAGTTATACCGCCTTTTTAACGCACAGTTTTTTTAAAAACTACTCTATCCCCTTCGTAAACCAACTTTATGTATCTACAGTTAGAGGACCATTTAGATATGGATCGATAATATCAGTGATAAGGCTTTGAACCGATATTGAGTATGTTCGTAGGTAAAATTGAAAAAAGTATTCTTTTGTTAGAAATATGTGAATAAAATTTGAGAAAATGTTAGTTATAACACTTTGTCATAGAAACTGCACGAGTTTTACTCTTTTATGCACTATAAATGTTTGCCTAGTTTCCTTGAGACCTGATAATAACACCGAATCTATAAAAACTATTAGTTTAATGTATGTCATCTACAGAACTCTGGCATTCACTGCCTCTCTCGCAACATTTATAATCTTATAACCTCTGAATACTGTCGTGGAAAGAAGATAAATTTATTTCCTTTGCTTGTATTTAGTAATAGTTATATTTTAACAAGAATGTTATCTTGACTATGCATTGTCAACGTAAATGTTAACACATGACTTTGAATAAATGTAACTAAAAAGATGGTTGAAGTATGTTTTTACCTTTTATAACTTCTCCGTCTCTAGTATCTTAGATCTTATACCATTTGTCAACCCTTTCAGAATTTATCGTTCAGACTAGTGCTTTCTTCTAACTTGGAACAAAACACTTAAGTTTTTGTTTACGGCTAAAAGAAAAAAAAATAGGAAGAGGAGGAAATAACGTGTATTCTTTTCTCCTTTCACATTTTTATCCCTCTTCTACTCTTATGTTGAAAGTAAAGAAGAACCCCCTCAAAAATAATGCTATTGTAGACTTTGTTAGGGAAACAAGAGGGAGAGTAAACTTAAAGGGGGTGACCGTAGTCTTCGGATGTTTATTTATGAAGATGTCCGGTTTTTTCGTTTACTGAATATAATAAATAAAAAAAAGGAAGATATTTTCAACACAAGAATAAAAAAAAAAAGTTTTCCTACTGTGCCAAAAATAAAAGGGAAACTGAGTGGAGTAAAATGGCGTATTGGTTTTTCCAAAAAAACGGACGAAGTTTTTGGAAAAAGATTTTTTTTTCTCTTCAGGTTAGTGTTAGTGTGAAAGAGATGCGAAAAGAAAGTTTTCCAGAGGGTGTGTAAGTCTTCTGTGTAAGGGTGTAGATAGGGCTTCTTCCCTTTCTGTCCAGACCGATAACAAAGGCTAGGGCGATATAAATTCGACGGGAATGGGGCACCCTTTAGAACTCTGAAGGACCTTTTTTCTCCCAAGGAATAGGTGAGGATAGAGGACCTTGTGAGGACAGACCCTTGTATATAAGGCGCTCTCCCACACTTCAGATAAAGGGATTAGATGGAAAAGAGCTTTTTCCTTTAGACTTCAATTTCATCACATAACACAGCCTTGCGCTTTTTTTCAAGTTTGGTCCCCACAAATATCTTTTTGGAGCTTTGTGATAATACTCATCCCTCGTTTTCGTTGTTGCAGGCACCGTAAATTTGCCGTGATATTTTTTATCTATATATTTATAGAAAATTTGTATCTTTTGTATATGTAGATTTTTTTTTTTCTACTTACATGAAAATAGGACTTTTCTTGCCAAATCTTATAAGTTTAATAAAAAACTCATTCTACGAATGTCAGCTAATATTTTTTTAAAATTATTTTTGATAGTCTTTTTTCGTCTCGGTCAACGGATTTAATCAATCTTAAGGCCCATGTACACTTTGATTAGTGTAAGTGCGAGTGCATGTGTTTAGTAAATTTTTGCAAGTACTTAGTGAAAATTTGCTTAAAAATTACTTAACACTTTCACTAAATACATGGTGTCCAAATAAGTTTAGTGTTTTTACTAAACACTCGCACTTGTACTAATCAAAGTGTTAATGGGCCTTAAGTCCTCTACTTTTAAATATTTATTTTACTCGTATAAACTAAGAATAAATATTGTGCTATGAGAAAACATTTATTCAAAACATCTTGTTTGCTTGTTGTTGTTTCGTTCAGAATTTAAACTATTTTCTGTATGAATTGTGTTAAGGACTTTAGTAATGTAGGTTTATGTGAAATATTCACCACTTAATAGTTATCGTTGAAGAGATTTTCGTGTCTTTGATTATCACGACTGATATATTGTTTCATATTATAATATCTGGTATTTTTTTTTTTTCTTCAAAGTTATTGAGTAGCTTAGCAACTATTAATGTATTTTGTTTCAAACTTTCAGAATAGTTACAAAATGACCAGGTAATAAATTTTCCAATGTACTAATGTTGAGAAAACATGAACTTTATAGTTGTTTTTGTATTAACGACAATCAATGGTTTAAACTCTTAACCTCCCATTGGTTGATTTTTATTGTCTTTACAATTCCGTTGACGTTCTATTCTTTATTTCTAGTCCAGCGCTTGTTTTGTTGTATGAAAGTTTTAACCTTGCAGTTCTCCCCGGTGAGGAGAGCTTACAAATCACGTTGAAATATGGAAACTTTTTAAAAACGTGAATTCTTTTTCCATCGTGGACTGAGGAAGGTTCGTGCTCGGCGTTCTTTTGTCGATAAATTAAGTTTGCATGCATGCCTGGGTATGCCTCGCAAATCTGCACAGTATGGGAGATTTATCAATCATGTATTTTAATGTTTTTTTTTTTGTTTTTTCTCTCCCATTTCTTCTACCTTATTCAAGCGCTTTTACAAAATGATACATTGCCAATTGCCTTCCGGCCGTTTTTAAGTTGACCGTCGTTCTTACATAAGAAGAAAAACCTTGACTTGTTTTAAATGTCGCTTGTTTGTACGCTAACCATTCAATTTTCTTGACTTTTCCATTGTTTTTTTACTTTGTTTTTCATGATAATGATTTATAGATTTAAGTATTTTTATTTCTCTTGTTATAACTTGATTTCAATAGTCGTTTGTATAATATAAATATGGGATTAACATAATTTACTTACGATAATTTTATGGAGACAATTAAAACTGAAACTAAAAATCCTAGAATAACAATATCTGTTTATAGGAATGGATTAAGTAAACGTTGCAATTTTATTGCGAGCATTTTGTCCTCGCAAGTTTTCTTAAAGGACGTACACTTACTGCTTTGATTACTGATTCAGTAAACTTTTCTTCCAATGTATGCGATAATAGTTTTGGATAACACAAAGGACCAAAGACTTAGTCATGGATTCGACACTGATAATAGATGATTTTGATAGGAGCTTTTAGGATTATAATCTCGAATTGATGAACGTTCCTCAATTTTTTGTGTGTTGAGTTCTGTTTATGTAAATGCTCATCTATAAAATTTGAACTCTTATTTTTGACTCAATTCTAGTACAGTTGATCCTCTAGTCGATTTATCTAACCTTCAGTTATTATTTCTTGTAAGAAAATTCAAAATTCAGACTAGTGATATTATTTTGTTACTAGATCAGATAAGAAGACCCATAAAGTTAAGTATTTGGGTTTTTGCTGTTAAGGCCCCCATACACGGTCAAAATGTTTGCGCAAACATTTTGACCGTGTTTGAAGCTGTTTCATGTTTGCGCAGACATGATGTTTGAATGTTTGCGCTAACATCACGTTTGCGCAAAATGGTTGACCGTGTATGGGGGCCTTAAGTCATCACAAAAAGTTTATTTAGCATTGTCATAATTTTATTAACGTTTCTCTCATTCGATTCAGCTAAAAACTAAATCAACTCTTTATCAATTCTTATTCTTAGAGTTTGTTCCCTTATATAAACAATTTTAATGTTTTGAAATCAATAAAAGTAGATATTTCTCACGTATCCTTGGTCAAGATATTATTGAATATGATAGCTTGTCTCTCGTGATAGCTACGTGAGAAGGACCTGCTTGCTGCTTGAGTGGTTACAACAGCGCGTGTTTTGGAGCCAGTTAATTAAGGTAGTAGTTGGAGTTGGGCTGAGTTTCAAGTAGGTCATCTTGTTTATAAAGGGGGAGCTTGATCATTGATATTACTTTATCATGCTGGTTCTTGCTGTTCCCTTGGGAATTAGATAACGTATTGCATCTTATCATTAATTAATATTCTTCTATAATACTTATATGTTCTTATTTTTACTAATCTTAATCAATAGAAAAGGTTTTTTTTAATTATAATTATACTCACTGCTATTTTAATTGTGAATATATTAATGTAGATTGAGAAATATTCTGGAAATGTGTTCTTTTGTCGATTCCCTATACTATAGTATCAATTAAAATCATCATAGACAATATACAGAATTTTTTAAGACTTTCAAATTCTGATTCCCCAGATTTATATATTTCTTTACTAAAGTTTCTACTTCATGCATTATCAATGACAGTTTTAGCGATTCGTATCAAGTTTAGAATAACCTACTCAAAGTAGTCTTTAAGTAAGAAGTTTGTCCTTAGTATACTGACTATTTTGTTAGTTTTCATCTAATCTTAAACCTTTCACCATTGTATCTGATGAAAATTTAATATATATTTAATACTCTTGTATTAAAACATTCGAAGCACGCTACACTGTCTATTTCACCATTAAGCACGATATCGTGTCACTTTAATGGCGAATCTCTTCAAAGAGAAATCTCTTTATGACTTTTTCATATCTTGAAAAACTCTTTATTGGTGTTTTTTAAAAACCATTTCTGTTTTTTTATTTTTTTGTTTTTTTTTTGGTACCAATGTTTCTTGATTCTAGATCGGACATTAAAAAAAGTCCACAAATCAGCTTTAAAACTCCAAACATCTTATTTCCTGTGTTAATGTGTATTATTTTTTATCTTTTATATCAATTTCTTGTTTGAAATTCATTTTTATGACTTACATGTTTTTTTTTTTACTTTTAAGAAGTCATGAACATTTTAAAGTATCTTCCAGTTCCGAAACACAATTTCCCATAACGAGTTTACGTAATTTTCCCCCTGTTTTTCCCTCTACCATTAAAGATAAAACCCTTCTAATCTTAGAAATTATCCATTCCAATCCACGATTCTCTCAGATCCTTTTACTAGCCGAAGTCCCTGGATAGAAGGAAACTTCTTTTTTTTCCATAATTACCATTCTTTTTCACACTTGGCTGATTCCATCCATGTTCTTATCCTATTTCACTCACTGGGGGAAGGGCATTCGTCTCATCATCACGATTATAATATTTCCAAAAAATGTTTTATTAGCTATCTGAGTACAAGTTTGATTTTAGTTTTTTCTCTTATAGTCATAGTTCATCACTTTAGAATAGGAAGATTTTTGCATTGACTAAAAAATAATCATTTCATTTGCCCCCCCCCCCCCCCCCCCCCCTTCCCTCCTTTATACTGCTGACTCTTCTGCTAAAAATATACTTCTACCTATTATTAATTTAATAAAATATGTGAATTATAATTACTTTATTTGTTATGTTTATACTTTAGAAATTTCTTTTTAACAATTCCATGTTGTTTTATGTTATCTATATTTATAATGAAACAAATACGAGTACTTACAAAATAAAATGTAGGTAGTAATTTAAATTTTATAAACAATTTATCATTTTAAATGTAAAGGTTTGTTATAAAGTCATATAGTTTATTCAACTTGATAGTTTTATTTTGTAACCATTTCTGTTATTAATTAACGAATTGTGTGTCTGCGGTTTTGGTTTACTAATTTAAATCCCCACCTTTCTACCTTACCCCCCCCCCTTCTCAGGTTTACTGAAATTTAGAATTCATTTTAACCATGTTTGTTTTACCCTGAGAGATTAAATTCAATTACCTCGGCTTAGCTTGGCCTGAATTTAATTTATTTATCTCTTTGATTTAATGACCACTAACTGTCCCTTTCTGTATTTTAATTAGTTATGTTAATGCGATGGACTTAATAAAATAAAAGAAAAACCACGATAATTTATTTCTGTTAAATATTTTAACATCGACAGCATATGACACATTTCAAGTTACAATGTTTAACTGTGTATTGATTATTTCTGAAAGTGAGTTATTAATAATGTTAAAAACTTTTTACCCATTATAAACTATAGTAAACCCTTTTTTCTTGAATCGAACAATGTATAATATTTATTCTTTTTAGATAAAGATTGCAAACCTGACATGGTTTTATCTATATATTTATTTATGTTTTAAAAAGGGGTTTAATGGTATTTACTTTGCTCTTAGCCAAGAGCAGAGACAAAAAAAATGACAATGTCTACTTTGTTTTCTTTTTGTTTCCTGTTTGTTTGCCGTATTTGTTATATTCTATTGTTAGTTTTGTTTCGATAACACATCCTGTAAGTAAAATGCTAAAAATCATTTCTAGGTATAATGGTTACGTGTAGATTCATCTTTTTTCTTTTTTTAAATTATTTTCTTTCTTTTGAAAGGCTTATTAGTTGTTTCTACTTTAAGATTTTATGAAAGTTATACTTAACAAATAAATAGATTTTTTTTATCAGTCAGTTGGTAAAATTTGATTTGGATTATTGTGGTTAAGATGTTCTGTGGTTTACCTGAAAACTTAGCCATGTTTCATCTCTTTGATCATCTTTGATTGTCATTGGTTGTGATTAGAGATGAACTATTCTTCTATACTTCTACTTATTTGAGATCACAGTCGGAAAATAAATTTTGTTAGCAACAGAAATCTTAGGAATTTCAGAACAATGATTCTATAAGTACCTTTGATACTGTATTTTTAATTCTTCACACTGAACAACAGCGAATAAACTAATTTAGTGTATTTGATTCTTCATAATAATTTATTGATATTGCTTTCTTTAGTTTAATAGCTTTATGCATATTTTTATTATAAATTTTTAATACATAAAAAATGAATTATTTTAATTCGTTGAATAAGGCATGTTTCATAAAAACTTACACTTGTGCGGTTGTATAAAGATAAATAATACTTTCACATTTGTTAGAGGTGTCCTTGTGTATATATGTATATATACATGTAAAAAGGAAAGGGGGATGTGTTTAGGCCGGTCTGATTGTTAGCCCGAGGCAGGTTCAGCTAGTGGGTGGTAAGCGCAAGGGATATATATGTAAATTTGCGTACGTCAGCATTTCCTTCTAACCTGTACCGTTACGGCTTTGGGGTCAAAGCGTCGCCTTAACCATGAACACGCTAAACTCTAAACCCTTTCTTGATATCTCTTTACGTCAACCTTTAGGACTTAAAACCTTTTTTTCTTAGCCATGTTTTCAGGCCCTTTTTTTGGAGGAATTTCCTTTAGGAATTCCCGTGTCAAGCCTGATCCTTGTTTTTAACGAATGGTGAAGTTTCCCCTTTTTTTCTTGTAAACCCTTAACCATACACAGAACACAGTCAAGGGTGGGTTTTTTTTTCCTGCATATTTCCGCCTTATCAGGAGATGTCACGCTTCCGGATTTGTACATTTGCTTTTTAGAGAATTACCATTATTATTGTTTACTTGCTTGGAGAAGGGATTTCTAGATTTGTTGTTTGGTCTTTTTGGGGGGAGTTTAATATATTTTATAACATTTTTTCTCTTCCCGTACATTCTAATTTTGTTAAAGTTTTCTTTCAATCCAACACTGTACTTAAAATTGTAAAGAACTCTTATGACATTTGACTGATATTAAAACGTCCTTGTGTTTGTGTCTTGAAAGTTTTTTTTTTTTTTTTTTTTTTAAAAAAGGAAGTCTTGCTGCATTCCATTTGCAAAACTTTTGAATTCGTACGACTAGGGACGACGCTAATTCGTTTTTAAGCGGATTGGCAAGTAAGGAGAGAAGTCGTGATTAGGGTTAGCGTTCAGATTGGTTCAGGGTAGGCGAGGCGTATGTGGAAGGCATCTTGCAGCTTCTCTCAGGCGGCCTAAAGTTCTTCCTACCCTACCTTCGATGGTTTTATAATAGAGATGTAGCAACACTGTTCTCTTCTCAATACAAGTTTCTCGACACCTTAGAATCCTCCGCCAAATAGATCCCACAAAAGCTGCAATCTTACTTTAATACCTTTTCTGTTATGTTGACTATTACTATCTTCCAAAAGACCTCTGATTTTACAGTCACAGCTCATAGTCTAAACGTCATTGGACGGATTTTTTAAAAAAAAAAAAAAAAAAAAACAATCTTGAGGAACTTACAGTTAAACTTAAGTTCTAACAGTCATAACGGCAAAAACTTTTTTTTTCATAGAGAAAATTAGTTATTTTTACGGTAACCGTAATGTCTTAAGGTAGAGGAAATGGTTGTTGCATCGTCACGAAAATTGCGTTACAAGTAACGCATTTGTCATTTAACTTTTCTAAACTCACAATTCTATTAACTTAGTGCATTGGCTGTGGGAGTCGTCATCATTGCAATTTTGGCTTACCGGAAATAAGACTTTCTGAAAGGTCGTGAAAACATTGTGCTTAACTATTACAATTACAGCCATCCAGGATAATATGCTTCATTGTGCAGACTGTTAGAATATAAAGCGGGGAGTAACCATTGTTGAATGAACTGCATTAGAGTTAACTTGGTGCGTATACGCTTCCGCGGGTATAGATTCGTAATAAACAGCTTGGTTTTCCGGCGAAATTCGCTTCACTAAGGGGTTGAAGTCCGACGTTTCGCTTCCACTACTGGAAACATCTTCAGGGGTGTGGTGCATTGTGATGTTTACTTGAAGCAACAACAAGACACGTTGCACACCACCCCTGAAAATGCTTCCAGTAGTGGAAGCGAAACGTCGGACTTCAACCCCTTCGTGACGTGGATTTCACTGTCAAACCAAGCTGTTTATTGCATTAGAGTTGTCAAGGTTGATAATTATTTTTAAATTAATTGTATCGGAGTCATCAGGAGTGATAGTCATTGTTAACGAACTGTATTGGTGATCAGGAGTGATAGTCATTGTTAACGAACTCTATTGTTGATCAGGAGTGATAGTCATTGTTAACGAACTCTATTGGTGATCAGGAGTGATAGTCATTGTTAACGAACTCTATTGGTGATCAGGAGTGATAGTCATTGTTAACGAACTCTATTGGTGATCAGGAGTGATAGTCATTGTTAACGAACTGTATTGGTGATCAGGAGTGATAGTCATTGTTAACGAACTCTATTGGCGATCAAGAGTGATAGTCATTGTTAAACGAACTGTATTGGGGATCAGGAGTGATAAGCATTTTAGTTCTGTAAACTGAATTTACCTCAACCAAAAAACGGAATATTTTATCATGGCAGCTCTTAATTCATTCCATACTTTCTATTAGCGCCCCTAGCGATCATATTCAAAACCAATATTTTAAAAAAAATTGGTATATTTTTTATCTTTGATAAAAATGTTTGTTTAGACCAATTTTCTTAATTTTCGTCAATTCTGTAAAAGTTAAATACTCTCTCACTATAATTACTCTTTGTACATCAAAGATTATGATCCATCGGTTAATTTAGATTACTAAATTTACATTCCCTGACCAATTATAAATTATCATACACCTTGTTTTTTTAGGCTCGCTTTACTAAACCTCTTAAATAAATTAGTTAAAACAAAATCAATTTATTTTAATACCATCTATGTTAAAGTTATTTACTCTAATTAAGACCAATTAAAGTAT
Source organism: Gerris lacustris (assembly GCA_951217055.1). NCBI lineage: Eukaryota > Metazoa > Arthropoda > Insecta > Hemiptera > Gerridae > Gerris > Gerris lacustris. Next base: position 22,118,367 of record OX578282.1, read on the forward strand.
CAATTTGACTCTATGTAATTGCATTCAAGGTTAAAGGAAACCGTTGCAAGTAATATTATGCATGCAATTATTCCAGGTATATTAAATATTTCTAATATCTTTAAATGATTCCCAAGCTAATTTTTTATGATATTATAGATATCAAAGTACACATTTTTAATTTTAAAAAAACAAAAAAACTTTACAATAATTCAATACAACATAATTTGATAAAAATGTAGAAAATATACATTTTATATATGATTCTACAATTATAAAATGACGTTTTGTATTAATTCTCAATTATAACGGTTTATTAAATTTTATTACTAACATAACTATTTATTTATTAGGTATAATTAAAAACATTTATTCTTTTACATGAATTCATTACATATTTATAACTTGAAGGTTGAATTCACTTGCATTTAGCTATTTATTAATTATATAATGGATTTATTGACTGTGAATGTGTATTGTTTTCTCATTTATAATGATTATATTGTACAGGAAAACTATCTAAATTGTTTATTTGATTTTTTTTAATAAGAAGGTCTTCTGAACTAAATTCAATACGATTGTCTTAGCTAGTTAATATAATGGGCCGGAAACATGGGGATACGTTGTTCGATTCCAGCCAGTGGGAGAGTTTTTTATCATTACTAATCTCCTATGAATTGAATCGTTACCCATTAATTTGAAATTTTATTTATAAATAAATATATGTATTTGTTTTCTTTTATTAATAATAATTCTTTTGTCAACATGTTTCAATAAATTTGAGCCTTTGTATGACCATATAAAAGCATATACTTTCTAAACTTCATTTATACATTTATTTATTTACTTATGTTATTATTAATGTGTTTTTTTCTACTTGCGTGTGTATCAAATATATTGAGCATCCGATGTTCTTATATTCTGGAACCATATCATATATTTATTAGTTTTTATCAGTTATACGTATTTTCAACATATATATTGTTTGGAAGGTATAGATATATGCGCTTAATACACGTAAACTTAGAATTTCATTTATTTATTTATTTTAATTATTTATTTTGTACATATACTTGTATGGAAGGTATGTGCGTCTGATGCACGTACTGTCTGAACAAGTTTTTTTATTTATTTATTTACTTAATGGATTTTATAAAGGGTATTATCTATATATAGGTATATATATATATATATATATATATATATATATATATATATATATATATATATATATATAAAATACATCTATGTGTGTGTATATAATAAATAAATAAAAATAAAAGAAGTTAAATGAGAATTTTGATTGAGCTATTATTCAAAGAGGTAAAAAAAAAACTTAAGTTATAGAAGGCAGGTTTGAGATAGTTCTTTTTTTTATATTTATTTTAGTTATTTTAAAAGTCAAGAGGAGATAGTGGTAGACTCATCGGAGGTGGGAGCAATTCTAAAACAAAAAAAAAGCCTCTGAAAATAAATGAGTCCATGTTTGGAAGCTAGTGTAATCCGCGGCTTAATTGGTCTCATCAGGCGAAGTTGATTCCACTGGAACGTCCCTTCGACCAAGCCTCAAAAAAATCCCCCTCCAAAACATTCCCCTCATTTCTGATAAATTGACTAAATTAACATAAAATATTGTTTGTGAATTATCAGTGAGAAAAGGGAGACTTTTGTGAAAAGCAACTAAGGAATTAAGTAGTGTAGAGAAATGGCATTGGGAAAGGAAAAAAATTAGATGGAATGATAAAAAAAAAAAAAAAAAAAAATAATAATAATAATAAAAGAAAAAATAATTTATAAATAAATAACTATAATCTGATAAATTGATTTTAATCTTTATTTTGGCAAACAACAATTTGTTTTAGAATTAAAATAAAATATGAAATTAAGCAATATTAAAAGAATGAATGAAATTGATTGATTATTCTACAATAAGAAGTAGTCTCTGTCTTTTTTTTAAGTTATTGATTTAGTAGTGAGTTATAATCCGATTTAGTTTTTTTTTTTTTTTATCAGTTCCGTATAAAAAAAAAAAAAATTGAATGTGGGTGGTCGGAATTTAATATAAATAATTGTATGTATATATGTTTTTTAATTAAAATAAATGTTAAATAATGTGTAAATAAATAGTGTAATTAAATATTTTATTTGGACTAAAATTACAGCAGAAGAAACCATATTATTGGGAAAAAAAGTAGCACAATCAAAATAAAAAAATAAAAAACCACATTCGAAGAACTGGTAGTCTAATTTAACATTTGTGTTGCAGCATTTATGCAACATATTATGCTCGTTTGTACATTGTATAACATTGAACTTTTTATTTATACAAAAAAAGTTAAATCTTAACAACAAACAATCGGACATTGAACAACCAGCAAAGATAAATCCTAATTCAATCCCTCATTCCGGAGATACCCCCACTCCTGCCGTGTCTTATTTCGTGGTTTCAACCTAGCTTGTAACGAATAATAAAACAAGATACGCAAAACTATTGTCTAATTCGACAGTTATTAAAACTTTGGTAAAACTGAAGAATATGAGGCGGTTAGAAAAGATGGCAGGGCCTCACTACAACGTATTTTTTTGACAAAGGGATGTCAACTCTCCTATGAACAAGTCATAGATGTAGAATTTCTCATGTTTAAATCGTACAAATTTATTGATTGACAAAGGTATTGTACTGTTTCTAATCTCTTAAGTGTATAAATTAAGCATAGTTGTGCCGCCAAGTCATTCTCGACCAAGGCATCTCCTTCAATTCACCCAAAACGTTTAATAATTATATACCTTAATTATTTATAGCTTTTTAATTTCCTTTTCCTTTACCTAGTTAATTTAAAAAAAATATATTTAAAATTATGATTATTTTGCTTTTGGTTTCTCTTATATTTTATTAAATAAATAGTTATTGTTGTATTGTTTCAAACTTGTCAGTCAGGAGCACTCTTCAATTTTTTTCATTTCTTATTTCAAAGATGATAATTTTGTTCCCATTCAAAACAATTATCTACTAATCCAAATAATAACGTATACCTCTAATTATTTCACAGGTGTGATGTAAATTGATGTGAAAAGATCAAACAAAAAAACCGACAGACATTTTAAGATTATAACTCTAAAAGATCTTCAATTTAGATACTCATTTTGGAATAGACTAGAAAAAAATAGAGACTAGACAAAGAAAATTATCGTGAAATTAGATTATTCACCTTTTCCTTTCTTTCATAATGCAGCGTCTAATATCATTATTAGATATGCCTTTTTACATCTCCAGTAATAATTACAAGAAATAATTTTCTTACTTCGAAATTATGAAAGCATATTCTACGTGTACCCCACCCCCTCAACAAAAAGAACAAAATAAAAACAATTAAATGTATTAGTGATATTACCAAATCATTAGAGGAAAGAAGGTCACCATTAATGGATTTTAAGTTGAAACCAATTTTTTTCTAAATTATCTGCATTTTAGAAAAAAAATAGTTAAGTATAACGAGAATACTAAAGATAATAGTTTGCTAATTAGTGTGGCTCATAGCTTCTTCATGGCGCATATTTATATATATATATATATATATATATATATATATATATATATATATATATATATAGATATAGATATATATTACAACCCATTATTGTCAATTGATTTTATCCCCCCCCCCCCTTGAAATTTTTCAAAATAGTTTCGATATTTTATAACCATAAAAGTATCAATCAAGCAATATGTAATGTGCGCAGGTAGTTGCAATTTATCTTGGGATGTCTTCGAGTTACTATCGACGTAAAATCCAAATTTCTTGTAAATTAGATGGGTACTGAGTTAATGAGTACTTGAGTTAATCAAATGGGAAATCAAATTAGAGAAATAAATGGGCTCAGAAGGTTGAAACTTATGTGGGACCAGGAATTAGCTAATTATGACCTACCATTCAAATTTCATTAAAATCGGACGAGTAGTTTTTAAGATATGTTGGGTTCGCAAAAATGAATCGACAGATAGACAGACAAAAAAAATTTCTCTGAAGTCTAAAATGGATTTCTGTCATGGATATTTTTAATTTTGAGACATCATTTTTTTTAGTTCTTCAAAACGATCACATAGCTTCCGTTTCGTTAAATAGTTAAACACATAGTTACCTTTTAAATAGCCTCAGGAGTAAAATTATTTAGTAAAAATACGTAAAAAGATTTTTCATTAATACAGGTGCAGTTAGAACCCTAAAATTTATTAATTATTTTCTCGTAGCTACTTGGTATATACTACCTGTAAAAACTAGGTTTTTTTTTTATGGTTTTCATTAACCTTGCTTGTTGAATTCGTAATTCTTCTAATTCCAAAGCGTATGTAAAAATGCTTTGATGCGTTCACTTCCCCTTTTATCCACTTTTTTTAAGTTGACTACCTTAGGAATACCTTTAGGAATTTTTTTTCTCGTCTAAACGGATGATTGTATATACCAGCAGTGTTCTCTTCTCTCGGTCCGAAGACTATTAAGACCAATAATAAATGGCACTTCTCGAACTGGTAATTACCTTAATGGTTCATTATAAAAATTAAGGACTTGAGAGGCTAGAAGTTCGCCATTATACGTGAAAAATATATATATAAAACATATCCTTCTTCTACAATGGATTTTTTTCTCTCTCCAAGGAGACTTTATAATTATATGGCTTGCTTGCATAGCGCTTTAAAATAAAAAAAAATAAAAAATACTGCCATTTTTGAAATTGGATGAAAAAAAAAAAAACTGAAAAGGCCAGGAGGGGAAAAAACTTGGCTTTGTGATTCATTACCATGGTTTTTTTTTAATGACAATAAATTGTGGTCCTTTTTAAGTCCAAAGAAAAGTAGTTTTAATACCTACCCACGCATTAAAAAATTTTAATGATAATATATGCTCTGATATAAAACTTGGTATTTTTATCTTAAAATATACTATTTTCTTTTTGTAATATTTATTTTTTTATATTTAATTACTATTTTCATCAGTGTTATAAATCAGTATAAGTAATAAAATTTACATAACAAGATAAGAGATATATTAATTAATTTTTTAATATATATATATATATATATATATATATATATATATATATATATATATATATATATATATATATATATATATATATATATATATTATAATATTTAGCTTTTGACTGATAAAACTTAAATTGATTTTCTTTTGGTCATATATTTAGAACATTTTTGGTGATTAATTAGTTCTCTTTGTCATTCTCTGGCTTTTTGTTATATTTTAACTTATATCTTTGTTGTTAATTTGTTTCTTATTTTAAATTCCTCTTTCCATGTATTTAAAATTGAGTATTCATCTAGAGTCCAAAGTAAATTCCTCTCTCCGAATAGTTTAATTGCACCTTTTTCGTTTAAAGTTCAATTTACAAATACATATTACTATTCAAACTATTTGTAAATATTTGTTTTAGTTTATGAGAGTGTTAAGTGTTTATAATATATCTTTAGGAAATTGATAAACAGACATCAATATGCGTATATACATATTGATTTTTATAAACAATGTCATATTTCACAGATATCATTAAATTACTTTTTTTAATGTAGATTTTCTGTCTATTATATTAATTACGATTACACTAATCATTAAGCGATAATTTGATCAAATACTTTTTATATCCATCAAAACGGCTCTTATTACATAAGTCAGAATCCACCTCTGATTTTATATTTAAATTTTGAAGCATTAGAAACAAAGTAATTAATTAATAAACGTGTTATTTAAGTTCTCGAATTTCGATTCATCTGTGTTGTTGATAGTATCTGAACACGTTTGTTTAAAATATAATGGTTACAAAATATTTGTGGTTAAGTGAAATATACTTATATTTAGGATAAAAAGATCATGACCATATGAAAACAATTTTATTTGTTCGTGCTTTGACCTACCTGGAATAACTGGTTAACAAAACAAAAAATTAAACAAGATTTTTTTCCTTAGCATGTTAATACATACGTTTCTCCCTAATACCCCTGCCTTTTTAAATATTTGGTTTTCGTTATTTTTAAATCAGCTCGTGACTCCCGACTTAGATAAAGATGTCACCGGCTTTTTAAGTCCTGATATATATCTACTTTGAATTGGGATTCTCCTTTATTTATATTTATTGGTTACCAGTGGAAAAACAGTTCGGTTGTTTAAGATTTCTTTAAGATATCAACGAAGTGGGAGAGAAAAAAAAGGCCGGTAGCTCTCACGATTTTTACATAAATGCACTTAAAAAGATGAGATATTTGTAGGAAGTCTTGTTCTGTCTGTGAAGTATTTCAGTGTTAAAAGTGTTGTCATCACCCAATTACTCTAATTGTTTTTTTTGTAATTTATTTCTTTTCCTTTCCTTTCTTTATACATACTTTCTGGAAGTAAATTTCTTTATTCTAGGTCATTTTATTTTTATTTTTAAATTTATAATTTTTCAAAATCATTCTACGACGTTAAAAAAAGTTATTATTTTAATACCTATCACATGTAAATCGACGGTTGTTAGCAAGTAAGAACTTTTGTACTGCAATATTTTATTTTTTTTAGTTATTGAAATATTTTTTTTTATACATAGTATACTTTCTTATAGACGTAACTGTAGATTGCTATATATATTTAACCTCATTATTTCTCACAAAATTATTTTTTTACAAATGACTGAAAAATTGATGAATTGTTCTCCTTTTAATAAAAAAAAACAAATTGTTTATCATTGGTAAATAAGAAATGGGAAATTCTGGGTATTTCAAAACCATTATTATCTTCCAAGTTATTTATATTAATGTGCTTTCTTTCTTGTTTATTTATCGTCTTATAAATTAGTCATTTGTCTGTACTATTATCATACCCAAAGTTATTTTAGATGCTAAATTTGACAACATCGATAAAATTAAAGTTAGTAAAAAAACGTTTTATTCCCCGGTACTTTTTTAAAAATTAAAGCAACCTTACATTACTCCCAGTATTTTATCTCTCCCTCATTTTTTTTCGATATCAATGCAAACAATATTAAATATTTAAGTTAAGGGAGAACGGCGTATCCATTAAGGTTTTGTTATACTCGCTAAAGTGGAGGAAAGGGGAGGAGGGGGGAGGGGGGAGAACTTTTTGGAAACAAACGGGGGGAGGTGTTTGGAAGGTTTTTTGGTCATAATTTATGACACAACGAAGGGAGAACTCCCCCTTGTGCGTTAACACAAAAAACCCCAAAACCATAAATTTACTTTTAATATTTATTTCCTTATTTTTACATATATATATATATATATATATATATATATATATATATATATATATATATATATATATATATATATATATATATATATATATATATATATATTTATATATATATATATATATATATATATATATATATATACTATTTGTGTGTGTGTGTGTATACTCTCTGGATGTTAATATATTTATTATTTTGATTTCTTAAAAATAATAATTAAGATATATCATTGATTCAATGGATTGATGAACAATTGATTATCTCTTGAAAAACGAAGATTTTGGAAATTCTCTAGTCCCAAATTTCGGAGATAGTGGTTTCACTTAAGCGTCAAACCACCAAAGGGATTCATAGACTTGAAATTTGCCGAAGATTTCATTGAAAATCCAAATCAAATTAGAATTTAAGTGGAAGTAGGCGGGGACGACTGAAATAAAAATATTTACAAATAAAAATGACTTTTATGTTTATTTTACTTGTATTTCCTTTTATGATTTTAAAATAAATAAATAATTTAGTTCAGACATCTGTGAGTCATTTTATGATTACTTTTTTTCTTACTGGTTTTAAAAAGAACAAAAACTGAACTAATTTTTTAAATTTTATCGTTTCATCCCTAGATCATTTATTTTGTTACGTTTGAGTAATTATCGTTATTAATTCTTGGATCTCTTTTAGATTATTTATATATTTTTTTTTGTTTGAAGAAATCAATTTACTAATCAAATGTGGTGTAGTATGTTTGATAACTGGTTTAGTTTCCAAGGGCTCGCTTGCGATTTTACGGATCCAATCTGTTGCCGATATTATTTTAAGATAAATGATTGATTTTTATTGACCTTTGGATCAATATTTGAAAAAGATTATATATATATATATATATATATATATATATATATATATATATATATATATATGTATATAATACATCGTTGATTGGTTTTTTCGATTTAATATAACATAGCGAAATCGATAACAAGTATATATTTCTAATTAATAGTCTTTTTTAACCGCTTGTTAATTTATTTTTATTTTATAATTTATCTATTTGTGGTTTTGGGTTTGTAATTTTTTATTTATATAAAAACTATTGCTCATACTTTGCCTATCTATATTACAATATGGAATTTTAATATTTTTCTACATCTAAATTTAATTTGTTTTAAGTGTGTCGATATTTTGTTGTACTAAATAATGTTGGCCGCACTATGTGCCACACTAATTGGCAGTCTATTTTGATTATATTATCTTATTTATTTATTTTAATATTTGTTTTTGTTGTTATAGGAGGAGATGAGGAGTAAAGTGCCTGAGTGATGTCTTTGGAGAGGGACAGGGGCCGTCCCTGGCTCCTACTCATATTTTTGCTCTCTCTCCTGGCAATCGTCTCTTCAGAACAAGGTACGCAACGTTATTTCATTGTTAAATACATAGATATTTCTCAGGGGGTCATTTGAATTTTGATTGAGGATGCCTAAGGTTATATGTACTTTGAAAATACTTCGTACTAATAAGTTTAAGATATAGGTTAAAATATAGGGCTAATGAAAACGGTTTCTAATTATTTTGAGTTGGTAATTTAAGCTTAAATTTTAAGTATTAAAGAACAGCAGGATTGTGCAGATGTAAATTATGGAGGCACTTCTTTAGATTGTTACTCCCCTTTTAAAAAAACACCTGGGAGTAACGGTCTAAAGAACGTGTACGGAATGTTCTTCTTCCTTTGTCCCAAAGTACATTGGACTAAACATCCCTTTTTCTTAATAGTTATTTAATCAGCCATTTTCATTCTAAAACAACACAGGAGAGTAACAATCTATAGAAGTACCATTATGGAAACATTCCGGGTACATATTACTTACATTAAATCTTATCAGCTTATGTAAAGTGGCGTCCGATTGGTTGCGTATGCAACCAATTTTATGGTTTATACAGTTAATAGAGTGACTAACTCGTGTCATCCGTTACAAATATAGTAGTTATAAGTCCTTTGACAGGCTTAGTTCCTCCACGTTACATGTTACATATATAGTTATAAGTCCTTTGACAGGCCTAGTTCCTCCACGTTACATGTTACATATATAGTTATAAGTCCTTTGACAGGCCTAGTTCCTCCGCGTTACATGTACTATAGTTATAAGTCCATTGACAGGCTTAGTTCCTCCACGTTACATATAGTTAAAAGTCCTTTGACAGGCCTAGTTCTTCCAAGGGGCTGATAGTCAAATCTATTGCTAATAAAATCCACAAACTTTCTCTAGCTAGATTCATCCCGATTATTCTGTTGCTTATTTTAACTTTCTTAATTTTATAATGCCTGGATAATGAATAAAGTCTAAGTTTCAAAATTGTTATTTTTTTATTTATTTATTTTTATTTATTTTTATTTTTTTAAATAATTTCTTGTCGAGAAGAAATGTTTTAATATAGTATATTAATGTTCCGTTACTCATTTAACAATTCCGATATAATCATATCGGAATTTAAATCTTAGTGAAATATCCCGTTTTTAATAGATTTTTTTTTTTTTAAATGCTTTTATACTTTAGTAAATTTGAATCTGTTTGGTATGGTCTAAAATGGATGGTATTTGTTGGTTTATCTCCAGAAAATCATTTCGCTTGCTATCTTTTAATGATAATAAAACTATGATTATTCTTTGTTAATTTTAAATCTGATGGATGTTGAACAAAGGAAAATAATAGACTATTACTTTAGTTAAAATTGATCAATATGCTTTCAAGAAATTTGATAAAAGAAACTAGGTTTTAGCCTGTTATCAATTGGATCGTGATCTGGTTCTGTTGTCGGTATTTTGCTTTGGATCTGCCCAATGAGTTGAATTGCATGATGTAGGTGGTCCTTTCTTATTTAAAAAAAAAAAAATATCATTTTTTTATTTTCTTTCTGTTCTTACTCATTCCTTTGTTTGTTGTGCATCAGGGTCCGAGGTATAGAAAGGGAATTTTTTTCTTTTAAGTGATGTTTAAAGGCGTCTTGTTTTCCTTATCAGACAGTGGCGAGCTTGGCATTCTCCCCTCTCATCTTGTAGCTGGGGCCCGACGCTTAATTGAGTCGTAAAAAATTCTTAACCGGGCAAAGCAAAGGCTTAGCGCTTTGATGGAACAAAAACCTCTTAAAACATAACATTTTTTTTTTTCTTTAACTTGAGCAAATCACGCAGGTTTGTAACGTCTCTATCAGTTTTAGAGTTAACTATGCCTAACAATTACTAATTTATTAGTACAACCTACCAAAGCTTATTAATTATTTAATAATATAAATAATAAATATCTAATTAGCTAATAGAGAAAAATATATCTTTTAATGATTCTTTTTACTTTCTCATATAAAGAGAAAGTATTGTGATGGCGCAAAAATTCGATTTTGAGATTTTGATGGATTTACACGTTTTGAGGTCCCCTGAGTCCAAAAAAGTGGTTTTTAAAAAATGTCTGTCTGTCGTCTGTCGTCTGTCGTCTGTCTGTCGTCTGTGCAGACGCCTGGAGCCCAAACTACTGGGCCGATTTTGACGAAATTTGGCATACATGTTCAGAAAAATCATACCCCGAGGCGAAATCGAGAAATGAATTTTAGCTCTAAATTTGGGGGCGCTACCCCCCAAAAACTCTGAAAAAACATGAAAAAAAATTATTTCTCGAAAACGGTTCCGACGATTTTGATTAAAAAATTCTAAAATGTAGTCCATTTGAATACGAATCCAACGATATAAGCCGTTTTCCCGGGAAAAATCTAGTTCCTGAGATATTAGCTTAAAACGTGGACGGAGAGAGCCCGGGTTCGATTCCCCGACCAGGAGAAGTTATTTTTATGATAAATTTTGATGAAATGTTCAATAATATTTAAATGTACATTTGAAAACTAATAAATGGAAACACTGGGCTAAGTAATTATAAACTCATATATGAGAAAGTTTGTCTGAGTTGTCTCGGACCGATTTTTTCTTTTTCACTACCTTTTTATATTTTTTTGTAGTTTGTCATTGGAGCCTCAATCCAAAGTATTTTTTTGACAAAGGGATATCAACTCTGCTATGAACAAATCATACATATATAATTTCTCAAATGTTTAAATCATACAAATGTACTGTTTGACAAAGGAATATTATCTCTCAAGTGTATAGATCAAGCAAAGTCGTGCCGCCAAGCGATTCTCGACCGTATTATCTCCTTCAGTTCAGCCTTATTTTGTATTGTAATAATTTGATAAATATTACAACTTAACATTTTACATTTATTCATGTTACGTTTAAGGTTGTCCCAAGATGTTGCATTATTTAATATAAGAAATTAAAATTTGAATGTAAATCAAATTTTATACAGCTTCTCATGCTGGGCAATTATTTTTAGTAAGTCATATAAATATTATTCGTTCGACACAAGAAAATAAGAAAATTTAATTTATTTATAATTATTATATTTTTAACTGTTTTGGGAAATAAACAGTTGCAGTGCACGAACGTAATTATTCAATGTTAAATGTAGGTCGTTAGTTCATATAATGTTTTTTAACTTGACCGTTTTTTTTCGTGTTCGTTTTTTTTCGAGGGTCAATAACATTTGAACATTTTAATTAAGCAATTTCAATATGTCTTGTCCATTCTCTAACCAATTTTAAAAAAAGGTCAAACTGAAAAAAAAAATCAATTTATGTTCCTTTTAAAATCTATAAGTATATTTGTGTACAGACAGAAAAAGTATATATAAACATAATGGACAACAAAAAGAAACTAATAAATAGAAGCAGGAGGATACGAGTGGCCCGATGCCTCCTGTTATGGCCCCACGTCACGAGCTACGAACAAGGCAATGGCTTACCAAGTTTTTCCTTTATACTTGGCCCGACACGCCTGCGTTCGGGTACCTCCGCCTCGGTTACGATCCCTAACCGGTTTCTACGATCGACTTTTTGTACCGTCTATAAATCTTTTGTACGGCGGCAGCTTGGAAAAATCGTTTTACCCCTTCTTGCCACATATTTTGTCGACTTCTCTTCAATATACTATGTATATTTAAAAAAATACACAGACTTGTTGTTTAAAATAAAATTGAGAAAATATTGCTTAATTAATTTTTTTTCTTGAGTAATTTCATATAATTACTAACTAATTCTGTGGCGAAGCACCCTTTAGAGGGCCTAAGCCTGCAAAAAGGCTGTTACTAGTAATTATGCAACGGATGACACGGGGTCAGTGTGTCGCATCATTAGCTATATAAACCTTATAATTGGCAAACATAACCAGTTATTCGCTTCTTCACTTAAGCAGCTAACCATTTATATGGCTCTAGTACCCTCCTGGCTACCAATAGAGAAATGACAGATAAATGGTATTCAGTATCATTATTAGTAAATAAAATGGAAAAGTGCCTAATGACAATGACCATCTTGATCAAATGAGAACAGGAGGACAGATAATTAGATTAATATAGGGTCAAAAAAGTGACAGAATATTTCTTGCATAAACTGCATCTTTGTAATATGTAAAATGCTTCTAATATTTTTTAGGATACAGTTGGAATTTCATGTTTAGTTTTCATTATTACTATGATGTACAGTCAGTTCTTAAATATTTGCGTAAATATTCAAATGATTAGTCTACAAGTGGGTGGGATTTTTTTTTTTTTTTTTTTTTTTTTTTTACCTACGTAGATGCCTATGTTAAATTAATTATGATTTCCTGTCGTATTTTGATTTATTAAATGCAAGATTTTTTTTGTGTCTTAAGTAATTAAGTAAATGGTTAGACGAGGAAGTGTTGTGTTGTTTATAATATAAGATACTGAAATGCTTGGGCTCATACTGTTTGAGCTTATGGTAGGTTGTAGAGCTTATCTTTTGAAAATGTCGGTGCGCCCGTCTGTTTATATTTCACGGGCCATTTGTAAAGTCGTAAGTTTGCATGTGTGCTCTTAGTGTATCGGTAAAGGATATGTGGGTGTTAAGGTACGTGTCTTGTCTGGTAACGTCTGCTTTGGGGTCGCACCGTCTACATTAATCTTACGTAGCGTAGGGAGTACCACGGCTTTAAGAAACCGACCGACGTGTTGAGACCAGAAACATCTAGTGATTTATCTTCAAAGAGACAAATCAATTAGGCAAAAAAAACCTTTCAAAAGGTAAAGGATTGAAGGTTAAATAAAAAAATAAATATAGTATAGCAGTTTTAGGGGGTGAGTAGCCAAAGAAGTTTGAAGATTGAGCGCCTTGTCTTGTAAAGAAGTACAAACAAACAATCGTGCCGGCGGTCTTCTACATCTTAGAAAAAAACAAAACATTCTTATGTAGGAGAAAAAGAGAGGGAAAAAATCAAATAGAAAAAACCAATATCTCAAGAGAACAAAACGTTTAAATCATAAGTGACACCGGTTGCTCGTGAAAGTCTATGTACGGTAAGGAAATAAAACCGTTAAAATCCCATCACCTTCCGCCGGAGTAACTTAATAAATAATGTTTTATAATTCAACCACAGAAAAACAGGCTATATATTACTTCATTTTGTTTATTTTCATTTGAACAGATTCATTGCCGCGGTTCCCATTTAAATGGTAGAAAGAAGGATATATTGAGATTTTTACCTTTTCGAATTTATCTCTTATATTAGTGTGAAAGGATTAGAGTTATATTTTATATTTTTTTCTTATAGAGAATCCCATGTAATGATTTATATATTTTTTATTGGGTTTTGTAGTTAAAATAGACGTAGAGGATTATTTAAAACAAATGAAGTTGGACCGATGACCTATATCTTGAAATTAGCTTCGATTAACTCTTGTGTGAAACACCTTCTTGGCAAAATTCACTCTAGTGGAGCTGGTACTTGACTTTATCTCGGAGAATCTTAACGCTATTGTTCTCCTCCCATTCTTGACACCTTTAATAAAGAGCGTGTAAGAGGCCGTGGTTCGATATCGGTGCAATGACCGAGCTTTAGCTGATGCAATTTTTTTCGTATAATAAATTCTCATCTAGAAGCCAAAGCCAAATATAACCAACCTTAAGAAATCTGTAGTAGACAATGAGTGGATTTTTATCGACTCTTACTTTGGAAATTTCATTTTCTATTGGTACTCCTAAGTTAGCTGGAGAGTGCCACCTCGAAGGATTTTCTATAAGACTCAAGTGGCACCGAATTTTTCAATCTAATCTGTAGGCTTTAAATTTCCCTTATAATTATCCGTTATTAATAATAATTTATGATAAAAACAAACCTAATAGTTTGATGTTGCATTTTGTGGCCTCTTTATGAGTAATACATATTATCTTTAAACCCATTATAATTATATATTTTTCTATTACCCGATCTTCAACAGAATTATTACAGTGCAGAGATATCTGCCACTCTAAGCGGCCTATACACTAAACGTGCATTGCACGCCATGCCATTTTTTATTTTGGCGCGCCGTGCTTAGCATGGCACGTCGTGCGCCACACTCTGTAAATACAGTTCGCTCTGTGACGTGCTAGAAGTCGGTGTTCATACTGTGAATTTTTAGTGTACCCGACCAGTTATGCCTGTGGCAACGAAAAATATAGCTTAAGCAGTTTTGTTGGTTGCGCGATACATGAAGATAGCAAGGAGAAACGGAGGAGGAGGCAAATATGGGCTAAAAATTGGTTGAATAAGAAAATAACGTTGCACTTAACTCGCCACAAACAATGGTGATATCTATACGCGTTAATAAACAACGGTAAGATATCGGGAGACAGAAAAAGGATGTATCACTCATTTTTTTAAAAAAAATACAAGCAAGAATCTCTTGATGCTATCGAACGAAATATAGCCTCAAAAGATGTTGCACTCTTAGTACGTGGCGCGAGACTGGCCCACACACTAGCATGTTGGCACGGGACGGGATGGCACGGCGCGCTGAAAATCAAACCCGTCTTGATTCTCATCTTTCCAAGCATTGCATGCCGTGGTATGCATGGAGACCTCCACACACTGGCATGTTTCGTCCGTCTTTGGCACGACGTTGATGCACGCCGTGCAATGCACGTGTAGTATATGAGCAGCTTTATACTTCTTGCGTGCATCCGATCATTAGTGAAGAACATATCTCTCCCCTCTGAAAATCAAATGCTTCATTATTGTTGATGTTGATGTTCCTGGGAGGTTCTATCCGTCTTGCATTTGCTCGTCTTTCTACTTCTAAATCTTTTATAGTACACTATCTCTACTACCACTGATACTCCAATTGTTTTTAAATTATATTTTTATATAAACTTAAGTACGACCGAATTCCTCAACCGTCCTTGTAAGCTCGAATTTAGTGCAAAAGTACATCTGAAGTTTGATAAGCTTCCATCAGAGGCATATATGATAGAATAAACTAATAGAAAGGGACGGCATTCAGTGGCCTCCAGACAGAAAATATCTAAATCTGGCCATGTTCGTAACACTTTTTTTATAATTTGTATAATTTCTATTTTTTTATGATTAATATCTAAAGAAATAAGTCGAAATTTAAGCCTTATAAACAATGAAAGCATTTTTTTCCAGCGAGTCCTCCAGTCTCTCACCAATGAGTTTTTAATGTTTAATATTTTTTTAAAAAATAAATAAAGTTGTGAGTTGCTCCTTACCCTAAACGTATACGATTCATTTGGACAAAGGAACGTCATTTGAGTTTATGTAATTGTGTAAGGAATCAATAAAGGTTATTAGAGTTAATAAAGGTTAAGAGTGAAGCAATTTAATGTATCGAGCTTCCATTAAAAAAACTGGTCAGTAGTGTAAACTGATAGGCTATCTTTTGAATACCAAACAATGCTAATACTATTGTTGCTTTTACTAAGTTCAAGTCAGTGAAAGTTTGAATCGAGTTTTTATTTGTTTTTTTTTTTTTTATCCCGAGGCGTTTGTTAGCTCTAGGTGGCCCCTGGGAGGCCTATATATCTGTGAGCCCTTGTTTGGACCCCTCCTCTCGAGGGTGCTATCAAGATCTCACGAGGTTCTCGGTTCTTGCAAGGAATTAATGGCAAGTTGGCTCGGACCTGGTGTGGTCTAAGTTTGGTCCTTTATCCTCTGTACTCGGTCTTCTCTCTCGACTCACCATGCTTATCTCGCCGTTTATTACTTGGAGACTTAGTACTGCCCTAGGACATAAGACTTTGCGCCTTAAGGAAGTAACTAAGCAGGCTGGGAAGCAAACACACCGCTGTATTTCAACTTAAGATATATTCTTGCCTCCTTAGCTCTTATTAAAGTATCTTTAATTAGTTTAACTTTACTTTAGAACTCAGATTTTATAATTAAAATACATTAATCAGAGATTGTTTTTTCTTTTCCTTCTGCCATTACTATATTAGGGCTGTAAGAACTAAATTATATGGATTGTGGAATATCTGTTGTTTTAAGTAATACCTTGCAAATCAACTTTTGTCAGACCTTTATTTTTATATGTAGCTGCCTTTATTTGAAAATGTGTTTTTCTTTGTGAAACCACTCTCCAGAGATACATTATATAATTCCATTTTTTTAATGTAGGGTGCATTGCAGATGACATTTTTTTTCTATTAAAAAAAACTAGGTTGTTGGAATTTTTTTGTATAGTTTGCATAATCCCATTTTTCCTGTCTGCATCTCCATTCCTTGATGAATGGTGATTTACTCTTAAGTTTTTTCTCTTTTATAACCTTGTGCTTCGTTTATGCTTGACTCCACTTTATATCAGAGTTGAAATTTTAGTATAATAAGAAGGTTATGTATTTTTTTGTCGTGTGGCTTGCTCTAAAAAGGAAGGAAACCTCCTTTTTGGCCTCAAGTTCGGATAACCCTTCAAAAAAAGTTTTATATATATATATATATATATATATATATATATATATATATATATATATATATATATATATATATATATATATATTCTTTCTTGTCTTTTTAAGGAGACGCCAGACTTAATCGATGATCCCCCCTTCCTTTGGTTTCTGGTTCCTGGTCTTTCATGACGGAGTTAAGAAAAAAAATAAACTTATTATATACATATATTTAAAAAAAAAAGGAGAAATGGTTGAAGAGGGAGGGATGTGTTTGGTTCAGTGGCGCTGCCCAGTGGCTTAGAATTAATTCATCTTGTCATTTGGGTGAACCCACATCAGAGTGGCGTCGGGTTACCTCTAGACATACATCCCTGCCTCGGACCCACTTAATTATCTACCTTAAATTTTAATAATTAATGACCTCCTTCGAATATAAAAAAAATGACTTAACTCTTAAAATATCTCGAGAGTTAATCAAGTTAATCAAAATCTGATAATAGCCACATTGTCTTCGTTTTATATATATATATATATATATATATATATATATATATATATATATATATATATATATATATATATATATATATATATATATATATATATATTCTTATGCAATACCTGTTTGGTAATCTTTCCGGCTTTAAAAGGAATTCATGTTTACTGAGTGGATAATCTGTATTTAAGCATCATCCATTCAATTTAATTTTTAGCATGTATTATCTTAATATATCTAAAATTCAATCCTCTAAAGAGATAATTGATTATTTCGCTCATAGACTTTCAAAAGGTGTATAAACTTAAAAGAACGTAGGCTGGGAAATGTTGATCAGATCATACTTATGTGGTTTCAGATGTCCATTTTAAGTAACAAGTACCTCTTTTGTTTTTTGTTTCTGTTTTTATTTTTCGAACGCAAAAAATTGTCATATCAGCATATATGTATCATAAGGTACGCATCCAGCGTTGTGTTAGTGTGGAACTTATTGTGATATTTCTTGGGTTATTCATTTCATTGTTTTTTGTGTTTTGACTTTTCAATCTAGACTATTATAATTTATAGTTGGTTAATTTAGATAAAATTTTGTTTTGTTAAAATCAAAAATTGCTTTTAATTATCATGGTATAAATTTCAGCATTTATTAGCTTGGACAAATCAATATTAGATTAAACAACGATCATCGGGAAAATAATTAAAAATATAGTAATGAAGAACTTTATAATCTATTGTATTATGACTAGAATGCAATTAATACGTAGTACACTTCTAATTGTACAGTTTATAATGTAATACAAATGAAATTTAAATGTATTGAACTTATAAGCTATTATTTTTAGTTATATTTTTCTTTATTAATAATTGATTTAACATTTACAAAAATCAGAGCCATTTCATAATACTTATTCGAAAATAATTGACCTCTTTGTTAGTCATATCATTATCCTTATTTTTTTTACACACTTTTTTTATAATAATTTGTTTATAATGTTACAGTTATATTTTCGATATATATATATATATATATATATATATATATATATATATATATATATATATATAGAAAAAAATATAATATAATATGATAATGATAATAACATATAGTATGCAAATCTCGATTCATTGTATTCTAATTGAACCTTGACCCGAATTATACGATTATGGAAAAATCACGTATGTATTTTTTAATGTTCGAGACATTGTTATGCAGAAAAGGTGTTTATGAAACTCTTATAGAGTGTGTGGGCTTTTATATATATGGAATTAACGCGTTGATAGTGCTTACGGATTAATTTTGTGAAGTTGAAGGTTATTGACACTTATTGTTTTTATCGAAATTTATTAAAACAATATTATTTTTGCATTAAATTCAATTAAATTCAGGAGTGTTTTGAGTTCAAGGTGTTTTCAAGGATTTAAGGGTGAAGGAGGTTTTAAAAGGTTTAAAAATATTTCCTTAAAAAAAAATATTTTCATTGTTTCTGACATTCTATTTTTTGATAATATGTTATCATGATTATTATCTTGATCATTTTTATAAATTGTATCTATATTTTAGACAAGAATAATAATCATTTTTTAATAAAGTTCCACTGGTGTATTAAGTATAATGCATCTAGTACTAAGGAATTATTTAGTTTGGATCCTTATATAGATATGCAATTTTTATCTGATGTATTATTATTATTATTATTATTTTTCAATCATGATATTTTAAGATCAGATTGAATTCTTTAAACGTTTATCGTTTTTATTGCTTGTTTTGAATTTTAAATGGATTTTTTTTTTTCAATTCTGAGAATGTATGCGCTGACACTTTACAATACAAATTTTTTTATTGTAAGAGGTTTACCAGGAAGAGAATGGAATAGTAAATATGTAGAATAGATCTTGAGTAGAAGAATTTACATGGTGTACTTAAATGTATTCAGTGAATTGGTCACGCTGCGAATGAAGATCACGTTTTTAAAGGATGTGATGTTATGCGTTGTTTTACTTTTACTACTGAATTCTTCTACTTGGATGTTGAAACAGACTACAAAATAACCATAATGATGTAATAGAAGCAAATAGTTAATATAACGATGTCAATGATCAATAAAGAGATTCCAAGTGATGGAAGCTAAAAGTTAACATCATGATGTTTATGTATGATAAATGAAGATAATTTCCAGTAGTGCAAGCTGAAAGTTAACATGACTATGTTAATGGATTACTTAGGATGGTCTAGTCTGCTCTAGACTTTAAAATCCTTCGAAAGAAGATGTGTTTGTCACTTAAATCCTGATTAGAGTTGAGTTGTTAAATAGATGGTCACACAAACCATGTGTGCTTTTAACAAAGTGACTTATTTAAGTATTATAGTTTTGTTCATCTATTTTTGAACGCTTAAATGATTTACTACCTTAAAACCTTTTGTTTATGCGTTATTGCATTAAAATTATTGTATTTCGAATCTTTCTTTTTTTTATTTTTTCAAATATCCCCATTACGAACTAGAATTTTTCGAGCTCTGAAGGGATTTTTAAACCAAGATTCCATGCTTTCGCCTTTAGGAAATAAAGAAAAAAAAAAATTAGAATTAATTACGCACGAAATGCTTACGTTTCTTGGGCGTTTTAAGGTGACGACTAAGCTCTACCCAAAGAGAAAAGGCGGTGAAGAAGAGAGGCCTGGAATAAATCAGCACCGGCAGATCGGCCTGGAACGGTAATTATACCGCTGTGAAAAAGTCCGTGTCCCGTTCCCAAGACTAAACTTGAAGACTCCTCTAGTCAAACTACAACATCCACGGGAGTAGTTAATTGTTTTATTTTAAAAACTTTTTCCATGTAGTCCTTCCATGGCTCAAGTGTGTGTGCCCTTTAACCTATGTGTGTTGTGCCCAAGGGGACTTTTGAAAGTGTACTGGACTCGTAAGCTCTCGGGGTGAACTTTTTTAATGGCGAAGCTTGTAAGAGGCTGGAGAGACGTGGAAGAATAAAGGCCCGGAGGTGGGCGGCTGGAAGATCATTAGGTGACTAGGTACAAACCGCACCACGGGCTCCGTCCTCCGTGTCCGGTCAACGTACCTTCTGTACATTCTCCCACCAGTTGAGATTCCATACCGGTCTCATTGAGCCTCACTAGAAAATTATTAAATTCCACAGGATATATATGGCAAATCTTTGAAATGTGTTGCTGTTAAACTGCAGTTACCAAGAATCTTCCCCGTCAGTTTATTACCAGAAGGAGGAACGAAGAGTGCCGTAATTGTTTAATCCAGGTTTCATGTCCAACTTTATCTTAATTCTCTATCGAACTCTGGATTTGATTGAGAGCATTTTTATTTAACTGCTACATACCTCACCTTTTGTGTTATCATAATTTAAAAAAAGTAACTGCTAAAATTCTTCATAAGCTATTGAGACAGCTAAATGCCAAGTTATCTTTTACTCTTTATCCTAAATTTACAATTCACGGTAAGCTGTTCATATTATAGTGCTTATCATAATTGATTGGCTCTTATATTATTTTATTGGTTGAAACAGTTTGTTAGTCAGTGTTTTCTTTGTTCGGTGATTGATTAAATTGAATTTCAATTCCATTAATCTTTCTCCTATTTGTTCCTCCGACCAGTAAACATTTTGTTTTTTCTCTCTTCTTTTTATTTCGGTGTTGAATAAACAACACCTTATTTGTATCCAGTCAGTTGATAAATAACAAATTTTACCTATAAATTTTCCTGAAACCAGTAAGAGAATCGAAGATTCCTCGAGGGACCCTTATTTCATTCAAAAAACCCCCGAAGGATCCTTGTTGTAGATGACAATCTCTTTTTTTTTTTTTAAATTATCGCTCAATTTTTTTTTTTTATAAAAACGATTTGAGTTTAGCTTCCTTTTTTCTTTCTCTCGAAATCATTTAATTAAGGCTGTGAATCTCTGACTCTTCCGTAAAACACGGGGATGTTGAGGTTGTAACTTATCGTGCTAGCGGGTATTTTCTTGGTTCAAATGAAGATGGTCGATGGAGATAAGAGCGGGTTGGGCCCGGAGTTGAGACAAGGTTGTTTTGTCTTGAAGCAAGGTGCGTGGGACGGATTCATCTTGATGCATATCTTGCTCTAGTCCATCCTTCTAACAGTGCCATTTCAAACCCGGTCCAGACCTCTATATCCTTCTCCTCTGCGTGCGACCCCTGTCTCTCGTCCCCACCAGATGATATTACATAAAACTTGTTATATTATTGTGATAATCTTGACGTGTTGGAAGTCCGACTCAGTTCCCTAATGGAAGAGTGGTTCCCTCTCAGTTTATCAGCGCCGCTGGATCGGGCCTCGTGTATTTATAGGCCCCCTCCTCACCCCTCGACCTTACCAGATTCTTATCTCCTCTCCTGGGGTTGACCCATTTCCAAATGGTAAATGGACCTAGATCACAATCGTATCGAAAAATCCCTTCCCATGTTTCCATCCCGTTTTTTTTTAAGTGAACGCCCAAAAATTTCAGGTAGCCGGGAAGCCCTTTTTATTTCTAATTGGAACCTTTATTCCCTTTATCTTCTTAAAGATACTGTTGCTGTCGAATTGGGATACAACAATGTAAGAATAAAACTTCTACTGATGCCATTCTTGCTATCGTGTTTAGTATTGTACTTTTTTGTACAAAGTTTTTATAAATATTTTTTTTAAGTTACAAATAGTAGGCACACAAAAGATGTCATTATTGACTTCTTTTGTCATCTTCCTTTGGTGCACTTTACATTTATGTCTCAAATTTTGAAGATCCACGTTTTTGTTTAGTAGGTATACAGTTCCAAACTGTTAATGACATCGCCACATGCTTTGATTTTTTAAATTTATACAAATAATTATTCTTGCGTATAAAAAACTCCACTCAATTCTAATTTAGGTATTTATACTTTATTTATTGTGTGTTGAAGTTAGTTGTGTGTTTTATTTATTGCCTCTTGAAAAGTAGATCAGGATGCATGGCTTCGTAATCAATGCTTGAGAGAAAGATGTTGCAAACCCGTATTATTTTAACGTTCATATTTCATTTTCCATAGTCATCAATGGCTGTTCTTTTCTCTCTCTGTGCTTCCTAGGGAAGATGTAATAAGTATTGATTTAACGCTGAGCCTTTACCCTATTTTATACCAATAAAATGCTTTTCGTTTCCTTTCAAAAATACCATATTTCATCCTGCAATATAGATTCAGCTACTCTTCAAGAGGATTCTCGTCTATGAGAATCCCGTATAGAATCTTTTATTTTGTCTTTCTAGTTATCCTCCTTTTCTCGGATATTTTCTCTTCTTTTATACCGGATTTTTGACTTTTATTTATTACGAATCGTGATTTTTTCCCGGACCGGAAAAAAGGACCGTGGTCCCTTGGCATCATCGATTATTGGCTTTACTTTTTTCCACAATTTCTCGGAAGGAGTCTCCATACTGGAGGAAAAGATTGTAGCTACATTTTACTCTGTCGGAATGAAAATCTTGGAAATCCATCGGACGAGGATATCATCCTTCACGGGAGTCTTTCTCCGGGTGGAAAAACAAAAGTCACGATGGAAGCCGGGAGGATTTAAGGACGGGAGAAGTCTTCTGAATTCATGACGAATATATTCTCTCTTCTCAGAGTCTCGGATCAGAAAATCCCGCAAGGATTTTTTTTTTTCGAATGTATATATTTCTTTCTCGTTCGTGCTCGAGTTAGAACTACCGATATATCTCTATCTGGTGTTTCTGTTTGGGAAGGGACCTGTCATAACAAAAAACAAGAGAAGGCCAAAGCTCCCCAAAGACAAATGACCTGGACATGACATGCCGGCATTGCTAATGGAGGCAACAATGCCTTTCGGCTGTGTGCCTTCTCTTCGCCACATCTCCATTCAACCCCTAGATTATACAACACACAAATTAACACTAACTAAAAAATACTAAAATAACGACTAATTAACTTAATTTTCTTTTCTCTCTCTGTGTCTCCCGTTGCGTTTCGATGATTAATGTTTTGTCTCCTGTTTTTTGAGGATAACGTGTGCTCCCCCCCCCCCCCCAAAAAAAAACTGGATATAACTCCATTTAATCCATTAATATACGTTCTGTGTTTTTCTACCTCTGGGGGCTTTTTTCGTGTTTTACTTCTTTTTCTGCCTAAATAATAAACAGACTTTTAAAATTAACCTTTTCCTAACCTCGTCCGACCCGTTTTTTTCTCGTCTGAAGTTTTTTTTTGAGTTCTCGAATTTCAGCGTCACACAAGCGACAGGTTATAATTTACGAAAAAAGGAGGACCTGACAAGCGATTTCAATTATGCATCGTTTGCCTTCTCTTTCCGCTCAGGCTGTCCCTCGCAGGCGTTTCCCCGTGTTTCACTAATACGTATATTTAATAATTCAAATTTCGTATGTCGCTCTGTGCTTTGTTGAGCTCCATACCTTTTTACCCGGACCATCCTTGTCTAGAATTGTTTATATCACGTTTTATATTTTTTCGGGCTTCACATCTCTCTTCATCTCATCGGCCTTTCTAGATTTAATATTCTCTTTGCTATATGCCAACAGCATTTTATTTAATAATTATAACAATCCTTTTTGAAGGATAGAATGACCTTAGATTTTTTGAGGAGGCCCAGAGTTATTATTCACTTTTCTAAGGAATGATCCACGAATACTTTTATGGATTAAACCGCTTTCTTCATACATAAGTAAATCAGCAGTAAGAATTTATGATAAAAATCAGGGGTCCATTAATTTATATTTCTATAAATTACTCATTTATAAGTAGGAATAAAACTTACAATTGATTGAGAAGAGTTGACCATCTAATATAATATTATTCAAATTCACAGCTTTATCTGACGCACTAATATGACTTCTTTCTCGGGTTGCTATGGTGGCTATTTTTAGTTGAAATAGCCCGTAAAATATAGTCATTATAAATTATATAAATGTTATATTTTGAATTCAATTTTCTTTACTGCTAACTCATATTGCAAGTAACACTTTTTTATTGAAATTCTTTGGTTAAACACACAGATTTTTTTATAGAATTTTAGATTTTACTTCAAAGTATATTACTCTTTTTTTTTTAGCTCATATAAACTCAGCCAAATATTATTTCGTTAAAGTGTTATATTTTTTAAATGTACTGTAAATCTGTGAATTATTATTTATTAGGTGTAGGTTATAAATAATTTTCAATATTCGTATTATTTTTATTATAGCATTTTATAACACTTATGGTTTTAAATTCCGAATACAATGCAGAACAAATCGAAATAAATAAAAATAACACACAATATATTTTAATCGTTTAATCTCTCTATTTAATAATTTTATTTATTTATTTAAACGATGTAATAATAATATTACAGAAAAAAGTTAAAAAGTTGTATAACATAAAAGGGGTTGAATTTATTCGGTCGAATTAACGTAACATTTGAAAAATATAATTATAAATACACGAGTGATTCAGAGAGAGAATTCATTTAATAGAAGGGTTAAATTTAATTATTATCTTTCATTAACATAAAAACAGTATAATGTATAACTTTTTTTTCTAATTTCTTTGTATATTATATTCACATGGATAAATTGTGTTGTAGCATAATATATGTATTATACACATGTTTATTATTCTCTCTCTCTCTCTCTCTCTCTCTATATATATATATATATATATATATATATATATATATATATATATATATATATATATATATATATATATATATATATATATATATATATATATATATATATATATATATATATTGACTAAATTACTTTTGTCCCCTGTTAGGCAAAACAGAAGTTATGAAGGATCAAGAGCGAAACACTCGAAGAGCATCCATGTGAAGAGCATTTGCTTACTCCAATAAAAAATAATATTTGAACTGTCGGATACTATGCATATATTATAAAAGTAGATAAATGAAGATTATTAATCTACTAAGATTATAAAAATATTTGAAACGATAAGGAAAAATATAAAATAAATAAATGATAATAATAGTGTGTCTTTAAATATCCAAGATAGAGTTTTATTTGAACATTGAATGGTTCTTGTGAATCTTATGAAGCATATGAAACTCGCTATTGTTCTCTTCCAGGACTCTTATGGCCTCGAATCTCATTTGAATCCCTGTACCGTGCCGTCGTGAGATTTAGAAAAAAAAGAATAGAAGACTTCATGCGTACCTATTAAACTTTATATAAGTTCAAAGACTTGGGCATTTTAAAACGAGGAGATGCCTCATTGAAATTCTCCAGTTGTTCTTTTATAAAAAAAAAGAACGAGCTAGAGAGAGACTTAACGCTGCCTCTTGGCTGGTTTATTTTGACTCCTTTTTTTTTTAAAAAAAAAGGGTAACTTGATCTAAAAATGGTAAAAGGAATTGAAGATGACTTTTATTAGAGACGTCGGCTAAATACGTTTTCCCATACTGAACACTTTATATACTATGTAATGAAAGTTACTTATTGTAGAAACACTTTAATATAGTCCCCAGGCCACCATAAGAAGTAAGTCGCTGATTGATAAAGTTTTCTTAACTTATGGAATCGCTTATTTATGCCGTGTCCACCGATGAATTGAGTATATGGCAACTGGGGGCTGGGCCATTTCTTTTTTGTTGACATGCCAAATTTGCCCTTCTGCGGGAACATTGAAAAGAGATAGATAAAGTTTTGATTTTCACAGGATCGTTTAATTAAATTATTTCAAAAACAGAGGTAAAGGTGGCCACCGATACGAGTGGGCCGTTTTCTTTTCAACGTCCCCGCAGAGCGATATGTTTGGGGCGGTGGCCACCCCAAACGGCCCACTCGTATCGGTGGCCACCTTTACCTCTGTTTTTGAAATAATTTAATTAAACGATCCTGTGAAAATCAAAACTTTATCTATCTCTTTTCAATGTTCCCGCAGAAGGGCAAGTTTGGCATGTCAACAAAAAAGAAATGGCCCAGCCCCCAGTTGCCATATACTCAATTCATCGGTGGACACGGCATAAATAAGCGATTCCATAAGGTAAGAAAACTTTATCAATCAGCGACTCACTTCTTATGGTGGCCTGTGGACTAATAGATTTCTAAAGTTAGATAGTATAACTATTTTACTTCCTTTGACCGACTTTTCGTAGAACTTACTCGCGCTAAATTTAGAAAAAAGTAATTTTCACCATAGGTTAATCAGATAATTAGAGTAAAACTCGTGCTTAGTCTTTAGTTTTTATAGTGAGCAGTGATTAGGAATGTAGATAGACATACCTTCACTAAAACTAACTTTATGGTACAAAACTAACTTTCAACTCCTAGCTGTCCTCTTCAGTGTCGGTGAGACAAGTTGAAACGCTAAAGAGAAAGAATTTGTTTCAAGTTTCAACAGCTAGCTGTCCTCTTCAGGTCGGTGAGACAAGTTGAAACGCTAAAGAGAAAGAATTTGTTTTAACTTATAACAGCTAGCTGTCCTCTTCAGGGTCGGTGAGACAAGTTGAAACGCTAAAGAGAAAGAATTTGTTTTAACTTATAACAGCTAGCTGTCCTCTTCAGGGTCGGTGAGACAAGTTGAAACGCTAAAGAGAAAGAATTCGTTTCAACTTTCAACTCCTAGTTGTCCTCTTCAGTGTCGGTGAGATAATTTGAAACGCTAAAGAGAAAGAATTTGTTTCAATTTTCAACAGCTAGCTGCCCTCTTTAGGGTCGGGGAGACAAGTTGAAACGCTAAAGAGAAAGAATTTGTTTCAACTTTCAACTCCTAGTTGTCCTCTTCAGTGTCGGTGAGATAATTTGAAACGCTAAAGAGAAAGAATTTGTTTCAATTTTCAACAGCTAGCTGCCCTCTTTAGGGTCGGGGAGACAAGTTGAAACGCTAAAGAGAAAGAATTTGTTTCCACATTCAGCTCCTGGCTATCCTCTTCAGTGTCGGTAAGACATGTTGAAACGCTAAAGAGAAAGAATTTGTTTCAACTTCAACTCCTAGCTGTCCTCTTCAGTGTCGGTGAGATAATTTGAAACGCTAAAGATAAAGAATCTTTTAAGAATTTCAGGCAGTTTTTTTAAATCGGGTTCTATTCCTTTCACCTTCAATGATAATTAATTGAAAGCTGGTTTTGTACTATAAAATTACTTTATTGTAAAGTTAATTTGTTGTACTTCAGTTGAAAGTTCTTTGTTTATTCACAATTGGTTAGTTGTTTTTGTAGTCGTATTCCTCTGGATGAAATAAATACAAATTATACAATAGGTTTGTTCCAACAGCCAATTCCAGAACGGTTCTAGAACCAGTTCAGGATTTTTTAATGCGCATGCGTCTATGAGGACTGGTTCAGAACTGATTCAAAAAGAGGAGCCTGTTGGAACGATTTTAGAACTCTTTCAGAACTGCAACCTTCATGTTACCTCTCTTTATCTTGTTTTTATTTTCCTCTTCGTATCTCTCCACTTGTTTTGTTTATGTTCACTCAGAAATGGATTACTTACGTGAACATATTCTATTGTTAAACTCAACAAAGTTTATAAGAATGCACATTAGGGCAAATCGTTTTTAAAGTTACAAATTTATCACACTGTCATTTCTGAATGATTATATTTCGGTCTCACATTTGGGATTCGTCAGGCTCGTAACAATCCTGTCTTTTAGTTTCAGTTGCCTATTAAAAATTTGTTTGTATAAATTGTAATCTTTTTAAACATTAACTGTTAAATTGTATAAAAAGTACCGGTGTGGAAATCCCACACATGACTTCCATGAAATGTTGTGGAGTCAATACGCGATTAAGAGAGAACTCAGTATTTACACCCATTTTCATGGAAGTAAAAACATTAAAATGCCCATATCTCCAAAACCGCTTGTGCCCAAAAAGTATAGGTACAATCTACCAAATAGGACACATAATATATACCCCAAACAAAATAGAAATCTACTGAAGTTATCGTCGACAGACCTATTTCGTGCTTAAGTGACTACAGCTCCGAAACGTCTTGAGCTACGATGTTTGGGTTTGTCGCCATCAGTTTTTCCGACAAAAGTTGTAAAAAATGCCGCAGACCGCATCTCAATACGATATATCTTGAAGCGATATGTTATTAAAGGTTTAGTTACATACGTATATGAAACGGATTTTAATGATATCATCCCCGGGTTCGATAGACCCCTCCTTCACACAGATCTCGGAATCAAGTTTCGGATGTTAAAATGTGAATTTTATCTTGGGTTATTAAAAATAAACCCTCGTATAAGAAAAGGTCAACCACACATTAAGAAATATTTACAAATAAAGGGTTCAAAACTACAAAAAAGAAAATTATAAGAACAATTTATTAACAAACCTAATTTCATCTTTTGATATTTTAATCGAAATAACGCTACAAGCCACCACTTTGGCAATTTTCTGTATCAATGTACACTTTTCAGCTATTTATATGGTCGCAGACAGAATTTTAGGATCATTACCATTTAAATCATTTAAAACGAAATTAATAATTGTATCGGACAGTTATTTCTCTTTACTCCTTTTTAATCAAATCTTAAAAGAAGGTCCTTAAGATATGCTCTGTAAGCCACTAAATCAAATTTTGGCATGATGCTCTTTTTTGTATGACAAACCTTCATCAAGGTATATCACGAAGTTATGCCAAGATAACTTTTTAATTAAAACACTAATAATAAATACATTTAATAAAAATAAAATATAAATGATTATTATTATACCGGTTTCTCCAACTATTTACCTTTGGTTGTTTAGATGTTTGATTTTTCAATTTAATTATCTCACTCATGAAAATATTTCTATGCTTTGACTTTAATCTGTTAATACACCTTTTAATTAAATTAAATTATAATGTATGATTGACTAATACACCTTTACCATACCATTTATAGAACAAATGCATTACATGCATAATGTAATGGAAAATGAAGGTATCAAGGATACCTATAAATACTTACTTGTATTATATTACACAAAATCCATTATAGAATCCTATTATCATAGTTGGGAATGGAAATTATGCACATACCCGATTACTTATTATTGTATCGTTGCTTTAATATAAATTGTTTTTGTATCAAATTAATCGTGCACTGCATCGCAAATGGCAAAACGTTATTTATTAACGTTATTTAGGTATTGTTTTAGCCATTGTATATATTTCTGTATAAATGAAAACGGAGCTGGATTTGATTCACATTATTTATATAGATAAATTTAATATATATATTATAGTGTTTTGCAAAATCATGAATAATGCTTCCATTAAGGAACAAGGAAATAGAGATATGCGTTAAGAAATAGATTATTAATAAATTATTACTTAAGAAAATTATATTTTAATGTAAATGTTTGTTTGACAAATCTTTCTAATTATGAATTGCGCTAAAATATGTTAATGATATAAAATATAATATGAGGTATTATTAAATTGGAGAAGAGTCCTAGTCACTGCAAGACAAGTAGCTCTTTAACTACCATACTCATATATCACTTGAAAACGGTGTTATCTCTAGGGTGTTGAAAGGCAGCTGAGATTTGAAGATCTTACATTTATTTTCGGATGTTTTATCTGCTTAAGCTTTTTTTTTTGTTATTTTTAGGTTTTGAGTAAATTCTCCGAATGTGACATTCTATTCTTATGAATCTTTTTCTTGGTGCAAAGTTCAGCCTTAAGTTCATCCTGTTTCACTTGGTTTCCCTTTTTTCCATGAGAATCCCAAGATTTTCTTGTTTGGATTCCGTGGGAAGTCTTTAGTTTTTAGCCTCTTGCCGTTTTCGCATCCTACTCAGGATTTTCTCCCCGAGGTTTTTGTTTCAAGTTTTAACTCTTGTGCTTCGAGATTTTCTTTAGGGTTTTCATAGCCGGTTTTAGCGAAAGTTAACCCGGTGTTCCGGTTTTGATTTCAAGGCTTGGGTAGAAAAGTTTTTCGGGTTTGTTTTTGTGGTGTTGTTGCTTTGATTGTCTTAATTTTCACGAGAGGAGCGTTACCTTTTAAGGGAATAAACTTTTCGATGGTTCTGTCGAGTTTTAGCTCTGTCGAAGGCGGATTTTCCTCGTTTCAGTTAGTGTTTCTCTCTGTAAACTCAACTCGTCTCTTGAAAATCTTGCCGATTGTCTTTTAGTCTGTGTTTCTCTCGAGTCTTGAAATTCATCATCGGATGGGGTAAGTTGGCTAAAGTTTTTGGCACCAAGTCACACTTGGAGTCAAGGCGCAGGTCCCTAGAGTCGTTTGGTTGTCTTACCCAAGCCCTCTCCCTTATCTCGGTGATCGATTTGTTTATATAACTGATTGCGACAACGAAGACTGAAGACCCCGGACCTCCTTCCCTTTCATCCTCGGCCGACAACCGAACCCACTGATGAAGGAGTTAGTCTCTCAGTACACTTACCTTGGCTTTCTGTAAATTCGAATGCCAAGAAACCCCTCACCTTCGTGGTCTTTGATTTTCCCACCTCCTTAATACAATTTTCAAGTGGGAGAAATTCCCCTCCTCGTAACCTAAATCAACATCCACTCTTTTTAACTTCAATTCAATTTGTATTAGAAATAAAATTGGCTTACCAAAAACTTATAATTTTTTGAGCGTTCTGTCTCATCAACTCGTCCGCATCTAAAAAAAAAAATTGCTATCATAATTACTTTCTGAAGGCTAATTAAAGCATAATTATTTGTTTGTTTAAGTAGGTTCTAAGAACTAACAAATTGATGATAATTTCTTATATCATATCATTATTCACATTAATTACTTTATAGTTCTATTAATTTTATGAATCCTACGAATTTATAAATTTTGAATCAAACTCATGTGTGTATAGCATCAACATATATAACTGTTGGATTATATATATGATATTTACTATGCTGCAATAACAATATGGTTATCCAATATCAAGAAAATATAACTTGTGCAATACTACTCTTTTTCTCTTTTTTTTATAACTTCAATAATTTTTTGCAATACCTATTATCAGCTACTTTTATTTCAGATTTATAGTTAAAGCCGTTCAACTACGCACAGTTTAAACACTCACTTTCTCTTTCAAGTTAAAAATAAATGAAATAAAAGAAATAAGTTGCGCAATTACAATAAAAAATTATGTGCAGTTATGTTCATTTAATTGTTTGGAAAAAAAAATTGTTTCACTAATGGTTTTTAACTTGACCCAAAACGAAATGGAGGGGTTTATTTTTTTAAACAATAAGTTTCCTCTATATAGGTAGAATCAGTTAGTCTTACTAGTTATTTACTGTTTTTTAGTCCCAATAAATACCATTGTTAAAGAGGGAATAGAATGGAAATCTAGCTCGGGATTTTATAGTCTTGGATTAGGCTTTTAGATTCCTTTTCTTGCCTTGCTCCTTGCTTCCCATCTCATCTTCTTAGCCTAACTCACTGAGGAATAATCTACACTCTATTTTATGGTTTTATACTTATCCCTTTCTCATCCCTTGATAAAAAACTCGTACTAACAATGTACTAGTTTTTTGTATACGATTTTAATTTCAATGAATCTCTATGGTCGTAATCTTCAAGATGCCCTTTAGTTAACCTAAATCGCTTCGAATATATATATGTTTATTTTTTTTTAGGATTGAATATAAACAAAGTTATTTATTATGTAAGTAATTAGGATTTATACCTCGATTTTAAATAGGGCAATAAACGTTTATAGAAGAAATACCATTTCCTTTACAAGCTTACTTAGACTATAGTTACATGTCTCTGAAGTTTTCAAGTTTCACTATAATATGTTTAGAAATTCATGAAGTCAGAGATGTTTTGGATATTATATTAATTTTCTTTTTGTCGACATTTGCTTATATACATGTTTCTACTTCTAAATTCACTCAATATTAAACTTAGACCAGTACCTTTTTCACTTGTCTTTAGGTGAATTCTTTCCACTTAGTTTTGTCAATACCTTATTTTTCTCTTGAGATACATACCTATCTTTCTTATTTCCTGTTTTTTTTTTAATTAAAATTAATCTCTAATAGTTCTTATTAGTCTAATTTGTTAGTTCACAAAAAATAAACCTAGAGCGTAGAATGATTAATGTACCTGAAACCAAGCTTTTAAAACACCAACTTATCTAGTTCAAATCCCAGAGGAATCACATCGAGTATATTATGTGTAGAGTGGCCGATCTGTCTGATCATAAATAAACTAATGTTTTGTTGATCTGTACTGAAAGAAACAAGAATCAATGAAATTACCCTTAACTTTGCCTTTTTGGATTGCCCATTCATTTTTTATGTGAATAAATGAATTAAATAGTACCTATTGTTAATTACCTATTGTTGTATTGTTCATAGTAATATATAGTTAATTATTAATAATTACCTGATTGGCAATTTATTTAATTTGTGTTGTTTCTTTTGTTCTGTGATATCCTCATTTCCTGCTCTTTTAGTATGAGGTTTTTTTGTTAGCATGCAGTTTTTTTTCTTTTTCCTCTCCTTTTTCTTCGCTAATGGAGCGCTTTTGTCCTTGTCAACTTGTTCTTTTTTCGTTGGTTCCCTATAGAATCGTCTTTTTGTCCCAATAGGGTTGGTCTTTTTGTGCTAGAGTAGTTGACTTTTTGTCCCCCTTCCTATCCTCTCTGTTCCCTATAGACGCTGTTGAAGCTTTTTGTCCTCCCTTGCTAGAGAATCCTAAGTTCTTGCTCCCGCCTGTGTCCACTCCGCTTTTCCTTCCACCCTTTCTAGTCCTTCGGTCTAATTACCCTTTCCCTAGAGTCTTACTCCTAGAATTTCCTTTCCTTTTTCCTTCTTCGTCTTCATGCCTCCCCCCTTCTCTTAGACCTGTATAAGCCTCGAGGCTCTTTGACCCTAAAGGTTAAAAAGAAAATCAACCTCTGCCTTCTTGTCACCCGATCTGTTCCTTTTCACCCTTTGACTCCTAACCGTTTATTCCCCTCTTTCCTTTTTATATCACTCGTTTCTTAACTTTTAATTTAAAACCAAATGGAAAAGCGGATAAATTAGAAATTTAAACTCCTTTCAATTTGAGCACTTGTACTCAAATGTACTAGAGTTCTAGTTTTTCTTACAAGTACAATTATGAAATGCTTTATTTCTATGACGTTAATTTATATTCTCTAGAGGCACTAATAAAAAAAAATATGGAGAGTAATTCAACTCTTACCTCGGATTCAATTATTCATTAAGACATAGTCAAAGTCAAGCAGAAAACCTCTTACTATATTCTTTTAATTTTATTCTAATCTGAACTCAAATCAAAGATGATTGCATTTCTAGAATTTATGCTTCACGTTCTTCAATAGGATCCTATTCAAACCAAAGAAAACATTTTTTCCAATTATTTTTATCACTGTTCAATTTAAGCTTAGAAGAAATATTAAATTGATATATAAAGATGTTTTTATTAGAGAATGATTGCAGCATTACAATTCTAAATGTATTTCTATTTCGCTAGGGTTATTCCATTGGTTGAACGTAAACCAATTTTGTACTGGTTTCAATATGTTATTTGATATTTTTCTGTTCAAATAAATTAACGTATTTGTAAGAATATTTTCTTTGATGGGTAAGTAGCATAGATTTTCTTATGCTATTTAAGAAAGAGTAAGGATTACCTCAAATAAGAAAATAATTTGGCTAGAGGATAATACATAAGGTAACCATTTCTAGACAGATGTTGGGTTCTATGATTGTAATTCTACAGCGGTATCTCTGTGAGTAAGATGAAACCCAAGATCTTTTAATGGTTAGCTTTTAGTTTAGGTGCAGTAAAGTGTAGGTAAAAAAACAACCAACCATCAAGGGATTCTCTTAAGTGCTCTTAATAATGTATCTAGTATAAAGAGGAAGCACCTGCGCCTTCAGTAACTCTAGAATCAGTGGCGTCAAAGACATCAAATAGTTTTTGTATACCTGCTACAATCTTATATAGCCTTTTTCGATTGTACAAAATTGAGCTAAGGCACAAGGAAGACAGAATCAGTAATAGGATTACTTGTGGTTTTATAAATGGTTAGCTATTTTGCAAAATTTTATTATTGTAGTTACAATTTATTAGAATAAACTTTATTTTAGTTGACGGAGAACATATTAATTTTAGGACTGTTTTGAAGTAATATTATATTGGTGTTTAAATTGGTTTTAAGATTTCTTTTATATGTTAAGGTAGGTACTCTGTAAAATTAATAATTATCCTTAACTTTTTAAGTGTGGATGATAATTGAATTATTTTATGACCTAGTTTTCGGTCTATTTAATAGTTAGTGGTGCTCTTTATACTCGGTTTTATTATTTAAATATGTAGGATTTTGTGTTAATCGTTTAGGTACTCCATAAAAAATCATAATTATCATCGAATTTTGTCTAAATAAATTGTCGGATCTGATGTAATTCGTTAAGGTAGTACGTAGTAATAATTATTATCGTTAGATTTTGTATGAATTACCGAATGTGGATTGCAATTTTAGAATTATTGTATATTAATTTTTTTGAGGCTGGCTGACGGTGATATGACTTGATAATTATTTTATGTATTATGTTATTTATTTTTATTTTTTTTTATTTTTTCATAAATATAATGATTGTTTTATTCGTTTAAGGTTTCTATGTAGCATTGTTGTTATTTGTATTCTGCTAATTATTTGCAAACTTATTGGAATAATATGTAAAATTATATTGTAGATAAATCTATTTTAGGATTGTTTACACTGATATAAAAGTTTTGAATCTCCTGTAAAACTGACAGTTACTACTACATTTGTCAGGATAAAGTTTAAATTTTAATTGTAGGATGTCTAAATCAGTTTTAGGGTTGTTATAACTTAGTTTGTATTTGTTAATGGGGCTTAGTTACTGTCAAGTTCTGTCAGTATTTTATAACTTTATATTATGAAGTAAACTACGAGAGACAGTTTTCCCATCCATTCTGTACATTCTCTTTCATTGTTTGCTTCTGGTTACTAAAATACAACTTCGTGTCCCGCATCTTTGCTCTTTTCTCTTCTTAAACTTTTGTTTTTTTTTATTTAAGTCGTGCCATTTAATGCAAAGGATCCGTCTTCTATACATGCATAATTCACTTACGCAATTGCGCAGAGCAGTAGAGCAAAATGCGTAATCTTTAGATATCTCAAATGTGTACAGTGCTGTTCCAGTTTATCCTTTACTTAAAGATTGCAATCTCCGTTTCTCATTGCAACTTATGTATTTATAAAAGCGTGTCCCGCATGCCGATGTAATACGATACTATTTATCTTTTTTACTATCTATTTAAAAAAGCAAATTCAATATGTATTTTTTTGTTTTCCTATGTAATTTAAGTGAAAATTGTAGAACGCAAAGTTTTTGAAAATGTTTTTAAACTTTTCAGAGAAATTTTAAACTAAAATGAATCCTTTGAGCAATTTAAATATGCCCCAGGTAATACACTTTTTTTGTTACTCTAAATATATTTCTCTTAATAATAAAGAATTCAAGTCTCTAAAATTTCTCAGAATTTCTTATTTTTTATTTTAATCGGTTGTATGCAGATATATTTAAATATTTCCTAGAAAATAATCAATTACTATGCTATTTATTTCAAACCATTCATTGAAATTGATTTTGGATATTAATATTATATTCTAGGTAAAAATTAAACTTTTTTTGTGTTTTTCTTTCTCTCTTTTACCTCTATAAGGTGTAGATAATTTTATATTCGTTAAAACAAATTGAGTATTTTTACATTCTTATGTTGTTTTTTTTTTTTTATTCAAGAGGGAATTTAAAAACCGATTAATTTGATAGCCTTCGGTACTGGATTTATGCGGTGAAACGCAAAATTTAATTTCATGTATAAATATTTAGATAAAGTTAAAAAAAAATGTAATAGAAATTTGTAATTTTTTTCCCCGTATTTTCAATTTTGTTATTTGCCATTTTCCTTTTTCATTTTGATAAAATATCACATAACAATTGATCGACATTACGTTAAAAAACACAATATTATTGATTTGAAGATTCTTTTTATAAGCCGTTCCAATGCACTTTAAATGATTTTTTAATTATATTTTATTGGGAATTAAAACTATTTTATATAGCCTTAGTCTATTTTTATGCTCATCTAACCATTGCTATGTCAAAGTTCTGTCCACGCTCCCGTCTCGAGTTTACTTCCTTATAAAGTAAACTTTATTCTTTGTCATTAACTCAACCAAACCTCGTCTTACCTATAATCCGTACACCTTTTGCTACACAAAAGAGTAAAAAAAACTACCTCATAGAAATAACATATAATCTTCTTTACTTAAAAGATTAGTCTAAAAATACTCACACCTGCCTACCATTATCTTGCCACCTGAAGAACCTCAAGGATGACCTAAATCAGATTTTTAACCATCCAAGAAGTTTTAGGAGTACGCTGAAACCAAACTTGATCTATTTTTTTTTTTTTTTTAAATGATTCCAATCTGCAGGAAGAAGGTAAAGATAAAAACCTATAAGAATGAAATATAGATTATCTATGATTTATGAATATTGATAAATCAATTTCTTCGGAAGCATTGTTAAGGGTGTTTGGATCCAACGATAGTTTTCCTGACTAATTTCTTGGTTGGTGTGAGGACCAAATTGGTTTTGTTAATACTACCTGAATTATGTACCTAACTATTGAGTTTTATTTACACGTTTTCTGTATAATATAAATTAGATACTCATAATCTAAATAACTTGTTAGTATAATGTAACCTGCAGAAGAAGTTAAGGCCCCCATACACGGTCAATATGATTATCATATAACATTTTGACCATGTATGGGGCTGTTTGATGTTTGCGCAAACATGATGTTTGACGTTTATGGCCTAAATTTGCCCGACATCAGGTTTGCGCAAACATTTACCGCAAAATGTTTGATCGTGTATGGGGGCCTTTAAGTGCAAAATATTAAGATTATCTATGATTTATGAATATATATTCAGTCTACGATTTCCGAATTAAATACTATTAATAACTACTATGTTATGCTCTCATATCTAACATACTACAATGTTGGGTTTACTTATCTTTTTGAACCGTTCAAAAACATTGGTGCAAATCGTAAAGATGTGACATGATCAATACAATGAACCCATTATTAAAGATTTAATCTTCAGAAATCAATTAAAAAGTTAGAGAAAAATAAAAATTTAACTGTTATAAAAATAATACCTATACATATTTATATTACTGTTATAAATATATATTTATATTACTAAGGGTAAAAATTAATTTTATAAAAAGAAATCGTTAACTTGCCCAACATACTCTTTGAGGTCGCTTTTTTATGATCTGCGTGTTTACTTTCGATTAATATTTATCGTTAATTAAAAACCAACTAATTATTTCCGTCCTATATTTTAATATATCAGTCTTTAATTTAAGTTCATTTGAAAAGAATATTTTATTTGCGTGATTCAAAGGTTTATTTTGTTGAATGTTTTTAAATTTATTGAACTAGTTGTATGAGAATTTTTGATCGGAAGTTTTTATTGATTGCGTGGTCTTTCTTTGGCATTTATTTTAGTCCTTATTAATATAATCATTTTTGAATTCTGTATTTATACAGTATTAGTTAAAGATCAACTAGACCATTCTTATTATTAGTATTCTTTAAAACTATCTTTGGGAGTTGCCTCGTATTTCGAGGAAGACTTATTGACACGGAATTACTAAGATAACCAGTTTGTTGGAACTTGAGGAAGGTTTACAACCCCTCCAGGTAATTCTTTCTTCTTTTAAACAGAATCCTCCCAATCAACACACTTGAATACCAATAGGAATCGTTTCGGTGGTCTTCCGATCCAAAGAGTTCCACAATATAAAAATAAATCTTCCCTTTTTTTTTTGAATCTAAGCCATCGCTTTCAAATATCTTTTTATTCTATATTAAAAAAAGGAAGAAGTATAATTTAAGTGTTATAGCATTTTCAAGCTGTCATTTAAACTTCTGTTTTATTTACCTTATAAACAATAAACAATTTTATTTATATACACTGAAAAATATTTTTTCACTCATTTCTTCTTATGTGTTTGTTTGAAAATTTATTTGTTTGTGGGGGAAATTGTAGAAAGAGCGCCACACATTAGTTTATTTTTAATTAATTTCCGCTTAAAATAATTCTTATTTTAGTTGTTTTTAATCGAGATTTTTATTATTTATGTTGACCCCCTTCTTTTAGTCCCCAGGCCACCATAAGAAGTGAGTCGCTGATTGATAAAGTTTTCTTACCTTATGGAATCGCTTATTTATGCCGTGTCCACCGATGAATTGGGTATATGGCAAATGGGCGCTGGGCCATTTATTTTTTGTTGACATGCCAAACTTGCCCTTCTGCAGGAACATTGAAAAGAGATGTATAAAGTTTTGATTTTCACAGGATCGCTTAATTAAATTATTTAGAAAACAGTGGTACTCGTGGCCACCGATAAGAGTGGGCCGTTTGGGGTGTCCACCGCCCCAAACATATTGCTCTGCGGGGACGGTGAAAAGAAAACGGCTCACTCGTATCGGTGGCCACCTTTACCAATGTTTTTGAAATAATTTAATTAAATGATCCTGTGAAAATCAAAACTTTATCTATCTCTTTTCAATGTTCCCGCAGAAGGGCAAGTTTGGCATGTCAACAAAAAAGAAATGGCCCAGCGCCCAGTTGCCATATATCAAATTCATCGGTGGACAAGGCATAAATAAGCGATTCCATAAGGTAAGAAAACTTTATCAATCAGCGACTCACTTCTTATGGTGGCCTGTGGACTATTTGTTTTAACTTTCTCAAAAATAAATCTTTCCTTATTTGTATTTACTCGTTAATGTTTAACCTACTTAGAATTTGAAATGTATCTTATCTTATAGGACTTTATTTGTATTTGATCATTGAAATTTAATCCCTTCCTTGAGTATAATCTCTTAGAAATTAGTATGTGTTATTCTTTGTAGTTGGTAGTGTTTCTTTAATATTACTGTTTAGAAAAATACCTACAAAATACCTCTTACTTTTCTATTACTTGTTTACGTTCATTACCCCCTTCTTTTGACCTAGGACTGAAAGAAAAGAATACCTAACATTTTTAGGTATTCTTTTGTACATACATTTTTAAGCTAAAAATGTATCTTATTTTTCTACTAATTTGTTAATATACTTTTGATCTATACTCTCTTTTTTTCTAATTTTACTTCTTATAGTGAGGAAAGACTGTAAAATGTATTTTACTTTTTTAAATATGTTTCTTTTCCATATTTAACTTACCCTCATTTATTTTTAACTTTATTTACAGGGTGGAAAAAGACCTATAATTCTCGACACGTGATAGTTTTAAGGGTGGTCGACTAAATTTTTTATTTTTTTAAAAAAGGTCAGAAACCTCATGAGGACTTCAAGGATGATCCTTTGATGTCCTCTCGACCCTACAAAAACCAATGGAAGGGGGGGGGGTCTAAAACAGCGCCCCCCCCCCCCCCAGAGGGCTTAAACACAAGGGGGTGCTCTCATTCATTAGACAGGGTAAAGGTCTTTGTTTAGAGGCACGTGTAAGTAGACCGCACTCTTAAAACCTTCTATCTGACCCTTTGCTTTTCGGAAAAAAAAATATAGGAACTCGTACTAATAAATCCTTTTCCCACGACAACCCCCATTCCTTATTTTAACAATAGAATATTTGAGACAAATGTTTTTAAAAAATTTAAAACGCAACGTATAAAAAAGAATGACTAGAATGTTCCTCTATAAAGAAAGAAGAGATAAACCGCAAGCAATTATCAAACTCAAGTTAAGACTATACATAAGGTTTTCTTTAAACCACAGAAGAGATTCATTTATGCTATTAAATTACAACCTCAAACCTCATTCATGACCTAATTTTCGTTCCATTAGATCTATTTAATTAATATTAAACTTAATTTCTCTTTTGTTTTATGTTTCTCATATGCCTTTTTAAACTTCTTTATAGTACCTTTACTTTAATTAAACTATTTTTTTTTTTTTCTCTCTCTTTTAATTATACTTAATTTTTTATGACTTGTTTATTTACGTAGGAGGTGCGGGAAGAAGTTTAAAAAAGGTTTTAAGGCCTTAACTGCTTTAATATTGATGAACAATTTTTTCCTAACGTGTAGTTCAATATATTCGAAAGGTTTATTGTTATTATTTATAAGAAAAATAAATTATAAATACTAGTTTTAATTGTGATTATCCCCTGAACGCTTTAATTTTTCCAACTAAGAGAATATTATGAAGAAACCACACATTTTCACGGAACGGGTTGCGTTAGTATTGTTGTCGCACATTATACATATTTTTAGTAACAGCAGAAATGTAATTTTTGGATGTAAGGGGGGGGGGGGGGGGCATGAAAAAAGTTGATGTTTTTTATAAAATCCCGTGAAAAATTCAACAATTTCCT
Source organism: Gerris lacustris (assembly GCA_951217055.1). Classification (NCBI taxonomy): domain Eukaryota; kingdom Metazoa; phylum Arthropoda; class Insecta; order Hemiptera; family Gerridae; genus Gerris; species Gerris lacustris. The sequence goes on from OX578282.1 coordinate 22,159,270, forward strand.
CAAGTGTTGTATATTTTTTGTAAATTTCTCTTTAATACCTTTCATTTGATGAACTACTAATAATTCAATTTTTTTTTCAAAATAGTAGAAAAACGCATTACATTTTTAAACAGTTAATAATTTTGAGTTCTCAATATTTTTCCTGTGTACTCGTCAAGAAGATAAGAAGATCTTTAATACAACTAAGTTTCTCGTTTTTCATCTCTTTTGATTCACAAGCTAAAAGAAACCGTGAAGTGTGACAGACAGACACAGAAACGAAACAATAAGGGTTTTATTTTATTTTATTTTTTTGGTTTTAACAACGAAACTCTATAAAGAGTTAAGCCATGATTTTTTTTAAAGAAATGCATATTATAACAAAAATATATATCTTATGTATTACGCCAATTAGAATATTCGGAAACTGGCCCATTTTGGTTCCGCACCCCTTAATGTTTTATGATTGATTTGTCATCACATCCCAATATATTTAAAAAAAAAAAAAAATTATGATATAATTGGTTTTTATTATCAATTCAAATAATTTATCCTTGAGTCATGAATATAATACCTACATATATCCTTTGAAGTAGCTTCATTCATGCTAATTTTGATGGTAATTTTTTTAATCAATATTAGAAGTTTTCTTTGTACGTATGTTAAAACCAAGTTATTCGTACTTAATTCCGTCATGTTTAATTTCAAGGTGGAACTGCATTTTTTTTGACCAGTGACGCATTATTAAAGGTCTTTTTCTTTTCAGATCAACAACTGTGATATAAGAAAAGTTAATTAAGTAATAAATCACTAATAAAAAACTCAATCGTGCAAGATAAATATGGGGTTCTTTTTGTGAGCAATTTTTACCTCTAGTAGCTTAAAAGCAATTAAACTAAATCAATTCATTTAAGCTTGGTAAATAAGATGCAAAAAAAGGAATTATATCCCACGTTGTACTTGGAACCTTAATACATTTTATCGATAATTCCAATAACTCATTTGGTTTCACTTTTTTAAAAAAAAAAATTGCGATATATTTTATATATATATATATATACTCGAGGAAGATTTGTTACTTTAAAAACATGGTTATTCCTCCCCCCATCGTGCGCACCTAAAGAAAAGTATATTGTGTAAAAATGGATTATAATGCCGAGGAATAAGTCAATATCTATATAAATATATATATATATATATATATATATATATATATATATATATATATATATATATATATATATATATATATATATATATATATATTGAGTGTGGTTTCGGGGTAAAGGTTTATAATAGCCGGGCGAGAGTCGAGTCCAGGTTTGAACATCGAGCGTAATTGCAGTGGTTAATGCACGAGTGAGCAAGGGGGCTTCGGATGGTTACGAAGTACCAAGTCCAAGTACTGGGCTCAAGCTATCCTCTATCCGAACGCTAAACTTCATGGGAAGAACCGGCCAACCTTTTCCACGTTCTTACAACCAACCTATAGGTTATCGGAATGCTTCGTGCTTACCCGGGTCCACCCCTTTCGTTACATCCATAAAAAATAAAAGTTATTTTTCCCCCCTAGTTCCATTTCTATCTCTTTCGCTCTTTTTTTTCTTATTCTTGTCTTGAAAATACCTTTACACGAAATAAAAATCTGGACTTTTTCCTTCGCCTTCTCCTTTTACTCTCGATCCATGAAAGTACATTGGAGCAGTTCGATATACTTTTTTAAAAGAACAAGAAAAAGGAAAGAAAACCAGAGCTAACAAAGTCGAAACCGGGGTTATGGACCTGAACCGATATCAAGGAGTTTTAACTCGATGGTGCTTTTTTTTACTTGAATTAGTCCGTGGCATTACAGAAAAACGTTTTGCCACAGTTCAACAGTTAAAGGACTACTTTATGAGATCAAATGAACTTTTTGTTGTAATGCTCTTTGGTTCAGTACTTTTTTCCATCTCCGCCAATTTACAATCTGCATGAAATCCTTCAGTTATGTTGGTTAAAACTTGATTTTATTCAGCTCAGTTAAGTTCAGTTCGTTGCTTTAAAAAATACTTCACGTTGTTGGAGCGAAATGTCTGACTTCAGTTTTGTTGTTTAAAACTTGATCTTATTCAGCTCAGTTAACTTCATTTTGTTGCTTTAAGAATCACGTTGTTGGAGTGAAATGTCTTACTTTAGTTTTACCATCCAGTTCAGAGATGTAGTTTTATTACTTTCTCAGTTCATCTAGTAGTTACTCGTAAGTCTTACTTAACATTATAGACCCATCATCTTAAAACTAACACGATTGCTACCTACAGTTCAGTTTATCGTTGTATCTAGTTTGCACTATATTATTGTTCTTTATCTAGTAGTTGAGATTAAACATCGGACATTGCATTATTACAGATTAATTTTCTTTTTGAAAACCAAAATTGGTAGCTTTAGTTTAGTTATTCGTTGCTTTTTGTTTAATATTTTTCATCCAGTTACATTATTATAGATTTATCTTAATTTTGAGAACTAAAAAGACGATGCTGTGAAAACTCGACCTTTATGTTATTCTGTCATAAATCAATATCGCTATTTTTTGGTTGACTTCAGTTTATTATAATTCCAGATTTAATGTCTAACCTATGGACTTAATATAAGTCGTTCTGCATACGAAGGATACAAATTTATCAGAGCCTGAAAAAGGGGTACAATGATCTAATTTTTAATAAAATCATACCTTAAAATTTCAAGTATATTTATGAAGAATCCCTTTACTTTTATGATTATTGGCTCAATTTTTATAATGAAGTTTTATTCTGGATTTATAAGTATGTTAAGTAATTTGTATCTTCCGTTTGTAAGTTGATTCAAACCATGTACAATCTGCAACGTTTTTCAAAGTTATTAAATAATTTTTATTTCTTCTCTAATTTAAACGAGACCAGAATTATTTATGGCAATACTTCACTCTACAAATTTTTTCTGAGATAAAATAGATTTCGTTTGGTGTATTTTGTTCCTGATAAATAGCTGTTTATCAGGAGACTATTAATTAGTTTTTCGTGTTATCTTTTTTTTTCGGCCCATCTGATTAGTTATTTTATAAACCAAGTCAATTCACTATAAGAGCTTTCATATAATATATATATATATGTGTATATATATATATATATATATATATATATATATATATATATATATATATATATATATATATATATATTATTTAACTCGTTACTAGTTATGCATTGTACGTTTCCGCAACCAGAGTTATATAAATCTATGTTTTCCGGTGACACGGTCTCCTCCGGAATATCTCTATTCTTTATCGGCACAAATTAATTTCAATATTTTTCGCAGAATTTCTCTAGAAAAAGGTTTTAAAAATATAAAAAAAAAATGAAGAATGCGAATTATTAATGAACACATTGTATTGATTGATATATAGGTTTTCAAAAATTACGCAATCAATAATTTTTATTAATATTGTTTCGTAGAATTATTTTTTATACATCGGGTTTTTATTATTTTTTTTTTTTGTTTATTCTATACTTTTTTGGATATTTGTATATATTTTATTACCTACTGTAAAACTATTTAATAAACTGACGTTTATATATTTTAGTATTATTTTTAATTAATTGGTCGGGTTTTTTATCGACTTAAAAAATAATCAATAATTTTGTCTTATAAAAGCATTTTTGTAATTTTTTAAATAGTAAAATCGTGTGTAATGATTTAAAAATTAAATGAATAATTCTTATCCTAGTTTAAAATCTACCAAAACTACTCTATTCACTATTGTTAAAGTAGCTTAACTACTTAGAGACATTTATACAATAGAGACATTTTTTTATGTTTCTTTTAAATCTAGATTAGGTTATTACAGGACTGGAGGTCTGGTCACTTTACTCATCTACTCGTTGGGATCATCAGTGAGAAAGATATCTCACCTTATTGGGATTTGAACTCATCAGATCTTGGTTTTAGGGGATTTGCTAGTACACTAACCTCGGTTACGCCTGCGCCTTTATATCCGGCCTTTATTCCTTATATATTCGCTGTTTTTTGGTATGTATTATTGTTGTGCATAATAATAATTTTTTAAACGTTATCTTTACTTAAAAAAATAAACTTGCTCCCCATTATTTTTTTTTCTTAAAAAGAATTGCCCTCAAGGAGTCGTATATTTATTTTTAGATTACATATATGTTTATAAACAATAGTTTTCCGCTGTTTGTAAATCATCTTTTATCGGTATAGGATGAAAGAAGTTTCGGTGTTTTCTGGTCAGAGGAAACTCTTATCTTAAGTTATTTTTCGACGCCTTCAATACCTTATTTTTATATATTTCCTTCTTCACTTCACCATAAATGTCTTCATCAGCAAGATCTTTACGTTGAAAGACATGTTTATTATCTTCTTTCAAAAAAAAAATTCTCTTTCCTCTTTACACCTTGATATTTTCATCGCTTTGATATTGCTTTTTAACTGTTGAGTTAATGTGAGATATACTTTATGAATGCTGTTACATTAAGATCTAATTTAGTGTAGATTGATCAGAAGTTTAATTCGATGAAATTTAATGCTTTAATTTTAACATCTTATTGGCACTGTACCTGAAAGGGTGTGGAACCTTTATGTATATATACGTATACATATTTCAATGGTATCTACTAAGTATTGATCCATTTTGTTTCTGATCTTAAAGTCTTTTGCTTTTAACCTATATTATTAGGTTGAAAATGCCTAGAGGCCTTACCTTACCATTCTATCTCAGAACTATTTTCTCTCTTTTTTTTCTCTCTCTTCATCTCCTACATTACTTTTTTGCGCCTGTCATTTTCTTTGCGGCCTTTTTATTATTAACTTGACTTCAACTACCTGGAACCCGACAGATCTGACCTTTCGTCATGTGTTCATATTCACTCAGTTACTGCCAACCGTTTCATAGTGTTTACCTTCCTGTCTCCTTGTCCTTTCTCATATTTTTATTTTTTTTTAACTTCTCTATGTACTTAATAATCTTTTGTGTACTTTCTTTCCACATCTTGACGTATGTATAATGTATTGCTTCTTCATATTTTTACCGTTATAGAGTAGATATATATATTTTTTTTATTCTCTACAAAGTCATGTCACGACTTATCTTTATTTATTTTAATACATAAAAGTGTAAATTCCATCCTTTTTTTTATCATATTTATAAAAATTATTAGAACGAATTAAGATCTGGACTCTTAACATATTAACTATTTCAAAAAGACCTACTTCATTTTTTTTTCACACTTAATACTTTATATTTTTTCTTCGCCATTGCGATACTGACTGTTACCTTTATCTGTAAAGTACCGTAATTTTTGTTCACTAAGTAGTAATTTCAAGCCATCATGTTAACGGTATTGCCCCATATTATTTCCATTATAAATATCCTGTTAATGCTTAGGAATATTTTTTTTAAGTGGAGTGCAATTTCGAATATAATGGGTTAGCGGATAATCTTACACAGTGAGATTAAAACTCACACATTTACCGCATTAAAACTCAGTATTAATGCTGTAAATTGAAATTTATCAAATATATTTACATTGTTTTTTTATCATTTAAATAGTGGTAACAATATTGTTTTTATTATAATTTATTATCTTATCTCAAAATTCTCTTTTAGGGTAATTAAGAAGGACATACTTTACCGGACATACAAATGTATGTCTGGCAAAGAATGTTAAATAATCTTTTTACATGGTTTTCTTCGTATGGTAACTACTCTGTAAGCAGGCTTTGTACGAAATGAAACATTTCTTAAAAGAAGTTGATCCTGTGTAACTCCTAAAGACCTTTCATAATTATGAAGGTTGTCTTTCTTTTGGTCAAGGTTAAGCTTACTACTTGTACTATCTTATTTTTGCGAGACATTAAAATTATTGTACTAGTAATTGGGCAAGGTTATGTTAAGCTTACTATTAGTACAATCTTATTTTCGCGAGACATTAAAATTATTGTACTAGTAATTGGGCAAGGTTATGTTAAGCTTACTACTAGTGCAAACCTTGACATGTTTTCATGAAGAAGGTTACATTCATAAACATGGTTATATTTTCTTTAAAGAGGTGCTTCCGTAAATAAAAATTGATTAAGAAATAAGATTACGATTTCATTCTTGTACCAATAGATGTGTGCCGTTTCAAGCCTTATAGAAACTATCAGTTTTCAAAATTATCAACAATATTATCTAAGGTATTTCATTCATTTATGTATCATTTGAAGAAAATAATTTATACTTTTTTTAAAACACACAAAACAGAAAAATTAATATTGTCTTAAAGAAATGCTACAAACTACTAACAAATTCAAACTACAACAAAATTCAAACTTAAAGGTTTCTTTTTCTTTTATTTTTACACTTTTAATAAATAGTTCTAATCGAGGCCGATAATTATTAAGCTGTTGGAACGACTCATGGAAACCCTTCAAAACTTTTTCAGCATAAGTATGACGTAACGTCAGACGCATGTGCATTCACTTCTTATTTTCTAAAAAACAAAAACCGGTTCAATTTTTCGCATCTGTTATGTTATTTTTTATTTTTTGCGATCATGACGCCGCGCCGACCCGACCTCCTACTATGTTCCTCGAGTTTAATTATTGGTTATGAATATGACTTTAAAAAAAAAAATAAATAAATAAAAAATAAAATAAAAAAAAATGTAATAGAACAACTTAAACAAATACAAATATGACCTTTTTAAATTATTTATTTATTCATTCTAATTAATAGAACAAAAAAAAGCGCTTTAAAGTAGTTCGTTTCGACTATAATTATAATCTTAAATGTAAAATATTATGTTATACTTAATTATTATTGTAATATAGTTTAATAATATAGTCTACCATTGATCTACTGTTTATTTATTTATTCCACAAACAGTTCCCGTCTATTTGTGTTTACTACGTTATTATTTAAATTTTATTGCTTTGTCTGTTAAATGTCATTTCCCTGTGCTATTCCTTTTTGACTGTTTGTGGTTTTTTAATAATAGTAGTTACCATGTCTTCGCTTTTATTTATTTACTTCTTTTGAGAATGTGTTATTGTTTTCTGAATGTTACTGTAAATAACCCTGTAATTATTAACATACATATGTAGATTAATAATATATCACTTTACCCTAATATGTTATTAACTTTTTGTGGTATTATTATCATGAATTTCCTTATTTTATAGCCTGAAGTTGTTTTTAACTTACATTTTTAATATTATATTAAGTGTATTCAAAAGACTTGAGAACTTTCCCTATATATATAGTCTTATACAATAATGATTATAAAGCATTTAACAACGTTAATTATTATAACATATCGGGCACTTCTTTAGATTGTTACTCCCCTAATAAAAATAAACAGAGGGAATTAACAATCTAAAGAAGGTGTACGGAATGTTCTTCTATAGACTTGTTACTCCTCTTATAAAAACAGAATTGTGATATTCCTTTGATCCAAAGTACATTGGACTGAACAGAACATACCTTTTTCTTAATAGTTATTTAGTCAGTCATTTATATTCAATAAAAAACATAGGGGAGTAACAATCTAAAAAAGTATTACAAATTGTTACAATTATTGTTCAAAAATCTTCTAGTTTGAACCGGTCTAAAACCATCAATTCTGAGTTCTAATAATATTATTAGGGAGTCGTTTTAATGTGGATGGTGTTTCTGTGCTACAATGGCTTGAATTCTCTTTGATATTCGGTTTTTTTTTTAATACATGATTTTTTTAGAGCTGTTATATTATATCTGCTGTGACCTATGTTACAAATAAACCTCAATATTATTTTATTTTATTTTTAGCAGTATTCATGGATGTATAACGATAAATTATTTATAAATAGATAAATCTAAGCTTTACTAAATACATTTTTGTTTACAGTGTTGCTTACTGTAAATAATAAAACCATTGATATAATTTTAAAATCCCCCTATTCATTATATTGGGTTATAATTCATATATTTTGCATGGGATTAGTCACGTTAATACCCAGAACAAATTGGAGTGTTTGTAAAGGCATGGATAAAAGCGATGATAAACAAAATACAGGTACTGAATGGTATGAAAGGGATAAAAAAAAATTAAATTGCTCTAATCCCCTTTGATATTTTGATGAATTTCTCCCCTCTTTTAGTCGTTGTAACCGCGAGCCATATTTATGTCTATTGGATCAGCAATTCTGCAGGTGGCAGAAGCGATGAGCATCCACACCTCGTCCGGTGTGATTTGTGGAGAGGCTGAGGGGAGGATGCTGGGATCCGACTGAAGAGGGTTGCCTTCAAGCCTAGTTTTATCCCTACCACGCACAGCGGTTTAACTGAAATCGATATTTTACGGATGATTTATTCGGTTAGAACCTTGTTGGAGTGGGAAGGAAGGGGGTGGGAGGAACCTGGAAGCTTCACCTAAATCCCTGATATTGGACTCATCCACGTGGCCTAAACACCCCGTCCGTTGCACGTGCAACTAAACACTCGTCTAAACAAAAACTTAAGTCTTTTCTATGGAATACATTTTAACAATGATTTTATTCAAAGTGTAACTTGTAACACGAAATGATTATGAATATACATTTACTACAATAAAATATTCATAAATGCTAATATTTATGCAACTTGGCATATCCTCTCTGTTGTACTTGTGGTCACAAATACCGCAACGTTTCAAAAAAAAAAAAAAACTTATTGATTGCTAACCAAAGTAAAATAGTATTACAATTGGGTTAGGGCATGGATGACTACCCACGGGACTCTATTCTCAAGCGTCTCTGGTATCATATCTTATTCCAGAACCTCAACAACCAAACTAATATTAATTTTAGTACACGGTAACATGTACCCATCGTGCTTTGTTCATACGTAGTAGTATTTATTTTTACTGTTCCCATTATCTACTTCTTCTATAGAATTGAATTCAGAATTAACAACAAATGCTTGTTATTTGAAAATTGTTATTACTAATATTATATTAGTAAAACGAATACTTATTTTTGTTGCTATAAATATAAATATATTTTTTTTCCACAATTTCATTTCTACATTTTTCTGGATGTTCATGTATGACGTAGTATCTCGTCACTCTGTGAACCCATTTATTTGTTTGTTTTTTCCTTCTTTTTTTTTTAAGCGCAACTGTCCCGTTTTGATTGCATTCCCTCCCTTTTTCTCCCTGAGCTGAGCTCGTACTTTGATTAACTCAAACTCCCTCTCCCATTCCTCCAACACCCATGGAATCGTGTCCATCAGGAAAAATTTATCACCAAAAGGGGAATAGGAGAGGAGAAAGGGGGCTTGGGTTATATATGAACCGGGCTTCATGTATTTCTGATAAACCCTTTACTAAAGGCTTGGAAGCATGGATACAAAAATTGTATGTATGAGTGCAAAACCCATTTTTTTTAATCCTGTTTTCTTCTTTATGAGTGTACAGCGAAAAAAAAAAAAAATGGTGTAACTGATTTAAAAAAGTATGTATCTGTACAAATATAATGGAAAATGAAATATAGCTAACAGCCTATGTGATTTTTTTTTATATATATGTACATTTGTTTTTAGTATATTTTAAAGTTTAAAGATATATATATATATAGGAATAAACGAAAAAAGTTGTACAAAGCATTGATAATATTAAAATAAATATAATAATTTTGTTAATATGTACTTGTTCCACAAGTACTTGCCCTTTTTAATTAGTAATATTTATCTCTTTTTTTCTCTAATTTTCAATCAATATTTGTAATCTATTGCAGTTTGAAAAATCAATAAATACCAAATAATAACTCTCATATTAGTCAACTTTGGATCTTTTATTATGTTACTTAATGTTCTTTGAAGTGCCTTGGGTTTTAGTAATAGCATTTTTTAGAGCTTCCTATCGGAAGAAATATGGAATGCTTCGAGGTGAAATTTAGATATACATAAATTTTATCAGTAAATTTGGGGGTGCTGCCCCACAAAATTCTAAAATAACTCGAAAACTGTTTCGACGTAAAGTTTAAAATTTTTTAAATAGAGTCCTTTTAAATTCGAAAGCTATGTGATGTTTTGAATAACAATTTTTTTTTATTTCTCTGATTTCAACAATTCCAAATCAGAAATCCGCTTCAGATAACGCGTCAAACGTTCAGTTTTTGCGAACCAACTTTTATCTTAAAAACTACTTATTTTAGTGGTAGGTCAAAATAAGTCAATAATTAGTCTCTTAAAAGTTTCAAAAGTTTGATTCTATAAAATGTTTCTTTCAAATGCGCACCTCAAAAGCGCAAAGATGGTCCCATTATAACTTCAATCATCTACTCTCATAAAAGTTTGCTAAATTGATACTTTTATTCATTTAAAATAGCAAAACAGTTTTGATAGATTTTGTATAAAAGGGGAAACACTTAAATAAATTAGACAATAATATTTTGTAAAAACATTACATCATTGAAGCACGCGAAGAAAGAAACATCTATGTGCCACACTAATTGGCAGGCTATTTTAATAAACGTTCTATTTTGTACCACGATCTTTTACTTACTAACGATCATTATTATAATATTAACATTAAAAAATACGATGAAATTCTGTTCCGTACTTTTTTTAACTTAAAGGAAATAAGAATTAATTATGCTTTTGTTTTTATAGCAATGGGAACGGTTTTTTTTAGGAAGTGTTCTACGAAAAACGGTCGTGTCGTGGGAACGGGATTTTAGGCAGTTTAAGAATGCTAAATGAACTCTCTTTAAGGTATATTATGGCTTGTATCAGGCTCAACTCTTCCAAAACTGTTCCTATTTTGTATTTTCAGGTATTTTATCCATAACCTTCTTTTTTTTTTTAATTTTCTTTTCTTTTTATAATATATAATTATCAAAGAATATTTTTAAATTGATAACTGTCTATAATTTAAAAATAATAATTTTGTCTTCTTCGCCTTCTGATATTATTACGAAGAACCATTTTAACCCTCATCAAAAAAATGTAATTTCAATCAATTACCGTTAATTTAATATTCTTCTTTCATCTTCTAGTATATTTTATTTCATTTTATAACTTCTTTCTTCTATTATTACGATTATATAAATGATTAGAAGGCATGCTAATTAACTAGTTTCTCAAATTTTGAAACAAAAAATATACTTAAATAAGTGTATAATGTGCTTTACAAAGCTTTATAAAAAGCTTTACTTAACATGAAAACCAATTAGTGTGGCACATAGCTTCCTCATATCCTATCACGTACCAGGTACGTTATTAATGACATGCTTTTACAACCCATTGCTATCTAATTTATTTAATTATTTCCCTATTTAAGGTAACAGAAGCTATTTTTAAATCTGTCAAAATATTTTTTTTTTACGAATCAAAGTCAATCAATTTAGCAATACTTAATGTGATTTACTTTAAGCTAGGGCTATTTGTGGGCCTACTTTGGATAAACCATACAAATTTCTTAAAAATCAGATGAGTACTTCTGAAGATATAAGGCAGTAAATAAATGTCTATTTGTGCGCATGAGGAAGAGAAATAAATGAGCGCAAAAGTTTGAAACTTATATGGTAGTATCTTAGGGCAAATTATGACCTATACTATCCAAATTTTATTAAAATCGGATAAGCAGTTTTTAAGATATGTTGTTTCACTGCAATTGAACGTTTGACAGACACGAGACCCAAAACGTTCCCTAATGTCTGAAATGGATTTCTGTCTTGGAATTTTTTGAATTCGGAGTCAAAAAAATGTCTATTCTTCATAGCTTCCAATACCTTCGGTAAGCTTGGAATTAATAGGTAATTAGGTACAATTATTAAAGAATAATTATATTAATAGTAAAGCAAAAGTAACTTAGTTCAATAGCGTAGGTTTCCACGGCTAGAGTTAAAGAAATATTTTCCTCAATTAAATTCTGAAATTTGATGAAGGGAATAAAAAAGGGGTGTCAAAAATCAATCTAGATCTTCCAGAGGAAACCGCGTCTGAGATTTTGTGAATCCCGAAATTTTGAACCTATTACAGGGATCCTCTAAGGAAGTTGCTAACGATGACATTCATCGTGTCTTCACTGCAAATAACTCTCATCATGAAGATCCCTGTAATGGGTTAGAAACGTCAGGATTCACAAAATCTCTGACGCAGTCTCCTCCAGAAGATTTTAATTTATTAAAAGTAACTTTGATTATATTTTTAAATTGAAATGGAAAACGTTAAATTGAAGAAACAGGATGAAGTTGAAAATTGTCTAACATAGTATCATAATAATTTGAGTCAAATTATTAATAGTGAAATGTTAAATTAAATAAAGTTTGATTTTTTTTAATAATGTACTTATAAAAATATAAATATACTAAATTTAAAGTTTCGACCAGAGTTTTTTTATATATACTTGTATTTTTTATATTAATATTTGTAGGATTAAGAAGTAAATTTTTAAAAAAAGAAAGAACATAGTCGTAAAGTAAGTAGATAATAGTGACATTTAAATAAGATGAATGAAAATAAGTATCTTTGTGTGTAATTGTGAGTGGCATCCACTGAAATGCAAGTCTAAATGTGCAGGTACTTGATTCAATTCATAGCATGTTAATACATTTTTATGTAAATTAGATTATAAATTCTAGTTTCTTTTAATGTCTTTATCAGAATTTTATAAAAGGATGTGATAATAAGTTATAAAATATTTCCAATTTTTTCTTTTCTTTATCACTACATTATTTCTTTATACACAACTAATATATTATGTTTACGTGTTTATACAAGTTAGTTATTCGTTTTTATACTTAACATTTTCACGATTTCAGTTTTTAAATATTTAATTTGTTTGAACTTTTAAAAATAAAGTTTTTTTAAAATGTAGTGCCACAAATCAATTGAATATAGTAAAACTCTTTATCATTTATTGTTTGAAATATATTAAATAGATTTTATATGTGTGTTTTTATATTATTATAATAACTAGGATAGGAAAAAAGAGATAATACATTTTGAAATAGAAGAATGTAAGACATTTAATATTCGATATAGGATAATGTATGTTTTACCTTGTACATAAATTATGAATCATTGTAGGTTAAAAATATGTATATATATTATATATTAAAAGAAATTTATAAAAAAATAATATTCTTAGGCAAGATACTAATTATTAGAAATTTCAATTTTGACAGTCTAGAATTGTAATATTTTATGAACATTTATAAATTGCTTATTATTACTCGAAATATATTTTACATTAGTTTAAAGCATTTTGTAACTATTTAAAATGTGCAAGGCAATGTACCAATACTTTTTTTTTTTAATGAGAGCGTGATCGTATAAGTATAAATACACAAACAACTTAAAAACAGTTATTTCAGGTATTTCACTGTAGAACAAACAAATATCATTACGAAAAGATACAAAAAAGCATACAAAGAGAATTCACATTCGTGCACTTTGCGCTTATTCTACCTGCATTAGATTATGCATTAAAACTAATAGCATTGTTACATTATATTTACAGAAAAGATAGAACTCAATAAATTACATACTTTTAAGGGGTCGGAACTATGTAAACAATTGCATTTTACACCTTGTAGAGAAATATGTTTTAAAAAAAAGGAAACCTATAAATTATTAGGGAAGGGTAAAGATCAGTTAGGGTTGGGAGTTTTGTCGTGAGGAGTTTTCTTTGAATTTATTAAAGTACATCGTGATTCTTTGCTAATGTGTTGAAATATAGAAGAACATTAAAAGAAATATATAAATATTTTGCCTCTAATTTAGAACTTTTATATTACATCTTCAATTACTGTTATTACTCTGTTATGGTTGCATATTAAGATTATATATATATATATCTCTCTAATGTTCCTTGTAAAACATATTTTTTAAAAGTAGTTATTAACACTTTTCAATCATATATGTGTGAGCAAGTATACATAATGTAAAAATGTGAAGATCATACCATATATTATATGATTTTTTAATAAAAGTGATGGTATTTTTTATTCTGTTTAGTATTTTGTTAGTTTTATTTTTAAAAGGTTAAAATCGTGTGTGTTGTAAAAAAAAAGTGTCGCAATTTTTATATTTTTAAGTAATAATCGTGGTTTAAAAAATGAGTGTATACCTTTCAACAGAAAAATATAAGTAAATTTAATTTTTTTTTAAAGAATAAAAATTAATCGTATTTTTCTGTTTATTATTATTGAATTTACATTTTTATTGGTAATTTCATGTTGAAATAATTATTAAAGCATACTAGATAATAGTAATATTACATTTTTAATTTCATATTGCTGATTGCTAAGAAATTTATTATATATAAATTCTTAAAGAAAGTATACCTTCCTTGCGTTCTTATTATTGGACGATTGGTCAAATGGGAATTTAAGTGAGGTTTCTATTCCTAGTTATCACACTTATTTCTATTCAATATTAAATGTGGGCAAATAATTAGAATTATTATGTATATGGGGGCTACTTTTGACAAACAATCAACTTTTTTTTTTAAAAAAATCGGATAAGTACTTTTATTGATATAGATGATAATAAATAAATAATTTTCAGAAGAGAAAGAATGGGCGTTGGTTTAGATTAATATTATATCAATATTGGACTATAGATGACCTAGTATTCAAATTCATTATTATTGGATAATCGTTTTTAAGATATGGTGATTTGCAAACATTTTTAACGATAGACCAGAAAACAGGCTCGAGACTAAAAATGTTCCCTGATTACTGATGACTGAAGCGGATGTCTACCAAAAAATTCAAAGACAAACAATTTCGTTCTTAAGAAGGACCTACATGCTTCTTTGTTGTCTTTAAGTTAAATAAATATGTTCAAGATAATGATAGTTCAAGATTTTTAATCAGTAACAAAAAACACCATATAGTAAAATTGTGTTTCGATGTTCTAAAAAAGTGTTAATGCATTGATATGTACTTTTAATTTTATAACTTTAAAAGTATCTTCATGTCTTAAAGTATAAAAAACCGACCTTTTAATCGAAATACTTATTTTATTGTTGAACGGTTTAATATTATAAAGAATCGAATATTTTATTTCTTTGTAATCTTTTATTCTTCATAAGGTTTTTTTTTCTTTTCCTCTTGACATCCGTAGCACGTTTTAGGTTTTAACCCTGGTCGAAGGCCATGAAGAATATGACAATTTTATTGTGTTAAGCAAGGGATATGATTGGTTAATGCTCCAATTACTCGGAGGGAGCCCCCTTTAAGAGTTTCATTGGTCGATGCCTTCTCCTTCTGTTCAAGCTTCAATGCGTTCGGCCTTTTCAGCATTTCTTTTCATTTTACAAAAAAAAAGAACCCGTATTGAATAAAGAATAAAGGCAATTATGAATGTGAAGAATATAATTAACTTTAGGATTTATGCTCGGCTTAATATTAAATTGATTTGATTGTGGTAAGGGACTAAAATATTAATGATAAATCTGTACCTTCGAGGAGACGGATTCTGAGAATTTTGCGAATATTTAAGTTTTAAATCCATTGTGGGAATAATTTATAAGGAACTTGCTCTTGATGAGATTATTTATTGTGAACTCTTATAACGTACTTTTTCTTTGATAATGATCCCTGCAATGGGTTCGTAACGGCGGAATTCATAAAATATCGAAAGTCGTGGACTCCTGGGAAAAATCTAAACTTATTAACTAGTTAGGCTTTAGTCTTATATTATAGACCTAGTGCCTCTATGCTATAGAACAGGGCAGAGTGAAGCCATCTAGTTAAGCTAGTTTTAAAAGAACCAAGTCTAGTTAAGCTTGTTTTAGTAGAGCCAAGTCTAGTTAAGCTAGTTTTATTGATGCTTAGTCCAGTTAAGCTAGTTTCAGTATAGAGCCAAATCTATAGTTAAGCTAGTTTTAGAAGAGCCAAGTCTAATTAAGCCAGTTTTAGAAGAGCCAAGTCTAGTTAAGCTTGTTTTAGTAGAGCCAAGTCTAGTTAAGCTACTTTTAAAAGAACCAAGTCTAGTTAAGCTTGTTTTAGTAGAGCCAAGTATAGTTATGCTAGTTTTAGAGAAGCCAAGTCTAGTTAAGCTAATTTTAGAAGAACCATGTCTACTTATGCCAGTTTTAGTGAAGCCAAGTCTGGTTAAGCTAGTTTTAGAAGAACCAAGTCTAGTTAAGCTAATTTTAGAAGAACCATGTCTACTTATGCCAGTTTTAGTGAAGCCAAGTCTGGTTAAGCTAGTTTTAGAGGAGCCAAGTCTAGTTAAGCCAGTTTTAGTGAAGCCAAGTCTGGTTAAGCTAGTTTTAGAAGAACCAAGTCTAGTTAAGCTAATTTTAGAAGAACCATGTCTACTTATGCCAGTTTTAGTGAAGCCAAGTCTGGTTAAGCTAGTTTTAGAGGAGCCAAGTCTAGTTAAGCCAGTTTTAGTGAAGCCAAGTCTGGTTAAGCTAGTTTTAGAAGAACCAAGTCTAGTTAAGCCAGTTTTAGTAGAGCCAAGTCTAATTTAGCTAGTTTTAGTCGAACCAAATTCAATAAACCCCTTAATTATTGTTTAATTATATTCTTTAATTAACTGTTTTTTGTTCACAGGTAAATATGACGTAATCTGATGTGTCTTACAATAATGTATGAGATGTTCTAGTGGTAATTATATACAAGAGTTTATTTGTATTATTTAATAATATTTATAGTATTATTTATATTATTTATGGCAGTAATCATTATTATAATCCCTATTATAATTATTTGACTACTAATTACCTATCACATATTAATATAAGGGAGACAAAAATGTAGCTTTTTAAACTACCTTCTTTCATTTTCAAAAATTTCCCTCTATTGTTATCATAACATCATATATTTAAATAATTCACATCTTCCAGGCCTAGTTTAAAATATAATAAATAATTGATAATACTATTTCCCGAAGCTTATACGCCCCCCCGGTGGAGGTAGGGGACCGATTTTAATAATACTAAATCATATGCACATTCTTAAAATAAATAAAATTAATTGCTAAATGTACGAGTACATCATAATATAATTTCCTTCAATTAAAATAAATTATAAGTAAAAGAGCTTTAATATGTTTTTTGAACTATTAAGATTTAATAAACTATTTTTTCAATATGACGGCAGTGTTTCAAGATGGCGTTTACTTTTCTTATTTTCAATTCAAAATTGGGGCTATGTAATATCATTTTATCTTGAAATATTATGGATTAATCTATTTATAATATAGCAATTTATCCACTTATAGTGATACATTCTACTCATTATACTACTTCAACTGTCTAGAATGCAATTTTCCTTTTATGTATATACTTAATATATTTTTATTACATACTTATATTCTTCCATTTTATCTAAATAGATCCATGTAACTTTAAATTTTTCCTCACTTATTTATTATATTTAAATTTTATAAGCAGAAGAAATAACACTTAAGCTCTTTTTGGTTGTTGTTTGGATGAGTTATTTTTTGAATTAAAAGAGATGATCTCATGATGTACCTTTATCCTTTATTTATTTTTTTTATTTATTTAAATTATATACATATGATATGGTTTTAAAGTATAAATGTAAAAGTAAAAACTAATCGAATTATTTATTCAGGATAACTTTTTTTTTTAAACTCGTCTCCATTCTTGCAACCTTTAATCATTTCATCCATTTTATATCATTCTCTGAATACATTTATATATATATATATATATATATATATATATATATATATATATATATATTATATCATTCTCTGAATACATTTATATATATATATATATATATATATATATATATATATATATATATATATATATATATATATATATATATATATATATATATAATTTATGTGCATGTAAGTTTTATTTTACTTTTTTTTTAAATTTATTTATTTATAATGTATATATTCTAAGTTAATTTATTAGTTGGTTACACATAATTTTTCCCCCCCGTGTTTCAAGGGTGCCATTAAACATGTACTCACAAACAACTTTTTTCTCAACTTACTTGCATATATTATATTAATAAAAAAAAAGCGCAAAAAAAGTATTATTTTTAGGTATAAAAACGATCGAAGTTGTTACATAAAATAAAAGTACAAAATAAAAATATATATATGAACAACTATCTTTGGTTTTTACTTGGCAGCCATTTTTATTACTTTTTTTAGTTTTGTTATTTTTGTTTAGCTCTGATCTATCTGCGAGGTTTTTGAACTTCTTTTTTTGTAACTCCTATTACTTTAATCTATATATATTATCATATTATCGGATCTTAAGATCTCATTGTAAGTTCTGTTTGGATGAAGAAGAGATCTAGAAGAGCTCTTGCTAAAATAAGAATAAAAATAAAACTGGTTATTTTTTATTTTATTTTTTTTTCGGGTGGAATGTGAGTTTTTTTTATTTAATAATAGCCTTCTATTTTTCGTTAGAAGCGACATGCTGTTTTTATTTTTTAATAAAATAAAAAAATTACTAATTAGGCGGATGAAGACATCCTCTTAGTTGTTAAATTATTAGATGTTTAAGTATCCAGTCAATTTCTTAACGAGAAGTTATTGTTCTCTCTTGGATAAATTTTTTTTCTTATTGATACATTTTTTCTTTTGGATAAAATTTTTCTCTATTGGATAAGATGAGTTATATTAGTATACCTGTTTGTACCATATTGTTATTATAGTACTGAAGCTCAAAGTGTTTATTGAGCAGCAAAAATATTGAAGGGGATAACATTATGATTATATTGTAATTGTATATTATTTTTGTTTCGAGATATTTCCGAATTCAAAAATTAATTCCATCAACAATTTAGCGAACCACCACATCATAAAAACTATCTGTCCGATTTTAATGAAAATTATGTGGTGGGTTACAATTAGTCCATTGTTAATTATTTCACCACATATAACACAACTTTCATTTGATATTATTCCAACATTCTGAGCACATTAATCATTGAATAAGGATATTAATGTAACTATTGGGAATCAAAATAGGTCCAAACAACACAATTTTCAATCCTCGATGGGATCACATTATTTTATACTCATGTGATCATTCGTCCAATAATAAGACATGAGGAAGCTATGTGCCACACTATTTTCTTATTATCTTAAGATTCTATCCTGATAATCTGAATTATATTGAAAATGTAGAGAACAAACCTGGTAATATATTGTTATTATAATAAACACACACACATATATATAATATGGATATAAAGAAATAGAGAACAAATTTTTCTTATCAATGAATTACTCAACTAAATATTTATGTACAGAATCCATATGAAAGTACATAAATAACATTAATAGCTAATAAAAAAGTAATTTGTTACTAACATAATATACCTATATATTTAACAAAGTACTAACCACACTTATACTACTAACTACTAACAGTAGTTATAAATAGATGAAACCATAAAGTATAACTGTATAACAGTTCATTGAAAGTATTTAGGATTTTTTTTAATCTAATTTTGACACTTATTGGCTTCTATAAAGTAACAAAATCGTGACTGTTTTCAAACAGAAGTGTAATTTATTTATTTTATAGGATTTTGAATGAAAATAGGCCTTTTTGTAACTCATAAAAATAAAATAAATAAACGTTGGAGGAAGAGAAAAGATTTAGTACTTTATATATTAACGTTATCTGGTTGTATACGCTGTATGTTTTTCTTACAGCTTTCTACGTCTGTATCTGTTGACGGTTTTTAGGACAGAGGTAGCACACTCAAAAATGAGATTTTTTGGGTTAATCCTCTTACATTTTTACTTAGGTTTTGGACTAGGGGGGGGGGGGGATCTGAACGGATTACTTCAGAGCATATCCCCCAGACTGAAAAATCACCTATTGAAGAAATCTTTTATATGTAGACTCTGAAAACATTTTCTTTTTTTGTTTATATGTGTTAAGTTAATATATATTTTCTTTAATTCTCCTTCTCTAAAGCCTTAGTCAGTAAGATAGTAACATTATAATGTTTTTTTACCCGTTAAAATCCTAAAATAACAGACCTTTTTTTTTGTTAAAGTTTATAAACGTTAAAGATAACTGACTAAACCAAAGACATTGATTTAAATAAATATTAAACAAAAATAATAATTTAAAAAGTAGACTTTTTTATTACACTTTATCTACGTATGTTTAATTTAGTATTTTCTGAAATTTGTTTAAGAGTTTATTTGGTTTTTTTATTGAGTTTATTTGAGAACAGATCCCTTTGTTTCAATATTTTTTATTTTATAATAATAATATTTTATTATTTATAATAATAATATTTTATTGATATAGTTAAAATATTTTTTATTCCTTTCTTAAATGTTAAAGACAATATTATTTTACTACTTATTTTAAAGGGAATTCATTTATCATTAAAGCTTTTTTGTGTATATTGTATATTTAGAGTTTATATCTCAAAATTTGAATTTGTTATTATCCACGACTGGATAGAAACTTAAAAGTTTAAGGTTTTATTTATAGAATTAATTTATTCTCGTAAATAAAATTTAGCCTAAGTGAATATTCTTTGCTATGATTTGTACATTAATTGGATTAATTCACGTAACTATAGATATTCAATTTTTAAGTTTTTGGTAGTTTTCATACTACGGAAAGTTTAAATTTGAATACAGGAGACCCGTGGTTCAAATCCCGGCGCTGGAGTGTATTTTTCACGTCTGTTTCCCGTAGTTAATAATAATTATAATTTGATTTAAACTATAGATATACAACAAAGTGTGCTACATTCTTATTCTTGCACTACACTCTTTGAAATTATGATAAAAATTGTAACAGGTGATGCACCAAAGTTGTGAAACACTACTGTAGGCTGTCGAGTTGTAATCATTATTTTAAAGTGCGCTGTTATTTGAGGCTGGCTTATATTGTAGTATTGTGATAGCACTTACTCTTAACTATTAAAGAACTAAAGTGCGATTACTTTGGGTTTTGTTTAAAGTAATAGTACATTACGCGACGAGTGCGGAAAGTAGCATTTTGCATGCGAGTGTGGAGTTTGCACCCGAGCAATAGCGAGGGTAGTAAAACCACACGAGCTATGCAAAATGCCGTTTTCGTACGATTTGCGTACCGTACTTTATCTACGATTGTTAGATTTAAATAATAAATACAGAAAAAAATAAACTTGCTGTATGTAAGTTTGTATCTCTTCTCTTGATAAAGATGGCATTAATCTTGAGTTGTATTTTTTGCCGAATTAATTATTTCTGGAGGAGTATTATTCTCTACATTTTCGTCAAAGCCACTTGATTCATTCATTGTTTTTCACTAAAAACTCGATATAAACAGTTACTTTAATAAAAGAATAGTAAATTAGTTTAGTTAAATGTAAACAAACTCGCTAATTGTGCGTAAAGCTGAAGAATTCCATCTTCTTTACCGCGCTAGCGTGGTGAATAAGAGGAATTGTTCAGAACTATGAGACGCGCATGCGCAATGAATACAAGTACGTAAATAATCACTTTCTACGCATCTAAACAGAGATATAATGTTTATATTTCGTATTAATCGTAGATAAAATAATACTTAGTAAATAATATGAACTTAAGTTCGTTAGTATTGATTGCTTTATTTAAGCAAGAACTTGTTGTAGTATAAATTATGACAGTTTCATTATTTTTGCCTTATCCTTTAAGGTGGGTTCATAGCTAGCGGATCCGTATTTGCAGAGGCCCGGAGGGATTCATCTATGGCAACTCTTTTGCGGCACCGCAGAAAGTTGGTTCCAAACCATCTTTTTTGCGGTGCCGCTTAAAAACCTGTATGAAACCTTCACTTCGTCCTCTTCTTATTTCCTTTATGTTTTTATATTACAATTGTTTATTATATTATATTGTGTATCTGAATTTGATCCTACATTATTTTTATTATAATCTGTATTGCATCTGTGTTTAATATACGTTTTTTATCAGTGTTTTATCTTCATCTGTGTATTATGTCCGTGTTTTTTTTATATCTGTGCTTAATATATCTGTTCCTTCATTATTTTGATTATATACCTATTTCTTATTTATATAATAATCAAAGTCCTAATCTATAATCTTATTATATACTTTTTTTTTAAGCAAGAGAACTAAATTCAAGTTGAAAAAACGATGTTATAATTGGCTTTGTTTATAACCTGACCGACCGAAACTCGAGGGGAGGGAAACAACGACTTCGTCCTCTGTCTCGGCGGTCCTCCGAAGAATATATTGTTATCTATATAGCCCTCCGCAAATAAGTATCCTCTAGCTGTGAACCCACCTTTATTCAGATATTTATAAATCATTGTGACACTGTTATTGAAAGCTGGAAAGATATTATGTTGTCGTTCAATACATAATAGAACATCAGTGGCTTTAATGAGTTTCTCAATTGATGTTAGTTTACTGATGTATCAGTGTACATTGTACATTGAAGGGTGAGCTATCTACATCGGTTAGTGGAGTGTTACCCTTGTGCTAATGCAGTATTATCCCCTTTACCTGATATTACAGTATTAGTTGCTGAATCAGGTCACCGGTGTGGAACAATTGTGTTTGAAATTGTCTCGTATTGATTGTGTACTTATGTAAGGATAATCACGTGTTCATGATTAATGTCCATCCACTAGTGATATCATTTTGAATAAAAGTAGCCGATATCATGTTCATCTAGAACTGTTTTTTTTTTTTGGAAAATGGAAGATCTAATCCATTGACATGAAAGTTACTGGTTATCATGAAAATTACTCTTTCATTTTTTTTTTTTTATATCATTTTTCAGAAATGATCTTTTTACTTTTACATGTCAGTTGTTTGTATCTCGTGTTATTTGTTAATATTGCATGCTAAAACATTAATGTTGAATAAGTATGGTGCATTTTAACTTCACTTTAATGTAAATTAGTAAGTAATCCATGATAATTAGTAGAACTTGGCAATTGTCTGCAAAAGTTGGTAAAATATGTAATTGACAATAAATAAATGTATATTCAAATTAGATGCACCTACACATGAGAGGTGTTTTATTATGACTCTTTTTAAGTACACGAACAACACTTTCATTCGCTTCAACCTTAAATTTTGCTTTTTATACTGTTTAAAACCATAACCTACAATTTAGATATTCGTTTGTTACAAATCTATAACTTACATGACATAATGATTTCTCATTTACACACTTACCCATTAATATTCGCTTATTTTAACATGACTTCTATGTAGAGATTGAATTATTATGACTCGCTAAGTACATTCCTACCCACTGAATATTTACTTACTTGGACCCTTTTCTGTGGCATACCTTAAGGACAGTCTAGAAGGTCACATGACCCAAGATCTTCATAAATAAGCCTGAATTGCCCACCCTTTAGTTAAGTGTTTTATTTACGACTTGGGATCCCTTCCACGAAAATTGTCTGTGTAAGACATTGACCCTTTGTGTAATTGTTAAAAACAGTTTGCTTTTAAAGTTTCTTATTTAGAATTAAGAATAAATGATGAAGCTAATTAATTTAAATGGTTAATTTTTTCTGTTCGAGATTGTAGAGGGTTAATCTGTTTGGTGGTATTATCATATGGGTCAAACTTTTTTTTGTATTACAAAAGTTGTAACTATTAGTCAGATTAGTTTGTTTTGCTGGTGATAAACGTGTTAGCGTGTATGTTTTGTAAACGTGTTGTTGTGTATGTTTTGTGTTGAAGTGAAAGCGGATTTTCTATCCCTTTAGATTCTGTGGAAAGTGTCGAAGGCTTTAGCCCCCCCTGAGCTCTAGGCGTAGTGGATTCAGGCCATGAAGCCCTGAGTAAACACGAGTGTTTTGGGGAAACAAAAGGGGTCCAGGGCCGTGGTTTTGTTATTGTATGGAAAGGCCGGTCTACAAAGAGGCCACTTTAGGTCCTTTCCCTTTACCTCTCCTCTCGTCCTATCTAAAGGCTCCCTGATTTGATTACTCCCTCCATCAAGGTTTCGCCCCTTTCACAGCGAGCTGTGTTAATGTTTAACATGAGCAGCTCTTACCTTCCAGGTAACATGGAATCCTCTTCTCCTTACCAAAACTGTTTGCTTTTCAAGGTGTGTATTTCCTTCCACTTTCAAATATACCTGTATACCCTTTGCATGCTATCCAATTCGGTTATGTTTTATTTATACATTGAAATAGTTACAGTGCAGAGGATGGTTTGCGTATTTGTAAATCGTCTTATACCAAAATCCATACTGACAGTGATGTTTGAATCCCAGAAAGTTTTGACATGTTTCACTCTCACACTTATGATGAAGTAGATTTGTAAAGTGACCATCACAAAACCGACCGTCACGAAATCCACCGATGACGATAAATTAAGTAAAATTTGACAGATTTAGTGGAAACTTGGTATACATGTTCATTTTACGAATGCTCAGGCCGAGATCGTTGGACAACGTTATCCGCCCAAGCGTTCACGCGCAACGCTCGCGTAAACGTAAGCTTCAATGTAAAATTGGAATTTTAGGACGGGAAAATTTTTTTAACTTCATCGATTCAATGAGACAAACAACTCTTATAAATACATTTTTTTAGTAAAACCAACACCTACACCGCAATGAAGTGATAAAGAACGCTAAATTTATTAAAGCGGACCTAAACGTTTAAAGTAGAGTAAACAAAATTTTTACTGATATCTTATGTTCTAACGTAATAATTTTAATAAAACTTCATGCACATCGTCTAAAGTACAACTGAAAGTGGCATGTAAATTTTTAACCTGATACAAGGAGACGTTTTCGCGTAGCGATGTGATATATTTTATAATATTTTTAAATTCAGGCCGGGTAGGGCCGAAACATTATTGTACCCTTTACAAACACTACAACCACCCTCTTTAACTATAAACTCATCATGTTTAACTTTTTTCTCAATATTCAATACATATTTATGGCAAGATGCTCGCTTCAATGATAAAAATTGCATTTCTTCTTATTTTGACTTACTACTGCTAAACACAAATACTTAATTACTCTTCATTTTGTCTCTTTTCTAACTCCACCATGTATAAGTAGTTGGCATCGCATACTTAGCTGTGTGGTTTTATAATTTATATTTTATGAAAAGCGTAAGGAACTTCGTTCCTAATGCAGTGTCGCGGGTGTCCCGCGACACTGCACGTATTTTTTAATAACTTTTAAGGAGATAGACCTTATATTTACTTTTCTAGAAAAATAGCCTAAAATTGATTCGTCTCATTTTTATAAATTTCAAATGTAGTAACGCGGTTTATGTAGTAAATTTGTAACGAGTGATGTCTGAACATAAATATGCAGCCCCGACAATAAATATCCTGATATTTTTTATTCTTTTTTATATTAATATTTAATAAAAAAACCTGTCGTGACAGTTAGATTGAAGCTTACACACCAAGTAACAATGTTAAAAATGTATGAGTATTTTGATAAACAGAAAAATAAATAATTTAGATACCAATAAAATCTTAGGTATTTCTAATAAATTCCTTCTGTGATACTGATAAAAATCCAATATTTTCTACCTATAAGCATCTCTGATTCTTAAGAATATTAGGAATTCTTTACTTCTTACACCTTTTTATTAAATGTTCAAGGATTTATTTTATATATTTGTAATAATTAATAATAGGTTTTTTTAGTTGATTTAAAATGATAACTGGAAGAAAATAGTTCCAATAATTGACTTTACATTTATAAAAATCTTTTTGAAAGAAAGACTAATTTAATACTGAAATTCTTATTTAAGAAAACGTAATGTAGTTGTGACAACATAACTTGGAATATTGTATTTATGAAAATATTATGCTCTAGCTTTAAAGAAATATAAAGCATGGCTTAAGGAAACAAGGTTGTGTATTGAAATAACATGGCTTACGATAATATAAACTCGAACTAATGTAGAACGGGATCTTTCTAGCAGAAGTACAAACATTTACTCAGTCTATGACCCCGTACTATTCTCTCGTAATTTCTAACCACCCCATCAATACTTATTCAATGCTCTTAACCTCTTACTAAGAGCTTTTAAAATTGCTTTTTTTTTTCCTAATTGTTGACCTATTATTCTTCTTTTTTTTGTTTTTAAGTACTCTTGTAATCCATTTTCAGTATTGATTGCACGGATTCTGTAACAAAGCGATATTATTTGAAATCTTATTGTTTTAAAGTTATATTGGGTATTCCTTGTTGAAAGTAACAGTATTTACGTACGATTATTTTAATCTCTTGTTGAAATACTCGAGGCTATTGTGAGGTTTCTCTCTTATAATGTATTTGTAATTTAGCTATACTTAATATTTAATCGCAGCTCTAGCTACTTTATTTTTAAGATGATGTAATCGGCATTGATTCCTATTCCGTATTCGTGACTTAATGCAGATATGATGACATTCTAATAGTGCAAAAAGATCACAAATGTAAAAGTTCTTTATAATTGTATTCCAATTATAAAGAGTTTTCTATTTTTTTCTTCCTTTTGTTAACTGTTTCCTTGTGAAAGAGTTGAGAATTTCTTCATATTTGTACCATTTTGTACCTTATTTTTATTTTTTTTTATTCAGAACACTTTATATATCACTTAATGCAATTTGTACTTAAACTCAATTAATTTTTTTTTTATTTAGAAAAAAAGGTAAAAATCCAACCCAATGTTTATTTTTTATCCGTTTTAGGAAAATGCAGGTGACTAAATGAATGTCTTTACGCTTTCGGTGTTACTCCTTCTATAATTTATTAGCGTACCGGTTTACTTTGTAAAGAACCTTTACGAACGGGGTGTTTTTGCGTGTAATTTATGCGTGTAATAACACTACATAATGTTATTTTATCTCGTTCTCATTTTTTGCTTTTTAGATATGGTACAGTGAGGGCAAGCTTACTGTACTTGTATCATCTTAGAATCGAGCAATTTATTTTATGTTTTTTTTTCTTCTTCTCTTTAATGTCTGTTTATATAATTTATTATTTGTGTTGCGTTTTTCTTTTAACGGGGATTATTTTTAAATAGCAAATTGTAAATTGTACACTATTTTATTTATTTATTTTTTGCTACATTTATTTTTTCCTTATTTTCTCAGTTAAATAGTGCCTTGATGATTGATAGTGTCGTTTAAACCAACTATTTTTTTTTTCTCGGCGCATTTTATATACTTTGAGATAATACAATTTATATTTTCTATAAATTTCATAAACTGTCATTTTTACTTTATTTTCCCTCTACTATCGTCCTTCTATAAATAACGTCAAATAATTATTTATGTTTATTATACTTTTAGTATTTTTTATTTATTTGATTTTTCTTTAATTTATTAATATATGGCGGTAGAAGTGTTGTAAAGAATATTAAGAAGGGAATGGGACCCGAAATGTAAAAGTTTTAGGTTTGATCCAGCTATGTACATTTATGTTACTCACAGTGTATTATTATACTAAAGCTTCACGGATATCTAAAAGTAGAACATATTTTTATAAAGGCAGTAATTTGTCGAAGATTTACTATCACGCTGCCACCGAGGAGAAGGCTGGAGTTAATAAATTAGGTGGTAGTTTGTAGGAATAATTTAAATTTTGTTAAAGCTACAAGTGTAAATGACATTCTTATACATGACCCATCTAAACATTTTGGGATATAAATTGTATAATTTTTATTTGTTGTTACCATAATTCAACTAATCTTGACCTTTTTTCATATACGTAGTATATATATTTAAAGAAATTATTCCGAAAATTTTGAGATTTTGCTGGGTTACACGTTTTAAGGTCCCCTGAATCTAAAAAAAGGTTTTAAAAAAATGTTGTTTGTGTTCTGTGCAGACACTTGGAGCTGATAAAATTACTAGGCTGATTGAGATGATATATATGGCATACATGTTTAGAAAAATCACTCTCCGAAAAAAAAAAAAAATAGGTTTAAATTTTGGTACGCTTCTTGGCACTTCTTTAGATTGTTACTCCCCTTAGAAGAAAACAGAGAGGAGTAACAATCTAAAGAAGATACACGGAATGATCTTCTTTAGACTGTTACTTCCCTTATAAAAACAGAAGTGCCCAAAGTGCATTGGATTAAACATCCCTTTGTCTTAATAGTTATTTAGTCAAAGTCATTTTTATTCTAAAACAACATAGGCGAGTAACAATTTAAAGAAGTACCCGCTTCTCCTTATGAACTATTAAGAAACGTGAAAAGAAATATTCTAAAACGATTCTGACGATTTTGACGGATTTAAATAGACATCTAACCATATAAGTATCTAGTTTTCCCGAAAGAAATCCAGTTCCTGAGAAATGCTATAAATACGAAATAGTTAGTAAGTAGTCGGGTTCGATTCCTCGTCAAGGAGTAATTATTTTTATGATACATTTTAATGAAATGTTTAGTAAAAAATAAATTTAACCATAAAAACTCGAAACTACTAATAAATGGAAAAACACTGGACTAGTATGTTTCACACCATGAGAAAGTTTTATTACGAATTAAATGGGACAGATTTTTCCTATAAGAAATCGTGGTACAAATTATTTTCTTATATATAAAAGTTATTTGGGATCAAATTTTCCTTTTTTATATATCTATTAATCCCATCCTTCTAATGAAAAAGGGGGAAAAAAATAAATAGGATTTTAATAATTTTCAATATGGTAATAAAAATGTAAATAACAAATCAATGTGACAAAACTTCAACAGTTAATTTATTCCTAAATAAATATTTTCTTTCAATATTCTATAGATTTTTTTATTGGATAAAAAAATATGTTTGAATAACAATAATCGGAAGAAAGGAAAATAAATGTGAGAAAAAAAAAAAAAAAAATCATAACGTATTCAATGCTTGGAAAACTTTTATTTACTCAACAACGCAAATAAACCTTATATTATTTACATAGTACCATATTGCCAATTGTTCATATATATACAATATATATATATATATATATATATATATATATATATATATATATATATATATATATAATATATATATATATATATATATATATATATATATATATATATATATATATATATATATATATATATATTATAAAATTAATATTACTAGGGGGAGAAATCACCAATAATAAGATTTATAAGTGTTTGATTTGTATTGATTATTATTAGTCTTTTTTCAACTAATCAATTGTTGATTTTTAAAGAGGTATTTGTATAGCATTTCGCTTCCTATTTACTGTTAAGCATTAGGATATTGAGTAGATTTTTTTTTTTTTTCGAACTTATACAGTTGTTGAGTGTTAAATGGTACAGTTTAGTAGTTGTGTGTTAAATAGTACAGTTTAGAAGTTGTGTGTTAAATGGTACTGTTTGTTATAAGTTTAGTAGCGAGGTGATAAATGGATGTAGTATGCAAATCAGTTTATGTGTGGTGTTTTACAAGGAAGAATTTGTGTGGAATAAGGAAGAATTTCTTAGTTTTTGAAAAGATAGCTTTAAACTATGTTCACCTTTAGTTCTTTTCTGTTGTCGCGAATAGTTAGGTTGTCACATAGTGTTTTTCATATCAGGTGTTGATACTATTTAGTATCAACACCTGATTTGAAAAACACATATTTAGAAGAAGTTACTTCAAGCAGGTGGTCATATTAACACATCTTGCTGCAGTTTGTTACAATTATGTGCTAACCTTTTGTAAATAGGGGTATAAACTATTATACAATTTAGTTCGATTTTAGTGGTGGATGGTCAGGTGGTTTGCAGCAGGTGTTGTGTTAACTAGAATTATTCCAAGGTACTTGGAGCAGATGGTCACTATGACAGATCTTGCTGCAGGTTTTTACACTTAAAGACGCTATGCTTAGTGTAAATTTAAAATACATAAGTAACTAAAACTCGCCCGTTTCATTTTTTTTTTTTTTCATAAAGTTTGTGTCAGGTTACAATCGTTGTTTCTGTAGTGATTTTGTAAATCTTATTTTATTTAATGGTATCTAAAATTTAAATATATTATAGTCTATCGTTTACTACCGTAATATTTTGACGATCAATTATTATGTAAATCGCATACACATTTTTGCTTCAGAGCTTACCGAAGGTAACGGAAGCCATGTAATCGTTCTGAAGAACGAAAATATTTTATCCTTTTATTCAAAAAATTCGAAGACAAAAATCCGTTTCAGACATCAGGGAAAATCTTTGGTTCCGAGTGTGTCTGTCGCTCTATTTTTGCGAACCGTCATATCTTAAAAACTACAGGTCCGATGTTAATGAAATTTGGATGGTAAATGATAATTAGCCCATTGTTGGTCCCATATAAGTTTCAACCTTCTCCGCATATTTGTTTCTCTTCCACATGTGTACAAACATACATTTATTTACACCTATAGCTTTAAAAGTACTTACCTGATTTATATGAAAGTTTTATAGTTTATCGAAAGTAACTCGCAGATAGTCCCAGATTAATTTTAACCGTCTGAGCCAGGGACCGCGGAACAGGGGGGGCAGGGGGGGCGGCTGCCCCCCCACAGTGAACAGAGGGGGGGCAGCGCCCCCCCTCGGTTAACTGGTAAATTACCAAATTATGTTAGATGTATAAAAAAAATACTGTTGCAGTAAAAAATTTGTTGAGGTTTAAGTTCAAGATTGTAAGAGAGTGGAGTTTGAATGTATAAGAGCATCTCGATAATATCATGTTGTTAATTTATATTTTGTAATAATTTTTATAATTGAACTTACAATATGTATCACATTAGAATAAACTTTTTAAAAATGATTTAAATATAAATATAAAATTTATATTTAATCAAATAATTATAGTGTACAAAAAGTCAGTGATGAACATAATACTTAAAACAATAACATTGATTTTTTTTTTCTTTTTTAAATCCATAGTTCACGCACGTTTCCAAATCAATTCGGGCCTTATTTTGAATTTATTAGCTATAAGGTACAGATAAAATTGTATTCGTTTATGCGCTCGTTATTAATTTTATAAATGTTATTGAGTTTAGTCGAATTTCATCGCGAGATCAAAATTACTAGGTACTTTTATGATGATATTAATGCAAATTATAAATTGATTCTAAAAACTCTAAAGTATGAGTTTTAGAATAAATAATTATTATTATTTAAGTATGAATAATTAGAAGTTGTTTCTAAAAGTGTTTTTTTATAGCAGTATAGATATTAAAAAAATCGGTCAGAGACAACTCTTTTTCATATACGAGTTCATAACTACTTGGTCCGGTGTTTTCCATTTATCAGGTTTCGTTGGTACATTATTGAAATTTTTTTCAAAATTTATCATAAAAATGACCTCCTCGGCGGGGAATTGAACCTGGACTCTCTCCCTCCGTTTTTAAAGCTATTTTCTCAGTAACTAGATTCTTCCTGGGAAACTGCTTATATCGTTTATATTATATATATCGATTTATATTCAAATGGACTACATTTTTGAATGAATATCGTCGGAACGATTTTCGAGATATAATTTTTTTTTAACGTTTTTGGGGGTAGCGCCCCTAAATTTGGAGCTAAAATTCATTTCTCAATTTCGCCTCAGAGCCAGGGTATGATTTTTCTGAACATGTATGCCAAATTTTGTAAAAATCGGCCCAGTAGTTTAGGCTCCAGGTGTCTGCACTGATTAAAATCTCAACATCGAATTTTCGCGTCATCACAATACTTTATATGAGAAAGTAAAAAGTCACTAAGAGATACTTCTAAATATGTTATTCTCTGTAAAAGTTTAGATGTTAAAGTATAATTTGAAGTACAAAGTGGTCACTACTATAGTCATTAAAGTATTGTTTATAATTATACTAATGGATATAATAGTCATTAAATATAGTAGTCATTAAAGTATAATTTAATGTATAAATTGATCTCAATGATATTAAAGTATTTTTTTTAATAAAAATTATCATTTTAGTTAAGTTTAGATATTGATGAACAATTTATAATATCAATCGATCGATGTATAAATAATTAAAGAATAATTTAAAAAATATACTAATCTCTAAAAAAAATGTAAATTAAAATATAATTTGCACGTATAGTAAATTATCTCTTTAAACACATTAAGTATGTATTTAAGTGCAAATACTCTATAGAAATGTTTATAAAAGCATAACTTATCATGTAAAGTGATGTTTATCATTATGCTTTTTTAAAACCCTAATTGCTTAATTTGAGTGTTTTATTGTTTATAATTACTAAATTAATTATTATTTTTTTTTTTTTTTTTAGAAAATGTAGCCTCTATACACAAACTGGTCATTAGTTAGACCTCTGTATTTCGTCTTCCCCCTTTCTTTAATAGTTTTGCGGTGCTTGACATTTTTAAAAAAGTTTAATATTAGAAAACTGCTAAACCCGCAATACACGCATCATAATTTCGCCCCCCCTCTCTGAAATAAGTTCCGCGGTCCCTGGTCTGAGCTCTTTAACTTTTGCTAAATTGATACTTTAATTAATGTAAAACATAAAAAATAATTTTGACAGATTAAAAAAATGGGGGATAAAATTAAACAAAATAGAAATGGCTTATAAAAGCATAAAGTCAATAAAGTACGAGATAGGATGCGAGGAAGCTATGTGGTACACCTATTGACAGTCTATTTTTAGTAAATATTAGTCACCTTTTTTTTTTTTTTTTTTTTTTTTGCAAATAAGGACTTTTATTAAATTTGGAGTGTCTATACATATACTTTAACTAAATCAATACAAATTACTCGAGTGAATTCCGTACAATTTGTTCAAACTTTATTTAACAACTTTCCATTTCCATTTCTCTCTCTATACCAATAAAATGTTTGTTTTTAATATTCCAACGCTGATATTTAATTATTCAAAAAACTTTTAAAACAGAAAATTTACAAATTTACAGTGATGAATGTTTCATTAAGAATATTCATTAGACTAATGTGTGTCTCATGTTGACATGTTGTTATTTAATGCTTGACTTTTCTCTTTCGATGCCCATGTTGGTTAGAGAACCAAAGGGGTTACCATGAGAGGTCATTCAGACCCCCCCGCAACGGGTTTCTGGCCCTCCCTTCCCCCGAAAAGTTTTTAACTAACTTTTATCCGTCCTTTTCCTCCCATATACCCCCTTTAAATTACAAAGTTAACGTGCTTGTGGTTTTTCCTTCTAAAGAGGGGTGAGTTTGGGTTAGAAAAAGGGACCCTTCTGAAAAAGAGGATCCTCATCTCATTAGATTTTGCTTCTGAAAATTGTTGGGAAAAAAGGAAGGGAAGGTTTTTAAAATTCTGTCCCTTTTTCCGCCATCTATTTTTTTTTTTTTTTTTTTTTTCATTACCCCTTATTTTCTATCTCGCTTTATTATTTTACCTCCATCTTACACTTTATTTAGTTGTTTTTATACCATAATGCTAAGTTTTAGTTATGTATTTTTTGTCGTATAAAGTTAAACGTTTTCTCTTAATTAAGACTGTAAGAAGATATTATATTTTTACTCTCTCATATACTTAGTTTATATAAAAAGAAAGTATTGTGATAGTCCTTAAATAATATTTTGAAATTTTAATGGTTTTACACGTTTTGAGGTCCTCTGAGTCCAAAAAAGTGTTTTAAAATGTCAGTGTGTTGTCTGTGCAGACACGCAGAGCCTCTACTGGACTGATTTTGATGAAATTTGGTATTCTGGTACAGAATAAACATATCCAAAGATGACATCATGAAATAAATTTTAGCTCTAAATTTGTAGGGGCTAACTCTAAACACTCTGAAAGAAAAACCCGTAAAATATAGTTATTACTTGAAAACGTTACCGACGATTTTGATTTGAAAAAAATTAAAATGTGTAGTCTATTTAAATACGAATCTTACCATATTTGGCTATTTCCCGGGAAAAATGAAATTCCTGAAAAAATAGCATTAAACGCAGACGGTTTATTATTATTATTATGATCAATTTTGATGAAATGTTCAATAATAATTAAATGTAATTTCGAAAACTCGAAAGAACTAATTATGGAAATCACAATGGATTTAGAAATTAAGTACTTGTATATGAGAAACTTTGTCTGAGTGTTCTAGGAATGATTATTTGATAAGCAGAAGTGTTACTCTCTAACAAAATAATTTAGTAGTTAGTTATACCGAGGGATATGCCAGTTTACATATATTCCAGCAATCTTCATTTTTTTTATATATATTTTAGAACTGATTACCTAATATAGGTACTTCTTTAGATTGTTACTCCCTGTGTTTTTTTTTTTTTTAAGAATATAAATGACTTTGACCAGTGGCGTAGCTAGGGCATTGGATTGGCATTAGCCCCCCCCCCCCCCCCCCCCGCAAAACAAACTATTGACAGCAAACAAAATTGATAAGAAAAAAAAAAACCTCTTGCGTTTAGTACGATTCGATCCCATGATGGGAATTATACTTTCGAGAGTTGATCATGATAAGTCAATCATTAATGGCTTTCATCATGAGCTACTTTTAGAATGATCCCTGTTTTGGTTCGATAGATCAGGGTTCAGAAAAGCCTTCTCCCCTAAAACATCTTGACTGATTAAACTCTGATCTCGGGGACATCTCTAACTTGGTTAAATCATCTCTAAGTTTTAAAAAAAGTTCCCTAGTGTAAAATAATCTTCGATAATCATAAATTTGAAAAAAAATGTCTCTTCTCTTCGAGATAAAATATTAAGTTTAAAAAACTAAACCAATAAAATTTTCATAAATGTAACTTTTTAATTCCATTTTGGAGGGGGAAAAATATGAGAAACTTCTCGCTTGCATTTAAACAAAAATAAATAACATGAAATTCAATTCTCAACATACATAACATAGGATCGTTATTGCCGCCTCTATTTCCATTCTTCTACATCATATACATTGAACTAACACTTAGAAATTTATGTATTCAAATGAGAATAAAATGAGGGTATTCTCTCATCCCCTCTTATTGCCTTTTATCTTTGTAAGATGCGGTATTAAATTTATTTCAATAATTTGCATTTTGTTATATATGAGAGCAAATAGTGTTCTCATATTTATTATTTTATTTTTTAAAGCTTATTTGCGTTCGTTTAAATAGATATTTTTATTTATTTATTGTACAAAACATATCTCAGACTTTCATACCATAGTAGTTTTGTATAATTATTTATTTGTTTATTTTATTTTCACTTGTATTTATTGCATTTTGTTTGATCTTTCACATATTTTTATGTGTCTCTCGTAAATATGAAATTTAATCAAATAAATACATAGATATGTTTATGCTGTAATATAGATTATGTGCAGAGAGTTATATTATTTATAATGTTAAATTAAAAATAATCTACTAGAAAGATTTTCGCATATTAGCATGAAACTTATTTCCTATGATTTACCTAATTTTATGTGGAAATGAAAATAATTAATTTCTAATATACCAGAACTTCATATATATATATATATATACTATTCATATATATATATATATATATATATATATATATATATATATATATATATATATATATATATATATATATACACCCTGTTTTTTTTATTAGTTATATCCTTTTAAACGTTCTATATCTTTCAAAACAATAATATAATAAATCTAAACATAAAAGCAAAGCCAATTAGTTT
This sequence comes from Gerris lacustris, assembly GCA_951217055.1. Taxonomy (NCBI): domain Eukaryota; kingdom Metazoa; phylum Arthropoda; class Insecta; order Hemiptera; family Gerridae; genus Gerris; species Gerris lacustris. The sequence goes on from OX578282.1 coordinate 22,194,770, forward strand.
TAATGGTGTACAATAATTTAAAACTTTTTTTTTAGAAAACATCTTTGAAAAACTAAGATAATAAATAAAATATTCTGCTTATTAATACTATAACATGCAGGTATAAAAATTTATTTGTTTCACTGTTGTTAACTATATCACAATTCGAAGAAAAAAACATAAAAATTAAAAACATGATTTAAAAACAGATAACAAGGCAACGTGATTTCCGTTTTGCGAAGAAATTAAGGGACCACTTAGACGTTTCATGGACCGTGTAATGGATTTTATATTTTTTACACAAAATAATGTTAATAAAGAAAATATACCCTGTGTATAGGAGTAAATTAAAGAAAATAAAATAGACTAATTGTGATATTTTGAAGAACAGTTTAAAAAGAATTATGAGTTTTTTATGTTTGTATGTATGTAATTTATAGTTCCAAAGATCTATTGATAGTATATATGCTTTTATCAATTATTCTTTTGTAGTCCCCTTTACAGTATATCGGCCTTACTTCACTGTATATCATCAAGTCTCCTTAGGCTTTTTTAAGGGCCTCCTGCAATCCGTCAATTTATAAGGTTAGATAGTTTACAAGACCTCCGTTACAATCGGCCTTAAAGGCTATTCTGTCTATTGGCTATTCTCACCATTACTTTAGGGCCTGGCTGTGCTCTTTTTAAAGCCTTCTGCAATCGGTCAATTTCACCTCACCTCTATGGTAGACCGCTTATATGCCTCATTACCATCAGCAAGTCTCATTTTTAACGTAGGCTATGCGTTGTAGTGGCCTCTTGCTATTGGTTATTCTAAACTTACCTCCGATGGCTAGTTTAACTGTGGTTAGCCCAATGTCCTATATTATCTGTCACCCTATTATTTTAGGCTAAACTCACTATTGAACCCGTAACGGTAATTATCATTCAGAATCAGGCTTTAATAAGCCTATAGAGCCTTTTATATTAGACTTTCATATGGGCATTATTACAGTTTGTTAGACTATTTATAGGCTCGCTCACTATTGGCCAGTCACACTTATCCAAACAATTGGCGACAGCAGTATGGACCATGCTACAATTATACCTACAATTTATGACTTCCTCTCTACTCTAAACCGTAAAATGCATTATTTTAAAATGCATCGTGTAATGAAATTAAACATTTGTCATACATTTTGCAAAGAAGCGATTATATCGTGCATAAGAAAACAGCTATTAAACAATATATCATTTTATTTCTAAAGACGAAACTTTTTTTGATATTGCAATAAATGAATTCTTCAATACTTTTTTAATAATATAAATCCTTCAATAAATTTAAAATGTACATTTGGCCTGTTTCCCAACTACTTCTCTAACATATTAGGATTATATAGACACTTTTACTCGGTGTTTATCTTCACTCTTTATGACAATTTAAGCTACATTGACTTGATCGAAAAAAATGAAGCTGCATTAAAGATTAAAGCAAGAAAAAAAGCTGCTCTTCAATTCTAAAAATCAACAACATACATTTTTTTCTAAACAGGTTTTTAGATACATTGACTTTGATTTACAAGTAATGCTGTTCTATTTATTTTTTTTAATCTATTTTTCAATCATAAGAAAATTGCTAATCTCATGTTTTAATTTTCAAAAGATTTGTCTCCATTCCAAATCGAATTATTTCTTCACGACACTTTTTACAAACTCATTATTTATTTTATTATTATGATTATTTTTTACAAAATAAACTTTTTTTTAAAGTGTATTCAATTACTTCATTTACCATTACTTATTTAAGTTCCAGCATAAAGATTTAATAAATTACCTTTTTTGCTTTCTCAGAATCTTGCTTTTTAATAAATGCCTGACTAACTACTGTATATATTCTGAAAAATTACTACGAGATCTGTTTTTTTTTTTAAACAATTTGTTTTGTTACAATTTTTTTTTAAATCGCTGCTATGCAGGAATTATAAATGTAAAACTATATTTCATAGTAGGTAATATTTTATTTTATTTTGTTAAATGGATATTTATAAATTTAACTATTCATTTTATGTTTAATGGTTCTTTTTGCTCAAATGAAGCTTTTGCAAGATTTATATCTTTTTTTTCTTTTTTTTTGTAGATGAGTCCCTTTTTATTTATTCTATGTTCTCTCTCGCTTGCTTACTTATAAAACCTAATACAGTTCATATTTTACTTACGCTTTTCAAATTTACGTACAATATAATAAATTACATTTTTACTGTAATCTTAATATGATTAAAACGACTACTTACATTAAAGAATGAAGTCACGGGAAAAGGAATTAAATTATAAGATTTATTTTACAGCTCCAAATAATAAATAATCTTTAATCTCAATTGATTGGAGAAAATAAATATCTTAATAGTTCACTAGATTTAATTTAAATTTGTAATTTCTTCTGACTCAATAGAATATACAATATTCAGACTGAAAAATTAATTTTCATTTTGTTATAATAATTTAATATATGAAAATTACGATTAACGGTTCATATTATTATTCATTTTCTTATCGTTTGTTTCTAAGTTCATTCATCATTTTATTCAAATTAAAGGTACATTGTCGTTTTATAAAAGCATGAAGTTAAAAAAAAAATAAGTTAAAGGTTTAGAAGAGGACAATAAAATGGAGAGGCGGGGGTCCGTTATACTTGTGGTATTGTCCACGTTCGGCTATCTTCGACTTGGATCGTACGATTCCGTTTTCAGCTCACGTATTTTGCTCGAGGGTGGGCAAAAGTACGTTTTTAAAGTCCTTCATGAAGGAGAAATGCTTTTTTAAAGGAATAAGGAAAAGGATATTGTAAGTCTCTCTAAAACATGCTCCTGATCTATATTACGAAAGTTATTTCTTTTCTTTTTATTCTTTTCTTGTATTCCATACTATGCACGATGCACGTCAAAATTACGTGACGAAGTTGTGTGGCTTATGGTTGTTTAACTTATTGACATTTTCTTGCTATTTGTTTTTTTTTTTTTTTTAAAAAGATAAAGGATAAATAATAGAGAGTTTAAATAAGACGTGAAGTGCAATTAATGTGATGCGTCTTTCCGAGGTAAAACCTACTTACTGCGCATGCGCACGTATAAAATTGTACTGTAAAAAGACGTGATACTTTTATCTGTCACTGTTGTCGTATCACCTTTTTTACTTTAGTTTTTAAACACACGTTATGTGTGTTTATCTCGATAATAAATAATATAATACGAGAAATCAAAAATATAACCTGATTAGACGTTACCTACCTATAACCTCGTCACTATACGTGTTTTGTATACGTCTTGTTTAAACTCAGTTATAAATTCAAATTTTTAAGTTTTTGGTAGTTTTTATACTACGGAAAGATTAAATTTTACTTTAAATCAAATTACAATTATCAATAACTACGGGAGACATACAGAGAAAAATAGTCCTGTAACGGATTAATAGGAGGACCCGTGGTTCGAGTCCCGGTGCGGGAGTATATTTTTCTCTGTATGTCTCCCGTAGTTATTGATAATTGTAATTTGATTCTCAGTTATAAAGTCATACCACATTTTAAAATAACGTTAAAATTTAAGTATCACAGCAATAAAAAAAAAGTACGTCTTATTTAAACTCTGTAATATTAACCATAGTTGTTTAATTTTAAATATGACTTAGTAACAGTAAGGCATTCCTTGTATTTACCTTAATTCTGAGTTTTCTACTGTTTAATCCTCTGTGTCACTTTTGATCTTCCCTTAATCCAGGATTATACTCGCTCCAGCTATTCCACTTTTTGTTGTCTTCCTAGGTTGTTTTTATGTTTACAAACGTATTAGCTAAATTATTTCTTATTCAAAGCAACATATTCTCAAACCTTTTAGTACGGCAATGTCCGAATCATATTTGAATTTGACTTTTGCTATTCATTTATTTACTTTGTACTAAAGCTCAGAGGCAAATATAAATGTGTTTCTACCTACTTTCGACTTAAGTTACTTTGTTATTTTCTAAATAAATTCTTAAATGCCACACCTTTTTTTAAAAAAAAAAAAACATTTTGGTTACTGCTGAATTATTTTTTGGCCGTGGTCTTCTACCAACGCCACTGATTTATTTATTTACACTTCACCCAAGGATTATGGTTTTTAAATGCTTTTTATGGACGGTCATAAACATTCGTTCTCGTATTTCACATTTACTTCTTCGAATTGAAAGGGGAGAAAAGAAAGCGTTGACAAAACACTTTTTAACTTGAAGACCCTTTACCTTTGTTAGAAGGGTCCGTGTTTTCAATGTATGTCGATCATTAACTCTCAGCTATTCCTTTTCCCTTCACCTTGGTACCGTAAGTTTTTCGGGTTTTCTCTTGGTAGTTGAAAGTAGAGGGGGGCATTTTACGCGTCATAAATCATAATTTTCCCTCGGAGGATGGAATTTTTGGGTCGGTGCCACGATTGAGCGGAAGGAGACCTCCGGGTTATTTACGGTCCTTTTTTTTCAAAAGTCCTGCAGGACTTAAAAACTCACAAGAGGTGGTAGAAAGTTCCTTTTTATTTTGTGTTATTTTTTATTCCGTACAAAACTCTAGAGATCGGTTCTTACTTAAAAAAAGAACTATTTAAAAAGAACAAGAAGACGTCTTTTGAAGTACGTACTTACTTGTAACCGGGTTCTTTTTTTTAAGAAAAAACTATTAAAAAAACTGACCCTCTGAACTGAGCGAAAGGCCACCTCTCCTCTAGCGTGTATATGTGTGTATTTGTTTAACAATACGTTCCGAAACGCTCATCCTCCACAGGGCTTTTATGATTTATAGCCGAGCTGCTTTCGTCTAATTGGTATGGGGGTCCTCCAGTTGATTTCACCATCTTCTTTCTACTAGTTCTTTAAAGTATAAGAGTTTTTCTTTTGGACCTTGCTTCGTCTCTTTCTTTAACTTATACCGGCCTCCCACGTTTATATACCTGTATCCTTCTTTTTATGTCTGTTTATTCCCGTTTATGTTTATTCCTTATTTTTTGTATTTATTTTCCGTTCTCTTCCTTTTTTTATATATATATATATACATTTTTTATATTTTTTTCCTTTAAAACGCGCGCAATCAAGGAGGATTTAGAGTGATAAATAAAACGAGTGTTTGTTTGCCGAAACCACTTCATGTTATGTATTTATTGTATGAAGAAAGGTGATTTTTTTTGGCTATTGTTTTCGTCGATTATTTTTTGTTTCCCTTCTACCTTGTCATTTTTTGCTTTACATGAAGTTCAATTTGTGATTATGTCATATACTTTAATTGGTTTGTATGATTTTGTTTTTTACGTATAGAATGTGTCTGTAAGAGAGGTCACTTCACGCTTGTATGTTGTGTCATCTTCAAAATGATTTTTTATTGAAATTATCTTGACACGTTTGTACATTTTCTTCTTTATGGTACCAAAATTATAATCTGTTTAAGTAGGTAAACAAAAGAAAAGAAGTATTTATTTAAAATTTAGGTTCTCTTGATATGGTAATTATAAACTTAGTTACTTAATCGCGGCTTCTTTTTGTTTGACAAAGGGATTAAGACCGATCTTTCACACCAAGCCCGGATCCTGTTAGACTTGATGAAAAATAATATGATCTACTAAGATCAAATGTAAGATTTTACATAGTCGTTTCTGTTGAGATTTTTATAGCTTTCGCATGGTAAATAAATCTCAGATTTAAGTATTGTGCAGACCGGATTAAAATATTTTCAAATAGACTTTAATTGAGTTTATTCACAATTTTATTTTATTAATGTAGTTGCAACTTTTTTTCAGTTCTAAATTAGTACATAATAAGACCTATATTACTTTAAATAAATTTCAAATATTTTAAATATGTGTAAATATTATAAATCTATAGTTTTCTGCCAAGAAATCTACAAAACTTGAAAATAAATTTCGCAATTTATTCTAGTTTTATCTAATTGCATAAATTCTACATTTTTAAGTATTTCATATTTAACTTTTGAAGAGAAAATGATTGATCAATTCATTTGTAAATGGACTTAACTTTTTTATATGTAAGAAAGTTTTTGTAATACAATGTTTAACCAATTGAATGGCCTTATTAGAAGATTTACTACAAGAATATTCGATTAAGATATTGTTCAAAAGATATATGTATATTTCAGTAGCATTTAAATGTATCTAAGTAGTTAAATTTTTTTTTTAAATAGTAATTCTTTACAATAAAGTTTTCAATATGTTAACGAGGATATCCTGTTCGTTAGTTGAAAAAATAAAATCCATTCGTCAGTTTGTAGTTTAGTTTATTTTTCTAAAATGCAAAATATCTTGCTAACATACATAGCATTTAAATAGAGTAACAGTTGGTGCTTTCTTTTTTTTTTATTTACATGTTATAAGGTGGGACGACAAAACGCATTAAGAATACGTAAACAGGTCTAGAGTTACAGAATTGCGATAGAACCTGTAAATATTATCTGAGAACAGTTTACCTACACTTATACTGTAAAACTACTAACTAAGTTAAAGTAAGAAAATCCCGACAAAAAAAAAAAATCATTATACATAATCACATAATCGTAATTTATTCTTGAATAAATAATTAAGATAGATCATTGCTAAAAGAAATTTATAAAATATATATAAAAAATCACTTAAAAGCTGTCATTAATACTTAAATTAGAATTTATTGCCGAATAAAAATAAAAGATAATAAAATAAAATAATTTAACAGTATTATAAGATAAAAACGCCCACGTTTGCATCTTGACATTTACACTGACAGTTTTGCAATTGCCTATATATATATATATATATATTATATTTCAATATCAGGAGAGAAATAAATGCAGTTATAAAAAGTCAAGAAGAAAAATTGAAATTTTATCATAATTATACAGTATTTCTACTAAAAGAAAAGAACATTATAAATGAGTCGATTAAAATTAAATATATATTTATATCAAAGATTTGTTACATTTTATTGAAACGAGCTATAAATGGCAATTAACCATTAACTTGGTATTACCTGATTCATTTAAAAACATTATTTATTTATAAAATGCCAAGAAAAGCATTGAGCAAGATTGAAAAAAAAAAATTTAAATTATAGGAAATCAAAATCAATAAGACTAAACAAATTAGCATACATGTATATATATATATATATATATATATATATATATATATATATATGTAATAAATCATAATAAATAATCGTATGAATTAATTTAAGGTCATTTAGTTTTATATAAACTTTTTTATTTATTTTTATTAAAATATATGTATTATTTAAATTTAAATATAATAATACAATTTTATTTTTAGTAATTTAAGTCTATTTAATCTCTTAATTTAATATATTTTTTTTAAAAAAATGTAGAGAAATATTAATAATCTTTAAAAGAGTAAAAAAAAATTAATAATAAAACGTGTAATAAAATTTTTGGTTTTTTGTATTAAAATGAACATCAAAAGAGTATATGAATAAAATTAATATTAAATGGTTTATTATAAATATCTAATAAATTATTGAATAAAGTTTTTTACTAAAAATATTAAAATATTCTGTATTTGACATTTTTGTTTAAAGAATATATATATATATACACAAAGAAGTGACATTATTTATAAAATCATTATTTTCTATATATATGCATATTTAATAGTGATAGCATTCACTCAATCCTTCTTCGCTAATTATTTTACTTGTGGAATATAAATAGAAAATTGTCATGGTCACTCAGTATAAGGTTTTTGGAATGCTCAAGTATAAATTATTTTTTATATCGCACTCTAAAGTAGCCCGGGTACTGAAAGACTGTGATTTCAAGCTAGGAAATTAAATTTTGGGAAAAGCTTCTTCTTTAGAGGTGTTATCACCTACTAAAATGAAAACCCTATTGCCCCTAAAGTTGTGATTATAGGCCTTGCAGCGCTTGATTTCTAGAAATTGAGGTGCCGGAACTACAACCTACCCTCTATCCCCCACCCTATATAGAAGGGGGGTCGGGGGTCCTCCACCGGGAAAAATTTGAAAAATAAACGTTCAAAAACAGCATTTTAAGCAGTTTTTTAGACATAAACCCACACTCTTAGTGCAAATCTTAGTGCCGATAATTTTTTTTTATTTATCAGAGAGAGAGAGGTCCCGGAACGCCGTTCCGCCTTAAATCGAGCCCTGGGCCTTAGTATTTAGATATATAAACCATCCCTTATCTATGCGATCTGTTTTATTTGTCCCTTTTGTATTTCATTCGTTGAATTTTGTGGGTCGTTTAAGGGTTGTGAAAAATGTTTCGTCTTTATACTATCATCGTCAACAATTGGCTATATTTCGCCCCTCTCCGCGGCATAGACGGGTTACGACGTTTTGGGTCAGATTCTCTAGCTATAGTTAGATTCGTCAAAACTGAAAACTTTTCAAAACTATCTTCCATACTGCTTTACCATTAACAATATTTAATAATAACAACAAATATAATATAAGACTAGTAAAAATTAACAATAATAACACAGAAATATATAACGTATCACTTCATGTCAATATGGTAACTTGTGGTAACCTAGGTTGAAACCTACCCTAAAGTTGTGAATATAGGCCTAAGTATTTAGATATATAAACCATCCCTTATTTATTTACACACAAGTATATATATATGTATATAGATGATAAGGGTTTATCAAGTTTGTCGGCTTCTACAGTTGGAATTATTATGAAGTTTTAAGTTTTTCTGTGGTGATCGCGTCTTGAAAAAAAATCATCCCCAACCACCATGTATTACCAGGTTCTACAGTTGGTGCTAAATGTTTGTTAGCGGGGGAAATTCAAAAAAAGTGGTGAGGAGCCAATCAGTTGGTAGGATTTTAAAATCCTATGTTAAAACTTTAGGAGTTCCAGAGATGCTTTTAATATTAGGAGCGAAACGTCGGGAAACTCAGCCTAACACATAAAGATAAACGGAACACCTAAAGTTTTAGCATAGGATTTTAAAATCCTAAACACTGATTGGCTCCCACCACTTTTTTTGAATTTCCCCCGCTAACAAACATTTAGCACCAACTGTAGAACCTCAATATGAAACGAACTGTTAGGGATGGGTTTTGGAGATGACGTCCTTAAAAGCAAGGTATTAGCGTGCTTTTTTAATATGAGTTCCTGAGTGTTTTCAAAACCCTGCTAGATAACTAGAAGTTATTAATATTTCTATCATCATTATTTTAGTATCTGAAAACATTTATTCAAAATTCACAAAAAAGAACCTGTAAAACTCCTCTTGTTAGTTTAATTTTATATTTTTCTTATGCCTTTAAACAATTATAAGCATATTATTATTATTTCTCTCACGAAAAGTGTCGGCTATGAATGAAGAAGAGAGAATTATGTATTATTTCCTCCCTAATGAGATCTAATTTGAATAAAATAGCAATAGAATATTACAATGCTCGCCATCCTAACACCCTCTTCTTTGATACATAGTGATAAAGCAAGTGCTTTTGCCAAGAGGGTTTTTATTATTTTTGTGAGCGCATAATTTAATTTTTTTACCCTGTTAAATTATATAATATATTTCGTAATATATAATTATAATTATATAATATAAATTCGTAATATATTTCCCACATTATTAAACTCATGTTGTTATAATTGAGTATCGTCTTTATTATTTTTTAATCCTTTAGTTTATTTTATAGTAATAAACAAATACTACTCCTCATAATTATGGTCATACATGTAATATTTTTAAATTTTTATTTTTTTAAATTATAATAACTTCTCACACAAACTTAGAAAATGTTGTATTTTTTTAATTTAGTAATTTAGTCAAAATGTATGTTATAAATCTTATTTGTGGGTTGAAGTGAATTTTTAGAAAAACTTTGGTCAGGGTAGTTAACAGACTTCTTATAAGTTTCTTTTTAAATATATAGTAATTTTGTACGCTTTTTATTTCTTCTATTTATTATTAATATAGTCAAACCTTGTCAGTAATAATTAGTCTTTTTTCATACTTTCGTTTTTAGGGTTTCGAGGTCATCCTAGAAACCCTTAACCCTTATGCCTTTGGTAGCTCGTCCGTCCATCCGTCACATCTTGGATCATATTTCCCGACCTATTGTAGCTGGGGATTTAAAATTTGGTGTACAAGTTAAATTTTTTGCCCAAAAACAGGAAAACTCTTGCGAACTTGTTCTTCATTGTAAGAACTTGTTCTTCATTCATAGCCGACACTTTTCGTGAGAGAAATAATAATAATATGCTTATAACACAACTCAAAATTTCTTCGATCAGCGACCAATTGGGAACTTGTCGCAACTTTTTTTTATTTTTTTTAATTTGTGAGTGGGGTATTTTTTTAATGGTATACAAATATAGATCACAAATATATATCGCCGTTTCCAAAATGGCGGCCATTTTACCTCCTAAATAACCAAATGAGTGCATATATTAGATGCTAAAAGATAATTTGCACACCTTATTCCTCCAAAATGCAACTTGTTATACATATTTTAGTAAAAGAAATAAAAAAATAAAAATAATAATAATGTTAGAAATTTGAATTTTTATGACCGAAGAAACCCTTTTAGTAGCTTGCTGGCAAGAACTTGACGTGATTTTTTTTTCTTTATTTTTTATGATATCTTTACATTTTCTAATTTCACGTTAGTTTTCTTTCCCTCTCGGTAAAGTATTATGTTTTTGTAAGACGAATGTGTCATTGTTAACAGAGAACATTTGTGGTGCAACTAAGACTAAAAGACTAGGGAATGAAATGACGACTTGCTTAATCTCATTAGAGCTCTCAGTGCCCATGTAAAATATTTGTAGGGCTGCACTGAAGCTGAAAAGAATTCTTATAATGCTCTTATTCAATAATGTATTGTTTAGAGCAAACGTGGTCTATTTCACCGACACTTCCTACTGCTTTATAGATTTGTGTTTAAATGTCCCCTTTAGAAAAATAAAACAAAACATATATTTCCACTCTTATTCTAGTTAATATTTAGTAAAATGTTTTGTCAGCTTTACTTTGTTAAAAAAAAAAGTTAAAATACATTGTAGGGATACGTTGTTAATTATTATTGATCTTTTTTTTCTATTACAAATTAAATTACGAATTATTGATTTATTCTATTCATTTGTTTTATTATTATTACATGTTTGTTTATATTTAACTTATCTTAAATCTGTAGTTTTGTTAAATATGTAACTTAATTTGAATCACTAATGTGCCATCCGCCTTATTGCAGGGATGAATGTAATGCCGACAACACTATATTGAATTATAACAAACCCTACCCCCAAAAAAACTCTAAAACAAAGTGAAATAAAAAAATCTTGTAAAACGGTTCGGACTATTTTGATTAAAAAATTCTTAAATGTAGTCTATTTAAATACGAATGTAAGCCGTTTTCCAGGGAAAAATATAGTTCCTGAGAAAATAGTACATTACGCGTCGAGTGCGGAAAGTAGCATTTTGCATGCGAGTGTGGAGTTTGCACCCGAGCGATAGCGAGGGTGGTAAAACCACACGAGCAATGCAAAATGCCGTTTTCGCACGAGTTGCGTACCGTACTTTATCTACGATTGTTAGATTTAAATAATAAATACAGAAAAAATAAACTTGCTGTATGTAAGTTCGTATCTCTCTCTTGATAAAGATGGCATTCATTCATTAGTTGTATTTTTTGCCGAATTAATTATTTCTGGAGGAGTATTATTCTCCACATTTTCGTCAAAGTCACTTGATTCACAAATTGTTTTTCACTAAAAACTCGATATAAACAGTTACTTTAATAAAAGAACAGCAAATTAGTTTTGTTAAATGTAAACAAACTCTCTAATCGTGCGTAAAGCTGAAGAATTCCTCTTCTTTACCGCACTAGTGTGGTAAAGAAGAGGAATTATTCAGAACTATGAGCCGAGCATGCGCAATGAATTCAAGTACGTAAATAATCACTTTCTACGCATCTAAACAAAGATATAATGTTTATATTTCGTATCAATCGTAGATAAAATAGCTTTAAAAGCGGACGGAGAAGGGCTGGGTTCTATTCCCCGTCATTGAGAAGTTATATTTATGATACATTTTGTTATAATATTCACTAATAATTAAATTTACCCACTAAAACTAATAAATGGAAAACACTGGGCTAATTAATTATGATCTAGTGTATTTTTTCGATTTTGTTTTTATTACACTGCATCAATCAAATTATATTTTACACTATTTCTAGGTAAATTGTTTTGTCTTATTATTGCGTGTCTTATTATTATTGCAACATATATTTTTGTTATAAATTATGCTATTAATTAGGATACCGTTGCTGACAGATGCAAATTATTATTCCGGTGAATAGGTTATTTAGATTTTGTCTATATTTCATCCTTCTTCTTCAAATACTCGTAAATATGTAATTATATTTTCTATTATTTGTTTGCACATTAATTTCTAACTTTAATAATTTATAATATATTTTTGTGAACTACTTGATTTCATTTTATGTTTTATTTAAGATATTGTTTAAAATAAAATGTAAATAAGTTAGCTTGTAGTAAAAGTTTAGCTTCCTCTGTATAACTAGAATATTAAATGAAGAAAAATGACTTTTGTTCTTTAATTATTCTTGACAAATGGCTTTGAATAATTGTAGATTGTAGAAACTTTAGAATTGTAGATTGTATGAAAAGTTTCCTTCTGTAGTAAGAGGAAATTTACTTTTTTAGTTCCTCTAAAATAGAAATAAATTACAACCCAAAATGCGAATAATTATTAGACTTGTTTCCGCATTAATTATATGAAAATTATGAAGTATTACTTTATAATTTTTAATTAAGTTACTCATCGCATTCTCTGCAATATTCTCTAAAGACGAGAGGTATTTATTTTTATTTATTTCTCATAAAAAGAGGAAATCATAATGCTTTTAAAATATTTTCAGGCTGAAAATTGTTTTTACTTCTCGTACTTACATTTCTCAGTTATAATCGGTATTTGAATTCCATACGGTTATCTCGTTAAATTTCTTCTTTTTTTTATTTCATCCTCCTCTTGGTTTATTTTTTCCTCCCCTCTCTTTTTCTGCTGCCGTTTAAGGATTTCACATCGGAGAAATAGCCTTATTAAAATGGTATTTTTCTGAGTGTTTTAAAGTGTTAGATATTTATTTTTCTGCAAGAAAAAACTCATGGGTGTAAATGGAATTTTACATGGTATTTTTAACTGTATTTTTGCCTTCGCGCTAAAAGAATATATTTAATATAAATTTATTTTCAGGATTTTTTTACTTTATTAAATATACTTCTTTATTTAAAAAAAAGGAAATATCTACACACACATTAAATTCATTTATGTTTTTTTTTTTTTTTTTTACTGAAAAAATGATTAAGCCTCAGCAAATTGCTGATTTGATCAAATATATAATTTGACAATAATATTATAATATAAAATATAATATCTTATACTTTATTCTTTAAAATTGTCAACGAAGAACGATAAATGGTATTATTACTATTAAAACTGATAAATTATTATAATATATTGAGATTTTAAATGTTTAAAGATAATTAGCATACTTTTTTTATGTATGTATTATCATTACTTATTTTGATTATACGATTTAAAAGAAAAATTATTATTTATTTATATTACCTTTTGAGGCTTTATTCTATCTACTTTTAATTTTTTTCCCCCTTTTTTTTTCTTTAATGGCCTAAAATTGCTGGTTACTGAGACGCGATGAAAATAAATTAATAAAAAAAAAAGTCTAGAATATGTTTAATAATTTCTAATTATTCTATAATTAAATATATTGTATATTAATAGTACATTACGCGTCTAGTGCGGAAAGTAGCATTTTACATGCGAGTGTGGAGTTTGCACCCGAGCGACAGCGAGGATAGTAAAACCACACGAGCAAAGCAAAATGCAGTTTTCGCACGAGTTGCTTACCGTACTTATCTACGATTGTTGGATTTTAATAATTAATACAGAAAACATATTTTATAAACTTCCTGTATGTAAGTTTGTATTTCTCTTTTGATAAAGATGAAATTAATTCATTAGTTGTATTTTGTGCCGAATTCATTATTTTGGGAGGCGTATTATTCTCCAAATTTTCGTCTAAATGACATAAACCACTCATTGTTTTTCACTAAGAACTCGATATAAACAGTTACTTTAATTAAACAAACAGCAAATTAGTTTGGTTAAATGTGAACAAACTTGCTAATCGTGTGTTAAGGTGAAGAATTCTTCTTTTTTTGCACTGGTGCGGAAAAAAGAGGTATTATGAAACGTGCATGCGCCATGAATACAAGTACGAAAAGAATCACTCTCCTCGCATCTAAACAGAGATACAATGTTTATATTCCGCATCAATCGTAGATAACTATATTGCATTCATTATCTCGTTACTAATACAGTCTAGTTTTATTTTTATATTCATTATCAATCTGTTTATGAATAAATAATTTTATCTTTTTTCTCTTATTTTAAAGCAATTTTAATCTTTTTTTTCGATATCGAAGTTAATGTCCATTTTCTGTTAAGGATTTTTTTTCTTTTCACTTGCATGAAAATAATTCTTCATTTGGCCTTAAGGTTTTAACCTGGAGGGATTCCAGGCATGTTATGCTAGAATTACCGGGGGTACTACATACAAGGCCCTAAGACATATGTCCGGGCGAGGTCTCGGGATATCTATTATAGATGGTGGTACTGCCGCCACTATCAGGGTGTGAATAAATTCTATTGAAGTCGGTCGAAAAGAGCCCTCCCTCAGGGTCCCTAAGAACCATGGGAGATGCAGTACCGAGATTTATTATCGAAGTTCTACCGGGTAATGAGGTCTCTTGTCTTTACGGTAGCCGCCCCTAAAGCTATATCTAGAGATTCCTTATAGCCGCCTTTTATAAGAACCTTTTTAGAGTTTGTTTCTTCTTTTTTTTTTTAATGCGCCTTTGAACTCTCAAGTTAAAATTACTTGATCCTTTGACCTGAACCCTCTAGGCTTAAGAAGTACAAAACATTGACAGAAATGAGTTAAGCTCGTGCAATTTTCCTTACCTATATGAAAAATATCTTTAGAATCGTACATAAAGTTGATTCCCTTTTACGAAGACAGCATTTTACCTTATACAACTTTTATTTAAAGTAAATACCCTCGCTTAGCTATCACATAATAAAACCTGTGATTTACTGTGTTCACCACTTCAACGTGATAAACTATTTTTAGTTTTTTTTTTTTTAATGTTAATGCTATTTTATAAAAATAACAAAACTGGTTATCCTAATAAGGCTTAACTATTCTTTCCATTTTATCGTGACCACTAGAAAAAAAGGCATAGAGGAAATACTAGGAACATTTTAAATAGATATATTTCACAGGATTGAACAATTAATTTTATTCTTTATGAGCTTTTCGCCGTTTCTTTCAAAGATAAATAAAAACAAAACCTGAAAAGAGTTAATACATGTACAACTTATTTACTTTTTTATTTTTATTTATTTTAGAGTTTCTTATTATATCTTTTGGAAACAATGCTAAATCATTTGACAAAGAGTCATCCACATGCGATCAAATAATATAAAATTACAAATGCTACTACTTCAATATTGGCTTTGAAGATACAATCATTTATACTCTTGACCTGAAAAAAAGGGTTGCCATTCTTTTGGCATTTCCTTATTATAATTTTTTGAGTTTCTTATTATATCTTTTGGAAACAATGCTAAATCATTTGACAAAGAGTCATCCACATGCGATCAATCAATAATTTTAACTTACAAATGCTACTACTTCAATATTGGCTTTGAAGATACAATCATTTATACTGTTCGCCTGAAAAAAAGGGTTGACATTCTTTTGGCATTTCCTAAATATAATGTATTAATTTTAGCTTGTCCTAAACATGACTTAATAATTGTGTCCTTTCACAATTTTCACGAATTTAGTAATATTAATTTACTTCGATTATTGTATACGTTATCCTCTAAATTTTACATTTGTGGCCCAATCTAAGCCAATAATGACCAATGGAAAACTCAACTTATTTTATAAATACATATTGTGGTTCGTTGAAAAGGGACAAATTTTACAGTATCGAATAACAATGACAAATGTCATTAATCATTTTTATATATTATCTGAGACAATTATGTATGTAACTTCAAACTATATAATTTTGTCACTGTTATCTAAATTTGTAATATTAAATAGTCTGATAATATTATTTAAATTTAATTATTTGATTCTAAAACTTCCTCTTATTGATTTTTTTTATTCCAACTATTATGAATTTTTGTTATTTTTATTTTCTTCCTTCTTGTTTTCCATTGTATATTTTTATTAATAAATTAAACTTTGACTAATAATGATTTATTTTTCTTTTGTTTTAGGTAAACTTTGATTCAATTTTATAAATAGTTATAATTTATAAAAGTAAATCAACTCAACTTTTCCTGCTAGCCAAGGTATTAAATTAATTAATTACTAAACACAAGACAGGTAACTCTGCCTATCTCTCAAAGATTTCTATTCTCTGGAACAAATTATATTGTGGAATTTTATTACCAAAGACAAAGTTTATAATTACTCGTTACACAATTTCAGTCGACGCTGGGTTGAGAGATATTCAAAGTAAGTTTTCAAGAGTGATAACTTGAAGGAGGTGCTAATTAAATTTGATATTCAATCGACATAAGGTCTTAATATGGGTTAAAGCAAATTTAAATAAAATCAATTATTGATTTATTTAATTACTCACCTTTATATGTATTTATATATATGTGTTCGATAATTGTAGACTCGCTCACTTTTTACTTTCCCATATAAAAAGAAAGTATTGTGTGACGCGAAAATTCTATTTTGTTGGTTTTACACGTTTTGAGGTTCCCTGAGTCCAAAAACGTGTCTGTCTGTCGTTTTAAAAAATGTCTGTCTGTCGTCTTTGCAGACGCGTGGAGCCTAAACCACTGGGCCGATTTTGACGAAATTCGGCCAATATATTCAGAAAAATCATACCCCAAGAGGAATTTCGAGAAATTTATTTTAGCTCTAAATTTGTGGTGTTGCCCCCCAAAACTCTGAAAAATCTTAATTATTTCTGGAAAACGGTTCCGTCGATATTGATTAAAAAATTCATTTAAATACGAATATAACGATATAAACTGTTTTCCCGAGAAAAATACAGTTCCCTAGATATTGATGAAAATAAATGTGATTTTGTCTATTTTCGACCGATTTTTGTGTTACCGTCTCCTTTGTGGATCTGTTGGTTTTTTTTTAAGTGTTTCTTTTTGAATTTATAAAAGCTTTGTGTCTATGTAAGGAGTTTACTGTTTCTCTCCTTTGTGGTTCTAATTTACTTTTTTAGTTATTACCTTTTGTATTTGTGGAATCGGTTATTATTTTAACTGTCTCTTTGCAGATCGGGTGATTTGTTTGATATATATGTCTATGAATTTTAGGTACTCATTTTTATTTAACCGTGGCTCTTTGAGGCACGCTTATAGGGAAGTTCAACCTACAATATATTAAAAAATACGCGGTCTTCAAAATTTAGTATTATATAAAAATTGTTGGTTGAATTTATATAAAAGACATGCTTTTATATGATCCAGTTAATAATGTTTCTTTTAAATTTAGTTCAAAAGATATTCTAAAAAATCCTATGTTTATCTTTTTTACTGTGATACTTTTACCTATCTCATTCTTTCTCTTAAGATCTCGAAAAAGGCGCTATCCTCACATGTTTTTCTTTAAAAAAAAAGCGACATATCTTCACGAAAAGATTGTCGGATGTTTTTTGTCAGCATTCATTATGTGTCGCCAAGCCTTGTGTTCGTTATTGCGTGGGCATTCTTAACACCCCCCCCCCCCCCCCCTTTAAAAAAAAGAAAAGAACTTGACGCCGTCCAAATACCTGTTTGTGTTGACTCCATATAGTAAATCGTTATAATACATTAGATCGTATGTTCTGTATAGTACAGTTCAAAAAAGAAATACAATTTGAAATTTGAATATAAAAAGAGTACAGTATGATCAATATTTCTACAAGTCTTATATTCTTTGAATACGTTAACAAGCAAGTCTTGTTTAAAATGTTTTATAACTTTCTATTTATGTGTTCTCTAAAGGAACTTTATTTTTTTTTTTCTAATGTTAAAAGGTAAAAAATAAGTAGAACATTTATTTTGGTTGTACCTTTTGTTGAAAGATAATGTATATTATTCCATTCCTTATTATTTGATGGTACACACACACACACACACAGACACACACACACACACACACACACACACACACACACATATACATATTTATTTATTTATTTAATGAAATAATAATATATATGGATAAAATAATTAACTAAAAATATACAATAAAATTATCCGTTTAGTGGAACTCCAACAATATCTAACTCTTTATCTTCAATCAATTGAGATTTTGTGAATCTTTGAAATTCCATTCACACTTAATTTTTGTGAACCAATATTTCTCAAAAACTAGTCGTCCGATTTTAATGAAATTTAGATGGTACGTCATAAGTAGCCCATTAGTTGGTTTCATATAAGTTTCAATCTTCTGCGCCTATTTGATTCTCTTCCACATCCTCACAAACATACTACTATTTACACCTTTACACCTATACCATCAAAAGTACTCATCTGGTTTTTATGGAATATGAGTGGTTTGAGAAAGTAGAGATTAATTACAACGGTCTGTGCTCTCCAAAATTTGCTAAATTGATACTTCAGTAAAAAATCAAAGCAATTTTGACAGGCTTTAAAAAACGGGAGGACAATTAAATAAATTTGCCAATAATAGGTTGTAAAAGCTTAAAATCATCAAAGTCTACGAAGTAGGACACGAGGAATTTATGTTCCTCACTAACTGGCAGACTATTTTTAATACATATATACAATAGCATGTTTTGCTGAAGACCTACTTTGGCAAAAATTAATTTAGTTGTGTTGCCCTCTTATTCTTATCACTTACAATGATGATTATTCGATGTGATGTATATGATCACTCACTCAGTTTTATTAAGTAGAGAACGTCTCATTATAATATTATAAACATAACAGTTTAAGAGTAAGAACATTCGCACTGCAAAGGAAGGGTTTTATCTGCTATTATCTTTTCTTAGAATATTACCTTCTCGTTTATTTTGATGATTCTTTTCCTTCATATACTTTTTTTAATGGAATCAACCTGAATATTAAAAAGATCATATCAGAAACATTCTTTTGTACTTGCTGACATCGTCGGGTATTAAATGACTTAACAAATTTAATTCTTTATCCTTTTTCTTATTATTGTTATCATTCCTTTCAGATTGCTGATTAAGTTTTTTTCTAAAGAGCTATTTGCATTTGTTTCTATTTTTTTTTTCTACGATTATTCCTTATGCTGATCTACATAATTTCTTATCAATACTAGTTTTATCTGTTTTGTTCTGTTTACAAGATGCTTCGTACGTTCTACCTGTTTGTTTTTTTATCAAATTCGAAAAGATATTTTTTAAAAACATTATTATTTTTGCAATAGTACACATAATATTTTATTTTTTTCCATTTCTGCTTATGAGGTTAAACAAGTAAAATATATTATTTTCTTCCTAATAACTAAACTAGTTATGTGTGCTGTTTTATACAAGTATTTATTTTGTTTTATGTTGATTCGACATCCTTGGACTTGATTTAATGTAGCCTGATTAAGTTTTTCTATTTTAATTTTTTTTTTTCACAATCATCATTTTCTTTTAGTATAAGAATCTTCATAATTATTATTTGTTAATCAAAGTTCGTAGACTTCCGTAGTTGAAATAATGACGTTTTAGGCCTCAGTGGCGACCGAGTTTGGGGTGGGCGTCCTCTACGTTTGCGCAAACATTTTGACCGTCACAAAATTTTGGCGCAAACATTTTGTCTTGGGGCTGTTTGACGTTTGACGTGTATAGCCTACATTTTACCGACATCAAGTTTGCGCAAACATGATGTTTGCGCAAAATGTTTGATCGTGTATGATGGGGGCCTTTAGGACGATGTCGCTTTTAGTATATTATGTACTTGTTTTATTCTATCCTAATAATCGACTCTTAAGGCCCCTCCACACTCTCGCGGAGTAGTCTCATCCACACTCTCGCCCTTAGTGGCGAGCACCTTATTGCCATGACTCAATGTTCCTCGCGTCCTCTTTGACTCGGGCCAAAAAACCGACTCTGAAGCGAAGTCGGGCGAAGCGAGGAAAGGACCCCCCGAGGAACCACGAGCAACCTCTCCACATTCTCGTTCCTCGCCTGACTTCGGGCAACTTCGTGAGAGTCTGGAGGGGCCTTTACTAATGAAGTATTACATTATCTAAATCACCTATTTAAAACTATAACATAAAATATCCCCTTTCATATACACGTATCTTTTAACTGCTTCAACTACAAAATAATAACTTTTAAAAAATTGACTTATCTTTTCATTGTATCTTTAAAAGGCTAAAACTTAAAAAAATAAACAAAACATTCTTCTCATGTTATTAATAATAAAGTCGAAATGAAAATTCAACATCGTAAACAATCAAGAAAATTTGTTACCTTTAAAAAAAAACTTGAAAATTAATTCATTATCCTTATTTTGCACGCTTGTTCTTTTTTTTAAACAAACTTTTTTTTTTTTATCTTTCATCGCATTTTAATTCTGGTTTTACACGTAACATAAAATTAAAAAAAGGAAATATATATATATTCCTGTATAAAAGAGACCGGATCATAAAGCGCAGTGGAATGCAGATGCAAGGGTCCTAAGACTCCGGTGGTTTTCAATGTTTATTTGACACCTTTTATCTCCCAGAACTAAAGCAAGACATCCAAATCACGTACCCCGCGTTAACAAACTATGTGCTCGGAATTATAGCTTAAGTGCTTTTCGAGTTCTCTCTTTCTTTCTCCCGACTTTACACTCCTTTCTTCTTGGCTTCTTTTAATGTATACATGTTTTAAAAAGAATTAAAAATTCATGTGTCGTACACTTCTTTTACGTTGTAAAAACCCTCATGTGTCACATGTTCATTGTTCCACAAGGCACATTACATATACATATATATATATATATATATATATATATATATATATATATATATATATATATATATATATATATATATATATTGATGACGCATTTGTGAAACCTTTGCTCATTAGGGACTATTTTATGAAATTATGAAAGCGATTAATTTATTTATTATCGATTTTCTTTTATTTTTTTTTCTTTTGGCATTAGTGCATCCTTAAATATGTATATATTTATTTTGTATGTATGTATGTATGTGTGTGCACATTAGTATTCTATTTTGTTTTTCTTTTGTACATGAATTTTAATCGTTATTTCTTTTACCTCTCTCATTCTACCTTAAACTTATTCTAATTCTATATAGTTTATCGTGTTATAACAATTATTTGAATTTATAGTTGTTGTGTGACAAGAATTCTATTTCTTGATTATTATTCAGTTTAATTGCAATTAACACTCTATTTTCTGAAATGGTTTAAAGACATGTGTTTTAAAAATAATTGGACAAGATGAACTTTACTATACACCATGCAGTCACTATGTTATTTTATATACGAAACCTTTAACATATTACTCTCTTATAACATTCTTATTGTATATTCTGTTCGTTCGTTATACTTACTTTTTAAAGTTCAATGACTTAATTATAAATTTGTTTCGGTTTGCTAAATTTATTTATTAATAAAATGTCTCTTGCTTTTGCAGAACTGGTTCTAAAATATTTTTAATAATAATAATTTAGATCCTTATCATTTTATTTTATTTTGATTATTTTTATCTTTATTTCTTTTTACTGTAGTCTTTATATGCCGACAATTATCAGATTCGGTTAAAATAATTTATTTAAACTTCATCATTTAACAAATTTCATCGAATGATAAACCTAGATCCCCCGATTGGTTTGTTAGATTCTGGAACCTCAATGTAGAAATATCGAATAATAATAATTCAGGATTCATTCAGGGTTGAATGAATCCTAGTTATAAAATATGCCTTAATGAAGATAATGTTGAAAATTAATTTACTATCCTAATTTTGTTCTTTTTGTTACAAACTTTTTTTTTATCTTTCTATCACCATTTGTTATCATATATATATATATATTTTTTTATTAT
Organism: Gerris lacustris; assembly: GCA_951217055.1. NCBI lineage: Eukaryota > Metazoa > Arthropoda > Insecta > Hemiptera > Gerridae > Gerris > Gerris lacustris. The sequence continues at coordinate 22,216,913 of OX578282.1, forward strand.
TATTATTATTTTTATCATCAATATAGCTGTAGATTGGCTCAAATAATAAAGTTCGTATTAAAATGTGTTTGTTCAATAAATTGTTGTGCAATTCTTATCAAATTCAAATAAAACTAACCCGGAACAAATAAAGCCTATAAGCTACCCAGTTATTAAATATGTAACACCAAGAACAATAGCTAAAATAACAAAATATATTTTTTAAATTAATGGTTAGTGTAACCTTGTTTCTTTTCAATAACCTTACTTTATATATATTATAATTAAAAGAACTTTTGATTACCTGTGTGCAACCGGATTTTTTTAAATAATATCAATATAAATCAAATATTAATAAATATAGTTTAAAAAAGAACAAAAAAAACATTAAATCAATGTTTCATAAAAAAAACGTTAAATAATTTTTCACTATTTTTTTCTTTATTTATTTAATATAATATATTTATACATATATGAACTTAAATATTTTAAAAACTATAATGTATTACTGTGATATTTTTCTGTGCGTGACTTTATGTTTATGATAAAACTTTTTTTTCTTTTTATTAGTATTATTATTTTTCGTTTATTTTCTTTCACGAAAGAGTCCAGCTGGGGCGATTCATTTTTTTGAAGGGAGGTCTTTTTCGTTCAACTTTTTTTTTTTTTTTTAAAAAAGGAACGGTCCGAGGTGATTTATTAAAGGAATCTTGTACGTTATTTACAGTGTGCTGGATATGAGATTTTTATTCAAATCGGATGAATAATAGATTTATATATTTTGATTTTTTTTCTTTTTCCCCTTCTCTTTTAATATTATTTTACTCCCCCTCTTTCCCTTTTCTTGTTCCTTCTTCCCTCTTTTATCTATTATGTTTCTGCTAATTCTATCTTATGTTCTTTTTAGTCTTGTTTCTCTGTCTATTACACTTCTTCTCCATCCTCTTATATACTTTTTCTTGTTCTTTCTTTATTATTTCTTCTGGTATTTCTCTCTTTTTCATTTTTCTTCTTCTCTTTCCCTCTTACACTTCTTCTCCGCCCTTCTTATATACCTTTTCTTTTTTTTCTCAGTCTTTCTATATTTTTTCTTCTATATCTTTTTTATGTTCTTTTTCTTCCTCTTTCTCTGTCTATTACTCCTCTTTTCCGTCCCATATGTACCTTAACTTGTTTCTTTTCTTTATTATTTCTTCTACATCTTTCTCATGTTCCGTTTATCATCTCTTTCTCTCTATTCCTATATTAGGTATTTCTTTTATATTTTTCTTATGTAACACTTCTTATTTCTTTATCTACTCTCTCTTTCTATATTATTTCCTTTTCAACCCTCTTATGTTCCTTTTCTTTATTTTTTCTTCTTCCTCAAACTAAATAATTTCATCTCTACCCCTATCATGTTCATTTTTCTTTGCCACACTACTTTTTTTTATTTTTTGTCCTTTTTTATACAGTAAGGGAATTGAATATTGATTACCTTTATGAATAAATTTAGTTTCAGAATTAAATTCAATAAGTGTTTGGACATTGTATTTTTTATATATTAATTTTTTTTTTATTGGAACCTTATTCGATTTAATTTAGAAGCAACTTTTGTTAAATTTAACGTAATTAGAGCACACCACCTCTAGGCCATGTTATTTTAATTCATTTTGTTACTCTGTTAATTATTTTCATTAGTTATGTTTTAATTAGTTATAAATTTTAATTTTAATCAAATTATAATTATCATTAACTACGGGAGACATACAGAGAAAAAAAGACCCCAGCACCGGGACTTAACTATAATTTGATTAAAATTAAAATATAATCTTTCCGTAGTAAGAATACTACCTAAAACTTAAAAATTTGAATTAGTTATAAATTTGTAAAATTGTGTTGTAACAATTGCGGAGTATTTTAAAAGTTATATATGACAAAACCATTAACTTTGGTAAATTAAAATTGACTTTTTGTATCAGATAAAGATTACACTTTCCTCATGATAGCCATGAATATGCCCCGGAGAGGCAACCCATGATGAAAATGAAATAAATGTGAACTTATTATTTTATATAACCCTTAAACAACCCGCAAATAATATAAGAGTAATTATGAGGTTAATAGCTTTTATCAGTAATGCAAGTAAATTTGATAAATTTTACATGGTTAAAGTGTGGACTATTTTCGTACATATTTCACCTAGTAAGATAGGTTAATAACAAAGAAAGTAACTTTGTTACGTGTAAAATACTTTAGAAATTAACAAATCGACGAACTAACTTGTTACATTTTTACGTGGTGAGAAATGGTAACTAAAGTTATAGAAAAAAAATACTATAATCAATGTAGGATAGGTTAGAACAATAAAGATACCACTTAGAAGAAAAAACTTAGTTACATTTAACCACATTAAATGGCTTTGTATTACCAATGAATTTGATTAATTTATTTTATAAGAACAGGTAAACTCATAGAGTGAATGAGAATACTAAACTTTCCGATAGATTTGTAATCACTTAATGTTAATTAAATCAAAAATACAAGATATGAAATGTGCAAATCGGTTTTGTGCGTCTACATTTGTTAGTTGTTCCAAAGAAGAATTTGTACAATATTACTCTTAGTGTCATAAAGAATACGGAACAGTAATAAGCAACTGATCATCTCTATTGTACACTATTTAGATGATTACTGATTATACTCAGTGTTAAATTACATTTTATTTTGTAAACTATTTTACTTACTGCATTTTTTTTTTTTTTTTTTTTTTTTTTTTTTTTTTTTTTTTTTTTTTTTTACCACTTCTTTAAAATTTGGATGAATAACAATTAGGTAATTTATTTTTGACTTTTACATACCTGCCATTGCACTAATAACCAATATGTTATTCTTGTCTATAATATACTTAAATAACGGATCAGAGATCAAACTCAACTAGAATTATTTTTAATTTTTAAAAGTCTATCTAAGGATGTAGTTAAAATAAATTTGAATGAGGAGTATCGTTTAAAAAAAAATACAATTTTAGTTAAATAGACTATGAAATCGAATTTTCCATTAGTATGTTTATAGTTAGTTGTTATGTATCTTAGATGGATTTTTTTAAAGTATAAAACATATTATAAAGATTTAAACTTATTATAATTTTAGACATCTTATTTTTTTTAAGAAAACAAAATGGAAAAGAGATAATTTGTAATTCAAATTTGTCTTATATTCGTATATATTTAACTAATTGCTGGGACGACTTCTTTAAACGATATTATATTCTATATATAGGAGTTTTGATCGAGTTTTTGATGATGCCTTCAGGCAATTGTTGCATTTTGTTTCTGTACTGAAAATTTCACACGGAAAGTTTAAGTCGAAAACCTGTTTTTTATTTCGACTTGACGTCCCATCAAAATAAATTAGTTAACTAAAGTAATATTTATAAATTTTTATTTATAATTAAATACCAATAATAATAGTGATTTTACCGTGAAAAGTGACGTAAAAGGATGTTTTTTTCTTGATTAAAATGAGTCTAGATAGAGGACGCTACCTCTAAGCCCCTAATGGAGACACCCAAGACCAAAATCTAAGGTCTTTTATCCGTTAACTTCACTTGTTATTGTGAGGTACAAATTTTTCGTTTAAGTAAAAACGACAACCCTTATAAATTCTTGTGCTTGTCTGACAAACTTGATCTTCGAAAGCACTCTGCAAAAAAATTTGAAACTCTGCAGTTATACTATGTGTAATAACCCAATCACAACGCCAAAAGTACTCTGCAAAAAAATTTGAAACTTAGCAGTTATACTATGTGTAATAAATGACCCAATCACAAAAAAATAGGGAAGCCCCAAAAAACATCCCTTATAAACTAGGGGTTGATGTTTAAAGGGGTTGAAATGTGTATTTAATGGAAATGCATGTGGGGTGTTAAATGAAAGTGGAAGACGCCCTAAGTACAAATATATATTTGGTTTTGTTTTTGTACGAATCTAAGTTCCAGCAAAAATGTATATGAACTAATTTATTTTATCCAAATTATGGGGATTTAAAATAATAAAAATCGGGTACGGAGTACCTCGGAACTTTTCCTCACTTCAGAGGCCACTAAAGTGGCCTCTCCTACTGCTTCGCAGCAGGAGGAAGCAGCATTTGATGGGGTCAGTACTTGGATGGGTGACCGTTCTGAATTAACTGATTTATTATCATTCTTAAAAAAAAAAACAATATTTTTAATACCTATATTTTTTTTTATTATTTGAAGTTTGGCGGTATTTTGACAGATGTAAACAAACTTTGACGTCATCAAAATTATCGCACTAATAAATAATTATATTCGCTTATAACTTTTAAACTAATTAATGGAATTTCATCTTAGAGTTTTTTTTATATTCGTTCCTTAATTTTTTCCGGTTCCATCGATATGCTATATGTCAAAACCCTATTTATACTTTCGGTATTATTAACCGTCAAAGTTTAAAAATTCAAAATGAAATTTGGCGGGCTTGTTTCTCATACAGAGAGGTACATTCGTGCCAAATTTCAGCTTGATTAGGACCATTTTTTACGATTTTTTTTAAATTTTTGCTGAGCAAACTGGGTGTAAGATGGCGGAAAAAGTTGATTTTCCGTGCGGCACCACTACTGGTTAGGACGGATTTTTCTGCCAAGATTCCACTCTCTAGGTTAAATACCTTGGGCGCTACGATGATAACTCACATACATACATACACACATATATACATACATACACAAATTCATACTTACACACATACATACATACAGACGTCATCCTGAAAACACTCAGGAGGTCTTAAAAACACCTAAAACAACGGATAATTCCGTTGAAATCTCGAAAATAAAATTTTTGGTGAAAACAATACTTTTCCTACTATAGGTAGTGAGGAAAAGTAAAAATTAAAATAAATCCTTGAGAATGTTTATATTTACGAAGAAGCGAGATGCTCTTGAAGTTAAGAGAATGGATTTTACTGGTGAATTTGATCGATTATAGCCAAAGATTTTATTGGTATCTGTACTTTTATTTATAAATAGATATTGTAAACTTACTTGTTTTTAATAAGGTCTTTTTTATTTTATTAAATACAAGTAAATTTAGAAAATCTAGGTTGAAGTAGTCTTTTTTGGTATTAAAGATAATAAGAAGGTAGGGTTAGCGAGATGCTGTCAAATAAAACACATAGTTTAAGGTTTATGCTAACGTTTAGAGTCAACATCTATTTAATTTTTATGTTATAATTTGTGTATTTGCTCTGATGATGCTAATAAATTTAGCGAAACGTTAGCATAAACCTTAAACTGTGTTTTATTTGACAGCATCTCGCTAACCCTACCTTCTTATTACTCTTGATCTGTCACGAACTACCTTAATTATTAAAGATAATATTTAAAAGTAAATGTTAATAGCTTATACCAAAACAAATGTTTTAATATTGACCGTTTAAGACTTTTTACGTTCTCATAAGTTTACTAAGTATATAGAGAGAGAAAAAATTGCGATGACGCAAAAATTCGCTATGTAGCTATATTTTAATAAATTTTTAGGATTTACACATATTACAAAAAAACGCCAAATTATTAGACTGGTTTTGATCACAGCATAATAGTGACAAGAATAAACTTTTAGGTAAAAAACCTTATTTGTAAAGTACATATTAGGTTTTAATTGCATTTGTTTTATTTCTTTCATATTATGATTAAGTTCATTTTCTTTAATAAACTTACTTTTCTGTGATTTTATCTGCTGAATTAAAACTAATTTTAATGAAAAAAATTGTTAACTCCTAAATAAGACACACTTTTGGTGCCACATATGTTTAAAATGTATTTTTTAAATATATATTTCTTCTACTGTTATTATAAGCGTAAAGACACTTGGTTTTTAATTGTAGAAGAAAAAAATACTTGAAAGAGCTCTAGAGGTAAAAATGCATGGTGGGCTCTTGAGGCCACCCTTATAGACGATGCAGTAACATCGCTAGTGTCAAATTACCCCCAACCATGTTTTAATCAATATTCTTCTTTTATTAATATAATATGACAAACTATACTTTGACTGAGTACACCCCTTTTTTTCGTACACTTTTTTTTGTACTCGCCCCCCTCGACCAGATGGTTGGTTTTCATGATGGCGGTGGTTTGGTTTACATACTCCCTACCGCCATTTTGTTCTTTACCTCCTCTTCCCCCCACTTTTATTTCTTATCTCGCCTTTGATTATTATCACCTGCTGACCACTTCCTGTTTCCTAAGGATTCTTTTTTTTTTAACCAGGTATTTATTTCTCCTTTTTTTTCCTTTATTGTGTTACCTTTTAAAACTTTTTTTGCGGTCTGTGAAGTCTTCTTGTCTGTCTTTTTTTATTTTTATCCTTCCATACTTTTTTCCGCACGTGAAACCACTGATCATCCGCCGTTTTTTAAACTTTAACTTTTAGATGTTTCCTTTAAAACCATTTTCTTAGATTTTTTTTTTTTCCGAAAAATAAACTTTTACGTTTAATCCCTTCCTTTTAAAAGAATAGAATCTTTAAACCTAAGATCTTAAAACTTTCAAGAAAAAAGAACTTCCTTGTACCTTCTCTTCTTACTTCTTCTTCAATTTGCGGTAGTTTAATAATATTCCATTTTTTTTCTTAACGTGAGAATTAAGTATTAAGTTTCAAAATGAAGAATACATTTTTTTTTTAATCTAAGAACTGTCTCTTTAAAGAAAAAAAAAGATAATTATAGAGTCTTCATTCCTTTTCAGAATTTATTTGGGCGGAACTATAAGAATTTGTAGACCTCAATTAATAAGAATAGAATTCCCTTCTGAAGAAAAATGTACCCTTCTATTTATTATTTCGAAATACGTCCTATTCAAAAGCTCAAATAACAAAAAAACAGGAAAATTATTGTCAAGTTTCACAAGCTTGTGGATTTTATAGGTAATTGAGCCAGATGTTTTATACTCATTGTGGTACAATTGAGATGAAAATTAGTGGTTTTAAAGGACGGGATGAAGCAATTGAAGATTTAAATAGAAAATCAAATAAACATCTTTTCCTTTGATATTCGAATGGAATTTGTTGTTTAACTACTAGTTTAAAAACACGAGAACCTCTTATCAAGTGTAATAATTTTATATTTTTTATAGTTGCGTTATTTATTTTTTGTTCAGAAGCTAAACTGTAACTATAATTATCTCTTCAGTTCAAAAGAACTTAGACTAACTAAGCAAATAACTATTTATTTGTCTTAAAAACATTTTATAAATGACTATTCCAAGAAAAGAAAAAATTTGATTTCTAAAATAATATATGGTAATAACCAGGATGTTCTTAGACGCATTAATGGGAAAATATGATGTAATTACGAGTATACTAAATTAAGGACAAGCAAACTAGTATTTAGTAGTCGTCAAAACTATTTTAAACTGACTATTACATCAAAAATTAATAAATAATCTAACACATTGATAATATTTTGTTGATTTGTTTTTCGTTTGTTTGCACTAGCACAGTGTAATATAATTTTGAATTTTCTGTCCTAAAATATAGAGAAATTAAAACCTTTATTTGTTTCTGTACACTTTTAAGAAATATTTATTTGGATAATATGACAATGATTCGAATGTATTGGATTATATTATATATATTTAATAATCAGGCCCGTCGAGAGGGGGCGGCAGGTACGGCTGATGCCGGGGGGCCCGGACCTCCCCTAAAGGGCCCCGATCTCAAGCCCCGAACACCCAATCACGCCAATATTTATGATTGAAATATTAAATAATTATATTATAATAATAATTAAAAATAATATTAAAGTTGTCAGCCAAGTGTGGTGATTAAGTTTGAGAGTAACTTCGCTGAGTTAAGAGTAATTCGCTTCCCAGTACCGAGACTGAGAAGCGAAAAATTACTAAACCTTATCCCGAAGGGTTTCAAGAAAAATCCACAGAGAACCCAGAAAATCGCTTCAAAGTTGAAGTTTTTTATGTTTTAATTGACAGTGTGATTGGAAACTTGAGTGATCCATACCAAGCAGTCAACAAAATCAATGATTAATGATTTGTTCAGTTTTATTTGGACATATCCAAAGTTGAAAAAATATTAAATACACCACCATTCATTTTCAACCATGCATGGTTGAAAAATCCGGCATGCTAGCCTGAAAGACACTACAATGGTTTCTTCTGTCATAAAAATTCATATTTCCTACTAGTAGGTTTTGGAGGCCCCCTGGAAACTTTTAGGTGCCCCTCAATTTCCCTTCAAAGGGCCCCCCACTCGGCGGGGTCTGCGGGTCCCTTATTGCCACCACTTTTTCCTACTTCCTACAATACTAGCTGGATATCCGTGCTTCGCTACAAAGTTTATTTTAATTTGATAAGTTTACAAACTACCGTCAAGAGAGACTATTTTACTATGCGAGAATATCTAGATTCTATCCCTCCCACTTATTTCTATATCCCCCTCCTCTTTGATAAGATAATTTGCAAATATCCCAAATTTACCCCCCTCCTAAATGACAATATGACAAAACTGTAGATAACAACTATTACTGTACTCTTAAAGAGCTTTTTAACGATATGCATCATGAAGGGTATTCATTACTTTGACCCAATATTCATCACTTGAGTTGTACCCCGTACCCCTGTGTACCAAAATTTAAATTTCGAAAATTCATGTAGACAGTGACCTTCCCATTGCTTTGAAGGTCAAGTGTGAAAATTTTCATCGAGATCAGACAACAACTGAAGATTTGTATAAAGAACATACACACATGCGTTGACTTTTAGATCTATTTTTCCATTTTATCCCCTTAAATGTACATAACAACAATTACTGTACTCTTAAAGAGCTTTTGAATGATATGCATCATGAAGGGTTTTCATTACTTTTACCCCGTATTCATCACTTGTGTTTACCCCATACCCCTGTGTACAAAAATTTAAATTTCTAAATTCTATGTAGACCGTGAGTTTCTCCTTGCTTTGGTAATCAAATATACAAATTTTCATCGAGATCGGACCAAAACTGTAGATTTGTATATAGAACATGCACATATACCTTGACGGCTGAACTACAGTATATGGGGCTCTTTCTGATAACACGTTATCTCACTATCGACCACTTTCAAGACTTAATATATCGATATATCTTGTCTGTTAAACTCTTTTATATTTCGATTTGAAACTCTACCTGGTCTATATGATGGTTGTTTTTCTGCAGAAATAAGCGCTCTGCGAAGCGGTGTGGTGCGGCGATTCAAAATTCTAGGGCAAACAATTAAGGTTAACAAAATTAAATTCAAACCCGAAACTAACACATTTTCGTTAAAACGTGTAAAATTACGCAAATCACACATTATTTGGATATATTGAAATATGGCGTCAATATAACAATCGATTGTAGCGATTTGCGATGTATAGTAGGGGCTCCATATACTGTAGTTCTACTTTCAACTTGAAATACCATTTGATTTAACTTGTTTTAACAAACAAAGTCTTTTTATTAAACATTTATTAATTTAAACTTATATAAACAAAATATTTTTTCACTTATCACAGTCCAATGAGGTTAAACCAATAATGCGAACAAAATTATTAAAAAATAAAATAACAAACATATTTGGTTTCGGTTAAACTAAAAACATATTTAAAATATAATATTGCCATGAAGAATAATTATTATTTATAATATTTTTATTTTAAACAATTTTTTATAATAAATTTTAGATTATTTAATTTTGATACGATGGTAGTGTGGTAGCCCTGAAAGAGGCGAGTCACTGGGACGTGTCGGTTTCCCACAGTTTTAGTGCGTCGGCCATATTGTTTTTACTTCTCTAATTAGGTCAACAGTAATTTTTGTCGAATCTTACTTTAAATTCACTTTTTAATCGAGGAAAAGTATTTTAAATCGGGTAGCGGGTCTTTATATTTGTACTGTGTGTTATAATTCAAATGTTTCTTTTTTATTTCTATACGTTTTTCTTTCGAAAAGTACATCTTTCGTGGATGTAGTTTATATTTTATTCATTGTTCGTTGTTCTGTGTTGAAATCTTGTTTTTGGAGATAAATCGATTTGTTTATGTGTAATATCGATGGTAATATCTTTCAAAGTTAATTCTACGTATATTTATAATAGCATTTAGAGAATATAAGGGAATATGAAGATATACATAGGATGGATTGAAAAAACGAAGCGAAGCTATAAAGGTAGATTGATTCTTTCTATTTACCTATTAAGTTAAATTGAATAATTTATGTTTAGTTATAATAAACAATCTTATTACACAACGATTATGGTAAGAGATAATTTTATTTAAATTCTTAATCAAACTATTGTTGTTTTCTTTATAGTTATTTTCTTAGAATTAAAATCTATTCAAAAAGTGAAGATTTTTGTTTTATTTATTTATTTTTTATTTTTTTAATGTAGGAGGGAATTATCTTATAGACTACGTAACATTCCCACCCCCTTAATCTTCCTTCTCGATTATTTTCTGTTACACTCTTTGTTTGTTTTACTTTTTCTTCGAAATTATTATTTTATGTTTTACTAGCTGGATACCCTTCTTTGTTACGGAGTGTTATTTTAATTTGATAAGTTTGTAAACTACCATCAAGAAACATTTAAATTATTTTACTATGAGAGAATATCTAGATTTTATCCCTTCCACTGATTTCTATACCCCCTCTTCTTTGATAAGATAATTTGCATATATCCTAAATTTAGCCCCCTCCTAAAAAAAACAAGGGATTCTACTGTACTCTATACTAGGAGCGGCCGCGCTGCAGCCGCTTTTCGGGGGTTTGTCGAGTGAAGCGAGTAGGGAGCAGAGCCCCCTTGTAATATATTAAATAAAATTGTATAAAACGTAAATGAACGTAAACAACATTTTACAGTTATAGGACTTTTATTAGTCCAGATAGTGTTTTAGTTGAGGACTAAGAAATTATAAATGTTTTCAAACAATTTTGTCTAATTTTAGGTCATAATTATGACTCATATATACGCATATTAATTTAAGTCATAATTGGTTTTTTAACATTACTGCGGTAAAATAGTTGTATTCTTCAAAATGAGTTTGTTTTACTTTGGTTTGTCAGTAGTATGTCTGCAGTTATCAGTATAATAGGAGTTTATTAGTAGTACTTACAATAAATATAAAATAGAACTTATTATTAGAGTTGAAAAATCCAATACACAAGTTATTAGTGTAAAGTCCCAAAATGAAGAATAAAAACGAGTAAAAAGAGGGGGCCCATATAGGTCTAGCCGTGGGGCCCGCTACGGCTCTTGACGGGCCTGTTAATAATAGAAGAAATACGCTTCTAGTAATTTTTCTAATTTTGTTTGGTACTAGATAATTATGCCTTCTAATAGTTTTGCTGTGTCTGAATGCATTGTAATGGTATTTCCTACTATTTGAGTAGGAGAATATTCTGTTTTTGTTTAGGGATCAACAGAAAATATCCTGTAATCCTATTAAGGCACTTGAATTCAATCATGCAATATGTGCAGTATGGAATGCGAAGTTTCACTTACAAGTGGATGAAGTTCTACCTTACAAATGTAATATACACATGGTTGTGAAAGGAAAAAAAAAATGTTGCAGCTGTTCGATTCGATATGATCGTAAAGTTAGGTGTTGGAGAGCCCTGCTACTGCTTTGGTTAACTATTACCTGTCTAGTTCATAACAAGAAAGGAGAAAAGGAGTCAATAAATTATTTTCAAACGAAGTTATTACAACCATTCTTTCTACTAGGTGTTTCTTGGGAGACAGGTCAATTTTCTTTGTCTTGAGTAATAAGCAAAATGAACATTAAATCTTAAGCATTTTTCTTCGACTCAAATCTGTAATAAACATGTAACAATTAGAGTTTGTAATTGATGTTCTGTATGAAGATGAGGACATAGAAAAGGGTTTCTTGTCTCGGATCCTAAATTTGCTAAATTAATTTGTTCGGATTGAAAGAGAAGTTCTGAGAATCGGTGGTGTGATGAGGTATCTAGGAGAGAGAAGAAGGTTATTTCAATTATCCTTTAATTAATTATTCAAGAAGCAACCGGCTTCCAGAAGCTTTTCCACCCAAAAGGAGATTAGATGGAGCAAAGATAGGATGGGATCTAACAAGGATATGGAAATGATTTTCAAGCTTTGAGGTTTAAGGATTAAGTGGTTGATAGGCAATAAAAAGGATTAGCAACCTTAAAAGCATCATGTTAATACACGCTTCTAGTTTCGTACTATACCGTAAAGGAATTAGATACATTTTAATTCATTCATAGAAATATTTAGGATCCAAATGCACCCACGAGTGAATCGGCAAACCCTACATAAATATTTTGTGGCAGCCTTCTTTATTTATTATTACCAGCCGAACTTTTATTTTCTTTAATATTATATACTTCCTTTGTTCTATTGCTCATTAGAACCTACCACAGCTCGGTGACATTTACTATCAGATTCTTTTATTTATTCACGATAAAAATGAGTTTATTATTATTATTATTTTTTTATTATTATTATTTTTTTTTTCATTTGCATTGGAGCCCGCGTTTTGTTCCCTTTTCGCTCCCCACAGGCAGGACAAGTTTTAAAATCTTTTTAAATCTTTTATTTATTAACGATAAAAATGAGTTTATTATTGTGGGTTATTAAAAATGGGTTAGGAGATAATCCCATCAACAAACGCTTTTGATGTGCTTTCTGCAAGGTTGTATGTAATTTTTTATTCGAAATATGTTACAAATGTATTACTTTTTCTTTCCTTATAAAAAGTGTTACTTATCACATATTTTGAACTCAGTTGTTGTATATATTCCCCCTAGTTCTAAGTATGCATTGTTTTTAATGAAAGTACAAAAATATTTGCGTTCTTCACTGCTTCTTCCTTTTTTTAAACCTATGATTCTTTCATTATTTCTCAATTCAATGGACGTTTGCGATTTGTTTCATCATCTAGATAACTTATGCAATATTTTTGCTTTGCTTCTTCATTCCTTTTCTTATCTACATATATGAGCGTGCTATGTTTTTATTACTCTTACCTTTGATCATTTCCTTTTTTTTCAGGGTTTTCATTTGTAACTATTTATAAGGATGAGTCTACAGTGTTTGGTAGCTTTTGTAAAGAAGTAGAAGTCTTATATAGGTTTTAGTTTTTTTTTTCTTTTCTCCTTCTTCCACCGTATGATGAGGTTTTCGGTACTCGCAGTGGCGGAGGTAGCGCGCGGCTTGGGAGGGGTGATTAATAGCTAAGGATTGATTAGGGCCACCCATTAAGGCAGTCGGGTTCCGCCTTGAAAAAAGCCTTCTCTCCTGTCTCTAATTATTACAAGCAGGTTTCCTGACCTCCGAACGCTTTGACCCGCACCTTTTACAAAGGCAGCAGACTACCGCTCAGGAGCAAAAAGACCCTAACACACTGTTCCCTTCCTACCATCCCTAGGAGAAAAAAAAAAACCTTCAAAAGACCTTTGTACAAAAGAAAACTCGACAAACAGTAGTTGTAATCAAAGATATTTTTAGAAAAAAATCCGAAACCTTACTAATGGGAGAAGAGTCCGAATCTTGGAACAAAAAAAGAACTTTTTCGAACTAATCACCTGACCATGGATTCTTCCACCACTGAGAAAACAACATAAACTTTAGTTCCGATTAAATCACCTCGACTTAACCTTTTAACTACACCAATTCTAATAAACTCTAACCTTATAAATTAACGGGGTCAGTACCTCTTTGTTTTATATCATCTATTCGCACCGTTAAACAACCATTGTTTATTGGATCAATTAAGACAACTTTTATATTTACAGTTAACTAAAGGTAGTCATTTCATGCATTTTTTAGTATTGGAAGAATATTTTGTACGTAAATTATTTGTACATTATAGTTCCTGTTTTATCTGCTACTTTGTCTTGTAATGATTTAAATCTTTTCGTAGTATTTTGATTTTCTTCGAGAGAAACAGTTTCATTATTCCTTTATTACATTTTATGAGTTTTACGGTTGTTGTTTCTTTTCTTAAAGAACTCTATTTGTTCTTTCATTCAACCCTTTCTCTATTCTTTCTTCCTTGCTTCCTTTGGTGTGTTTTGAAAGTTGAAATAAAAATAAAGAATGATTTTTATTTTTATTTCTTCTCGCTTATAATTATTTTAATTTAAACGTTGAACCATTTTTATTATCTCCAAATGGCTTGTCACCTACATTTTATGTTCATTTATTGCTTAAGTTTTTTTTGTATGTTAACTTAATCATACTTAATTATTAATATCTTTTTAATAATTTTTTGAGTTACAACTTTTAATCTCATGAAATTTATCCACTTTAGGTCAAAATAAATGTTTAGTAGAATCCATATTATCAAAATAATACGGTGTCTTCCTAAAAAAAAAAAATATTTCAGTATATTTGATGTTGCCATAAGTTGTATGTCTTAATAAAAATCAAATTATAATTATTATTAACTACGGGAAACAGACTGTCTGTTTCCCGTAGTTAATAATAATTATAATTTGATTTAAATTAAAAGTCTGTTTCCCGTAGTTAATAATAATTGTAATTTGATTTAAATAAAAATTTAAACTTTCCGTAGTATGAAAACTACCAAAAACTTAAAAATTGAATGTCTTAATAAGTTAAAACTCCTTTTACAACATAAACATAAATAATATTCTTATGAAAAAACTTGCTTTATTTCTTACACATTATCCTAAAATTATTATTTTATAATAGTCTGTCAATTAGTGTGGACATAGTTTTCTTGCGTCCTATTTCGTATATGAGTATAAAATAATGAAGTTTGATTGTTTGTACCAGTTTCGATTCCCAGTTGAGACACATTTATTTTATTTAATATTAAATGTGTGCATACGGATTAAATTAATATGAGACCATCTGTGGGTTTCCTAAAAAGAATCATCTTTTTTTAAAAAAAATCGAACGAGGGTAAAAGATATAATATGTTGCTGTTAATAAAAATTAATATTATTTTTCAGAATGGGCACAATACTTCCGTTACCTTCTAAACGGTCTGAAACAATATGACATAGTTTAAACAAATATTAATAAATTTATAATTTTTAATAGATATAGGCATAATTTTTCCAAGGCGTGAATCTTATATATTTTTATTATTATTTTGTACAGCCAACACTTAAAAAGCTGTATTAACATTAATTTTAATAATAATAACTATCATTGGTAATGATATTTGTACTTATAAGATGTTTAGTTGAAAATATATCTTATTATCTTATAAGCCATTTTAACATAACTATATAATTAGGTACATAAATTAATTTTAAAGAATTTTTATTTCTTTAAAATAGATAATTATTGTGTTATAATATTTGTTACGCTACATAGACTTTAATAATCAAGATTATACTAAATATATATAATATAAAAATATTATGAATGAAAACAGTCTGGTTAATTCAAAAAACATTTCATATGTATCTTCAAATGAATCAAACGTAGAAAAAAGGAACTTTTTAAAAAATAATTATAATGTTTTTTTTTTAAAAGTCAGATACTGTTTTGAAGATAAGTATAAGTTGTTAAAATATCTAGATCTACATTTATGTTCCTTGTTGGTACATAATTAGCGTTTAATGGTGTCACATTTTGAGGTTCTTCTTCATTGTTGCTTTTTAATGAAAGTCTATAGTAATTGTTTTTATGTTTTTTTGGGAGGTATATATTATGAATATAAAATAAGTTAGGAACAAAAGAAGCCCAAGGGACAACTCTTGAGGTATCCTGTCTAGCCTTAAGGTGTTTATTAGAATTTTATGAAGGTTTTAATTTTTTTTTACATGTACTCTTGAACGAGGAGAGAAGAAAAGTTTATAAAATATTTATGAAGTATATCAAGAACAATGTTCTAATTTTTTTTTATTAGGGTAATTTGTTTTTTAATAAATGATTATTAAAGCTGAGTTGTTATGACATTGTTAATGAACAATGAATATTTTTTAATTTTAATCGTTATTTTAATAGTGAGTGTGTTTTCAAGAGGTAATACACAATATTGATCCTATATTATATATATATATATATATATATATATATATATATATATATATATATATATATATATATATATATATATATATATATGACATATTGATGACCCTAACAGCAGTTGGTTATTCCTTATAACTTAGTATTAGTAATCTAAAATCTAAATTGTTCCTTATACAATTAAATATATACTTTAATAAAACTTGGATGAGACAAATGGATCTTAAAAAGCATATAATTATTCAAAATTTTCAAATAATTCTATTAAATTATTAAGTCAAATTTAAGCAATCATGAAATTTTGACTAAATTGCCTGATTTTATTTTATTATTTTCGTGATTTTGTTCTTAGTGATTGATTGATATTTCGGTACTTCTTTAGATTGTTACTCCCCTATGTTGTTTTAGCATAAAAATTACTTTGACTAAATAACTACTAATAAAAAGGGATGCTTATTCCAATGTACTTTGGGACAAAGGAATATCCCACTTCTGTTTTGATAAGGGGAGTAACATTCTAAAGCAAAACACTCCGTACACCTTCTTTAGATTGTTACTCCCCACTGTTTTCTTTATAAGGGGAGTAATAGTCTAGGACTAGGAGATAGCGTGCAAAAAAGTGTCTGACTAACATCAAGCTAGAATTTTGTTTATATTAAATGTTTTGGTGCCTTTTAAGAATATATGGTCGTCTAAGTTCGTCTGCGAGACATATCTTGGCAATAGGCATTTGAAAATGTCCCGCAGACGAACTTACCCGACCATATATTCTTAAAAGGCACCAAAACATTTACTTGGATACAAAATTCTAGCTTGATGTTAGTCAGACACTTTTTTGCAGGCTATCTCCTGATCTATAACAATCTAAAGAAGTGCCGATATTTCATTCCCCCCTTTTTTTACATATTAAGGATTTTTCTTTAGTTTTTAATTTGAATTTAATAAAAGTCTAATCATTAGTAATATTAGGAATAATATAATATATGTGTAATGATATTGTGAATGAAAAATGAGTATTTTACATTTTTATTGTAGAGAGTGAGAAAGATAAGTAGACCCTATGAATATGAGTTAAGAAGTTTAATTTTAATATTAATTATTCTTTTATTAGGAAATATGTATTTAAAAAAAGGGATATATGAGATGTATTATTGTGAATGAACAATGAACTTTTTTTGAAATTAAAAAAAGGTGAATGAAATCAACAATGGGAACAAATAGGATAGAAAAAAAAACCAAAAAATAATAATTTGTTTTTGAGGAGGATAGGCTGATATGACAATTCTACTACAAATCTCATTACAATGCCCCCCCTCTCTTCCATTCTATTCATATTATGCACTCTAGTACGTCCACTTGAATGACATGTCGTGGCTTGTAGTGTCTATGACAATTGTTTGTTCCAGTTTTGAGAAACACTAGATTGTTTGAAAATTCAAATGCCTCTCCTATTGTTCTCCAGTGTGTACGGTCTAAACAAGAGAAGAGGGTAAAGTGGTCAGATAGGGGAAGGATTTAAAACCCTTATTCTGTTTTATGCATCCATTTTATGTGGTCAAGTGTTGTTCACATAAAATTCATTATTGTTTATTTATTTATTTTTTTTTTTTTATTTAGATATTTCTAAACATGTTTATGATTCATGATTAAGCCAAGTGTACCTTTTGCATTTCTTATTAGTACTATAGTTTAATTCCGATTTACAAGATACGTATAAGTCTATTTTCTTCCTTTTAATGGTGACTTCAAATTTATTTTTTCTTTGTATTAAATATGCACAATAGTTCTTACTTATCAAAATTATAGTAAATAGGTACATATTTTAATTTTTCATTATCTTCAGACTAAAATGTCTAAATAACCCACCATTCATAATTTTATTTGTGAATGGGCTTTAAATTACAAGCTATAACATTTAAAAGATAGATTATAGATTTAACATGTTATGTTGCTTGTGTAGGAATCCCAAATGAAATTGATTTGGAATGTGATCTTGTAATTTGTTATAGTAGATGTTTGTGGGGGCTGCTTGTTATACTTTGTTATTTTATTATTATGTTTATAGATTGTACCAAGAATGAAATATTATAGGTTAGCACTTAATTTGACCTGTTAACTAAAAGATAGTTCGATACAACGTATCGCTTACGAAAATTGATTTCATGTTTCGGCTTCCCCGTTGCGCTTTTTTTTATATAATTATTGTTTAAAAGCAATTTCTAAACGGTTATATTCTTCTTTTTAAGTGATAAATAATATTTATTATAAGATATTAATTGGTCTGTTCATTATTGGTTTCTGGCTACGGGGAAAATAAATGTTTGCGCCCTAAAGCTCTTAAGGGGTGGAGAAGAGGTTACGGTGTTATCCCAATAAGGCAATCGGCATTAATGGGCTTCTACTCGGGGCCCGTAATCAATCCCCGCTGCCTCGAGCTTAGGGCGAAATTAAAAAGAGGCATAAAACAGCCCGCAGGCAAGATTCTCTCGGCCTCTTCCTAATTGAAAAAAAAGGGTTGGCGTGTGTGTCCATAGGAGACCAATATATCTGGTAGCGTGATAGAGAGGGATTAAGTGATAAAGAAAGATAGTGGAAGGTACTGGCACGCACACGTCTACCAACACCAGACATCGTTAGAGAGAAAAACCCAGGTTCATTTCAACAAATTAATGGAACCGAAGAAAGAGACAACACTGAGAAATATATAAGGGGGAGTCGGTTCCTTCTGATTAGCATAACCTCCACTAGATCGCGCTGCACTGCGTTCGATTCGTAGGCTTTAAAGTTTCCAGCTGCTTTCGTCTGATAAGAACTTAAGTAATGTTTTGAGAATTGAATTTTAAGTGTTTTTTCACTTTATACTTACCCTCTCATTTTGATAATAATATAAAAGATAACACATATGTACTTAAAGATAATTAATATATTTTTTATATGTATATTAAGTGAATAAATCAATACAAAACCGATGTTATCGTATTCCCTTTTTATTCGAGTACTTTTGGATTAAGTTTTACTTAAAGCAAGTTTGATAAGGAAAACTTGAAACTCCTACCATATTCTCTTTAATTGATTGCTTTTACAATATTCGTCCTACGTTTTTCATTGCAACCTTCTATACCTTTTGAGAGTTTCTCTTTTATTTATCAGTACATTATTTAAATAATTAAAACTTTTTTGAAACAACTACTCTACGAGTAATATCAGAGTTTCAGAAATATCAACAATGATATATGATTTGATTCTTAAATTAGTAATAACGAAATACCAGGAAAACTTACACAGAGTTCTTAAAGAAGAACTATTTACAGAGTTCTTTTGTTTAGAAGCAGTCAGGACTGTACCACAGTCTGTCCCAAACGAGATTTAGTGCGTTGACAGGGCGGGAAATCGAGTGACACACGGATTGGCCAACCTCTCTGAGGGAAAAAATAAAGCCACTAGGTCTTTGGTTAGAGGGCCTACTAGAGACATTTATCTTTGCCTAGTTGGCCCGACCTTTTGTCCGGGAAAACCTCGAGCTCTCATTGGCTCCCCGCTCCCCATCCCTTTTGCTATAGTTTTTCCCGCGCTGTCACCGCACTAACTCTAGTTTGGGACAAACTGTATATTAATTATTTTCAGTAATTGAACTTTTCTTAGCTTACTTTGTAAAAATTTCCACAAAACAAATAAAAGGCTTTATTATTATTATTATTATTTGAAGCATTTGTGTGTTTTTTAATTCCAGCTAAAGGGAAATTACAAACACTCCAGAAGGATGTTTTTACATTTAATTTCTTTTTAGTATACCTATATCTTATGTAAAACAAAATCTTCATTTATTTTTGTTATTGATTCAATACAAAAACGATTTCTATAATAACTAATTATACCGCGGTTGACAGAAGATCAATTGTTGACAGAATCATCAAGCCGGTTGACAGAATCATCAAGCCGGTTGACAGAATCATCAAGCCGGTTGACAGAATCATCAAGCCGGTTGACAGAATCATCAAGCCGGTTGACAGAATCATCAAGCCGGTTGACAGAATCATCAAGCCGGTTGACAGAATCATCAAGCCGGTTGACAGAATCATCAAGCCGGTTGACAGAATCATCAAGCCGGTTGACAGAATCTAAAGTTACCTTATTGTATACCTTTAAATTTAAGTTTCTCACTTGGTTTGTAGATTATCTGAAGAAGGCTGCTTTAGAACAGGCGAAACCGGTCAATTGTTACAAATACAATTATTTTGTGTGAAGACGTTGTTTTGGTTATTGAACACCTCTTCTATGATGAGAAAATCAATTTTGACTGACTCAAGAGTAAAACGATTCATATGGGGATATATATGAAATCTTGCTTTATGTATAAATGATTTAAAACCCATTCTATCCTTCTATCCTATCTAACATCAACATGGAATGTAATTAAGGTCGTAACTTAACTTAGTAGTTTGAATTAAATCAAACTGGTTAATTTATTGAGTTATTAAAGATACTTTTTAGTACATATTTCTGTATTCTTTATTTCATTCACATATGAACTTTGAAGGTTTTATTCTGTGTTAAACGTCATCTTTAAGAATTAACTTTAATCGGTATCTTAATAGTTGCTAGTTTAATTAAAATATATTAATGAAAATAATTTTTTTTATGGAGTCAGTGAAGCCGAGTATTAACACACTAGTTTGCATTAAATCGTTGACCAACCCCCTCCAACATATCTACTTTTGGACCCAGAGGGTTGACTTAAAATCATTTAAAGTTGATTTTTTGATTAGTAGGGAATTGCATCTATTCCCCTCAGAATGACGAAAATAATTCTCCGAATTTCATTATAAGATCAGCTGCTGAAGCGTACACAACAGTTTCATTATATTTTCATTAAATCATGTGATTCTTGACTTATACACTGTAATTTAGCTACACAAAATATTTAGAACTAAAACATTTAATTATTTCTACATTAAAGTTAAATGCAATAACATTGAAAATGCAACATCATACTCTTATATTTACAAAACAAACTATTTATAGGAGGATTAACCTTTTCAAAAATCTGCATTGCATTAACAATTAACATTCCTTTTTCAATTTACTCCCTAATAAAATGGATAATCAAAACATTCTTTGTCAAATATTTTAGTAGCATTACATATTTCATGTAATAACTGTTCTTCAAAACCTTTTATTATTTTAATTGTTTTATTACTTTATACTTATATTGTTTTTTATATATGTCTACATCAATTTCAAGAATTTTCTTTATTGGTTACTTTTGATGTTTGATACTGATTGTATTTTTTTACATTCTTGTTATCTTTATTTTAAATTAAAATATTTATTATATTTTGTTGTTTATTTATTATTGGAACAAATTTCTTAATTTGTTCTTCATTTTGATGAATACTGATATTATTGATGATTTTTTTTTTTTAATTTAATTTTTTTTTTATTATATGCAATCAAGTTTTCTTGTGGCATAAGAGTAACTGTTTTTATTTTAAACATACATATTTTTGTATCTTTATTCCTCCTCTTTTTTTTTTAATTCACCATAAAATATAAGACTAACTAAAAAAGAAGACTAAAATTTCCTTATCTTAATCATCGAATAAAAATTAAATTAATTACCAAATAATAAAAATAAATAATCAGTCTTGTAAACTTCATTTTATTATTCTTTTTTAATACCACCCTCTCTTCTCTTATTTTATTACTTGACTTTTCACTCTAACAATATATATGTATAAAATCATTAAAATGGTTTAATTTATTTGGTGTTTGTTTATATTTTTAAAATGGGTATTTATATATACATATATATGTATATGTTTGTGTGTGTTGTGTATATATCGGGAAGGAGGGCCTTTTTTTATGACTGGTTTTTAGATGGAGGGCTCGATAAAAATTTTATTAGATCTTCTTTAAAGAGTGAACTTTTTATTATTTAGTATAAAATTAATTGTTTGGTTAAGCTTTCTAACGCTA
Source organism: Gerris lacustris (assembly GCA_951217055.1). Lineage (NCBI taxonomy): Eukaryota > Metazoa > Arthropoda > Insecta > Hemiptera > Gerridae > Gerris > Gerris lacustris. The sequence goes on from OX578282.1 coordinate 22,238,893, forward strand.
TTACGTGATAACAAAGTTTCAGAAACTTTTAATTATTTATTCTTGTAAACTATATATATATATGTATGTGGCAGGGGGGGGGGGGGGGGTCGTAGTGCATTTAATTACACTTTTATATCTCGCGTGTAAAAAATCCTTTGAAAAAAGCAAAAAAACAAAAAACAGTTAGTTCTTTAAAAGGGTCATTAGGAATGAAGGAAAACTTCATCAAGTGTAATTTAATTTTATAGCGCCGTCCTATAATATTATTATTAGTGGACATTTTCATTGCGAAAAATATGAAATAGAAATAGCCGGTACAGAAGTTTAAATTTAACACAAAAAATCCGCTTTTAGTAGAGCTAGTTTGTATTCTTTATCATTTATATATTTCATAATATACCTATCCAACAGGGTTTCCACGGAAACCTGGGGTTAAAAAGAGACTATAGACAATAATTAAATTAGTTTATTAGTTTTAACTATATATATAATGTCTGCAGATAATGTCATCAAAAGGTCACACCACAATTTTTTATCTGTTCCCCTTTTAATAGTTAGTTACTCTCCTATTCCATTGCAAATTTGACATGACTTGGATAAGTATATACGAGTAATTTAGACAAAGGAATAGTCTTTGTCCTTTGTCTTAATAGTTAATTAGACTAAGGAATAGTCTTTGTCTTAATAGTTAATTAGGCTAAGGTATAGTCTTTGTCTTAATAGTTAATTAGACTAAGGAATAGTCTTTGTCTTAATAGTTAATTAGACGAAGGAATAGTCTTTGTTTTATTAGTTAATTAGATAGACTAAAGAATAGTCGTTGTCTTAATAGTTAATTAGACCATGGAATAGTCTTTGTCTTAATAGTTAATTAGACTAAGGAATAGTCTTTGTATTAATAGTTAATTAGACTAAGGAATTGTCTTTGTCTTAATAGTTAATTAAACTAAGGAGTAGTCTTTGTCTTAATAGTTAATTAGACTAAGGAATAGACTTTGTATTAATAGTTAATTAGACTAAGGAATAGTCTTTGTCTTAATAGTTAATTAGATTAAGGGGTATTATCACTTTAATTAATGTAAAGAAGTGTGATATTTCTTTGTCCCAAAGTACTTTAGACTAAATATCCCTTTATCTTAATACTTACTCAACTATAGTTTTGCTGGGCTTTGGTACTACCTAATAGGAGTACCGAAATAGTGTACCAAAGTTAAGGCTAGAGTTCCCTGAATAAAAATTGTAGGGAAACACTAATTTATTTACTTTTTCTTACCTTGTTCCTACAAGGTAAAAATACTACTATTAACTAAAAACGTAATATTATTACTGTCCGTTATTATTTTTAATTTTTGTTAGTATTAAATTTTAAAAATACGATGAGACCAATTATGTGATCTTTACTTACTTTTGTGTAATTACATTCTATTTGCTTTAGCTTTGGTCAGACATGTTTTTCTAATGTTTGTAAAAAGGATACGACGTTTTCTTTATCCGTTTAATTTGAATAATTTGAGGATAATTGTAGTTAAATTAGATACGGTACCAGCTGTTTCATAGCATCGTCTCTTTCTTTTCTTTACTAGCACATAGTGTAAGTGGAATGTTTCAATAGATTGTAATGTGATAATGTAATTTTTAAACATTCAAGCATATTTTAATAATATGGCGTTCTAATAATAATATATATATTAAGACAGTTGTAATAATTTTCACAGAAGCTGATTCTTTTTACGGTATATTATGGCTGTTAATGTTCTATTATTTCCTTATCTATTAAGCGTTTTAATATCTTTTCTATAATAAGCCTTTATAAGGTTTATTTTTTCCTAATGTAACGTTTTTTGTAAAAAAAAAAAGAAGAAAAACATGATGTGAGAGTATTCAAAAAATATTTTTCAAGGATATAATAATTACTATTATTAAGACTTTACCTAGATAAAAAACCATGCATACGTTAAAAAAAAGAGGTACAAAGATGTAATTAGAGGATTCATATATATATATATATATATATATATATATATATATATATATATATATATATATATATATATATATATATATATATATATATATATATATATATATATATATATATTATTAGTATGATAAATAACTAGCTTGTTTAGAAAATTATTCAAGATATACTCTTAATGAAGGAACGAAAGGATTCCAGATTAGGGAAGGGAGTTTGGTTAGGGGGATTAAGGACACTGTAATTGGTATAAAGGAGGAAAGGTCTTAAGAGGGTTTAATAGTCGTTGGCAGAAGCGGTCATTAGGGTTTTCCGAGGGCATCTCGTATCCTTTAGGAGTGGACTACAGCAAGAGCTAGGGGTCTCGGGAATCCATGGAGCGGAATACTTCAGCAACATTCGTAGATATCTTCGGGACCTTTAGGAGAGGTTCTGCACCATTAAATGGGTAGAAAACAGTACTTAAAGGGATTGACAGAGAGAAAGGGCAGAAACTAACCAAGAGAGAAAATCCTTTAGTATCTAGTATTATGTACAAGATAAATTGTATCAGAAAATTAATTCAAAACTAAGGGATGCAAAATTTTCAAATTGTCTTGACTGCTTAACAATATTAATGTAAATTTTAATACCTTAACTTATTAAAAACAAAATATAAGAAAAATATTAGAAAAATATTAATTATTTTATTGAGCCATTCTCAACTCAACTACTTCATTTGTAGTCCTCCAAAAATAAAAAAAATGAAATAACAGGCAATACTGATTGCCTAATTATCACTGCTGGATCTATGTTGATGTCCAAATAGATAAATCGACTAAGATGAATCAATAATGTTAACCAGAATAGCAGCTGGCCTGATGCAATGATAGTAGAAATATGATAGCAGAAACATAATAAACAGGTGCAAGAATATAAAGCCGTGTCGTTTAGCTACACTTAAATATTAGGAGAGCTTTACATAAAATCTTAAAAGTGACTGTTGGGCTACGTATAATCCTAATGAGAAAAATACGTAGGATTAGCTACACTTAAATATTTAGAGCTTTACATAAAGTCTTTAAACTGACTGTTAGGCTACTCACAATCCTAATGTGGGCCACCGTGTGTTGATTTTGAATATTGGAAGAACAAGGAACCATTAAAGAAAGAAGAAGATGTTTGAATTTAGATCTACACGTGAGGGAAATTTTTATCACCAAAAAACTACTAAAAGTATAGCAGGAATAATATAAACTGTCTCTCCACGTAAAAGGTATCATGGGTATAGATTTAATTATTATTTGAATTAGTTTCAAATAATATTATAAAATATATAATTTGTTTTTGAGTATGTTGGCTTCTCTGTAATTTTTTTATAAAACCAATACAAGGTTTTTATAAACTAGATTTGTGCCGTTGATGATCATTTTAATAATGACCATAAAAATATAATTTTGACCATGGAAAAAGTTCTTGCTAAACATTTTCGTGGTTAGAACAAATGTTATCAGTTTTATTGTCGATCATAATGAGACAAGTTTTTTATCACATTAGTTGATCTTAATCAGTAAAATTATCACTCATTATGAAATAACTGAAGTTAACAAAACTAGTCTTGGTTAAATGATAACTTATTCTTGTATGTTTTATTCTTTCGTAGTTTATTGAGGTATATGTTTGTCCAAAGTGTTCACAAATAATTATTAATGCCACTAATATAATTTTCAAATCCTAAGTACTTTAGTTGAAAATGTAATTACACGTTAAAGCAATACATTGTTACTTTCGGATATCGAACAGAAACTAAACTAATTATTGTTTATATCTTATGAAATTTAACCTATTAAACAGATCTAAACAAATCTATATTAATTTTACTTCATTTCAATCAATAATTCCATTTTAGTTTTATTTATCTGAGATTTTCTTCTTTTTAAACATTCTACCTACTAATGAACCCCGAAAAATTATTTAATTCGGTGCAAACAAAAGACAAACAATAGACGATAACTTAAAAATTATGATTGGTGATTAAGTACTAACTTGTTTTTATAAAATGGGAACCTTTCAAAAAAGTTGTATGTTTCCTTTCGTCAAACTTTCACTTAAATTAGTTGTATTCCAATTCGTAGAACTCAAATAAAAAAAAAAAGCATAACTTATTTCTGTTAATTAGTGTTTATTTCTATTTTTACTTGTAAAGAAATTTATTAATAATTCTTTACATTTTATGGTTGGTTAAACTTTATAATTATCTTTCACTTAACTATTATATATTACTTGTAATAGTAATTTATTTTATAAAATAAAATATGTTATTATATAGCATAATTAATAATATTTTTTTGTTCAAAAACTTTTTTAATTTTTAATATATTTTATTATTTTTTTTTCTTTTTGTTTTTTTTTCCAGGTGAGGATTATTTTTATAACGAGGTGTGAGTTAGAATTATATGATTCTTTGGCTAGTATAAGTAAGTGACATTAAATCTTGATAATTATGGTTGGTTTTAACACTTAATTTATTTATGATTTATAAATGTTGTTCGTTTTGTTGTTGTAGTCAAATTAATTATTATGATCTTGTTGAAGTAAAGTACTAGCTTTAATTACTTCTAATTATTTATTAAGCAGAAATAATTTAAGTATAAAGAATTATTATTTTGAAAGTACGTCTTTATTATTTATTTATTATTTTTACTATGACAAAATTGATATATTTCTGTATTAATAACTAATCGTTAGTTAAAGTTAAACCCCGTTTGTCATGGTAGCCACTGTCGTGACAGCACTATCTCACGACCATGCACGTCTAATAACATAGTTAAGATTACTATCTCCGCATCAGAGTTCTCTTGTGGCAAAGCACAAGAACTATCGGTCCTAGAATCATGTTAGAACAGTTCTACAACTGTTCAAATAATATTACATAAATTATATCATATATTTTGTTGCTTATACACCTGAAAATGTTACACTTATATCTTTCTATTTATTTTGCTTCGTCTGCATTTTATTTTAATTATTATCCCAATGAAATCAGCTACCGCTGCTATTAGCTCCTTGTCGGCCATGTTGAAAAAAAATGCTTATGACGGTGCACTATCTCGAAAGTACTATCGAGGTTGACTGATGTGATAGCTCTATCGTGCGAGTATTATACCCTTATAAACGAGGCTTTAATAAATTTAAGTTTTATTGGGTATAATTGACAATTGACTTGTTTATATAAATTCAGTAGGGTTTAGCTTGTTTGTAAATAAGAAAGTGCAGGAAGGAAGTGCATTAACGATAAAACGTGATTATGTTTTTTTTTTTTTTAAATAGCTACGTTTGCATGGTGTATTCAAAACGATCTGGATACGGTATCTTACCATGTAAACGCACTGTACTTAATCTAGTTCATGTTAAAGTTGATGCACCAAAAATCTTTACTGTAGCGTATTGAATTTACTTGTAAACACCTTACTGTATAGAGATCGTATTAGGGCATGCGCAATTTCCTTTTCTCTCCTGGGGAACCTGACACAACACGACTTACAAACATACCCTTCTTTTACAGGCATCATAATCATCACGTGTCAAAATCAGCTGCTTTCTTATGACCTCAGAACTGTATCCAAAAATCTTCAAATACCAACTCACCACGTTTATACAAACAGATTTCAGTTAACGGCAGTAAACGATTTCAGATCTTTTTTTAAATAAACCATGTAAACGTGGCTAATGTGGATAAGAAAATTTAAATAACATTGTGGCCTTTGAGTCAGATCCTGGTGGCTAAAAATATGCTTTCAACCACTCAACTTTGAAGCAGATATTTACATAGTGGTCTTAGAGTCAGATTATTACCTGTGGTTAAATTAGATCAGATTATTACCTGATTATTGTTATAGTGGTTAAAGCCATTTTCTAGTATAATGGGACTTCTAGAGAGGCCTACAATGCTTATTGCCACTAGTATTTTTAAGATTATGTTTATATATTATTGATACTGTGTTTCAGTTACGGGTTATTGAATTATCTGATAATTTAGTTCTTTCATTAGACAACGTTTTTGAGATAGAGTTTATTTGGACTTTCAAACTCATTGAATTATCTAGATTATAAAGTTTCATTCATACTAAATAATTATGAAGGTACTTAGTATTCGTTCATACTATATTTTTTATGATGGTAATTTGGCTGGCAGTTACTTTGTGTTGAGCACAATATAAAAGTGCATCAAGATTTCAATTATATTCTAAAAATTTCTCTTTTAAAATCCAGATGATAATTTGACTAAATTCAACATTTCCATTTATTTATTTTAATCGCATTTTATAGTTTCTCATGTCGTAGAAAAAATATCATTTTTCATGCTTAGAGGAGATGATGTTTTGGGGGAGAAAAAAGGAGAGAATGAAAAAATATTCGTTTATTTTATAATATTATCCGTTTATATTACTTAGTTTTAGATCTTGAAAATCCTTTAGAGGGGAAGGTTAAGGCTTATAAAATGGATATAATCCGGCAAAATACTTCTTTAGGTTTTGAATTCACTGCCAAATTGCTGTCGTTTCAGTCCGGGAGCCAACAAACTCCCCCCCCCCCTTTTTTTTAGTTCCGTTAGGAAAAAAACCAGAGGGAGCCTTACAAATCTTCAAATTAGTTCTTCCGCCCTCCTTGAAATTTCCATTCGAATATTTCAGTTGAAAATGAATTCTGTTGAAAATCTTTTTCTCCTTTTTTTTACAAAATTTTCTTCTATTGGTGTTCTGTTTTCATTAGAGAATTTTTTTTTTTTTTTTTTTTTTTAAAGAGATTTTGTACCTTCTTTTTTTGGATAGCACTTAAGCTAAGTGGTGTTCCAGGTTACTGTGCCAGGGGACCGTAGTATTTTCAACCTTTATTATTATACTCCTTTTACCTATTATACTTCTAGCAGTAGCTTTAATAATGAATAAATTCTTACATAAAAAAACAACAAAAAACTGTTGAACATCTTCTACCCCTAATCTTAATTTTAAGTAGATGGACAATCCAAATCTTCATTTTTTTTGTTTCTACTCCTCTCTTTCAAAAGGACCCTATTGTAACTACTCGAAATTACCCTAATTTAGTTCAATCTTTCGCCCTCATAAGCTCTGATCTTTTTATATCACATGTTGTTTTTGTTGTCCTGCACCAATTTTGGATACTTTTTTTTATTTTTGGATCCTTTTCTTTTCAATAACTAAGTGGCAATCAAGAGTGGTACAATTACGACTAATTCATTATTGAAGTTTTTATTCTAGAAGGATATTAGGGATTTTTTCCTCGCTCATGTGGTTTGCTACCGAATATGCTACCGTCATTTTTTTTGTCCAAATTAAATTATTAAATTTTTTTTTTGTTTGAAATATGGTGCAGCAGAGGGATATAATTATTTTATTTTGTTGTAGTAACTTTTTTGTCATTTGACCTAAAATTAAATTTGTATTTTTTGCTTTATTTATTTATTTCTAATCCTTTTTTTTGTAGTAGTAGGCAAATAAATCGTTGTTAGTCGTGGTGAATTTCTGTACCTACTAAAATTATTGCTGTTTTTAATTTATATATTTAACCTTATATTTGTTGGTAAACATTCTAATAAATTTTAAGTAGAAATGACAGCTATTGTATAATATATTAAAAACCCTGTCTTGTTTATTGGTGTAATGTGCGCTACTTAAAAGTGGTTCTTTAAAAATAGCAGTCTCATCTTGATTTTCTATTAAGACAAAGAAATGTGGTCCTTTAAGAATAGTAGTCATATCTCGATTTTCTATTAAGACAAAGAAATGTGGCCCTTTAAGAATAGTACACATCTCGATTTTCTATTAAGAAAAAGAAATGTGGTCCTTTAAGAATAGTAGTCATATCTCGATTTTCTATTAAGACAAAGAAATGTGGCCCTTTAAGAATAGTACACATCTCGATTTTCTATTAAGACAAAGATATGTGGCCCTTTAAGAATAGTAGTCATATCGCGATTTTCTATTAAGACAAAGAAATGTGGTCACTTAAGACTTAAACCGTGCAGTCAACATAATATGTACTTTAAATGCTTTTAATACACTGTATTCTGTTAAGAAACATATTTATGAGTTTACAATAATAATTACTAATTATACTATAAATGAATAAAATGAAGCAAAATGAAATATAATTAAATATCCATTCGATAAGTACATAAAAATATTTTTATTGTTAAATACTTTGAAATGTGAATGTGCAATTAATTAAATTGCTATTATTGTCATTCCTTTATATCTTTACTGTTGTTAAATTATATTTACTGTCGTTAATTTTATTTTTTGTCAGTATCACTTTATGATCCTTTTATGTGAGTATGACTTCGAAAGTATGAAGGATCCTATTAAAAGTTAACACTTAAATTTATATCGTTAAATTTAATGACTTAGTGAGAAAGACAATTTTTTTTTTTATATTATCAATAAGTATAATATAACTCAAAATATAGTTGATTTTCAATTCAATTTTAGAAGTTAAGTTGAAGTTTATAAAATACATCTATTATTATATTTTATTATGGAGAGAAATTTATAGCTTTTGTTGTGTATTAAATTGGTAAATAATTCATTGAATTAAATGTAGTTACTTGTGATATTTTTTTTTTAATTTCTTACTATTTATTTCTTACCTGTGTACTTTATTAACATATTTGCTTTTCATATTCAGTATTCAGTTTACCATGTATAATGTTCAGTTGCTAAAGACTTTTATCGTGAATGGTTCTCTTTAAAAATGATCTCAATGAGTTTAAACATTAGGATTGTCTTAATCCAGTTATCACCAGTTAATTATTCTTAACTACTTATATGTATACAGGTTTTTGACATTTATATTATTCATTAAGTTACAAATGTTAAAAACAATCGATGAAACAGTGATCAATTAATTTTTTTTTCATTTTAATTTAAATTCAAAACTAAAAAAAAAAACTTCTGTCTGTGCAATACTGTTACATTTTGCATTTTGAATTTAGATCTCTGGGGAAATTCTCGTTTATTGGTTCCCCCCCCCCCCCTTCCTATTTTTAAAATATCGAACCATTGCAATCCAAAAAAAAAAAAAAAAAAATGAAGCAAGGGGGAAAAAAGGACTAGTAAATTTATTATACTGTATTGGACCCGAAAAAAAAAACTTTTTTCTTATTGGATAGATTCAATCGTACATAGAATTTTGCGAATGATGCATTTTCATTTTCAGGGAAGTGGAAGAGGATACAATCTGAATATTGATTTTGTTTAAGAGAGATATAAGTGGAGAACTCCCTCCTTATTTTCTTTTTTCTTCTTTTTCACAGTTTGCCTAGAGTTTGCCATACCATAAATCTTAAGAAAAAGGTTTTTAAGGGAGGGCGACGTTTCAGATAAAAATTTCCCTTTTTCAGGGGGGTTTGGTAGGGCTTTACCCTGTTTTATTTTTTTTTTCTTTGGAAGGACCAATCAAAGATAAGAAAAAAGGTGAAAAATGTGACTTTGTTGTTACTGATTGTGAAAACTTGCTAAGTTAAAAAAAAAAGTTGTTAAAACTTTTTCCCCCTTTTTACTACTACCATCAGCTTTGAGTTACCTTTTGATTTCTACTCCTTTTACTCTGTGTCGTTCTAGTGTTGAAGTTGATTGAAGGAAAAAGAAATAACCCTTTTTTTGACCACTTAAAAAATGTTGGGTACTTATTTGGATGGTTACTCCCCTGTTTTTTTTTTAGATTATAAATGACTACGACTAAATAACTATTGACAAAGGGATGTTAAATCCAATTTACTTTGGGACAAAGGAATGTCACACTTCTGTTTTTATGAGAGAAGTAACAGTCTAAACAAGAACATTTCAAACACCTACTTTAGACTGTTACTCCCCTCTATTTTTTTTCTTTATAAGGGTTGCAACAATCTAAAGAAGTGCCAGATTTTGTCGATTGTTTATTTCTTAATATATTTCTACAACTTTTATTTCTATTTTCCTATTAGTTTAAAAGAATAATATAGAAATGTTTTATATATTAACAAAAAAATAATCAGGCATTTGTGGAAGAATTAAATTAAAGTTTTCAGTATTAATATTTGATTAGCAATTAAAGCTGATCAATTCTTGAGTCCTACGTTAATTTTTTATGTACAGAATTTTCTATTTATTGTATTATATTGTTTTATATTTAATATTAATGAAATATGCTGTATTTTTAAATGTATACACACACACACATATATATAATACACATATCTATACTCTTAAAAAGCTATAATATTTATTTAAAATATATAATTTATATTAATTTTATTTAAATTATACATTGGATATTTCTTGTTCTTCATTCTTACTTGACTTTAATAATAATTTATGTTAAGGGTCTTCTTTTGTATATCGGGATTATTTATACTGGCAGTTGACAGTTAAAAATGATAAATTATATATTTAGTCAAACAGAGTTAATTGTTTTTTATAGCTTCTTCCTCATCTATATTTGAATAGTTATAATTGTATTTTTATTTTTTCGTAAATGAATTGTAGGAACATCTGTCGACTTTTCATTTCATTTGCCTACACAACAATTTAATTATTTTAAAACCCAGGAAGAGCAGAATTATTAAATTGATAATAAAATTTTAAATGTTAAAAAAAGGATTTACAAATATTTAATTAATTTTAATTTATTGGATTTAGGTTGATTTTTAACACAAAAGATTTACTGCCTTTTTTCTTAAGTGATAATTAAAATAACTGAATTTATATAATGCGATATTTTAAATGCATTTGTTATTTCTAGTTATGATACGGCATTATTTTAATATAAATAATAATTGTTTAATGCCATTGATTTTAAATTCTCATTATACTTATGTTTTTATTCTTGTCATGTTACAGCTGTATTTATGCTGTAATTATTTCATTAGGTGCTCATTTTGATTTACAGTAGTCTCGCTGTTCCGAATTTGATGAGTCCGGGCTCCGCCCGGATAATACGGAATCAGTTTTAAAATGGGCAAAACTATTAAAAATTGTATTGTTTCATTTATTTTAATGTACATTATTAGAGAATTAATCTGGATTAACCGGATGTCTAGACTTGGGGTGTCTGGATCAGCGAGACTACTGCATTCCAAATCCTACTGGAAATAAAATTGAGTTGGGCACCCCTGTACTTAAGGCGGAAATACACATGCTAGTTAAAAAGCATGCCAGTGGCGAGTTACTAGCACGTCAGTAGCTGGCATGCTGCAGACGCTGTACACATTTGACAGTGAAACAGCATGCTAGCATCATCCGGATGTCATGTCTTGTGCGAGCTACTAGCACATGACAATACACATTCCAGTCACAGTTCTAGTTTTGAAACGGGCAATGGTTTCTTGCCTTCTTTTAGCCGGAATAAATTATGAAATAATTGTATTTGATTTAATTAATTTTGATAGTTGTATTAGGTAATTGTTTCAATGTACCTTATGAATGTATCGGCGGGGAATGAAATTAACCAGATTGTTCTGTTACTTGCAAAGAACTGTGTTTTAAAACATTTGAAAAATAATAAAAAGACACGAAGAGTGTGGGTAAAGATTGGATAGCTAGAAGGGAATTAGGTACATGGAGCGAGTCAGTGGCTACTAAATGAAATGCGGTTCGGGGACGTTAATGGTTTTAGGAATCAATTGCGAATGCTTCCGGAGAAAGTTGATGAGTTGTTGTCAGACACCCGCGAAAGGAAGGAACGTACAACTGAAGACTGAAGGGCTGAGGGAGACTCGTGCTAGCTACTAGCAACCTTGCGCTGGCAGGCCTGTTTACACGTGCCTTATCAGTTCCCCCTCCCCTCGACTTGTACCACTGGCAAGACAAAAATCAAACCTCGTGCGATTTACTCGCATGCTTTTTACTCGCATGCTATTTGATGTATACACATGCCAGTAACTCTCCTCTGCGAGCTGCTCGTATGTTTTTGTGCGAGTAACTAGCACGTGTATTTCCGCCTTTATGCGGTCATCACTTTTTCTAACATTTATGATGTTTTTGTCACCTTATCCTGCATTTCTTATACGTATATTATGTTCATAATACATGTTGATTTTGTTTTTACCCTTTTTATTATGTGTATTTCATGTAAACATTTATTTATAGTTGTATATCCATTTTTATATCTTTAAAATAAACTATTTATATGGATTAAAGATATATATATACAACATCTACTCATATTATGTATATAAATTAAATCTCTATACGTTCCAGTTCTCTTACTTTTTTTTTAAAAAAAAAAGAATGTAAAAAACAATGATTTGTTTTGATACAAGTATAGGGGGTTGGGGATGAAGGCTAGATAATTGTAAAAACCCACTGAAAGGGTTGAATTATTAATGATTTAACCCCTTTTTTTATGGTTAGGATTGCCAAAACTTGGTGGGTTGGTTGTGTCCAATGTTGAACTATTAGATGGGGAGATGCTCCACTGGACAATAGGGGTTTATATCTGGTGGGTATTAAGCAAAGGGATGAATCTAGATACTCTCATAGTGTTATTATAACCTTTGCCAAAAAATTTCCTCTTCTTTAATGGCTTTTTATACCCATTGTTTCAACTACAAACTCAACTGTTTTTGTTTTTATGGTTGTGTGTTTTTTTTTTTTTTTTTTTTTTTTTTTTTTTGTCGACCCTTTTGTTTTTTCGTGGGTTGAGATCAATGAAAACTTTTCTATTTATTTATTTTTTAATAATAAATAGGGGGCGCTGTACTTTACTGTGATTTCTGGTTTTAGTCTTGATAATAGATAAAAAAAATAAATTAAATAAAAAATACTGTTATATTATATTATCTTTAATAAGGTTGTTTATATTGTTATTTTCATTTTCTTTCATTAATTAACTGATAGATACTAACAATAGGTAAAGATTTTATGAATATTGTAAAAGTTAAACAATTGATAGAAAGGGCATTGATTTTTAATGGTGGGTTATACCTTACGTTTTTACATCTACGTAAAACTGGTTAGGATAATTTGAGGATTCTTAATATTATGTAATTCCTACCTCTTTATTGCTCCTCGGCTTCATTGCACTTAAGCGTATTAATTATGACATTACTTTGATTCTATGCTAAACTATGACACTATGTTGGAGTGACTTTCTCATTCGACTTCTGAAGAGCAGCCGTTACAGCAGGCAATCCTTATTTCATTTTAATATATTTTAAATGTTTTATTGACCATATAGGATCTAGGAGCTGATGTATTCTAATCACTTAATAAGCTATTTTTCTTAGGCAACCGTCGCGTCGCAGTCATGAACGGTTGTCTACTCTACTGTATGCATTACTTGGATTTAAATGCATGTTCGACGTGACTATATTTGCTGTTCTTTTTCATTTATTTAAACTGCGAATAAATGCTTTACGGTTCCTAGAAACAGAAAAAGGTGACTTATGTCCTTACATTTACCGCATATTGAATTTTAGGCGAGGACTTAATTTGTTAGGAATTCTCCACTTATCAGCGGCTGCTTGTTATTCCTAAATTCCACCCTTGGTGGTCTTCCCACCAAGGGGAATTTCCTGGGGGGTTGGTCTTCCATTAATCCTCCGTCCTGAAGGTTCCGCTTTCTCATTGGTCTGACGATGCCTCTCCTCCTCTCCTCCAGGTCGCTCTGGGACGTCACTCATCCTCCTGCCGGACGCGGAAGGTGTTATGTTAAGACAACTAGTATCAAAAGTTACGATGTACAGGGCTCTTTTAAGTCCAAAAATGCTGCTTTTTATTCCTTAAGTCCACACTCGGCGGTCTTCCCGGTCTCCGTCATGAAGGTTACGCTCCCTCATTGATTTGACGACGCCTCCCCTCCAGGTCGCCCTGGGATGTCCTCTCTTTCTCCTGCCTTGCGGTGTTAAGCTAAGACTTCTTGTATCAATAGTTACGATGTACACGACTCTAAGTCCAAAAAAATCTTACTTAAAGGCTAAACTAGTATTAGTAGGAATGTCTACTCTTTTATACAAGACCCCCAGCCCCCAACATTTTCTATTACTAGGAATGCCAGGATTGGTCACTATACTCCACTAAGATTATCACTGGTTCGAATTTCGTTATAACCATCGATTAGGTATATAATAAATATAGGATTGGTCACTTAATGCAAACTAGTGCCACGAGCTATCGATTACTTGACGCAGATAATGTTTTGATTACAACATTCTCTACTCTGCTTGCTACGGCGCGATCAATACTGTTTTTATCTTATCTGAATGGAAAATCTTGCTCATACGTATTGGCTTTTCCTCTATTGTTACTTTGGCCCCTTGGTATATGGCATTAAATTAGATTGCATTTCGTAAGTTTAGTTACTAGCATGCTATTACATGATAATTACTTAAATATATTCATAGTTTATGTTCATTCCCTCCTCTTATCTTATTTTTACATCTACTTTTAATTTTTCTTTTTGGCTAAACTATGGAAGAAACTATGGTGTGAATAATAATTAGTTAATCACAAATGAATGATTCTATCTATTTCTTCTGTCTTAATTATGCTAGTTTAGTTGTCAATGCACCTGGATAGCGATGGCATGTGTTTACTGTAAATGCCAAAGCGAATCATTATGCCCGTATCCCGTTGAAGCTATTCGTCACCTGCTCCCTTCGCCCTATTACCACCTCCTAATTATCCTCAGCCATAGGCACGTGTTAATTCGTCTGTTAAGTTATAAACACGTCTCGCCCTTCAGCTATAAATTGAGCAATTATTTTGTGTGCACACTCGGTTAAGGGTTAAATTAAAGGACCTTAATTAAACTTGGCCTTAGCACTCTCTCAAATCTAATCCTTTTCAACCTGGTCTTCTTTAAAGTTAAATATATTTTGTTGGCCCTATGTAATAGGTACATCTGTTTAAATTAGTAATTAAAGCTGTATTTTTACCTTGCCTTCTGACTTTTTACTTTCTCATATAAAGAGAAAGTATTGTGACGGCGCGAAAATTTGATTTTGAGATTTTAATGGATTTACACGTTTTGAGGTCCCAAAATGTGTAAAAAGGTCCCAACATTATAAAAAATGTCTGTCTGTCGTCTATCGACTGTGCATACATATGGAGCCTAAACTACTGGGCCGATTTTAACGAAATTTAGTATTCATGTTCACAAAAATCATACCTCGATGCGAAATCGAGAAATCAATTTTAGCTCCAAATTTGGTGGCGCTACCCTCCAAAAACGTGAAATAAATGTATTTCTTCAAAACGGTGCCAGCGATTTCGATTTAAAAAATTCTAAAATGTAGACCATTTAAATACGAATCTAACGATAAAAGCCGTCTCCTTGGGGAAAAAAAACTAGTTCCTGAGAAAATAGCTTTAAACGCGGACGAAGAGAGGCCTGGTTCGATTCCCTGCCGAGAAGTTATTTTTATGATACATTTTGATGAAATGTTCAATAATAATTAAATGTGCCTACGAAAACTCAAACAAATAAATGGAAAACACTGGGCTAAGTAATTATGAACTCGTATATGAGAAAGAGTTGTCTTTGACCGATTTTTCGTAAAATCATCTTGATCAGTTGATCCTGTAAAATATTGCATTTATTTCTCTTCAATCCCCTTTATGAATAGAAAGTTGAACGTAATATTTTGTTGGCGGACTACTCTATATTAATCTCTGTTATTGAATGCAATATGCAGTCATGCATAATGAAGTCTCGTGTTTTCTTCCCAGGTAGTTCATATTTTAGCACAGGATCTTCTTCTGTCTGGTACATCTCTAAATCTTTACCTCTTCCATTCTTATACCAGCTTTATTTAAACTTAGTTTATTAGGAGATTTAACCCTTACTTTAATTTAATAAGCATTTCATATTTTAGACGTCGTTTACACAATACATTTTTATTAATGAATTAATCAAATAAAATAGTTTAGGATTTAAATTTTTTTATCAATAAATATATGAGACGGACTGATATTTTATTTTTTGAAATATGTCTTTAATTTTAACTATGTTATTGAAGTAGATTTTTTGTTTTGTTTTACACCCTGTTAAAGTAGTATCTCTTGAATAGAATTAACGCTGATCTCACTTGCAATGCTGTTTTTCTTATTTATCTCCAGCACTATGTTTCTTCAGCTACATTCAAAGACTGTTTTAATCTCTTGAAAATGCAATTTTCTGTTTCACTTCATTTCCTCTAAATAAAAAGGGGGTCCGCCCTGAGTGTAAATTTTATCTCTTCGCTTCATTCTTCTTTTTAACCCCTTAGTGCACCGTGTCTGAAACGTAATCTTTCTCAGTTTCTCTTTTAACTTTTGCTTTTTCTCTTTGCGGGGGGTGTTGCCTCTCGGGTGTTCGGGTGTTCCTGTAGTGGAGAACTCCGTTGCTCGGAGTATAACCTCACTCGAATTTGGCGGTGTTGTGCAGTGTTGCCGCTCGGTTTCCGTTCGGCCTGATTACACCGTCCCTCGACAGGGTTGCCAAGCCGCCTTCCTCATAAATCAGCCGCGTCTAATTGCAGAGCCGTGAATTCTCCCAAGAGCTACTTGATTCTCCTTCCTTCCTACCACTACCAACGGGCCTCTTCCAGACACCTACCTCCTTATCAGGGACCATAACTCTTTCTTTAGCTTATCAGATTTTCCTCCTCTTTCTTCTCTCTCTTAATCCGACCCTCTTCTTTCACGTTACGAAATATATCCTAATTAAAAAACACAGAATGAAATGCCGTTCCTTTTCACCTTCTCGAGTTTTTTTTTTATTCCTTTCTTGTCCTCCGTCTTCATCCTCACCGACATTCGGCAGCCATTTAGCTTTCTCCTGCCAAAGTTTTTGAAGGATTTTCCTTTTTCCAAATCCTTTTCTTTTTACTCTTTTTACTCTTTTTATTCCCTCCTTTTCAACATGAACACCGAACAGTAGAAAATTCGATAAACAATTTCGCTCCGCTTCCCCTGCCCCGTCTCTGAAAAGGACCTCCTCTGAATAATACCCAGTAATTTGTACCCCCTGAAAATCCTTCTCGTCCTCGTCGGGGAAACCTTTTGCAACCCCTCCTCCCTCTCCTCTACTTCTCGAGACTAAAAACCCTACATTCTGAGAAAATATCGCAGTCAATTTTACACAGTTCTCCCTCTCTAACTCGACTTCTTGAATCTGAATAACTAGAGTTGACTTTGTATTGGATGGAAGGAAACTCGGAGGATAAAATGCCTTTTCGTTATTCATTGCTGTTTCCTTGGCAATTCCATCGTCTCGCTGTATTAGCTTTACAGCTGTCAATCCTTTTCAGACTATGCGACTTCCATTCCCCCACCTTCTATTTTCAGAATAAAGAGAGATTCCGCAGCCAAAGTGATAAGAAAAAAGAAATTTCCAACCAAATCAGATATGAATACAATAAGCGTCTGTTTAGAATATTAAGTTTACTGAATTTTCCCCAAGTCCTGAAGGACATTTCTATTTCCGATTTGTTGATACAGATTTTTCAATGGTCCTGTCCATATTACAATGGATATTAACCTTGACAGTTTTTTCAAAAACCTTCTGCATTTATTTTATTTTAGATTGCCCAAGATTTAAATTAGACAATAATACAATACAAAAGTAGATTTCCCAACATGATTTTTTTAAATGGTTAACATACTAAATTTTGCATTTACGTACTTAATAACGACAGCTATCAACTTAATCTTTTTAAAACCTTCATATTTTTCTTTTATGAAACAATTATTAAAATGATATATCACCTGTGGACCTTGCACAACAGCGTTTATTCTACTTTTAAACTCTTGCACTATCGTAATTGAATAGTAATTTATGAACATTTCTTAACATAACCAAAACAGCTTTCCAAATTAACTCCCATGAAAGAAAAGTAAATCTGTTTCTTAGAGACCTATTCTTAGTTCCCTAATGATGTTAATTTATCATTTGTATAACTGGCCGTGTGACAAACAAAGATTTTTTTCTTTCCACTCATTTCACTCACAAATGTGTGACAGTGATATACTACGACATAATTACCATATTATTTAATTCTCTGATTTTGAACTTTCTTCAAATGCAGTCATTTATTTAAAATATTACGTTAATATTTATCACATTTATTATAGTGATAGTGTTATGTATTTAATTTATAATCTGATATAGATTTGTACTATAAAATAAGATTATTTAACTTATTAAATAAATATTAAAATTATAAAAAAAAAAAATTAAATTTATTTAAATTTTACATTTGTTATTTGTATAAAATCTGTTAAATTATTTAAAGAAATATAAATAACATTTACCCGCTTTAAATTTTAATTAATTTTAAAGTTTTGTTAAAATAGAACCATTTTTATGTACTAAACACTGCACGAATTAAAAAAATAATGTTTATATAATAAAATGAAATTAAATCAGTTTAATAATACCAGGATCAATTCGCGCATTACCTTTATTTTTATTGATAAATTGCTTTTATAATTTCAATAAAAGATAGAAGTATTATATATTTATCAAGATTCAAGTGTTAACTGACAATTTCTTCATACCCTAATCATTAATGATTTATTCTATACTTTACTTTCTGTTATCATGTTGTTTATATATAGTTTTTTAGCCGGGAAAACTCTTTAAAAGTTCTTGGCGGGCTTTCCCTCCCCCTTGGTTTATGATAGATATCGATAACAAATAGCCTTAGAATAGACGTTTAAAGGTTATAAATCAAGCTCCTGTACTACCCTCTCAATACATCAACGAGATTATTTCTTATTACTCTTTTGATTTATGCTGCTTTTTTTGTTATTTTCATTTGTTGATATCTAGTAACTATTGATTATAGTATAATATTTTTTTTAATATTACTATTATTACAGTGTTAAATAATAGGTAATATGATTAGTTTCATAATTTTCATTTATCATTTTAAATCCCTATTTTTATTGTGTTAGAAAAATTTGAAATTCCTTCTCGTCTACTTAGCTGTTACCCAGATTCTGTTACACTCTAGATAACAAATATTTGGAATGCCACTATAGTTCACTTATAAAAGTTTATTATACTGCCTCTGTGAAAATTTTTGACTCTTTGTTTGTCTGTCAGTCTGCTTAAAGAACAAAAGGGTTTGGGAGAAAATCCTTCACCTTGCACGGGTTTGTTCAATGGATACAAGTTACGCTATCTATTTCTCTGGACTTTATCTTGCCGGAATAACAGTTTTTCATGATATACCAATGACTGATTTAAAAATTATTAAATAGGGCTGATCTAATTAATTTCTTCAATGCTTTAGCTAGTGGTTTCTGGTAGCTCTAATTGCTTTGGAAGTAGGTTCTGGGTTCGATTCCCTATTCCGGATAGAGGCCAACGCTCCATGTTGACAACTGAGAATAGTGATATTAATGAGTAGCTATAGCATAGTGATATTAATGAGTAGCTATAGCATAGTGATATTAATGAGTAGCTATAGCATAGTGATATTAATGAGTAGCTATAGCATAGTGATATTAATGAGCAGCTTTAGCATAGTGATATAAAAGGGTAGCTATTTAAGTGAAACGGTGTTAATGGATGACACGCCAACCGCGACCTTGTTTCATCCGTTACATAATACAGGTGTGTAAAGTGTAAACCCTTTGCCAGGCCTTAAGCCCTCTATGGGCTGCAAGGGAACGGATTAATTCAACAAAATATGCATCTTGTCTTTCTGTCTGGTTGTCTGCCAGTAATGTTAATCCGTTGATAACTTGAGTAATAGTTGACCGATTGAATTGAAATTTTGTGTCCATGTTTCTTTTACTAATGCTCAGGCTAGCCACACGATGCCTAGTTATTATGTATGTATTAAAATTAATCTTAAATTAAGTTAAGTTTAATTAGATTTTACAATATTTTAACCGCACCAGCTTACTTATAGTTCAGATTTTTTTAGAATATAAAACAAATCATCATGTTATTTTAGGATACTCATATGTCATGTTTTTTTTAATTGTGGTTGGGTAAAATGCAAAAGAACACCCTCAGAGAGACACTTGAGGTTTACGCGGTATGTGGATTCTCACCCTCTAAAAACTCCACTTGTACGTAGATTTAAGAGCTTGTCGCTTGTCTTTGTCGTTCTCTTTTGCTTATGCGCCAGTATAAGTAGCAAAAACGTGAAAAATAAATATAAGTTTACATCTATAAACTTAAAATATATATTTAGAAAAAAAAAAAATTAATTAAATTATACTTTTAAAATTGCTCTACTCTAAAAAATAACATTAATACATTTAAAAAATAAGTTGCTATAAATTTAATTTTAATATCTTAAAAAATTACCTTCTAACGGCTTTAAATAAACTGTTATACCTTCTAATGCTGAAATAGAGTTATCCTCTAACTGCATTCACTTGTAAATAGTTACATTAATTTAAAGTAAAATTGTATTAGGAAAGAGATAGAAAAATATTAATACTTTTATTATGCGTTGTAGAAGAAATTAAATAATTCGTATACTATGATAGGATAATAACTAGGAGAAAAATACCCTCTAAATAAATTTAAACACTAGAATGTCTTGAACTTTGTATTACTTATTTAGAAAATCATTTTCTTCTTTTTCTGCAGACAAATAATAAATCCTGTGGAGAGCATCGGTACAGTTATCTCTCTCTATTGCAATTCCACATACTTTCAGAAATAGGAACTCAGCAATCCTAGCTGTTAATAACAAATGTTAGAAACGGTTCACATCTTTCTTTTTTTTATAAACTAATTGTAACGGTTTTAGTATTTGTAGATCTTAAAAACTTGTTTAATAATTTCTTACCATATTTTTTCTTCTTCTAACTCTGATTTTTGAAATTTCAATTATATTTTTTTTTTCTATTTAAATTATATATATTTTTTTAAAATGACTTAATTAAAATTAAAAATATTATTTGTTTTTAAATGCTATGTTCATTACTTTTTTTTCCTTCGCTTCCGAGCTTAACGAAGGTAACGGGAGCTATGTGATCGTTCGGAAGAACTTGAATATCATATTGTCTCCAATCAATTATTTTAAAATATCCATTTGATTATATAAATTAAATTAAAATGATTAAATATTAATTATTATAGAAGTTAAATTGAAAGTTGAACAACCAATAGTTAACTATCCTATAATAGTTTTTTTTAAAGGATTTTTCCTTCTTAAATTATTTTCAAGAAATGCTAGGGTCAATTTTAATTTGTATTGTTTAGTTTTAAGTGGCTACTTGAGAATGTTATATATATATATATATATATATATATATATATATATTTTAATTCGTACTTCACAGGGCTCTTAAAAAAAACGAAAATGTTTTGATGTTTAAAGGGTCTTTTATCTTATAATTCCTTTATAATGATTTATGTATTTTTAAGACTTTTCCCTCTTCTCCTATAATTTTGTAGATAAGAACGATTAATTCTTTTATCTTAATTTTTATTTAATTTTTGGTGAACTTCTTTTTCTTATTGAAGTTTTCGGAGAGTTAAGTACTTTGCACAGGAAAGCTTAAAATTAATATAACTAAAATTTTGCAGTTTATTTAATGTGATGGCATAGTTGGTTGATTTAAACCTTTTTTAATTAATTTATTTCTTATGCTTTACAAATTACAAATACACTGTGCAATATATTTTATATACTATATAGCATATTTTATATACCAATACCATTTTTTTAAATATACATTAAACACTACAGTGCCTTTTTTAATATGCTATAAATGCAGATACATCATACAATCTCTTTTATTTACTGTGTAATATATAATCTATTTTATATACTATACAGTTCCATATTGTATAAGCCATTATACAATCTTTTTTGTATCATATGCAAAAACAATATGAAATCTCTTTTATACAGGGTGGAGCGCGGCAGACGTATGAATTTGAAGAGAGGATTGCTCCCTTCCTATAGGTCCTAGACGGTTGAGGGTCGTTTGAAAGAGGGGGATGGGAAGTTTATGTTCCACGCGGATTCAGTCGCTAAAATGGAGTGGTCCGTTCAAACTTTTTGCAAGACAGATTTCCCGGGCGTCTCATCTCTTTAAGAGGCGATTAAAACTGGCCAGCAATATCGCCTGATTTGGCTCCTTGTGATTTTTTTTTGTGGGGATACCTTAAATCCTTGGTGTATAGCGATCGCCCCAGAACCCTAGAAGCCCTCAAGAAAAACATTCGAGCCAAAATTGCCGAAATTCCTGTGGAAATGCTCGAAAGATATTACTGTGGAAATGATCGAAAGAGTGCACTAAAACTTCGAAGAAAGGCTTAATCAGTGTTTGGAGTGTGAGGGGAACCACTTTTCCTATACTTTGTTTAAATCTAGGTAAATTTAAATTTCCCATGTCATTAAATCAGGAAAAAATTTTTAAAAAATTATTTTGTAACATTCTGTGTTTTATTACATTTTCAAATTCATACGTCTGCCGCGCTCCACCCTGTACTTACTTATAGTTTTATTACTTATAAAGTGTCTTAAATATGTTATAAACAATCTTATTTATACTTTATACAGATACATATAAGTATATAAGTATCTATCTCTATAAGTCAGTGTCTATCTCTTTATAAGTTAAATATCTCTGAAAGTCAGGTAGTCAATGGCATAACCGGTTTTGTATTCATTCAGATTATTCCGGAATTTGAATGATAAACTAATCTTTAAACGATCATATTTACAATATCCAAATTCTGATTAGGTCTTCGACATGAGCAGCGTATACTTTTTTAATCGCAAATTCGCCGTTCTAGATCTTTTCATTTCCCTATGTTATCTTCACTAAGCACTAAGCCCCGCTTAGGTTTATTCATATTTAAAATTATTAAGTTCTGTACACATGCATATATATATATATATATATGTATGTATATATTTACCTATAATAAGTGTAATCAATCTTCGCAGATAATTTCTGTTTGTAATATCTTGTTTAGCACATAGATTTTTGTGATAATTTAAAAAAAGAAAAATCTTTTAAATTATTCTGTACTTATCTAGAATAATCTTTGAGTTTTAAGTTGATTTTTTTTTACATCACGTATATCTGTTTTTGATTTTAAATTATCTTTGAAACAAATTTAATCTCTAATAAACTATTAAGTTAAGATATATTATTTATTTTTATTTTTTTGAGTTAGTTAAATTTTGAAAGATAGAGTTATAAAATAAAAATATATTGCACGAGTAATTACTTTGTTACGTCAAAAGATAATGATTACTTTTGAGTTGTAAAAGATTCAAGTGAATGTAATAACCGGGTGCAGTAACTTTAATGTACCTACTTAAAATTACAACTTTAAAAAAAAAATAAGTGAGTTACGTATTGTACACGCTTTAACTACACAAGTATTTTGTATTCTCACGTTTTTCCTTGTTCGTGAAAATTTAATGTATATGTATTTTTTTTTTTTTTTTTTTTATTTTTTTTTTTTTAGAATTGTAATTGTTTAGTACGTGAGTATTATAGTATGTATTTTAATATGACTCAAAAGTTCAAAAGAGCGTGTGACTTAATTATATATGTTTTGTTGTAAAGAAAAAGAAAGTTGCTGTCTTGTAACAATCTACTTACACGCGTTTTCTGTAATTGCAATTATTACGAGACTTTTTTTGTATCATTGTTACGTATTGAGGGAAAAGTCTATCAAGATAAACAAAATAACTCGAGTAAACTTTTTATTCAAATTTCTAAAGTTTGTTTCACTTGGTTTTCTGTTTAATTAACTTTTTTTTATTTTAATTTATCATTTAAGTGATTTTTACATTTCTTTTTACATATTTCTTGTGTATTTTTCTAATATATACCTAAAGTCTCGCGTATAATACGCTTTTTTCTCTTCTATTTTCTAAAATAAGGATGCGTATCATACGCGATTGAAAACCATTACCTTCTAGGTGTTCATTAACTTAGAAGGTACAACTTCATTATAGGTAGGTATTTCAAAAAAATAACCATAATTACTAGGAATTATTATTATATTTATTACTATTGTAGTTGTCTGCAACTAATGGACCCCAAGAATAGGGCCTTGATCAGAATACAAAATTAGGTAGAATAAATTAAACAAAATTATTTGGTTTTATAAAGAAATTTAATTACCTATTAAATGGATACAGATAAACTTGAATTTAATTTTGACAATGTCCGTTGAACATGTTGAAATGGGAAGTGTGGTCTCTCCACAGTAGAATCCCTCTATATGGTTAGCTGGCACAAGATGAACTGAATAACTGAATGGTGAGAACTGTAGTGGTGAACAATTATGGCCTAAACAACTATTACTACCTATCTATCTATTACTCTACTAAATATTAATTTATTATTACCATATTACTTGTTACCTTGCAAACTATTTATTATTTTTACTTTTTCATATAATGAGAAAGTGTTGTGATAGCGCGAAAAATTCGATTTTGATATTTTGATGAATTTACACGTTTTGAGGTCCCCTAAGTCCAAATAAGTAGTTTTTAAAATAATATTGTCTGTCTGTCGTCTGTACAGACGCGTGGAGTCTAAACTACTAGATTGATTTTGACGAAAGTTGTTTTTCCTTTTAAAAATACCAAAATATCTTTTGTACAACGCACAAACAAAACATTATCCCCGAATTTCGGGTGGTTATTGTATGCGAGATTTTACGGTATATGTTTGTGTGTGTGTATTAAATATATTTATATCTGCTTTTATTATTACCTACTGCTTTCTGAAAAATATATTTTGTGGTTGGACGGATTCTCTTTGTTATGTCATTCCATGTTGAATCTGGAAATTTTCTTTATTAACCAACAGACGCAGACGTATTAAGTAAAAAAAATAAAATAAAATAAAAAAAAAAAAAAAAAAAAAAATATATATATATATATATATATATATATATATATATATATATATATATATATATATATATATATATATATATATATATATATACTTAAATAAAGAAATATTGTGGAGAAAATATAATTACATTAAGCATAGAAACGTATAACAATTTCCGTTTTCTCTTAATAATTTTTAATCTAAGAAGCTAATAAAATATTGTTGTCACTTTACCCCAACCTTTCTTCTTCCAAAAAAAGGGTAATCAAAGTTTTTTGGTTTTTTTTCATTTCTATTCCATTTGTATCCCAGTTTTTTGTAAAGCGGAAGGGAAGAAGCTACAATTTATTGCCGCGGCTTTTTAAATTAATGGTCGTTTTTATTTAATTTTTATCTTAGGGTTGAACCGGGAGGGTAAGTTTATATATATATATATATATATATATATATATATCGTGCGTAATGTAGATAATTATCACGCAATGGAGTGTGATAGAAGAAAAAAAAATCAGTAAAAGCAATAAAGGTGTATACTAAGATCTCATGAGACATAATATTTTATCCAATCTAATTCTTGAACTTAAGAAACTTTTATTTTTTTAAGTATGTCTCATGTCTTTACACCATAAGTTCTAACAGAATATTTTCAATTGCGTTTTCCCGTTATTTGGTCACGAGTGAGAAGATAAATTATATTTGTACTGAGAGAGAAAACAATATTTAGAAATATATGAGAATTACTTTTTAAAGATGAATGAAGAAGAGAGTTTCATTAATAATTTTTGTTATGGTATTTAACTAAATAAATATTTGTTTATTTATTGGCGATGAAATTACATTTTCTTGTTATTTTTTTTTTTATGTAAAAAAGTTGTTATTTTATTGTAGCCCACTTCCTTTCATTAACATTACATTATTAAGTTTTTGTTTTTGTTTTTTAAAACTTTCTTTTTTGTTTTTTGTTTCTTTTGCTTATAAATTCAATAATACTTTGGTCAATTGAGATTCCTGTTATATATTTTAGATTCAGTCAACTTTAACTCTTATGTGGAGCATTGGGCGTCAAAGAAATTCTACCAACAGATTTTTTTCTCGCCATTGCTCTTATTTTCGACTAGGTTTTGCCCTCTCTTCTTGATCTCTATTTCTAAGACACTTCGCCTCCAGATGTGTCTCCACACCTTGCTCTCCGCTTGAAGTCTTGTAGATTCCATTGCAAAACATGTCAGGCTATATTAAATTATTTCCGCCGTGTTGCAGTGTGTATCAGCTGTGTATAGTATATGCTACACCTCCACTTATACAAAACTACAAAGCTCTTGGATGTCAATAGTTATCTGGATGGTCCCACCCTCAACTCTTTGTTTAAGCTTACTTGAGGCGACCATATTTTATTTTATTTCTTATGCTCAATACAAAATAACTTTGCGTTGGGTTATTGACAACTGTTAGGGTAAATTAATAAATAATTTTGATATTATTTCATATAATGTATTTTTACAAGTCTCTTTATCTAATAAACTTAAATTTCTTTTATTTTTTTTTTAATTAAGGCCATACCTTAATACGTGAGCGCTATGTAGCACTGCTTTTTCTTTTATTTTTGAAATAATTGTATTTGTATGGATGTAAAGGTATCGTTTATAATAATATAAAGATACTACAAATAAATTCTTGAGTAAATTATTTACTCGTAGTTGAAGGTGATCGTCTGCATCTATTCAAAAAAATGGTTTTCACTAGATAGTTTACATTATTTTATACCGTTAGCAGTTTTGTCCGTTGAATTTTTATATTATAAAGAAAGTGATGTAATCCATACTGTATTTATAGGTAATCGAATACTATTTTTAAAACGAATGTATAAATAGTGAAATCTCATATGTTTAAAGTGATAAGGGAACAAAACGATTCTAGTTCCAGATTGTTGACAAAAGGAAAAACCCAATCACTGTCGGAACAAGAGGAGTTAAAATAAGGGGAGGGATATCATGGGAAAATAATGGACTAGCAATGATAGGGTTTCAGTGTTCAATCATGGCTCAACTGGCTTGTCCTATTGGACGAAGGGAAAGGGATGAGTTGATCCCGGGCATCCTATGTCAACAAGTAAACACCGACTTCAACCCCCTTCTTCCAAACAGCCTTACAATAGATTCCTCGACGTCCCTTCCACAATGTACCCTCTATTATGTCCAAAGAGTTGACCCTTCTTATAGAAAGAGCTGGACATCAAACTCTCGAAAGCTTCCTTTCTTTAGCACTATGGTTAGGGAGGGAGTATATCTTCTCGCTTTCAAACCAGAAGGGTTCTTTTAGAACATCAAAAATCCCATCTTTACATACATCGTTTATTTCTAAATCTGGCATTTTATCCTCTACTAAACCCTTAGAATTAAATCCCAGTACCTATACATTTCCTAACGGAAGCATACCTGCATTATTATTTTAATTTTTCAGCTTTTATCATTTAAATTGAGAACCTGAGTGTATGAGGATTTGTCAACCTCTGACAAATGACAAATTACCATTGTTAAAATAGTTATGAAATGCCAAATATCTAACCAATAATCTATTATTCTTTAATTTTGATCTAATTACAAATATATTTTAATTTGTTTATGCAGTTGAAATAATCATGTCCTCTATACTTTATTAAGTGACTAAATGGAAACTTTTCCTTAATGTATTTTTATAATAATAATAATAAAACGCAACTTATTCCTAATGTATTATGCTTCTTTGAGATGACTTAAGAAGTACTAGTTTAGTGTCAAATGCATTGTAAATTCTAGAGTAGTTTTTTTTCTATACATATATCTATATTTTTGGACTTATGCAGTGAGGCAACCTTTATTTGCTTAAAACTATTTGATATGATACTTAACAAGATGTGAATAGTAAAATAAAATATTAATATTTCGTCATGAGATAGTATGTTGAATAACTTGATCATATTTCATTATAGGTCATTGGTACTTAAAGTATTTTTGATTAAATAAGTTATTCTATTTGTTTATTATAATTGAATATATGTGAAACTTAGATAAATGAATATGTGGGACTGTAGGACTTGAATGAATAGGGATAAATGAATATGTGGGAACTCGCAGTATATTTATTTATTTGATATTTTTAGACTTTTTCAGTGAGGTAGTTTTAACCTTTATTTGTCTAAAAACTATTTTATATGCTCTGCCGAGTATTAAATGCCAGGGAAAATACCATTTACTTCATTTTAAAAGACCTTTATTTGTATAATTGGATTGATCTGATTTATACATCAGACATAGACATCAGCATTTTTCAGCTTTACTTCTACAGCCGATGAATTCTGGCAGACGTATAAATCTATTTTTTCCACTCTAAAAAAGCCAAAATCAGCTTTTTAAAGGAGGTGATGATTATAATCATTTATATAATCGAGTAGTGTCCCGACGGCGACGACTTCCCTCGAAACGATTTTGTTATTCCAATAAAAATAAATGTTTGTTTTGATTTGATTGTCTTTAAAGAGATATAACTTATTTAAATAGATAACTTATCTAAATTAATTTACTTAATTTTACATTATTTTTTTTTTAATTTAAAATTAAGTCCTTTGCCTCGGGCTTATCGTCTAGTTTTATATATTTTGCCATAAAAGTTGAACACTGAATTTCTTATACTGCAACTTGTGAAGAGGTTAGAAGTAAATATGAACTATACCTTTGTATCATTTATTATACTCAGGTTATTTTGTGCATTAATTTTATAGGTCAGTGCATAATGGTATCTTTAGAAAATAAAATTTGCA
The DNA here is from genome assembly GCA_951217055.1 of Gerris lacustris. Taxonomy (NCBI): domain Eukaryota; kingdom Metazoa; phylum Arthropoda; class Insecta; order Hemiptera; family Gerridae; genus Gerris; species Gerris lacustris. Next base: position 22,267,454 of record OX578282.1, read on the forward strand.
CTATATATACACTGTCCTATGCGCTATCGGAGGAAGCAATTTAAAGTCTCCTATTTTGAATTGGATTAGCCACCTGACGTTTTTGACGCCAATTCAGCATTAAAATGCTTTTTAGACACATTCTTCTCAATTATTTTCAAATTATGCAGATTAATCAAGTTTGAATGTTAAATGTTACGTTTGAAGTACTTAAACATTGATTTATCTAATAAACCTTTTTTACTCCATCCACTTACCTTAACGTGAGAAACAAAAAAATGTACTCCAATGATAAGTTAATATGGCGTTTGATGACACGTAATATTGAGATGATAAAAAAAGTAAAGAAGTTGGGGTGGAAAATTGGTAGACGGTATGTTTTCTGGTGAGAGGGATTGGGTAAAAGCGGCATAAAGACGAGGATTTGAGCTTTAGTTTAGGAAAAGATGGTTTGGGTGTGGGTAAGGTTACCCTGGATTCAGGCTACCTCTAGGGAAAAACGTCATCTCAGGCTGATGGAATCGATTGGAAAGATATCTTTTAACTCACTTCTCTTAGCAAGCTTTTCTTTCCAGATATTTCCTTCCTCTTTTCATTTCACGTTCAACTTACCTCTCTTAAATTTTATTTTCTTTTTCCTTTCTTTTCTGAAGGTTTTTATTATTGAAGGAAGATTTCAGAATCGGATATTATAATCTGTTTTTTTTTTTTTTTTAAAGTTTAAACTTTTTTTTTTAGTTTTGTTATTGTTTCAATATTTAGCTTGTCGAAGAAAAGTTTTTTTTCCTGAAATTGTTTCTTTAGTTCTTTATGCAAATAAAATTACTTTAATACACAGCTTGGTTTTCCGGTGGAATCCGCGTCACGAAGGGGGTGAAGTCCGACGTTTCGCTTCCAGTACTGGAAGCATCTTCAGGGGTGTGGTGCATCGTGATGTTGACTCGAAGCGAACACAGGATGTACTGACGACTGGAGAGAAGGACGGCGTATTTATAGTTGCTTTCTGGAACGTAGATTATACCTGGGTGTTGCATTACTCGAGGGTGTCCTTTGTCGGGATGATGAAATCATGCAGGTGCTGCCTTTGACGGTGTTTCTTTGTGGAGATGATGCAATCAGGCAGGTGCTGCCTTCGTCGGTGTTCCTTTGTCGGGCGGGTGATGTAATATGCTGAGAAGTGACCGCGGTGCCGCTCCTTGCTTTCTGCTTGGCACAGGTGCTAACCAGAGGTTTCCAGGTCCGGGAGAGAGTGAAACCATCCTCTCTGTTGAAGTTCTCCGGTTGTTTCTCGATTTCAATAGCCTCCCTTACCACCCTGCTGTGATATCTGCTGTCTGAAGCGAGTACTCGTATATCCTCAAATTTTATAAGATGGCCGGTTTCTTCTGAATGTTGAGCTATCGCTGATCTGTGGTCGTTGTTCTTCACTGCTCTCACGTGTTCTTGAAGGCGGGTTGAGATCAGTCGTCCGGTTTGGCCGATGTAGTTCTTGCCGCAACTGCATGGGATCTGGTATACACCGCAAGTCTTGAGATGAAGGTGGTCTTTTGGTGACTTTAGAAGGCTTCTGGTAGTCATGTTTGCGTTGAAGGTGGTCCCGATGCCATGTTTCCGGAGAATCCGGCTTATCTTATCAGTTGTACCTTGGATGTATGGGAGATAAGCCTTCCGCTGGTCTTCCATCGTTTCTGCTGGGGTGCGTTCCTCGGTGCTCTCTTCGCGGCGGATGGTTCGCAGTATGTCATCCTTCTTGAATCCATTCATTCCTAGGGTTGACTTGAGGTACTGCTTCTCTTCTTTCCATGAGGTCTCGTCACTGATCCTAAAGCCCCTTGACACTAAGGAGTGGATGACAGCTCTCTTCTGCGTCGGGTGGTGATGTGACGCTGCATTCAGGTACCTATCCGTATGCGTGGGCTTCCTGTAGACGGAGTGGCCTAGAGTTCCGTTGGTCTTCTTCGTCACCAGCACATCCAGAAAGGGTAGGCAGTCCGCGGAAGCCTACGCACCAAAATTACTTTACTTTGTTCTTTGTAAATAGTTGTTGAAAGTTTTTTTTCTTTTCTTTTTAATACATTTCTAAGTTCAAGGGAAAAAAAAAGTTATTTGAATGTAAAAATATTCTTTATTTCTTGATAATTTATTAAGTCCTCTTTTGTATTCTGTTCTTCCATTAATAACTTTATTGTCAATTTAATTTAATTATTCACTTAACTTTTAACATTATAACGAAGACAAATCAATGATCCTATAGTGTATGATAATAAAGTAAAATTAGAGATGAATTAATGAGGAGTCCTTGTTTTTTTGTTATTTTTTGTTATCTGTTAGCTTCCTAGAGTATAAAAACATGCTTAGTATTTATACTCATATTATTTCAGTATAAAGCAAATGCTAAGTATTTATACTCATATTATTTCAGTATAAATCAAATGTTAAGTATTTATACTCATATTATTTCAGTATAAATCAAATGCTAAGTATTTTTACTCATATTATTTCAGTATAAAACAAATGCTAAGTATTGATACTCATATTATTTCAGTATAAAACAAATGCTAAGTATTTATACTCATATTATTTCAGTATAAAACAAAATTTAAGTATTGATACTCATTTTCGAAGTTGATAAATATGAGCCTCAGCAAAAGGAAGGGAATGGTTCGTAGCCCTTTAAGGAGTACCTTGAAGGGAGCAAACTACCGTGAAAGGGTTTCACTTTAATGGTTAGGTAACTTGCGCAACAAGATGGCCTAACTTTCTAATGGCTAATTAGTTCACCTGATAATATTTCCATCGATGAAACATTGGCTGCGGTTTTCCCTAAACCTGTTCTTGCTTTCCCTTTTAGTACCTAAGGGCCAGTTTCTTCGTTGAATTTATGAACGGAGAAGTTTTTGAACGACTATAACTTCAATTGGAGTTCTCCAAATAATTAATTTAGAAATTTTCAAACTAACTACAACCACGCATTATAATTAATTCATTTTTTTTTTTTTATTTTAGTAAAAATCTTGAAAAATAGGTGTTTCCCTAAACTTGTTCTTGAATCCACTTTATGTACAAGGGCCTACCGTCGTTGAATTTATGAACGGAAATTAAGTTTTTGAACGACTATAATTTCAGTTTGAGTTCTATAATTTATAAATTTATAAATTAACTACAACTAAATATTATAATTTTTTATATATATTTTTGAATTTTTTTAAAAAAATATTTTTATTTATTATATTTTTTTTTATTTTTTAGTAAGAATCGTAAAAATAAATATCTCAAATTTCTTACAAAATTAAAAAAAAAATGAAATTTATCATTGTTTATTGATGTATTTTTTTTTTTTTTTTTTAAATAGTCTTTCACCTAATGCAGTTTGATAATCATTAGTGTATTAGGTATATTAGGCCAAATTAGTACTTATATGATTCAATTTTCAGTAATTATTACCTAATTAGGATTTATTTCACAATGTGGTAGTATTTTACAGTTTTGCGCCAAATTTCAACTTTAGAACTTACTTGCAAGTATCCTTTGTAAAACAAAGTAAATCACCTAAAACAAAACACATACATCAATACTAATGTTGAGTTTTATTGGTGTAGATGTCATTCTATCTTAATTTTTTTTATTTTTTGTTACAGTTGTTCTGCTTGATACATCGAAAGAGGCCACGTTACAATGGACGACTTATCCATTTGGACCCGAGTCAACTACCCCAGGGGTGAGTACATTTATTTCTTGCTTACTCATCTTATAATTAATGAACATTGGTATAGGTTAAGGAACAATAACAAAGCCCAAAATTCTGAAATTAGCAGTAATTGTGAAATTAATTGTTCATATCTTCTTAGAACGCGTCTAGTGCGGAAAGTAGCATTTTGCATGCGAGTGTCGAGTTTGCACCCGAGCGATAGCGAGGTTAGTAAAACTACACGATTAAAGCAAAATGCAGTTTTCGCACGAGTTGCGTATACCGAACTTTACCTACGATTGTTGGATTTTAATAATAAATACGGAAAAAATAGTTACTTTAATTAAACAAACAGCAAATTAGTTTTGTTTAATGTACACAAAGACGCTAATTGAGCGATAAGGTGAATAATTATGAAACGCGCATGCTTAATGAATACAACTACGAAAAAAAACACTATCTACGCATCTAAACAGAAATAAAATGTTTATATTTCGTACTTAAATTAAATATTTATCTCTCCTTATGCCATAGTTTGTAGAATAACTTAAACAGAGTACATTTACAGTTCTTAAATTTCATTATAGGTCATTTGTATTTTAAGTGTGTGGATATGTGAAACTTAGATAAATAAATATGTGGGAATTAACTTAATAAAACAGATAAAACAAAAGTTTGAATGTTTTTTACATTTTCATTTTTATTTGTAGGTAATGTACAGCGATAAATGAATATGAATGTGTTAACATAGTAAAACATCTATATCAAAACAATTATGTGTATGCTAAATAAATATGTGGTACTTTATTTAAATTCTGTTAAATATATTGTAAAACAACATATAAATACATAAGTCTAGACTTAGTATTTATAAGTAAAAAAATAATATACAAATAAAACCATTAAATAAATATGTGGGACGCTGTTTATTATTATTTAACAGTTGAAATCAGTACACAAATGAAACCATTAAATAAAAATATGTGGGACGTTGCTCATTGAAACGTTTTATAAATACAGCTTATTGAAAATTTAAATTACATCCGTTGTTCAAATCCTGTAACAATAGAATGAACTTATAAATAAATATGTGGGACGTAAACTGGAGATAAAATTTAAACCAACACACAATTTACACTGCTTAATTTAATTTTATCTATTAAGTGAAAAAAGAAAAAGAATCTCTTTTCTTTTACCCTATTATAACCGCTATCAACATTCTTTTCTCCTCTACTAACTTTTATTTCCTTTTACATTTAATGTTCTCAAGATTCCTTTCTAGGTCATTTAAGTTTCCTTTTTTTTTATTCCTTCTTTTTCTCTTGCCTAGGAAAATTCAGGAAGAGTTTACCCGAAATGAAAGGAGTAAAAAAGTACTTAAGGAGATATTTTTTTTTTTTTTTGTAAAAACAGAGGCAAAGAAAACATAGTGTTAGTGAGTAGGGAAGCAAGTCGAGTCGTTAGTGCCGAAGTACATGAGCCGTATTAAGCAGAATGAAGCTCCTGTTTAACCCAGTTTTAGCTTTAAACATTAAAAATCTCGGATTATTTTTTTCTTCTCCTTTTGTTTACTCATTTTAATTTTATACCTCTTTTGTTGCTTCATAACTTGTGTTGTGAAATCTCTTCTTATATTTTTCTTATTTTTTGCTTCCGAGTTTTACCTAAGGTGACGAAAGTATTTTGCGATTATTCCGAAGAGCAAAATGTCTCGGATATTAAAATTTCTTAGACAGAAATCCAGTTAGTTGTTCAATATTTAAAAAATTAGTCCGACTTGTATGAAATTTAGATGATATGTCCATAATTACCTCACTGTTCGACCCATTATTTGATAATACTATTTCATTAATTACTATTAAATTACATCTAAAAAAAAAAAAAAAAAAAAAAAAAAAAAATGAAATAAGAAATGGTATTAATAAAATAAGGAAAATAGTTACCTGATTAGTATAGTGTAGTACATGCATACTATACCCTTTAGCGTAGTAATGTAATCAATTATAACTCCTTCAACATAATAAACAAATATTATTTAATTATTCAATTTCCTAAATTTTGAACTTAACTTTTCCTAAATTAAATTTCATTAACAATTTTAATTCAGAGTTTTACGTTTTATAAATATTTTGAAAATTGAAAAAAAAAAATGCTTAATTTTTTAATGTAAATTTTTAAACCCATTTTTTTTTAATTAACATCGAATAAAAAAATAAAAATATTAAAAATAATATATATTATAATAAAATTAAAAAGGTTTCCAAAAAAAAAAAATTCTAAGTAAAATGAGAAGGGCAGAAAAAGATTCTTAGTATTAAATCTTAATAAGAAGAGAGAGAGGAAGAAAATTATATTAAAAAGGAAATCCAGGGTAAATTGAAGAACCTTTATTTTTCTTCTTTTTTACCCATAGCTTTCTCCTTTTCTCTTCTGCCCCTAAAAACTTATATAATAAATGTCAATTAAAGAAAAAATAAAATGACATTAAAAATAAGAGACCGGCTTTTTTTTCCTCTTCTTTCAGCATTTTTTTAAGCTTTTTATACAAACACTTAATATAATATAGGATGAAAAGAAAAGCTAGCAATTAATGCTTTTATATATAAAAAATAAAGAAAGCGACCTACAAGAAATTAAGGGTGAAATATGATGAAAATTAAAAATTTAAAAAAAATTATATATATATATATATATATATATATATATATGCAAGGTTAAGGTCCTTTATTTAAAAAATATATATCTCACTATATTAAGAGATATATTTTTTAGTTATTAAAATATTTCCTAATATATATATATATATATATATATATATATATATATATATATATATATATATATATATTTTACTCTCTTAATTTATATAGAAAAATAAAATTTGTTTTTATTTTAATAAACTTATTAAGTATAAATGATATTTAAAGATTATCTCAAATATTCTATATTTATATTATATTTTAAAGTTTAAAAGGGGAAAAAAATTGTACAAAATATAAATTAATTTTTATAAAGTTTATTTGTATATTATAATTAAGTAAACAAATAGATAAATAGATAAAACATGAGAAATAAATGCAGGGGATTCAAATTATCATCTTATATCGTCTTTTCAATATTGTGTAATCAAACGTTTTTTAAATTTAATTTTTTAGAAATTATAATTTCTAATAATTCAAAATGTTTATTTGTAACTTCATAACTTCTTATGTGTATTTACAAACAATAAAGTTTATATAAGTAGTTATAATAATGGTTATAATATATCTTTTTTTTGGGAAGTTAAGACGTTAATGTCAATAATTTTTGTTTATTCTGTCGTTAAGTTTGAAGCTATGAAATTCTACAATCACGACATTACTATAAATCGTGTTCCTTGTTCATTAATTTCAACCCTCATTTTTCTTATTCATCATAAAAAATAAGCGTTTGCCCTTGTGCGTTATCGAACTTAGGATCTTGTGTTTCATAGGGGGGTTGGTTGTTTGATTATGAAAGTTTATATAGTCCAAAGCTTAGACGGGAATTTTTCTTTGTCGGCGACAGACCCTCATTTTTTTCCCTGAATTAAGATATTTTTTTCATTATATTTTTTTCCCCTATTTTAATCAAGTTAGAAAATAAGTCGAGCTTTTCAAAAAGCATGCTACGAAAACAAGACAAAATTAGTTCAGACCGAAAGCCAAACAGAATTAGTTCGAAAAAAAAATTTTTCTTTCATTTCTTTAACTATGAAGTTCAAACTTTTAGAGCCTAATTTATTTTCTTTATATAGCATGCTAATTATTTTTTAATTTTAATTATTTTTGCTTTTGAGTTTACTGAAGGTATTGGAAGCATTGTGATAATTTTGAAGAACGGCATTTTCATAGACATCCGTTTTTGACAATAGGCAACACTTTTGGTCATGTGTCTGTCGGTCAACAATTTTTCAAACATCTCATTAAAACAACATATGTATCTTAAAAACTAGTCGTCCGATTTTAATGAAATTTGCGCTTATGAGTTTCTTTTTTCTACATGCGCACAAAGGTTTTTTCAAATTAATAAGGAATATTTTGATGGTGTGTCGAAAGTAGCCCACTGATAGTCCCATATTAATTTCAACCGTCTGCGCACTTAAAATATTGAAAAATTGGTACTTTTATTCATGTAAGAAAACAAAACAATTTTAGCAGATTTATTAAAAAAAGGTGGGATACATTAAATAATTTATAAGATAAAAAGAACATTTTATATACTACGTTTAAATTTTCTGTTGAATCATATGTAGTGTTGATAATATAATTGTTATTGTTAAATAATATAATGTTAGTGGAAAAGAATAGTTCCGAATTTGTTTACTTTATATAAATGACAACCAACTAGACAGCTGAAACCTATAAAAAGACAACATTTTGTACAACGAATCTCGCTAACACTGAATCTACACCGTGCTATTGATATGCCCCCGTATAGGGGACGTAAGAGAAGAAAAATGAGTACATGTAAAGAAGTACAAATGCAGAAAAATTAAACCAAACCGATACCTAGGACATAAGTTCAAAACAAACCTGGTTGTCAACATCAATTAATCTATTGAGATCAATTAATTTATTGCTTTGTTTACTTTTCCTGTTTCGCCGTCATTCAATGTTTATCTCTTAAAAATACATTTAGTTTTTACATAACAAAATGGCCTGATATAATCATTCTTGAACATTTTAACAATTTTATCTGCCATACCAGGTACTAAAATAAAAAAAAATAAATTTGAAACCCGTCAAAATGAAGATCGTAAATATGGGTCATGTCAAAACAAATATAATAGACTTGGATTTTTTCCGAACTAACTTTCCATACAGCAAAATTGCTGAAATATGGCTAAATATTAAAATAATGCATTTACTCCAGGAGATAGCGTGCAATAAAGTGTCTGACTAACATCAAGCTAGAATTTTGTATACAAGACAATCTTTTAGCGCCCTTTAAGAATATGTGGTCGGCTAAGTTCGTCTGCGGGACATGGCATGGCAATAGGCGTTTGAAAAAAACAAACCGGTGGAGAGTGGCCATGTCTCACCAATTATGATGGACAATGTGATTTTCATGATCCTGAGTACAAAATTAGTTAGTAGACCGAAAATCAAGCTGATGTTAGTATGTCCCTTGACAGGTGACAACAATGATTTTTAGTAATATTTGAATAACTATCCTATCAAGTGTGAAAATAACATCGACTTGATTTTTACTACGTTTTTATTAGCTTGCATTCTTGTTTGATTGTTTGTTTGTTTGTTTGCCCGGTACAAATCTGGCAATCGATTTCTAACTATAACTTCCCGAATAGCTAGACATTTGAAACTTTTAGCATAGCTCAGAACACGATGACAATGCATTATTTTAATACTTTTAACCATCTTTCAGCAGAATTTAGTTGGTTTTCAGCAGATTTTGCTGTGCGGAAAGTTAATTCGGAAAAAATCCGCAAGTTATTTTATTTGTTTTGCCATATCCAATATTTACGTAATCTTCATTTTGACGGGTCTCAAATTTGTGATAGATAAACATTGAATGACAGCATAACAGGAAATATCGATTATATTATTTATCGATTATATTATTTCAAATATATCGTTGGCATGCTTTAGATTTGGTGTTGGGGAGATCCGTTGAACAAAGATTTATCCTTTTATAGGTTTAAGATCAGCTCTCTAGATGGTTGTCATTTATGTGAAGTAAATAAATTCGGAACTATTTTTTTTCACTAACATTATATATTATATAACAATAACAATTATATTATCAACCTTACATACGATTCAACAGAAAATTTAAAAACGTAGTATATAAAAAGTTCTTTTTATCTTGAAATTTTATTAGTCTACTAACTAATTCTGTACTCAGGATCATGAAAATCACATTGTCCACCATAATTGGTGAGACATGGCCGCTCTCCACCGGTTTGTTTTTTTCCAATGCCTATTGCCAAGCTATGTCCCGCAGACGAACTTAGCCGACCACATATTCTTAAAAGGCGCTAAAAGATTGACTTATATACAAAATTCTAGCTTGATGTTTGTCAGACACTTTTTTGCACGCTACCTCCAGGACTAATTGTCATAGTGTTCTGAGCTATTCTAAAAGTTTCAAATGTCTTGCTACTCGGGAAGTTAAACATCGATTGCAAGATTTGTACTGGGCACACAAACAAACAAACAAACAAGAAAGCAAGCTAATAAAAACGTAGTAATAAAATAGACAATAATGGGTCATATATAAATACATCATTAAAGTACTCTATAAGATGCGAGGAAGCTCTTTATCTCTCCAATTGGCAGACTATTTAATCTCATATTAAAAGGAAATTTGCACTTTGTGATTGCAAAAAAGGTTATGTTTCATTCCTAAGCTGATAGCTCTATAAATGCAGGTGTTTTTTCCCCCTAATTGTGTTAATTTATGATAATTTCATGTATATTTCCCTATTTTGTCTTTAGAAGATGTTAGTCGTGAACTTTTCTGGGGTACAATGGAAGCATTTGATTACCAGCGAAACGTCTAAAGTCCCGACTGTTCAGCTTATGTAAACAAGACTGGTTAATACAAGGGAGAGTGGAAACAGCCAGAGCTCGCTCCTGAATGGTTCGGTTGAATTAAGTCGGTGGGATTGTATTCAAATCTGGAACAATGCTGTTGGTCTTAGTCAAGTTAAATGTCAACGTTTCTTGAGAATTTCAAGTATCATATTGTTGTCCTTCCGTTTCAATCCAATATTCAAACAACAAATATGAAACTGTTATAACTGGAGCTTTAATTTGATATTCCAAAACTCCTTTTGTTCTTGAGGTTACGTAAAGCTTTAGGGTTCTGTTTAAATGCAATTATCCTTACTGAATATAGATCTAAATTTCAGATATTATTTCATTCTAATGTTACGGATAAAGGAATTCAGCCTGTTCCTTTGTTTGTTTTTTATCATATATATATCTATATGATCTATTTTTTCTCACCCTTATCAGAATAATTAGTAAATTATATAATTAACTCATGAAAATATTACTAAAGTTAGGGTATAAAGTTCTTCCGAAAGCTTCCATCATTTATATTATGATAGAACCATTTTTTTGTTCTAAAAATCTCTTTCTAAAAAAACAAAAAAAAAATCATTCTAAATTAAAAGTAAGTAAGTTAGGGTTGGTTTTCTCCTTATTGTCTATTTTTGATAATTGATACAAGGAGATTATAAGAATAATAACAATCTTAAAACTGAAACCAAAATTTAACGGATTCTTTAAAATTTTAGTCGTATTTAATTGTTTAATGTTTGTGTTTACAAGTTAAATTTATGATTCATTCATTAAATTCTAGTTATTGTAAATGTAAAATTTTATTTTACTTAGTACAATATGAGCTTCGAAATGAGGAAATATACTCGGTTAATTGTATCATAATATGAGAATTTATTTATGTTAGTTTATATAAATTTAACTTAAAGAATGGAGTTAAAATTGTTTAGACAAGGGAATAGAAGTGGGTGTGGATTTACAAACCTTTTAGTCCTAATGACTTTACACTGATAAGGAAAAGAAATTATTGCATATTAAATAATATGGTTATCTAAATATTTTGAGAACTGTGTTTAAACACTGACTTTATTTAGAGCATTTAGCAGAGAGTTGATAAAACCTTTAAAATTACTGCAGGGTCTTTGCTTTAAAATGGTGATACTGAATGAATGTTGGAAAGGATTTAAAGAGCTATTAGAGCTGTAAGAAGAGTGTAACAAGGGATAGGGCCGCCTTGAGGACGAAAAGTTAAAAGCGTAACTCTTGCAAGGGCGGAGGCATGATGAGGGATTGAGGTTTCCTCTTGTCCCGCAACACTCGTTAGATGAATGTTAAGCAACTTTCCTGCGTTCCGAGCCCTTTGCAGATCTGTTACCAAGCATCGATTTACAGTCCCAATTGATCCCTAAATTTGGCAGTTCCAACATCCTCTTATACCAACTACCAACCCTTTTGTAAGCGACTGTTGGAATTGGTAAGAGGGGGGAGTTTGTGTAAAGGTTTTTGGACGGAGTCCAAGCGACACTGAGAGGGATAACTGGGCCAGCACCGTGGAACTATATCGATTAAACAACTCCAGGCACAATCAACAAATCACCCTCAACACGCACCGTTAATAGCACTCTTTCTCTCTGCAAGTTATATTACACAATAAAACAAAAAGGGCTTGCCCTTCCCTGGGATTCTACTATCAGTTGAGAACAAGGGCAAGCAAGATTTACTTGCAGAAAATGCTGCTGCTTTGCCAGCATTTTAAATCCACAAAAAATAATCCTTTTACTTTTTTGCACAGTTGCAGAAATTCAAGAATGCAATTAAAAAAAAATATTGCTTTAAAAACAGCTAATCTATTTTGCACAAATAGTCAGATGAATAATTAATTTAATCTTTAATATATCAAAGGACAAATCTCTGTCCAAAGGATCTCGCCATAACCGAATCTAAACAGTGCCATCGATATACCCCATTGTAGGGGACGGCGAGAGAAGAAAAATGAGTCCAAGATCGAGAGTTGTTCTTAAGGTTTTGCTCTCTCTTTCGAGCGCCAAGGGCTCTCGGTCTCCGGTTCTTTAGGTAGAATGGAAAAACTTCGGCTCTTGATAACGATTTCGCTAAAACTGTGCCCCAACATATTTATTCGAAGTTAAGCTTCCCTCAATACTCTGTCATGAGTGTACATTCCCTCCTGTTGTTTATCAGAACACCCAGATTAGTGTGATGCCTGATAAACTGATCAAGCTAATCAAAATTTCGGTCGATTTACTTTCCTTAACCGTGCGAGAGCATTATCTTTTATGCTAAGACCTTAAAAAGATGTTATGCGTACTTCCAAAGTAGGGAACACCTTTACTCATGCGCTAAGCCTCTATCTTTACACAATGCGTTCAATTGATCTTCATTGCATTTGATTTATTGACTGCACTTAAGTTCCGTAAATCCATCTTAATATTTTCAGGAGGGTGCTTCCCCTCTTATTTGCCTTCTAGAAAAAGTGTAACTTTTATATACGTAAACTTCCCCCTCTCTTTTTAACTTCATTCACTTTTCATCCAATTATTTATTATGCTATTTAGTCCCTTACTTTAAGACTCTTAATATAGTTAAAAGGTTCTAAAAACAAAATAATATCTCGTTGGGAAAAAAATTACGAAATAAATTCTCCTTTTTTTAGAGTGTTTTAAAGAGAAAACAAAATAACTTATTAGAATATATTGTTTCCCAAAAATAAAGAGTTTTGAGTTTATGACCTCTCTAGAGTGCAAGAGTAAAGTGCGTTTATTAATGCAGATAAAATTTCATGATAAAATGAAGTTGAATTTTTTATATTTTTTTCATTAAGAAGTTTGGATGTAAAACGCAAATGCGTTTGCGCGAATATAAAAGGGAATAAAAGTTTCATCGCATGGCAATAATGAGATTTTGAAGAAGTTTCTTGTTTTCTTCAATTCTTCTATTTGTTTTCTAATGTTTAATAGTTTGAAAATGAAAGTGGAATTGAAATAAGTTAAAATAAAATGTATTAGACAAGTATTCTTGGCTTTGTGAGGGAAAAGGATGTTTTTGGCGCTCAAACAAAGTGATTTATAGCGGGAAGACCTCCTCCAGTGGTTGGTTGAAGTCGGTTTTACCGTATAAGCGAAGTAGCTGCCAAGGTTTTCTCTAATAGTAAAGGAAGGGCGGCCCTTATAAGTCTTCTTAAGTTAATAACAACTTTTCTCATCATTATTTAAATAAAGCAATCCTGAAGCTCGAAACTCCCCCTTATAACCATCCCTTAAGCTATTAGTCATTCCTTAATAATTTTTTACACACCCAAGTTCTTTTTTTCTTCCTTCCCTCAAAATTGGTCTCATTTCTCAAACATTACCAAAAGAAAAAAGAAACTAAAACAAACAAACAAAAAAAAAAAAAAAAAAAAAAAAAAAAATATAAGGAATTTCGCTTTTCACGATTTTCTAGAGAGACCAAAATATTAAAAAATATATTTTTGTCCAAGTTTCCCCTAAGTACAGTTAGTTGTTAAATGTTGGAAGATATTTTGTTTTTGGAACTATTGGTATAAGTAAAACTTTTACTGCTGTTTTATTGTTTAAAATTAATTATTTTATGACTAAAAAAAACCTCCTTACTACTTGGATATAATATATACATCTAAATTATAAAACTAATTAATATTTTATAAAACAAATTGTAAAAGAGTTGTTTTTAAGAAATTTTCCAATTAAATTGACCTTTTAAAAGAGCCATTAATTATTATACTGCAATTTTTTTTAAAAAGTGTTTTATTTTTATATTTTAAGTTGAAATATATCATACTTTTACCGGCTAGCCAGAGTCGATGTGCTGATTACTACAAATACTACCAATTTCTTATTACCAATTACTACAAAAATGGTTAATGATCATGTTCATATGATAGGTCCTGCCCCTTGAGAATTGTTGGCCTACTTGTGGCAGTAATAGTGTGTAAATAATAATTTAAAAGTGTAGATTGATGTAAGTTGGTTATTATAAAAACTAAGTATGCATTTAACATGTTAATTATTTATCTGTTTTAAACTTTGTTTTTAATATTAATTTATTACATTTGTAGTTAAAATTAATTTCATTATTTTAACCATGTTCCTCTAACGTAAATAAAGAAATGGTTAGGGGAAAAGGTGGAGATTTTATAATGAAATTTTAATTGTTACAATTCAATCTTAATTTATATTTTAATTGTGTACATGTGCAACACTCTTGAGTTAAACAATGAGTTAGATGTATAAAAGTGTGTAATCTGACGCTAGTATTAATTTATTTTAAAAGCAGTTGGGGGGGGGGGGGGGGGTTCAAGAGCATGTTGGAATTGTAGTATTGGATGTCATGTTGCTTTGGGCCCAACGTGCGGTTGCATTTAGTTTGTCATTAGAGAGCTAAAACATGACCATGCTCATGTTACAATTGGTTTAAAGTCAAAAGAGGACTTGGTTAGTTGGGAATTTGTAACTGAAATTTAGATTACATTTTGACTAGAGTATAAACTTGAATTGTTTCGCCGAAACTTATCCATGCAGTAAACATTAAAACCTGCGTATATAGATATATTGTTAACTTGAAAACTGTGTATAACATAGAGTCATTTAATACGCAGGGAAAACCTCTCTGTGAATTAATTATCCTTGTCGTTTGCAGAATCAGAAATATCTCGTAGGTTTTAAAGGGGGGGAGGTTTTGAAAATTCCCATTAGTTTACCTCATAATAACTTTTAACGTATGAATAAATTTCGTTTATTGTTTTATGAAAATTACAACACTTAAATTATTTCAAAAGATGGAAATTACAATGGTAATAAAAATGTTATGTATAGAACTAAAATTATCTTTTTTTTTATTGAATAAATATCAATATGAAATCGATATCATTACATTATGATAAATAAATCTTAAAAAAATACTAGTATTTATAGAGCTTACTTAGGGAAGTGCGCCTGATGAGAACTTCGGGAAGAATTTCGCGTCTGAGATCTCTCTGTTATGTTTTTTTTTTTTTTTTTTTTTTTTTTTTTTTTTTTTTTTTTTTTTGGGGGGGGGGGGGGGTTTAGTCCCGATCAACTGCCAGGGTTATTACAGGACAGGGGTTCCGGCCACTCTGTTATGTTAATGTTATGTTTATGTTATGTTATGTTATGTTAATGTTAATGTTATTAATGTTAATTTATGTTAATGTTATGTTTATGTTATGTTAACCACTCTCTGTTATGTTAATTCCAACCTTAAACTCATGACTTTTTTTCTGTCACTCCGTAGCGGAGCACATAGGGCATTAGCAAAACAGCGTCATCCGTCATCCAACAAGATTCTGGGACAAGGCCTTTAGCTCGTCCCAAGTTTTCCCTTCTGATCAATATCTTACGTGAATCCCAACCTTTCAAACCCATGGCTTATTTGACTTGATTCCTGTCACTCCGTAGCGGAGCACATAGGGCATCAGCAAAACAGCGTCATCCAACAAGATTCTGGGACAAGGCTTTTAGCTCGTCCCAAGTTTTCCCTTCTTATCAATGTCTTACGTGAATCCCAACCTTTCAAACCCATGGCTTATTTGACTTGATTCCTGTCACTCCGTAGCGGAGCACATAGGGCATCAGCAAAACAGCGTCATCCAACAAGATTCTAGGACAAGGCCTTTAGCTCGTCCCAAGTTTTCCCTTCTGATCAATGTCTTACGGAAATCCCAACCTTTCAAACCCATGGCTTATTTGATTCCTATCACTCCACTCCGTAGCGGACCATAGGACATCAGCAAAACAGCCCCATCTGACATGATTGTGGGACAGCTCGCCCAAGGTTTTCCCCTTCTGACTTACCAGTTATCTTCCTTCAATGTGTTATGTGAATCCCAACTTTTTAACCCCATTCTGTTACTCAAGGGAAATACTCAAAATTATTATTAGCAGTATTATAATTGCACAAAGAAACATAGGTATTAATAAATAATTGTGTATCTTAAATATAATTGTGATCGATATCGGTCTAAAAATACTATTACATTTCGATTGACTTTACTATTTTGATCAATCTCTAGATATACTGAAGTACTTTAAAAATCTATTTATGAACTATTAGAAATACTATGACATCAAGCTCTTTTCTAGAGTTGTTTAGAGCTCTTGATGTGTTAAGGTAATAAATTTTATTAAAGTAAACAAAATATGCTTTGATATATCTAACATATAATCTTTGGTGGAGAGTATTAAACTTTTATATGCTTAAGGTATAAGCATTTTATGAATGCAAATTGCTATTATATCGATGCATTGATAAAATTTTATTACTTTTTATGTGTATTTTTTAGAAATTTTAAATTATATTCCTTCTAATTTAAAAAATGCTTACACATTTCTCTAATGCTTATAAATATAAATTTATTTTACTAGGTTTATGTGTATAAAATGGTTTGTTTTTTATTGCATGTTGTTATCTTATTTTCACGAAGTACTTGTGCCAAATCGTATTGTGGTTAGAGATGTTTTGAGTTTGTTAATAAATTATTATTATAAACAAGTTTACAGAAATGCCTTGTAAATAGAAGGAAACAAAAATAAATGTCTACATTAGCGAATGATAAATAATAAAACAAATCATTGTCAGCTAATATTAAAAATACAAATAAATAAATCGAATTATTGTTTAAAAACCACAATAGCTAATGTTTAATTAGCACCTGTACAATCGAATTAACACTTTTGTCATTCCCTAATATGAATATTTTATTAAGAAAGTTTAAATTAATAGCAGTCTATGTCTAGAGATTCAAATCATCAATATAATTATTAATATATTTTTCTCTCTTCCTTTTAACAATAATAATTTATTAAGAAGAAGCAATTAATAGCATTCCTATGCCTATAGATTAAAATTATCAATTATATAATTAATTTGCCATTTTCCCTTCCACTTAAATATTAATATTATATTTAAAACTCCTATTTATTTTTGTTTTGGTATAATTTTTACTTATTTCTCTACATTTTCCCAGGAGATAAATAATAAAAAAAATTAGACAACTCAGACAAAGTTTCTCATATTGTTGAAACGATATCTAAATTCCACAATATCACATTTAATTGATTTATAAAAAGCGTTTAACAGGTGGTTGTTTACTTTTTGGTTTCGATTTTCAACGCAATCAGATCACTCAGTTTTTGAGAAATATATATTTTTTTCGGAGTTTTTAGGGGGTAGCGCCACCAAATTTGGAGCGGAATTTTATTTCTCGATGTCGCCTCGGGGTATGATTTTCCTGAACGTGTATGCCAAATTTCGTCAGTACATAGTCATTTTTTAAAAACCTTATTTTTGACTCAGGGGACCTCAAAACGTGTAAATCCATCAAAATCTGAAAATCGAATCTTTGCGCCATCACAATACTTTCTCTTTACTCTTTATATGAGAAAGAAAAAACTTAGTTTAATAATATACAATAATATACTTTTTAATATGTTTTAAAAATAGCACGTGCAAGAAGGATTACAGCTATACATTTTGTTTTTAGTCTTACAAGTAGAGCACATATATATATATATATATATATATATATATATATATATATATATATATATACATATATATATATATATATATATATATATATATATATATATATATATATATATATATATATATATATTATATATGTGTGTGTTTATACTATAATAATGAAAAAGTGGTTTCATAAACACATAATCCCTGATGTCAAGGCGCCTAATAAAACTATATTATTTTTCGCACACTTCTTCCTCCCCTTTTTGCTTTTAGTAGTATATATCTAATATTGTAAAGCCTATATAGTTTTTATAATAACTGTATTAACAATAATGATGTTTCTGCACACAAGGCCAAAATGTAAAGGGAAGTAATATTAGTTTTGGAAGCAAACCCTCGGTTACTAGGTCCTCCGCCGCAGCGTTTCCCTTCCAATAAAGTTAATAGCGCTATAAATCGTCATTTGTCCCAACATCCCTTACACCCAAACTCCCTCTTAGCAGCGTGTGTTCTGAATTTAACCATTTACTAAGTCCGGAATATTACTCTCGGAGCTTATAAACCTTTTTCTCTCTAGTAACGTTAACGTTATACTGTAATGGACTTGTCATTTATACGTTATCTATGAAACATACTCACCTTGTAATAACAAGGTCCATAATAAGGGAGTCATAAAAACCTTATCCGAAAAATACTTTTTTTTTTTTTTTTTTTTATGAGGAAAAGTTTTTAAATAAATTCAACGAAATATTATTCTGCCTAAAGGTTAGGTTGTAAAGAAAATGTTTAGTACAATTATCCCATGATGAATTCTGATGAATGGAATAATAATAGTAAATTATTGCACTAAAAACATTATTATTAGAGAAAATAAAATAAGTAAATTATAAAAGTAAATAATAATTGAAGAGGGTTTTTTCTGTTTTTTTTATGTGGACTTGTAGAGTAGAACTATAAGAAGAGTGAAGGAGATTTGTTGGAATAAAAGTCCGTGTGCCTTGTTTACTATTTTATTTCATGCACAGATTTCGCTCAGGGAGCCTGAGCTTCATCAGTGATCAAGTAAAGGTGTTTAGTAATTTTAGCTCGTTTTAGCAGTTATTAAAGATTTTTTTTTTTATATATAATTGTTTTATAAATAATAATAGTCTATTATAAAATAATAGACAAAAAAAAAAAAGAAAAAACTTAAGAATTACAATATTTTTTTTGTACAGAATAAGTAAGTAAATGATAACATATAGCAATGTTTTGTTTTTTACTAATGCCAGGGTATATTACTTCTAAATGTTTAAAATATCTAATTGTTTCAAAATATCTAGGTAAATGTTAAATTGTGCCTTTTTTATGAAGAAAATAATGTAATGATAATCTTAGTTTTTATAACAGCGGTAATAACTTAAAGCATCTTACTCTTGTTAATAAAAATAACATCACTCTGATTAATATCCCATAAATGATTACTGTTGTTGATAACCTACTATATTTATCACAAAAACAATTAAGGATTATGTAGGAACATTTTAATTTATTTAACTAATGATGATATTAAATTAGGCGGTGAAATACTGAAATAGTAAAAAGCGACCATCATCAGCTTTGAAGAGGACGTGGTCAGATAGGGAACGCTGTAGAAGTCAGCGGATATACTCGTACTTAGAGATAGAGGTTAGAACTTAAACTCTATCCACCTACAATATACGCTGACTTCTAGTTATTGCGATCTGACTAGGTATCAACTCTTATAAATAATAGCTTGACAACGTGCTCTTTCCATATTAACATTGGTTATCCAATTAAGCTATTAAGTTTATCCATTTAAGCTTTTAAGAAAACAAAACAAAATTCACTGAAACTGTCCTAATGTCAGCTAATGTCAAAAAGCCACTATAATATGAAAAGGAGGGGGGAAAAGAAACAATCTTATTTTCATTCCAATCTTCTTCACTCTCCCTCCTAGCTTTTGCCAAATGACAGATGATGTGTAATTGGTTCCATCCGATGTAATGCTTTTTGAGGGGCGTTACGGAATATTGTGTTATTCTCACATCCCGTGACCCTCTTCCATTGGACAAGTGACGACCCTCGTATTTGGTGACACACAGCAATATATATATATATATATATATATATATATATATATATATATATATATATATATATATATATATATATATATAATCTTAACTCAGACATCCCACTATGCTGTTGCCCACAGTTGCAGAAAATCCCCGTAAAATTAACTACATTTGATGAATAACCGAAGAGGGGTTCAGAGCAAGAAATAAAAATCGGACCAACTGTCACGTCATTGCTTTGATTAAAAACATTTTATATAAATAAAAATCCTCATTCCCTACCCTCAAAAACGATCAAATGATTGATTACTAATCTACCTTAAGCCCTTCGTTATATTTTTAATTCCTTTTTTTAATTATATTTTTATGTAATATTTATTTTATATTTTATATTTTTCCCCACCAAATTTTAATTGAAATCAAAAAAAAAAAAAAAAAAAAAAAAATTGAATTTATTTTATTTAATCTCTTCCTTACTCTAAGTATTGATTTAATTTTTAATTGAAATATTTTTTTTGAAATTTAATAAAATATTTATTAAATATTTTATGGTTACTAAGGTTTGACAAAAAAAAAAAATCTACAAACTAAGTCAAACTGCGAATGACAAATGAACCTACATATCTGGCCTCGCCTTTCGTGCGAATGTGTAGATGCGCCTTATGTATAGAATACTTATTTCCTGTATGTAAAATTATCGTACATAATTGAAGATTGTTGAATGTATTATAAAATATCAAAGCATATAATCCAATATTTATTATTTAAGAAACCTGTTTTATTTAAGCTAATTGGTCATCACCATTTGATTTATATTCAGTTGACTTTTGGTGACCTTTATCGAATCAAACTAACAAAGGATAAATTAATTAAGAATATAATATTATTTATTTGTTGTAATCCGGGAAAAAAGTATCTTTGGACATAAAATAAGGTAGGTTTTTTTTATTATTAAAATACAAAAAAACATGAACTAAGAATACAATAAAGACATGAACACCCTGCAGTATGGGTGCAAAGCACATGTTTATCCGGTTTTTACACTTATCATGGTGACATATATATATATATATATATATATATATATATATATATATATATATATATATATATATATATATATATATATATATTATATAGGCACACCCATATAATGTGAAACATTTATCACCTCTCTAGGATTGAAACCAGTAACGTAGGTGTTTAGTTATTCGGCACATGAGGTATATATATTTCGCCATAAACATCATAATATAATAAAATGTATTATAATATAATAATAATAATATTAAATCGATTTATTTATTTATCTAGGTGTTAAAAGCATTTTATTTATCTATAATTCATTTCTTTTAGTTAATTAAAAAATAAAATATAAAAAATCACAACTTAAGATGATAAATTACTTGCATCACTTTGTTGAAGATCAAGTTTTTCATTTGAAACAAGATTAATTGTGACTTGTCTTAAAAACTTGAAGAAAATAAACTAGTAATTAATCTTTTTGAATTATTTACTTGTTTTTATTTATTTATTTTTATATATGTATTTATAAATTAAAATGTAATAAAACAAGAGAAGGATAAAGTATAGCACGAAGTTAATATATTTTATAATGCATATGATATATTCAAAAATTGTTTCTTTTTTTGGAAAACAATAAGGAGAAGTTCCGTGCTAGGTTACAATTACTCCTTCAGTTAGCGACACTAAACTTTTCTCTTTTTTTTTGGAACGAAATCTCATTTCTCATGCGGCTAATCCCTTTTCTTCAGTAAGTTGAACTTCGCTTGTTTGTTTCCGTGCTGTGTAACGACTTCTGGACTTTTCCCCCCTCTCTTGCTCTTAACTTTCCCTATTTTTCTAATCTTTTGAGGGGTAAAGAAAAAAGATTAATTGTTTGTAATTAATACACACCTTGAGGGTTTGCTGTCAAGATAGCAAAGTTTACTGCTGAAAAAAAGGGGGAAAATATAAGCTTATTTTCGCGACTATTAAGCCTCAGAATATTTTATGCTTTGTTTTACTTTATTGATTTTTGAACAGATACTGTTGTTCTTTTGAGAATAGATTATACATTTTCTCTTGCTTGATTTAGAATTTTAAATAAGTAAAAACCCTTTTATCCTAAGTGTGGGTCATATTTTTTTTTAGCTCTTAAATTATATTTTGTGTGTTGTGTTTTCTTCTAGTGCGAGATTATTTTATTTTATATATATGTATATTTTGTTTTTTAATTTCTTCTATTTTGTTTCACAATAGAAA
This sequence comes from Gerris lacustris, assembly GCA_951217055.1. Lineage (NCBI taxonomy): Eukaryota > Metazoa > Arthropoda > Insecta > Hemiptera > Gerridae > Gerris > Gerris lacustris. The sequence continues at coordinate 22,289,539 of OX578282.1, forward strand.
GAAAATTTTTTGATACTTACTTGCTGTCAAATTTAGTCAATATTGTGGTTTTTCCAACTATAAACTGATCATTTGATACTTTCTAACTAATGTGCTTTCTGTCAAACGTAGTCTATATTGTCGGTTTTCCAACTACAAGATGATCATTTGATACTTCCTAACTCATTTGCTTTTTGTCAAATGTAGTCTATAAGTCTATATTGTGGTTTTCCCAACTACAAACTCTGATCATTTGATACTTCCTAACGCATGCGCTTTCTGTCAAATTTAGTCTATATTGTGGTTTTTCCAACTACAAACTGATCATTTGATACTTCCTAACTGATGTACTTGCTGTAAAATGTAGTCTATATTGTGGTTTTTCCAACTACTAACTGAACATTTTGCTCTTAGAATTGTGTTTTCTATTTATAAATTGAAATAAATCTGCATTAAATTAAGTTTTATCTCTTTGCAATTTTATATTGATATACGACTCTATGTTTGCGTTACATCTGTAAACCATTTGTGTGTACAAATAACATTACATTTAAATTTAAAAAAATAAAAAATAGAGACATTCCTCATTATTTTTTAAGACGCTACGATATATATAGTTTGTTTTCTCCTTCAATTCCCCTCGTAATTTATGATACATGAAAACGAATGCTCAACGGATTTAGTCGGTCATGCAAATAATGGATTTCGTGACCTGAACACATTAATTGTTATTAAACTGTCGTAATGCATAATAAATTCATTGCTTCAGCTGAACCCCTTCTCCCCCCTTAATTTTTAAACCGACTATAAAAACTTAAAAACTTCATTTTAATTTCATACTTAAATATTAATAATCAAATTAGTTGAATATTCTTTTTTTTACTTCTTTGTATGTATAATTTATTTTTAATTATTTGTACATTGTATAAATTTTTTTCTATCGTGTTCATTTGTACACTTTTATAGCTTAGTTATAAAATTTTTATGGGTTTTAAATAATCCGTCTAAACTTCGGAGACTTTTTCAAGGGTTTTGTAAACTTATTTTTTTCTTTTTTTCTTTCACCCTCTCTTTAAATTAATTTAAATTTTTTAAAAAGTTTTTGTTGAAGTTCTGTAAAACAGTCTCACTGTCATTTGGCTAATGGTTACTTGAGTTTTATCTAAGATCTCTTCTTCCTTACTCATAGAAGCAGAAAATTTTATCTTTTTTATTAAAAATAAGGATGTAATTTTTTACCTCAATTCTACAGCTCTAAGAAATAATAAATATTAAAATGACCGATATTTGTACTTACAGTCACTTCATAGTTCATAACTTTTAAAGATAATCACCTATTATTAAATAATTTATATTACTGTTCATTGTTTATTTTATATATATTTATATATATATATATATATATATATATATATATATATATATATATATATATATATATATTATGTATACATATATATATATTATGTATACATATATATATATTTTGCTAAATTGATACTTTTATCCGTTTAAAAAATACAACAACAATTTTGACAGATTTTAAATAAAAGGTGGGAAAAATTAAATAAATTAGACCATAGTGGTTTGTAAAAGCATAACACCATTTTAGTACGCTATAAAAACCTGAGTAAGCTATGTGCCACACTTACTTAACGTTTTCTTATATGTTATACATATAATTTTAATCCGACATCTATATATATAAATTAATATTGCCATCAATTAAAAAATTATAAAAATTTAGGTGCACTAGTTTTAGTAGAGAATAATTAGTAATATCTACTGAGAAAATTCATTAATTTAATGAAGAAGGGTGTTATGTATATAGCATAAGGTATAAAGCTAACATATTTTATATTCTTTATAGTTAAATAAAATTTAATTAAATGAAGAATATGTTTCGTTACCTACTTTTCTAGTTTGGTAGGGTGCGAAAGAAAACTGGTCTGGATTTACCGGTCTTTGTTGTATAAAAAGAAATAAATTGAAAGGGGAGTTTTTGCTCCGTGTATGTGATAGGTATTGTACAAACTTCACTTCAGGCAATTGCGGTGTATAGTTAAACGAATTGTAGCTTACGGTTGAAAAGAAGAACTGGTTCGATTGATTGGGAATTGTTGAACATGGAGGGATTGAGTGAGAATAGTGTTACCTTCTATGTGGTAAGAATTGCACTATGAGTTTAAGGTAGGCGGCTTCTATGCGCCAGGGAATTGCAAGAAATAGGGAGCGATGGATCTTCTTATACGACCTTTCTCTGCTAGAGTCTAACCTTTTTTGATAGGGAGAAGAATTCACTGAAATTCACCGCCTTTTTATAAGGGGGGTGGTTAAAGTCCGAAAAACTTTAGGAACCTTGAAGAAAGCTATCTTTACCCAACACCCCCTTCTTTTTACCCTATATTCTCTTCTCATCCCCTGAAATTCTTCTGTTCTTTTGTAGAGAAAAGGAGTTCGAGTGAACAACCTCTTTAAAAAGAAAAGGCTAGCCTTTTGGAATTTTCCCATTACACCACTTTTTTTACTTCCTAAAAAAGGGGGATGGGGGGAGGTTCCTAGTTGGGAGATATTAGAGAAGAAAAGAGGAGCCTCTGTTTTCCACTTCTAATTAACTTCGAATGGAAATTGTTATCGAAATGAGGGGCCCACCCTGGCCCCCTGAAAAAAAAAAAAAAAACAACAAAAAAAACTCGGCCTCTACAATTCTTTAATAAGATAGTTTAATTTTTCTTCCTTTATTTAACAAAGACGAGTTAGACAAGAATTTAGAAGAAAAGATAAAGCTATAAAAGAAAACCCTAAAAAATGTATATCATTTCAACAAAAACTTGGATCACGGTAAAGAAGCAAAAAATAAATTATATTAATTAACATTTGAAATGCTACCAAAAACTTGTATTTAATTTTATGTTTAAATACTGTATATACAATTTTGTATTAAAGTTTATCGTAAAACGTAATCCTAAACATGCAACCAGCAATGCAAATAAAAATGTTATTGTATCATTCGTAAAGCAATACTATATGCAATGAAGCTATTATTAAATTATAATAAACCACCCAAGTGTGTGCTTCCAATACTCACAAAGGTTTAACTAATTATAATAGTCAAAATGAAATTGTATTTATGTTTAATAAGGGTTTTTGAGGTGTTAGAAGTTGTTATTGTATGAACATTAAAATTGTATAACTATAGAACTAAGCGTTTAAAGATGGCGGACACTTAAAAGTTTAATTTAGCTTTAAGCCAAAGTCATACCCCGAGGTGAAATCGAGAAATGAATTTTAACTCCAAATTTGGAAGAGCTACCCCCCAAAAACTCAAAAAAATTATTATTTCTCGAAAACGGTTTCGACGATTTTGAGTGAAAAATTCTAAAATGTAGTTGATTTCAATATGAATCTAATGATATAAGCCGTTTTCCCGGGGACAAATATCGTTCCTGAGAAAATAAAATTAAACGCGGACAGAGAGAGGCCGGGTTCGATTTCCCTCCGAGGAGAAGTTATGTTTATGATAAATTTTTATATATGTATATGTTTAATATTAATTAAATGTACCTACAAAAGCTCGAAAACTAATAAATGGAAAACACTGGGGTAAGTAATTATAAACTCGTATATGAGAACGTTAGTCTGAGTTGTCTCGTACCGATTTTTTATATGTGGCTTCTCTATAATTTACCTGCCTTTTGTTTCTTACCCACAAAATGACTGCAGTTTCAAATTTTCGTGTCATGTATTTTTGGAGAAACAGGAAAACCTTAACATATGTGACATATTATGAGTAATAGTTAAAGATATATGTTTAGGCTAAACAGTTTATTAACAGACCAACTGTTCTCATTGAGTTTTTTTATCAGGAGTAAACGTTCAACCAAAATTACTGTAGGAACAATTCATTTTGTTAATGCAGTAGTTAAAAAATTATTAAAAATAAAAATAATTCTCACCCAAACACAATATGAGAATCTGATTTTTTTTTTAATTTTATGTTTTTCTCATTTTATATATATATATATATATATATATATATATATATATATATATATATATATATATATATATATATATGTATATATCTTCCACGTAATCAGATTTAAATCACTAACGCAGAAGAGATGATGCACATATTATAAAAAAATATAAAAAATAAATAAGGAGAAAGAAAAAGATAATTCACTCTAATAAACGGACAAGTAAGCGATTCACTATCTCTTAAGCTTTTTTTCTCAACTTGGCTAGTTTAGTAAATTCCTTTTTTTTTCGTTCTTCTCTTAAATATAAAACGGAAAGGATTGAAGATAACATAAGTTTTCTTATGAAGAACATGTCTTATGTTTTTATCTCTGGAAATTATTTTTCTTTTTTTATATTATATATATTCTTTTTTTTGCAGTGGTTGCCAAGATAGTAACAGTCACATATCACATTTAACACACAAGAATATATATATATCTATATGTAGAGAAGAGAGACTCATACTTACTTGTATATAATTTTAAAAAAGAGATACATGTATGAAAATATATAATGTTATAGATCGTAACTTATAATATGTAATACGAAGTGAAACAATGTAAAAAATGATGCCAAAATGAAAAATGTGTTAATATAAAACATCCTTAAAAAGTATTAAACAACCTTATCAAACAACACTTATTAATTATGGATACATAAAAGAATATATATATATAAATATATATATATATATATATATATATATATATATATATATATATATATATATATATATATATATATATATATGTATATTATGTATAAAATAAATAATTTTTATATTGATCACATCAGCCTAAAAATGTAAAACTAATTCTGAAGAAAATAAATATATTATATAGTGATGTCATTTTGTATAAACAGATATACCATCAATGTAATTTGATCCAGATATGTTTTTTATTGATTTTGTCAAGAATAAGTTAAGTTTAAAACACAAATCATAATAAAATAAATTATTTATGAAAGATTAACATTAATAAACGAAAAGGGAGAGACGGAGAACAAACGTAATATTTTCTTGAGAAACGTATTAAATTTCTTTATGATTATTACTTTGATAGATGTATTTCAAATGATACAGACAAATACATTTGGAAGAAATGTTAAATTTTTCTAAATATACCTGAAAAGAGTATTTATTAATATTGTTTTTTTTTTTAATGATTATAATTTACGATGAAAAAGTAATTAAAAATTATTTTTGTGTTTTTATGAAAAATGTTAGTGTTTTAATTCAAAAGTATTGAAATTATTTGGGTTGTAACAAAAATGTTGCATCTGATATAATCTGTGGGGACATTTTTATGTTTATTTTCGTGAAATCAAGTGGCTACATTTTTAATGTTTTTGTTGTGGGATTTTAAACACAACATTTTTGTAGTTAATAAACAAGATTATATTTTTATCAGTTAATTCTATAATATTTAATAAAAAAAATAAAATAAAAAAACTTTATTTAAATTTTTAAGTTTTATGTAGTATTCTTACTACGGAAAGATTAAATTTTAATTTAAATCTAATTATAATTATCATTAACTACGGGAGACACACAGAGAAAACCAGCTCCGATTAGCTTGGGTTCGGGACTTGGTAAGGACAGAGAGAAAAATCACTGATCACTTTGAAATTTGGCATGTATGTGTCTTGTACCTACCCACATATTTTAAAAATATAGCGACTTAAAAAAAATAGTTTTCAAAAAAATTAGGGTAAACACTTAAGGGTTAAATTGTTTTTCGACACCGTGAGGGGTATCATATGAAAGGGTACGTCGAGCTGATTACAAAAATATATCATTCTTTGGATATAACTTTGATAGGGCGAGCGTAGGCAAGTTTGAAGTGGGTGTGAAACGTGTATCCTCTATCTCGCTTATGTGAAGTGCAAAAAATTTGAAAAAAATCCTGAACATTCTTCGACCAAATGTAAAGATACCACTTTTTGGAAATTTCGAAAAAAATATTATTTTATTTTTTATTGACAAAATACTTTTTTTTATAATTATGGTCTTTTCGATGTATTTATATGGTTGTAGTCCGGTTCAGTGGCAAAAAAAATACTTTATCAGAGTGTGTTTTGAGAATATCAGACCCTTACAGAATGGTTCAAAGTAAGCTTTTTAGCATTAAAAAAAAAAACACTGTTTATACACTTTACAGTTAAACACTATATTGTGTGGCCTACGGACCCTCGCTGTGTGCTGACTAGCACACACTTGACCTGTTTATTATAATTTGATTTAAATGAAAAACTCTAATTAAAAAATAATTTTCATATTTTTAACTTAAAAATGTTTTTTTTTTTTACAATTTGTTAATATATTCAATTTTGTTTAATGTTTATTATTATCTTTTATAAGCATAGTTATAGACTCTTTTAAGCAGGCCCTAATTAGTCTTTAGGGGTTTGAGTTGAAATATGTGAATACGTCCAAATCTAATCTAAATAAATAAGGACTATATAAACTATTATTTACGAAAGTAAAATATAATATGATGCATGATCCAAAGAATTTAATAAAAAAAAAAAGTTTATTATTTATCCTATTTACCTTTTTTTATTCGATTCCTTAAAGTATTAATCTAAAGTTTATATAAACCCTTTCTCGGAATTGTTTAGCTCCCCCCTAATTAAATAATTTATATAAATAATATCCTATTACCTCCCTCAACTACCGATTACAGGGCTAAGAGTAAACACGATTATTTATTTAAGAATACAAAGACTAATTTAAGTAGTTTGTTCCATTTTGTCGATAAATTTTTATCGCTGTTATTAGTGATATTTACAGAAAGTTCATTTAAAAATGTATTTAATTGTAAGATCGATTTTACTCTTTTATTAAATGACTACTTTTGTTGTAATGTATTATTCATTAAATTCATATTTTATTTATTCATGTTTCAATAGCAGCTTTCATTTTCAGCAGCTTTTGTATATTCTTTAAGTAATCGTTGTATAGGTCTCCACTGGATTATTATTAACCTTTAGTATTGACCTGTAACATTGCTATCGATATTTGTGGTAACGTTCATAGATTTTAGAAACGAGGAACAATCAAAGTTTGTCTTTAGACAAAAATTTTCCATTAGGTCTAAAACAGATTTCTTAATTCCTGTTGTATTGACCTACAACATTACCAACGATATTGTGGTAACGGTCATAGATTTTAGAAACGAGGCACAACCAAAGTTTGTCTTAAGACAGACCGACAGTCAGATACGAGAACAAAAATGTTCTCTTATGTGTAAAACAGATTTCTTAATTTGTAGAGTAAAAACATTTCGTCCTTCAAAATTATCCACATTTCTTCCTTTCAAAAAAATAAGTCCCAAGCAACCCCGAAAAACTTCCTCATTGTCAAAGTTATGTATTTTGTGATTTTCCACATTTGCTTTCATCCTCTTTGCGATGTTATATCACAACTGAGAATGCGATTTCTTTATATTAATCTGATTCGCACCATAAATTGTAGAGGGCACATTTAAACTGTATTAGTAAACATTATAATATGATATATTCTAAAACTATTCCTACGTCTTACCTTTCTGTAATATTTATTTATTGTGATTTTTGATTTTGAACATAGATTTGTTTAATTTATACTTTTGTTTAAAAGTTAGCCTTTGATTTAAGTCATGAATGAAAGTGTTCTCAATTCGAATAATAGTTCTTTTTTTTATCTTTTCTTATTTCTTTTTTAATAGAAAGGAATGGTAGCTAGTGGAAAGTGAAGTCAAGAGATTATAAAAGAAAAAAACATTTGAGGGAAGTTATCAGAGCGAGCTTGTTTTAATTTAAATTCTTTTTTTCTTTATCTTGATTACTCTGCTTCATTATGTAAAATATCTGTGTAAATGGTTATATAAGACGTTTTATCGTATTACTTTAAGTTAGGCATGATATCTGACTAGTTTAAGTGTTATTAAACTTTGTTTATTTATCTACAAGTAATTATTTGAAAGTAATTTATTATTTTAATTACTTTCATTTATATTTTGAAATGTGGTGAATTAGAATAAGAAAGGGTAGTAAAGTAGGAGAAAGTTAGGGGCGATTTAAATGGTTATAAGATAAGCTGACAATTAATACTAAAAGGGAAAAAGTTGGAAAGCTGTCAGTGAGGTTGTGTTGGAAAGGACAAAAAGCTAGAAGGCAATTGATGTACTCAGACACATTAAAAAGTTGATAGGGAACTAAAAACAGACAACGGAACGAGGATGAACATCGAGGGATCCGTTATAGAAGAGAAAATATTGTAGTTAGAGGGTGAGACTGCAAGGGAGAAGGGACGAAGGGTTGCAGACTACGCTAAAATACTAAAAGGGTTGAAAATCTCATTGTGTTTTGGAATTGTGAAATGGAGGGGGAGAGTGCGTCGGTAGGTGGCGCAAGTTAATATAGAAGGGAGTGATGTAAAATGGTGTAATGAAGTTGGTGTTGGATAAAAGGCAAGGGCAGAAAGTGCGGGGAATTCGAAAAGGCAAGTTGGAATACTGGTCTCCTGATCAGGATAAACGCACAAGTAGGCGTTTTATATGTATAAAAGGATGGGGGAGGATTCAACCCCGAAGATAGGAATCTGCTTTTGAAAATTTCACCCCTTCTCTTGATTAAGGGTACTTTAGATGTGGATTTGTGGTGCTTGGGATTTTAGAGTTAAATGTTTGTTGGTGTTAAAAACTATGTGAGCTAGTGTCTTTGCAAATATGTTGAGTGCTATTGTCTCTTTTTCATGAATATATTTCTGAAATAGTTTTACTACTGTGTAGGTTGGTTTTCCATAACTGAATTCAGAAAAACCTTAAAGGTGTTAGCGTCAGATATAAGTTAATTTCAACCATTCGAACAAATTTGCAAGGTTTTCGCTTAAGAATCAATAAATACTTATAAGGAAAATAAAAAAAATACAAAACACAGATTTTACAAATGATTTCTCTAACTTTTGGTATACTTAAGATTTCAAGTGGATTGGAATTCAGATAATAATTCTATTAAGTTAATTGAAAATATAAAAAAAAAACATTGGTTGATTCAAAAAATATTACAGTGTTAAAAAATAAAAAAAATGCAAACACTTTTTCCAAGGGTAATATAAAATTTCGTATGATCAAAATAGGAAGAATATTTGTAGTACTAAACTCAAAAGAAAAGGGAAAGGCCACAAATAATTTTAAAAGTGTAAGAATAACAAAGTGGTTGTATAGATTATAAATTATAATTAGAACACTGAATACTACTTAACCATTTTAGTAGAAATCCATGTAGTAATGTGATACTAGAATATTAATATGTTAGAACTACAATAATATGAACTAGATGTAAAACGATAAGGAAACAAACATTTAAGAATTTTTTATTTCATTTTATTTAATGTTATTAATTAAACGTATGCTTTCATTTGATATTTTTGATAACTCTCTAAAAAAATTTAAAAATAAATCCAATATTTCTTTTTTTTTGTATTACTTATTATCCCTTAACAATAAATATAAAAAGCTTGAAAAATGTATAAGAACTAAAAAATTAATCCAATAAAAACATTCTTTGAAACAAGATATAATAGGTAAATTTTCTGCTGAAGCTGAGAAGAATATTTTCTCACACGAAAATATGTGTTCGTGTGAGAAAATGAATATAAAAATACTTTATGAATATAAAAAGTTGATAATCTTTTTAACTGTAACTTTAATACATTTGTGACCATTTTTCAATTACATCTTCTTTCCTACAATAAAAGAAACAAAAAATGGATGATTTTATTTGAAAATTGTTGTCATGACATTTTCAAGTTCAACCTAATGTCACGTCTCATATAATTCCATTGAGGAACACGAGATTCCATTTGTGTTAATCTAAAAAAAAAAAATAGTATATGGAATGATTGACGCGATGTCAATCATTGAAGAGAGTAGACAATAAAAAAATTGTGGCTGTAGATATAGTTTGTGTAGATCATTCACCTCGATCTGTTCTGGTTCAAAAGTCAGCCGCTTGCCAAAAAGGAAAAAAAAAACTTTGACTGGAATATTACCTCTTGTTTGGAGTTTTTTGTTATTAGTGTCAAAAGTGTAACATTTCTTGAATCATTCTGATTGTCACGAATTATCTTTTCAATAAAAATCTTTACAGGTTCAAAAGATAGCCGCTTTCAAAGACTCTCATCTTTTTTTTGTCAGATACCATTTAATTGCTTGCTGGATTTATATTTTTGGTTTCGGATGTCTAAGGTGGGTTTTTTCTTGAGTTAAATTCTCCTAGTCATAAATCAATTGTAGTCGAAATCTTCATAGTTCAAATGGTTAAAATTGACCAATTTTTAAAATCTAAACACTTATTTGAAGTTGATATTCAATCAAATATTTACTTTAATACATATAAAATGGCACTTCTTTAGATTGTTACTCACCTTTAAAAAAAACAGAGGGGGAGTAACAATCTAAAGAAGGTGCAAGGAATATTATTCTTTAGACTGTTACTCCCCTTATAAAAATAGAAGGTACTAATTGGGTACTTTATAATTATAAGCGTTATTTCTCGGTCTAGTTCTATGTCATTAATGTTGACTTCTCAGATTTGTGGAAAATTGAAAGCTTAAATTCGGGACAAGCTATCATTAACGTCAGAGAAAATCATTCTCCTGCGTAGCTTAGTTGGTAGAGCGCTATACTGGAAATATAGAGGCCCGTGGTTCAAATCCCGGCGCTGGAGTGTATTTTTCTCTGTCTGTTTCCTGTAGTTAATAATAATTATAATTTGATTTAAATTAAAATTTAATCTTTTCGTAGTATGAATACTACCAAAATCGTAAAATATGAAAAATAGAAGTGTGATATTCCTTTGTCCCAAATTCCATTGGACTAAACATGCCTTTGTCTTAATAGTTATTTAGTCAAAGTCAATTATATTCTAAAAAAAATCATAGGGGAGTAACAATCTAAAGAAGTTCCTATAAAATTAGCAAAATAATAAATTGGCCAAGTATGTGCTTTCACTATACACAAAAGTCCGTAGGACGAATTTGTTAACCAGCATAATCGGCCTAACAGTGTCAAAATGGCGTTTAAAATTTTGTTGTAGCTATAACTTTTAAAAACTTTATAATAACGTGAAATAAACGCTTTAATATGAATTTTTGATGTCTAAAGGCAATCAAACTATTCCGAAGTGTCTAGCCCAATCCGAATGGCACGTAAATTCCTTATCATGCATTAGATATATAGTTGTTGAGCTGAAGTTAGTACAAAAGGTCTTATAAGCATCAATTAATCTATTTTCAGCTAAATATCACCTCTTAAATGTTCATTCATATGTGCACATTTCAATTACTTAGGAATGTTTTAATATCACAAAGTTATAAGCAAGTCTTATCCAAGTGTTGGATGATCGTTATTAATTTATTTCCCCTCTCTTTAATATGATATAGGTTAATGGTACTAAAAATGTGTCTCCTTACAGTATAGCTTTTACGCCTTCTCTCCCCTCTTGACTGCGGTTTTTCCTGGTAAATTCCTTAAATGTCATTTTACCTATGTGTTAGATAACCGCTTCTTGGGATCCAATTTTACCTTTAAAAGCCTTGATAGTGTCATCTTCATTTTACTCGGAGGATAATTATTTTAACATCTCTCTCTCTTCACCTTGCCGCACTTCATCAGTGAATTAATTTTCCAATTATCCTGTCACTCGAGTCAACCCCCTTCTCTCTTTTTACCTAACTCATCTTCATTTTGCCTTTCAGTAATTGATTAATTATGGTTCTTTTTTTTCTCTTTTTCCTTTTTACATCTTGTAAATTTATTTAGGCACAGTTATTTTCATGTCGGTAATAAGTTGTGTTTTTCATTTTGTTTGATGTTATAGTAAAATTCTGTTTTACTTTCTCATAGTTTTAGAGGAGCCAGTGTGTCCGAGGTACTCTAGGCACTCGCCCAGCTATCAATGAACCGAGACGAATCAAGGTCGTGGGTTCGATCCCGTGCCATGATGCTCTGATTTATTTTGCTCACTAATGACCACATCACAGTCTGATCACACCCGCTTCGGCGGTACTATGTACAGGTATGATGTGTGAAGTGGCTGGAACGCTCTACCACGGGCTAAGTAAAATGGGCCTAAAAGATGGCCTAGTTGCTAAGTTCGAACAAGTAGTTCGTCCTACCTGTCTAGAACTTGTACTAGGACCTTATTTCTCATAGTTTATAAGTTAAAAGGTGTTGAAAACAATCCATACTCCTAAAAAATATCTAGGATATGCTAAGAATGAAAGGTAATAAGTACTATTCAATATATGCAATCCCTCTTCAAAGCCACTTGACAATATATACTCCCTGAGAAAAATTTGGCAGCACCTACCCCCTACCCGTTTCTACACAACTGTTGTCAAACCAGGAGGACCAGCCAATCGACCGGTGGTTTGATGTGGTTAGTGTCCTGGTGGCTTCCATTATTCTTGTTCCTGACGGCTTAGAATGGAGGAAGCGGCTAATCAGGTTATACACTTAAAATTATTTGGTGTGAAGCTATGTCGAATGCCCAGAATTGCAGAATTAATCATTATTTTTTTTTATCGATTTAAATGTTATATAGCATATAAAAATTCATGAAATGTTGGATGAGAGTATTGCTGCAAAATTACAGAGCCTGGAGAATTTTTTTTACTTCATATTAAGTGATTAATAAGTGCATATCCAATTCTTGTATACAGACTTTATTATTATTTTTATCGATTTAAATTTTTGATTGCTTATAAAAATTCATAACATTTTGGATAAGTGTATTGGTGCAATTTTACACAGCCTAATGATCTTATTTTATTTAAAATTAAATAATTAATAAGTGCACAATATCTAGTGATATCCGCGAATTTTCAAATTTTTCAACTTATTATAATCTAATTGTTACACTATTTTAACTACATATTAAAAAGTTTACTTAAATATTTCCCATTAAATTTAATTTAGAAAAAAAATTAATAAGATGTATTTTCCTTTCAAAATACGTAATTATTTAATCTAGTCATTAAAAACTTAGTTAATTAAAATTTTAAATTAATTAAAAATATTTTCTCTTCATAATATTATTAAATTTAATAATTTATAACTTTACATAGATTAAAGATTAACCAAAGTTTAAATTAAATTTACATAAAAGAAAAAAAAATAATAAAAAAAAAGATTAAAACAAACAGAATTACTTAGTTAATTAAATTATGAATTACTGTGTTATTTTATCATTGGATATGATATACTATTTAATATTATTAAATATGTATTTATAATTTTAACATTTCTTTCCACTGTAATGAATTGTGATCTAGATTTTTATAAATTAATGTTAAATTTATTTTTTAATATATACGTGTGCTTTACCATGAAACTTACGTTTAATGCAACGTCTTCTGTTTTTTACACAAATTTACATAAAATGAGCAAAGAATAAACTATTTTATTTATTTATATATATATTTTTTTTTTATGAAAGCAAACAACATTTACAAACATTCTTACACTCGCGTTTTTATTAAACTGTTAAAATTGATTGAATTTTCATTATTATTATTGTTAAAAATTAATCAAAATATTATCATACCATTAAAATATATATTATAGAATATTAAAAATATTAATTGGTTCTCTGATATTGATTTATTTTGTCTGTATCAGTCATTTTCAGATTACTTTTATTCTATTTTCATCTAAATAAATTTCGTTTATAAAGACTGTTAATTTGAGTTAACTAGATAATATGATTTTATATTTCATTAGTTACTTTTGTGTGTAGTGAATACAAAAGTATAGTCTTTAACTTTTTAATTTGATTCTCCAAGCTAGATTATTAGTCAGTATTAACTGTCAGTGTAACTTTTCGAGAATCTATTGTTCTATTTTCCTCGAAATAATTCCAATTTTTTTTAGTATTCTTGTTGAATTACATCAAGCGAATTGTTTTGTCCGTTTGTGAAGATTTTGATTTCATTGTGGTTTTTGTCTTGTTCTTGTTAGTGGTAGGGCCCAACAGGTCCAGGTTCCTGATTCCTTAAAGTCCCCCCCCCCCCTGTTACCCCTCCTCAAAGCTACTGGGAGCCCTCCCCCCCCCCCCCCCCCTGAGTTGGGATCAATAAGCCCACAGCAGTGGGAGTGGTGCAACCTACCGACACCCTTCTCAACTAAATTTCTAGATTTGGACCTCGCACACGTGTTTTAAAGATCGCTACGGAAGAAGGGGAATAAAAATCCCCCCCCTCTGTGAAGTAAAAACAATACCGGTGAATTTCTAGAGGTGCGTTGAGAAAAGATTGTGAGCAAACAATACAATAAATTAAAATAAAATAATTGTAATTTTTGCTGTAGCGTTTACAAATGTTTAGTGCTTAATAAATAATATTTAGTTTTAATTTCCATCATAAATAATTTAATTTAATTTATATAAAAACAAAACAATTGTTAAATAGAAGAAACTAGAATAAAATGTTAAACAAAATAAATAAGTATAAATAAGAAATTATAATAAGAAATTCCATTAATTAAGGTTGCAATTAGGATTTAAAATAATGATAATATTTAACAAAAAAAAGCAAGTATAAAGATAGTATGTAGTTTTAGAATAAAAATATATGTATTAGATTAAGAATTATTATGGTTTATATAGCCATTGCCTTACTGAATATACTGGTTCCAATTTGATCATCAAAATTATGCAGCAACAGGACGTGATAAACACTTAACTTCAGGCTATTGCCGCATTGCGTTGGTATATCCTTAAGGGGATTGTCGTGGTTAAGGTTATAGTATAGGGCCACTTGTATATAAGGGTCTAATGGCGATTAGTGTTAGGTCAACATACTAGCAATATCACTATAACTAATAGCCAATATTTAGAGATCTATTATATTATTAGTGTCGCAAAATTAGGTGAGTGTTGGAATAATTTATTTTTAAATTGACCCTAAATTTTTCAATAGTTTTTTAGTTTCTTTAATTAATACGTAGTATATATTGAGAGGAAAGTATCGTGGTAACGCCAAAATTTGATTGTGTGATTTTAATGGATTAACGTGTTTTAAGTTCTTATGGAGTCCTAACAAAAAAGTTGTAAATAAAGTTTTATTCTCTAAGAGATCATTAGACTGATTAAATACTAATTTATAAAATAATCAATGATATACTTTTATATTGGTCCTTTGAGCCGGATAAACAATGTCCACTTAACTACAAAGAATAAAACATTTGTTTTAATTAGCTTAAAACAAATGTTAAATTCATTAATGTTTGTGTTCAAAGAGTGTATTGTTTGATTGAATCAAACGCATTTTAGTAAAGTTTAAATTTCTGTATACCGTTCTATTCAAATGGTCCAAACATGCTTATTGTGATATCATACTATTTGTTTTCATAATTTATTTCTCTTTATAAATTATTATATTATGTACTAATATCGTCGAATAAATTTACGAATTATTAAAACTATGTAACATAAATGTTTATAAATTGTTAAAATACACATTACAGTGTAAAATACACTTTTACAAAAAACAGATTTTTCAAACTATTATAAAAATGTAATTTCAATAAGTAGAATAATTTATTACTACGTTTTTATTAGCTTGCTTTCTTGTTTCTTTGTTTGTCCGGTACAAATCTGGCAATCGATTTCTAACTAACTTCCCGAATAGCTAGACATTTGAAACTTTTAGCATAGCTCAGAACACGATGACAGTGCATTATTTTAATACTTTTAGCCATATTTCAGCAGAATTTAATTAGTTTTCAGCAAATTTTGCTGTGTGGAAAGTTAGTTCGGAAAAAATCCGCAAGTTATTTTATTTGTTTTGACATATCCCATAGTATTTGCAATCTTCATTTTGACGGGCTTCAAATTCGTGATTTTTTATTAGAGGTAAACATTGAATGACAGCAAAAAAGAAAATATATCGATTATATTATTAATATTATTTTAAATCTATCGATGGCACGGTTTAGATTTGGTGTTGGGGAGATCCGTTGTACAAAGATTTGTCCTTTTATAGGTTTAAGATCAGCTCTCTAGATGGTTGTCATTTATGTGAAGTAAATAAATTAGGAACTATTTTTTTTTCACTAACATTATATATTATATATTATATAACAATAATAGTTATATTATCAACATTACATACCATTCAACAGAAAATTTAAAAACGTAGTATATAAAAAGTTCTTTTTATCTTGAAATTATTTACTTTATTATATAGCATGTTTACTTTTGAGATAATATTGCAGAATCATCTTAAAATAAATTACTTGTAATTTCATTGTGCAAATTCATTTATGTTTACTATATTATACATATACTTTGAAAGTAATTATCGTTAATTCAAACTTTATTTACACTTTGAATCTCTAACAATATTTATCTTTTTAATTGAGTTTCTTCTTCATAGCCCCTTTTAGTTTAGATAAGTCTTGAAAATCCCAGTTCTATAAAGTTGCTATTGGAGTATTAACGATATGAAAGGAGTATATCTAGACCTGAAAAACATTCCGTTTATTGTTTAATTTTTTTTTTTTTTGTTTTTATACTTTTAAAGTGATAATATATTAATGTTACACACGAAACAAGTTTCAAGTAATTATCAATGATTTAAAAAAATAAAAAATAAATAAAAGTCTTACATTTATAAATATACTTTTAATATACGTATTAAATGTAATGTATTCTAAGATTCTCTATGTTCAAGATTATTAATAAAAAATTGTTGATGATTTTTTTTTTTAATAACCATTACCGTTTTCATCTAATAAAAAATATGTATTCTTTGTCTTTTGGTTTTACTCTTAGTTATAAAGGAATTATTAAAATCAGCCAAAAGAAATGAAAATACTTCGCGTGAGCTAATTGGGGGAGGGCTTGTTAGTTTAAAAGTTAACTACAATAGATTCTACACACGAAAAAAAAAAAAATCTAAAATTGTTGGAAAAAACGTCTAAACTGTGGTTCCGTAAAATTAGTTAATTCCATGTAATGAAGTGATCTTATATAATGCTATGGACGTAAAAAGGGAAAATTAACAACATTCATTTTCTAGGCATTTTTAAGTACCCTAGAATAGAAAACCTACCAATTAAAACCAATTTCATTGAGTTTGAAATAAAAAAAAGGTCTAGTTTAATTGAGTGATCTATAAGATAATGAGTCAAAAAGAGAAATGAGTGGTTTTTAGTAATTGTTTTTAATTTTTTGTTTTTTTATTATGATAAATTTTATACGGTGTTGTTAGTTCAGTTTATACGCGTTTTAGTTCCAAAATGGTAATGACAGAAATTAAAAAAAGAATGTGTAATTGTAATGCTTTCTTCTATAAATATGAAAGAGTTTAAAAGTATGTAGATGATAGCTAGAGTGGATATTATGTATTACGTAACATATATTTTGTAAAGACTACTGTTTCAAAAATTAGAATAAAACGCCATCTCTATGATTGATAATTTGATCATTAGTATTGATTGCCTATAATGTAACATTCTTAATTTAAAACATAAGCCTCGAATTTTGTACTAATCTACTTAAATTATCTTGTCCAGTTATTTGTTCTTAGTAAATATTGAGGGAGCTATAAAAACAAACTAGGCTTTTTAGAACACACTGACATTTAAACATCAGTAATGATTACCTATAATGCAACATTCTTAATTTAAAAGATACGCCCCGAATTTTGAACTAATCTACCTATATTCTTTTGTCCAGTTAATTTCGCTTAGTAAATATTTAGGGAGCTATCAAAACAAACTAGGCTTTCTAGAGAACAATGAAATTTTGCTCCCAGTAGTGGAATTAAATGCCAGTGTTACATATTAATTCATAGCTTATACCTTATATCTGATGTAGCTTCGACACCTTCCAGCCTCTACCGAAATGAGTTTGTGGCTTAGTAAATGTTTAGGAAGCTATCAGAACAATCTTGGCTTTTTAGAGAACACTGGTATTTTGCTTCCACTAGTGGAAATGAAATGATACTGTTATTTGATTGTGTCGCTTCCATTTTCCAGCCTCCACCTCTTGGGCAATAAGTTTGTAGCTTAGTAAACGTCGAGGTAGCTAACAAAACAATCTTGGCGTTCTAGAGAACACTGACATTTCGCTTCCACTAGGTGGAAGCATTATTAGACATTTTAAGTTGCTCAAACGTCAATTAAAGTATTTGACGGCAATCTAGATTTGATTTCAAATGTTTCGCTTCTATTTAATTAAATATATTTTATCTACGATTAATACGAAATTTAAAAATTAGATCTCTTTTTAGATACGTAGAAAGTGATTACGTACTTGTATTCATTGCGCATGCGCGTTCATAATTCTTCACCTTAACGCACGATTAGCGTGTTTGTTTACATTTAACAAAACTAATTTGCTGTTTGTTTAATTAAAGTAACTGTCTATATCGAGTTTTTAGTGAAAAACAATGAGCGATTTAAGTGATTATGACGAAAATGAGGAGAATAATACTCCTCCCGAAATAATTCATTCGGCACAAAATTCAACTAATGAATTAATGTCATCTTTATCAAAAGAGAAATACGAACTTACATTTTTTTTTCTGTATTTATTATTAAAATCCAACTATCGTAGATAAAGTACGGTACGCAACCCGTACGAAGAACTGCATTTTGCTCTGCTCGTGTGGTTTTAATACCCTCGCTGTTGATCGACTGCAAAATGCTACTTTCCGCACTAGACGCGTAATGTACTATTATTTACACTTGATACTTAAATCTAAATCTATTGTTATTTCAAGTTCAAGGATTATATTGATTAAGACAAAACCTACTTTGTTACTTTGAAAACAGCCTTTGCCGGAAAACCTCAATTGTAATGTTTGATATCACTGTTGTACTTTTCTTTTGTTTATTTTCATAAAAGTATGATAATAATACTGAATTCGCTTCTGGCATGCAGTGATATAACTACATAATAATTAGAAATCATTTTTTTTATTTGTTCTTTCCTGTTCCCTGAATTGTTATGTGAGTGGTTATAATCTATCTTACGAAATAATACACATGCTTTTTATTCTATGTGTTCTCCCATAACTAAATAAGTCCAAGAACTTGTTCACCTGTGAAAGACTGAAGTCTGCCGGAAGTGTAAAATTACGGGCAAGACTCCGCGAAATTTTCAACCTCTAAGATTTTCATACTTATATTTAATTAGACCTGCTTGATTATAATGCTTTATAATTGACTACAGTCTTGAAAAGATTATAACTTCTGGAACTTTTTTGCATTTTTAATTATGCACAAGCGTTAAATTAATGAGAGCCAGTTAACAAGGAGTTTTCAACTTTTTGAAATAAATTGTAACTGTTTTTCTATGCGTGATGAAATATAAAAAAAAACTAAATTAGAAAATGAAATTCATTTTAATTTTATTATTTATTAATAAAAACTTCCTACAACTTTCCCCCTGTCTTTTCTCTTTCAAGTTTACTTTTATTCGATTTTTATATGTACATATATGATACAAAAATTTAATCATACTAATATTTTGTTTTCTTGTATTTTTCAGGTAAGTGTCAGAAATCAATTTGCTGATTAATTGTAAGTTTTGCTTTGAATTTCGATTACTAATAAAAGTAAGTTCATACATAGTGTTAATCTATACTTTCTGGAGAGGACAGAGGACCGCGTTAGCGATTATTTTAATTTCGGCGTTTTTAAATCATTGGCTAGAATCTAAACAATGTCTAGAGTCTAGATCATATTCGATAGAGATGCTAATGATGTAGGTCATATTATGCAGCTATCATGTGCTGTGTATTTACATTCTGAATAAACTTCTTTGTAATGGATTGAAATGGGTGTCCAATCCATATGATATGAGTGTTCATTGTAATGGGTTTTCATTGTTGTTGTAATGGCCTATTATGGGTGCCCCTATGATATGAATGTTCATTGTAATGGGTTGCCATGGGTTATCATTGTTGTTGTAATGGATTGAAATGAGTGTCACTATGATATGAATATTCGTTGTAATGGATGCTCCTATGATATGTATGATCATTCTAATGGGTTGCCATGGGTTATCATTGTTGTTGTAATGGATTGAAATGGGTGTCACTATGACATGAATATTCGTTGTAATGGGTTGCCATGGGTTTCAATTGTTGATATAATGGCCTGTAATGGATGCTCCTATGATATGTATGATCATTCTAATGGGTTGCCATGGGTTTTCATTGTTGTTGTAATAGATTGAAATGGGTGTCCCTATGATATGGAATGTTCATTGTAATGGGTTATGTAAACAAAATCTTGCTCGAGATCTCCTCTGGGACCTCTGGAAGATCTAGAAACATTTTCCTTGACTCCTCCAGTTATAATAATTACTAGGCATCGCGTGGCTCTATCATTGAAGCGATCGTATAGTAATAAATATGTATTAAGTATAGAAAAAATAGATTATCGTGAATCATGATGAGTTGATAGATAATGGGTCTGGTAGTACTACATCGGCTAGTAGTAAGGGAACCACCCCGCATTCTTACTATTATTCCTCTAACCACACATCTCCATTTCAATATTTATCATTTGTATCTTTGCTACAAGCAAACTACTGCATGTATCAAATTGAAATTTTGCATGCCTGTTTCAATTGTGCATCAGATAGTGTCTATGAAGTTTTATTAAAATAGTTACGTTAGAACGTAAGATATCGGTAAAAAGGTTGTTTTCTCTATTTTAAATGTTTAGGTCCGCTTTAATAGTTTTAGCGATCTTTATTAATTCATAGCGGTGTCGCTGTTGGTTTTAATAAAAAATGTTATTTGTAAAAAATGTTCGTCTCATCGAATAGATGATGATAGAATTTTTTCCCGTCCTGAAATTCCAATTTAATTTTTGAACCTCTCGTTTACGCGAGCGTTGCGCGCGAACTCTTGGACGGATCACGCTGTCCAACGAACTTACCCTGAGTATTAGTAAGAGGATCATGTATACCAAATTTCAACTAAATCGGTCAACTTTTACTCAAGTTATCGTCACACGCGTGAACGTTACTGACAGACAGACAAGATGCATAGTTTGTTGAATGTAAGAAGCTCGCTTACGCTCGCTTCAATTAGTTTGAATTGTGAAATAAAATAGTCTCTCCACGCAAACGTAAAGTTTTTTCGTGAAGAGACTTTTTTATTTCAACACTCCATGATGATCTCCACTAACGCTTCATATCTTTAAAATTATTAGTTTATTTTAATAATAATAATATAGCAGTAACAATAGTTTGATGTATCAATCATCTCAATTCTACCATTCCGTATTTTCGCCTATGAAAGACGAATTATGATCAAATGTGTATTGTCATTAATTATATCTGCACGAATAAGGAAAGGAGTTATTCTCAAAACGTCATTTGAGATTCTTTGATTATTGTACTATATTTACAGTAGCTAAGATGATCATCTTTAGCAAGAAAGTATAATCCTTAACTATGATGATAATCCTCCTTAGATGGGTTTCGAAGGTAGTTTTAAAAGAGGTAGTTTATTGTCAGCTGAAAATCTATACTAAATGTAGTATTAAATAGAGAAATAATTTGCTGATTCCTGCAGAGTTTGGACAGCATTTCCTTTAGTTAAAGCTGCAGTAGTTTTAAATCCTCGAGTATTTTTTATCTGCATAAGAAAGGAGACCTGGTTGGTAATGGCATGGTAAGAATGTTCTTGTGTAAGTTGTCTAAGCCGGTAATTGATGCTTTGCTATTGTGCTCGCTCACTATCTCCTGGAAGCTTCTGTAATAGTCTCTTCTTTAGACTCTGACCACATATCAGAGTGATTTAACCTCTTCTCCTTTTTCTTCTCCCCGAGTCTTTCAGATTGTTGTTCCTTTCTTTAGTGGGTTTCTAAGATTCGAAACGACTACGATTTTTCCCCTCTGTAAAGCGTTCGGAAAAACGTTTTATTTCGTTGTTTTTTAACTAACTTGCATCCCAAGTCTCCTTGAAACGATAATTGCCGACTTCAACTAACCACTATTCGTACTCGTTTTATTTTTAACAAAACACAAAAAAAGAGTCTTCATGAAGAAAATGTCTTAAAGCGACTACAAGGATTTTTCAAAGTGGGGGAAAAACACTCAAGTGCCAATACTTGTTCTAGGGGACTGCAACATCTCTCACACCTCTTGTGCTTATAACTTCTCGACGTACTAAGAGACTCCCGTGTCCGACTTCAAGGCGATCACGATTTAAAGACCTGTACACATTAATTCTTCCTACCGTCTATCTGTTTTTTCATTTTTTTTTTACACTTTCTAAAAGGAAGATTGAGCAACATCTCCCTGATTCTTTGAGACGAGCCACTGAATCTCTTGACCGTACCTTTTTTTTTCAAATCAAACTTTAAACTTGTACGATGTTTGAATAACTAACATCTTGTCCTTTTTGCAGACAAACTATCGATTTTGTTACGTAAGTCATGCCGGAACTAATTTATCCTTAGATGTCAGTTTGGAATATAAAAAAAAACAATCCAACTTTTTATTTCAAAGATTCATTTCCATTCACTATTGTCCAAATGAACTTTCTAAAGATAAACATAACATTTGTTGTTCATTTTCTATACAATTCCCCCCTTTTGAATCTATAAAAGGTGATATTTCTTAGGCAAGTGAAAACGATACGTTGTATTTCTTAATATTTAATTAAAACTATTCTTTAACTTATACAAAGTAGTTTTCAGCCTCAAACGGTTTCATTTGTTCAAAATTGTTTAAAAAAAGAATATTCTTGTCACAAAGATGAATTTTTATAATAATTTGTTACTATATTAAGCTTCAATGGAGCCAGTTATATTTAATACTTCTCTTTGAGTCTGAATTAAATGTTGATTAGTTATATTAGTTAAACTCTCTATTGTGCTATTATAACCTTCTAAACTTATAACCTCGGCTCCTTTAATCCTCTGTCCTGTCAGTTATAAAATATTATGAAAGCCTACTATGGCCTGTACTTAAAATATTAAAAAAAAAAAAAAAAATACGTATGGTGTCGCGGGACTCCCTGTGGGAACGAAATTCCTTACATTTTTCATTAAATATAAATGATAAAATCACACTGCTAACTACGTATATGTTGCTAACTACTTATATATGGCAGAGTTAGAAAAGAGACAAAATTAACTAACTGTTAGAACTAACAGTTAAAAGTAACTGTACCTAGCGGAGTTAAGCCAAAATTAAAAGAAAAACATTATTTGTATCATTAAAGCAAGCGTCTTACAATAAATATGTATTGAATATTGAGAAAAAAGTTAATCATGATGAGTTTATAGTTAAAGAGTATGTTTGAAGTTGGTAGGAAATAGGAATGTTTTCTACCTACCCGGCCTAATAATTTAAAATATTATAAAATATATTTCTTCCATACTCAAAAACGTCTGCTTGTATCAGGTTGACATTTTGCATGCCTGTTTCAATTGTACTTTAGACGATGTGTAAGAAGTTTTATTAAAATCGTTACTTTACAACGTAAGATATCGGTAAAAAGGTTGATTTCTTTATTTTAAACGTTTAGGTCCGCTTTAATAAATTTAACGATCTTCATAACTTCATAGCAATGTCGGTGATCGTTTTACTAAAAAATAATGTTAAAAAAGTTGTTTGTCTCATTTAATAGATAAAGTTAGAATTTTTTCCAAATTTTTTTGAAATTCCAATTTCAAATTTGAAGAAGAACACTTGGGCGGATAACGTTGTCCAACGAACTCAGCCCGGGCATTGGTAAAATAAACATGTGTACCAAATTTCAACTAACTCGGTCATTTTTTACTCTAGTTATCGTCATCGGTAGATTTCGTGACGCTTGGATTAGAAGTTCTTAACTTCTAATCCATCGATAAAGTACTGGAACTTTAGTTGTTGATTATTAGTGTTATTCCTTAAGTTGTAACTTTTTTTTAACAAAATATACTTAATCTTTACTTCTAAATGAACCCTTAAACAAACTTTAAAATGGTCAACTTTTAAATATTTTCTTATTTGAAAAAAAGTTTTTTTACGGGTGATACACTCAATAAACCAAAATAGAGGTTATTTGAACATTTCTACCCCTTTATCCTTTTTTTATATTTTATCAGTCTCTGAAACTGAAAATTGGGCCGAAGGAGATGAAGGAAAGAGGGGCTTCCACGGAAAATTAAACGGTAAAATTTTACCTCAAGTAAAATATAACCCTCGCGAAAAAGGGAATGAAGGTTATACCCAAGCCCAGGTTTAAACAGGGGAGGTTTTGTTTGATTTTCTCGGGGTAGATTTTACCCCGAAGGTTTTGCTCATCTAACAGAGTCTAAATCCAAAAAACGGGCCAATGGCAATGATCCCTCTTTTTCCGACGATTAGATTTATATCGAGTGTTTATAAAAGGATGAAGGCGATATAGAAGGGTTTTTATACAGTTTGAGGTTATATTGAAGTGAACCTCCTTCCGGTTTCTCCATCATAACCTTTCCATCTACAAAGCTTGTTATTGGTCCAAGTGGAGTGGGAATGGACACAACCAGATCTTAGCTAAATATTTGCACCTCTCTCTCTAGCCCCTAACCTCAACGCAGAGAAACCATCTCATAACCAACTCTTTTTTCCCCCTATTTATGACCTTTTACGAACTTTCATTATTTTGTTTTTACGGTATTAACACTGAATTATAAAATTCATTGATGAATGCAAAATCAATAATTCTATTTTTATTTTGCATAAACTTATAGCTTTATACATGTATAATTGTAGAGGTAATATTTTTTTTAAAAGACAATTCTTTCGTTTAAAATAAATGAAGTACTGTTAAAATTTGACACTGAACTTATTACTTACCACGTTTGTAAAAATTAAAATGATTTAATGTTCCGAATTATATCTTTACATTAATATAATTAATGACGATCGACGTAATAAACATAAAACATTAATGAAAGGGTAAGATATTTATCCGGTCATTATCTATGTTCATGTTGTATTTAAAGCTGTATTTATTAGTCAGTCATCTCCAATTATTTATCGATTATTGACCCTTCTTTCTCTTGGACCCTCCCTATATTGTGTTGTATATTATCTACTTTATCTATATCAATTTATCTGCTCGTTTATTTTCGAGTCGACTAAAATGGTTAGAGGGTTTGTTGTGTTTTGCTTCGTTTTCGATTTCTACAGAGGAGGGGGCTCCCTGTATTTTGGGGTAGGGGCCCCCTTTTCCACGGTATCCAGAACCTATTATTTTACCCTAAAAACACCCTGAGGGTGTTCCAAGTCAAAACTAAGCCCAGGAAACCCTACTAAAAACTAGATTTTCCCATTAAAGCCCCATATCCCCGTAGCCAAAAACAACGTATAATTTCCAGAATGTTAGAGAGGGATTCAGTAAGACCCCTATTGTGTTGATTTCCGTTTAACTTTATTTTACCCCCCTTCACTAACTAAGTTTGAAAAAACATGTGGAAATGGCTTATTTACCCTCAGATATTGTTCCACCCACCCGTTTAATTATTATTTGTATGTAATGTTCAGTTAAGACCCACATTAGTACACTAAGTCTTAAGCAAACTATATCTGTCGAACATGTTCAGTATATGTTCGAAAATAAAACACCCCTATGTCATTAAAAATAAATAATAAAGCAATTAATATATAATTAAATGTATTATAGTAAAGCACTTGTCACAGCATTTTTTCATTTTGTTTTTTAAGTATAATTGTAGTCTTTACCAATCAGAAATAATAAAGAAACAAAATAGAATAGTATTAACGCTAAGCCATTTCATATAATTATTCTTGTTGTATAGTTATTTATCAGCTAGGTGACAAATTAGGTACAATATATATATATATATATATATATATATATATATATATATATATATATATATATATATATATATATATATATATATATATATATATATATATATATATATATATATATACATATATATATATATATATATATATATATATATATATATATATATATATATATATATATATATACATATATATATATATATATATATATATATATATATATATATATATACATATATATATATATATATATATATATATATATATATATATATATATATATATATATATATATATATATATATATATATTCTTATTGTGATTGTTAAATCTAGTTTCATATTATTAGTCTAAGTATTAAAATAACCTTTAGTTATGGAAATGAAATTTGAATTTTTCAAAACATTTATGTTAATAATAATTGTAATAATGTATTGCATTTTTCCTATATGATGTATTTATATAGTTTTTTATATTAATTTATTTTTAATAAATTTGCACGCATATAACTTTGCTCTTTTCATTTAATAAGTTTTTTTTTCTTTTCGATTATTTATAATTTTTTTTTTTTAATGTGTAAATTGAATTCTTCTATTTCATTTTTGTATTGCGGTTTAGAATGGCCTTTTCACGTCTTCTCCCCCATCTTTTTCTTTTCTCTCTTTTCACGCGATTATTAATTTTTAAATATCGGAATGTCTGACAGAGGAGAGGTAGGGGACAATTTCACCCTCGAATGATATTTTATAAAAATGGATAAAAAGCGGTTAAAAAGGGGGGGAATGAGAGAGTAGGGGGAAGTTAGAAGGGAAGTAAGGTGAAGAGAAAATGATGGGTTTTTAATGAACGGGGTTCTTTTTTTGCTTTTCGCTAAAAAGCGAAGAGAGAGGGGATCGAGGAACGATGTCTGTGAAGGTATGAGTTAACATCTAAATGTAGAAGGTCTGATATTTGGTTCGTCTCAATTCCTCGTCTCTACACTCCTTGTTATGTTTAACGTTTTTTTCTCCTCCCTCTCTCTTTCTGAACTTATATTTGAAGTTGTTTCGCTTCTAATAAGACATATGGGGATGGAGGAAGAAGATTATTCCACTTATCTTGTGGAAGAACATGTCCACTTGAGAGTTCTAGACAAAATTCTCCACTCAATTTAACTCTTTGGGTCTAATATGGTTCGTAGGTGTTATAGCATGAGTATTTGCAGTCATATTGAAGATGAGCTGATGATGTTCATTTTGAAGATGAGCATGCCGATTTTGCTCATTTTGACGATAAGCACATGATGCATATTTTGAAGATGAGCAGATGATGCATATTTTGAAGATGAGCAGGTGATGCATATTTTAAAGATGGGTAGATGATGCATATTTTGAAAAATTGAAGATGAGCTTATGTTGCTCAAAGTGAAGATGAGCAGATGTTGCTTATTCTAAAGATAAGAAGATTATGCCCATTTTGAAGATGAGCAGATGTTGCTCATTTTGACGATGAGCACATGATGCATATTTTGAAGATGAGCAGATGATGCATATTTTGAAGATGAGCAGGTGATGCATATTTTGAAGATGTGTATAGATGATGTATATTTTGAAAAATTGAAGATGAGCAGATGTTGCTTATTCTAAAGATGAGGAGATGATGATCATTTTGAAGATGAGCTGATGTTGCTTATTCTAAAGATGAGCAGATGATGCTCATTTTGAAGAAGAGCTGATAATGCGCATTTTGAAGATGAGCAAATAATACTCATCTTCATCTCAAATATCAGGATACTGTGTCTGCACCTCGGTCTATGGTGTCAGGAATACTACTGGTATCATAGACATAGTATATATCTCGGCTTTCCCTTGTCCATCATCATGCAAAAAAACAAAAACAATTACGACGATTTTTATTTTTAAAAAAAGTAGTTGGCAGTCTATTTAACAATAGTAGTTTTTCTTGAAAATCTCTCGAGAAACTATCAATTTGGTAATTCAAATGAAGAAATAATCATTGATGTTTCTCTAACAAAATCCAACTTTCAAATTAAATAAAGACATTTTTTCTCAAAACATATTCCCTCTTGAAAGAATTATTCCGTGATACATTTTAATGTCTAATTTATTTTTTTAAGTTCTTACTCATTTTTGGTTTTATTTTTAGTCGTTAGTAGTCATCTGGATTGATAAAAAAAAAGAAGGAATTATCATGATTCTTTATTTAATCTTATGAAATTTTCAAGCTGACCTTCCTGCAGACACATATAATACCTAAGATGAAGCCAAAATATTTTGCTAATCCTTTCCATCGACAGTTTGGACGATTGAAATCTTTCAGTGTCCTTCGATTTAGACATAATCTTCTTTACTACTTTTGATTTTATCTTTTTTATTTTATTCGATCATATCTTTTGATTTTATTTTAATTTATAATAACTACGCTAATAAGTTATTATTGAAAAATAATTTTTATATCTACTTGAAAATATTATTGAAATGAAATAATAACTTTGTCTTGTTTCTTCTCTTTCTTTATTATTAAAATATGCAGTTTTAGAATACTTCAATAAAGGTTTATGTTGTACTGTTAAGTTCTCCTCTATAGATTTTTTTCAATTGCCTACTCTGTGATCGACATCCTTGCTGTTTGTTTTTTATTCTGCTTGAGCGTCCAGTACGAGTTTCAAAAGAGGAATATGCTAAAATTTTAATTTCAAAGCTACCCAAAAAACCAGATGTGGATGGGAAATAAAAGTTTAGTGGTGAAACCACGCAATTTCTTTCATTTTTTTTTTATTTTTGAACCGGTGGTGACACTGGCCCGTGTTTCCCTATGTTTTCATCCCTGCTTAATAGGCTCCGACCTCTACCGGGTTTATGTTTTTTTCTCTTGCCGAGCCCGGGCCCTTCATGTTTTTTACATGAACCTACCCCCTTCTGCTCTGGTCCGGTCAGGGTCCTCTTCCTCTACCGTCAATTCCTCTTATATCCGCTTGGTTTCTCTCTCTTTTTCGTCTTTGTTCGTTAACATTTTTTTCCGGTCCGATTGACTCCCGGGGTCCACGAAGGGGGCTTGCTTCTTCCTGTCTTTTTTTTCTTTCTACGTTAGCCCCTTCGACCCAATTTCAGAGTTTTTCCTGTTTCCCGAATGACCCCCTACTTTTTGTTGGTGGGTGTTCTTTTGTTTTATATATATATACATATATATATTTTTTTTTCTCTTCCGTGACAGGAAAGCCAATACCTTCTGGCTTGACTTCATTTCCTCTTTTATTTGACAAAATAATGTTTCTTATAAGTTAAAAGACAATTTTGATGCTGCAAAAGAATTGCTGAATATTGAGCCCTATCCTTCCGCCTGTCAAAAGTTGTTTTACTCTTACATATATAACATTAAATCAAATCCTTTTGACTGCCAATAGAATTGTAAATCTTAAGATTTTCTATCCTTCTGTTAATTTGGAAATTATACACTGATACGTTTTTTAATTAATCGATTCACAAATCCGTTATTTTGGTGTTAAACCTTTAAAAAATCGCGTAAACAAAAATGCTTGACACTTATTAGAAAAAAAATCTACATTTAACTACTTTGAATACAACAACCATGAGACGAGAACCCCTTAAAAACTAAAAGAACCTCAGTTACAACGCCCTCTTAAATCTTTCCACCAATCCACAATCTGCTACTTTATTTTTATTATTATTGTTAAAAAATGTTAATATAACTCTGAGTAATAGCAGAGGTGGATAGAGCATACGAGAAACATTGTTTGCATATGATATTTATGTTGGCATTAAGTAGAAAATAAAGTTTGGTATTTGCTTCTCCTCTGTGTATCTTAATATACAAGTTATTTTATAGATTTAAACTAAGTTCTCTCTCATATTTATTTCCTCCTATTCAAGGTATTTGCAGTTTTTTTTTTTTTTTTATATTACACAAAATAATTTTTATTAATTATAATAATATTTTTATTAATAATTTTTAACAACTTTTTTATTATATAAACGTGTCTCTATGTGTTGTAAATATTATATTTTATTTTTATTTTTTTATTATTTTTTTTTCTTTAAGAATTCATCATTATTATTTTTAGAAAAAATACTTCTTTTTAAATTAATTCCGTAAAGAAAAAGTTTATGAATAAGAGAAGCACACAAAAAAAAGAAAAGAAATCAATCGATTCTGCTCGAAAGCACTCACATACCACAATTATTATTCTTTAAGCGTTCTTAAGTAACTTTTCTTTAAGTCTTAACTTCTAAAGCGGATCAGTCAGACGGATCAAAGTGTGTGATTTTTTTTTCTTCATTATTCTTGACTTTAATGTAGAAAAAAAGGAAGATAAATTATCCCATTTTATTTTTCTTTTAATCGTATAACCTTAATTTTGTGCCATGTGTTCAATTCTTTCTTTTTTGTAAACTTAAAGATTATAAGAGAACACACATTTTGATTTTTAACGACTTTAAGAAGAATTAAAAACTATATTATTAATAATGCTTCTGTTAATTAATATTTTTAAATTTTTTTTAATATTATTAGTCCACAGGCCACCATAAGAAGTGAGTCGCTGATTGATAAAGTTTTCTTACCTTATGGAATCGCTTATTTATGCCTTGTCCACCGATGAATTGGGTATATGGCAACTGGGCGCTGGGCCATTTCTTTTTTGTTGACATGCCAAACTTGCCCTTCTGCGGGAACATTGAAAAGAGATTGATAAAGATTTGATTTTCACAGAATCGTTTAATTAAATTATTTAAAAAACAGTGGTAAAGGTGGCCACAGATATGAGTGGGCCGTTTTCTTTTGAACGTCCCCGCAGAGCGATATGTTTGGGGCGGTGGACACCCCAAACGGCCCACTGTTATCGGTGGCCACCTTTACCACTGTTTTTTAAATAATTTAATTAAACGATCCTGTGAAAATCAAAACTTTATCTATCTCTTTTCAATGTTGCCGCAGAAGGCCGAGTTTGGCATGTCAACAAAAAAGAAATGGCCCAGCGCCCAGTTGCCATATACCCAATTCATCGGTGGACACGGCATAAATAAGCGATTCCATAAGGTAAGAAAACTTTATCAATCAGCGACTCACTTCTTATGGTGGCCTGTGGACTATATTATTATATATTATATTTTTAAATTATACTGGGTTTACTAGATATTTTAATAATAAGATTATTTCCAATATTTTCTGCTTGCTGTCATATTAATTTGAACCCATTTATCCTAGAAATTGGGGATAGCGATTATCATTAAAATATTAAAGTTATGGAAAAATTTATTTTCTTCTATACCAGGGTATGTACCAGGTACATACCATTCTTGTTTATTCTTAGATAAACAAGAATGTTATGCCTTGAAGAAGGAAATACATTTTTCCGAAACGTCTATAAATCCACAACTTTGACTCTTCGCTTTATAATTTACTGTCGATATCCTCAATTTCTATTTAATTCATAGTCCATAGCCTTAATTTCCATTTCATTCACAGTCGAAATCCTTAATTTATATGTATTCACAATCGATATCCTCAATTTCTATTTAATTCATAGGCCATAGCTTTAATATCCATTTCATTTACAGTCGAAATCCATAATTTATATGTATTCACAATCGATATCCTCAGTTTATATTTAATTCATAGTCCATAGCCTTAATTTCCATTTCATTCACAGTCGAAATCCTTAATTTATATGTATTCACAATCGGTATCCTCAATTTCTATTTAATTCATAGTCCATAGCTTTAATATCCATTTCATTCACAGTCGAAATTCTTAATTTATATGTATTCTCAGTCGATATCAACATAGTTGTCACCCCTTTAAGTTCTTAATTAATTTAGTATTACGTTAGTTAAGAAATAAAGTCAAAGGCACAAAATAGCATTATAGCTCCGATATACACAAATAATTTTTGTAACTTATACCAAAATTGACTGCAAATTAGTGTGGCACATAGCTTCCTCACATCCTATCACGTACTTTATTGATTTTATGCTTTTACAGGCCATTATTGTCTAATTTGTTTAATTGATTCTCCCGTTTTCTTTAATCTTTCAAAATTGTTTTGATTTTTACATGAATTAAAGTATCAATTTAGCAAAAGTTAAAGAGCGCCGACGCGACAGTTCAAATTAATCTGGGTCTATCTGCGGGTTACTTTCGATAAACTATAAAAGTTTCATACAAATCAGATAAGTACTTTTGATGCTATAGGTGTAAATAAATGTATGTTTGTGAGCATGTGGAAGAGAAACAAATGCAGAAGGTTCAAACTTATATGGCTAACAATGAGCTAAATATGACCTCCCATACAAATTTCATTAAAATCGGACGTGTAGTTTTTAAGATATGTTGGTTCGCAAAAATTGAGGGACAGACCGGCAGACAGACACGAACCAAAAATGTTCCCTGATGTCTGAAACGGATTTATGTCTTGGAATTTTTGAAATCGGATGCATCAAATATTTTGGTTCTCCAGAACGATCACATAAGCTCGGAAGCAAAAAAGAAACTAAGCCGCTTTCATATTCACAATTATTATTAATGTTTTAATTAAATTATATATTTTACTTCAATCTATTATGTTATTTCTTATTGTAATATAGGACTGTACTTCATTTGCTATAAAGGTTGAAATAATAATATTTTTCTCAAATAAAAGTCTCTCTGTATTTTACTTTTCTTTCCATTAAAATTTTAATATCGTCGGAAACAATCTGTTTTCTCTCTTTCTTTTATATAATCCCAAATTAAGAAATATTCTTATTATTTTCGTTTTTTTTTATATTTGTTTTTTTCCCCCCTCTTTATGATTTATTTTTTTTCCTTAATACTTTTTTTCCTTTGGATTATTATTATTTATTTTATTTTGGAAATATGGAATAATATATATATATATATATATATATATATATATATATATATATCAAATGTTTGAGAAGGGAGGTAAGAAAAGAAAAAAAATATATATACCTATATATTTTTTTTTCTTAGAGGTTAGTAAGATAGAATGAAGTATTCAGAAAAGGAGAAGGCCCCTTCTAAGAATAAGGCACAACGATTTTTCGGACGGAAAGAAAAAATTAAGGGCCAAACGGACTAGAAGATTTTAATAGAGACCGGTTTTCTGGGTTTCTGAAACTTACCCCTTGGATTCGTATTAAAAGAGGGCCTTCAAAAAGAGGAGGTAGTGAAGGAAAGAAGGTTGTTTTATATTGGGGTCGAGGGGGGGCCAGGGGCCCCAACATCTTATGCCCCTTACACTCTTGGGATAAGGGCTAACTTCTACTTCTAACAAGAAGTAACTTCTCTTTCAACATTTATCGTGAGTTTCTTGTACACCCGAAAAAAATATATTACATTTCTTCCACTATCTTCTATATATTTTAAAACATTTCCTCTTATCTTTTTTTTGCTAAGAGTTTGAAGATAGAACAATTTTCTAAAAGTTTTTATTTCTTCTCACTTCTGATTTTAACAATAAATTGTTAAAGAAAATACAAATATATATATATATATATATATATATATATATATATATATATATATATATATATATATATATATATAATATTTATATATTTGTTTGGTTTTTTATAGGTTTCAAAAAGAACATGATATTTGTAACTATAAAATTCCTTCTTTTTTCTTGTTTCAAAAAATATCTTAAAACATATATTTGAAGTTTTTTCCCTTTATACTTTTAAAGGGAAGAAACCAAGCATTTAGTTCGAGAATATCTACAAAGTTTAAGCATTTTTTATTACTTAAAACTTAGAGTAAACTTCAAAGAAAAGCTCCTAAAGAATTCTTTTAGTTTCTTTATGCTACTTTTATGTTGGTTTAAAGTTTATATACTTGTTTATGAAGATCTTATTGCGAAGTAATTTAGTTAAACGGTTTAGAGATTAAACAATTGTTATTTTATACAGTCCACTTCATACATATATGACGCTTATGTTTTTTACGTTGTTTGAAATTGTCAAACAATACAATTAATGATCAGGGTTTTTGGTTTTTTTGGCCAGTTTACTTCTTTTAAAATCGATTTTCACAAGTAAAGTTTTCGTTTTAAGAGCTGCTTCATCCTTTTTAATGATTGATTAATGTATGCAGTTTTTTTTCGCAACTTTAATATAGCGAAATAAGTGGATTGTAATTGTATAATGTACTAAGTGGCTGATATATTTTAAAGAGATTTTTCGTAATCCTTCATCAACAAGGTCGGAATGAATTAACATTTCATTGATTTTCAAAACGTTATGTGTTAAGAGGTATATAACCCTTGTCCCTGTAAATCTAAAGTGTCATAACTTCTTATAACTTTTTCAAGACATTGCTTATTGGCTTGTTCTATAGACCTTAAGTGGTACTTGATACTAGCTGTCCCGTGTCGTTCTGAATTATAAATCTCTTATTTAAGCCACTTGCCCTTCTCTTGTTTCTATTTCTATCCGGGAAATTCTCAGTTTCTGTTATCGCTGCTTCTTATAACCGTACTGCCCTCGAACATTATCTAGTCTCGGAAACTCCTTGAGACTAAACCCTTTTTGTTAAGGACATACTTGAATCTTCTAACCACTTCTACGACTACATCATAGCATCTCGTTGTATCTACTTCTACTCTACCGTTGCCCCTTCGCTTATCGATTTCCCTTTCACTCTGCAAGGATTCTATGTAGCTTTTCCCTCTGCAAGTCTTACTCGCCTCATCTTCCTCTTCGAACTAATCATAATCAGCTTAGTTCTAATACTCCCCCAGGCACCGCTTTCCCTCGCAGTGATTTCAATGTAAATCCTCTCTCCTCCGCATCGTCTTCACACCCTTGGGAACGATCCATCCACTGATTTTAGGGAAATGCTGTCGCTCCACCTCTTCCTTCCCTAGAACCGAATTTCATCTTAAGTAACCGTTGCTCGAGTAAAGCACCAATAACTGCCACTTGTTCTTAGTTCAAAGAATCTCCATAAAACCTTCTAACATCAAACTTCATTTAAAATTAACTTTATCTTCTTCCCCTTAGGCTTAGGCACCATTCCCCGATAAATTAATAATAGACTTTGAAAATTTTATTGAACTTTGGCTAAAGTATAATATTTTGAGTCATGATAATAAAGTTCAATCTTTGAATAAAGTAACATGTTGAAAGTCTCTCTAGTTTCAAAGACTTACCTATAGATCCGTGGTGACCTATAGATTCGTGGGTGAAACTAAGCTTTGTCTGCATCTTATCTTTCATATTTTTACTACTGCTTATCCAGTGCAGTTTTTCCATTATTATTTCTTGTGAAAATCTTGATAATTTTTTATTGTTATCTTATTGCATATACTTGAGGATCAGCTAGTTTCTCTTTCAAATGTATCTTTTTCTTGGGTTATACGATAATTATGAGAAAATTCTTAAATAACTCCCTTGATCCATTACTACTTTTTTAATACTACCTTTTGACTAAATTAAAGTACTGCATTCAGGTTTTTTTTTAGTCCTTTCTACTTGTAGAATGATTATTATTATGTACTGTCGGTGTATTGCTGTGAAGAAGTACAATAAGGAAATAGAATTAGTTTCGCTAAAGGTATCAAACCATACGATGCAGGGGTCGTCTAAGACGTGAGCGCCACCTTTGAAATGAAGACGGTGAGGCCTTTCTTACGTATCATCGCCAGAAGCTATAGTTATCATCTAGAATGTTCACGCTGCTTTTTAATAGATCGACTCCTGTATTCTTTTCACATTTTCCTATATCTTTGTCTAACAAAGCAGATTGAGATTCTTTTGTCTTCATATACCTTTATACTATTTACATCTCATGGAAATATTTCTATATGAGAGTATGTTTTTCTGTTGTAACTTTCAAACATCAGAATGACGGATCTTGTGATTTTCAAAGTTCACTTGTGATGATTCTTGAAATTGCTTCTGATCTATTTATACGTCAAAAAGAAAATCAATCGCGATTTTTTTTTCAAGGAAATTAGGTCCTTTTTAAGAAGAAAAAGGACAGAATTCCTTAATCAATTTCACCTTTAAAAATTAGGTTGGATGAACATCACGTTGGAAGAGAGTTTGAAGGTATTGATTAAGGCTCCAAATTAAAATTCTTTCCCTTCTTTAATTAAGAAAGTTCGGACCTCTTTTTTTCCATCCTCTCACAATATTTATAGCTTTAACTAAAGTTATAAGAATAAAATATCGAACAAGGATTAAAAAAGTTAATGTACTTAATCACTTCATTGCAAGTGCTGTTCCTTTGGGAATAAAGTGTATTAAATTGACTTTAAAATAGAGACAGCTTTATGGGTTTGCTATCGAAAAGTTTACTTATAATGGCATTTTATTATATAGAAAGTTAAACTCTCTGAAAATATAAATCCATCATAGATCCTTTTATGCTCCTTATGAAATGCTATAAAATAGTATAATCGTAGATTAAGTATAAAGAATGACGTCTTTCCACTAGAGTTACTTATACATATGCACCTAGGTTAGGTACATACTTAATGTATTTGAACGGTGTTTCCGAGTTGTGTCCTAATACCCAGAAGATATCTCAAAGTGCGTCCGCACTTTTTTAATCCCATTTCCGAATTGCGTCCCCACTCTGGGCCTGAGATATACGGATTGCGTCCAGGATGTATATATATTTTTACTTGCTTTTTTTGCAGGTAAACAAATATATTTACCTTAAAGTTTTAAGTTTAAATAAAAAACACTAAATATGAGGAAAAGAAAACGTTACTTTATGAATTTTTACATTAAACTTCTACGTTGTAAATGATCCATTGCCTTTTTTTAACACTATTATTGACCTTTTGTCGCACAAGATAATGCTCTTCTTCTGCTTCGTGTTTGTGTTCCATTTTTGATTCAATTATTACTCCAACGTCATCAATTTTAACACATGTGGAGCAAAATGTTTTTCAAGTCTACCACTGAACATAATTTGTCAATGGTTTGTGAAGCCTAAATTTATACCCGTTAATTACTTTTAAATCTTTTAGTTTTTCACTTTTCATAGTATATTATTCCATGATAAATGCCTAGGCAAGAGTGGTATCAATTAATCTTGAAAAGCAAGCGTTTGTTTTATGTTTACTAGAAAAGTAAAAATATATTATCCATTTTATATATATATATATATATATATATATATATATATATATATATATATATATATATATATATATATATATATATATATATATAATATATATAATATAAATATATGTTGTCCCCTTATTTATGGATATTTATAATCTCTTTTGTGTCCAAAGGGGTAAAAAAAGAAAAAAACTTCTTTATAAGGTAATATTTCGTCCCTTAATTTCGGAACATCTTCAAACCTTGAAAGTAGTACAAGTAGATATAAATCATTATAAAGTTAATTCGTCAGAAAAATTAAAAGGTGAGTCATAGGAGGCTGCCTGATTGACACCTAGTCACTGACCCAGATCTAAAAGTCATATGTTAATATTTTCTAAATTTTGCAGAAAGAAAGTTTCATTTTATTCTAAAGTTACTTAAATAATAGTACACTACGCGTCTAGTGCGGAAAGTAGCATTTTGCATGCGAGTGTGGAAATGCAGTTTTCGCATGAGGTGCGTGCCGTACTTTATCTGCGATTGTTGGATTTTAATAATAAATACAGAAAATCATTAAATATACAATTTTTATCACTAAAAACTTGATAAAAACAGTCACTTTAATACAAACAGCTAATTAGTTTTGTTACATAGTTTTAAACAAACTCGCAAATCGTACGATAAGGTCATCTTCAATTTATTTCCGCCCCAGTGCGTAAGTAAAGAAGAACTCATCACCTTATCGCACGATTATGAAACGCGCATGCTCAATGAATACAACAACGAAAAGAATCACTTTCTACACATCTAAACAGAGATAAAATGTTTACATTTCGTATCAATCGTAGATAAACAAATAAATTTGGATTTCTGTACGAGGACTCTTTACTATAAAGCGAATTCATTTCAACTTAAACATTATCAAAAATTCACGATTGTATAATTATTAAATATTAATCCTTCATATTAACTGTCAAATTATTTCAAAAAGTGATTCGTAGCACTACATGTTATTGTTTTTAAGCCTTAATACTTCTAATGGTTTTAAATAACTTCGAATTACATGCACATAAATTCGCTAAAATAGAAACATGTGTAGGCGTTCTTGCATTCATACATTTTTATGTTCTTAACATTATTTTGTCCTCGTTTTTTTTCAGACCATTTTATTATTTTACAAGTTCAAAGAAAGATTGAATTTGTGTGTTTATATATATATATATATATATATATATATATATATATATATATATATGTGTGTGTTTAGTTTATATATGTCGCTCTTTATAACACTTAAAAGAAAAGGAGATAAATGTTTCGAATGTGAAATTCGGAAGAGAAAAACTGAGTCTTAAAAAAAAGAGGGAAGAAAAGGAAAAAAATAATATATAAATAAATAATTCCCACTACTTCATACCACTAAGAATTGTATTTATGGTCCTCACTGCACACCAAAAAAATATCAGTGGTCGGAGAAACACAAAGTCCAACAAAGGGCTGAATTTTTTCTTTATTTTATTTTAGTAAAAAAAAATTCTGTCTCGCCTGAGCGCTGTGAATCCTTTTTAATGGGGGGTTGCGTCAAGGAAAAAAAAGATATGTTTACAAAAGCCGACAACTTGTAGCCAAAACAAATAAAAATACAACTCAAGTTTTCTTTACCAGTGCAAGGTAAGGTTGTTTAGAAATGGCAATTTATTTAATTCTTTCTTTTTTATTTGATATGATGTCATGTTGTTTATTTATTTTTATTGGTTCTCGTAGAGAAAAAAAATGGCCACATTTATACGTTATTAATGGATCTGAATTCAATATAATATTAACTAGATTTTTCAATTTTATCTATATATTATACATATATTCCCCGTGTTTAAAAAGTTAAATTGAAAATGACTGCATTTATAAACAATAATCAATTTGAAAGTAAATAACACTTCTAATTATCTGCCATTAGTGTGGCACATAGCTTCCTCAGGTCTTATTATTGGACGAATGGTCAAATAAGATTTTGATTCTGTTTCGATTACCATTGGGGCTACAATTATTTTTATTCAATATTAAATGTGCGCAGACGCGGTAAAATCACACGAGCAAAGCAAAATGCAGTTTTCGCACAAGTTGCATACCGTACTTTATCTACGATTGTTGGATTTTAATAATAAATACAGAAAAAAAAGCAGTTACTTTAACTGAACAAATGGCAAATTAGTTTTGTTAAATGTAAACAAACACGCTAATCGTGCGATAAGGTGAAGAATTCTTCTTATAAGAAGAGTTATGAAAAGCGCATGCGCAATGAAAACAACTACGAAAAGGATCACTTTCTACGCATCTAAACAGAGATTAAATGTTTATATTTCGTATCAATCGCAGATAAACAAAACTGTGATTGTTTTAGTATGGTTTGAGCGCATACGATTTATTGTAAATCCATTTAAATTAATAAAATAAATGTTACATTAAAATGTAAACGTGGTAATACATAGCAGATCAGCTGATTTTTTTTTTTAACTTTTATTAGGGATAATATTTTCAGATAAAATGTTAGTGTTCACACCTGGCGACTGTTAGTTAAACTACTTACCAGTAATAATAAATCTTAACAAAATGAACGTGGTGATAGAGGCTTATTTTTATTTTTCCAAGTAAAATTAATATCAAACCTAGTGTCTTTCTTATAACTACTTATCGTTATCAGTAATTTTGGTATATTTATAATACATTTAGACGAACCTATCGCGTATTTTGACCAATTGCTAGTAATAGTTTAAAGGAATGAGATCATATCTGCCGGACGTAACCTAAACTACTTTTGTACATTGATAACGTGGGCGATCCATTTTGAAGGTATTATTTCTCATTATTTTATACTTTGTAAAATTCATTTAACGCCAATTTGATTAATGATTTTTCATTTGTCTCTTCTATAATATGCTGAAGATTAATTCAAAAAGTTAAATGACTCAGAAGAGAGAAGAGAACCCACGATTTTGTCTTTAATTACATGCATCAGAAAACAAAGCTTTAGTCAATGACAAACTCTAGGGCGGAATAATTTATCATTCCAGTTTGGATTTCGTCTCGAAACATCCAAACAATTCACAATATAACTTTCAATAACTTTAATTATTCTAGAATATGATATATAATATGTATTCAAAAGTTCAAAACTTATAGCTAAAACAAACCTTTAAACGGTCGCCATCTTGATAGAATATATGATATAATATGTAGTCATTCTTTGTCGAAAAACAAAAAGGAAGTTTTCATAAGTCGCACATTTAGCGAAAAAAACTGCTCCCTGTCCAAAATCTTAAAAATATTATCTCGGGAAACAGATTGGTCTAGACACTTCGAAGAAGTTCCGTTTTGTTTGGACAAAAAAAAAAAGTATATGATAGCGTTTGTTTCACGTTATGATAATAAATGGATAAAAATTTATGGCTAAAACAATCCTTTTAATGGCCGCCATCTTGATTATGCTTGTTGATGAACTCGTCCTTTTTGAAATTGCTTATGGACCCTTTGGGAGTGCTGAATACACTTACTTGGCCAAGTTATTTATTGTTAAATTGTGGATAAAGAAACGCTAATCAATAAAGTCAATAAAGAGGTTCTAAATCTTCCTGTATTGGACATAAAAATTAAAGAATCAATTAAGATATTTGAATATTTTAGACAATTCTTGGCAGTATATGTATAGGTAAACAATACTATAGGTAATGGTGTGTTCTCACCACTTGTATGCTGAGAAAATATCACCATACAATTGGTGATATTTTCCATACTCACTTTTTATTGATACCATTTACAGAAATTCTTTTTTTCGTGGTAGGCTGTGAAATAGTAACTTTAGCGCCTAAAAAACAGCTAAAATCCATTTTTTCATTACGTGGACTTAAAAAAATCTTTTCATTACTCCTATCTGTAAAGAACTCTTTACTGCTGGTAGTTATCAAAACTTCCGTTTTTAGCGCTGCAATCTTTGTAGAAATACTTCTTAGTACGATTAAAATCTGCTAGATGTCAATGCGTTTTATTTATCTTTTCTTATTGTGTAACCTCTTTTTAAGGTTTCTTTTTTTAAATCTTAGGTATGTACCTACTAATATTTGTTATTATTATATTGATTATTGATTAATAGGGCTCGGATTTGAGCATATTTGCATATTTTTTTCCTGAATAGTGCACATTGAAAGAAGCCTTTTGGTGGTATTTTCACCTCTCTGGGACCAACAGAATTTAAATTTATCGAGCATATAAATGCATATAACTCCTGTTTTCAGAAAAGCATATAAATGCATATTCTTGTGGTTTTTCGCCTAAATAGTTTGTTTTTATTCAAATTCCCCCCCCCCCCCCTCCTCATTCGGGCCCTGACCACCACGAATCCTCGGGCTGCTTTTAAAATTAAGGACTTGATGCTTGACTTTCATCAAGGACTATGATGAGACTAAGATGAGCGTCATTTCTGAGGTTATCCTAATGTTGGAATCTCGAGGGATGGAGTTGTTTGAAGTGGTCGCTACATTTAACGGAGTCATTGAAAAAGGCAACTTGTGGCCCGGAGAGACTGGAAAAACCGTGAAAAAAAAGTTGGAGTTCGAGCTGGCTAAACTAAAAATCCTAGTTGGAGAAGATGCAGCGTGGCGAGTCTGCAATGTCAGAGGATTTTCCAAACTACTCTGCACAAAATGCAGCATCAGTTAAGTATATACCTCTCGTGTCAATTGACGTTGAAAGATTTTATTGGCCGATTTAAGAAAATCACTTAAAAGTGAAAATATAGAAAGAATCTTGATTCACAGACCAATGCCAATCTACTTCATTAACTCGCCTAATACTGAACATTTTGTAAATAAACTTTTAAATTGTAACTTTTACATAAAACTTTTCATACATATACTTAAAACTTAAGGATATAGCAGTGTATCATACATACAATTTAAATATTGTTTCTATATAAAGATAGTTGTAGATTTTTTCGTTTCATGTCTTCTCTATAGTTTTAAACAGTGTTTTTCAAACATATTCTGCATATTTAACAGCATATAATGGGTTTTTTCGAGCATATAATTGGTTTTTCGAGCATATCTATCGAGCATATAATTGGTTTTTCGAGCATATCTATCGAGCATAAAACATATGGTTTTTGAGCATATCTAGAGATTTTATCGAGCATATCGATCCGAGCCCTATTGATTAATATTTAATGTTTTTTCATTGTTTGCTACCACGGAAGAAATAGCATATGCTTCACGACTGTGAAGTGTTTTTTCTTTACCGCGGCAATTACATTTAATTGCCGCGGTAAAGAAAAAACTCACTTCACAGCCTAGTAACATAATATACTATATTTCTGTGGCAGTACTTTTTGAGAGCCGGCGTGGCCATGTGAATTAAATTGCTTACCACGGCTCGGCCATCACTGAATAAAGGGCGATACAAGGTCGTAGGTTCGATCCCTCGCCATGATGCTCTGATTTATATGGCTCACTAATGATCACATCGTACTCGCTTCGGCGGTACAATGTACAGAGGTATGATGTGTGAAGTGGCTGGAACTCTCTACCACGGGGATTGTAAAATGGGCCTAAAAGATGGCCTAATTGCTAGGTTCGAATAAGTGGTTCGTCCTACCCGTTTAGTACAAGTAGGTACTAGGACTTAACTACTACATACTACTTTCTGTTGCAGTAAACGAACACTCTATTTTCTCTAAAGACAAATTTATCTGCTTCCACACTGGCCTTCACTGGTTTTCCTCAAGTTGTTTTCGTAATGTGAGTATGAATGGGAATCAGCATGCATTATGCTATGCCGTTGTGTTAATCGAGACGTATACAAAAACGTGTGCATGGATAACAGGGACATTTCTAGTACATATAATATGCCTTTTCCAGCAACTTTTTATTATAAAAGCTGTCAGAACTCTACAACTTTTATCTTTTAACCTTCTCGTGCATTTATTTTCTGCAAGTAGAAAAGATTTGTGAGACAAATAGATATTTTTGTTCAAGTTGTTTTTACTTTAATAATGTCAACCTATATTCTCAACGTAATATTAAACAGTTGTTATTTCAGAAGCCTGAATATAAAGCAGTTTGATTAAATATTTCTACATACGGACTGATGTTATTGTTGTTTTTGTTCTCTTTACAATGAACAATTTTCGAACACAAGACTTCCGTAACATGTAAATAACACCTATACGGTTTTATATAAAAAGGGGAGTACATTGGTAATATGTAAAACTACTACGTTAACTTTAATGCTTAAATCTATTACGTAAATATATCCACCTGATCTCTCTCTACTAGTTTAAACCTTGTATGAGTATATACAAAAAAGTACTCTTTATACACCTATTCTGTAAAAAAAAAGAACCTGTATAATAAGTTATGAACTGACATTATGCAAAGCTTTTTCTTTCTACTTCTATACAAAAAGTCAATGTTATTTTAGAATTTTAATTAGTATTTTAAATGGATTTCTTACCATTTTAGAAGTTAGAGAGTCGCCGCCTTTTGTAAACCTAATATAACATTAGGTAATGCAATTCTTAAGGATATTAAATACAAGGAATAGTAAGGCTAAGTTGACAATAAAGTAGACATAACTAATATATAGCTTAAATATAATGTATATGAGAATAACTTTTATTTTAATTCCAAACGATTCCGAATATTGTATAACTTCACGCAGAACCAACTTCTTTTCATTTGAAGTGTTTAAGACTGTAAAATTTAAACAAGAATGCATTTTTCACTAATAAATTAAATCTACTTTTTTACCCCGTTAAAGTATTCTTTAAATGAATAGATTTTATATCTTGGAATTTCACTTAAAACACGATAGGTGAAGTTGAATAGCATTTTCAACCACTTTAAATGATAATTATTAAGCTATTAAATTTTAAAATAATAACAAATACACTTATATCTTACATTACATTTCGAGTAAGACACATAATCAAGATAATTATAATTAATTTAATTAATAATTATATTTCTCTTTTATCAAATAATTAATACATTTCTTTTTTTTTCTCATTAATTTTATTTATGTATTTAATTTATTTTTTAATTGAAAGAGTATATATACCTATATATTTTTTTCATCCTGTAAAGATTTGTTTAATATTTAAAATTTGAGAATTAATAAGAAAAAAAAACCGTACATTCTGTTTATAATAAAAATATACTCCAGTTGAAATTAATTTTCATGTTTTTAACGACTGGTTGCAAATATAAAAATTAAACCACTGCCAAAAAAAGCCTTTTTTTTTAGGTTCTTTAATGTACAAAGCCCTTGAGATTAAAGTGCTGAGCACTTTCTTTTAGGTCTGTCTTTTGTAGCATTTTCTTCTCAAAAAATATGTTTTAAGTCTTAACGTTCAAAGATTTCATTTTTTGGATAAGAGATATTTTCCATAGTCATCATATATATATATATATATATATAT
Organism: Gerris lacustris; assembly: GCA_951217055.1. Taxonomy (NCBI): domain Eukaryota; kingdom Metazoa; phylum Arthropoda; class Insecta; order Hemiptera; family Gerridae; genus Gerris; species Gerris lacustris. The sequence continues at coordinate 22,333,915 of OX578282.1, forward strand.
ATATATATATATATATATATATATATATATATATATATATATATATATATATATATATATATATATATATATATATATATATATATATATATGTATATTCATTTTTGTTCTCTTTGATACCTCTTGAAATGTAAAAATAGAAATATGTGTCAGTGTTGGATTAGAGAAAGACAAAAAAGGCTGATTTAGTCGGATTGCCGCGAGACAAAAGAAAGTTGGTACTCTGGTAGGATTTTTTTTGGGGGAGGTGGGGTATTTTTTAGGAGACGGTAGCGGGTTTACGAGGGGGGTTTGGGATTATGACGTCACGTGGCACTACTTGACCCCGCTTGGAGTAGCGACCTTGCTCTTTTGACGCTCTCTAAAAAATTTCACCTGGAAAAAAATGTTAAAAAAAAAAGAAAATTGTACTACAGTCTTTCTCCTCAAGCGCTTTTCTAAGGTACGCCCTGTAGTCTTACCTTGTTAAAAGAAATGTATATTTATAAAGACTTCTTTTTTTTTCGGACAAGTGTTTCTCCCCTTGTAGCACCTCCCTTAAGATTTTTTTTTGAGTCTACCAGTCTTAATGAGCCGCCCTACCCCTTACCCGAAGTAATGAACACTCCAAAAAACTACTTCTTGGACTTAAAGAAGAGGAAAGTAGGGGTGATGATGAAGGTATAAATTACACTTTAAAATAAAAGAGGTAGACGTAAAGAAATTTGACCTATGAATAACGAGTTTGCTGTCGGGGCGCATAAATATATAAATTTTGTGTTGAAAATTATTTATTACTTTAAACTTTTTTGGTTTGAGCTTTGCTGTATACCGTACCCACATTTGTTATCTTCATATAAGTTATGTGTATAACATGAAGACTTATTCTAAACATCGTGATTATAATAGAACTAGCAACAATCCGGCAAAAAGTTATTCATTCTTTGGTTAATTTAATTTAGATTAAACTTTGCAATATACCGTAGAATTATTCGTTGTATTTGAACAATAATGTAAACCTTACAATATGCTACAATCAATTATAACTTTGGATTCAGTCACTGTATTATCCCAACTCAAAAAATCTTTTGAAATAAAGCACTCTGCACCCTTGTATTAGTGCTTTAGGCTAAGAAGGGGAAGGATTTTTTTATTTTTTTTAATCAAAATCGGTCCTCAGAGGGAGTTAGATAAGCGTGGAAGGACAAGTCTCCTATTGGAATCTAAATGAACCTAACACTCCCTTAACGAATTCAGCATGATTAAAAACGTCTGGTTCTCTCTTTGACGAACCCTATGTTCCGACAGAACACTAAGAACATCACCCCTATTCCTATCTGAGCCATGGGGTTGGAACTTTTAGTCACTAGTGACTCATTCTCCAATTTCCCGATCTACATCGACTAAGCTTTCGCCAAATCCTCTACAAAGGTTTTTTTTCCTATTCTCTTTCAACCCCTATCCATCTGTGGATACTTAAAAATTTAATCACGTAGGTTTCAGCAGGGAGGTTTTTAGTTAGGCCCTAAAGGCATCTACCGGACTAAAAGCGTACTAACCATTAATGCTTTATATTTAAAGGTCCCACCCCTTATTATTTTCTGTTTCGACTCGGCCATGGTTCTGAAGGCTTGAATAAAAGCTTTGAGTTAACTAGAAGGGGCCGACTCAGTTCAATTCACTCTCAAACACAATTTTCTAATTATTTTATAAAAAAGAAAATTATATACATATATATACATATATATATATATATATATATATATATATATATATATATATATATATATATATATATATATATATATATATATATATGTATATATATATATATATATATATATATATATATATATATATATATATATATATATATATATATATGTATATTGTGTAAGAGTGTACTCTTATATGTACTTTATTAAATGCATCTCAGAAATTTGTAAATATTTATTTAGCGTTTCATAGGTATCATATATATCAAAAAAATATTAATTTGCTTTTGAATAGACTAGCAAATAAGGTTTGAAAAAAATTAAATAAAGAAAAACTTTAATATCATAAAAGCATAATTTTAAAATTAAAAAACGACTTTCACTGTTGAAATTTCAAGACTTGTTTTTCTATTCTATTTACTCCTTAAATGTATTATTATTATTATATTTATATTTATTTGTTTTTCCTAAGAAAATTCCCTTTTTTGTTCATTTTCCAATAAAAGCTCTTGTTTCATGCTTTAAATAAAATGTGTTTTTTTTATATATATATTTTTTATTATAATATTTCTTTGTTCGCATATAAGATCCCCCTTCTCTTTTCCACAACATTTATGAATATTAAAGAAAAAAAAATAATAAAAGACAGAGTGAGGCAAAAATGTTGGAAGTCTGTAGGGATATGAAATGGGGAAATATACCCCCATCCTCATACTTTAAATCAAGCAGGCACTATATTGCTTCCAACCACCCTTTTCCCTATTCCTCCTAACACGCCTTCAAGCAATAAGAACATTATTTATATTTTTTATTGTGCCACCTCCATTCCATACTCTCCGTTTTTCTTTTAAAATAAAATAAATACAAAAAAAAAATAATAATAAAAAAAAAAAAAAAAAAAAAAATTATCACGGTGAAGTCATTTAATTTTATGTTAGTCATTTAATTAGTCGTAAGTACTTACTTAGTACTTAGTCAGTGGCCCTTGTACCGTAAAGTGTAGGGCGGCGACAGAAAGCCTTCCACTGGTCTCGATCCTTAGCTTCTACAAAAGCGTCTACCCAGGACATGCCACACAGGCATGTCTTGCGTGTGTGGCAGGACATACTACTATGTACTAGGCTCTTGATGTTGTCCTGCCTGTGTGGCAGACCGTACTTCTATGTACTAGGCTCTTGATGTTGCCCTGCCTGTGTGGCAGGACGTACTACTATTTGCTAGGTATTGATGTTGTCCTACCTGTGTAGCATGACGTACTACTATGTACTAGGCTCTTGTTGTTGTCCTGCCTGTGTGGCAGACCGTACTACTATGTACTAGGCTCTTGATGGTGTCCTGCCTGTTTGGCAGGACGTACTACTATTTGCTAGGTATTGATGTTGTCCTACCTGTGTAGCATGACGTACTACTATGTACTAGGCTCTTGTTGTTGTCCTGCCTGTGTGGCAGACCGTACTACTATGTACTAGGCTCTTGATGGTGTCCTGCCTGTTTGGCAGGACGTACTACTATTTGCTAGGTATTGATGTTGTCCTACCTGTGTAGCATGGCGTCCTACTATGTACTAGGCTCTTGTTGTTGTCCTGCCTGTGTGGCAGGACGTACTACTATTTGCTAGGTATTGATGTTGTCCTACCTGTGTAGCATGAGGTACTACTATGTACTAGGCTCTTGATGTTGTCCTGCCTAGTCACTCTCCTTCTTTAAGCGTCATCCATGCATCCAAAGCTTGTTTTTGGAATCGGGTTTCGTCCATTTGTATTATATGAACCACTTTAGCTGGTTGTGGATTTGTTAAATAATGCCGTCAGTATAAAATGAAATTAGAAATATTAGTTTATATTATAAGTTTTCTTTATTATCATGATTATTATCAGTATTCTACATAAAATGTATGAAGAAAAGTGGAATTGTTTTACTATAATTAAACTTGAATTTTATACTTCGGTCGGGTTCTTTCATTAAAGGCCAAAGCTCTCTTCTAGAACATTAATTGTAGATCTATATTTGTCTTTCTTTATCTATTATTCAAATGTTCTTGAAAAGAGTAAATTATTGTAATAGTTCGATTGTTTGTAAAGTGGATGACCCTTTTTTTAACTCATTCAACATCGAGTTTTTTTTTCTTTTTCTCTTTGTACTCAGCCAGTTGTAATAGTTATTGATTTATTTATTCATTCATCTTTTTAAGCAGTTATAAAATATTTGTTTATAAGTTAAAGGCTGTTTGGTAACATGGTTTTCTGTTTTCTTTTGTTGTCTGTAAGCCAAGAGGAGGTTAACTTAACCTCATATTTACAGTCACCTCATAAAGATTCTCTTCATCTCTATCTAGGTTTCCCCCTCTCCCACTTCTTCTTTACAACGTCAAGCCTTTACTAAGGTAGAAAACCTTGCTTTATTTACTCTCTGAAGAACCTTTTCCTATCCAAAAGGGCCTCCCTTTTTATGCAAATACAATCTACTTTTACCTTTTACTTCCCCCCATCCCTGACTTACCTTAAAGCTGTTTTCCTGCTTTGCATTTCGTTTCTCGTTGCCCTCCTTTTTTTCCCTATCATTCTAACTCAGTTTCAAGTTATATACTGAAAGAATGTGGGGTACAAACAAACAAACAAAAAACTCAGAAAAAGGCGGTCGCCTTTTCACTTATATATATATATATATATATATATATATATATATATATATATATATATATATATATATATATATATATATATGTATATATGTATATATTATATATATATTATATACTTGTGTATATATATATAAAAAAAATGCAGTATATATACATTTGAACTTTGAGGGAATTCCTGCTACTGACATTGTACATATTTGCTTGCAAGTGCCTTCCCCTTTGCATACGAAAAATCCGGCCCCGTACTTTCTTTACTTTTTTCTCTTTTCAATATAATATTAAAGAATTGACGAATTCTAAAGTTGAAAATTTTAATTACTTCTTGTAATCATCGGGTATATTCTCAGTTGCCTTAAACGTTGATGATGTCCAGTCTGGGTAGCCAATGTCTAAGTCTATGAGATAGGATTTCTTAATGATGATGGTCTTAACATAATTCTAGTTTTTGTTACTGCCTTCTGGATCATTAATTGCTGTAAGGTTTGATTGTTTGATCAACTTAAAGGCCAATATTAAAGTAAGCTTCTGTTCTGTTTGTATAACCACTTTCGTCTTACGATTTTTAGATCATTATACCACATTCTAGTACTGTCAAAGTTCAACGCTATTTCCTTTATATTAATTTAAATAATAAAGGCTTTATTTTTTAAGCCTTTTGTCATCATGTTGGACAAGATCATTGTGTAATCCCAAGACCAACTATTCCTTTTTTTAAATTTCTGACTGGATTATTCTACAATACCAACTTTTTCCATCTTTAGGCATAAGTAGGATGTCGTTTTTATCCTTCACATGTCATACGGATGACAGATAGTCAGTTTCTTTGTCTAAATATAGTTTTTAAGAGACCACCTGCTTCTTGAATTGACCATACTTGTCTCATTTCCTTCTCTTCACATCTGATTTCCTATGAAGCTGAAGCGTCTTCTTATCACATCTTATTCCTCTACGACCATTATTCTTTAAAAAAATAGAGAAATCCAAAAAATAGTATTTGTGGAGGCACGTGCGTTCTTTGATTAGGGACTTCAATATTCGCAAATATTCTTTATTATCCCTCGCCCTATTTTATTTTATATTTTTTTTGTTATCATATTACACTTAACATTACTTTCTGAATGAGATAATTTCTTGAAGATACATCTTAAAAACCATGATGTCAATATCGCTTTTAATTTATAAAATCTTTTTGTTTTATAGAATTAAAAATTCTTTATGATCAAAAATTTTTAAGAATCAGAATTTTCTCGAGTCATATTTGCACCTCTTTCTGTCAAAGATGTTTTTTTTTCATATATTCTACGCATTGTTATCGCCTCAAAAGATGCTACTATAAAGAATTATTGCCAATAATACATACAAGTTAGTCTCTCAGTATAGAAAAACAATTATATATATATATATATATATATATATATATATATATATATATATATATATATATATATATATATATATATATATATATATATATACACGCACATACACGCATATATATATGTGTGTGTGTGTCTGTAAAGCCTATAAAGGAGGAAAGAAAAAAAAGGTAAAAAAATAAATAAAAATAATCCCAATCTTCTCAATTAAGACTAATTTATAAAATTAGGTGAAGTCGAGCGAAATAACGAGAAAGGGGAGAAAAAACAGATAATAATGTTTCCCTTATATCATTCTTAGTGTCTGACAGTAACAGAAAATTTTGTAATTAGGTGAGAAAAAACGGAGGTTCAAGGAAAAAATAACAATTAAAACTTATTAAAAAATAAGGGTCGAGAGCTATACATGTATCTATCGTGGAAACAATATTGGCAGAACTAAATGGAAAGAAAATAAATGAAGGTAGCGTAGCCGGCATTACACCGGCAATTACAAATGGTTTAATTGTCGCAGGAATTAAAATGAGACAGAGAAATTTAATTATAAAAACCTTCTTTTCTTTTATACCTTTTTGATTAGTTTGTGTAATTGAAATGTAAAGAAAAATTTTAGAATGAGAATGAATAGAATTTCTTTTTCTTAAATTATAATTGGATTTAAACAAAACTTTAATCTCTATTTAATTATAGTTTTTTTTAAAAAAAACAAACCGATTAATTAAATTTTTGTAATTGTTTTAGTGTTACGTTTTAAGTCGTTTATTTATTTTATAAATTGTATTACTAATTTATAAATCTTTGACCATTCTAAATTGTGAACAATAAAGTAGAAGCTTCCATTATTAATCATAAACACTCGAAAAACAGCTGGACTCTGATGTTTTGTCAATTTTACTTGAACTTGATTGGTGTTAATTGATATTGGTTTTGTTATTTTTTTAAGGGTTTGAAACTCGAAGTATGATTGGATATTTGATAGAATCTTTTATCTCAAGAACTTTATTATCTATTTTTTATTCGTCCTCTAATATTAAAAAACTCTAATTGTATAATTATGTCTTTTTTAGTATAAGATTAATTAGGTGTATCCTATTTAGTAGTGAAACGGGGAAGACAAAGGACAAACCACTTGTTCGAACCTAGCAATTAGGCCACTTATTTGGGCCCTGTTCTCTAACTACTAACCCCGTATGGAGTTCAGCTACTTCACCCGCCAATGTACCGCCAAAGAGAATACGGTGTGATTAATAGTGAACCATGAAAATTAAAGTGCCAAGGCATGAGATCGAACCCGTGACCTCAACCTTAAATCAAAGATGGCCGAGTAGATGTGACAATTGACTCAAGCATCGCGGTCACTCAATCCTTTTTCGGGGCTTTACTTTTTTTAAAAATATTAAATAAAAGAAGAATGTTGCTATAAAAAGGGATTTGGCTTTAAAATTTTAAAGATTGAAGCGAGCTGCGGAACTGACATTTGCACTGGCAGGTACGCCCCTAGGGGGTCACCCAGAATGGTTTAATCTCTAATGTAGGAACCGTGCGTAGCCAACTCGGCAAATTCGCCACAGCTACTAACTACCTAAAAAAAATAAAATACTGTTAGGAACACTTCTTGGCCTGAATTTGCAGGATGGATAAATGTTTTATCTTCTTACTGTGTAAAATCAGAGAGTAAACCTAAGATTATCAAGATTATGTCCTATTAAATGTAAACATAACACTTATAAACATCACTAACAGTTTTTCCATTAATTTTTACTTCGAGCTCTATACTCTCTGTGGTTTTTACTTATTAAATTGCGGATAAGTTTACTTATTATTACTTGAAAGAGAGTTGCATTTTGCAAATTTTGGTGATATATAGGAACATCCTTTTAATATAACCGATTGACACTTTACACTGTTTTTTTTTTTTTTAATTTATCATTTGTTAATTTAATTTTGTTATAAATCCTAAATTCCAATGTACTTAAATCTTGTACCCATGACGACGCTTCTTTCGTCATAATCTATTTTGGTTGATTATGACAATATACATAAATAAACATTTATTAAGTTCAATGATTTCAAAAGTTATATTCATATTTCGTGTGTCAGTGTACATTAATCCTGATTTATAGTGGTTGTATTCTAATTTCTAATATACGTGTCTTCGATTATTTATGTTGTTGATTGTGTACGGGATCGCCTATTATTATCTAAGCATCCTCCATGTATGTATATTTTCATACGAGAGTTCAACATTTTAAATGATGAACGACTGTCGCATTGTTTTATTAAATCGACTTAATAAAAAGGCACGGTTTGAATTTGAGGTTCTGAAAGGAAACAGGGAGTGAAAGGGAGCGCGAATGATTTAAGGGGCGGTCGGACCCACCGCATCTCGAGGATCGTCCGCCTCTAATTTAATCATATGCGAAACGGGTGGGGATTAAAGTGTTAAGATACAATGGTGAATAGTTGAGAGTTTATGAACGACTGATAAAAAGGGGTGGTTAGACGCTTAGGACGGAGTACTAAGAAGTATGGAGCAACAGTTATTGGTATAATTAATAGAACCGAGTCGGACTAAGGGTTGCTCGAAACCCTTTTCTCTGACATGCAGGGTTGATGGAACGTGCGTCATTCCCCAAGGGTAAAGTTTTACTCCCTTCGCGTCAGGATATCCCTCGAGGGAGCTCGAGACTAAGGGAGCGGAGACGGGAACCGACGGATGTGCAATTGTAACTAAAGGGCCTAGGAGCGGAAACTTGCAACATGCTGTGGAATTGCTTGAGGGGAAGAAGATATAGAAAACAAGAGCCATAGGGGAAATTCTCGAAGTTCCCTATTCCCTAGTTGTACCTTGGGCCAAAAAGACCTTGACTATCTTTGAACTTTATAACTTATCCATACAACTACCAGCTTACTCCAGACATGAGTTGAATGCAAAAATGCTCATATGATATTCCATCCTTTCCCTTTTTTTTCAAAGTACAGGTTAAAGTACCTACATCTTTTATGTTTATGTTCCAATATATATTTATTTTTCAATGTTACTCAAAGTCGTAAAACAATTTTTTTACGGGTTTTTATTAGTTGTTCGTTTCTTCTAAAAAATCAATACTGGACTCGTTCAAATATAAAATAAATGTATTTCTTCTCTTTAAAAAAACGTGAATGGTTCTAAAGGTTTCGTTGTCGTTTGAAGTTGTCCGCTTTTTTCATGAAATGGCAGGAATAATTCTTTAGTATTAACACTGGACATTTGTTTTGTTCATTTCATGTGAAGAACTTTGAAAGGTGTAAACACTATTGTCTATTAGATTGCAGCAGCTATGAAAAGAGAGAAGGAAAAAGTCTATGATAGGATACAGTGTGGTAGAGTAGTCTGCAATTTTCTGCAGTCGTGAGAATCTTAAAGTTTAGTCGTTTATCTAAAGTTCTATCTATTCAACATTCAACAACTTTGCATCGTTTTCGTGACATGAGGTCGTTTGATTTCTTTTGCTGGTAAGGATGTCGGATGTGGAACGAGCTTCCACTGCTTAAAGATTTCCATCGACTTGCCTATTCATTTGTTCGGGGATTATTATAGTTTCGCTTTTACCTACTGTTGCGTCTACTTGTTAGATAACTGTGTGTTTACCCTGAATAACTATATGTGATAGTCTTCCAACTTTGCGCATAGTGTAATTCAATGCTGAAGAACAAAAAAAAAGTTTAGATCAGATTTACTAAAAATTAAAGGGAAGCTCGTATGAACAGAGATCCTATAATATAACATGTAGCCATTTAATGTGCATGTGCATAGACACCAGCAGACTTGGCTCGATTTTAACGGGTTGTTCTTCCCCACATAATCATAGCCCAGTCAGCGAAAATCTCGCCTTCTTTATTGACCAAACCTTACATTTTTTTTTATTAATAATTCGTATAGTTAATACACTGTTTAAGTAATTCACGCGATCCTCTTCCTTCATGTCCAATCTCTTAGCGCTAATTACAGAGAAATATTACTTTAATCGTAAATGCTTTGGCTGAAGTGCTTATTAGATCACTTGAAGCTGCGAATATCTTCTATTATATAATGTGCTTGTCAGATGGATGTTGTCGTTTGACACCCTTCACTTACCCAATATTTGGTTGATAAAAGAGTTTTCTTCCCCTTATATTAAAGCTGACTTTATTTGTCATTCTGGCAGCGTAACACCGCAATTTAAAGACGCTGATCCTCGTAGGAGGGTGTGACATCCACGACTTCTCTCCCTGACACGATTGTCTGATTGGATCCGAATTCATCCTATGTACTGACTCACCTCCTGTTGTCTTACCCTCTTCGACATCTCCCTACTCCTATACAAAACTAATTAATCTTCCACCGACCTTATTTTCGATTCCGGTCTCATCGCAAAGTCAATTTTGTGCTAATGTCCTCTTGTTTCCACACCCTGTCCCTAGGGTAGTCCTGTCCCCTTGCCGAGGTGTCTCGCTTGATCCTCTTCTCCCCTAGTATTATAACCTTTAATAATTCTTTTTCACCCCATTTATATAAACAAGGGCACACGTTCTCTTCTAAAATATCCGCTACTCATATCCTCCTAGCAATCTAAAACTTCTTTTAATTCATCTTATTCCCCTTTTCATAACCACTTTTCGCTTCACATCCCCATTTTATGACCAATTTTCCAAATTACTAACTTTACTCACTCTACCCTTATGTTCGCAAATTTTTAGTTCATCCTTTTTTTCCGTGTGAACCCATAAATATCAATTAAGACTTTTCCCTCTACTGGTCCATCCATTCTTTTTTTTGTCTCTTTTTCCTACCGATTACGTGTATTCTTCCGACATGCCAATAATTTACTACCTTGATACTATAATCCATTATCTCCTCCCCTCGAATCCAAGCCATTTGTACGCGTTTGGCAAATTGCGCGTACCTTTCCGTGTAACGACTATTTACTTTATCTGTTTACTCAAGCTGAGACAAGGGGGAAATACAATCCGGAGTTATTGTTTCAAATATTATGTATCCTACAATACTAATAATTCCCCATTGAATTAAACTTATTTTAAACATTAATTATAATAAGGGATTGTGTACCTTTATCTATAACTAAACCTTGACATTTTTTAGCTGTAATATAAAAAATGTAATTTTCTATTTATAAATAATATTTTACATTATAATAAAATTACTTGCAAAGAACATGTTCCTTCTGATATAATCTATAGCTTTTTTACTTTTTAAAAGTATATTTTATAAGTGAAATATTATCCCCTATAATTTTGTGGCACCAAAAATAACTGTACATTTTCCCGAAGTATTACACTCATTGTTTTACTAACTCATTTTAATTCTGATATTTTATTTTTGGTTAAAATCTCTCTAACCCTTTTCGACACTACTATAGCCAACAGTTATTTATTTATATTGGGTGTTCTTGTTGAAACTATTTTTAATTGAATGCAAATTGAATTTTCTTCATTCTTTCCCAGTTTTAATTTATTTTTATTACCGGTCCAACCTTTTTCTTTTTGCAACTAAATTATATAATGGATTAAAATACATTTTTGCATTTCATGTGTATGTATAATTTTACGGTTTTTTTTTATTTAGGTTTATTTTTTTTATTCCTTTTTTTTTCTTGCTGTAGGTAAAGTTTTTTTTTTTTTTCATAATATTCTCGGTGACATTTTTCTATTGATTTTATACGGTGTCCTCAGTTTCATTTAATTATTATTATATTTCATTTTTTAATAAATGTTCCAATTGATTTTTTTTAACTTATTATACAGAAAAACCTGTATATGTATTATAATATATACAGCTAAATAGATAAAATCACGCAAGCAGTAAAATATATGAAATAATATTAATAAACAACTATTATAAAAAATAACCATGTATTTAATTTGGTTTACTTTTAATTTAAATCTAAACTAGGTAAATTAATAAAGAGGTGGTTTGTGAAAGCAAATTAGATATTACATCGAAAATGTTATTTATGAAAATATTTGGTTTTAAAAAAAATTATAAGTAATAATTTCAAGATAAAAGAACTTTTTATATACTACGTTTTTAAATTTTCTGTTGAATCGTATGTAATGTTAATAATATAATTGTTATTGTTATATAATATATAATAGTGAAAAAAAAAAAAAAAAAAAATAGTTCCAAATTTATTTACTTCACATAAATGACAACCATCTATAGAGCTGATCTTAAACCTATAAAAGGACAAATCTTTGTACAACGGATCTCCCCAACACCAAATCTCCCCAACACCAAATCTAAACCGTGCCATCCATAGATTTGAAATAATAGGTTTGTTCCAACCACACTTCAAACTGGTTTGGAACTGTCCGACGCTTGCGCATCGGACCACATTTGAACGTTTTTTGTTAATGCATATGCGTCGTACAGTTTGAAACCAGTTTGGAACTAGTTTGAGGTGTGGTTGGAATAAACCTTATATAAATAATATAATCGATATATATCCTGTTTTGCTGTCATTCAATGTTTATCTCTTATTTATAAAAATCACAAATTTAAAACCCGTCAAAATGAAGAGTGCGTAAATATGGGATATGGCAAAACAAATAAAATAACTTGCGGATTTTTTCCGAACAAACTTTCCATACAGAAAAATTTGCTGAAAACCAATTAAATTCTACTGAAAGATGGCTAAAAGTATTAAAATAATGCATTGTCGTCGTGTTCTGAGCTATGCTAAAAGTTTTAAATGTCTAGCTATTCGGGAAGTTAGTTAGAAATCGATATTTCCATATTTGTACCGGACAAGCAAACAAACAAACAAGAAAGCTAGCTAATAAAAACGCAATGAAAAAGTTGATTTCCCGCAAAAAAATGTGGTTGTTTTTTTAAGAAATTGCGCATAACTTAAAATAGGAAGACAAAGCTGTGAATTAGACTATGTAGGTATTTACCTATCTACCTCAAACTGGGCGAATTTATTATATATGTCAGTAAGATTTCTTCATTTCTTTTATATGTTATTTAAACGAAAAATCAAATGTAAATATTCATTTAAAATAATTTAGCGGGATTATACCCAATCCTTTTTCGTGCGAACTACAGAACCGCTATCTTTGATTTTAACAATCAGAACTTTGTTCACATTCTGACCCCTATTGAATATTCATTTTATTCATCCTTACCTTTATAAACTGTTAGTTTATATTCAGCGAATCTAAAATAAATAAAATACAAAAAAATCTATTTTATCAGACTATGACAGAATTATAAACGATCTTAACAACAGATCGGCCTTTCATCGACATCTTAATTTTAAAATTGTATAATTCATATTTTATTTGTATAAAAGGTTATTTTTTATTATATATACAAGCACGTATAAATATTTTCATTTATTTTTTTTATGTATAATTTATTTTTAATTTCACGTATCAATTTATTATATAAAATTGCTATAGGAGCGTTTTGTAGAAGAAGGAATTGTTTATCACAAACCATTTGTATAATCACTTTGTTAGAGAATGAAAAGACTGGTTTCAATATTCAGCCCGGACTCTTTTTTTAATCGAACAAAAGCAACAAACAACCTCCCTCTTTGTCAAAATTTCTAATTTAAATATCAAACTTTATATGATTTTCTTTCCTTTTTTTCATTTAACTCCAAATCCGAATTGGCTATTTAGAATGGGTTTGTTTGATTTTATTTGTAATTTATAATTTTATACATATAAGTTTGAGCTTGTTTGTTTGTAATTTACAACTTATAAAAAAAAAAATTCTTTTTTTTATCTTTAATTAAAATAATCGATTTTTTCTGTTGACAACTCTTAACTGATTTTTTTTAATAATAATAAAAAAATTCAGATATTTGATCAAACACCCAATAAATAATAATCAAGCAACGACATATTTTTTTTTTATCAATCGATATATTTCTCTGATAGGGTTTCCTGTTGTTTGCACGCTGATAAATGTTTTTAAATTTAATTTCTTATCTTTCAACTTATTCATTATAGAAGAATTAGGAGATTTCTTCGGTTATTTGTAAATTTAGGAATTGATTTATTTGCTCAACAGCGGACATCCAACTAGAAGAGAATAATATAGATAATTGTACTACTGCTTATTTTCTACTACTGTCAAGTATGTTTGTTAATTTAACATTTTAGTTGTATTATGATAATATATATATATATATATATATATATATATATATATATATATATATATATATATATATATATATATATATATATATATATATATTGAAAATATATAATATACATTTCTAACATTATAAGATTGTATAATTAAATGAAATGTACGTTTCTTTTCTTTTAGTTAAGCTATTAGAAATAAATATACTGATAGAGAAGTTAAGAATATAATATTTTATTAGGATTGGAGTACGTGTATGTATGAAACAATATTATGTACTCCTACATGTGCTACCAAAAATAAATTTAATTGAACATTTTTTTTTTGGAATCGTGTCCGGGCAGGTAAACTAAAATTGCAGGAGGATGCAGTTTTGTCCGGAAAATAAGATAAAAGAATTTAAATATTGTTAAATCAGGTGATTGATTCAACCATGTTTACCAGAGCGTGCAGCCAACGACACTGATGCTGCGATATCTTAGAAAGTTTTGGCATTCTTCTTATACTTAAAGTTTGTCTGTTTAGTTTCTTTGTTCCCATGAACTTTCTTCCTCTATACCTGTTTGCAACTTTTGCCACAAAAAACATATGATAAATGATCGTTAAATGGAATAGTGTGAATAAGATATACAATAGAAGCTTGTAATTTTTAGGGTCACGGTGTGTTGTAGCATAGTTCCTTATTATGGGAGAGCGTAGTGCGTATGTCAGGTACCCTTTTTTGGAAGATGTTTTCTTGTCGGTCTACCTTGTACCCATGTCAGAAATGCCTACCTGTCAGGTAGTGACCTCCGGTCCCTAGAATTACTCTTGTGGTCAGCTTCGAACATCCCGACTACCCGCAATTACCCGTAATGGCTGTTCGTCCTCCGTTCAGCCTCGGGGCAATTGGCCTCCTGCATTTCAATCTTGTCTCTTCGAGCTCCGGGAGAAATATGATCAAGATTAAACAAGAAATGGAAGTTGAAAAATAGTAGGATGTAGTGTCAAAGAAGACATAGCCTCCTTAGTTTTTAAAATATATATTTTGTTTTAGATCTCTAGCGGACTACTCGATAAGAAAGAATATTAACGTGTTAAAGTTATTCGAAAAAAGAAACGATATAATTATTTAAAATGGTCAAATAAAATACTTAATGACTGAGTGTGAAAGATTAAGAATTACAGTGAATTATTATATTTTATTTGATTTGTGGCAGTAAATGTTGCCCACATGATTATGAACAGATTGGATTACAATAATTCGGTGGGTCAGACTTTTGCGGCTCCAGTCTGATTATTTTAGATCAGGTAACGTCAGAGATATTGTGAATCCCGACGTTTTGAACCTGTTGTAGGGATCATTAAGAGAAGAGATTCATTTGACAAATCCCATGAGGATGAGCAATTCTGATAAGAAAAAACTCACATTTAATTATGAAGTGATGTAATCTTATTGTTATCTGAGTACAAATCACAAATGATCCACTTGACTTAAACCATTTTTAAAACATCCCCTAAACATTTTGTATACTTTTTCCCAAAAATTCCAATTAAATCAATTCATTTATTGAGGTATTGAGCAAAAAGGTATTTGAAACACGAAGGAGGTCCTGAATTCAATTTTATCTGTTTCATTTATATTTTCTGAATAAGCTCAAAGCTCGTTTTACAATTGATTATGGTTTGGTATTACTATGATCAATGCTTCTAAGACGGATACATTATCACCGTAGTAAGATTTCTATTTTTTTTTATGCTCTCACATTTACTATTTTATGTGAAATGTGTATTTCTTAAGATTGTGCAGAGGATGATTAGTTATTGCATTTGTTTTGTATTGCCTTTATATTCTGCTCTATATAAATTATATTTTACTTCAGTATATAATCCCACGCTTGAAATGAACTCTTTCCATCGAATATCATATATTTTTATTCTTTCACGTTGTTGCAAAAGGTGTTAGATTATACATTTTCTCTCTTTTTTTACTCTCTTGATAATATCTTGCCCTAACCAGAAGTATTAAACCTCTTATTTTTCTATTACAACATTTTATAGTTTTTTACGATTTTGTCCTTCTTCTCCCACTCCCCTTTGGCCGATAGGGTTCTAGCGAAGAGATTTACGGTATACCGAGGCAAGCGTTACGGTCCTAACTCATAAGAAAAAGGGGGGTGGGGGAACATTTTATTGTAGCTTTTATAGTTTACTACTTTAGAGGACCATGTCTCAAGTCTCTAAGGCCCCGGCAACATACCCTCCATTACTCGTAAGATTTCTTCTTAAGGCTTATGATACTTCGGGAACTGCCCTAACGAGGATAATAAAACCAACACCTTGACTCTACTCTTTAAAAATGATTTGTAAAAAAGAGAGGAAGAAAATCCAACTGCTAGTTACATTATAGGAAGGGAAATCAAATGACCATTAACTTCAAGTGATTCTCTTAATGAGTGTTGCTTTGGGCTAAATCACATCTTGTAACATTTTCAAGACATCAACCATCAACTTTAGATATTATTATTATTATTCTAGTTAGATTGAAATTGCTATTTCTTATTTCCTCTAATTAGCCCCATAAAATACAATTTTTGTTAATCTTATTCATTATTCCAACTCCACTAAATGTTGGAGGATCTGTGTTACTTATTCATTATATAGATTTTAGTATAAGTGGCTTTTACTATTTTTGTTGAAATATTTTCGTTTCGTTCTTTTTCTGTTACAGGTATTATTAAATCTATTTCATATCTTTACTCAAACAATTATTGTATTAACTTTTAGTGAGTTTTCGAAGAAAATTAAGTTATTGCAATGGCTTCAAAATTTTCTCTATGGAAATCCGTTTTAGACCATTCTGAATCGATTCCTAAAATTTAACACATTTTTTATGTATTTATGTGTCACTCCAGACGATATCTCCCCTTAGGATGCACTTACAAATTTTGAAATGTCAATAATATCTAAAGAAAGGATAAGTTCATAAATGGTCATATTTTGACCATTTAGGGTCAAAAATAGGATAAAAACATGGTCTTTCCATTTTACCCCCCTCTTATATGAAAATATGACAAAAGTGTACTTAACAAAAATTACTGTACTCTTAAAGAGCTTTCCAACGACATGCATCTTGAAGGGTTTATACTATTTTGACTTTTGTACCCCATACCCCTGTGTACCATTTTTTTTTTCATCCATCTAAATTCTAAACAAAATGTTTCCTATATTATCATAAGCCAATAATCCGCAGATTTCTTTGGAAATTCGCTCATCAAGTCATGGTGCATGGCTGGACTTTTTTAAGTTATTTTGCTTCCGAGCTTACCGAAGGTAGCGGAAGCATTGTGTTTACTTTTGAGGACGAAACAATTTTATGTCTCCGATTTATAAAATCCAAGACAGAAATCCGTTTCAGACATCAGGGAACAGTTGTGGTCTCGAGTCTGTCTGTCTGTGAGTCCGCGAACCCTTCTGTTTCTGTGTGCCTGAAACGTGTGACGACAACTTGAGTAAAAGTAGGCAGATTTTGATAAAATTTTGTAGACATGTTCATTTTACCAATGCCCAGGACGAGTTCGTTGGACAACGTTATCCGCCAAAGTGTTCACGCGCATTGTATTGATAATTGTTTCGTTCCTACGAACAAACAACAAAAAAGAAATATCTGAGTAATCCTCTCAGGACTTAAAAGTAATCCTTAGGTGAGGTGAGTTAGCTTATTTCCTATATGTCTCTTTTTGCCTTTTTGATTTTGATTATGGCAGCACACTTTTTAATTATATCTAACTTAAACTTTGAATTCTTGTTTTTGGCTGAGAAATTAGATATTCAGCTTAAGTGAACTGAGTCTAGAGTTGTAAATGTATTCGTCTTTTCTTAATGTGATAATAGCTCTCTTTTTTTTTGAAAAATTACTGAATATTATAATGAGAGTAGACTTATATCAAGATGTTTGTAAAATGATATTCGAGTTGTAACCAGCGTCATATTAATGCGCTGGGAAATTGTAAGACGGCTAATTCAAAGAAAACTTTTCAAAACTCTTCCGAAATAGAACTCGGTTGTGGTGTTGCCGACTTATCTCGACTCATTTTAGAAATCTGAACTCCACTTAATCCCAATCTTATACGTATGTGAGAAACTGTTGAACACATTCTCGGAAAAATCATTTCTCTAACGGACAAGTATGGAAGTCTTTAAGGTTAGATGTTATCAAGAGCCTCGCTGAACATCGCCGACCTCATGATGAGACATTAAAGATCAAACGTACCTTATACATTAGTTGCTGGAAATACCAGTCAGCATTAGATTCCTCCGAGCATTAGTACAGTGAAGTTACCTTTCTTGCATTAACCTCCTTCGAGGCCTTACATTAGAACACGACATTAGCCTCCACCATCCCAAGCCCTAATGAAGAGCTGATGAACAGTCTAGCTCTAATGCTTCGACTAAACCCTTTCTTAATGTTCACACACGTTTCACACCCCGTGAAATCAGGGAATTATCGTTATGCTCCGAGTTTCCTTTCCTTTTTGACTTCCTTAAAAATGTTTTTGAAACGACCCATTTTTACTAGGGACCGTTCTCCGTATGCCTGCATGCTTTATTTATGTAATATCCGCTTGAATCAAACTTTTCTCAAGTGAAATATCCCATGAGAGATAATTTCTTTATCTAGTGTAACTGGTGCTTTCATTTTAATCTTTAAAATACAACAGTTTCCTGTTTTACATTTCAACAATTCGTATAACATTTTGAGCAGCGAGAAAACAAAATTTTCTAAAGGTATAAACGTATTGATTAAAAGTTCATAAACCAGCTTCTGATCAATTTGAAGTTATTCGATAATATTGTACCGATGAATTTAAATGATTTAGTACCTACGATTCATGGCACGTATGATTTATAGAGTATATTATTTGCCCGTAGATTTACGAATGTATTGATTAATTTATCAGCGTAACTTATCTCAGAATCTATAAGTCAATATTTTGTATTTGAATTGTATCTTGACGCTTCCAGCCATGTATTTGGCTTGTTTAATCTCTATTATTTAAAGCTAGATGATCTAGATGATATAGTATTCCCATTCATTTCACTTACTCTCTGCCCATTCGTAACATTTTTGTTGTTCAACTACATATTTATAAAATATTTCAAATGTTTAGATAATCAAAAATACTTAAATTTGCAAAACTGCGTTTTTTACGGCTGTTAGTATTAGCATTAGCTATTACTAAAGACAAAATGAATGAAATAAATTTAACAGGTTTGCATGCAATATTCAATAACGATATATCCCAACCCTAAGGTTGAAGTTGGCGATTAATTTTATCGGTTATTTTCTTGGGATACGCTTGTTGCCCGTGCAGGTATAGAAGTATTATTGTTCGTTGCAGGATATTCGCTCCTCGACTGCTTTATCCCATCCCCTATCCACCCATGTATCCGCAATTAGGCAGCCATAAATATCCTTGTATACACCAAATTGCCTCACGGTGCCACACCGGTGTCTAACCGCCCCTTCTTAACTCGCAGAGTCGTCGAAGCATAGCCCAGTATAAATCACGCTTCTCCCCTTTGCAAGCCGCGTTTTAAACGTGTCGCTCCAGTTTACGGTATTCACCGCATTTGTAAAAGTAGAAGGGATGGGAATTATTTTGAAAGCGCTACGATCACATCATGGGTGGGCCTTCATGATACGTCTCTTCGCTTTTTTGCTACCGTAGCCCCCCACAGCATTGCAGGAGTTTATCCAACCTCTCTCTTTCCGACAATTAAACTACCCTTTTTCTCACTTGCCGCTTCGATCCTTGTTGCTCATACTTCCTCGTACACGAAATTCGCCTCTGTAACGAATTGCTGTGGACAAAAACAAAGAAAGAGAAAAAAGAACACTGGGGGATTTGCCTCACTAATCAAAGGTTTTAATGACACACTGATACATCGCTTCGAGTCCTTGATAATTGCCTTTTTCCTCTCTCAAAACTTTGTGAAAACGTCGTTTAGGAAACAACAAAAAACACTAAAATTGCTATAAAAATCCATTGTTCTATATTTCCAACACCTCTGTTTATTTCATTTTTTGGTAAAACATGTTAAGTAGCAGTGTTAACTACCAAAAGTTAACTGAAACTAGATTAGTTCTAACACTATCTCCCTGGGGATCGAACCTATGTTATGTTTTGAATTTACTACAGTTAAACAGTTAAAAGTGATTCTCACCTCTCTGGGAATCGAACCTATGTCATGTTTGGAGTTTACTACAGTTAAACAGTTAAAAGTGATTCTCACCTCTCTGGGTACAGAACATGTCATGTTTGGAGTTTAGTACAGTTAAACAGTTAAATTTGAATCTCACCTCTCTGGAAAACAAACCTGGAATATGTTGGAGTTTTTCTTTTGCACTTCAGAGAGTAACATACATACACATTGATTCCCTCGATTTATTATTTACTTCATTATTTGTATTGGAGAAATCCTAGTTCGTTTATTAATATAGTTAAGATGTTAAACTCATATACCTATAAGTTATTGTTAATTCTTTAAACGTACTTGGCCTTTAAACCAACAAAACGCAAAATACAATCGAACATATATTTCTTAAGTCAGATATGAAATATATGATTGATGATAATTTGTAAAACAGAAAACAATGGCTTCACTAATATTTTTATTCTCTTTACTTTTGATTTACTACAATTTGTTTCGAAACAATTAGTTCTAAAGACAAACAAAAGGTGATTACGTCATTTGTATTGCTTCTCAATTATATTTTGGTTAATCGGTTAAGAGTTTACGTATAAACAGGTTGACTGTAGATATTTATATAGTATAATTTGAGAACCTAAACAAATTTTGTTGAATCGTTTTGTATTTAAAAGAGATATTGTTGAACCCTCTGCATATTTTTCTAATCACCTTACAATTATTAATTTAAGCGATTATAAACTGATTTAAAGTATAATCTAAGTTAGTTCTCAAGTTAGTTCTTAATCTAAGTTAGTTCTCAAGTTAGTTCTCAAGTTAGTTCTTAATCTAAGTTAGTTCTCAAGTTAGTTCTTAATCTAAGTTAGTTCTCAAGTTAGTTCTTAATCTAAGTTAGTTCTCAAGTTAGTTCTTAATCTAAGTTAGTTCTTCCTGCATTTTTGGTAGCTTTATATTATGTATGAATCAAAATGTATCAGATACAAAATGAAGCCCTTGACATTATCAGTTTCTTATCAAACCGGTTATTTTATTGATGACCAGTTAAAGTAGATTAAAAATATTTATTAACCTACTCATAGTGTGTTCTTGTAGTTGTATAATAGATTTATCATGTTTATTCGCTATTTTAAAGAAATACCTATTATATTTACAAATTTGGATATTATAAAGTTATTTAATAAACCAAAAATTTCAGTATCCTGTTTATTTTTATTTATTTATTTATTTTTTTGACGAAGTTAAGTTGTAACATATATTTTTATTGTACCTGTACAATAAAAAAATGTATTATTATTTATTTATTTGAGTTAAATAAATAAACGTTCAATGGCAATGTTCCTAACTTCCAATAACATTAAATATTAAAAAAGAAAAAGAAATAATAATATATAATAAAAATTACCATATCTGTTATGTAACAGAGTTTATTGCATAAAATAAAAGAAGAACACAAAATAAAATCTCCGAAAATGACGTTAATAATACATTTAATTATATCGATATCATCAACCTTGTTATTAAAAAATAAGAAGTCTAGATGAATTGATCTTAATACATTTTGTTAAAAATCTTTATTTTATCTGTATTTATGTTTATTTTACGTGTCTTGTTGTATATTTTCTGTTTCTCTTTTTTAATTATATTAATATGTGTTGGCATTTTTTGTTTTAATATAACAAATTAGTAGATGATTATTTACATCTCTTCCCCACTTGTTTTTAACAGCTACCATAACTTTTTTCAAACCATCGTAACTGACAAAGAAAGAAATGTAAAATGGACACCGTGTATTCTTATTTACTTATGAAGGAAAAAAATAAAGGAAGTTTGATAATAAAATATCGCTTAATTTATCGCCTTAAAAGAATGATAATTTATTCTTTACACTTATAAATTAAACAATTTTTCTTTCTTTTTGTCCATATTTTGTACTTGACACTGATAAAGAAGGTGTATCTTGTTTTAGATTCTTGTATTATTTTTATGACAGGGATTTTTTTTTTTTGTTACAAGAAGGGGAAGTTGGTGTGTAACACAAAAAGTTTTACTGTTTTAATTTAAAAATTTGAAAGATTTTTGTGCTTGCATTTTTTTATTTTTTAAGGCCTTGTATGTTTCTCTTTGCAATATTTATAGTCCTTTCCATGTCTGTAATCATTGCGGACTTTAAAAAAAAATTAAAGGAAGAAAGTTTATTTTGAGATTTGGCAAAGGATCAAAAAGTTGTAGCGAAGGATGTATCTGGTTAAGGGAAAAAGAACACGGCTAATAAAGATTGGTCTGAAGAAACCCTCCCGAAGCGCGCTCTCCTGTCGTTTTTAAGTGCCAATGAAAAGCGGTTTTTTGAACTAACAAGCTTTTGGACTGGCTCTGTAAACAACACTGTGATCCCCGACTTTTATATTATATTCACGACCGTTTTATATTTGTTTTTTCTTTCTTCCTTTTCTTTAGGTCTCTTTTTTATTATATTGCTCTTCTTTTTTAAGGTCCTTGCTTCCCTGCATTGTAGATTTATAGAGTTAGAGGTCGGGCTATCCGGCCAGAAGGACCAAAAGTTCGGTTGGTGTCCGCGTCTGTCGTCCGTGCCGACTCTAAACACAGCCTACCCCTTAATTTCTGATCCCCATCTAGCCTGTAAATCCTCTCTTTTCCTCCTTTTTCCCCACTCCGCCCCTAAGATTTACTGTAGGATGAATCTCGCACCGGAACAGGGTCGATATGATACTGCGGATATTTTTTTTTTTTCTCCACGTTCTTATCCCACCTCGATCTTTATCCTTCCTGCACACTTCTTAACGAACAACGAATACAAATGACGTATTTAATTTACAAAGAAACTCCCCTATGCTTATTTTACTTCATTTATTTTTACTACCATTAAATTTGTTGTTCTTTTTTTTTTCTCTTTCTCTTTCATCCTACGCTTATTTGGGTTTATTTATTTGTTTTACCCCTAATTGAGACAAGTTCCCGAGTTATTGCTTTCCTTAAAACTCATCCTCGGTTAGCAATTTGCAATTTTAATTTTATTTATTTACCGTGAAAAATAAATACATATATATTGTATATAATTTTTACAGTTACCATGTTTTGTAATGGCGCATCCGATTTATCTTTTATCTTAAAACTTGTGTAAATTTCTGTTTTTATTTTACCTTACCTCTCGTATTTTTATTTTATATAAAAAAAAATTGAACTTATTTACATATCATTGATTTTGATTATGTAACTTTTGATTCAGTCTTCTAAAAATGTTGAAGGTAAGATACCTCAATTATTCCTTAGCAGAAATAACCAAGAAGTCCTATTTATGTGTAGTTTACCTAAAACAGTCCTTGTCATTAGTTAATTTTCACCTTGTTGCATTATTATTAATCATGTTAAACATACCTATTTTTATTTGCACTACTTTTATGGAACTAATATCGATTATCCAATTTTTAAACTCAGATAAATATATATATATATATATATATATATATATATATATATATATATATATATATATATATATATATATATATATTATATATATAAAGTGGCTAATCAGCTGATCGGGTTATCAAAATATTTCGGCACTTCCTGACCACCTAGAGACTCGCGGTTTTTTGCGTTTGGTCCCGAATCGGCCCAAACCGACTAGAAAAATCTGAAAAGTCGAAAAAAATTATTTTTACCCCCCTTAAAAAAATAAAAACGGGGGACGCGAATTGAAGGGTTTCTTCGAAGGGCTATAGCGGCTAAACAGTAAGTCGTATCGAAAAGCGGATAGCACCAACGGTAACTGATTTTAAAAGATCTACAATTTTGGTTCTATGACTTTTTGTCGTACGACCATCGGTTCTACCTTTAATCGAGTAAATTTGGTAATTTTTGGTCAAATTTTGACTTTTAGCTCTCATGGCGTCCGCGATTATTGGCCGATTTAATTTTCGATTGGGGTATTTAAACCCCACACTAATGCTCTTTAAAACGAGTATTTATTTGCCAAATTATCTGGCTTTTTTGCCGAGAAAAATGAATATTTTTAGAGAAAAAACGGATTTAAAATACCGTAAATAACGTCATGTTTACGTTATTAACAAATAAACATTTTAATAAGCTCATATTTATTATCATGTTATAGTTAAAAACAAGAATAAATAAATATAAACAAATATTGAATAATAAAGTATGTTGTTCGATAGGTAAAAGATAATAAATACATTAGTTACCGCATAAACACACTTTGTAAACAAATGCCCCCTCTTTTTCTCCGTCAGTCTCCCTGACATCAGTCTTACGTGTCCAGCCGTGACGGGCACCTCTTCTCCCCACATATTTTGTTATACTACCGACATTTATTAAGGTATAATTTTATTCTTATTTATTTAATTGTTTTTATTAACATATTATTGTTACTAGAATTATTTTTAATAGGTTGTTAAAATCTATATTAAGAAAATGTTTTAGTTTATTTAAATGAATATTTTAGTTTATTTAAATGAATTTTTTACTTTATTTTAATGAATATTTTACTTCATTTAAATGAATATTTTACTTTATTTAAATGTATGTTTTATTTTTTTTAAATTAATGTTTGTTTATTTAAATAATTTTTTTATTTTATTAAAATAAATGTTTTATTTTTTTTTAAATTGTTTTATTATCATCTTATTATTACTAGAATGAACTGATTTATAGTTTGTTAAATTCTATATTAAGTTATTATTTCAGTTTATTTAAATGAATGTTTTACTATATTTAAATGAATGTTTAAGTTTATTTAGGGCAATTTATAGTTTAATTGTGTATATGGCACATTATTTCGACGACATTGTTTTCTTTTTTATATAATGCAGCTAAATTTATATATACAATTATTATTTCTCCTTGACTTTAACTACTTATGTTTCAATTAATCTCGAGTACTAATAAATAATAAAATAAATTGATAAAGGTTCTATCTTTATTTTTATTATTCTGCAATAAAACTAATCAAATATAATGAAATTTATTTCATGACAGGGCCTACAATTTACTCTCATATATTAACACTGTGACACAGCCAGCGATTCCTAGCATGAACCTTACTGTTACGACCATCGATTCTACCTGAAATAAAGTAAATTTGATCAATGTTTGTTAAATTTTTGACTTGGGGCTCTCACGGCGTGAGCAAATTTTGTCCGATATAATTTTCGATTCGAGGGCTTGAACCTCACACTAATGCTATCAAATCGGGTATTTATTATTATAATTATTCTATTAATTTGTCGTTTTTTCTGAGAAAAATTAGTATTTATAAAGGACAAACAAATTTAAAATTTCATAAATAACTTCAAATTGACTTGTTAACAAATAATTATTTTTATAAGCTTATAATACATAGATATATTTATTATTATTATTATATAGTTATATTGTATAGTTCAAAACAAGTATATAGAAATATAAACAAATATTGATTATAAAGTTCGTTCTAAGGGTGTATAAATGAGAAATTTAAATTTAATTAATTAATTCATTAGTTAATGGAACTAAATTAATCATAGTTAAGATATCTAAATATTTTATTCAAGTTAGAAAAAACCATCTTCGGAGGAAACAATATTAATTCCAATAATAACTTTAAATTTGAAGTCAGAAGAAATAGAGGTGTGGAAATTATGCATAGAAAGTTCCCCCTATAATTAGCTTACTCGATGACAATAAATAAATCCCAGAGTAAAATATAATTTTTTGTTTGTGTGAATCTCAAATTATAAAGTATCATATTTGATGAAATGGCCTGCTCAATTAAACATTATGATAGTAATAGGTATACAATAGTAGTAATACAGCCACTGATTAAAAATTAAAGATGGTTTGGCCTGCTCAATTAAACATTATGATAGTAATAGGTATACAATAGTAGTAATACAGCCACTGATTAAAAATTAAAGATGGTTCCTCAATCTTTAGAAAGAGTAAGAAATTGAATGACGTACGTAATAATATCTCTTAATGGAGTTGCATATGTAACAGATTTAAATGACCTTCATGATTTTGTGTATCCTCCTGAAGTAATTTTTAATAGCGAGCAATATCTCTGATATTTTAAGGCATATCTGAAATAAGTATCTAAATATTTCATTCAAGTTAGAAAATCATCTTAGTTATATATATATATATATATATATATATATATATATATATATATATATATATATATATATATATATATATATATATATATAATATTATCAGAGTTAATTAGAAATAAATTCCAGGGTCAAACATATATCTTTTGTTGGTGCGTGGATCTCACAAACATATCTTAAGCCACGGCCAATTTACATCATAGTAAATACAAGTTTTGGTACCATCTGAGAGGGTTACAGATGGAATTGCTTATTCACGGAATATTGTTTACGATCCATTACTACATAGTTAATAGTATTTTGTGTAATGTAGTGTTTGTTTTAAGGATTATGTTTTAGTTTTAGGAGTGGCCTAGCTATATGTTTCCTCCGGATGGCGAGGAAATTCCAAATTCCTATTAAGGGAGGCGGAGTTAAATTTTATCCTCATTTTATAATTATTTTGGAAGATGTCCTGTGTTATTGTGGGAGGACCCAATATCAAGTAATTTATTTTAATTTAATGTTAAGCAATTTTCAATTTTTCTATATCAAGCTAAACATGTAATTAAGTATAAAGTATTATATTTAATGAAATGGCCTACTCAATTAACCAATATGATAGTAATAGATATAAAATAGTAATAATATACAGCCACTGATTGCAATTACTATATATATATATATAGTATATTTATACTTATAATTTTTATAATATTGCTGTCTGTTAAAAAGTGATAAGAATATAAAGACTCATCTCATTATTTCTATAGTAATTCTTTTTATTCATATAGTTTTTATTTTTTTTATTCTCAATTTTTTATACTAAAACTTTTTTTTTAAATAAAAAAAAGTTTACAATATATTTTAAAGCCATCCACATCCTTATGTATTGTATGGGTATTATATATGTGTTACGAAAGTTTTTATAAACTTTCTGCACTGTTGTTTTTAATATAGAGAAAATAAGGGCTGTGGAAGGTTATAGAGAAGGTGGTAGGGGGGTTTTTGAATTGTTTTGGTTTATTTTGAGAGTTTTGGGGTAGGGGGTAAACAAAGTTTTGGTTTAAAGCTTCGCTTGCCTCTTGGCGCTATGAAATAGTTGCATTAAGCTTTTCGTCGAGTTTGTACGCCGGGTAGCATTAATGGGTTTGTGTTATGTTAAAGCTCTCTTGTACAAACTCCCAAACCGCGTACAACAGGCAAGACTTTGCTTGCTCAAGTTTTCTAGAGGCTACCGCTTCTGCTTTTATATTGTGTAATTGTAACGTTTTCGTGACTAGCCAGTTCCCTCGCTATACTGTATGTATGAAAATAAGTTTTTGTTTCCATGCTTATGTTAAGTTTAGATCTAGTGTTATTTTTTTTATACATTATACTAGTTCAAGTTTTGTTTATAGAAAGTGGAACTTCTATTATCCGGATAATTTTAATTGTTTCCAAAATATAAAGTTAAATCTATTTAGTTTAATCTTTTGCATTTCTATTTATCTACCAATATCATCGTTTATATTTTTAATAATTCTGGTGAAAATAGTGCGAAGAAAGTTGCTGAGGTGCACTCTTGCACTTAATTTAGAATGCATTTGCCTTTTATTGTTTCTACGATTTCTCTACAAATCTCTACAAAACTTGAATGTGGATCTTAAAGTCACATTATAAAATTTTTGTTGTTTTCAAATTACCACGATATGTAACAGGTTTAACGTTGTTATTATCTTTGTTGTGTTAATTAATGACTGAAGTACGCTGCTCCATATCATAAAAGCTTAACAAACTTTTCCAAGAGATTTGTAGAAAATGTACTGTCACTAATGAACCGATGAAGGAGTTATTAAGCTATGCTTTTGCGGAACATCCTAAGTTTATAAATGGGATTGTACATTGTACAGATATCTTCATTTACTCAAGACATTTAATTCTACCTTTTCGTTGTTATTTTCTGAAAACAAATATTGTCTTCTACTGGTAGCTAGAAATCTTTCTGTTCATAACTTACTTTCAATGTGGAAGCTGCACAATGAACTTCCTGGAAAGCGTTCTGTTAATATGACGAATAAAGGCCTATAGCTTAGGGATGGGGAAGTAGCTTGCCTTGTGTTCACTATCAGAGACTAGAAGCTTCAAGGGTTCTCGGTGGGACTGCATCAGGCACTTCTTCCGCCATCATCCTTAGCTAATGATAGGGTAGGCAAGTGCCTTTAGAACTCAAGCATCTGTAATATACGCGCTACTTTGCTTAAAACAAAACCGTTTTAACAAAAAACCAAATTAATTAATTATTACTTTGATTAACCGTTTGTTTTTGTGAATTCTAGCATTTTGAAGAATCTCTTTTTAGAAGATCCTTTTTTACTTGCTTTTCAATCAAAATATTATTATACTCCTTTTTTCTGTTTACAGTGGGTAGAGGAGAGTTTCACCAACTTCGAGAAGGGCATAAACTGGAGGTCGTACGTCGTCTGCGATGTGGCGTACAACAATCTGAACAATTGGCTGTGGACGCCGTTTATAGAAAGAGGTCCTGCCAACAGGATATACATAGAGATCAAATTTACAATCAGGGACTGTTCACTGTTCCCCGGCAACGCTTTGTCTTGCAAGGAGACCTTCAGTCTTCTCTACTACGAATTCGACGCCGCAACAAGGGAGCCGCCTCCTTGGGAACCAGAATCATACAAATTAATAGGTAATTTACTCATCATCATTTTAAGAACATTTGCATTCGTGCCCATAGTATACGCTTGCTCCACAACTATAAAGTTGGTATCGTTGAGGCTTCATATCTTTTTTAGGCTAAACCACGATATATTAGTGCCATATACTATTTATATACTTCTACAAATTTTCACGTCATATATCTCTTGAAGAATTCTGGTAACTCTGAATTACTGGTAAACTCCACATCTCATTAAAATTCTTTTATGTTTGACTTCAAAATTCTACTAAAAAACCCAGATTTATAAACCTCTAATATGAAATTGAGTCAGTAAATACACGCTATCATCTGCTCTCTGAAGGCCTAATATTTTTTCAAGTACCTTGCTAAATTTTTTCTTACTTCTTAACAACTTTATACATTGGTCCTAATGTCTAAAGTGTGTTCCAATATGCTCATGATCCACCACTGTTATAAATGCCAAGAGCACCCAAGGTTTCCCTTCTTCCTTAGAGAAGTGCATAATTAGATTCCTGCGACATAAGAATTCATCAGATTATTCAAACGAACTATATTAAACGAAATAAATATGATAAATACGATAATATATAAACAAATATATGTAATGATATATGTATTTCATTATTTATTAAGCATTATTATTCTAAGTAAATTATACTACACAAATAAATTACCTTAACCTTGAATTATGTTTACTTTTATTCAAACTTTTTCAAAATTAAGTTTATTTTTTCCATACATTTGTCTCTTCTTTATTTTCAAAAATTTATTTCCCCGTTGCCAACAAAATGTTTTATTTTATTTTTCTAAACGTAACAAGTCCCACCAGAGGGCAAAAGATAAAGATTTTGAAATCTTTATAAGACGCAATATGTATTTTGATGTTATCACAGCGATCTTGTCATGTACAATTCTCTCATTGTACATCAAGATTTCGCTTTGATACAACTTTTTTATTTTTTTATTATTCTATACTTACATATTCTTTTACGTACATTTATTTTAATATGTATATATGATATTTTTATACTTTTTTTACTACATTTTTACTCCGTCTCATCTTTTATATTTTAAATTATTCTATACTTATATGATGTGACGTTTTATTTATGTACTTATTTTTGCCTGTATTTATTTATCGACTGGTGTTTCTTTTTTTAAATTCTATTTTACTTACTACACTGATCCATTTCTGTTATGGTTTTTTTTATTTTATTTTATATATTTCTCTTCAAACTTAAATTAAATTTGCATTAACGTGGAAAAAGAAAATAAAAACTAGAAAAATAAATAAAAGAGATGATGAATAAATAAAATAAACGAATAAATAAATGTATTTCATGTATAAATATATATATATATTTTTTTTTTCTTCAAAATCCTGGTGTTATTCTCATTTGTTTTTAAATTGGTTTTGATAAACGTGTATATAAATTTATTTAGATTTTAGCCTGCCAATAAATAAATAAATTAGTAAATTAAATTAAGCAAATAAATATCGTATGAATCTTTCTAAAGTATTAATAGAAAAAAAAATCTTTAATTATAAAAATCACTATGTACTCCTTATATATATATATATATATTTTTTTTTTTTTTGTGTATATATAATTCCATTATATAGTCCAAATATAATATTTACTATGCTTCTCTATGGTAAATAAAGAAGCGAAATTGATGTCCTGTTCATTGTCAAATAAACCGCACAATAGCTTAGTAATTGTGGTTTCTTTGACAATACTAATCAAGCATTAGCTATTGTGGTTTCTTTGACAATGCTAATTAGGCATTCGCTATTGTGGTTTCTTTGATAATGCTAATCAAGCATTAGCTATTGTGGTTTCTTTGACAATGATAATTAGGCATTCGCTATTGTGGTTTCTTTGATAATGCTAATTAATCATTAGCTATTGTGGTACTTATCAGTTCACTGTTAATGACTAGCTAAACTGGTTTTATTACTTATTTTATTAAAAATGGATACTTCACTTAAAAATATAGTGAAACTAATAATATAAATAATCAAACTTATTAGGAAACTTTGAATTATAGACATTAACCTTAGTGAAGCTATTGTGGCTTTTTGGCAATAAAATTAATAAATTGTGTTCTTTTAATTATATTCACTGTCATTATGAAGTTAATAATAAAAAAATAGTGCGTGGCAAGAATAATTTTAATTGTATAAATGATAAAGTAAACGAATTTTTTGCCAATGAAAGTGTGTTTGGATCCAAAGAAGAAAGATATATTTTTTTATTTTAGGTCATTCCAAAATAAAAATAATATTGTGAAAAAAAGGAAATAAAAAGTAACGAGAGGGGTAGGACGTTTCAAAAAGCAATATCCAAATCAAATGAATGAAAATTGTTTTGTTTAAACTCTCTTTTTTTTTTAAAGAGAGTTAGTCCTGATAGAGAAGAAGGGAGGGGGTAAAGGACCCTCTATAACAACGAGCAGGAGGACAAAACGAAAATTGGTAAAAATAAAAACACTTTTTACGACAAAAAAAAATTGAATTAAAAGAAATAAAAATATTGCTATTAACTGCTACGATTGTTATATACCTTCCTATAAAATACAGAAGAACATGGTAGCAATTTAGAACCGAATAAGTTTTATTTTATTTAATTTTTTGGATCAAGATATTTTTTATGCAAAATTATATGTATTGAACATTTTTATTTATGCTTTACAACGAATTTTTAATGATAATTTTAGGCATTTTTAATTTTTATTAAAATTTTTTAAACTCTTATAATATTTTTTATGACTTCGAAAAATGGGGTTTTATTTATGTTTTTGTATAATAATTTTTTTTTCATGTTTTACGAGTTTAAAGTTGAGGTATATTATTGTGTTATAAAATATGTATTGATTTATTATATCATTATTATTTATTTAATATTTTAACTGGGTTTTTAAGAGAGTTAAAGATGATAAGTTTATTATTGGTAAAAATAATAATACAAAATCATAAATTATTTAAGAAGGTAACAAGGCAGATAGAATGTTTTTTTTTTTTTTATTACTCTGTTTTATGTTTAAAAATATGGTTAATTAAATAGTTTTTTTATGGTTAAGTTGAATAAGATGGAAGTTTAAGATTTTTATTTTTGTAATTTTTATTTTATGATACATGTATAAGTGTTCCGTCGTAAAATATTCATGTTTAGTAGATTCTCAGATCTTAATTAAAAAGAGCAATTTATGTTTGTTTATTGAGCATAAATATTTATAATTTACAAGTTGATCCTCTCTACCTTGCTCATTGGCAAATTCTAATTTTTTATCGGTTTAAAGAAATATATATATATTTATTAGTCCTAGAGCATATTATACACAAATCCTTAAACTAATGCCCTCTTAAAATATTAAGTGGTCTGGTTTGATACTTACAGAGGTGAGATAATGTGGTATTTGCCATAGATAATAATATTAATATAAATAATGATATTTGCCATAGACATATTATAATACACAAATCCTTAAACTTATGCCTACTTAAAGTATTGATATTAAATTGAATATATAATTATATAATTTGGATGGTCCTTTTTTCTTATAATGCCATCATGAAATACTACTTATGTCGACCAACACAATAATTATGCTGCGAAAGACACTGAGAGTTAACTTGCTTCTTGTGTTAAATCTCCATGTATTATTTGACATGACACTTCAAATATTCTGTATTAAATCTCCATGTAGCATTTGACACTTCAAATATTCTGTATTAAATCTCCATGTAGCATTTGACACTTCAAATATTCTGTATTAAATCTCCATGTAGCATTTGACATTTAAAATATTCTGTATTAAATCTCCATGTATCATTTTACACTTCAAATATTCTGTATTAAATCTTCATGTATCATTTAACACTTCAAATATTCTGTGTTAAATCTTCATTTAGCATTTGACACTTCAAATATTCTGTATTAAAACTCCATGTAGCTTTTGACACTTCAAATATTCTGTATTAAAACTCCATGTAGCTTTTGACACTTCAAATATTCTGTATTAAATCTCCATGTAGCATTTGACACTTCAAATATTCTGTATTAAATCTCCATGTATCATTTTTGGATATAAGCTATAACACTTCAAACATTGTTTGTTAAATCTCCATATATCATTTGACGCAAGCTAAACACTATAAAAACTTTGTGTTAAATTTCCATTTCTTACTGTTATGGAAGTTATATTTGACTGTAGTTATTATACAAAATACATTCTGGGTTAAAGTTCAACATCTTATTGTTATCTTTAAGTGGCATTAGCTAATACACCTCAATCATTTTTCTTTTTGATTTATACTTTTTATTTGACGTCAGCTATTATTACACTTCTAACATTTTGTAGGTCGGAAATTAATTAGCTAATTGATTTATTAACAGGTCGAATAGCAGCAGGTGAGGGAAGGTTTAATACAAACAGCGAAGTTATCATTAATACTGAAATTAAATCTATAGCTGTTACCAAGAAAGGAGTCTACTTCGCTTTCAGAGACCAGGGTGCTTGCATATCACTTCTTGCTATTAAGGTAAAAATAATTCTTTAATAATGAAATACCTTTTTTTAGAATATAAATATATCCTTAGGGATTAGCAGATCTAATTGATAAGGAAGTGTTGCCTATTATGAAAGATAGATATATATTGGTTTACTCTACACAGCCTGCTTTCATCCGCAATTGACCAAATTCAGAATCGGCAAAAAGGAATAAATTATAACATAGATTACCTGAATATAGGAAAATAATTTATTCGATGAAAGTATCGCTTAATTAAATGTACGCATAAATCTCTTATCAAAACAAGCCGGCTTTTATCCTCAAAAATTGGTTATATTCAGTGTCTACAAGAAGAGCTCAAGTATCAAATATATAAAGCGAATTTAGGAATTAAGATTTATTTAGGAATTAGACTGTTTAGGACATTACTAAACTTTAGAATGAAGTTCTTATTGCATAGAAGATTCTCGTAATAAATAATAGCTTCAAATTAGTATAATTTAAATCATTATTATTTGGATGATATATAAATCTTCTGTCTTAATGTGTACACTGACTTCCTTTTTAAAAATACATCTCTTCTCACTGGCATGGCACTGGAGAAAAATATTTGTGGTTAAGAGTCGGCTTTGTGCACTAAAATTACTTTTAACAGTCCCTTCTAATTGTGTGCCTTGATTTTCAAGTATAATTGTTTTTAATGTATTTTGTTTGTAAATTAACATGAATTACTTTCTCCTATAGCTACTCCCTCGTGTTCTTATACCGGAAAAAATATAAGGTGTTCTAAATTAGTAATTAATTTTTTAACAATGTAATTATTATCTAACGTTTAACTTTACTATGATTAACTGTATGAATCTATCACAGTTTTATAATCACTATTCACATAGAAACGATATGAGTGGTATAACGTATACGGTATTTTTTTTTCTTTTCTAGTAGTGCTTTAAGAAAAGATAACGTCTGAGAACCATATTTCAGTTATCATTTAGATATTAGAAAGAAAAAAGGAATTATATTATGCCTTAGATAACATTGTGTTTAGGAAATTATTCATTTTATGATCTCTTGCTCCCTTTTCTGTTTTTTTTTTTTGTTTTTTTTAATTAGGTGTGGGAAATATCTGGCTATTATTCTTCTTTCTTTATTACCATTATTATTCTATGACGAGCCAACAATAGTGGAAAGTGACATTTGATGTATTTTTATTAATGTAGACCAATTATATTAATTAATTTTAGTCAGTATTCTTTTTAAAGTCACCTGTGGCTATATTTAATTAGAGGAGTTGAAAAATAGTTTTTATGCTCGGCTAGTTTAATGGTAATAAGGGGAAATATCATCATGAATATATAGCTAGTCTTGAGTGAATATATAAGAAATCACTATTCTAGGATAATAAAAAATAATGATTTCAAAAATGTCCTTTTTCATAGCTTATCTTGATTTGAATTTGTCTCTGGAAAGGGTTTAATGTGATGACAGAAAAAAAAATTAGTTTTCTTTTTTTTTTAGATTTTATTGCCCCTAAAATTCAAGGAAAAGGTCCGATTTTAAACAATAGGAACATAAGAATATTTGTTTTCCACTGAAGATAACGTCTTCATGGATGTGAAATTGTTTTTGATAACTTTAATGGAGTCGTTGAGTATTGTGATGTTATCATGGAATTAACAACATGTCATTGAGTTCAGTATGTTTGCTTCAAGTTAACATAAATAATATGCTCTTCATCTTTGATGGTGCTTCCAGGAGTAGAAGTGAAGCATAGAATTTTACATTCTTATAAAATAGATGGATCCATTTCATTCTTATCAGCGATTCTTAACGAATGAATATTGCCGTGGAGACACCTAGACTGAGTAACGTCACCAAGAAGTAAGGACACTGAGACAGAGTAAGATGTCTCTGCAGCAATATTCAATCGTTAATTATCGACCCACCATTGATAAGAATGAAATGGATAAACTTATTCAATCGTTAATTATCGACCCACCATTGATAAGAATTAAATGGATAAACTATCTGAGTGTCCCTTTAATGGGTTCGAAATGTCTGCAGCAATATTCAATCGTTAATTATCGACCCACCATTAATAAGAATGAAATGGATAAACTATCTGAATGTCCCTTTAATGGGTTCGAAATGTCTGCAGCAATATTCAATCGTTAAGAATCGACCCACCATTAATAAGAATGAAATGGATAAACTATCTGAATGTCCCTTTAATGGGTTCGAAATGTCTGCAGCAATATTCAATCGTTCAGAATCGACCCACCATTGATAAGAATGAAATGGATAAACTATCTGAATGTCCCTTTATTGGGTTCGAAACTTCGGCATTCACAAAATCTCTCCTCTGTAATATATCTAAACAAGAATCTTGTCGCGTGAAACATGCAACCTAATCGTTAAAGTTTTTTTGCGTTGCCTTGCTCCAGAGGTGTCACCGCAGCAATATTCAAACTGTTAAGAATCGAAGTACCATTGATAAAAATTAAATGGACAAACCATCTATTTTTAAGGATGTAAAATTTCATGCTTTACTTCTACTCCTAGAAACACCATCGAAGATGAAGATCGTATTATTTATCTTAACTTAAAGCAACAACATACTGTAATCAATAACATGATGTTAATTCCTCTTAATCTTTGATGGTTCTTCCAGAAGTAGAAGTGAAGCATGGAATTGTACATCCTTAAATAGTTAAATATAGATAGTCTATCCATTTCATTCTCATCAATGGTACATCGATTCTTAAAACAATTTGAATATTGTCGCGGTGACACCTCTGGAGCAAGGCAACGTAAGAACATCTTTAACGATTAGGTTGCATGTTTCCCGCGACAAGATTCTAGTATGTTTAGATATTAAAGAGGAGTGATTTTGTGAATGCCGAAGTTTCGAACCCATTAAAGGGATCATTCTCAAAGGGTTGAATTATATGAGATTATCGCAATATGGCTGTTTGATTTTCACGAGGGTTGTATTATTAATGCTCTAACTTAGATGCATACAACGAGTTTAATACTAAACTAATAAATCAAATACATTTGATTCCTCCCCAACCATTATCTTAAGTTAATTTAAGATATCATATTTTACGTTTTCTTAAACTAATAGTTCAACTTTTCAATGTTAAAATCTGACATTGTTATTTACAGGTTTACTACATTACTTGTCCAGAAGTGACGATTAACTTCGCTAAATTCCCTCAGACACCGACCGGTAAGGAAGTTGCTTTTATCGAACAAGCGACTGGACGTTGCGTGGACAACGCAGAAGAAATCGACACACCTACTTACCTTTGTAAGGGAGACGGCAAGTGGTACCTGCCTAGTGGTGGATGTAAATGCAAACCCGGCTTCGAAGCCGACGTTGATAAGCAGACATGCAATGGTGAGTCATAATTTATTTTTTCTCACTTATTAGAATAAGGAAATGGTAGAGAAAAGAATTTTAATTTATTATTAACCTCTAGATCATACATCTTCGTGAGCCTTTCTCTTCTAAACAAATTCACTTTTTTTCTCTGAAATAAAAATAAGTAAGAACGATGTGGTAGAAGAGGTTATTTTCTTGACAGGCTTTCGTTTTCTTTATCGGCTTGGTCTTAAACGCAAGTATTAAGACGTAAGTTTATCGATTTTGTTGTACCGTTCCATTTTTCTCTCCACAGCTAGTACATAACTTGCTCGAAGAAATCAGTAATTGACATGTATAAAGGGATTTTCATTTCCAACCCCAATAAACAAACAATTTTACGATAATATTTTTCAACTTTTACTTTATTTTCTAAAAACAATGCAATTAAATATATTACCAATGTTTTGGTAATCTAATTTCATACATTTATAATTAATTCTCATATTTTTATAGCTCTCTTTAAAATTACCATTTTTATCAAATTAATTGACAAAAACCTGCTAATATCCATAATTCTATGTTGGTCGTTGGTTCTTTTACTTTCTGATATATACGTATATTAAAAAAGTCTGATGGATCAAAAATTGGATTTTGATGGATTTACATGGGGTCATCTGCTGGCTATACTTTTGATAAACTCCAAATTTCATTAAAATCATATGAGTACTTTTGAAAATGTATGTTTGTGGCCAATGATAAAGGGAATCAATTAAATGAAATACTATAGAATTTAAATTATATCTATATGAGAAAGTTTTGTTCGAATTGGCCTCTGCGCATGCCCAGTCTGAGTTGCGCAGGCGCACTTTAGACTGGGCATGCGCGGATGTTCGTCTCGTTTCCTCTGTTCGGTTTGGCAGTCTGGACGAGGCTTCATCAGTCCGATTTTTTATTTATCCATAACTAACACAAATAATATTTATTTCACATCTATTTAAAATATTTAGGTCTGGTAAAAATTTAATATTCGTTTTTTAAAAAAATATATTGATTCACAATCACTATTATAAAATCACTAAACTTTTTTGTAATGTGTTATTATCGATTTAAACCTTGGTTAACTTTAGTTAAAAGAAAAGGGCTGGGTGATTAAATTAAGTTTCTTAATTTAACCGATTATTATCAAATTATTTGACCTTTCTAGGTGTAATTGAATTTTTTAATAACTACCATCGATTGTTTCTGAAGGACAATTATCAAAAGTTTTTGTATTTTATTTTAGCTATTACTATAAAAATAAATGGAAAGTTCATTGACTTTAAAGAAAATGTTGAGTTTATAAAGATTGTTCAGTTAGAATCATCGATTGATAATAATTATTTTTACTTCCTTTTTTAAGATCATTATTTGAACAATAACAGTAAATCGATGTGTTCTTTCCTTTAAAAAAATATAATTGCGTGAGGTATAAATTATTATAGTTTGTATAAAAAAATGTATTTTTAAAGATCGGTGTTTTCAGAGAATGCATATAAGGGAAGTTTGAAGTAGAGACTATTTATTATATCGAGAGAATCATTGCGTTAATTCTTTCAGCATCTTGCATTGAATCTTTAAGACCATCTTTTCTCTCATTAAAAAAGATAAAATGGTACTCTATGAAATGTATACGAATGTGTTTTTATACAATTTACAAACTGAACAGTTATTGGCTGTTGGGTATTTGAAGAAAAAGATAAACTTGCGTGATTTAAAAGATGCGTATAAAAGGATTTAGGGTATATGGTCGGGATGTTTCGGTGTGCGGTACCAAATTATTTTTACCTTACCGCTTCTCTTGAAGTACCTCTGTGCCCCTCGGCGGTACAAGGAGCAATCCCACACTGTAAGGTACCTCGGACTCAGGCTATATACTTCCCAAGCAAACAGGCAGACCAACGGTAAAACTGACATCACACTATTTTGTTTTGATATCCTTTACAAACATCGTCTTGTTGGAAAAGGTCAAAAATCTCGTAGTTCGTCGAATTAGCACTTAAAGGTCAAAAACTTAGTTTAAATCCAGAACATTGTCATTGACCGTGTTTCTTGAAATATATTTTATACTAGACAAAGAAATAAAATCCTTCAAACCCGTTTTTGATAATAGAAAACTTACTAATTCTATCTTTTTAATTCATGATTTGTATACAAGCTTATTATAAGTTGGCGTGACAGCAAAGAATTATTGTAGAAAAAGATTCATTACCCAAGAATTACAATTGGAGAATTTAAGAAAGGTATCTGATAGATTTATTTATTCATAAGGGTAATAAAATATGTATAGAGAATAAAATGAACTATGAATCGGATGTAGATAGGATAAAAAAAAAAAATCTTTTATAAAAAAAAACTTATTGTATGTTAGTTTGTTTGAGAGACAATCTCTTATACCATACTTCCAGCATTTAGCAGTAATCTTGGTTCCTTAAACGATATTTCTGGCATCAGCAGTAATCTTGGTTCCTTAAACCATACTTCTAGCATCAGCAGTACCTAATCTTGGTTCCTTAAACCATACTTTTAGCATTTAGCAGTAATCTTGGTTCCTAAAACCATACTTCTAGCATCAGCAGTACCTAATCTTGGTTCCTTAACCCATACTTCTAGCATCAGCAGTACCTAATCTTGGTTCCTTAAACTATACTTCTAGCATGTAGCAGTAATCTTGGTTCCTTAAACCATACTTCTAGCATTTAGCAATAATCTTGGTTCCTCAAACCATACTTCTATAGCATTTAACACTAATCTTGGTTCCTTAAACCATACTTCTAGAATTTAGCAGAAATCTTGGTTTCTTAAACCATACTTCTAGCATTTAGCAGAAATCTTGGTCCCTTAAACCATACTTCTAGCATCAGCAGTACCTAATCTTGGTTCCTTAAAACCATACTTCTAGCATCAGTAGTATAATCTTGGTCCCTTAAACCATACTTCTAGCATTTAACAGAAATCTTGGTTCCTTAAACCATACTTCTAGCATTAACACTAATTTGGGTTCGACTCTTAGAGAAGTTAGAGGTTAGACATGTGTGTAGTGGATTATCCCTCTTAATCTAATACTGTTATCAGTAAGCAAAGCAAAATATAGTGTTTAGGAAAAAATACAAAAAAAGTCATTAATTCGTGTTGCTAAAGTTATACCATTAGGCGATATTGGATCTGAATAAAATAATAAAATCTAACTAAAGAGTGAAGTTGCCTCTGTAATAGAACTGCAATTACAAAACAACTTTTAAACGACCATTATAACTACTTATAGAACAAAGCAAACATTATTATTTAGAAAGATATTTTCTACTTAGTTATAAAGAAAGACCTTTTATAAAGGTAGCTTCCCTGTACAAAGCTGACTTACCATCACCAGAGGTCATCTTCACCGATGCCGGACAGGAGTTGCCGGACACAAGAAGTGAAATTGTGAAATAAACATTAAACAGAACTAAAATAATTGCTATTACTTTCACTTCCTAATTTCTTAATATTTAATTTGCCCTTATTAGGTTGTAGTTTCCTGTAGTATTGTACTCAGTATTCTATCGTGAAAGGGTAAATAAAGTTCTGACGATTATTTAATTGTATTTGTCTTTTTCCGTGTTGATTAATGCACTATTCACCTATCTTGGATATTTGTGATTAGAGTCTTTATATCTTATATTTCAACAACTTACATATTTTGTCTTATTATAGAATTAATTATCTCATTTATTCAGCTTTAAGTACATACTTTATTCCTTAATATTTTTCAGTTCTTAATTTTTAATATTAGTTAATATTTAGTCCACATAAGGGAGTGAGTCACGAATAATAACAAACTAAATATGACTCCTTTTAAAAACTAAAAACTACTTGTTGAAATTATGAAAAATTATCACAGTTATTAACACTTGGGTTCATTTTGAAACATCATTCGCAGTCATTTTTCTTGCAGCTTTTTATTCCTCTTTTGTCTTATTTAATCCAATTTACTTCTAACATTTCGTCCTCATTATAAACCACTTTTAGCTATCCAGTTTTTTTTTTTTTTTTTTTTTTTTTTAGTTTAGTCCTCTTGTCATTATTTTTCTACAAACTAGATTATTAGAAGCTTTCAGTAGTTATAGTTTCATTTTATTATTATTATTATTATTATTATTTTTATATTCGTTTTAGCGGTCAATGAACTACTGGATGTAATTTCCTCTTGATTTGTTTTCTGGAAAAAAAACAGGAGAACTTCTTTTTTAGGAAAAAACAACTTTTTTGTATATAACAAGGAAATTTTTAATCAAATTAGACACGTTTTTTTTTTTTTTTTAAATCTTATTTCAAAACAGTACTACTATCATTAACATTATTATAATTCCTATCAAGTTCTAAGTTCTTGTTTTTATCTCCCTGTCAAGTTTTACCCTTTTTTCCAGTTTTTTTAAGTACCTACTAGTTAGTAGTTAATAGTGCACTCGTGCCTCTAATTCGAAAATTCGATACCATTATTTTTTTTTTAAGAAAAGCCACCTTTTGTTTCTTTTTATTCAGTCGATGAAATAACTTTAAAACTGATAAAACACAAGATGTCAAGCGCATGTCAGTTTAAATATACACCTTTCTTGTTTAAGGTTTTAAAATACTATTTATTTTAGAATAACATTTGGGTGGTCTTCTTCTAACTCATAACACCTGCTTTAACTAACTTCCTAGGGGGCCATTAAAACGTTTTTATTTTTATTTTACCCCCTAATGTTTCTTGAGCATTTAGTGTCCTATTCCGTGGCCTGGAGCCAATCGATTATTATTTCCCATTCCAACCTTATAATTTCATTTATATAATTTTGTTTATCACATTAATTTAATTCTAATCTTATTAGGCATTTTTTTCAAATCAAATATGTAGCTTTTTTTGTAATATGTATATCTGTGTTTGTGCTTATAAATAATCTATAAAACAAAATAAGTATAAAAATGTATTTAAAAAACATTATACGCATTTTTAAAATGTAGTTAATCTATTGGTCGACAGGATTACATAGTTGTTCCTCCATGTGATCAGTGTGAAACATGTCTCACCCCTCTGGGGTCCGAACCAGATACGTTTTGTTTTGACCTAGGTTTTAAGACAGTTGCGAATTCCTTAACAATCATTTTTAATACTTTCTAAAGGTTCTCTGAAAAGATATTTTCCATTAATAAAGTTACTCTGTTAAAATATAGTTCATCTATTGGCCGACAGGATTACATATAGTTGTTCCTCAATCCTCAATGTGATCATCTAAGTGAAACATGTCTCACCTATCTGGGGTTCGAACCAGATACGTTTTGTTTTGACCTAGGTTTCAAGCGCGTTGCGAATACGCTAATAATAATTTTTAATACTTCCTAAAGGTCCTCTGCAAGGATAATTTTCTTGACTAGCGTTACTTTATAATAGCGTTTTATCGGAGAAAATGATTTAATACAAGCTTATTTATTTTTATGAAAGTCGATTATACATTTTTTGGGAAGCCAAACATTTAGCTGGACATTACTTTATTTATGATTCTACAGTTTTATCGATTAATAAAACCACTTTATCAATTACACTTTTCGCTTGATTATATCGTTATCACCATATTTGTTTACCTACCTTGAAGACAATCCTTGAATTAGTTACGAAAAGCTGAATTTCATGGAGACCTTTGTGTACTAAAACACCAAAATTGAAATTATCCTTTCTATTCCTACAGTTTTTATACGTTCATTATTAATTTTTTTTGTTGTTGTTGTAAATTCTGCCCACATTCGACTAAATGTAAATGAGAATCTTTCAGTGAATTCCGTTTATGAAAAATTATACTGTTTTATTAATAATTCTTTCTTTTAATAATAGATTAAAGAGTACGGAAGATTCCCTAATGAAAATGTGTAATTCCTATAATTATCTTTTATTCATTTGAAAACTGCCCACGTACATATATATATTTTTTATCTTTAGTTTATTATTAATAATCTTTGAAACCTAATAATTTCTCTGGTGATTTAATTTGTGTCATTTCTTCAAGATGATTTAAATAAAATTTGCGTATAAATATTTATTATAATTATTTAAATTGAAACGTTTCGGTTTAGCTTGATTTTTTTCCAAGAACAAAAACAGTAAAATTTGATTGATTTATATAAAAAACTAAAGAGATCGAAGAATAAATAAATAAAGATAGACTATTTTAAAAATTTGTAAAATATAAATCACTATTAAACTAGATAATGATTAGTTACAATATAATAATACATCTCCACAATGCATGCGTTACTATCTCAGTAAGCTCATAATATCACAGTACTCTGATGTAATGATATTTTTTGTAAATCTTCACTTAAATCTTAAATCCCAATATCGTCTTTTTGAGTACACTTAGTTCGTTTACTCTTATCTATCCCTCTATAGATTTATACGTATATGTTCATTTATAATGCCATTGAATTCCTCCAGCACAATGTTCTTTTATCAAGGTATTTCACAAGCTTGTGCTAGTCGCAAGCAGTATTAACTGGTAAGGGTAGATGCCTTGAGATAAGGCTCTTGCTTCTGCTTCAAGAACTTACCCTAGACTTGATCTGACAGTCACGTCAAGCCCAGTCCGTACCTCTATTATACTTGACAGCTACTGCTTCGCTCAACTCATATTGTAGCTCCTTACCCTCGTCTATATTCTCTATTAGTTACACGTTACACAGCCTTCTTTCTCCTTTTTTTTAACTTGAGCAAATAATAAAAAAAA
Organism: Gerris lacustris; assembly: GCA_951217055.1. Lineage (NCBI taxonomy): Eukaryota > Metazoa > Arthropoda > Insecta > Hemiptera > Gerridae > Gerris > Gerris lacustris. Next base: position 22,377,404 of record OX578282.1, read on the forward strand.
GTATTTAGTACAGTGGCGTAGCTAGACCATTGGGGGCCCCCCCGCGATAAATTTTTGGGGGCCCCTCCTCGCCAAAATAACTGATGAGCAAAAAAAAAAAAAAAAAAAACCCCTTGCATTCAGGATTGCGGGGGGGCCCCCTCGACGTTGGTAAAAGGATAGTATTCTAGTTATTTCTGGATTCCCCCCTGACGCTGGGGGCCCCCCCGCAATGCGGGCCCGCGCGGGCCCATAGTTACGCCACTGATTTAGTATTTTTGGTTTTATATTGGTAATACAACGCCACTATATAGTTATATACTCCTATAGTTTTATATTGCTGCTCTGTCTATTAATCATAATAGTACATTACGCGTCAAGTGCGGAAAGTAGTATTTTGCATGCGAGTGTGGAGTGCACCCTAGCGACAGCGAGGGTAGTAAAACCACACGAGTAAAGCAAAATGTCGTTTTCGCACGAGTTGCGTACCGTACTTTATCTACGATTGTTGGATTTTAATTATAAATACAGAAAAAATAATTTAATAAACTTCCTGTATGTAAGTTCGTATTTCTCTTTTGATAAAGATGACATTAATACATTAGTTGTATTTTGTGCCGAATTAATTATTTCGGGAGGCGTATTATTCTCCTTATTTTCGTCATAATCACTTAAATCACTCATTGTTTTTCAACTAAAAACTCGATATAAACAGTTACATAATAACCAAACAGCAAATTAGTTTTATCTACGATTGATACGAAGTATAAACATTATGTCTCTGTTTAGATGCGTAGAAAGTGATTATGTACGTACTTGTATTCATTGCGCATGCGCGTCTCATAGTTCTGAAGAATTCCCCTTCTTTACCACGCTAGCGCGGTAAAGAACCCCCTCGTTTACACTAGAAGCTAAATACCACGAAAAAGTTTTGCGCCGGGAGGTTACAATCCTAGATTATAGGTTACAATTGAACCTCAACAACAAGAGAAGGTTATAACTTATAACTCGTGAACGTTGTATGGATTTACTGAATAGTATGTTATGAGTTACTTTTTTAGTATTTATCTGTATAATAGTAATTAATAAATAAATTGTAAAATGTAGTAAATAACATGTACCTAAAAATAACAGGAATCAGTCTGGAAAATATTACATTTTTCATAGAACAATTATTTTGAACTCTGCTAGGCTAAGACTAAAACTTATAATAAAGAATACTAAAGAGGCTGGTCTTGGTTTGAAAAAAAAATATTGTGATAGTTTAATTTAGCTGAATTGAATAAGCTTCAATATTCAATAGGAATAGGACTTACAAAAAAAATTGTATAATTTATTACATTTCTTTAAGAAAAATACTACTCATTATACCCCGTACCCGGAGTATAAAATTAATGTTGATATATCACATTAATCTTTGAAATCAACAAAACAGCTCACATTAAATTTCATAAAAGCTGCATTATTCCCTATATTGTTATAAAAAATAAAAATAAATAAAGGAGAAATAGACTGCCAATTTCGTATGGTTGTAAATTTATTTAATTTTCCACCGTTTCTTACATCAGTCATAATAAAATTGTTTTGATTTTTTAACATAAATTACAGTACTCTTTTACATTAATGAAATTCTTAAGAAATATATATTCACGATTTATTACCGAATTCTGGCTAAAGAAAGTTTTTCTTTTCTTTTTCGAGGAGTCTGTGTTCACACTAACGTTTTTAGTGTTTTTACAGAACTTAAAAATTGGTGAAGTACGAGCTCTCTTTCTCACTATTTTCTTGAAAGGGAGTGAAGCAATTTTGATCAAAACAATATTTCTTTTTATTAATGAAAGAAAAAATGAAATATGGCACTACAACAGGCACATCAGTAAATTACTCCAATAAAAATTTGCTAAAGAAGAAGAAACATAACTTAAAACTGATGCGGTAAATAAAAACTATTATTATAACCTGTTGCTGAGTTCAACTATAACATGACTGTAACCTTCCGGCGCAAAATTTTTTCGTGGTTTTTAGCTTCTAGTCTCGTTTACTACCCTCGCTGTCGCTCGGGTGCAAACTCCACACTCGCATGCAAAATGCTACTTTCCGCACTCGACGCATAATGTACTATTGTTAAATGTAAACAAACTCGCTTATCGTGCGTTAAGGTGAAGAATTTTTCTTTCTTATCGCACTAGGGCAGAAAAAAGAGGAATTATGAAACGCGCATGCGCAATGAATACAACTACGTAAAGAATCACTTTCTACGCATCTAAACAGAGATACAATGTTTATATTTCGTATCAATCGTAGATAAAATTATATACATTGACTGTAACGCTTATTCTAACAGACTTCCAGCTACTTAAATAATTGCGGAAATCATATTTTAGAAACTAATCTAAGACTAACAGAAATTTTAGAAGAAACGTGTGTGTGATTTTTTTCAAGATTTTTCTTTAAGACACACAGTTCTTCTGAAATCTTTGCGTAATTTTATCATTTTATTGGCTTTAAGACTTCATCTTGAACTAAAAAATTATTAAAGCTATTATGTATGAGTAGAAAATTTGAGTTTTAAGTTCGAGTCTAAAAGGAAGTAGAATGCGCCACCATCACTTATAGTTAGCGGATGGTTGTTTTGTTATCAGAATAGATTAATAAGTGCTTTTACGTCAACTACGTCTAATTTATATATACATTTGTGATATTTAAAACTTTTTACAAATATAAATGTTGAAGTTGTTTCTCTTCGTGCAAAGATTAAGTTATTTCGTCTTTTGAATTCACTGGAAATTCTGATATAGGAATTTGTTAAAGTTGATGATTGTTATTTCAGAAGAGATGTGCAAGTAAATAGTTGCTATTGTTACTATAAAATAAACTTTTTCGCACGTTCCACTTTGAATTTAAACTTGGTGTGCATTTCTAGGTACTTGTATATATGCTTATTGATATTCTTGTCGAATTCCCGTATAGAACTTTGAAGTATATTTGTTGCTTCTTGTCTGAGTTGTGTAGACACTCAAGTTTTATCAATCCCTTTTGTGTCTCGAGTTTGTTGTCACGTTCTTCAATCATCCCAAGAGTTTATTTCGAAGAAACTTTAGATAAAGTCCGAAAACTTCGGTGAAGTTTTTACTTGATTCTCATCTCCTTAGTTAGCTGTCAATTTTGAAGACTAAATCAAATTATCGGTTTTTAAAAGTAAATTAGGACATGAAAGTTTCTTCAATACTTCCAAGAGAATTAGTTATATTAATTCAACTTTTTTTCAATTTTATTTAGTTTCAAGGTATTACGAGGGGATCGAATTCTATGATTATCGTTACTTTTACAAAAGATAAAATTGTGTTTATTTAAGCTGACATTGTTATACTTCAAGATTAATGGTGGAAACAATTATTTAGATTAAAAAAAACATTACTTTGTAAAATTTAAGTTCTATATTATTAATACTAAAAGGCAAGTGTTACAAAAAGTCTCATTTGTTGAGAATATTTTCATATAATTTTAAAACAAAATGTATGAATAACTAAAATTTTAATATTAGTCAGTATAAAATATGACATTTTTGTGAGTTCATAGTACATAGATCTTTAGGAAAGTTGAGATTACGAGACTATCATGGTCGAGGATTTTTTATCTTAAAATTTACGTCAGAAAAAAAAGTCGCTGGATTATTAACTTTCTCATGTAACACATTGCGAAAAAAACATGTATCTGCAACCCTTATAACATGAAAAATTATTTAGTTGTGTTATTCAATAAAGAACTCAAAAAATTACATTAAGTAATGCCATTTTTTCTATAATAATTTGTACAAAAACATTAACAATTAAACTGTTTATCCTCATATCTATTCCATCTACTAATTATGGTGTTATGGGAAATTTGTTTTCCAATTTTGTGAGTTGATAATGCATAATGCATTCAATCTATGGTTCAAGGTTGAGAGGAAGCCTTCTGATTTAAAAGTGGCTTCCTTTAAGCAGGAGAATTTAATATTGTATAGCGGATCCGGTTAAAGGTAACTGAATCCTTTGCCAGCTGTTCTAATTCTCCATCGCTTAGTCTAAATTTAACCGGAACTTAAAAAAACAGTATACTAACGATTGATCAACATGCTGTTGCTTACTTTCCTCAAAAATTGTTCAAATTCCTTTTTTTGTTATTACAACTATTATTACCTCTTTCTGTTAATTACCTCACGAAATCCTTTAAACATTTCTTGTATAAGTTACAGAATGAAAAATCGTACCTCTTTAATTTTCACCAATGAAATTGTGATTAAGATATTAATTCGTATGTATTATTTATGGACTTGCCAATTCTACATTGAAAATGGTTCTCCGTGCGTGATCTGCCTTAATATCGTGAGTACGTGATCCCCCCGATTGACCTACCAATCATTTTTTTCGGGGAACTCTTAAATTTTTCTCTATGCATTTCTTAAGACCATTATTTCTTCTTGGATAGAGTGGGGTGACGGGAATGTCTGACCGCCATGTCTGGAATCTTTCCTCGGCATAAAGTGCTTGGGGTTGTATTAGTTCGAGCATGACTGTTATCCTTCCAAGTTCTCTCACTGGGTCTCCGACCTGTACAAATCTTATTTATCATCGGAGCTATCCCCCAAATACAAGGCTCACGTTTGGATTTTGATCCTTGAGGTTCAAAGGCACACCTATAGCTTGAAGATTTGAGCTGGATCCCTCAGGGAAATGTTGAATTTCAGTTGACTATATTTCATTTGTATCAAAAAACTAAAAATCAAATTAATTCATATAATCTGTGGTTGCTCCTTTTTTTATTTATTGATTTTTATTTTTATTGGAAAATTATTTGATTTTTATTCTCTAATTAAACATAGTTGTACAACTCCAAGAATCTCTGGTTTATTTTCTTCGTCATATAGATGCATTACAGATAAATTTAAAAAGTAACTCAAATTGAAGATATTATGTTTCTGATGTATTTCGTTTTTCCCTTCGGCGTTTTCACTCTAGCTTCCTTACACTGTGAGATTTTAATTATTAATTGGTACTTTACTTACTTGGTAAATAAGAGTGTTCATTTAACGTAAGTAACACCTCCGTTTAGTTTAATTCAGTTTTCTAGGGTTTAAATGAAGAAAGTTCTTGGTAGAAAGCTGAAGTAGTTGAACCAAATTACGGATACTCTCCTAGTTTATCCAGTTTTTTCTTTAAACCTTACAGGACTCAGTTGTCTGTCCTCCATCATTATATGTTTGGTTTTTCATTGAAACCCTATATTTCATTGCTTCTCATCCGCTTCCATAGTCCATACGTCCTCTGTTCTCCCGACTCATTGAATATATTTCGTGGTCTCCTTTTCTTATTTCTGTCTGTCGGGAGGCCTCCTGGTTGCGTCTCAAGCAGATGTCTTCTTTTATCCTGCGTTCTCTCTCCAATAGGAAGACTGTAAGAAGCAGGTTCTTTTATAAAGGTCGCCTTCACCCTGTATAATTAGGACCCCATCCTCCTATGTCCTTGGTTTGAACCCAACCCTTTTTTAAAAAAAGAATCCGAAGCCTGGAGACGGCCGACGGCCTTATTGACCCCTCTTTCAAGCCGCTTCTCATTGAATCTCGAGATCAACCTGCTTCCTTTTTTTAAAACTTCTTCTCCAGCGATCATTTTTTGGTCTCAATCTTCTTTTACGAATGCATTTGCACCGGATTCATCTCTAAAGGTGCCTTGATAGGCCGGCCTAGTGATGGTAGCCTCTGGTAGCTCGAACCCATCTTCAAACAGGATTGGATTTACCAATCTTAATCTTTACGCTCATTCTCTTTTATCCCGAGTCGAGCTGTGGGTGGTCAGGTCCGTTTACTCTGTAGTATGTTATCCGAATCTCGTACGTCGGAAGATATCAGCGGAAGAATTCTCCTTTTGTTCTCTCATTTTGCTGTTTAAAAAAGTCTGAAATCTCCCAAGAAACATTTTCATCATTCTATTCTATATTTTGTTTAAGCCCGAGCTCTTGAACTTCTCGTGCCTCTTTGTTTCTAGAGCTCTTTATTTCGAGAAGAACAATGTCAAATCTTAAGGCATTGTTCGATCGTTCAACCCTTTTTTTCCTTCACCTTCTACCCATCTTACTGAGAACAATGTAGGTAAATACTGCAAGATTTTATATTATGAATTGAAATTTATTGAAGATCTAACAAGAGTAAAGGGTAGGTATGGTATAATTTCAAAGAAAATTTCATTTAAAAACAAATTTCTATTCATCTTCTTCAATATGAGCATTTTTTTTTATTAACAATTAGCTTTTTAGTGACCTTTGCATTTTTCTTTCGTTGTCCCTTCAAAGCTTATTTTCTATAGATGTTTAAAGTCTTTTAAGATTGTTAGTTTCTTTCCACAACAAGATTTTGTCTTGATTAAAGATTTTTTTAAAATAGTATTGCACTTGATTCTTTGCTTGTTGCAGTATAATAGAGTAGTTTTTTTTTTTTAATTCTTACTAAATTTACTTTTTTGTAGAAGTATTCTAGTTTATAATAAAAATTTGACAATTAGTGTTTTGGTGAATAGATTACACATATTTTTTAGTGTTTTGAGGTCTCTAGTTTCTACTTTTATTAATATCTATGTCCAATACTTCGTATATTTTTTTAAAATCTTTACTCTGGGTCATTTTTAGAAGAGATGATATTGGTTTTTCTCCCCTGCTCTTATACTTGCTATTAAGGGTTAGATTTTGAGCAGCCGGAGCCTCTAGGGCAGGTTGTCCCGGAAACAGGAGCTAAAGTGGTTTCATGTTATTACCTCCAGCTACTTTACTAGAAGGGATCACTTCTCCATACCCTTCCCTCCTTTTTTCCCAACCCCAGATAAACTTGCGGTAACCCTTTTTTCCCTTTACCTTTCTTATTTTCGGCTTTTTTTCGGAAGGGTATAGGGCGGACTACTAGGGGAAGATTCTTCAACACAACTTGTACCCTTAACCCTTCTCTCAAAACTTACCCCTTTTTTTTCTTCGTGAAAATGGATACGACTTCAAAGGAAACCGACTGAGTAATTCCCACTCTTTCTTTATTTACTTTTTAAGTCTTTCAGACCAACTCACTTGCTCTCTCAAAGTCTATATGTATTAATTTTCTCCTCTTTTCATCCTTCTTCCCCTGAGTATCTTTTAACTTCTTCTGGCTAATGAATCTTTGTTTTACAACCTGCTTTCTATAGTCATCAAGCAAACATAATTCACTCTTTCGTCCTCACGTACCGAACAATTAACTCTCACTCTTTTACTCGAATTTCCATGTTCCATTTCTCACTTGCTTTTCATCTTTTCTTTGTCATACCTTAAATTAAAAGACATAATTTACACCCTATTTTAATCACATGCATGTGTCAAAATACAATTATTTCTTCGCTTTAACTCTCTCATGTTGGGACTCGCTATTTTCTTTCTCCTTGCTCTTGCGCCCTCCTTACGCTATTTTCTTTCTTCACTGTTTTTGTCACATTACATTCTCTCTGTTTAGGAAGCACGCGAATTCAACGCACTCTTTTTCCCTCGTAAACATCGTCGCTTTACATATATTTTCACCTTCTTCCTCACATTCTTTTTATCTTATACTGTAACTTTTCATTTTGTATCTTTTCACTCACTTACCTTGTCTTTCCTTATTCATTAGAGCACTGCTACCACATTTTCCATTTCTTTCATATCTCACGAGTCGGTTCTTTTTAATAATTTCTCCTTGCCACCCTTATACTTTAACTAACACAGAGATGTGTACACACTTTATATTCTTTTTACACGTAAAACACACTAACACAGGTTTTACATCTCTTTTCTTTCTTAGATTATACATATACCACTCTTGCTTGCGCTCACCCATATATTTTGAAACAATACTTCGTGTCCTTCACCGAAAAAAAAGAAACTCATAATACTCTAAAATGTTTCAGTTCTTGCCTCCCTTCTTTTCTTTACTTTTACTCTCCGTTCCTTTCTTTTGTTTTAATTTTAATCACACTTTAAAAAAGATGAACCTAACTGCCATCTTTCGGAGTGGATTTTTTTTTTCTCTGTATGTCATTGACCTCTTTTTTCCGTGAAAAGACCTTGCTCGATATTTCCTCGCATCCCTGTGCTTATTCCTTGCAACTGAATATTTCAGAGAATTATTTTGTAAATCCTCATGAATATAAAAATTCTTTTCAACAAATTCCTGTTATACATTTATTAAGAAAAATGTCATACTTATAAATAAATAAATTCATTACTTCTTAAAATCCCCAGTGGATATACAATATACATATATTTTTCACTTGTTATATTTGAAAACAAACCATTTCAAAGGACGACGATCAATACTAAAAGACAGACAAAATGACAGCGCTGTTTACCATTGAATCTCTGTTTTTTACAATTTCAAATATATTTGAATAATATTTTTGATATAATGTAATTAATTTAAGTCCAATTACACCTGTACAAACAACGATAAAACCATTAATTTAACCTTTACTTTATACCCTACTATAAGAACGAATCATTTTCAAATTTTGTGATCAGACGAAGTTTTTATAATATTAATAAATAACAATGGTAACAATGTAGCGAATAACAATAATAACAAGGTAGTGAAGTAACAAATAAACAAGTGTGTCAACCTTCGCTACATTAGCTTGTCCCTTATCCCCTAATAATCGTAACTTTAGTCTCTTGATCTTGCAGATTTCCATGTTTAATACAGTTATTAGAAGTAAAAAAAAATGGCAGCGACCAATATAGATTTTCAAGTTATTCTTTCTGGTTTTAAAACGATTAGTGCTGGTTTTTGCAATTATTGAACTAATTATTTTTCAATTATTGAACTAAATCTTTTTCAATTGTCCCAATTCTTCTTTAATTATCCTAATTCTTCTTTAATTATCCTAATTCTTCTTTAATTATCCTAATTATTCTTTAATTATCCTAATTCTTCTTTAATTATCCTAATAATTCTTCAATTATCCTAATTGTAATAATCTTGAAATTATAATACTTTTTTAAATTATATCCTTTCTAGTCCACAGGCCACCATAAGAAGTGAGTCGCTGATTGATAAAGTTTTCTTACCTTATGGAATCGCTTATTTATGCCTTGTCCACCGATGAATTGGGTATATGGCAACTGGGCGCTGGGCCATTTCTTTTTTGTTGACATGCCAAACTTGCCCTTCTGCGGGAACATTGAAAAGTGATAGATAAAGCTTTGATTTTCACAGGATTGTTTAATTAAATTATTTAAAAAACAGTGGTAAAGGTGCCACCGATATGAGTGGGCCGTTTGGGGTGTCCACCGCCCCAAACATATCGCTTTGCGGGGACGTTAAAAAGAAAACGGCCCACTCATATCGGTGGCCACCTTTACCACTGTTTTTTAAATAATTTAATTAAACGATCCTGTGAAAATCAAAGCTTTATCTATCACTTTTCAATGTTCCAGCAGAAGGGCAAGTTTGGCATGTCAACAAAAAAGAAATGGCCCAGCTCCCAGTTGCCATATACCCAATTCATCGATGGACAAGGCATAAATAAGCGATTCCGTAAGGTAAGAAAACTTTATCAATCAGCGACTCACTTCTTATGGTGGCCTGTGGACTATTCATTTTTAATTATTTATCTCTTATGACTCATGCCTATGTGTTGATTTTATTAAATACATACACATACCTACATTTAAGTTAATATATATATGTACATGAGTGAGAGTGTGTGAAATTTTATAATATTTAACTTCTTTTGATTACTGCATTTTATATTATATTACTCATTTTTTTTGCCCAGTTATAAAAAAAATAAAGAGTCAAGATATTATATTTTATTTCATAAAAGTTTGCTGGTTGTGATCCAGGCCCCTCTTCTTTTCCTACTGAGGCCTCAAAACTTCAAAAAGCCGGCTTTTCCCCTCCCTTTTTCCCCCCTGGGGCTCCTGGAACAGAGGAGAAGGGGGTAAAGTCCTTTGATATGATCTAAACCACAAAAAAATAATTCCCTCTTCATTCTGTGTAGATTTTTTCCACCAGTTTGTCTTAGTATTTTTTTAATCTTTCTGTAAAATAATATCTTCTTAAGAAAATTTTCCTCGTTTATTTAATTTAGGGTTTTTTGTAGCACAAAAATTAGAGATGAAATAAGTTTTCTTTTTTTAAATTCAAGGCTTTTTTTTAGAAAAGGAGGGGGGTGGGTACCCTCCTTTTCTCTTTTATTATATTTATGTTACTACTTTTTGAATATTTACATTTAAATATCCAACGGAAGCAGTCTTATCTTATCATTCTGGTAAACGATTTTTTTGTCTCCGGCTTAAAAACAGACAAGAATCCGTTTGAAACATCAGAGAGCATTTAAGAACTCGTATCTGTCTGTCGGTCTGTCTAACAAAAGTTGTTTTGTGACCACCATGTTATGATTTTAATAAAATTTGGATGATAGACCATAATTAGCCCATTGTTTGTCCCATAATTTTGACCTTCCAATTTTGAAAAGATCAAACAACCACTCTTGTGCCACACTAATTGGCAGACTATTTTTAAACAACTATTTTAAATAACTATTTTTATATCTAAAATGAATTATGTAAATAAAAGCTAATATAAGTAGTTATCTTAATCCAACCATTGTAGAAGTAATAAACAGCTTGGTTTTCCGGTGAAATCCGCGTCACGAAGGGGATGAAGTTCGACGTTTCGCTTCCACTGGACATAACACACCAGTATGTCTTGTTGTTGCTTCAAGTAAACATCACGATGCACCACACCTCTGAAGATGCTTCCAGTAGTGGAAGTGAAACGTCGGACTTCAACCCCTTCGTGACGCGGATTTCACCGGAAAACCAAGCTGTTTATACGAGTCTTCCCGCGGAAGCCTACGCATCATTGTAGAATTGTTAAAATCATCTTTCATTTGACCGAGAATTTCCCTTCGATTATCTTGAGTCGAATACCAATAATATTTTACTGTAGAATTTATTGTTTATTTATTTATTTTTCTTCTCCAACAAAATCGGCGCATGAGTAAAATCTAGTAAATCATCCTGTATCTAAATTTAAAATAGATTTTACACTAAAAAATAATCTATTTTCGTAATCTTGATACAAATTAAGATGAAATTCTACTAGTAATTAAAATTGCTTTTAGCTCTGGCTCGAGAATGAAGAAATAAGAGTTGAAATAATGATGAGTTTATTGTACGTTTTTAAAGGAAGATAATTAGCAGGATTACACGTACGCAAACTAATTGAAATATAATTACTATTCTGATCTATATACTAATCAATAAAGAAAAATCAAAAATAATGCACACAGTTAATAAACTTGTGTAATCTTCTAATTCAATCTTTTATACTTAATGTTAAATTTTATTCCTTTTTTTTTTGGCACAAACCTTTTATAATACGTTCTCTTTATGACTTTGATCTGGGATATTGTAAATCTATATATTACACTTAAAAAAAAGAAGGAATTTTAAGTTGTTTTTGCAAATTCGTTGTAGATTGAAAAAAGATGTTTTCGCGAAAGAAATCTTGTCTGTGCTTTCTTTCTTAGTGTTTTTTATGGTTTTAAATTATACGTTTGAAGGGAAATACTAAAATTGTGAGGTAATAGAACTAATAGGTACGTAGCGCTTTTGACGAGGACCGTATGGTATTAGGTTAGTTAAAATATTCCACGGTTATTTTGTTTTCTATAAAGTTGTACGTGTTACGTGCCGGTTATCTTTACTATACTTTACTACGCTGAAAGTGAATGTATTAAACTCTCCGATTTTTAAATTCGTTAAAGAAGAAACTGGAGGATATAGTTTAGCTGTATAAAACCCCTACGTCTTCTTTGTCTAATTTCTTTCTTTCTTCTTTTTCTTTTTTCTTTTATCTCTGAGGCTTGCGCTCCGGATCAATTCGTGATGAGTGGTTAGGAAAAATGACTTGAGGTCGAAGGCTTTGGAACGTCGGCGTCGCCCACCTGAGTGACCCGAAGATCACGATCTTAACCAGTCTTGAAAAGCTTCCCTTTAGCAAAATGGATTCGGAACATGCAAGCCTTAGTTATAACTATCAGCTAACATTTTTATTTTTTTCTGCTCCCAACCATTGAACCTAAAACCTTAAAATGATGTCTCAATTTAATTTAGTTCTTTTTATGAGGCTTTTTTTAATACAAGTTAATTTAAAATATTATTTAAAGAATTAATTAGTGATCCTTTAATTAGATCTGTATAAGTTATTAATAAAGTTAATGCAGTATATTTACTTCTATCCACTTGAGAATACATTGTCATTAGATATTTACTTTAACGTATCTTTTTTGTTTCTTTGTTGAATTTTAATTTGTTCGTTTTCTTTAACAATCAAATTTATTTTTATTAATCGGTATTGATTAATCTTTATTATTTGCTATTTTAGTTAATCTATCGAAACTAGTAACGTTTACACTTAAAATTGATTATGAGTTTTTTTTTTTACTAATTCTATGTCTAAACAACAATTTTTGCTTCCGAGCTTACTGAAGGTAACGGAATCTGTGTGATGGTTCTGAAGAAAGAAAATATTTTAGGTCTCCGATTTCAAAAATTCAAAGACAGAAATCCGTTTCAGAAATCAAGGAACATTTTTGGTTCCGTGTCTGTCTGTTTTTGTGAACCAACATAATATCTTAAAAACTACTCTCCCGATTTTAATGAAATTAGGATGGTAGTTCATAATAATTAGCCCATTGGTGATCCCATATAAGTTTCAACCTTCTGCGTTCATTTGTTTCTCTTCCACATGCACACAAACGTACATTTATTTACACCTATATCTTCAAAAATACTCATCTGATTTTTATGAAATTTGTATAGCTTGACGAAAGTAGCCCGCAGATAGCCCCAAATTAATTTCAACTGTCTGCGCTCTTTAAATTTTGCTAAATTAATACTTTAATTCAAGGAAAATAGACTGCCAATTAGTGTGGCACATAGCTTTCTCGCATCCTATCATGTACTTGATTGTTAAAAAACCATTAACATTATTGTTATATTACTTTATTGATTATTGTGTAAGAACTATATAATAGTTTTAGCGATCTTTAACACTTCATTGCGGGGTCACTGTTGGTTTTACTAAAAAAAATTGTATTTGAAAAAATGTTTCTCATTGAATAGATAAAGTTTGATTTTTTTACCGACCTAAAATTCCAATTCTAAATTTGTAGTTCACGTTTACGCGAGCGTTGCGCGTGAACGCTTGGACGGATAACGTTTTCCAACGAACTCGTCCTGGGCAAAATCGGTCGACATTTACTCAAGTTATCATCACACGTTTCAGGATTCGCGGACAGACAAACAGACTACAGACACGAGACCAAAAATATTCCCTGATGTCTGAAACGGATTTCTGTCTAGGAATTTTTAAAATCGGAGACAAAAGTTTTTCGTTCTCAAAAGTGAACACAATGCTTCCGTTACCTTCGGTAAGCTCGGAAGCAAAATGTATAATGTAGGTTGTAAAAGCATAAAATCATTAAAGTGTACGTAATAGGACGCGAGGAAGCTATGTGCCACACTAAGTGGCAGACTATTAAACTTACATATCTCTAGTTTTATCATATGATTAAATTTCAATTTTTTATTTTGTAACGCAGTTTTTAAGTATACAAACTTCAAGAAAGTTGCTTCTGACTTTATTTCTGTTTCGAAATTAGAAGGAGTTCAAATCCTTCTTCACTTGAATCTTAATTTGTAAAATAAAATTTTCTACTTAAAAGAAACAAAACAAATAAATAATTCCTACAGTTCAGTCGTATTTCCCCATCTCTGAGCTTAAAATCAAATAACGAAGCTTCACAAAAAAAAAGGAAGCAGTCAAAAAATAAAATAAAAAAAGATAAAATATTCATTTTTCTGTTAAAAAAAAAACACTTAAGATTAAAAAAATAACTCTCTGAACAGAAATGCGACCGGTAAATGGAAAGATAAGCCTTCTTAAATGAGCATTAACTTATCATATTTAAACAGAAAGGGACTTGCGACGTTTCTTAGTTGGTGGCTTTTTAGAACATCTCTAATTGATACTTAGGCTTATTGGCGCAGTAACTCATTTTTAAGCGGTCTTAAGCAGTTTTTTAGAACAACGGAAGGAACCCGACTGAAATTTGTATTTGTCTTCCCAAACTAATAATAGAGAAGATTTCGCTGGTTTATTTTAATGCCTTTTCTTGTATGCATTATTTTGTTGTTTTTTTAAAAAAATAAAACCATTAGTAAAAATCCAGATAAGTGTTTTGTTAATTTATTTAGATTTATATTATTAAATGTTTGAGTAATATTAATTGCTCCAAGAGATTACTAGAGATGTTATTTTTGAAACAGCTTTAGAAACTTGGTATTCAATTTTTACATACAATCGAAAATGCATTTTTTTCTTGTTTTTAACAGATTTTGTGAATAAAAACAAAAAAGATTGAAGCTATCTTATACGTTATTCTTTTTTATTTGATAAGAATATTTCTTCATTCGCTTATCACTGTGTTGTGAGAAATCAGTGCAACTGTGTACAGTCCCTTAAGAAACTTCATTGGCAAGCAACGAAACTTTGCAAATAGTTCATAAAGAATAAAGGGTGCTTTTTTTAGTTTAGCACCCTCCTGTATCCCTCTGTCTTAATAGAGTTATTTAGATTAGACAAAGGAACATATACAGAGTAGTATATATTCTTTAGTCTAAATTACTATTAGGAGAAAGGGTTATTTAGTCCAATGTACCTTGGGACAAAGGAATATCACACTTGTGTATATAAATGCGCCATAATATCCCGTAGTCTAATTAACTATTATGACAAATTAATTTTAATGTATGCTAAGAAAACTGCTCACTGTCCTACCTACAGTTTTCTGTACAAGATTTTAAGACTTGATTTTAAAATAGCGTAATAAAACGGCCCCAGGATTCTCAATGTCTTGGGAAGACCAACACAAACCTTGGAGAATTTTGTAGGGCAGACTATTGTTTAGAACGAAGGGGGGGGGGGGTGCTAAAGTAAATAAGGGCCGAATAAAGATGCTGCAGTTTTAATGTAATATGGATAACTAACCATTTAATACATAATGGGCGCTCCTTACATTCTATTTGCACTATTTTCATAGTAATTTTTCTCCCTAGCTTACCGAAGATGACGGAAGTTTTTTAAAGATTCCGAATTAAACAAATCAAAGACAGAAATCCGTTTTAGACAACAGGAAACATTTTTAGTTTTGTGCCTGTCGGTTTTATCGTTTAACATTTTATGCGAACCACCATAACTTAAAAACAACTCATCCGATTTTTGATGAAATTTAGATAGTAGATTATGATTAGCAGCCTTTTTTTTCTCTGTTTTTGTTTTCTTTATACATAATTATTATTACTAATTGTATTGTTTTCATTTTTGTTTACAGTATGTCCTCCTGGCAAATATAAACATGCAGTTGGTGATGACCACTGTCAACCCTGTCCTCTTCATTCAAAGGCTCCTGACTATGGATTCTCTGAATGCAGATGTAACTCTGGGTATTACAGAGCTCCAGATGATCCTAAGAGCATGCCTTGTACTCGTAAGTATTGAGTTATTTAAATACTAACAATTGTAGATATAAATCCAAAAAATAAATGTTCTTGATTTCAGTCAATTTAATGATTATTGTTACATAATCAATTGGCAAATAACGTAATATACTCGTATTTTTTTTTTTTTTTTTTTTTTTTAAACAAAAAAAGTATAAAAACAGATAATATTGCAGTAACATTTTTTTTTATTGAGGTGTGAAGATTATTTGTAAGTTGATAATGTAGAAAGAGAACGGAAAAACTCTGGTCCCCTTCTGATTACTTTTTTTGTAGCTTATTATTGGTAGGTAGGGGGGAAAAAAAGTCAGTTTCGAAGAAGAAAATAGGATGATTTTTTTTTCCGTCGAACCCCTGAGCAAGAATGTTAAGAAATTCATTAAGGATTAAGTTTCATTAACCTGGGTGGTAAGTTGAACTTCACCCCTCTTCTATACAACACTTACCTTTAGTCTAATTAAAATCCAAAGGCTTCCTCTCCTTTTCCTTTCGCCTCTCTTCTATAATGCAAAATGAACTTTGTTTCCTGATGTTTTAAGTTGCAAGTTTAGACAACAGATGGTGCCACCGGAGTAATCGAAACTCCCTTACCGCCTTCAACTTTTCTACCTCCACGAAATCCTCCGCGACCTCACCTTCACAGGTTCCCAAAAACCATTTAGACAAAAGAAGCGAGTAAAACAGAAGGGAGAACTTGAAACTCGGGGGAGGATAATGTCTCCCCTTCCTCTCTTTAAAATTAAACCGATAAGTTTTAAAACAATATAATTAATTGCCATTTGCTTTTTGGAAGGGAAGAAGTTTAAAGGTTTGAGAGAAAATATTCTTGGAACCAAATTAGTCAAGATTACTCCCATAAAGCTTGTAACTTTCTTCTTTAAATAAAATGTTTCCAAGGCCAATTCTAATCTTAAAGTTTGTGGAGTAAGAAAGTTATCTTCAACATATCTTTTTTATGAATAAAAAGCTTTAAAATCGTATTGTAAATTAATTGGTTTATAAATAACCTTCTTACTTAGAAAATTGTTTAGAAAGCTATTATTTATTTTAGTTTCAGAAACTGAAATTGCAAATAAATTTCATACAATTTAGCTAATTATGGGCCATTATATAACATAGATGAATTAATTCATTTCATTTATAGCCACAGAAAATGCATTTCACATTTCAACAGTTTTAATATATTTTGTTCGAGATTGGCTAAATATAAATTTTGTTTTAAGAGTACATAGATGAAATGTCTTGGAGAATTTCTACATTATTGGTAATATGACATCATTATCTAGTTATACAACAAAACACACTCCATGTTATAAGCTATTCAGGGAGACCATAATTGAATTTATGTTGTTTCAAAGAATACTATTCATATGCTTCAATATTACCAGAAGAGTACTTTTTGTGCTCCTGAAATAATGTACATTTGTGACACCTGCAAAATTATGATTGACTGGTGTTAAATATGATCTCATTGGTGGAAATGGCACCATCTTTTGTTTAAATGACTCTTTGGCTAGTGAAACTCAATTACTGGAAATTCAAGGGAACATGCTTTACTTTGATTTTGGACTTTTCGAGTTGTCAAGATTAAATTATTAGCTATCTCAAATTAGCAAGGGAAATTGAAATCTCATCAACTTAGTCTAAATTTTGAGATATCAAACACCTGCGAAATGATGATTGGCTGGTGTTAAGTTTGATCTCATTGGTGGAAATGGCAACATCCATTTTGAGATATGAAGGTTTGAGTTATTGAGGTTCCTCTATAATAATATAGTAGTGGAATTAAAAGTTTATATTATGTTATTGAATATTACATTGGTCTCTTTGTCGAGATGTTAATTCATGCAAATGATTTGTTTGTTTTTCCAGAGCCTCCTAGCGAGCCTCAGAACTTGACAGTTAACTTTGTTGATGGATCTACAGTTATTTTAAGCTGGAGTCCACCTTCCTTCCTTGGAGGAAGACAAGATACTATGTACAGAGTTATGTGTGACGCTTGCTCTCATAATGTCAACTACATACCTAATTCGGTAAGAGCTAATTTCTTTATTTACTTATCAAATCCACTAAAAGCCTTTTTCAATCATAAAATACAAATGTTTTATTTAATGTATATAGTAAATCAAGTTAAAATTGTGTATAATATTTTGTGTTTCTTTGCTTTTAGGAAATCTTTAATGAGACTAAAGTAACGATATCAGGTCTTAATCCAGATACTACATACAGGTTCCAAGTTTACTCTTCTAACGGAGTTTCGGATCTAGTCGGTAGGGAAGGAGAATATGTTGATATAGCTGTTACTACAGAAGCAATCGTAACTTCTGCATCTGTACACAATGTTAGGGTAACTTCGATTAAAGCAACTGAACTTTCTCTTGCTTGGGATCCTCCTATTGCTGCAGATCTTGACTCTCAAGTACTTGTCGAAACTTACGAGGTAATAATATTTGTAAATATGTTTAATAGTTATTTATACACCTAGGGAGTAAAGTAAGCCATTATTCCCTGAGCGAATAAGTTGGTTCTTGAGGCAAAGCCAAAGGAACCATGGTCCCTAAATCCTGAGGCGAAGCCGAGGAAATAACGCTAATTAGCTCCCGAGGTGCACCCAAGGGGAATACTAGCACTTTACTCCCGAGGTACATACAAAATATTTTATCTCCAGTAGAGAAAAAATAAACGCATCTTCATCTATTGCACAGTTTTTATATATTATTTTAATCAACAACAATAATTGTTAGCACTTTTAATAGCAGATATAAGAGCTTCAATATTAAAATCAAATAAGAATTGCAATTAAACTCAAATAGAATTTTTAAAAAAACCCTGAAGAGACCCAAAAGAAACATACAAATGTTGTAGTGTTTTTGTTTAATGAATTGCAAATAGAAGGTTATTAAAATAAAAAGGTTGTTGAATTGTAAAAATAGGTGTTTTTAGGTTATTTAGATGCAGGTTTAAACAATAATAAGCACAAATTACAAATAAGGTCGAAAAAGCAGTGTCTCCAACCTGATTTCAACAAATTCACTACATTAGCCATTCATTCTCTACTATTTATAAAATAATTAAGTTGGCAATCCTTCTTTTTCTCCCTGGTTTTACTTTTTCTCCCTACTTTTACTTTTTCTCCCTACTTTTTGAGTTCAGGGAAGAAAATACTTACTTTAGTCCCTGTAAATTAATCCAAAATCATAGCTTTTACTCCCTATTGGAGATAATAATTATTTTATACAGGCTTTTTATTTAAAAGATTTTGAGTTTATAGCTTTATTCTGAATGAAACGTAGGTAATATCCTGCATAAAACTTTCTCATAACACTATTATACCCAGGCATCTGTTACAGTTCAGCTCAATAATTCAAACATTTTTAGATCAAAACAAGACCTAAGTTAATTTGAATGTTGTTTTTTTTTGTTTTGTTAATATTGTTTTTGTTTTTTTAGGTGAGATGTTTTGGAAGGCGAGATGATACAAATGCTAGCACTAAGCTGACAGAAGATCAGCATACTACGTTTGCCAACCTTAAACCTAAGACTGAATATGGATTTCAAGTCAGAGCTAAAACATCCAACGGTTGGGGTGAATATAGCTTGCCTGTCTACAAAACTACTGGACAGATGCTCAACACTGGTAAGAAAATGGCTAATATAGTAATTACTATTTGTATGTCTAACAAAGTAATTGTAAATTATCATTTTTAAAAGAATATTTATTTTATTATTAAAATTAAAAGTTGAATGTTAACAAAAAGCTGGATATATTTCATATTAATGGAAAATCATATTTCTATTAATATGACAGTAAAGCAATTACATCTCAAAGCACTCCTCTATCTTTACATATATCAGATTAAGTTTATTCAGCCAAAAATTTATATATAGGGGAGCCATTAAACTGACAAACCAGAAAACAACTAAATAATATTGTCTGCCAATTTGTGTGGCGTGTAGTGTCCTCACATTCTACAACAGGAATCCCGGCAGCAATAAATCGGATGTTAGAAAGAAATAAAAAAAAATAAATAAATGAAGAACTCATCTTAAGTCAAACAGCTGTAAAAACAGAGTTTTTTTTAAAAAGTTGAAAAAATTTGAATATGAGAAATGATGTCAAATAACTCCCCATTTGGAATTTGAAATTCAGATGCCATTTGAATCGTTTATTTCTCAAATAATGAATTCAAAAATACATTCCTATATAATTTCAAACACACTTTTTGATTCTTTTTCTCTTGTTCTTATTTTTTATTTGAATCTCATATCAATGATGTATTGATTTAAATTTATTTTGTTTCAGCGTATATCGGTGATGAAGACAATATGCATGTTCGAGTTATAGCTGTCGCTACAGTGGCAATTGTAGTTTTTCTAGTCGTTGTTATTATCATAGCTGTTTTATTCCTTAGAAGGTAAATTAATTTCATTTAAAAATTTATATTGATTATATAAACAGCGTAACTATTTTTTAATTGTAGTAAGGACAGTTCTGAATATCAGGCTTTTTATTATTCCCCTTGAGTTTATGTACTGTTTATTTATCAAATATTGTCTATGACCCAGCATAATAAACCTCTATGGTATAGTGCATAAGCAGTCTTAAGAGACCCCTGTTCCTGATTTTTTAGACTGCTGTGCCATCTAGAGGACTCTGCGCTCTTTCTAATTTGTTGGTTAGCTCCAACTAACTCGCTAATAAAAATATGCAACCTTGGACTTATGTAGTGGCAATTTCAGGGGTACTTCCTTTGCCAGTCAAAAGATTTAAGAGGAAATTATGCTTGAAAGTATTTCTGATTGAGTCAATGATCTGTCAAGTGTAAAATATACTGTACTTTAGACTGGTGATCCAGTTGCCTCAGTCAAAAGAAACTGTTGGAAGCTTTTAGGGTCTTCTATAGGGTTGGGACATCGAAAGGCAAACATCGATGTCTTCGATACATCGACATCGAATGAACAAACATCGATGTTAGCTGAAACATCGAAAGAAAACATCGATGTTTCCGATACACCGACATCGGTCCTCCAACCTGAAGAGCAAAAAAAAAGCCTTTTTTTGTTGACGTCCATTCTTTAGGCTGCGATGCATCGATATTTCTTTCTTTTCAATGTTTCGGGAAAACATCGATGTTGACTGATACATCGAAAGATCAACATCGATGTTTTAAAGTCCAATACATCGATGTTTTCAATACATCGACATCGATGTCCCAACTCTAGTCTTCTAATACCTCTTTAAATAATCCTTAATAAACTTAAGTGTTTCTCAAATTATTTTAAGTCTTATAATTTTAAATGCCCTACAATTATTTTAAAACCTAATAAGTATCAATTGAATGATTAAAAGTTGTTACATTTTTAATTTTTCTACTTTTATTTTTGTTTATTATTGCTACCATGCGCTGAATTTTATAATGTTTTTTTTTTCTGTTTCTTAAGCAGTAGAGGTAACGAAGAGTGTAACAAGAAACAGCCGAGTGACTGTGATACATTAGAATATAGAAACGGAGAAGGTAATACAATTTCTTATTATTTATTTTTTTTTCAAAATAACTACTAAAAATTCTTACATCTTTCTTCCTTTATAATAGAACTCTATAATTTAACACATCATTATTATTATTTTTATTTATTATTTTCTTAAACTAAAATTATTATTTATATTTTTTTATGTGAGGTGTTATGTCTGGTTTTATGTAATTTGTATTTATTAACCAAAGAATTATTTTTTTAAACTAACTTTTTTTCAAATTTATTGAATATGCATTCTGGTTTTATAATAATTGCATACAAATATATAAAAGACATAAATAACATAAAGTTGGGATTGTTCAGTGTTATTATCAATCAATAACTTAACTCTCGAGTCATTCATTAGATTAAAATAGATTACCAATTATTTGCTATTAATAATTATTACGGTAATATATAAATTTTTATAAAATTTCATTAAAAACTTATTACATTTAATGAACTTATTAAAACAATTATAAATTGTAGAATAATCTTGTTTTATTATATCTTTTGGGTGTGTTCAATTATTTATTTGTTATTTTATTTATATGTGTGAAAAAAAAAAAAAAAAATAGAGTTCTAGTTAGAGTATCAATAATGTGTTATAACATTAATGTAGAGATAATTAACCCAGTTTCTTCACAATTAGATTGTACATCCCTTACACGCATCCCTGTTTTATAAAAAAAATTAGGTTTTATTTACTTATGTCGTAATTATTTATTAATGTGTTAGTACTATTAATAATTGATATTTAGTTTACTTAATAAGTTTTTTTTTGTGATGAAAAAAATTGATTATTGATTGAAATGTTTTGTATTCCCCTTTTTTATTGCAAACTGCAGGATTAGTCGTTACTTACAGTAAGTGTGTTTATTTTATAGAAAAGAACAAAATAAATAAAACACAAATTTTGTTTGCATGTCTTTTATTTTAAGAGGGGAAATCTATTTTACTTTGATAATTTTGCATGATTTGTTTGTTTATTTATTTTCTCATATATCTATTTATTTAGTAGACTTTTTTATTTTTGAAGTATTTTTGCTTTATTTGTTAATTTTTATTGTTGCTTTATCTTTATTTATTTGTTTTTTTTTCCCTAAGCTTGTGTTTGTTTATTTTTTTCGCTTAAGTCCCAACCTGGTATTGTTTGTTGTTTTAGTACATTCAAATTTGGACAACCCATCCATCCTTACCACCCATACCAGTGGCAGTAAGTAGTGCTTTTTTGTTTTGTCGTTATTTTTTGTGTTATTTTAACAATTTTCTTTTCATGTTAACATTTTGTGGTTATTTTTCTTATTTCTATTTTTTTAAAGCTTTTTTTTTTAAAAAAAAGATAATATATTCTTTTATTCTATTTTATTGATAGAGGTATATCATACAATTTTTGTGATAGATTTCAAGAAATTGTCTCCTCAATTGAATTGGACATTTGAAGAAGGAAAAAAGTATCAAAAATAAATCTAGGCTTTTCAGAGGGGACTGTATCGGAGATTTTGTGAATCCCCAATGTTTCAAATTTATTACAGGGATCATCTTGAGGTAGTTGCTCATAATGAGAGTCAATTGCAACTATCTGTTATATGTATCTATGATGCATCTATCAGTTCCAAATTACTCGTATTATGAGTAATTCCCTTCAGAATGATCCCTGTAAGGTTTCACAAAATTGCTGGGGCAATCTCCTCTGGGAGATTTGGATTTATTAGACTCTGGCTGTAGAAAACGTGCCAAAAAGTTGACATTTTTTTTTTTTTTTTTTTCAAAATGTCTTATATTATTATTTTGCTAACTTTATAGGCAAAATTAGCATGTGCAAAAATATTTAGAATCTATCTTACAAATACCATCAAGATAGTCAAAGATTAGTGTTGTTTTACCATTAATTAAAAACACCAAATACTTCCGTCGGATATTTTTAGTTATTACTTTTAAACTTGAATTAGCATTTACCGCTAATATCATTGTTACATTTTTTGTTCCTAGCTTAAAAAGCATATTGATCATTCTGAAAGAAACTGAATTAACAATGTATTGCATTAATCTCTAACAAAGACTTGCCTCCCACCATTTATAAATGCAATTTTATTATTTTAATATATATTTTTATATATTTAACTTGGAGAGACAATTTATTAAACCTTCATAAAGATATCTATTGTCATTCCTATTTCGGACTGAAAAAATTGTAATAATTCCTTTGCTTTTTCTAATTAATAGCTTTTTTTCTTGTTATTTAAACCAATATTCTTATAAAGCTAAACTATAACTGTAGCAGTTTTTGCTTAACTTAACTCTTTCCAGAAAATGTTATAACTGCTAAAATAGATCTCTTATTAGTTTAATTTGTTACAAATCTGTTTAAAACTTAAAATTATCTATATCTGATACCTTTTGACACTAAAATATTTGATTGTTTAAAGTTCCTTTTAAAAGTAATTAACTAAACTTTTATTGACAAATACTAATAGTTGGGTGTTGCTATTCTTCATTCATTATATATAATCTTTACGTTGGCTTTTGCGTAAGCAGAAAATATCTTAATTACCCCTGCTTATTAATTCTTTTAATCTGAGCTTCATTTGTTTATTTATTTTATTTTTATTATATTATATTATACTCTCATATTCTTATCTTTGCTAATTTTTATCAAATTAACCTGGGAATGGGCATAGCCAAGTGTAAAACTACTGTTCTTAGACTGACATTCCAAAGAGGTGAGACTTTTTGTCATTGATGTGTGTAAAGTGACCAACCAATACCTTCATTCTATAATGGCCTAATATTGTATTGATTGGGATGTTAAAAGAGCAGTGAAATAATAATAATCTGGGGTTACTAACTTTGAAAAATGTATTTATATTAACAAAATACTATAATATGAGTTGCCTATTATATAATAGATAACAACCAGTATTTAAATTCTAATGGCACAATTAAACACCATATAATATTATGGATTTTGTTGCTATATTCTATCTTTAGCTTTTGATAGTTCATTTAATTTTTAGTTGGAATATAAAACTTACAAGAAATTTATATGAGTCCCTGCTGATATAAAGTTGAAGCCACTTAAAAGTAATTAAACCCTGCATGCCAGGTTGCAAGTTCTGGATTCTATGTGTTCAGTTTCAACAACATAAAATTCAGCATCCCTCAAAACACTTTTAGAAGGTGGAGCAAACATAGAAATCATCCTTCTAGTTAGTGGGTTCAATGGAGAAACCTAAGTTGGTATAATTCTTGGATAGGTTTTTTGACAAAGCATTCTATATTTTTACATCTTACTAAAATTCTAAATAGAAACTTGATAATTTATAAACATTAATATAAAATCTTGTTTTCTATTTCCCTTTTCCAAGTTATTCTAATTGAAGATAAATGCTAAACTCTAAAAAAAAAAAAACTAGATTTAAGTACCCGAATTTGAAAAATATAACGATATTAATGTTTAATCTAATTAATTGTTTTAGTGACTACTCCCTTGTTCAACCAAGTTGGAGCGAATCCTTCTAGAACCTATATAGACCCTCATACATACGAAGATCCAAACCAAGCTGTCAAAGAATTCGCTAGAGAAATTGATGCATCTTTCATTACTATTGAAGCTATCATTGGTACAGTATAAATATTCGATCTATTAATTATATTATCTTAAATATTTATTGTTTTATGGCAATTCTTCTATATTTTATAAGGTTTTATTAGTTTCTTAATTGAATTTTTTTTTTTGGACAGGTGGTGGAGAATTTGGTGATGTCTGCAGAGGTAAACTCAAACTCCCACCAGATGGTCGGAATGAGATAGATGTTGCTATCAAAACTCTAAAACCAGGCTCGGCTGAGAAATCAAAGAATGATTTCCTGACTGAAGCCTCGATCATGGGACAGTTTGAACATCCTAATGTAATATTCCTTCAAGGAGTCGTCACGAAGAGTAATCCTGTCATGATTATTACAGAATATATGGAGAATGGATCATTGGATACTTTCCTAAGGGTAATTTTCTTTGTTGATGTATAAGTTACTATTACAGTAGAACCTCGATAAAAAGTGTCTCAAGGGGATTAGGGAACCAGTCTTGTTATCGAGGTGCTCTTTTTGTTGAGGGTCGTGTTATCAAGGTTATTTTGGCTATCAGTCGTGTTATAGAGGTGTTATACGGGGTGGGGCAGGGTTTTCAAGTTGAGACTTGTTTAAGGTCGACCCATTCCTGTATAGAGTCGCGTTATCGAGGTTGACTTCTCAAAACAACTTGTTAGAGAGTTACGTTGTGAATTGGAAAAAAATCCATGTAATTGAGTTTTTTTAATGGTAATAGTCACGTTATAGAGGTTAATTTAACATTATGTGTTATGGCAATCTCAAGGGGATTTGAAAATTGCACTTGGAATTGAGGTTGTCGTGTTACTTAGGGTCGTGTAAGCGAGGTTCGACTGTATATTATTTAGGTTATATCAAAACAGATTTGCGGAGAGAAGAGAAATAAAGTTCATTAGAACAGAATTAGTCATTTTTAACAATTGCAATTTTGGGTTCTTGGGACTGATAAACTGGACTATTCTTTTTCCTTACTCCTTTTTCTTCACATAAGTACAATAAAGTCTCGATAGTCCAAGCTCCGATAATCCTAGTAAAAAAAAGTGCTTGAAAAGAAAGAGGGTGATCGACTTCCCTGAATTAAACATAATCAGGACTGGACAGTGTTAGCAAAGATGGATCCTTATGATTTTATGGATTAAAAATAAGAATTCCAATTCACATTTTTTGTAAGTTTCCAATAATGCAAGTTAGTGTCGGTCCCATCCAACAGATTATCGAGACACTATTGTACAATCATTTTTTCAGTTTGATTATAATATTTATTTTTTGATATTTTTTCAGGCTAACGATGGAAAGTTCCAAGTTGTACAGCTAGTGGGCATGTTACGAGGTATTGCATCTGGTATGCAGTACCTCTCCGAAATGAATTACGTCCACAGAGACTTAGCTGCTCGAAACGTGCTGGTCAATGCTCAGCTCGTATGTAAAATAGCTGACTTTGGGCTCAGTCGGGAAATTGAGTCTACTACAGAGGGTGCTTATACCACTAGAGTAAGTCATAATTATTTACTTTAATTAATCCTAAATTAAATTTTATTTCAGTGAGGGTCTTTATTCTTAAGTAACTCAGGAGATCAAATTATATCAAACCTAAGAATACATTATTAATTTCTGTTTGTTTTGATTACATCAGATCTCATTATGTATGATAATCTACATCATGGTAGACACATGTAACAAAATAGATAATATAAAGCTAGAGAACAGCATAAGTAGGAAGAGACTCACTAATTTACAGAGATTAAGATATTTTGAGAATGAAGTAATCTTTAATGATTAATTTGTCCTTAATATTAACTGGAGAAGCTAAAAGAGAGCTATATTATGAATCCACCATGATCATTTGATTTATTAGTTTGTATTATCATAATTATTAAAGCAGTAAATTCATTATTACATGAAGAAGCATAGATGATAAAATGCTGTCTACGATGTATTTAAAAAATTCTGTTTACAATTTTAACTTATTTTCTAAGTTTTTTTTTAACCTATCTAATTTTTACTAATTATGATTTGTTTGCTCCTTTCCAGGGAGGAAAGATTCCTGTAAGATGGACAGCACCGGAAGCCATAGCTTTTAGGAAATTCACTTCGGCATCTGATGCCTGGTCATTTGGCATTGTTTGCTGGGAGGTCATGTCTTACGGAGAGCGACCTTATTGGAACTGGTCTAACCAGGATGTTATCAAGTCAATAGAAAAGGGATACAGGTAAACTGTCTTTAAAAAAAAATGAATTCTCATATACCTATGTTATTAGTTTAGTTCTCTTTGGTGAAGGATAAATTCATTTTCACTATACAGATTTCATGATAGGAGTAATTTTTTCCCATTAATTTTAGAAATATTTAATTATGAATTAAGGGACTGTCATTACTCAAAATATTGGGCCCTATTTAGTGTGCCACTTTCATTTGCACTAATAATGCAAGTATGACCTACACTGTTTTTGGTGCCCACTCAGTATCATGAAGTAAATTAGGTAGCTATTGTCTGCCATTCTTGTCAAACGGATAATACAACTTGTGGGAGTTGATGAACTGACTCTGGGTCACCTCTTTTTTTCTTGGAGTTAAGAAACCTAAAGACGTAGAACCTATATGGTAGTTCTATTGTTTTGGTAGAGGGTTCCCTCTCTGATCCTTCTAATCCAAAAGCAAACTAAGTGACTCACAAAAAGTCGAAAGCTTTCTTGGAGGCCATCCCTTTAACTCTTTTAAGGAAACTGTTGGCATTCTAAAAGGTATACCTTGATTTCCATCCAAGGTGTGTTCATGTTAGTTAACAGCATAGTTGATGAGCTGTTTATCTCCCTACACAGCTGGCAGGGAGGACTTTAGCCAAACCTAGCAGTTGGAAGTTTCATTTCAAAAGGAAATTAAAAGTTGTCAATCCAGTCATATATCAACAAGAGCGCAGGTTAAGGGCCAATATTGTCCTGTTAGTTCAGTTTTTGTTGCTTCAATTCATATTCTTATGCTTAATTCCTGAAGAATCTTAGGCCCCTTTCACAAGTATGCCCATAGTAAAAACACAGATCCTTTCCCACAGTGAGGATGCAGACCCGGACCCGCGTCCGGGCGAAATTCTCGTCCGGGTCCCCATAGCTGTATGCAGGCCTGCATCCGTACTTGTCATTACTGGACATTGATCTATATGTTCACTCGTAGCGGGACCCGCGTCCACACTTGTTACCTATTGGACATTGATCTCTATTGTATGTTTCACGCGTGTTAGATGCGGGTGCGGGCCCGCGCCCGCACCGTGTGAAAGAGGCCTTAGAGTAGTAAGTAAGTCAAGATTTCTCATCCTTTAAGATAACATTATTAACAGAAAACCCTAAGACATAGATTGTTGTGATTGCTATCAATGAAAGCCTTATTAAACTCACAATGTATTTGTTTCCAAAGGTTACCTGCACCAATGGACTGCCCTGAAGCTATTTACCAACTAATGCTAGACTGCTGGCAGAAAGAGCGAACTCACAGGCCGTCTTTCTCTTCTATAGTTAAAACTCTCGACAAACTCATCAGATGTCCTGATACACTCAGGAAAATTGCACAAAACAGGTAACATTCTTGTATATTTACCAAACATAACATTTCTTTTACAACTAAATAGTGAATTCATGACTTATTTTATTTAGCTATATAATCTTAACACATCATTTAAAACTGTTTTTTAATATATTAATATTAGATAAAGATTAATTCCAGACTATTTTTCACTCCCTATACTTCATTTTTTTTTTTAAGAATTCACAATTTAATGTTAATTTGTACGTATTCCCTTTTAAATTATAACAAAGTTATTGCACAAGAAAATATAAACTATTGTTATAATATTGTTGAAGTTAGATTGGAAGTAGAGTCCTCATTATTTCTATTCTTACATCAAGAATATTAGCTCAAATCAATCAATTCACTAAGTCCAATAACAATGAATATAATTTTTAATTTGTTAAATTACTCCAAAACATTCTATTCCATTATCTCCAATTCTTCCATTTTTATTAATTAAAATAATAAAAAAACTAAAACATTTCACAAGCATTGATGAAAAAAGAAACATTATTATTATTATTATTATTTTGTTTTTTAGAAAATTATGAATTGATTGAATATAAAATATTTTTTTATATATATATTGTCTGTCTGCTTATTTTTTTAACATTTTCTGTTTAATGCATGAAGTGGAAACCAGCTCTAATATTTTTGCTTTTTATATATATATATATTTATAACTGTGTTCTTAATATATAATTAATATTTATGTCTATAACAATCTGATTTATTAATTAAATTATCAAAAAAAAAAAAATAATCAAAAATTTGGATACATAATTTTATTTTTTAAGTATTTTTTAACCTATCTATTGTGTTATGAGCATGTTCAAGTAAAGAAAACAAGAATTTTTCAATGCTAAGACTTGATTTAATAACTTTAATACAAAATTTTATAAAATCAATACTTAAGAAAAGAAAAGTGAAGTGTTTAAGAATTAAATACTTCAAGATAAATGTTTTTTTTTTTTTAATTCATAAGCTACACTGATTGAAATACAGATGATATTATTATGAAGTTTTACACAGATTTGATTGGCATTAAAAAAAGTGAATTCATCAGATTGTTACAATAAATTGCATTGGATCATCCACTAGATTTGATGTTACAAGAGCATTTACAACTAAGCAAATTCTAAACATGTGCATCCATTAATTTTTTTAAAAAAAATATATATTTTTTCAAATTTGATCTCAAAAACTCATCTATCTGACAATTATTTAGGGTGTAAAACAGTTTTTACCAACCATTTTATCAATAAAAATTTCAGTCCTAGGTAACATGATTTTTATAAGGTAGTGTCTCTTCTCAGTGGTTTACAGGTTTATAAGTGGTCTTTGCCATTTGTACACCTTAAATTAATAATTATAATAAATAAATAATAATAATTGTAAGTAAAATTTCTTAGTTTGTTGTTTGACCACAATTGCTAACAAAAAATATACCCCTGCGATTAATGTGATATTTTACTAGCTGGGAAGTTTATTATGAAATATGTTTTTAAGAAGGTGGTGGAATTAGTTTTAGGTCATTATAACAACAAAAATTTTAAAATATTCTCGAAATATGAGACTTCTAATGCAAAACATAATAAATATTTCAATTTAAAGAAATTAAAAGTATGGATTATTTACTTTTTACCGAATTATTAGTTATTCTAGATTGAGGTACTCCAGACCGGTCTCTCCCTGATAGCTTTATTAAAATAAAACCTGCTTTTAACCCCTAGGTGTCATCATCAGTTCCAAAGAGATAAGAGTTAGTATATACAGGGTGTCCCCAATCGAAACCACACCACTTGGAATCTTATAGGTAACCTCCAGATTATCTGAAGAAGGTTGCTTTAGAACAGCCGAAAGCAGTCAGTTGTTTCAATTAAATTTTTTTTGTGTGAAGACGTTGTTTGGTTATTGGAACCACAACTCTTTCTTAATGGTTTTATTGTTTTTTTTGCAAATATCTCAAAAGCTAAGCAGTTTATAGGAACTTTTTTGTTCAGCATCAAATTTCCTATATGATCCCGTAGTGGTACGGTTTCATTCAGGAGAACCCTATATAGATGGTCTGGATCATAGCTTTATTTAGTGCCTAGTGGTCTAAACTATTTCAGTCCCTAGTGTTCTGCCAAATGGTCTAAACCGGTCTGAATAATATTATACAGTAGAGCGTCGATTATCCGAACGTCAGTTATCCGATCGTTCAATTATCCGAACTGGCTTCATGAAAAAAAAAAAAAAAAAATCAAAAGCCACTGCCAAATAAATTCCTAGAAAGAGCGGTGTTAGCTGTATAAAGGGACACCAGATTTCGATGAATTCAGTTTGACGGGGCGACATTTGTTTACTAAGAACTAACTTTTGTTTGTCAATGAAATTTTTGGAATCATTTGCAGCATTTTTCAACTTAATGCCTTACCATTCTGTTGATCAGTTATGTCAATTCTCTCAGTTTC
Organism: Gerris lacustris; assembly: GCA_951217055.1. Lineage (NCBI taxonomy): Eukaryota > Metazoa > Arthropoda > Insecta > Hemiptera > Gerridae > Gerris > Gerris lacustris. The sequence goes on from OX578282.1 coordinate 22,408,117, forward strand.
AAATCATTCATTGTGAGGTATACAGTGAATTAGTTCGTGGTCAGATATTTTAAGTAAAACTTACAACATGTTGACAAAAACGAAAAAAAGTTGTGCTTTCATTAAAAGATAAAATGGAAATTATTACGCGGCTGAAGAAAGGTGAAACGGGTCGGGCATTAGCTATCAAGTTCGGTGTTGGTAAAATAACGATTACGGGAATAAAAAATAATTCTGACTCAATCACTAGGTATACACTTCTTGACTGTGAGGAGGGCAGTTATATATTGTAAAACTATGAAAAAACCGAAATCTAAATTGATGGAAGATGCTGCATTTACTTGGTTCTATACAACTTTCTTTATGCCAAATTACTCTATACGTACTAGATAAATAAAACAAAGATGCTTTTTGTATAAACGTGGTTGATTATTTTTACATCTTCCCTTTTAAAATTTTAGTGAATTTCGATTATCCGAATTTTTGATTATCCGAACCACCCCAAAAAACATTAGTTCGGATAATCGACGCTCTACTGTATATTATTAAAAATAATTTGTAACATTTTACAAGCTATATTGATTCATTATAACTAAGTTCCCTCTTTCTTTATCCTATATCCTCTCAACAAATTAATTATTCATTTATTTTATGGGTGTGCTAAAAAAAATTATTTTGTAGTTTTATAAAAGAGAAATGTTAAATCTAAACAAATTATTTATTTTTGCAATTATGGTTTAAATCTCCAAATTAAAAATAAATGTTCAGCTCTAGTAAACTAATAATCTAGTGATTGATTGAAGCATACTATATTTTTCTCTTAAAATTTATTTATTTCGCCTTAATGCTTTCATGCTTTTCTATTAACTATACTAATATATTTTTTAAATAAATAACTTAAAAAAAATATCTTAATTTTTATTTCTTCAAATTTAGATTTTTTTTATTTCAAAGAAAGAAAGTAAATATGTTTTATATATATATTTTTTTATTATTATTATTTTTGTTTTGTTATATTTGTTGTGTATATATATTGTTTAGACGTCCACCACCTACTAATCCGTATTATGTTCCGGCGAAGTTTATGTCCCCTCACTGGGTGACGTTCCAACACAATTAAACCGAAATTAAACTCAAGGTACGCTTTAAACGACAAAAATCAAAGAAAAATTATTTGTTTTCTTATTATTAAAACATTTGTTTAAATTTAAGGGGGGATATAGGACAAAAATAATACTTTTATATTTGATTTTTTTTTTTTTTTTAAATATACAGATAAAAATATAATATAAATATAAATAAATATTATTCAAATTAAAAAAAAAGTTAAAATAGGTGCATGGCTTTCTAAATTTAATTGGCTTGCCCAAGCTTAATTTGTATTCAAGGTTTTTCTTAAAATAAATAAAATGCTTAATAATTTAATAATACTTCGCAATAATAGATTAAAAAAAATGTATTTTTTATAACCAATTTAAAATTTTATTTTATAAGCTTCAAACAAAAGTTATATCACAATTGTTACTAATATAAAATAAAGAATTAAAGAAGAAATAAGTTTTGTAAATTTATTGTCATTGTTTTTGTTCTGTGTCCCCCAATTATTGTAATTATGTTTTCTATTTTTGTGTGCTCTTGTGCTGCTTTATTTTTATTTAAATTTAAGTTTTTATTTTAGTATTAGTTAAATTTGGGTGGATCTTAACCAAATATTTAGTCATTAGTGCTTACTAACAATAAATAATAATCTAGACAAAAAATTGAAGTATTAATGTGGAGTGTCTATTTCTATTATTCTATTATAGTAGATTAATGAAATAAAGAAGATGTGATTTTTTCTGAGGTATAAATATGATTGAATATTTTACACTGCCAAATATTATTTGATAAAAACACTTTAACCAAAAACTGTGTTGTTTTAAAGTTAATATTTAACAAAAATAATAATAAATAAATAAAAATATCTGTAGTTAAATGTTTCAGTACACTTGATGACACAAAACTATCATAATGATTCAAAAAGAAATACCTTTAATTCTTTCACTAAGGTTTTGACAAAAGATCATGGCACAATGAAAGCATACAAACAATCCAAATACCTGTAGAATTACAAGTACACTCTAAAAAGCTTCCCTGGCACTAATTACCTGAACAATATATTACTGGCTTATTAAAATGAGTGAAAATTAAAGTTGATGGGATATGAAAGGGTCTCTAAACTAGGCATCACATGACTATCATGAAGCGAGCGAAAGGCAATAAATAATAAACAAAAATAGTTTGAATTGTGTAAGTGGAATAGAGCAGTGGTTCTTAACCTTTTGGTAACCACGGCCCCCTTAAAATCCCCAATTATAATATATATAGTACCTAAATACCTTTCGAGACCCCCTGGGGGGCCGCGACCCCCCGGTTAAGAACCACTGGAATAGAGGGTAGTGGAGTGGGATTCCAGGTGCCTTTCTTCCTTAATTATTGATACCCTATAACTATACCCCTTCAACTAACACACAACCTGCAATCTTTTCAATTATGAATTATTATAAATGTATCACAACACAACTCAAAAACTTCAGCTTGTATTACGTTGAAATTTTACATGTAGATGATTAATATGAAGTTTTATTAAAATTGGTATGTTAGAATCAAGATATTAGATAAAATTTTGTTTCCTCGTTTTAAAATGTTAATATCCGATTTATTGGATTTACCCATCTTTATCACTTCATAGCCCCATGTCGCTGTTTGTTTTATTAAAAAAAAATAATCTGAAAAATGTTTTTCAAATTGAATAGATATAAGAGTCACGTTTACACGAGAGTTGCATTCTAACTGGTCTGATAAAGCTATCCAACAAACCTAGCCTGGGCATTGGTTAAAGGAACATGTATAACAAATGTCAACTAAATCGATAAACTTTTCATCACAAGCGTAAACATTACAGACAGACTAACAGACAAGGTGCAAATTTTTTTTTTAATGTAAGAAATCTTGCTACTCTCTTTTCAATCACTTTTTTCCAATTTCATGAATTAGAGATAAATTCAATGAATTGAACTTACACTTACATAAGTAGGGTATTGAACATACACATTTATTAATATATGGGTACATGGTTTACTTTACTACTAATACGAAATGCATACTAACTTTAAATACCCACTTTTTACTTATTTTTATAAATTAACAAATAAAATACTACTATTAAACATTTAATTCGGTGACTTTATTTATACTACCATGCTTAACATTGCTTGTCTCTTTTTGTTGTGGAAGTAAACATTTTTTTATTATTATTATTTTTTTTTATACTCAAAAAGTGTTGGTTTTTTGTTTGTTTCGGCTGGTATTTTGCTATGTTGTTTTTTAATATATTTATTTATTTATCTCAATGCTTGTGAAAATGTATTTAAAAAGTGGATTCTTTCTTATTTCACTGAAAAAAAAAAATTAAATTATTTATTGAAACAAGATTATATAATGTTTTTATTTTGACTGCAAAGTTTAACTTCTGAAATAATAATAATACAAAATTGTTATTTTTTGCCTTTTATCAAGTATTGTATATTGGTTCTTAATGAAATTAAGATTGCTATGCAACGTGTTTATTTTCTGTAGGGTCAGCTCAATTGATAAAATGCGTTAAGAATTTTTGTTAAGAAATCATATTTTATAACTCTTACTGTTTATGATACTCTGTATGTTTATGAACTCTTACTTTTTTGGACTTTCTAGATCCATTCTAATGAGATTATTTTTAAGTGCCTTTACTAAAACATTGTAATTTGGATTTTACATATTTACGAGAGTGTGGTGAAATTATTTATTCATCATAAGAGTTTTTGTGCCAAAAATCTAACATTTTTGAATCTAATGAAGTTAAAATGTTAGTGAATCATTATTTTTATTTTAAGAGTTAACAAACTTACATTCTATTTGTTTTTAATTGTCTATCTTTATTTACATTTAAAAAAAAATTAATAACCTGTTTACATATTTATAAAGTACCCAAGTTAGCGGAAAGAGCAAATGCAAAAGTTATAGATACTGCATTTGTTTCACTCCAAAGTGTTCGTTTGATTATCAGATTTGATTTCTAAGTTCAGACAAAAACTAGCATTGTAAAGTACATAGGTTGCTACTTGATAGAAGTGACTTTTTATCGATCTCTTTAACCAAATAATATAGTCGCTCCGACGGTAAAGTTTTTCACTTTGTCATATAAAAAGAAATTATTGTGATGGCATGAAAATTTGATTTTGATGTATTTATACATTTTGAGGTCCCCTGAGTCCAAAAAAGTAGTTTTTAAAAAATGTCTGTCTGTGCAGACCCCTCTTGAGCCTAAACTACTGGGCTGAATTTGATGAAATTTGGTATACATGTTCAGAATAATCATACCCCTAGGCAATATCGAGAAATGAATTTTAGCTCCGAATTTGGAGGCGCTAACCCCCCAAAACTCTGAAAAAATATGAATAAAATTATTTCTTGAAAATAGTTACAATTATTTTGATTAAAAAAATCTAAAATGTTGTCTATTTAAATACAAATCTAACAATATAAGCGGTTTTCCCTGGAAAAATCCACTTCCTGAGAAAATAGCGTTTAACACGGACGTAGAGATGCTAGGTTTGATTCCCCCCAAGAACTTATTTTTATGATAAATTTTGATATAATGTTTAATAATAATTAAATGTACCTACAAAAACTCGAAAACTAATTAATGGGAAACACTGGGCTAAGTAATTATGAACTCGTATATGAGAAAGTTAATCTGATTTGTCTCGGACCAATATTTTTTAGAACTTTTTTCTAGGTGCAACCATTTGCCTACTTTTACTGTCTATTTGTAAAAATTACAAATGATTAAACTTAGTTTTTAAAAATTTACAAGTAAGGGAGTTTTTGCTTGAAGAAAAATCAACTATTCGTATTAGCATTGGTAACCTGGTTAAGAGGTATCATACCAATACTGGAATTCTCTCCCTGGAATTCTGCTGGGGCAAGTGAGGTGTTTCAGGTGAGGAAACCTCTAAATGATTTCTGCGCCTCCTGAAAAGTTATAAAAATCTTAAAGATAAAGTAATCATACACTTATTATATCTGAGAGATATACTAAGTATGCGTTCATTATCATTATATGTGATAATATTAGTCCACTTTTCTTTTTTTCTTTTTTTTTAATAATTTACTTATTTATTTATTTTGTTGTATTTTATTTTTTTAGGGGTGGAAACCCACTGGCACCTGATGCACCAGACATGACACAATTCATCTCAGTCGGAGACTGGTTGGGTTCTATAAAAATGTCCAGATATTTAGAAAACTTTGAGCGTGCCGGTATTACGAATCTTGAATCGGTAGTTCGTTTAACTGTGCAAGATCTCACATCATTAGGCATCACACTTGTTGGACACCAGAAGAAAATTATGAATAGTGTTCAAGCAATGCGAGCTCAAATCTCGGCAAATTTAACTGAAGGTTTCCTCGTATAACCTTACTTCATTCAAAAATAATGTAAATATTTAAACCAAGTTTTGTTTTTCTGTTCTTATGTACAGTTTTAGGTAAAAAAAATTATATTAAAAAAAAACAGTGACGAAAAAATGATAAAATTAAAAAAAGACATTCCAGCCATAAATTTATTATATTGACCGACCAAGGCTAAGTGAATTTTTTTTTTCATTTAATTTCCAGAAAAAAAGAAGAAAATCCTAAAATATTAAGATAAAACGTTGTAAACGATTTTTATTTCCCTTAACCTTATCTTGAAGAAAAAATTAATTAAGGTGGTTGTACAATTTTATATAAAATTAAATGAATAACTATGAATATATTTTGATGTCTACTGTGATAATTGAATCTTAAGGACTATGTAATTTATTAGTTTTTAAAAAGGATTATAAATTTATATATTAAAATCATTTTTTTTTATATTTTACGTACTTAATTTTTTTGACTTTGGCTTAATTTCTATAACAAGAAATAATAGGCAGCTCTGTTCGGAACTCAGTGTAGCTGTTTGTATTTTTTTTTTTTTTTTTTTTTTTTTTTTTTTTTTTTTACTATTTATTTACCTGTATTTTATTTTTTGGTCCTTTGTCATATCATTCAGTGGTGTCTTCCTTCCTATCAAATTATCATCTTTTTTTTTTTTACATGGCACCTTTTTGATTACTACTTTTATTAATTATTTATTTTTGACCTTATCTTTACTACTGCTAAATTTAATAAATAAGCGCTAATGCATTAACAATTATTTTTAATTTTCTACTATTTTACTTAAATATTATACTTTTTTTGATTATTTTTAATTTAAAATAGTAGAATAAAAGATTACCATAAGTTTGTTACTTATCAAATATTAAACAACTTTAATATCTTACTTGGTGAATCAAGGGATTACTATCAAAAGTTTGAAACATAAAACCAAGAAAAATAAATATTATCTAAATATATGTAAAAAGAATAAAAACATACTACTTAATACATTCTTTTTAGAAAAACAGAATTTAATTTCAATAAAACTTTAAAACATCTACATAAATACACAAATTCTATACATTAATTTATGTTTTACTATATTTGACTAATTAAATTATAAATACATTTGCCACTACTTGTATTAGAACTTATTGCAACATTACTACTGCTAACAGATAAGTTTTAATATCTTATTAAGTTTCACTTAATATTATCTAATTAACTTTTTTTTTCTATTAGACTTTACTGCAAACTAATTTATTTATTGGACTGAACAAATGTATTAAATTATTTAAAAATTACAAATGAACACAGTAAAATAAAAATGAATGCTAAATTACCATATTATTACTAAATGGAAGTGGTTGATAGCTATACTATCAAATTGACAAATGACCACAATACTAAATAGAAATGGTAAATTACTACTGCAAAATGGAATTGTTTAATAACTATATTACTTGCGAACGGAATTGATAAATAACCATTTAAGTGGTTAATAACTCAACCCAGAAGTGGTTAATAACTATATATTGAAGTGAAAGACTACCATAATACTAAATGATTATATTACTAAACTGGAGTGGTCAATGATGCTAAAAAGTACAAAAAAAAAGTTAGTTAATTCTTTTACCCACCTGAAATTTATTATACCACCTATAACAATATTTATTTCAATTTAGTAATATATTCAAATTATTTTTTAAATTTTTCTTTTTTTTACTTATTCATTCTTCTTACTATAAATGTAAGATTATCATTTCTTTTTTATTATTATTACTTTTTTATTATTTTCTTTTACTTATTATTCTTCTTTATTTTAATCTATCTTCTTTAAATTCACAATTATTTACATTATTAATTTACTGATAGATCGGCTATCTTATTTACTATTATTACTAATAATGTAATTGCCATGTAATATTTGGTGCCATGTCGTATTTTTTTAATGTCCTAATTGATTTAATTACTTTACTACTTTGGGTCCAACAGTGCATGTGCCATTTGTTGTCGTTATTTCGGCTTGCCACAGATAAATTTAATTGTTTACTTATTATTATTTTATTGTTATTGTAAGTTATTATTGTGTATTTATTTGTAACTTTTCTTATATTTTATTTATTGTATCTATTAATTTATTGTTTTTTTTTGTTTCTTAGCAAATATCGTAGTCAGTGTTGGCTCTTGACTTTATTATTGATTTTTATATAATTTATGATCTTATTTATTTATACCTACCTTTGAAAAAATAAGCAAAGTATAATTACATATTGTATTTATAATAAATGACAAATAAAGTGAAACAGAGCAAGGGATAAATTATGTTAAGCAACCTTAGTATTATTTGCTAAAATAATTTATTATTTTACCTTTCTTAACAATTCCAAAGGATTCTGTTTGTACCGCTGATTAAGGGAGACACTAACCAACTTAATGTCAGTAAGACTTAATCAGAACTTAATCAGTATAAGACCTTTGGCTGACCTAAGTCGTCCAGGGCTGTTTTGCCACTTATTATTATTATTATTATCAATTTCAAATTTATGTTTTCTGTATTGATCTTAAAGTAGTCATCCCCAGTTTTCTTCAAACCCCTTCATATAAGTAAATATATAGATCATATTATATGAGTATAGATAAAAATTATTGAGAATATTAATTTATTATATAAATTGTAATGATTTTATAATAACTGTAATTATATTTTCTTACAATGATTTTTTATTAATAATATTATACCTAATTATTATTGTTTTTAAAGAGTCAACACTGATTTATTAAAATGTTTGCTATTATTTTTTTTTCTAAATTGAATCAACGATTTAAAATATATTTGAAAATACAAGTCAATTTAGATATGTAAAAAAATTAAAAAAAAAATAAATTAGGAAAAAATAAAATTGTAAATTATTAATAAATTAAAAAAAAATTGGTTCTCAAATACAAAAATAGATGAAAAAAAAATACAATTTTTTTTCTTTATTTCAATTGTAATATTTAAAAGCAAAACAAAAGTAGTCAATGTGTGAAAAACATTTTTTGTATTATTATTAATAAAATTTATAAATTTAAAAAATAAAATTTAGATAAGATAAAAAGAAACGATTTTTATTTGGTATAAATTAGGTAACGAATTAAATAATTAATTTTTTTCTGGTGTATAATAAAAAAAAAAACTAATGAAAAAAAATCATATTTTAGATTTACAATACAAAACTAAACAAAACAATACATTTAAAAAAATCAAATACACATTCAAAATATTGAACAAAAAAAAAATTTTATTCAATGACTTTTTAAGTGGTATTACATGTATGGTGTGTGGATATTTGTTGATTGGTTGATTGTTTTATTTTAACTATTGATTAATTTATCTAATTTTCTTTTTTTTATAATTTTTTTCTGATCAAACATTTTTTTTTTTTTTTTTTTTTGCAAGATTGTAGTACTGAAGCGTATTTTTCTTGTAATAGTACTTTTTTTTTGTTTAATTATTCTGTTTATTTGTTATTTTTATAGTACATTTATTTTTTTTCTGTCTGTTTTTGAAGTTCTGATTCTAGTGAATAATTATAAAAATAAAGATGAAAATCATATTTTTTAATTTGATTTAAAAAACTTGCATTCCACCGATTATACGTTTATTTTTTCCCTAATATCCTATTGTTTAATAAATGTCTTCATTTCTGATTTTTAATTTTTAAATCTGTTTATTTTTTCCTAAATATATATTATAAATATATAGCTGTGATGCTAAGAGATACGGTACTACTAATAGTTTAAACAACTTGGATTAATATTTAACTTAAACTAATAGTATAAACAATATACAAAAGGGTTTCTGAAGCATTTGTTTAAAATTGTTCTTTTAACTTAACAATAAATGTTAATTTTAACAAATCTTATTTGTGAAAGTTATCAAAGTAATCATAAGTAAATGCATTAATTTTACTGCTAACTTGCATATCCTGGGCTAGAGTCCTAAAACCACCTAGGTTTTTCCCTGAAGACAGCCTTAGTAAACTCATATTAAACTGTTTGCTGCTTTATTGGTATTTTGAGTCATCCATTGCTGAGAAGTTATTTTGTGTTGCTTTAAATCTACGTCGTGATGTTTAATTTTAATTTTTAATAGATTCTGGAATAATCTATCTGAAGTGTTAGGAAGAAGTCTGATTTCTCTGAATTCAGAAGACTCAATCTTCATCAAGACTTTGATTTTTTTTTTTGGTCTTATTAGACTATTATCAGCTATTAATATTATTACTATTCACTGTGATAACACATTAAATGTTTCATAAAGTGTTTTTTCTAGGTATGAATTATGATTTTTTTATTTTTAAAAGGTGATTTTGCATTTGATAATGAGAAAATAATCTATTATTACTCATTATATAGTCTTCTTGGATGTGGATAAGTTTGATTAAAGTCAAGAAAATACTTAAAATTATATGTTTATAGGACAATGTGACTGTTAATATTCCAATGAGATTTTAGTGGTCTAAAAAGTTGGAAAATCCTAATTTCAATAGCCAAACAGTCCATGATTGTGCTACTAGATAACATAGTTTTTGCTGTGATACAAAGAAAAGGAGACAAAATACCCACTTCTTTTCTGTGAAACAAAGAAAAGGAGACAAAATGCCCACTTCTTTTCTGCGAAACAAAGAAAAGGAGACATAATGCCCACTTCTTTTTTTGTTTAACAAAGAGAAATAGACATAAAGTCCAATAGTTTTCTTAAGGTTCTAATTTTCTTTTTGTAGATCTGTTTTTGTGCCTGATGATGGAGTAACTTCTGAAATATATTGCTTTTTTAAAAAAACCTTGGTAGACATAAAGTCTACTAATTTTCTGTGAAACAAAGAAAAGGATACTTTTGTCCTTAACAAACCCATTTTCTCTAAAGTTAAAAGGCATTAATCTGGTTTAGAAAAGCTAAAAACTTGCTTTAGAAATTTGTTTTGCGTTATTTCAATGGGCTCATTAAACCAAAGTAAGACAAATTTTAAAATGAGCCAGTCTTTAATGGGTATTCTTTGTCACAATATATATGATGAATCAACCCTACCTGGATCAAAATGTATGCATAATTGGGGCACAGATGGCTAATAAAATTTGTTCCTTTAGACAACTGTATAATACTTTTATATGCACCTCTCACTTCACATTTTGCAAAATAACACAATATTTATTATGTGATTTCATACTTTTTTTTCTACAAATCTCTACACTAGGAACTGTTTAGTAATTTGTTCAGCCCTAATGCTTATCTAATAATAACATAACAAAACCTATTAATATTAATTTGTATAATGTAAACTCAACACTGTTTTACACCTATGAATACAACTTTTGCAGAATTACATGGTATCTATCACGTAATGCTAGTCTGTTTTCCCCTTTACCAATTTGCTAACATTGTACACTATAAATCTTTCATTGATTTTTGTTCAGCCCTAATGTTAATAAATAATAATTACAATAACAACAAAACCTCTTAATAATAATGTTGATAATGTAGGATATCTTTGACAGCGATAAAATTAGATAATAAGTAAGGGTTTTAATGATTATATTTATATCCATTATATTTATATGACCCTATGTCTTCTTACAGTCTGTCCCAAACGAGAGTTAGTGCATTGACAGCTAGGGAAATCAAGTGACACACAGATTGCCAACCTCTCTGAGGGAAAAAATAAAGTCACTAGGTCTGTGGGTAGGGGTGGGGCAGAGGGCCTCTCCCCTCCACTAGAGACATTTATCTTCGCCTAGTTGGCCCGACCTTTTGTCCGGGAAAATCTCGAGCTCTGATTGGCTCCCCACCCCATTTGCTAGTTTTTCCCGTGCTGTCAACGAACTAAATCTTGTTTGAGACAGACTGTAAAAAGGAGAATACTACAAATTATTATTTATTATTACAAATATCTTAAAATGTCTCAGAAACCCATATTTCCATTTTATGTTTCAGTAACTGCCAATTATGTTCCTCTCAGATTAATCAGGAAATGTACTTTAAATGAAATATTTTTTAAAGTTTGATGTCATACTTCAAACAACTAAACTTTTTAAATTGAAAAATAAACAATCGTACCGCTAGACCTCTTGAATGATCAGACTTTTCCTACTGATTAAATTTTTCATTTTTGATTTTTTACTATAAAGTTACTCCTTATTCAGGGTCTAATAAGATTAATAGGAAGAAAATTTGAAAATGAAAATAAAAAACTAATTTTTTTTTGTATAAGGATGAATACCATTGTTGAATATAAAGAATTATAAAAAAAAAATATATATGTTATTGTATTACATTTAATATATATTAATAAAAGAAATTACCGATTTTAGTATGAATTAAAAATAATAAATAAAATTTAATATGATGTATGTCATATTGTAATATATATATTTATATATAAGATGGTAAAAGCAAATATTGTGCTAATGGGATAATTTACGTTATCTTTTTTTAAAAAAGAGAAGTTTAAATGAGTTTTAAAAAAGTCTCTACTCCTAATTCATGTCACAGTAAAATGCTTTAAGAGTATTTTGGGACAAAAGATACATTTTTTATAACACATTAGTTTAACTTGAAGAATGTACATGTACATTTTAAAATTATCCACCTAATTGGAATTATTCTTCCAATTTGTGGAAAGTAGCTTCTCTTTTGCTGCAAAGAGGTATTATTTTTTTCTTTCAATAGATTCTATGATGGATAGGACATCCACTTTACACATGTGTGGATGTTAAGATCCGCAAAAACCACCCTCATCTCAATCACATCTTCAGGGATTTTGCCGAACTGATATTTGGACTTGGGTATTATAGAAGAACCTTCCTTCAATCTCCTAATTTAATTAACAACGAATCCAAAACAAAGTGAACAGCATATCCTGTTTTGAATTTATATATATCAAAAAAGAAAAAAAAATCAATTTTATATTTGATTTTAATATTATATATATAATTTTTTTTAATTCATACTAAATATTCATCCAATTTAAACCCACCTATATTTTTTAATATTGTATATTGAAAGAAGTAATTAAATAAATAAACCTTGTATTATACTAAAAAAATATAAATAAGGAAATTATATATATACATACAATTTAATGTAGTAAAAAAAATAAAACATATTATTTTTTAATCGTTTTTAAAGTTATGCTCATTGTCTTCAAAAATCGATCATGATGATTACGAAAAATGTATAAAAATACTGCTTTTTAAAGTATTTCTACTCTTTGAAAAACCAAAAAAAATACTTATAATAATGGTTTGTTTTTTTCAGCAATATAAACAGTTAATTATCGCAGCTCCCTTAGTATTTAGATTTTTAAATATTTATTTACAGAACAACTAAAGAAGAAAATGTTATGTGTGTGAGTTTTTGAATAAAAATGTTTAATGTACATAAAAGGTTTTTTAAAAAATTATAAAAAAATAATAGTCTATTAAAAATAAAGTAAATTAAATGAAACCATTATCCTAGAGAGAATACATTTTAGTCGAAAAAAAAAGTGTTTGATAATTTTAGATTATAGCTTGTTTTTAAAAATTAATAACTCGATAGATTTTAATGTATTGGTAGGTTGGCCAATGACTGTATGCCATTCTCAGAAAGGAAAACTGTCAAGTGTAAGCCTTTTTATACAAAAGAATGTACTTGACAGGTAATGAAATATTTTGAGAGTGACTGATAATAGTTGATAATCTGAAAATGGAAAACTGTCAATGGTCAATTTTAAGTTACAACAGTACCTGTCAATTACAGTAATATTTAAAAAGCATAATATCTAACAAAGGAATTTACTTGATACATAATTAAACATTTTAGGTTGGCCATATTTTTTTTGTTTGCATTTTCAAAATGGATAACTACTGTCATTGGACAACCTTCTCTAATGAATTTATCTGTCTAGTAAATTCTTTAAATTAAAAAAATGGAAATTCTTTTTAGTTAGTTATACCTTAATAAATAAATAATAAAATTGTAATAAAAAATAAATAAATAAAATAAAAATGGCTTAATTTAAAAATAAATAAATATTCGTAAAATAATCATTTTGGCATCTTTCATTATAAAATAAATTTTGTTATAATCTCAATTGTTTAATTTCTCTTGCTTATCTGTTTATTGATTAGATTTATTTTATTTGTATTCATAATTTGAAAGGGATTTAAAAAAACATATATTTAAATGCATTTGAAACTGAAAAACCTGGACAAATTAATAAAATAAAAACTCTATTCACAAATATTTATTAACAAAAAAAAAAAAAATAAAAATGCAAATTATCTATAAATGATTTGACATTTTGAAATGTATATTTTATTTATTTATTACTTAATTTTTGAAAGGGATGAAAATGATCCCTTATGAGGGTTCTTGTTCATGGATTAATTTTGGTAATGTTTTTTTTTTGCATATTTTTTTATTGATTCCCTGAGCACTTTAGTTAGTTTGTTTTTTATTTTTTAAATATTTTTTCCATCATCAATTTATTGTAATTAATTAATATAGATGTATTGTGATAAAACTGTATGAGAGATACTACAAATGCAGTAATGATTATTATAAAAAACCAACCTACAAAATTCCATAATGCAACTTTTTGTTGCATATGCGTGGCTTATGGTTATTGCCTTTGGCTAAAATGACTCCAGAGAAGTGAGACGGGTTTCCCTTTTATGATCTCGTTGAATCCCTCTGTCATGTTAATGTTTAACATTAATGGCTTAATTTTGTCTTGATCAGTATATAAAAGAAAAAAAACTTGATCTCCCCTGAATTCCAAATACCAGCATTATTCTGGTTTTCATATTCTCTGAGAGGTGATAAATGTTTTACTATAATGTCTCCATTATTTTGTGTGTTTTGAGTTATACATATTATCTTGTTCAAAGAAAGTGTAATGGCCTAGTTCGTTTTAGATATAAAGTATATTCAAGATTAGTTTTGTAATTAATTTCGCTTTCATCATCTTTTTTTTGAGAAAGTATAAAAGGAAGTCATTGAGCTATTCATAGCTATTTGCTAGAATTTCTAAGAATTTGTAAAACCTTAATAAAAACTGGAAGTAGTGAGATTTTATTAATTCGGAAATAATGCAGAAAACATTAATACTTTGGAAAATTTAGAAAACATTATAAGGAGCTTTTCAATTACTAGAATTTTTACAAAAACGTTAGCTCTAAAATGTTCTTAATTATTTAAAAAAAATTCATTTTATTCACACATTCATGTTAAAATCTGTAATTAAGGTAGATGCACCACATATTATATTACCACCTAATGTCACCTATGAACGTTTTGCACCATTTTATAAGTAAATCAAACATAATTATTCTTGTGGATGTTAAATGTAATTTATTGGTAAAACCAATTTAAGGGTATAAAGCTTATAATCTGGTTGAATCCATGTTGGTGCAGATGATCTTGAAGCAACACTTACACATGCTGGATTGTCCACTAATTCAGTGGCAATTTCTTTCAGTCACCTAACTTGGAATAATAGGTATTGGTGTCATTTTAAAGTTTCATGAATTGGGTCCCTACCATACTACGATGATAGTTGGTGCAAGTGAATTACAATCATGACGAAATGAGGAACAAAATATAATAAATTTAGTCATCAAAGAATTTTTTTTTTTTTTGTTCAGAAAATTCTAATATTTTTCTTGCTTTAAGAAAGTTACTATATATCCTAAGTTTGTTGATCTAAAAATTGTATACACCATGGCGTTAAGAGGTGCATTTACCTTTAGAGAGATTTAATACTTTTGGATCAATTTGTCTGAAAATATAAAACACTCTATTGAACCTAATTTAACAACTAACTATAGTTTTGTTTTAATAAGCCACAGAAACTTCATAAAATGCACTCTTTGTCATATAATAGTTCGATTTATCAATTTGTATGTTAAGAAAAAATTGGAGGAAAGTCACTAATCTTTGGTTTGAATCCTTCCTTAGTCTTTTCCTAACATTCTACTATTTTTATTTATAAGTTCATCTACATAGAATTTACATGTAGAAATAATAATGAAATTATATTATTTAACAAAAAAAATAATTGCTAGGTTCTGAAGTTTGTAAAAAACTAGTCGAAAAATTAATATATATTTCCTTAAACAGAACCTCAATATTTGTTACTTAAAATGATTTCTTTATGAATTTTATTTTTGCTATATAAGCTCATCAATATGATAATTGTTAATAAGAAAATTTCTATAACAAAAAGTGATATAACTATTAAATAAACTGTATAATAGTAGCAATCTCTCTTTTTAATTATATAAATAAATAGCTATTATAATAATTTAATATAAATATTATAATAGCTTTCTTTAATAAGTTATTATTACTAACTTATTACTGTGCTTGACTAATAAATTTGAAAAATATAAGTATTGAAGATTCTTTTAAGGACTCTGAGCATTTATCATTTGTGGATAAATTATTAATATAATTTTATTTAATATTTTTCGCTTCTTTTATTTCACTTTTTTGTGAATATTGAATTATATATATATAAAGTATTAATTTGTAATAAATATTATATCTTATTTGTACATTTTTCGTGAAAACATTAAACAAATAATAATTATTATTATAAAAAATAAAAAAAAAAATTGTAAATTTATTTATTTTGTAAGAAAAAAATGACCCTTTTTGAACATATATTATTTAAAAATAAATAAATTCATTTTAAATTTGTAATTTCATTTTCACGTTTTTTAAATTACGATAATTATAATTTGTAATAGGGGTGGGGGGGGGGGGGGGGCGAACATTTAAAAAAAAAATAATAGTAATCAATTCAGTTTAAATTAACATAAAAATAAATAGAATAAATAAATGTTGGGTTTTGTACATCGATCTGATTTCAGTTTTTTAAAGAAAAATTGTGAGTTTTTTAAAATAGATAAATTTTTATATATAGTGTACATTATAAAATTTAAAGAAAAGAGATTTATGAAAATAATCCAAAAAATGAAAGTTTTCGAGAATATTAAATTTCAGAATCAATGTAATTAAAGGTGAATTGTAGATAATTGTTATCTAACACCAAAAAATTAAAAAAATTATATCACTCACTTTAGAAATTACATTGTAACTGAATTGATATAAAAAAAATTAAAATTAAAATTCCTGATAATAAATATACCATAATTTATAATTAAAAAATGGATGTACGTATTGCCTAAATAATATATATATATATATATATATATATATATATATATATATATATATATATATATATATATATATATATATATATATATATAATCACTTATATATATTTTTTAACTAGCGGACCTGTAAGTTTTTTGTTTTTGTTTTTTATACTTATACATTAAACTTGTAATATTGTATATTCGTCTTGTATATTTCTTGTATTGTTTTTTTTTTTTTTTTTTTGTATTTCTTTTAATTTTTTGCCACTAAGTTTAATTAAACATTTTCTTAATTTTGTATAGTTAAAATATAAGATGAGTCATACGAATAAAAAAAAAGACGTCCATGAATTTATTTTGTTTTTATTTTTATTTATTACCTGCCTTGTTTTACTTTTTTTTTTATAAATAGTATAAATTATTTAGATTGGGGAAGTTATAAACCTAATCATTTTTACTATTTTCTACAATATGCAGTTTTGCTTGTTTAATTTGTTTAATAGTTTCAGTAGACAAACTTTTTTTGCTTAAGGTTTAACGTTGAAAGAATATATCAGGTCCTTCATTTACATATTATGACAACAGCTATTTGAAAAAATAACAAAAAAAACGAATAAACTTAAAGGAGACTGAAAATAAACAAATTACTTAATCTATATAAGAGGGATGAACACATTTCTTTCATCACTAAATTGTCAAAGTTCAAACAACTATGCCAATCATCAAAACTAATTTAGTTCACTCTATATTCCTAAATTATAGCTTCGATGAACTTTAAGATTGGCCACCCAATATTTGGTTCTATTGTGGGTACATTTCCCTTAAATTATGTTTTGGTGAAACCATGTTTTTGAGCTACAACGTGAAATTTGTACCAAATATTATCTTTACTTTATATATCTTTACTGGAACCAAATCATGGCAATTTGGACCCTTTCTATTATCCTATTGATGATACTTAGATATATTAAATTTCTTTAATTCAATTTTTTAAGTTTTTGGTAGTTTTCATACTACGGAAAGTTAAATTTTAATTTAAATCAAATTATAATTATTATTAACTACGGGAAACAGACAGTGAAAAATACACTCCTGTGCCGGGATTTGAACCACGGGCCTCTATATTTCCAGTATAGCGCTCTTCCATCTAAGCTACGCAGGAGAATGATTTTTCACTACCGTAATCGATAACTAGTCCCGAATCCAAGCTTTCAATATTCATATACATTTAGACAGTCAATATTTATGACATTAGAACTAAACCAGAATTATTTTTCATTTTTTTTGACTGTCTGTTTCCCGTAGTTAATAATAATTATAATTTGATTTAAATTAAATTTCTTATAATTTAAAGTTCATGACAAACTAAACCAGAAATAAAAATTTCACACCTCTACCCATAGTATTAAGATATAATATGAGCCTAAAGTTTTGTTATTTTGTCACTGACTGACTGGCTCACTCACTCACTCACTCACTCACTCATCATAAAGCCTTGTTCGCACTTGGCAAGTAATTTAGTCGAGTGGCGAGTAATTTAGTCGAGTTGCGGGTAATTTAGTAACCGAGCTAGTAAAATCACCAAAAATCGTTTGCAGTTGGCGAGTAGATTAGAAACTGAGATAGTAGCAACGCCAATAATCGTTCGCTCTTGCACTTTACTAAGCTGTCTAGTACATTAGTAGCTAGTACATTAGTATTTGCAACATGGACAGGTAACGCAAAAGAATAAATAAGCTAATAATGCTTATTGCAATGTCTATTTTAGAAGAAGTTGAAGAAGAAATTAATATGTCAAAAGCAAAAAAAGTGTGGATACGAAAATGGATTCAGAGAAGCGATGAATTAGGAGGTACTACTTCTCTTCTCAAAGAATTGGCATTAGAAGACCCTAAAGAATACTTCGGAACTTTGAGAATGACTGAAAATTGTTTTAATTTTCTGTTAATGAAAGTGCAGTCACAAATTCAATGTAAGGATACCTATTTTAAAAGTGCAATCTCTTTCTTCTCTTCTTCTTGCAACTGGATGTAGTTTAAGAATGCTTACACATATATTTCAACTTGGAAAATCCACTATTTTAGAATTCCTTATAGAAGTTTGTGAAGCTATCTATGAAGCATTAAAGGAATTTATCAAGGTAAGATAAACATTTTTTATAGTAAAATGAGATGTATTTATCAATAAATAAAAAAATGTACTTCATTATAAACATCAGCGTTATTCATTGCTGCAATAAGTAAACAATTTTATAGATAAGAAGAAATATAACATTTTTTTTTTTTGTAGAAGAATGAGATCTATTTAATAATTTAAAAAAAGGTACTTCATTATTAACATAAGCAGATTGCTTGATTTTTTTATTTTTATAAAGCGGGGATTTAAAGTCCCACAGGCACTCGTGTTGCAAGTAGTTCGTAACAAACTTCAACGTTGTCTCTTCATTCCATCGTGACATATTCGTTGTACTGCAGGTATCAACTTATGAAATAAACTAATTTTACAACTTCGCACTTCCTTAGTGGGTATGCGGGGTGGGTAGAGGCTCTACTCGCTGCCCGAAAAAATAGAGTAAAATGAATTGGGGTATTTAGTCAAGTAGTTTAGTAAGTGACTAATATACTTTACTAAAATCTTGCCGTTCGGATGCGTTTATTTACTAATCTACTCGCCACTTGACTAAATTACTCGCCAACTGCGAACGATTTTGGTGAATTGCTACTAGCTCGGTTACTAAATTACTCGCCACTCGACTAAATTACTTCCCAAGTGCGAACAAGGCTTAATTCTAAGGCACTTCTAACCATCCTAGAAACTTGAAATTTTGTATAAAGGTAGAGTTTATTGTACAGGACAAATTAAAAAATCTGGTTCTCTGTCCCTTTCAAGGCTAATAGAAAAACCGTCAGTTCAAAATATTGTAAAAAATTTAAAAAATTGTAAACAGCGGCACTAGAGCTACCTAGTGGAGAACTTCAATAATAAAAAGTGATGTTAGAGTTGATTTGACAGTATTGATTGACAGATATCTTAAAGTGTAAACATATTTACTTCAGATAATTTTTTTAGTTTAATTTGAACACCCACTAGTTGCACAAAATATTAACAAGAACAAAGAAAGTACAATCAAACAAGAACAAAGAAAGAAAAATCAAACAAGAACAAAGAGGCTAAAATTAAATGCAGTGTCCTTCTCAAATTTGTGTCCTTGTGCTGCGACACTCAAATGGAAAAATAATATTTATTATTTGATTTAAGGTTGTGGTGTGCCAAATCAGATTATGTTTTTAAATTTAAACGTGTAGAGTGATTTGGGAAAGAGAATAGAGAGAGGGATAAACAAACATCATGTACTTGCACTGGTTAAATTAGACCTAGTAGAACTTACTCGGACAGTGGGAGACGGCTAAACCTATGATCTCTCAACTTTTTAAGTGAGACTTGGCTTATTTTTTCACATTTGTTTTTGTTAGGATTACTCATTACTACTAAACAATAGAACTCTTACATATAGGAGCGTCTATGGGGGTCATCTTAAAGAATAATATGAACTGACTCTCAACGTAAACTGACTAATTTTATACTACAAAGCAGCTTTCAGCCTTTATAAAGCCTGATAAGGCACTGATAATGGCCTTATGAAGTCTGAAAGCTGGTTTGAAGTATAAAATAAACAAATTAGGCAGTTTGCATGGAGAGACATTTTATACTTTTATCTAATAGAACGTTTGATATTTGTTTTTTTGGGGGGCGGGACAATTCTTTTCTCACAAAATATACAACACATAAAAAATCACTTAAACCAGTTTTTGCTTCCGAGCTTACCGAAGGTAACGGAAGCATTGTAGTGTTCACTTTTGAGAACAAAAAAGTTTTATGCCTCCGATTTTAAAAATTCCAAGACAGAAATCCGTTTCAGACATCAGGGAACATTTTTGGTTCCGTGTCTGTCTGTCTGTCTGTCTGTCTGTCGGTCTGTGTGTCCGCGAATCGTGAAACGTGCGACGATAACTTGAGTAAATGTTGCCCGATTTTGATGAAATTTGGTAGAAATGTTTATTTTACCAATGCTCAGGTCGAGTTCGTTGGACAACGTTATCCGTTCAAGCGTTCACGCGCAACGCTCGCGTAAACGTGAACTTCAAATGTAAAATAGGAGTTTTCGGTCGGGAAAAAAATTAAACCTTATCTATTTAATGAAACGAACATTTTTTTCAAATACAATTTTTTAGTAAAACCTACAGCGACACCCCTATAAAGTGTTAAAGATCGCTAAAAAATGTTAATTGTTCTTACACAATAAACAATATAAGAATAAAGGAATAAAACTTTAATGTTAATATAACAATAAAGTACGTGATAGGATGCGAGGAAGCTATGTGCCACACTAATTGGCAGTCTATTTTTGTTTTTGTTTTTAACAAAGATGACTAATTGTTCAACAAAATATCAAAACCAAATATATAATTGTACTCAGGGCGTCCTCCCCTTTCACATGTTCACTCCTCTATTTTACACCACACATGACGTATTTCCATTTAAAAATGTCAACCCCTTAAACCAGTGTTTCCCAAACATTTCTAGCCCACGGCACACTAATAAAATAGCCAATAGCCGTGGAACTCCTATTATTTTATGCAGGGGCGCCGAGAGCCATGGGGGGGGGGGGGTGGACCGGGGCACTAAAATTAATTTTTTACTACCAGACATGTAAATTTTTGAAAATTACATGTCTGGAAATCACTTTTACCCATTATACAGGGTGACTGGCGTTATATGTGAAAAAATGAAGTAGGTTGTTCCACGTCTTATGGGCCACAAAAAACGCTATATAAACCATGGGTCAAATCTTAACCGTTCTCCCACAAAATCAAATTTCATGTTTTTTTTAACTGTTTTCCCGCAAGGTTACATTTTATGATTTTTTTAAGATCTCATACCTTTTCTTATAAAAACACTTATTGCTCTAAAAGTATAAAAGCTAGAATAAAATAGTTGGTATCGCTGTAAAGCTGACAAATTTTCCAATAAGAAAAGTGTAATTTTAATTTTCATGCCCTCAAATTACATGACAAACAATGTATACAAATTTTATACTTTTAAGAAAAAAATTAAAAATCAATTGCTTTGCTGTTCTATAACTTGGTAAAGAACCGAGCTTAAACTTTTCGGACTTCAGGAAAAACTTCCTTATTTACTAACGTTTCGATCGATATTAATATTATTACCCATTAATTGGGCGGAATTTTTATTAAACTTCGCTGGAAGTAAAAAAAGAAACGTGTTTATTGTTGCAATTCTTGACTTACAGGTGAGTAAATAATTAAAAACAAGCAAGGTTGGTTTAGTATACTCATATTTGTGTCAACAATAGCAACAATAAACATGTTTCTTTTTCACTTTCAACGAAGTTTACTAAAAATTCCGCCTTATGAATAGGTAATAATATTAATCTTGATCGAAACGTTAGTCAATAAGGAAGTTTTTCCTGAAGTCCGAAAAGTTTGAGCTCGGTTCTTTACAAAGATATGGGACCTCAAAAGAACAATTTTTTAAATTTTTTTGTTAAAAATAAAATTTGTATAATATTTTTGTCATGTAATTTGAAGGCATGAAAATTAAAATTACATTTTTCTTATAGGAAATTTTGTAAGCTTTACAACGGTTTCAAAAATTTTATTCTAGCTTTTATACTTTTGGTGCAATAAGCATTTTTATGAGCAAAGGTATGTAGTCTTAAAAAAATCATGAAATTTGATTTTGTGGGAGAACGGTTAAGATTTGACCCCATGGCTTATATACTTATATAGTGTTTTTTGTAGCCCTTGAGGCGTAGAACAACCTACTTCATTTTTTCACATATATCGCCAGTCACCCTGTATACACAGTTAACATGATATTTATGGAAACACCTAATAACAGGTTAACAAATACTTGATAGTAATACTCCTCTGTGTCTAGGAGCCAAAGATTTAGCCACCACTGCTCCTCTATGTAGGAAACAGTGTGTAAAAACCGGCCATGGATGGATGGACACTTTTCAATGCAGAAAATTAAGACTGCCACTGTCATGATACTTTGTCATTTTCAAACTACTTATGAACTAAATTAAAAATGTCTCGGCCTCATGTGGTCTTTACAAAACACGAATTGTTCAATAATAGATTTTTCATCAATAAATCGTTCAAAAACGATCACTTGTGGTTTATTTTTTTATTTATTCTGGATCCCGCTGCACACCTAGCAGGCCTCATGGCACACCAGTGTGCCACAGCACACAGTTTGGGAAACGCTGCCTATACCCTTAGTGTTTAAAGGATAATTTTTAGGGCTTCCCCATAATCTTCCTGAATTTATTCTATGCTGATCCATACCTGGAATGCAAAAGGGAGAGAATGTAGATAGAACCTTATGTCCTCGTGTGCAAATTCTCAGCATAAACTTGTAAAAATGAAACTCAGGATTTCTCATTCCTCTATTGGGTACAATAATAGTTCAAGAATTCACTTTTAAAATTTTCAATCACAATTTTTCAATTTAAAATATTAAACATTTAAATACAAAAATTGATATTTGTTATATATAACCTACTTAACCCTCAAGAACGTGCGGTCCTGTGAGGCCTAAATTTAAGATATAAATGTGAAATTGATACATATAAAACAGATTAAGTCCTATCCGGGGTCCGCGCCTCCTCATGTCTGTATTAGACCGCGTGCACCCGAGGGTTAACTACAAAAAACTAGGTTAGTACATTGACTGTTGCAAGAACCTGTTAAGTTGAAGTTAACCCGCATAACACGTACCATGCTGGGCAAAAATTTTCCATTTGTATCCGGGATATAGCAACCCATAGGAGGTAGTTCGATTATTTCAAATTTTTCAAACCCAAAGAAATACACTTTTTATTTTTGGAAATTTGAACTTGCCTCTAACTTTGAACTACTCTAATTGACGGTTAAAAGCCAAAAAACGAAAAAAATATATATTGGAAATTTATTAAAAATTAGTGAAGATTAAACTACCTCCTGTGAATTGCTATATTCCGGATACAAATTGACAATTTTCGCTGTGAATGAATCGTGCATTGCTGGTTTAACATAACCAAGTTTAAGAAAACTGGGATTTTATTAGGAATTCCTAAAACCAACTACTTTCTGTGTGCTGTTACATTTTAGGTGGAAATTGCCGACTTTTACCTTGCTCGCACCTAATTTTAGTGGTTTTTAGGAATTTTCACTCATGGAAATTGCTATAAATGGCTCATTACGTTAGGCGGCTTTCACACTGCGTGCGAGACCGATTCCGCTTGTGAAGCAAATTAATGTATTAGCATGGGTCTATTCACATTAATCGCTGAGTGAGACCGGGCCAACTCGGGCGTTTTTTTCGAGCGTTTTCGGCGGCCGAAAACGCTTAGCTAACAAAAACGCTCGAAAAAAACGCCCGAGTCGGCTCGGTCTCGCTCAGTCTCGCTCGGCCCGGTCTCGATCGGAGTTTAAAGTGAATAGACCCATGCTAATACATGTATATGCTTCTCAAACGGAATTGGCCTTATTCGGTCTCGCTCGGTCTCGCACGCAGTGTGAAAGCCGCCTTATGTCTTGGAAACTGACTAACTTCTCCTACTTTTACCTCCAAACTATGGGTTGCTATATTCAGGATACAAATTGACATTTTTCGCCTTGAATGAAACTTGTATTGCTGACTTAATATAACCGAAGAAATTTCTGGGACTTTTTATGGAATTTCCGAAAAACGAACTACCTTCTTTGTTGTGCTATATTCTAGATAATTAACAATAATTACCTAGCTTGGACCAAATTTTAGTGGTTTTTAGGAATTTATACATGGAAGCAAGATAAAAATAGTGTTTGCAGGGATGTCCAGAAGGTCATTTATTTATGATAATTGTTATAAATGGCAAATTAAAATGTGCTTAAACGACTGACTCTGAAGCACTTTTTACATCTTGCCCCTTTAGTTATGTTCCTAACATCCACTAAAATTTGGACAAAGGAAGGTAAAAATTGATTTCTACCTGGATTATAGCACCACAAAGAAGGTAAGTACTTTATTTTTTGGGAATTCCTTAATAAAGGCCCACAGATTTCTTTGGTTATACTAAACCAGTAATACACGTTTCATTCAAGGCGAAAATAGTAAATTTGTACCCGGAATATAGCAATCCACAGTAAATATCCTACATTTATTTTTTCGTTCTTGGCCCTTTGGACCAAGCAAGGTAAAACTTGTCAATTTCTACCCAGAATATAGCACCTTAAAGAAGGTGTGTAGTTCGTTTTTTGTGAATTCCTAAATAAATCCCTTAAATTTCTTCGGTTATATTAAACCAACAATACAGGTTTCATTCATGGCGAAAATTGTCATTTTGTATCCGGAATATCGCGATCCACAGGAGGTAGTTATATTTTCAAAAAATTTTTTTAAACCTGACAAAAAAACGTATCATGTATCCGGAATAAAGCAATTAACAAGAGGTATTTCGATTTTCACCGATTTTGAATACATTTCTATTATTTCTTTGTTTCTTTTTGGCCTTTAACCGTCTATTAGAGAGAGGGTATTTTGCACCGGCAAGTGAAAATGGACAAAAAATAAAACGCGTTTTTTGTCGGGCTTAAACAAACTTTGAAAATTGAACTACCTCCTGTGGATTGCTATATTCCGGATACAAATTGAATATTTTCGCCGTGAATGACTTTATGTAGGCCTTGCATGTTTTTATACCCAGTGTCATTGCGAAGAGAAAACAAAGGTATCATTCAGAGTGGCGACCCTGCGCCTACGACCTGCATTTCATTTGGACTCAGTAATGTATCGCAACAACCTCGGTTAAGTCGCGCTTTCATGTTGATGTTTTTTTTGTTCCTTTTCAAAGGATGCGGGTGAACCCACCTCAATTTGACCTTAAAAAACAATTAAAGCTTACAGCCCTGGCCTCCAGTTTTACAGTTTGTTTTTGTTTACATTTTTTTTTTTTGTGTTCTCTGCAACTGATAGATAAAAACAGAGTATAGCTTTGCGTATAGCGTAACTTGTAAAAACTTGGCAACATTCCTTTCAGTTTATGTTGTTTACTATGATACGGTTCTGATTAATGATATTGGAAAAATAGGCTTAAGGATTTAAGTATAAGCATCATGTATAAACTAAAATATATGATATAATATACCCTACTTTTCCTTGTTTTATTAATTTTGGAATAAGTTAACTTATTTTGCAACACATGACAATTTTTTTTTGTGTTGTGACATAAGATGCAATGCATTTTGCAATCTATTGCATCGTGGCTATAGGTAGATGACGTTAATACATGGTTACCGCATCATCAACCAAACTTTACTTACTTACTTAGCGTAGCTCTACAGCCCGGTGTGGGCTTTGGCTATTCTCATGATTTGCTTCCAATCATTCCTTTTCTTCGCTACAGATCTCCATCCTCTTATCTGTAGCCTTTGTTATATCCTCTTCTACTTCGACGATCCATCGTAACCGGGGTCTTCCTCTGCGTCGATCCCCATAGATTTGGGCATTTAAAATCTTTTTTGGCATTCTGCCATCCTCCATTCGCTCCACATGTCCAAGCCAAATCTCAGATATTTAATAAATCTTACTATATCTTCACTCTTCAAGATACGATCGACCTCCAAATTTGTACGGATCCTCCACTCACCATTTTCCCATATTGGTCCGCAGATCGGTCTTACAACTTTGCGTTCAAAAACTCTAAGTGCTCTTTCATCTGCTATTGTCAGGGTCCAAGACTCGGCACCATTTGTCACTACAGGCCGTAAAAGTGTCCTGTAAAGTCTTAGTTTGGTTTCTCTTGACAACAGCCGCGATTTGAATAGGGTCAGAGTTGCAAAATAAGCCCTGTTACCAGCTTGAATCCTACCAGCAATTTCTTTAGAATTAACATTTTTATTACTTATATTGACCCCAAGGTATATAAAGTCATTCACACTGTCAAAAGTTGACTCTCCTACAACCACAGCTCCTAATAATCATCTGGCATGGGATGCTGATACCTTCATATACTTCGACTTGCTTTCACTAATCTCCAGCCCAATTGCTCTACAAGCATGCCATAGGATATTAACATTTAATAACTGGGATTACCACTTACATGTTTATGTGGGATAAAAACAATGTTTTTACAAAGAAAGATAGATGAATAACTTAAATTAGGAGAGATCTCAGGGCGGATCCATGGGGTGGAAGGGGGAAATCCCTCCCCCCCCCCCAAATACAACAAAATTACGCAAAAATATCAATTAAATAAAATAAGGTTGAACATTTTTACTTTTTATAATTTTTCATACCCATTTAAAACTAATAATATAATTATTTTGCAAATAAATGATTATTGTTTATGGAGCAATTGTCAAGTTGATATTAACATTTAATAACTGGGATTACCACTTACATGTTTATGTGGGATAAAAACATGAAACTATTTTGTGTTTGTTTATTTGCATACCTTAATGGTTGTTTCTTTATATACTCAGTTGAGTGTGTAGATCAATTGTTGCATAGGACGTTGTGAAGGTATTTCATAATGAATTAAAAAGAATTAATAGCATAGTATACCGTTAAAGGTAAAAAAAAAAAAATTGTTTAGTCTAAAAACCGATTTAGTTAATAAATGTTTCAAACATTCTGCAGAAACAATTTTAAACAAACTTTTAGGTGATGCTTTTTTTTAGCTGAAAAAGCTCTAAAAAAAGGCCCAAAACTCACCATTTTGAACCTAATGGTCTAAATTTTCCGGGGATGGTCCCCTGGACCCCCCTTTGGGCTAGGGTCATGTATGACAGAAGAGAGATTAGTCGGGCTGGCAACTATTTTAACTGAACAGAGCAGGAGTTAGCAAGTTATTTACATTGCAGTAGTGATTTAATAATAAAGTTGGGATAAGTTGTGTTTTATTTGTTTTGTTCTTATATTTCCTACAAGTGATTGGCTTAGAATGAGGGGGGGGGGGGCTTATAATAGTTTTGCCTAGGGCGCCAAAACCCTTTGCGCCGGCCCTGGAGTTAACAAAAGCAATAAAATTCAAATACGCTGAAATATCTTTAAACAACTGTCATCAAGTTTTACAGCAACTGGTCGTCTATACTTACTCCTTAATTAATGTTTCCTTACAATTTTTTATGTTAATTCCTACTCTCACGCTTAACTCTTGTTTTTCCATCCTGGTAATCATCAGTGTGAAACATGTCTCACCTCTTTGGAATTCGAACCAGATATGTTGGTGTATTGACCTAGGCTACATGCGAGTTCCATTGTTTATTACCACTCTCGCCAAACCAATCCAGTAAGTTCTTTATTTAACATTAGAAGCAAAATTTTTAAGAAAAACTATATCATCCATTGAATCCGAACGAAAATCTCTTTATTCTTTCTGAATCACAGTTAATGGCTTTTAAGTGTAAAGTTTTTTCTAAAAAAATAATTAAAAATTTTGATAAAATGTTCAACAATAATTAAATGTAATCACGATAAGTCGAAATGATTAATAATTTGAAAACACTCTACAAAGTAATTATGTACTTGTACTTGGTTAATAATTATACAGTATGAGAAAGTTTATTGCGAGTGCGAGTTATATCAAGAAGGTTTTTTTGTTTGTTGAATTTCAGCTTTATTTACAGAAAAACAACTAACTTATAAATTAAATTAAACAGTTCAAACAAACTCTCCGAGATATTGATGAAAATAATAGTATATTATGTTACTAGGCTGTGAAGTGAGTTTTTTCTTTACCGCGGCAATTACATTTACTGTCGAGCGAAGCGAGACAGTAAATGTACCAGGATTTTTTAAGTCCACGTAATGAAAAAATGGATTTTAGCTATGTCTTTTAGGCTCTAAAGTTACTATTTCACAGCCTACCACGGAAAAATATAATTTTTAAAGACTTCCCTTAATATATAACTCTTGTATAGGTGCTATAACCATGAAGTTCTGCGGCTAAAATAAACAAATAAATAATTTTAGCGTTCCTCAAAATTCAAATTCAAAGTTATTCAAAAATTACTTTAGCAGCGTTCCACAAAATTCAAATTCAAAGATAAATTTATTCAAAGTTACTCAAGAATTAAATTTAAAGAAAGTTACTCAATAGTTAAACTTAAATTTACTCAAATCAAAAGATTGGATGCATTATTGGGAGTTGCTGTTAATTATTATACAGTATTTAACATTATACACTGTTAACTTTTGTTACTCTTGTTACTACTAAGACGATGCTACTACGGATAAACGGATGAAGTATATCATAATGAAGATATAGAAAACAGCAACTGCCGCGGGAGTGTCGCGAGAGCGAGATGTTTATTTATTTTTATTTTTATTTTATTTTACTTGTACGTCATGTTAGATTATTTATGTCAATTAAAGAGACAATTTTGATTATTGTTTTACGATTCAAACTGGCCTTCTTACTTAAAAATTCTTAGCGTAGAAAATAGGATTTCGCCACAGTTTGTGCGCATGTGGAAGAGAAACAAATATGCGCAGAATGTTGAAACTTATATGGGACCAACAATGGGCTAATTATGACCTACCATCTAAATTTCATTAAAATCGGACGTGTAGTTTTTAAGATATGTTGGTTCGCAAAACTCAAACGACAGACCGACAGACCGACAGACCGACGGACCGACAGACAGACACAGAACCAAAAATGTTCCCTGATGTTTGAAACGGATTTCAGTCTTGGAATTTTTGAAATCGAAGAACCTATAACCGTTCTTCGAAACGATCACATAGCTTCCGTTACCTTCCGTAAGCTCAGAAGCAATACCTTACCACATTTGTACGCATTGCGCATGCAATTCAATTAAAATAATGAAGTTTTAACTTCTCTAGATTCTTCCTACGTGTGGGTCAAAAATCAAAAAGTTGCGCCTTTAAATTTTAACTCTCTAGCTTGAACGGCTCGGGCTAGGGAGATATAAACCGAAGTGCGACGGACAAACAGTGACCACTCTCGGCAAAAGTACTTCAAGGTTGAGGATTACCTATAAAACCCCCAAAAACAACTTATTGGTTACAGGGGACCTCAAAATGAGTGTAAATCCATCAAAATATCAAAATTAATTGTCGCTTACATTTTAATACTTTCTCTCTAAATATACTATGTTGATGTAAGACAAAGTAAAAATACCATTTTTAAATGTTCTATAAATGTACTACTACTACTACTACTACTACTACTACAACTACTACTACTACTACTAATACTATTACTACTACTACAACTACTACTACTACTATTTCTACTACTACTACTACTACTACAACAACTACTACTTCTACTACTACTACTACTACTACTACTACTGAGTACTGAGTACTGAGTACTGAGTACTGAGTACTGAGTTACTGAGTTACTGAGTTACTGAGTTACTGAGTTACTGAGTTACTGAGTTACTGAGTTAGTGAGTTAGTGAGTTAGTAAGTTAGTGAGTTAGTGAGTTAGTGAGTTAGTAAGTTAGTGAGTTAGTGAGTTAGTGAGTTAGTGAGTTAGTGAGTTAGTGAGTACTGAGTACTGAGTACTGAGTACTGAGTACTGAGTACTGAGTACTGAGTACTGAGTACTGAGTACTGAGTACTGAGTACTTGAGTACTTGAGTACTTGAGTACTTGAGTACTCGAGTACTCGAGTACTCAAGTACTCGAGTACATGAGTACATGAGTACATGAGTACATGAGTACATGAGTACATGAGTACATGAGTACATGAGTACATGAGTACAAGAGTACATGAGTACTTGAGTACTTGAGTACATGAGTACATGAGTACTTGAGTACTTGAGTACTTGAGTACTTGAGTACTTGAGTACTTGAGTACCTGAGTACTTGAGTACTTGAGTACTTGAGTACTTGAGTACTCAACTACTAGTACTATTACTAGTACTATTACTAGTACTAGTACTAGTACTAGTACTAGTAATAGTACTAGTACTAGTACTAGTACTTGAGTACTAGTACTTGTAATAGTAATAGTACTAAGTACTATTACTAGTACTAAGTACTATTACTAGTACTAAGTACTATTACTAGTACTAAGTACTATTACTAGTACTAAGTACTATTACTAGTACTAAGTACTATTACTAGTACTAAGTACTATTACTAGTACTAAGTACTATTACTAGTACTAAGTACTATTAATAAGAGGAGGTTTTATAGAAGGATAATCCTCCTATAAAACCCAAAAAAACACTTATTAGTTACAGGGGACCTCAAAATGTGTATATAAATCTATCAAAATACTAATAGTAATAGTAATAGTAATAGCACTTAGTAATATTAATAGCACTTAGTAATAGTACTAGTACTAGTAATAGTAATAGTACTAGTACTAGTAATAGTAATAGTACTTGTACTAGTACTAGTACTAGTACAAGTACTAGTACTAGACTAGTACAAGTACTAGTACTAGTACTATTACAAGTACTAGTACTAGTACTATTACAAGTACTAGTACTAGTTCAAGTAAAAGTACTAGTACTAGTACAAGTACAAGTACAAGTACAAGTACTAGTACAAGTACTAGTACTAGTACAAGTACACCACTTATTGGTTACAGGGGACCTCAAAATGTGTATATAAATCTATCAAAATATCAAAATTAATTCTATTACTAGTAGTATTACTTAATAGTAGTATTACTTAATAGTAATAGTAATAGCAATAGTAATAGTAATAGCAATAGTACCAAGTACAAGTACAAGTACAAGTACGAGTACGAGTACGAGTACGAGTACGAGTATGTACAAGAACGAGTACGTACAAGTACAAGTACGTACAAGTACAAGTACGTACAAGTACAAGTACGTACAAGTACAAGTACGTACAAGTACAAGTACGTACAAGTACAAGAAAAAGGGGACTAAAAAGGGGACTAAAAAAGGGGACTTAAAAAAGGGACTAAAAAAGGAAACTAAAAAAGGGGACTGAAAAGGGGGACTAAAAAGGGGGATTAAAAAGGGGACTAAAAAATGGACTAAAAAAAGGGGAACTAAAAAAGTGGACAAAAAAGGGGACAAAAAAGGGGACTTAAAAAGGGGACTAAAAAGGGGACCAAAAAAGGGGACCAAAAAAGGGGACCAAAAAAGGGGACTAAAAAAGGGGACTGAAAAAGGGGACTGAAAAAAGGTACTAAAAAAAGGTACTAAAAAAAGGTACTAAAAAAGGTACTAAAAAAAGGTACTAAAAAAAGGTACTAAAAAAAGGTACTAAAAAAAAGGTACTAAAAAGTACAAGTACAAGTACAAGTACTAGTACTAGTACTAGTACTAGTACAAGTACAAGTACTAGTACTAGTACTAGTACTAGTACAAGTACACCACTTATTGGTTACAGGGGACCTCAAAATGTGTATATAAATCTATATATCATAGTATATAAAAATATACTACGAGTACGAGTACGAGTGCGTACAAGTACGAGTACGTACAAGTACAAGTACGTACAAGTACGTACAAGTACAAGAAAAAGGGGACTAAAAAGGGGACTAAAAAAGGGGACTTAAAAAGGGACTAAAAAAAGGGGACTAGAAAGGGGACTAAAAAGGGGACTAAAAAGGGGGCAAAAGGGGACTAAAAAAGGGGACTAAAAAGGGACTAAAAAGGGGACTAAAAAGGGGACTAAAAAAGGGGACAAAAAAGGGGACTAAAAAGGGGACAAAAAGGGGACGAAAAGGGGACAAAAGGGGGACAAAAGGGGACAAAGGGGGACAAAAAAGGGGACAAAAGGGGACAAGGGGGACAAAAAAGGGGACAAAAAGGGGACAAAAGGGGACAAAGGGGGACAAAAAAGGGGACAAAAGGGGACAAAAAAGGGGACAAAAAGGGGACAAAAAAGGGGACAAAAAAGGGGACAAAAAGGGGACAAACGGGGACAAAAAGGGGACAAAAAGGGGACAAACGGGGACAAAAAAGGGGACAAAAAAGGGGACAAAAAAAGGGGACAAAAAAAGGGGACAAAAAAAGGGGACAAAAAAAGGGGACAAAAAAAGGGGACAAAAAAGGGGACAAAAAAAGGGGACAAAAAAAGGGGACAAAAAAAGGGGACAAAAAAAGGGGACAAAAAAGGGGACAAAAAAGGGGACAAAAAAGGGGACAAAAAAAGGGGACAAAAAAGGGGACAAAAAAGGGGACAAAAAAGGGGACTAAAAAGGGGACAAAAAAGGGGACTAAAAAGGGGACAAAAAAGGGGACTGAAAGGGGACTAAAAAACCCTTTTAGTCCCCTTTTTTTGTCCCCTTTTTTTGTCCCCTTTTTTTGTCCCCTTTTTTTGTCCCCTTTTTTTGTCCCCTTTTTTTGTCCCCTTTTTTTGTCCCCTTTTTTTGTCCCCTTTTTTGCCCCCTTTTTTGTCCCCTTTTTTTGTCCCCTTTTTTGTCCCCGTTTGTCCCCTTTTTGTCCCCTTTTTGTCCCCTTTTTGTCCCCTTTTTGTCCCCTTTTTGTCCCCTTTTTTGTCCCCTTTTTGTCCCCTTTTTGTCCCCTTTTTTGACCCCTTTTTTGTCCCCTATTTGTCCTTTTTTTGTCCCCTTTTTGTCCCCTTTTTTGTCCCCCTTTGTCCCCTTTTGTCCCCTTTTGTCCCCTTTTTTGTCCCCCTTTGTCCCCTTTTTTGTCCCCCTTTGTCCCCGACCAAAAAAGGGGACCAAAAAGGGGACTAAAAAGGGGACTGAAAAAGGGGACTGAAGGTACTAAAAAAGGTACTAAAAAAGGTACAAAAAAAGGTACTAAAAAAGTACTTAAAAAAAGTACTTAAAAAAACTAAATAAATACTAAAAAAAAGTACTAAATAAAAGTACTAAAAAAAGTACTAAAAATAGTACTAAATAGTACTAAAAAAGTACTAAAAAGTACTAAAAAAGTACTACAAAAAGTACTAAAAAAGTACTAAAAAGGAACTAATAAAGGTACTAAAAAAGTACTAAAAAGGTACTTAAAGTACTAAAAAAGTACTCAGAAATAAGTACTTAAAAAATATTAAAAAGTACTAAACAAAGTACTAAAAAGAAGTACTGAAAAAGTACTTAAAAAAGTACTAAAAAAAGTACTAAAAAAGTACTAAAAAAAGTACTTAAAAAAGTACTAAAAAAAGTACTTAAAAAAGTACTAAAAAAAAGTACTAGAAAAAGTACTAAAAAAAGTACTAAAAAAGTGCTAAAAAAAGTACTTAAAAGTACTAAAAAATTACTTAAAAAAGTACTAAAAAAGTACTAAAAAAAAAACTTAAAAAAGTACTAAAAAAAGTACTAAAAAGGTACTAAAAATACTTAAAAGTACTAAAAAAGTACTAAAAAAAACTAAAAAAAGTACTAAAAAGTACTAAAAAAGTACTAAAAAAAGTACTAAAAAAATACTAAAAAAGTACTCAGTACTCAGAAAAAAGTACTCAGAAAAAAGTACTCAGATAAAAGTACTCAGAAAAAAAGTACTCAGAAAAAACGTACTCAGAAAAAACGTACTAAAAGAAAAGTACTCAGGAAAAAGTAATCTGAAGAAAGTACTCTGAAAAAAGTACTCAGAAAAAGTACTCAGAAAAAAGTACTCAGTACTCAGTACTCAGTACTCAGAAAAAAGTACTCAGATAAAAGTACTCAGAAAAATGTACTCAGAAAAAAGTACTCAGAAAAAAGTACTCAGAAAAAGTACTAAAAATGTACTCAGAAAAAAGTACTAAAAAAAGTACTAAAAATAGTACTAAAAAAAAGTACTAAAAAAAGTACCAAATAAAAAGTACTAAAAAAAGTACTACAAAAGTACTAAAAAAGGACTAAAAAGTACTAAAAAAGTACTAAAAAAGTACTAAAAAAGTACTAAAAAAGTTCGAAAGAAGTACTAAAAAAGTACTAAAAAAGTTCTAAAAAAAAGTACTAAGAAAATACTAAAAAGTACAAAAAAAGTGCTAAAAAAGTACTTAAATGTACTAAAAAATTACTTAAAAAAGTACTAAAAAAAGTACTAAAAATACTAAAAAAATACTTAAATAGTACTAAAAAAGTACTAAAAAAACTAAAAAAAAGTACTAAAAAGTACTAAAAAAAAAACTAAAAAAAAACTAAAACTACTAAAAAAAAGTACTAAAAAAAGTACAAAAAGAAAGGACTAAAAAAAAGTACTAAAAAATAATACTAAAAAAGTTTTTAAAAAGTACTAAAAAAGGTACTAAAAGAAAGTACTAAAAAAAAGTACTGAAAAAAAGTACTCACAAAAGTACTAAAAAAAGTACTAAAATCGGTACTAAAAAAGGTACTCAGTAACTCAGTACTCAGACTCAGTACTCAGTACTCAGTACTCAGTGTTAGTACTCTAAAAAAGTACTAAAAAAAGTACTACAAAAGTACTAAAAAAGGACTAAAAAGTACTAAAAAAAGTACTAAAAAAGTACTAAAAAAGTACTAAAAAAGTACTAAAAAAGTTCGAAAGAAGTACTAAAAAAGTACTAAAAAAATTCTAAAAAAAGTACTCAGATAAAAGTACTCAGAAAAAAAGTACTCAGAAAAAACGTACTCAGAAAAAACGTACTAAAAGAAAAGTACTCAGGAAAAAGTACTCTGAAGAAAGTACTCTGAAAAAAGTACTCAGAAAAAGTACTCAGAAAAAAGTACTCAGTACTCAGTACTCAGTACTCAGAAAAAAGTACTCAGAAAAAAGTACTCAGATAAAAGTACTCAGAAAAATGAACTCAGAAAAAAGTACTCAGAAAAAAGTACTCAGAAAAAAGTACTCAGAAAAAGTACTAAAAATGTACTCAGAAAAAAGTACTAAAAAAAGTACTAAAAATAGTACTAAAAAAAAGTACTAAAAAAAGTACCAAATAAAAAGTACTAAAAAAAGTACTACAAAAGTACTAAAAAAGGACTAAAAAGTACTAAAAAAAAGTACTAAAAAAGTACTAAAAAAGTACTAAAAAAGTACTAAAAAAGTTCGAAAGAAGTACTAAAAAAGTACTAAAAAAGTTCTAAAAAAAAGTACTAAGAAAATACTAAAAAGTACAAAAAAAGTGCTAAAAAAGTACTTAAATGTACTAAAAAATTACTTAAAAAAGTACTAAAAAAAGTACTAAAAATACTAAAAAAATACTTAAATAGTACTAAAAAAGTACTAAAAAAACTAAAAAAAAGTACTAAAAAGTACTAAAAAAAAAACTAAAAAAAAACTAAAACTACTAAAAAAAAGTACTAAAAAAAGTACAAAAAGAAAGGACTAAAAAAAAGTACTAAAAAATAATACTAAAAAAGTTTTTAAAAAGTACTAAAAAAGGTACTAAAAGAAAGTACTAAAAAAAAGTACTGAAAAAAAGTACTCACAAAAGTACTAAAAAAAGTACTAAAATCGGTACTAAAAAAGGTACTCAGTAACTCAGTACTCAGACTCAGTACTCAGTACTCAGTACTCAGTGTTAGTACTCTAAAAAAGTACTAAAAAAGTACTAAAAAGTACTAAAAAAAAGTACTAAAAAAAGTACTAAAAAAGTACTAAAAAGGAACTAATAAAGGTACTAAAAAAGTACTAAAAAGTACTAAAAAAGTACTCAGAATTAAGTACTAAAAAAATAGTAAAAAGTACTAAACAAAGTACTAAAAAGAAGTACTGAAAAAGTACTTAAAAAAGTACTAAAAAAAGTACTAAAAAAGTACTAAAAAAAGTACTTAAAAAAGTACTAAAAAAAGTACTAGAAAAAGTACTAAAAAAAGTACTAAAGAAGTGCTAAAAAAAGTACTTAAAAGTACTAAAATATTACTTAAAAAAGTACTAAAAAAGTACTAAAAGAAAGTACTTAAAAAAGTACTAAAAAAAGTACTAAAAAGGTACTAAAAAAATACTTAAAAGTACTAAAAAAGTACTCAGAAAAAAGTACTAAAAAAAGTACTAAAAAAAAGTACTAAAAAAAGTACCAAATAAAAAGTACTAAAAAAGTACTACAAAAGTACTAAAAAAGGACTAAAAAGTACTAAAAAAGTACTAAAAAAGTACTAAAAAAGTACTAAAAAGTACTAAAAAAGTACTTAAAAAAGGACTAAAAAAAATACTAAAAAAAAAACCTAAAACTACTAAAAAAAAGTACTAAAAATAGTACTAAAAAAAGTACTAGAAAAAGTACTAAAAAAAGTATTAAAAAAAATACTAAAAAAGTACTCAGTACTCAGTACTCAGTACTCAGAAAAAAGTACTCAGAAAAAAGTACTCAGGAAAAAGTACTCAGAAAAAGAGTACTCAGAAAAAACGTACTCAGAAAAAACTAACTCAGAAAAAACGTTCTCAGAAAAAACGTACTAAAAAAAAATGTACTCAGGAAAAAGTACTCTGAAGAAAGTACTCTGAAAAAAGTACTCAGAAAAA
Source organism: Gerris lacustris (assembly GCA_951217055.1). Taxonomy (NCBI): domain Eukaryota; kingdom Metazoa; phylum Arthropoda; class Insecta; order Hemiptera; family Gerridae; genus Gerris; species Gerris lacustris. The sequence goes on from OX578282.1 coordinate 22,445,163, forward strand.
GTACTCAGAATAAGTACTCAGAAAAAAGTACTCTGAAAAAAGTACTCAGAAAAAGTACTCAGGAAAAAGTACTCAGAAAAAGTACTCAGAAAAAGTACTCAGAAAAAAGTACTCAGAAAAAAGTACTCTGAAAAAAGTACTCAGAAAAAGTACTCAGAAAAAAGTACTCAGAAAAAAGTACTCAGAAAAAAGTACTCAGAAAAAAGTACTCAGAAAAAAGTACTCAGAAAAAAGTACTCAGAAAAAAGTACTCAGATAAAAGTACTCAGGAAAAATGTAGTCAGAAAAATGTACTCAGAAAAAAGTACTCAGAAAAAAGTACTCAGAAAAAAGTACTAAAAATGTACTAAAAATGTACTCAGAAAAAAGTACTAAAAAAAGTACTAAAAAAAGTACTAAAAAAAAGTACTAAAAAAAGTACCAAATAAAAAGTACTAAAAAAGTACTACAAAAGTACTAAAAAAGGACTAAAAAGTACTAAAAAAAGTACTAAAAAAGTACTAAAAAAGTACTAAAAAGGTACTAAAAAAGTACTAAAAAAGTACTAAAAAAGTTCTAAAAAAGTTCTAAAAAAGTTCTAAAAAAGTACTAAAAAAATACTAAAAAGTACAAAAAAAGTGCTAAAAAAAGTACTAAAAAAGTGCTAAAAAAAGTACTTAAATGTACTAAAAAATTACTTAAAAAAGTACTAAAAAAAGTACTAAAAAGGTACTAAAAAAATACTTAAATAGTACTAAAAAAGTACTAAAAAAACTAAAAAAAAGTACTAAAAAGTACTAAAATAAGGACTAAAAAAAATACTAAAACTACTAAAAAAAAGTACTAAAAAAAGTACTAAAAAAAAGTACTAAAAAATAATACTAAAAAAGTTCTAAAAAAGTACTAAAAAAGGTACTAAAAGAAAGTACTAAAAAAAAGTACTGAAAAAAAGTACTGACAAAAGTACTAAAAAAAGTACTAAAATCGGTACTAAAAAAGGTACTTAGTAACTCAGTACTCAGACTCAGTACTCAGTACTCAGTACTCAGTGTCAGTACTCTAAAAAAGTACTAAAAAAGTACTAAAAAAGTACTAAAAAAGTACTAAAAAGTACTAAAAAAGTACTAAAAAGTACTAAAAAAGTACTAAAAAGTACTAAAAAAGTACTAAAAAGTACTAAAAAAGTACTAAAAAGTACTAAAAAAGTACTAAAAAGTACTAAAAAAAGTACTAAAAAGTACTAAAAAAGTACTAAAAAGTACTAAAAAAGTACTAAAAATGTACTAAAAAAAGTACTAAAAAAGTACAAAAAAAAGTACTAAAAAGTAATAAAAAAGTACTAAAAAGTACTAAAAATGTACTAAAAAGTACTAAAAAAGTACTTATAATAGTACTTAAAAAAGTACTAAAAATAGTACTAAAAAAGTACTAAAAAAGTACTCCAAAAAAGTAAAAAAAAGTAAAAAAAAAGTCCAAAAAAAGTACTAAAAAAGTACTAAAAAAGTACTTAAAAAAAGTACTAAAAAAAGTCCTAAAAAAAAGTACAAAAAAAAACTAAAAAAAGTACTAAAAGAAAGTACTAAAAAAAGTACTAAAAGAAAGTACTAAAAAAGTACTAAAAAAAGTACTAAAAATTACTAAAAAAGTACTAAAAAAGTACAAAAAAAAGGTACTAAAAAAGTACTAAAAAAGGTACTCAGTAACTCAGTACACAGTACTCAGTGTCAGTAAAGTACTTAAAGTTTTCCATTAGATGTATTGACCCATAATGGCCCTAGGTAATCTATGCCTACTGAAGTAAAGCTTGCCGTCTTAGTTACCCTAAAAAAGTACAAAAAAAGGTACTAAAAAAGTACTAAAAAAGGTACTCAGTAACTCAGTACACAGTACTCAGTGTCAGTACTCTAAAAAAGTACTAAAAAAGTACTAAAAAGTACTTAAAAAGTACTAAAAAAGTACTAAAAAAGTACTCAGTACTCAGTACTCAGTAGTAGTAGTAGTAGTAGTAGTAGTTGTAGTAGGAGTTGTAGTAGTAGTAGTAGTAGTAGTAGTAGTAGTAGTACATTTATAGAACATTTAAAAATGGTATTTTTACTTTGTCTTACATCAACATAGTATATTTAGAGAGAAAATATTAAAATGTAAGCGACAATTAATTTTGATATTTTGATGGATTTATACTCATTTTGAGGTCCCCTGTAACCAATAAGTGGTTTTTTGGGTTTTATAGGTAATCCTCAACCTCGAAGTACTTTTGCCGAGAGTGGTCACTGTTTGTCCGTCGCACTTCGGTTTATATCTCCCTAGCCCGAGCCGTGCAAGCTAGAGAGTTAAAATGTAAAGGCGCAACTTTTTGATTTTTGACCCACACGTAGGAAGAATCTAGAGAAGTTAAAACTTTATTATTTTAAACGAATTGCATGCGCAATGCGTACAAATGTGGTAAGGTATTGCTTCCGAGCTTACCGAAGGTAACGGAAGCTATGTGATCGTTTCGAAGAACGGAAATATTATAGGTTCTTCGATTTCAAAAATTCCAAGACAGAAATCCGTTTCAGACATCAGGGAACATTTTTGGTTCCGTGTCTGTCTGTCGGTCTGTCGGTCTGTCGGTCTGTCGTTTGAGTTTTGCGAACCAACATATCTTAAAAACTACACGTCCGATTTTAATGAAATTTAGATGGTAGGTCATAATTAGCCCATTGTTGGTCCCATATAAGTTTCAACATTCTGCGCATATTTGTTTCTCTTCCACATGCGCACAAACTGTGGCGAAATCCTATTTTCTACGCTAAGAATTTTTAAGTAAGAAGGCCAGTTTGAATCGTAAAACAATAATCAAAATTGTCTCTTTAATTGACATAAATAATCTAACATGACGTACAAGTAAAATAAAATAAAAATAAAAATAAATAAACATCTCGCTCTCGCGACACTCCCGCGGCAGTTGCTGTTTTCTATATCTTCATTATGATATACTTCATCCGTTTCTCCGTAGTAGCATCGTCTTAGTAGTAACAAGAGTAACAAAAGTTAACAGTGTATAATGTTAAATACTGTATAATAATTAACAGCAACTCCCAATAATGCATCCAATCTTTTGATTTGAGTAAATTTAAGTTTAACTATTGAGTAACATTCTTTAAATTTAATTCTTGAGTAACTTTGAATAAATTTATCTTTGAATTTGAATTTTGTGGAACGCTGCTAAAGTAATTTTTGAATAACTTTGAAGATTTAACTTTGAATTTGAATTTTGAGGAACACTAAAATTAAGTTTTGAGTACTTCTGATGATTGATGGTGAGGAACCTGATTAGGAAACTAAGTTTTTATCATCCACCTCCAAAGGATAAATTTAGGAGATGGGTCTCGCCGTCCGAGTTTCGACGACGACTGATCTTACATCCCCATCGTCACTAACGTTGACCGCAATAATGCGACCTAATTTCCATTGCGACCTGAATAGTACTTAAAAAAAGTACTTAAAAAAGTACTAAAAAAAATACTAAAAAGTACTAAAAAGTACTAAAAAAGTACTAAAAAAGTACTAAAAAAGTACTAAAAAGTACTAAAAAAGTACTAAAAAGTACTTAAAAAAAGTACTAAAAAAAAGTACTAAAAAAAAGTACTTAAAAAAAAGTACTAAAAAAAAGTACTAAAAAAAGTCCAAAAAAAGTCCAAAAAAAAAAACTTAAAAAAAGTACTAAAAGAAAGTACTAAAAAAAGTACTAAAAGAAAGTCCAATAAAAGTACTAAAAAAAGTACTAAAAAGTACTAAAAAAGTACTAAAAAGGGTACTAAAAAAGTATAAAAAAGGTACTAAAAAAGGTACTTAGTAACTCAGTAACTCAGTACACAGTACTCAGTACTCAGTGCTCAGTACTCAGTTCTCAGTGTCAGTACTCTAAAAAAGTACTAAAAAAGTACTAAGAAACATAATAAGAACGCTTCTGCGTTTAAGCTTTCGACAACCTCTAGATGAACTGCCCTAATGACTAAACACGTAAATAGACAAATCCATACTTAAAGTTTTCCATTAGATGTATTGACCCATAATGGCCCTAGGTAATCTATGCCTACTGAAGTAAAGCTTGCCGTCTTAGTTACCCTAAAAAAGTACAAAAAAAGGTACTAAAAAAGTACTAAAAAAGGTACTAAAAAAGGTACTCAGTAACTCAGTACACAGTACTCAGTGTCAGTACTCTAAAAAAGTACTAAAAAGTACTTAAAAGTACTAAAAAAGTACTAAAAAAGTACTAAAAAAGTACTAAAAAAGTACTCAGTACTCAGTACTCAGTAGTAGTAGTAGTAGTAGTAGTAGTAGTAGTTGTAGTAGTAGTAGTAGTAGTAGTAGTAGTACATTTATAGAACATTTAAAAATGGTATTTTTACTTTGTCTTACATAAAAAGTACTAAAAAGTACTAAAAAAGTACTAAAAAAGGTACTAAAAAAGTACTAAAAAAGGTACTAAAAAAGGTACTTAGTAACTCAGTAACTCAGTACACAGTACTCAGTACTCAGTGCTCAGTACTCAGTACTCAGTACTCAGTGTCAGTACTCTAAAAAAGTACTAAAAAAGTACTAAGAAACATAATAAGAACGCTTCTGCGTTTAAGCTTTCGACAACCTCTAGATGAACTGCCCTAATGACTAAACACGTAAATAGACAAATCCATACTTAAAGTTTTCCATTAGATGTATTGACCCATAATGGCCCTAGGTAATCTATGCCTACTGAAGTAAAGCTTGCCGTCTTAGTTACCCTAAATTCAGGTAGAGGCGGACATGGAGGATAATTAAAAGCACTGCCTTCCAGTGGCGTAACTAAGAAATCCGGCGCCCCCCCGCAGCTTTTGAAAATGCGCCTCCTATAGCTAACAAAATTTACCCCCCCCCCCCCTACTTCTTTTTTTAAAAATAATTTATTTAATTTGCAAATAGATTATTATTTTCTATTTTTTTAAATGCTCGTGTACAGTACTATTACAGTAATTATTTTATTTTTATTCCTTAATAAAAGTAGTAAAATTATAATATAAATATGATGAAAACAAATCAACAACCCTGCTCCTCGCTTGAAGACTTGAATTGGAATATCTTATACACATATACAGATGCACATAAAGCCACTGAATACCTAATTAAGAAACTAAAATAAATAAATATAATTTTATTTAAAATCAAAAATAAAGCATAACAACCACCTGTTGAATACTTTTTAAATATGTTTAGAAATAAATTAATTAAATGAGTTTAGTACAGTAAATCTGTAAATTTGTGCGGAAAAAATTCAAGGTTGATTTTTTTTTTTTTTTTTTTTTTTTTTTGCGTGAATTGGGACAAATGAGAAAAGCTTAACTCCAACTTTTCGGGAACATCCAGACGGCACGGCGGAAGTACGGGGTAAGGGGTACAAAAGTCAAAATAGTATAAACCCTTCATGATGCACGTCGTTGGAAAGCTCTTTACTTTAAGAGAACAGTAATTGTTGTTAAGAACACTTATATTTTTATTTAAGAGGGGGGTAAAATGTACCCCGGTACCATTTGTACCCAAAGTACTAAATTTACACAAATGATTTCTTTTTTCTTCAACAAATGTTGTTAAAATTAACACCTTTTTAAATTGTAAATTATAATTAATTTTTGATGGATTTTTAGGTGTGATATTTAAAAATAAAAACTAGATGATTTTCATTTCTTTTTTTATTTTTATTTAATTTGTGAGACGTTTCGACCCTCTAAGGTCATCTTCTCATCACATCCTTTTTCATTAATTGATGTGTTGTGTGGTCACATTGAATTTTTATTTTTATTTATTTATTTATTTTTTTGTCAATTATATTTAAATTAATAATAAAATCATAATCCTCCGTAAGATTCGTCAAATTTTTATTACATAATAAAATTAGCTAAAATAATTAAACATTTTTTGATTAAAAAACACACACACATGCATATACAGAACACATATTACTTCATTAAACTCGTTTTTTGAATTTACTATTAGATATAATTTAATAAAAACATGAAAAATATAATCTTTAAAAACAATAATAACATGGTTTTTCTTCTCAAACCATGTTATTATTGTTTTTAAAGATTATATTTTTCATGTTTTTATTAAATTATATCTAATAGTAAATTCAAAAAACGAGTTTAATGAAGTAATATGTGTTCTGTATATGCATGTGTGTGTGTTTTTTAATCAAAAAATGTTTAATTATTTTAGCTAATTTTATTATGTAATAAAAATTTGACGAATCTTACGGAGGATTATGATTTTATTATTAATTTAAATATAATTGACAAATAAATAAATAAATAAATAAAAATAAAAATTCAATGTGACCACACAACACATCAATTAATGAAAAAGGATGTGATGAGAAGATGACCTTAGAGGGTCGAAACGTCTCACAAATTAAATAAAAATAAAAAAAGAAATGAAAATCATCTAGTTTTTATTTTTAAATATCACACCTAAAAATCCATCAAAAATTAATTATAATTTACAAATGATTTCATAATCGTGTTTCTGACATCAAATAAAGCACTTATACCAATTTTCATTCATATCGGATCAAAAATAGTAATATCTTTAATTTTTAACTAAAACTATTTTTCCCATTTTGTACCTCTCATAAATGAAAATGTGACAAAAGTGTTCATAACAACTCTTACTGTACTCTTAAAGAGCTTTTCAACGATATTCATCATGAAGGGTTTATACTATTTTGACATTTGTACCCCGTATCCCGTTCTTCCGCCATCCGGATGTTCTTGAAAAGTTGGAGTTAAGGTTAAGCTTTCCTCATGTGTCCCAAGCGATCCACGAAAAAAATAAACCACCCTCGAATTTATTCCGCAGACACCCTTTTGTCACGACAGATTGACTGTACTATTATTTATTAATATTATGGGTTATTTGAATGTAGTATCAATAACTATAAGAGAAAATGTTGTTCTATTTATTGAACCGATCTTTTGGTTTTGTGAAGCAATAACATTTAATTTCCAAACAATATATGATCATGTTAGAGGGAGATTAGTACTAGTTCCGAGTCGCATTTAAAATTTAAAATGAAATCATTGTAAATCCAAGCTCTAAAACACAATGTTTTCCGCTGAAAAGAGAACTTGTGATAAAATTTGTTACAAGGGTACGATACAAAAACGATGCGCAAATAAATGTATTAGGATTCATTAAGAAACCGTGCAGTTTCAGACTCTTAATTACAAAAAAGCATCGGTGTTTTTTTTGATAAGCTTATCGTTTATGTTTTGTTTTGATTCGCTTATCAATGTAGGTCGTACATATTTCGTCCTTGTCCTTGCTTTGTTTTTTTGTTTTGTTGTTTTAAAAACATATATTTACAACGAGGGGAAAAATGTGTCAAGGCAGCTTCGAAAGTTAACGAAAGAGATGAGACAATGTACTAGTTTTTCGTATAAGGAAAAATAATAGACAAAACAAACGTTTTTTGCACCAAAATATATTAGAAAGTTCGTGCATGCATCTGATCTTAAAGTTTATTGGTGATTTGTTAGCATATTGTAAGTCTTATCTGTAACACAGGTACACCTATAAAGTCACAAATTGCTTTGAAGATTCAAGCTATTGCCAGATCAAACGACTGAATAGAAAGTTTAACCAGCGTTGGAATCCATTCCATAAAGAAACGTTTACTGAAACTTTTTAAATTCATGTGTGCATTTTTGGTACGTGGCTCGCACATTTTTTTTTGTCCTTTAACTCTAAACTTTTCACCATTTATAACCCTATCAAGAAAATCTTAATTTCCCCTATCGAGAAATTCTTAATTAAATTTTAATTTCCCGTCCTGCCTTTACAGAAAAATGTGCACGGTGTTGTTTTTGCTCCTGGGTTAAAATTTCGGATAATGTTCGCTCACACCTTCCCACTGTTTAAATCAATAGCAAAGGTTAAAAACCTTTGCAGAGAGCAGAGAACATCTCTAGTTTTAATTCGAGGGTCTTCACATCACTGTCCTGGTTCGATTTTTTCGACTCTGGCAAGGGGCCCCACGTTTGGTGTACCTTTAGCACCGCCATTTAAATGGATAGCTGCTTGAGTGAAGCAGCGCCTATCCGTTTGCAAATGTCAATTTTACGGTTTATAAAGCCGATGATTTTCACGCTAACCCCGTATCATTAATTAAATAATTATATTATATGGTTGTATAACTTAGTTATTCATGGAGAGACGGTTATGACAACTAAGAGACGGTTATAAACCTTGGGTACAGAGTTCAGTTAAACCTTCTATGTATAAGTGAGATCTGAAGATTTATACCTTATCTTTAATTCTAAGGTTGTACTATTAATTAATGAAGTAATTAAAAAGTAAGTTTTTAAAATGAAATTGCGTACCGTGAAATGTACACCGTAGACATTAGAACTAAATTTTGACAAATTGTTTTTATTCTCTGGATTTATTCCACAATTCAGTTCCCCTATATTCTCCTAATTTATTAAATGAAGCTGTTTTCACGTCGAAATAGACCCCTAGTAATAAAGAGGTAAATAAAGTACAAAGTCGTAAGAATGGTTTTCATAATACCTATATTTAACATTTTATGCTTATAGGTTAATAATTTAGGATTTTTACAAATAGTGTATCTTGGAGTGCTCTTGAAAAGTTTGTAAAAATTGAGTTTTCCTTTACTGAATAGTTCTAAAAACTGTGTTCACAACATTTCCATGTAATATAATGTATTTAATAATCATAGGATGTCTCCCGATCATGTTCAAATAAGATATTTATGAATACGTCAACAACATTTGTATAGCCTTGCGATATGTTTCGTAGTTCCGAAATCTTATGGTTTCGATGACATAAAGTTTATGTAGTCGATTGATTAGGTCATTACAAGTTTCAAAACTGGATTATTAAGATAAGTGGAGATGACGGTAGGCCTAAAACATCCTGACCTGGGCTACGTGACTCGCTCCTCGTTCCTGAACTTGATTTCTCCTACTTTTTTCTCTTTATTATCGACTATAAGTGATGATGTTTTTTGTTGTTGTTGCAAGTCTGCTAACTGCGCAGAACTATCTCCATCTCTGATTTAATACTTAACTAAGGCAGAAAGTAAAAGCATGCTTCAATTGCTGTTATACGAACTGGAATAATCCAGTTCGTAGAAATAGGATTATTAGACCCAATGAACATACTTCCACTTCTTTAACCAGGTTTTTTTTTAAGTCAGAAATTTTGGAAGCTGGTTTTTATTAATGACATGAATAATTCACTTTGAATTAATATATACTTTTCAGCTTTAAGGTTCTTTAGTATGACGAATAAAAAGATAAAAAAAGTAAACAAAACCCAACCTTTTGAATTACCAATGTAGGTCATTGGCAAGTGGAAATCCTCTTCGACTGGGATCAGTGGCGATCCTGGGGGGGGGGCCCGGCACCCCCTTCCCCCCTGAAAGTTTGTCATCACCCTTCTCGTGAAAAAGTAAATAAATTTGAAGATAAATAAATAAACAGCCTTACTATATTGATTTTTATGCCTTTACAAGCCATTATTGTCGTATTTGTTAAACAAAACCACTAACAAAACCATTAACAAAACCATTAACAAAACCATTAACAATACCACTAACAAAACCACTAACAAAATCATTAACCAATGGAAATAATGACTTTGTAGTTTTAATTATAAATTTCAATATTGTTGTTATCTATAAATATTAAATTTTTCTGACAATTTATACAATTTTTAAATAACCAATACAGTTTTTAAACCAATCCTTTTGTACCTCTATTACAAATTTACAAGCTATATGTTATACTCATGCTAAAATTATAATTATTTAAAGACTAATAATTTCTTCTTTGATGATATAGTAAGCATTATAGAAGATAGTTTAAATAAGCCTCCAATTATACTTACAATAGCACTTCTCAGTCCCAGTTCAATAGCAATCATAACATTATTATATGAATTTAATTGTTTAGCCTGAACGAACAAATTGCATAGGATTGCCACTGGGAAGTACTGCAACAACATATATGTTCAGTTTATATTCATTTAATGTGGCGCTACTCTGGTGGCTTCAGTCTACATTTACTTAAAACCTCATATTGTGTTTGATATTTTTTCTTAACTCGATCCATACTCAATATACTCATACATAAACAATATATAATATACAAATGTGTTGCTTCCTGGTTCATTAAAATGTATACTAAACCCACAAAACATGGGAGCTTTAGCTAAATTCAGCACCCCAGAACTTTTGCCCAAAGTTCGTTTTTTATGTGGGTCGATCCAGGGTAGTAAATAAGTATTTGAACTAAGGTGAAATCGTTCTTAAACTTGCCAAAAGGATCGCCACTGACTGGATGTGCTGACTTTAGTACAAGAGGAAAACTGTCAATAGACTCCTCTGTCTGCCGGCCTTTTTATATTTTAAATAATACTTTATTTTCCTCATTTCAATCTATTCCAGTTGAGAAGGTGATATCTGTTTCTTGGATTAGGCCGGGAGCACATTGAGACGTAAGGGCAGCAGTCTTTTTCAACCACAGAAATAATATATGAGACCGCACGAATTGTGACCCTAGCATTGTGTAGGGCACGCGTGGCGTAGTAATGTCCTGCCCTGTGGATTCAGTCTCGAGATCTAATCTCATTTAAGTATATATCCTAAGGAAGTATTTATCAGTTGTTCTTCCGTCGTTGAACAATGTGGCGTAAATTTGTAGATCCATAGGTTTTCTTCTTCTTTGATTTGGATCTTTAGGCATCGATTGATTTAATATATTCCTATCTGGCCCATAGAACTATTAAAATTCACAATATTGTTGAGTTTGAAAGTAACCCTAATTTTCTACTTAAAGTTATATCCCTAATATTGTATTTAAACTTTGTCAGCAAAGCACCTTAGATAATTATTTGAAAATGAAACCTATTAAAAATATGATGCATCGCGCTTAGCTATGATTCATCTCTTTAATGTAGCAATCTTTAAGTAATTAAAAACTGTCTTTTATTTATTACATAAAAATATAATGATGATATGATCCATATATAAGAACTATTCATTAATTATTGCATTAAAAACGAATTAACAAGACCTGATTTTATTTTAACGTAAGAGCAATGAGTCATAAAAAATAGTCTAATGTAACTGGGACGAAATAAAATGTCGATTGCTTAACGTCTTAAGGCTGACTTAGACCCAGATATAAAAGTGACGACACAGTTGATGACTTAGTAGGTATAAATTATTAAAACTTTTAGAGTATTTAGATGCTCAAGGATAAAGTATTCGTACCAAATCACATTCAAGTAATATTTCTTCAGAACAAGATAATGTAATTAATTCAGTCTAATGCACATTTGAAAAAATTAAAAAAAATAAAACATTATTTTTCTATTAGTATAAGATGACATGGTCTTGAACCCAAACGCGGTTTTCCTTGGACGCATTGTACATTGGACATCAAAAGAAGAAAGAAAAAAAATAGAACGGGCATTCCAATTGCTTAATATTTCGAGGGCAACGGGTACTTGAACATATGACCAATTTGGCTAGAACTTATAAAATACATGTAAATTTAGTGGATATTAACCTTATTTTAAAAATGTTAACTTTTTATTTAAATAAAAGTAATTAGAATGATTAAAGTCATTTACTTAAATTTATCAAAAAAGGACATAATATCAATAAATTTGCAAACATAATTTCCTCAAAGTTAACGGTTTATACAAGATTAGTTTTAAAACTCAGGAGAACAAAATTTATCAGTTTAGTCATAAATCATTGTATAAGTATGTAGGCAAGAATCCATGTAATGAAGTTTTAGAATATTTGTTGTTTTTATTATTACATAATATGTAATATTAAAAAATAAAACATCCCAAGTTTTAACCTGTTTAGCTATGAATAAATCATGACATATACGGTGGTTTAATTTTATTCACTGTTGGGTAAATGAAAGGTACCGATGGAAACAATCAAATAAATAATAGGATAGGGCTTATGTATGTAATAAATCCAAGGATGTGGACTTAAAATTGGATGCGAATCAAATATAGAATAGGATAGGGCTTCTGTATGTTATAAAACCAAGGATATGGACTTTAAATTGGATACGAATCATATAGAATAGGATGGGGCTTATGTATGTAATAAAACCAAGGATATGGACTTTAAATTGGATACGAATCAAATATAGAATATAGGATAGGGCCTATGAATGTAATTAAACCAAGGAAATGGACATTAAATTGGATACGAATCAAATATAGAATATAGGATAGGGCCTATGAATGTAATGAAACCAAGAATGTGGACTTCAAATTGGGCGTGGTAGGAGTTAAAACACTCAGTACTACCATCATGATAGAAGCTTAGGTAAACTTTAAAATAGAATTATAAAACAGGGGTTGATTATTTAGTGTTAATTTAGAGTTTCAGACAAGTGTTATTTTCTCTAAGGTCAAGCAGAAGAATAAGTAATTAGAACTACATTTTTATTTAATTTATTTTAGTTTTAATGTTCAATTTTTGTTTAATTTCCTAAAAAAGTTAATTCATAGTTCTAATTAAAGTTTAGCTCAAACAAAAGCATTAGTTTAGTCTGAAATGGCCATAATGTCTAAAAGCGCCCTATACACATAGGAACCTGGTTCGAAGATCTCAGTTAGGGGAACCAAGTTCCAACCTGATAGAATACCAAGTTCATCACAAACTTGGCTCGTTATACTTCCACACACGCGAACTTGGTTCTTGCGAACTGATTCCGGCGAAGCAGGTTTCCATGTGTACTTTAATGTAAGAAGAATTGTCGATACAAACTGTATCAAGAACGAGCAAAATAAGCCCAAAATATAAACTCTAAAGATTAGGTAAGTGAGTTTAATCTTCCTCGAAATAAAATATATCAAACTCCGTAAATAAAAATAAGCGATAACTAAGTATTTATCACACGATTTATCTCTTTCGATGCATCTCTCGAAATTCTCTACGTAAAAACTATACTTATATTTCTAGTTTAATTGGTTCACGTAATTTTCCAATGAAATTGAATAAATCTTACTTAGATGAGAACATGTTTAATTCCACGTATCTCAGGCTCACCTATTAATTATAAATTCATCTCATCTCATTATATATGCACATCATCAAATTTTATTTCATCATGTGATTTATATTCATCGATAACCCTTGACAGTATGTATCAATTTTCAATTGTTTTATATTAACTTAAAAAATAATTATGATAATATTGGCCTCTAAAAAAATGGGGTTACGGGTAAAAAGGTCAAAACATTAAAGGTGCAAACAAACACATGGAAGAAGTGCGTAAACCTGACGCAACTTTGTGGACAAGTTACAAGGTTCTGGTCCAGACGGTTTAGGGAATGATTAGACAGTAAGAGATAACCCAAGTAATGAGGGAGGAATAGGTCCTGAAGCTATGAGACTGCCAGACATCAAGCCGCTGTTGATTTACGTAACCCTGGAATGTTTTTACCCTCACTTACCCCCAGCTAAGTACTACCTTGTTTACCTCCCTCCCTTTTATCTTTTTCTTCACCCTACTCCTCGTATAAAAATGAATCATGTTTACGAAGATTCGGTTTTTCAGTGCCGGTTTATCGAGCGAGTTCGTCTGTCGTTTATCCTCTCTTTGAAGATCAAATTCGTTTCGTATCGTTGACATGCGTAAATTTTTACGACGGAACTAAGCCGTTTCATTCATAGTCACCGAAACCAGATATCTTTTTTTTTCCCCGGAGTAAGTAATTTAAAAATTTTATAATCACAATTATTGATATAAAATAAGTTTATAATTCTAAAATGTCTCCTTAGGAATAAATGGTGAAGCCCTAAGAGCATAATATATAAAAGCAATTCTTCAAAACCTTTCTAGACAACTAGGACGATCATTTCTCTACATTTTATAAATTCACTTCCTATTACACCTGACTTACATGACAACTTGTTACAACACTCGCATAAAACTTTCAAGTTCTTAATAGATCTTAAAGTTTAAGTGGAAACAGAAGAATGTCATTACAAGTGTTTCATTAAATAAAAGTTATAAAGCGAGTAAAATTATAAAAAAAAGTTTAAGAATTTCATCCTAATGTATATTCAAGTTTTAAGACATATAATCGATATTTTATACATTAGTATGTATAAAATAGTTGCTTTCTACCATTTTATTATAAACTTATAAGTTTTAATATATTCTAGTATTCTAGTATAACATACATACATAAGACTATAAAACAAATGTTTAGACGGTTTTTACAAATATTCAAACATATAGTTATTACGTAGATACATTGTTTTTTGGTTGTTTTTTTAGTTTTTTTTTTTTTTTAAAGTCTGTATTTATTTGTACGTTTTATTTAATATTTAATACCTAGGATTAAGAAAAATCTCTCAAGAAAAATGCGTTCGAGAATAAAAAAAAGTTTAAGAGGCAAAGAGGCACTTTATGCAACAAGTTTTGAATTTTGAACTTGACCTTACATTTACCAACATTATAAACCCCTAGAAATTTGAAAGAGAACTAGATAAATCTTTAAAAAAGTTACGACTAAACATTGTATTTTAAAATCAATTCTAGTTTCATTTTCTGAAGTTTAATTGGTTCATTAAGTTTGCATCTAAGAGAACTGTCTATTATTCCTTTGTTCTGTGAATAAGAATGTTAGTACTTCTATTTTTAGGAATTATTGCCATTTTTAATGCCTCTACATTTACTTTTGTTTGGGTGTCGATGACCTTAATCTTAGTCTTTTAAGCCATCTAGCTCCTATATTGTATTTTTTTTCTTAATTGGTTTCATAAAACCAAACAACTGTCAAATTAGACTAAATCCAAAAATAAATAGGTAAAATCCCATTTTCTGAAGCCAGGTACGCACAATCCGACAGGCCTGGCCATTTAGATTGAATAGTCTGTTCAGAGGCCTAGCATCTGCAAGAATGATGATTGATGCACAAAATGCTTGAACTTGAAGAGGATCTATATTAAATTTTGGAATCGGATCATTATTTCATACCTGGGCTAAAAACTTGTCAGCCACCCCTCATAATTCATAGTTCCATTTAAACCCAACTACACCCAATATATTATTAAACCCAAATAAATTTAAAGAATTAAATTTTAATCCGATTTTACAGTTTTATTTTCAAACTTAAAAATAAAAAAATATTGGCTAACCAATGTGAAAGAAATATGCTTACCTCCTTGATGTTGAAGTGAAGGATGTATTTCATGTAAGTAGGAAGTTGATTTACAATAGTGAAATAACAGAACACATTGACTCCATGAGTTATTACAATAGCCCATACTGGCATGGATGTCAGCAACTGCTTCCAAGGAACTCTATGAACCTAAAGATAAATTGTTCAATAACATTTATTAAAAGTGTAGGAAACGAAAATATGCTGAAACTTCTTTAGATTGTTCCCCCTTTTTTTTTAGAATATAAATATATATAATTATTTATACACTCCTTTGTCTAAATAACCATTAAGAAAGACAAAGGGATGTTTAGTCCAATGTACTTTGGGACAAAGGAATATCATCCTCCTGTTTTTATAAGGGGAGTAACAGTCTAAAGAAGAACATTACTTACAACTTTTTTAGATTGCTACTCCCTACTGTTTTTTATAAGGTGAGTAACAGTCTAAAGAAGTGTTTTTATGAGTAAACGGTTACTTTAAATTTATACCTTGAATAGTGACTAATTTAATATTGGAGGTATCCCTTAGGTCCCCAATTTCTTTTTTAATACAAATTAAACACGTCTATAAAGCTCTGTTGTTTATTGTGATACAAAAACTGTGAAAAGTGGTACTTCTTTAAATTGTTACTCCCCTATGTTGTTTTAAAATATAAATGACTAACTAAATAACTACGAGTATTAAGACAAAGTAATGTTTTGTCCAATGTATTTATAGGGACAAAGGAATATCACACTTCTGTTTTTATAATGGGAGTAACAGTCTAAAGAAGAACATTCCGTACACCTTCTTTAGACTGTTACTCCCCTCTGTTCTCTTTATAAGGGGAGTAACAATCTAAAGAAGTGCCTGAAAAGTTATACTTCCAGTTATGAGGCTTAATTTGTGTACATTTTTTCACACGTCTTCAGTTAATAGCGTTATTTTGAAGTCGATTTTATAGGCTTAGGAGTTATGTCGTTAAAATAATTCCAAAGGGCCTTGGAATAAAGCAAAAATCCCAATGAATAACAATCTCTCTTAATATGTAAATACAAATATTGTGTAAAAACATTATCATTTCCTAAGAAGAAGGTGAATGTATTTCTACACTCAGCATTTAAAATAATTGGGCGATGGATAACAGCAACCTTATAAAATCACAGTCAAGGTTTAGAAAGACGCCCTTGACATAGGATGAACGAGACGACATTTTTAATTTGTTTTTTTACTTCATGACATGATTAGCTTATTAATTAATTAGCTTTAACAATTAGTCCTGATACTGAGTAAAGTTTCTTTTTGTTAGGTAGTTCTTACAAGGTCAAGGTTACTCATTCACAACTCTTATTCAATAGAGGAACGAGTTATCTTTAGTAGAAAATATGAATTAAAATGAATTAAATTTTCAATAATTACTACCATTTCTTTTTAAAATAGACTGCCAATTGGTGTGGCACATAGCTTCCTCACATCCTATCCACGTACTTTATTGATTTTATGCTTTAACAAGCCATTATTGTCAAATTTGTTTAATTGTTTCCCCCGTTTTTTTAATGTGTCAAAATTATTGTTATGGTTTTTGCTTCCGAGTATACCGAAGGTAACGGAGGCTATGTGATCGTTCTGAAGAACGAAACATTTTTAGGTCTCCGATTTCAAATATTCCAAGATTGAATTCCGTTTCAGACATCAGGGATCATTTTTGGTTCCGTGTCTGTCTGTCGGTTTGTCGGTCTGTCGTTCAATTTTTGCGAACCAACATATCTTAAAAATTACACGTACAATTTTAATGAAATTTGGGTGGTATGTCATGAGTAGCCCGTTGTTGGTCCAATATAAGTTTCAACCTTCTGCGTTCATTTGTTGCTCCTCCACATGCGCACAAACAGACATTAATTTACACCTATAGCTTCAAAGGTACTTATCTGATTTGTATGAAACTATTATAGTTTATCGAAAGTACCGCGCAGATAGCCCCAGATTAATTTGAACCGTCTGTGCTCTTTAACTTTAAATTGATACTTTAATTCATCTAAAAATAAAAACAAATTTGACAGTTTAAAAAAACGGGGGAAACACCAAAAAAAATTAGACAATAATAGCTTGTGAAAGCATAAAGTCAAGAGTATGTGCTAGGAGACGAGGAAGCTGTGTGCCACACCAAGTGGCCAAATGGCAGTCTATTTTACATGAATTAAAGTATTAATTTACCAAACGTTAAAGAGCGCAAGGTTCAAATTAATCTGGGGCTATCTGCAGGCTACTTTCGACAAACCAACCAAATTTAATAAAAATCAGATAAGTGCTTTTGATGATATAGGTGTAAATAAATGTATGTTTGTGTGCATGTGGAAGAGAAACAAATGAACAAAGAAGGTTAAAACTTATATGGGACCAACAATGGGCTAATTATGACCGACCATACAAATTTCATTAAAATCGGACGTGTAGTTTTTAAGTTATGTTGGTTTGCAAAAATTGAACGACAGACAGACACGGAATCAAAAAAGTTGCCTGATGTCTGAAATGGATTTCTGTCTTGGAATTTTTGAAATTGGAGACCTAAAAATTGTTCGTTCTTCAGAACGATCACAACATAGCTTCCGTTACTTTCGGTAAGCTCGGAAGCAAAAATAATATGATTTGGTATATATAAGGGAAATCATTTATTTAGGTAAAAAAGCTTTTCCTGCCAGTTAAATAGAATAATGTGTCTGCCAATTACATAAATAATAAAGTGCAGATGAAATTTGGATCTAAAATATTTCTGCACGGATGAAGACAAGTCTGAGAGCTCTGGTTTATTTATGAGGAGGCGCTTTTTTATCGTCTATGATATCTTATGGTCATTATGAGCTTATATTTCTCATATCTTTATATGAGAAAGTATTGTGTTGGCGAAAAATCGATTTTGATGTATTTACATGATTTAAGTCCCCTGAGTCCAAAAAAGTGTTTTTTTTTTTAAATGTCTGCCTTTCGTCTGTGCAAACGCATGGAGCCTAAACTACTGGGCCGATTATGACGAAATTTGGCATATAAGTTCAGAAAAATCATATCCCGAGGCGAAATCGAGAAATGAATTTTAGCTCCAAATTTGGGGGCGCTACCCCACAAAACTCTGAAAAACAGGAAACAAATTCTTGAAAACTGTTCTGATTAAAAAATTCTAAAATTTAGTCCATTAACATACGAATTTAACGATACAACCCGTTTTCCCGGGAAATAATCTAGTTTCCGATATATTTAAAATAAATCTGATTTTGTTGAAAATCGTAAACAAAAAGGCCAGTCATGCACTATGACTTAATGAGCGGATTTTCTTATGATAATTATTGGCTTATGATAATATAGGAAAATTTTGGTTTAGAATTTGGATGGGTGAAAAAAAGTTTGGTACACAGGGGTACGGGGTACAAAAGTCAAAATAGTATATACCCTTCAAGATGCATGTCGTTGGAAAGCTCTTTAAGAGTACAGTAATTGTTTTTATGTAAACTTTTGTCATATGTGATATGACATTTAAAGAGGGGGTAAACGTTTTTGCTATTTTTTACCCTAAATTGTCAAAATCTGACCCCTAAATGGACTCCAAAAATTTTGGCCAATGAACTCATCCTTTATTTTGATATTATTGAAAATTAAAAATTTGTTTGGATTTTTTAAGTGCATCCTAGGGTGAGATATCGTCTGGAGTGACACATAACATATATACATATGAGTACATACTTATATATTATATACATATACACATGAAAAAGAGTTAAATTTCAGGAATCGATTAAGAATGGTATAAAACGGATTTCCATGGGGAAAATTTTCAAAAGCTCGTATTACAAAAGTTTTGAAGCCGTTGCAATAGCTTAATTTTCTTCGAAAATTCGCCAGAAGTAATCTACCTGTTGAACGCTTTTTTAATGTTTTTTTTTTTTTTTTTTTTTTTTTTTTTTTAAACAAAAAAATCAATTAAATGAGTTATTATGATAAGGGTTCCATAAAGACTTCAACCTGTTCTATTAATTTACCGCATAGATTTACACTTACACTTAACTTAACTTTAATTACACTTACAACTTCGAATGACAACTATAAATATTCTGAAGAGTAGATTGATCACTTCAAACAATGATTCAAAGACCGGAAGACCTGCCAAGTCATATTATGTCTTTTCTTAAAATACTAAACAAAAGAAATCGATTTCAAGATTTTTATTATCAGATGTTGCGAGTTCCAAAATCTGTTCGAAAGGCCATAAGCAATCACTTGGACTATTGAAATAATAGATTAGGAGACAGACGTAACTATTAAACGGTTTTGTAAGATGAAAATTCCATTAAATTATGTGTACAGTATCATGTTACAGCATAAGTTTACAAGTTATTAAGCGTCTGTGAAATATTATTTTTACATAATAAAAAAAAAAAAACTACGATTAACATATAAAAAATACTTAATGACATCTCTTCGGAACTGATATTTAATGCTTTGTTTTTGCGATCCTTATTTTATATGCGACTTGCCTGGTGGTCACGCGAGTTGAACTTAAGTCTAAAACAAGAGATTAACGTTACAGTTTTCTAAAAATAACAAATCAAAAAGAGTAGGAGAGTTTGTCTACAATTTCAAACTAAAAAGGAATCTAAAGCTATCCAATAGTGAAAAGACACTCCTTTTAGCGAATTTTTGAAGAAAATTAAGCTATTGCAATGGCTTAAAAAATTTTGTAATGCGAATTTTTGAAAATTTTCTCCATGACAATCCGTTTTAGACCATTCTTAATCGATTCCTGAAATTTAACACCTTTTTTATGTATGTATGTATGTTTATTGTATATATATATTTGTCACTCCAGACGATATCTCACCCTATGATGCACTTAAAAAATCCAATCAAATGTTAAAATGTCAATAATATCAAAAGAAAGGATGAGTTCGTTGGCCAGAATTTTTGGTCCATTTAGGGGTTAAATTTTAACAATTTAGGGTCAAAATAGCATAAAAACGTGTTTTTTCCATTTTACCCCCCTCTATATATTATGTATCTTTTATAATACTCAGATTTATTTGAAAATTCGCTTATTAAGTCATGGTGCATGGCTGGACTTCCTTCCCCATACTGCAAGTTCCCTACTAGTAGGTGAATAGTTACCAAGGTACTGGCCAAGGAGTATACTACTCTATACATCCTTACCACAACGGGGGTAGTTTGCCATTCCAGTGCTACATATATTTTGATATTCATATCAAAAACAGTTTTTCCCTTCTTCCTGCCAATTTCCTAAATGCAATCTACATTATAATATGTTTTCCTTTTTCTTCCGTAGTGAACCGACTCAACAAAATCAAATTGTTCATAATATGTCTTCAACTATTTAAATAAAATGTTAAATTAATGACTTTGACAAATAAGTATTAATTTCAAATAATTCCTCTTTTAAAATAACATTATTAGAAGCCGTTTATGTTTCAATCCGTCCCTTCATTTATGATACAGATGCGATCTTAAGTGTGGAATATTTCGCGCTTCTCATGGAATATAAATTGAATATATTGATGTTGAACTTTCACCCAAGATGAATAATTTTATAGTTTTCTGACCCTGAAGAAGAGTTTAACTGCTTCTTTAATCTTTAGATCTAAGCCACTGTTTATGAGTTAATGCTTTTGTTATAATGAGTAATAATCACGGCAAAAACGTTTAAATTGGGTCTAAAATTTCTATTATTAACCTATAATAATATTTAAAAGCAAATGCGTGGTATTCTTGATTCAAAATGGAGTTTAAATATCAAAATGGAGATTATTGGTTCTATTTTTACTGCTCACAAATGATAATATTTCTGTGAACCTCCATAAAAATTATTTATTAATTGATTATTTCAATAAAAAAAGCAATGGCAATTTTATCAATAGCAGTGACGCACGTTTAACCTTTTATTTACTTTAATCTACCTGAACTCATTAGAATAAAACAACACGAACTTTAACTTGCTTTTGCATAAATATAAATACCATAGAAAACAGAATATTAAACGTAAAAGAGCACATTAGATTACTTCATATATCTTAATTGATAGTAGTAATAAGCTTTCTTAAGAGTTTACGAAGAAAATGAAAAATGCAATTTTAAAACTTATTTTTTAGCTTCTCTGTTATTATCTTCACTATAAACAATGTATACCAATACAACATTGATACATTAATAAGTATCACGATATATATTTGAAATTTATTCTTATTTACTTATCTTATAATGATTTAATATTGTCTTGATACGTGCCAATACAAAGAACACATGTACTAATAAATAAAACTATACATTTTACATTAAAAAAAGTGTTTATTTCACTCTAAATCTGATATTACATTATTTTCTGTCACCGAGTAAAAAACAGGTTAAATTAATTTCTTGTTAGTAAACAAATATTACGTAAGATTATTTATTTATTGAAAAACAAGAAGAAATATCTGGTTTCTTCGAAACTTAAAGACATTTACCGAATGAATTTAAAAAATAATATGTATACAAGAAAATAATAAAATAGTTTGATTGAGGTCAACAACATTTTCTTAGTGAAAACGAGAGCTTTATAATATTTATATTATGTACTCTTACTTGTTCAGTTATGTAAAATAAACAAGTATAATTACATTATAATATAAAAATAAATTAATAAAAGTTTCGCGAATAAATCATTTATTACGTTTTTATAAAACAGCAAGAAAGTTGTTCTGTTAAAAATGAAGAATGTATTAAGGTAGTATCGGAATAAGAGAAATAAAGGCCTTGACCATGTTTTCTGAACTCAACGCATTTTGTTGAGTAGGCCTCAATAAAAAAAAAAAGAATTCTAAGATTGTTCAAGGATAAGTCAAGGTTGGATTGAAAGTTTTAAACTTATGTAGGACAGATGATGAAACAGCCTTGTCTCAATGTTGAACCATTATGTCATGTGAATAAATTCTGATTTGCATATTCTAATTTTCTCCTTCTTTCTTTGTCAAACAAAATCATATTGTAAATTGAATTCCTTTCGCTTCGTCCTTTTAAAATAAGCCAACCTTGAAAAAGACTGTGGATTCCTCTAATTTATACACTAATATAAATATAGTTGATGGATCTTTAGGTGTGAAAATTAGAACATTAATCCATTATTGTTTTAAGAGACGTTTCGACCCGTAATCCTAAGGTCATCATCAGTCTTTATTTCTAAAATGACAAAATAATCAGTTACATTAATGTCCTATGCTTACATACGCTAATTTGATGAAAATTAACAATAACATTTTTGATCAAATGATTAGTGTTAATGGTAATACTTACAATTTAGCTGTACGATGGAAATTAATCTCCATCTCTATAAGAGAGCGTCAATAATTATAACATTTACTTTAATTTTGTTTTAATTTTAAAAATTTAGTTTACAAACATTAACAACAATCCATAACTTAAAACAAAAAACATAACAAATTTAACTTTTAACAATACAATTTTCAATTGATATATATTCTAATAAACAAAAAATTTCACTGTGAGAACCTTTAAAGACTTCAACATAGAGACTTAAAGACTTCAACATATTCAACATAAATTATACACGTATATATATTTTATGGTAAACTTTATTTTGAAGCTATTCGTCTAATACTTAATTTGTTAAGTGAAGATTTCAAATAAAATAAATGCATAGCAATTTTTCCCTATAAGCACCAGCATTTTTTTGAATGCATATTAATGTAGGTTGTTCAAATAAATTAAAGATTTAAATCAACAATAAATTATTTATTTTAGGCATAGTTGTGAGAATCCATAAGTCGTACTTTGGCAATAATATACTTCAGTATTATTATATAAGCCTTTTGGCAAGCCTAAGTCCTCTTATTGTCCCATGAATTATTATTATTTACATAAATTATTCATTAAATAGTTATGAAGATAGATAGTTCTAAAGGGTAGTTAAAAGAATTCTCTAGGTAACAAAGTAATTGTTAGAAAACCCTTCTGCTTATAATAACTCTGAACCATTACGGTTCTAATGGTTTCAAATTTCTATTTCACCTTTGATGTGTATATTATTATATGTAATTGACAGTTATATATTTGTTTCACTGAAGTGACAGGAATTCATTGTTGAATAAATAATGTTATAGTAAAACGATAATCAAGCTCGCTTTAAACTATTATCTATTAAGAGATATATCAGTGGCGACGAGGATGGGATCTCCAGAAAATAAGGAAGAGTATAAAGAGTTGCGGAAGAAACGGGCAACGATCAAAGGTCAGTTTACAAGGCATAAAACAAATCTAGATTTAAGACCACAGATGTCATTAAATGAAATATCTACTAGAGAAGCAACTATTATGCATCTGTGGGAGAAATTTCTTACGCTCCAGGACGAAGTCACCTCGCTTTTTGAGGAAGACTGTTTACCTGATAGCGACGCGTCATCGAACATAGACATTGAAACAATGTATTTTGAATTAATGTCATTAATTAAAGAAAAAAGGGAATCGGTCAAACAAAACCAAGCAGGAAGCGCGGGGGACGGAGATGAAGGGCCAATAGTAAGTCTGACATTTGCGCCCTTTCAGGAGGACGAAACCGTTGTAAATTTTGTAAATAGATTTGAAAATTATGTCAAGTTAAAGTCAGTAAATGCTAATCGAAAATCACTTATGTTTCTGCATTCACTGACCCCAAAATTGCATCAAAAACTATATGATTTATGTACGCCGGACGACCCTAAGTTGAAAACGTATGAAGAACTGATCGAGGTCTTACGGGATGCCCTAGATCCGAAACTAAGTGTCTGGGCGAGGAGACATAAATTCATGACTCGGCTCCAGGGGGAAGAAGAATCCGTTGGCGAATTTGCAGCGGAACTTAGGAAAGCTACTGCACAATGTGAGTTGTATTGCTCATGCAAAAAGTCAGTGGCTGAGTTGTTACTTAAGATCCAGTTTATTAGAGGACTTAAAGACGCAGAAGTACAAATGAAGTTACTACAAGCACAAAATGATGCGAGTTTTAAGGAACTGCTTAACCTAGCAATAACGGTAGAGATGGCAAAGGCAGAGAGCAAGACTATGGGACAGAGCAGTAGTAAGACATCTCACCAACTAAGTAATACTAAGAAAGAGCCATCTCCCAGAAGAGAAAGAATGACGGAGAAGGAAGTGGAGAAAGATATGAGCCTACGAGGAAGATTTGAAAAATTAAAGGGGAAGTGTTACCGATGTGCCGAAAAATCTCATAGAGCCGATCAGTGTCCAAATAAAAATCAGATTTGTAAACGTTGCAAGAAAAAAGGTCACATAGAACGAGCGTGCTGTTATAACAAAACAAGGGAAGTGCACCAAAATGAGTTTGAGTGGGATACAGAAAAGTCTGACAGTAGTGAAGAAGAACTATTTGGAATGAACAAGCTAGCAAATAAAAGGTCAGATAAATTTATTGTTAAGGTACGTTTGGAAGGGAAAGAAATAGACATGGAACTGGATACGGGGGCAGCGGTAAGCACCTTATCCTTAAGTGATTTTCAAAATCTAGAGTTAAAGACAGAAATAAAGGACACGATGGTAGAATTAAAAACGTATACGGGAGAAATAATAAAGCCGGTCGGGGTAACCCAGGTCGAATGCGTATACCAAAATACTAGCTTTATCGGTAAATTGTACATAATTAATGGAAACGTGGACCCGATATTGGGAAGAGAATGGCTAAGGCAGGTTAAGGTAAATTGGGCAGAAATCAAGACAATACAAAGAAAAGTCACGGTAAAAGCGCAGGAGAGACTTCAGCAGTTAGAAAAGAAATACGTATCAATTTTTAAAAAAGAAATTGGATTAATCCCTAAGTACAAAGCGCATTACTATTTGAAAGAAGGAGCTGTGCCAATTTATGTTAAACCGAGACCGGTGCCATACTCACTAAAGGAGAAGATTGAAAAGGAAATAACGAGGCTAGAAAAAGAAGGTATTATAGAAAAGGTTGAATTTGCGGAATGGGGAACACCGATAGTGCCGGTAGTAAAGTCGAATGGTGATTTGCGCCTATGTGCAGACTTTAAAATAACAGTCAACAAGGTAATTAAAGAAGAACCGTATCCCATACCGAAGATTGAAGATATATACGCTTCGGTAGGAGGGGCACAGTTATTTTGTACGTTAGATGTCAGTAACGCGTACTTGCACATGGAAATGGACCAGGAAAGCGCAGATATGCAGACTTTGAGTACACACAAAGGCTTATATAAGGTGAAGCGATTGATGTTTGGTGTGAAAACGGCCCCACAGATTTGGAATAGATTTATGGATAAAATTTTACAAGGTATCGCTGGAGTGCATTTTTTTTTTCGACGATATAATAGTAATGGGTAAGACAGAAGATGAAGTACTGCAACGATTAGATAAAGTTTTTGAAAGACTACAAAATTACAATTTGAAATTGAAAAGGGAAAAATGTAAATTTTTTGAAAGCAGTATTGCATATTTAGGCTACATATTGGATGCAAATGGAGTGCACAAGGCACCAGAAAAAATTAAAAGTATAATAGAAGCCAAAAGACCGACCAACATTCAAGAGCTAAGGACCTTCTTAGGATTAGCAAATTACTATATGAAATTTATCCGGAATTTATCGACGGTGCTACATCCACTAAATAAATTACTCCAAAAAGGCAACAAGTTTCACTGGACGCGTGAATGTGAAGTCAGTTTCAGAAGAGTTAAGAACGAGATCAGCAGTGACAAAGTATTGGCACACTATGAAGAGAAAGAAGACTTAATTTTGGCAACTGATGCTTCGCCAGTGGGCTTAGGGGCAGTGTTGTCCCATCGGTATGCTGACGGGTCAGAAAAACCGATAGCGTTCGCGTCCAGGTCCCTTACAAAAAGCGAAAGTAACTACAGCCAAATAGATAAGGAAGCGCTAGCAATATATTGGGGATTAAAACGATTTTTCAACTATTGTTATGGAAGAAAATTTACACTAATTACGGACCACAAACCTTTAATATCTATCCTGAACCCAAGTTCAGCTGTACCTCCCTTATCGGCCACAAGAATGATCCATTACTCGTTATTTCTGTCTGGATTCGACTACCAGATTGAGTACAGGGCTACAAAGTCACATGCCAATGCGGATTTTTTGTCAAGATTCCCAGTGGAGATGCCACAAAAAGAAAACGGGAAGGATAAAGCAGAGAGATACCAAATTAATATAATAGAAACACTACCAATAACCGCAAGAGAAATCGAAAAAGAGACAGGAAAGGATGAGGAATTAAAACAAATTGTAAAAGCACTAAAGGAGGGGCGGCCATTAAAAAAGCTGGGATGGAGAGAGGAGGAAGTTACGCTGCAAAATGGGTGTTTAATGAGGGGTACGAGAGTAATTATTCCAAGAGTATTACAAAAAACAGTACTCAAGGAGCTACACGTTGGACACCTAGGAATAGTCAATATGAAAAGGTTGGCGAGGGACTACTGTTTCTGGAAAGGAATTGATAAAGATTTGGAAGATTTAGTGGGGAGATGCGAAGCTTGTTGTGAAAGGCAGAACGAGCCACCAAAATGCGAAGACCATCCGTGGATTAAGTCAGAGAATCCATGGGAGCGTATCCACATTGACTTTGCTCAGATGGGAACGAAGTATTATTTTATTGTCGTTGATAGTTTCACAAAATGGATGGAAGTGATTCCCACTAAGAACACGACCTCACCGTGGTGCATCAGAGAACTGAGATCGATGTTTACAAGATTTGGGTTACCAAGGACATTGGTCTCAGACAATGGACCGCAGTTTAAATCAGAATTGTTTAGCAAGTTTTTAGAAGGAAACAGGATTGAACATAAAACAATTGCTCCTTATCATCCGAAGTCAAATGGTTTGGCCGAAAGAATGGTCCAAACGGTCAAAAAGCATATAAAAGCTATGCACAATAGTCCAGGAGATTCTGAAGATAAATTATCGAGACTTCTAATACAGCTGAGAATGATGAAAAACAGTACTGGGGAATCTGCCTATGACCGTATGTTTGGGCGGCAGATTCGTACTCACCTTTCATTGTTAAGGGAAGGCACAAAACCGGAGGGTGAGAAGCCATGGACACAGAGGAAGTTTGAAGTAGGGGAAAGGGTCCAAGTCAGGAATTACAGTACCACCAACCCAAGCAAGTGGTGTTTTGGAAAAGTTATTAAGAAAGAAGGCCAAGTAGGGTATGAAATTTTAATGGACAACGGAGAGAAGTGGAGGCGTCACATCGATCAGATGAGGAAGACCAAAATCGGGGTCGAGATATGATGTGTATATTATTATATGTAATTGACAGTTATATATTTGTTTCACTGAAGTGACAGGAATTCATTGTTGAATAAATAATGTTATAGTAAAACGATAATCAAGCTCGCTTTAAACTATTATCTATTAAGAGATATATCAACCTTCAACAAGAAAAAATACAAAAGAGCAAAAATAATGTTGAAATAAGTAAGCAAATAACCGATACATTCAATTGAAGAGATAAAAATGTAAAAGAGAATATCCGCTGTAATTTGTTTTTTCTTAACTTACGCAAATTTAGTACTTCTAAAAAGATGCTTTAAAATGTGTACGATTAATAATTTTAATTAGTGTGTCCTATAATTTATTTATCACTTGTAAATAGTGAATGCTAGTACACTTGCATCCTACTCTTTCAGAGGGTATTATAAAACTCCCGTGGAATAATTGAAGATGTTACAGGTTTTTCTCTTTTTTGTAACTTTTAAAAAATGCCTGTAAGCTTTGTCGTTGTATTTATCAGCCTTTACCGAAAATGGAGCTTGTTAACTAATTGAGAATCAGGCTTTAACGAGAGCTTCGTAAAGATCCGTAGTAGCTTTAATTTAACGAGTTCGTCACCCCTATAATACTCGTCGAAGTCGTAGAACCTTGGCTTGTGTCATCTGTTTTGGGAAGAGTCAAACTTGACACAGTTTACAAGATCCGAATAAAATAGTGCACAATGCTGGCAGAGGGTTGCGTAAGATGTCGAGCCAAGCCTCCTCATGCCCTCATTCTTCTGAGCATTGCATACAGCCTGCGCTTAGTGCACTCTAGACAAGGTCGCACCCGCAACTTAGCTTGATTCATAGAAAAATTTAGATTGATATCAGGTCGAGCCTCCTCTTAACAATTATGAACCGTGTTCAGTGTTTATCATCATCAACAAATGAGCACTAAGCGTCTATCATCAATAACTCTACTGAAGAAATGCTTTCAACTTCTTGGGCATCAGGGATCACAGCCTAGTGCGGTTTAGTATTGATCCAAGTACGTAATTTTTAAGGACATATCCATAGCAGTAGAATTTGTAGGATTCCGCTACCACCAACGATCTCCTTGGACTCAGCATTGGAACCCAAACCCTCTGAAAGTTCTATATTTGTACTATTACGGGGATTGCGCTAAACTCTTCAATCTATGGAATTATTATTTAAATTCCAAGTATTGATCAAGTATAATTTCTTAATGCTCTTATGAAGTATTAAGTCTAATGATCACGGTCATATTACGGCCAATTTTATTATGATGCAGTAGTAATGTATTTCATAGTATTGAGCTTAATCTGCTGATGTAGGCAGAAACTTACGGTTTTTGGCGTTCTTCTTCTGATTATGACCTTCTCATTAGCTTCTTTATCTAAAATTTGGGACAAATTAAATTTCATCCAACCAATTATTTTCCTAATCATAATGCATAAAAGAAACTTCAAACTTGTTTTCTTTGAAGATCATACAATATTAGAATGGTTGGGACTAATTTAGGTCAAATACAGTTCCTCGGAACCCTCTTCTATTGATCATCAGTACTGCATCTTAATTTATATATTTTCTAATGCAATTTATATTTTATAGGTAAACATTTTTACTTTCTGTTTAACAGGTAAATGATAATGGTAGGAAGAAACATGATAAAGGAACAACTTGTTTTACTCATGTTCGCCATGTCGATAACTGGCTCTCCTCCAAGACAGTGGCTCTTTCCAACTGGATACCTTGGTATGGAAGATTACACATTCCATTTACTTGTTTGACATTAATTGCTGTGAAATTTACAGATATTTGTCTTGTAACTTCATTGTCAGTGTCAATAAAGAAAATTGTCGAGTGAGATGAAATTTGGCACATCGCCACTTTAGAAGAAAAACCTCGTATCACATTTTTTTCGGAAATTATTATATTGGCTTGTGATTACAAAATTTTGTACATCTCGACTCAACTGGTAAAAAATCGTTATTAAAAGTATGTAAAAATGAATGATATCACCAAACAAGCATTTTAAATTCTATAAAATTTGTCTTCTTTTAAAAAAATATATATTTTCGTACATGCACGGTTTATATTCGGTTTATTGTTCTAAGGTGATGAAGATGGCATATTGCATTTTTATTTCGTGGACGCGCCGCGCCGGTAAAATTGAGGATTATTTTTACCATGTAAAACCAAATCAATAATGAACTAACATAAACTATTTAAATATTTATTGGTATTTTCAGATGACGGAGGAAGGAGTGGAGGTTTCCCCAAATTCCCAGTTACTACAAAGAGTATCCAGTGTGGAACAAGAGCTGTACCTCATCAACCACACAGAAATCCTTCACCAAAGATTGTCGGTGGAACCAACGCTCCTTATGGTGCATACCCTTGGCAGGTAAAGTCAGCTATAGCACATATTTTGATGTGTACATTGAGTGGCGTACCCACAGGGGGAATTGAGGGGATGAAACATTTGGAATTTCATGTCCGGGAGTAATAAGGACAGGTTCCCTTACATTGGTCAAATGATGGAGGGAGAGGATGTTTCTGTTATTACAAGTTAGAGCGAAGTCCTGGCAACACCATTTTAGCAAACTTCCCATCTTCACCAACTATCATATCATGTGTTATCAGTAATAATTGATTTTTGCCAATTATCCATGGTAAGGTAACCTCCCCTATAATATACAAGCAAAAGAAACTATAAGTGCTTATCAATGTTTTAGGTGGAATTAAAAGCATTTAAAGGTGGTATTTGGGAACACCACTGCGGAGGTGCTGTTGTAGGGGAAAGATTGGTCCTAACTGCAGCACATTGCTTGGCCTCACTTGATTCTACATCCCAGATTAGAATACTGGTCGGCAAGCACAATCTATATGCAAGGGATAAGCATGAAAGAGCTTATAAACCAGAACGAATTATCTCTCATCCAGACTTCAGGAAAGGTTGGT
Organism: Gerris lacustris; assembly: GCA_951217055.1. Lineage (NCBI taxonomy): Eukaryota > Metazoa > Arthropoda > Insecta > Hemiptera > Gerridae > Gerris > Gerris lacustris. The sequence goes on from OX578282.1 coordinate 22,475,625, forward strand.
TTAACATAGTTACTTCAGCACATAGACCGAATTTTATGATGACTTTATTTAAATTACATATTATTTTGATTGCAGCTGGACCACATAGTAATGACATAGCACTGATTAAGGTTAAAGCCGTTAATGATGCTGGAATCAACTTTAATAGTTATGTTCAGCCTATATGTCTACCAGAGAACTCTCATGAAACTCCAAGAGAAGGAGACTGGTGCACTGTGACAGGATGGGGTGCTCAGAAAGGTAAATGTAATTGACTATAAAAACAGTATGTATGATAATTTTACGAGTATAACATTGATATGTATCACAATTTTGCCAACTATAGATAATATGCAGTGTCCACGGATAGAGTTACTTATATTCGTAAATTACAAAAAATTTCACTTTTCGAAGAAAAGTCACTCTTCATAAAATCTACTGCTTGTTCTTAAATAAAGATTTATAATATTAATTTTTGTTAAAAATGTACCATGAACCCAAATAGTGCAATCTTCTAAAATCATACAAGAGGAAACCGGACCAAATTTCGACTATTCAAGAAAAAGTATTCTTTATAATTTCTTTTAGCTACTATTTCAAATTTCTTTTTAGCAAAAATTGTCGAAAATCGAATTTAAAAATCCCCCCTCGCCATTTAGAAAAAGTCAAATTTATAAAAAAAATCATGTTGGAAAATTCTTCTATTAAAGAAATAAATACCTAATACGAAAATAATAAGTAAGATTTTCTCTAGAAATTATTTTATATTGTTTATATCAAAAAAGCAATACCACAACTTTTAATGCACTCAGTAGGACCTTTAAATTGATCCCTCATTTATTAGAATCAGACAAATTTTACTTTTTATAAATGGCGGGGGGGGGGGGGGTGATTTTTTAAAAATTTTTATGTGAAAAAGAAATTTGGAATAGTATCTAAAAGAAATGATGTATAAAGAATAATTTTTCCTAAACAGTCAACATTTTTGAAAATTGTACTTTTTGGGTGCAGGGTACATTTATAAAAATGAATTCTATAAATTTTTATTTAAGAACAAGCAGGAGATTTTATGGAGAAGTGACTTTTCTTCGATTTATTTTTTTTTGGGGGGGGGGGGGGAATTTAACATATAGGCAACTCTATCCGTGGGCATACTTTAGGTATTGAAAAATAATTCATAAGATTTTAGAGTCACCCATTTACTTTGGAAGTGGAAGTGTAAGAAGCAAACTAATACTACTATAGTAAGAGTATTTATTGGATAATCTGTATAGCTAGTTGGACAGACTATCAAAGGCAATTTGACCTTTGCTGTCTTCCAAAAAAAAAGTTACTCCAATGTTAAGAAAGAGTCACTGCAAAATCCCCAATTTATATTTTATAATGGTAAAAGAAAAATGATTGTAAAAATGTTATCTGATGTTTGTTTGACTTTGAAGCTTTAGTTTAAAGGACTGGTAGTGAACCCTAGTGATCACTTTTGAAACTAGTAAGTACCTAAAAAACCCCACAGATATCAGGAGCTGTCTTATTTTACTAATCCAAAAGAGGTCTTACATCAATACCTAAGCTTTGCGAAAGGGTTAATTTGTTAGATCCTTCTCATGTAGTCCAAATTAAAAATGGTTTTAGTTTTTATTTATAATTGAAATTATTTAGCTAATCTTTGATTATTTGTTCAGCTGAAGACTCAGAGACATTGAGCAGCGAGCTAAGAGCAGCTTGGGTTCCTGTACTGTCACAGTCAACATGTCGTAAGCAGGATGTATATGGAGGCAGGTTACAGTCAATATTAGACAGTATGCTCTGTGCTGGACATCTGGATGGAGGAATTGATGCCTGTCGAGGAGATTCAGGAGGACCTCTTGCATGTCAAGTCAATGGTAAACTCAACAAATAATTCTTACAGTACAAAAGTAAAGCCCTGACTGACAGTGTCTTGGTTTTTTCGGTTTAATTGAAGCGAGCGTAAGCGAGTTTCTTACATTCAACAAACTATACATCTTATCTGTCTGTCTGTCAGTAATGTTTACGTGTCCGACGATAACTTGAGTAAATGTTGACCGATTTAGTTAAAATTTGGTATAAATGTTCCTTTCACTAATGCTTAAGCTAAGTTCGTTGGACAGCGTTATCCGTCCAAGAGTTCGCATGCAAACTCAACGTGAGTTTCAAATGTAAAATTGGAATTTCAGGACGGGAAAAAATTGTATCATCATCTATTTGATGAGACGAACATTTTTTTCAAATAATATTTTTATAGTAAAACCAACAGCGACACCTCTATGAAATAATAAAGATCTTTAAAACTATTAAAGCGGACCTAAACATTTAAAAATGAGAAAACAACCTTTTTACCGATATCTTACGTTCTAACGTAACAATTTTAAAAATCTTCATATACATCGTCTAAAGCAGCGTTTCTCAACCTTTTTGACCCACGACCCAATAAATTTGTGTCAAATCATTCCGCGGCCCAGTGCCTACCCAAGTATGCTTTGTTGGTTTAGTATAACCTTATGTTTTCTGTAAAAATAAGTTTTTTGAGTCGCATTCACCTAGGTTCTGTAATAAATGAAATTACAGCGAAGCGCAATAAGCAATATAGATATGAATCCTAATCAGAAGTACTCATTACTAAAAACAAAATGAGATTATGATATTTAACATTTACACAATCTAAGTTAAAGTAAAATTAAACACTTAGGCCGAATACAACTTCTTGGCAAGTCATATTCACTGTGAATACAGACAGTCACCACAGTCGCAGTATCACTGTACTCTGTGAATTCTAAAAAACCGAAAGAACTCGAATTCGATACTGCCTACCTTCTAGACTGCCGAGCTATTTTATCTTCCACTCAAATTCTTAAAAAGAATTACCGCAGCCCATTTATTGGGTCGCGACCCAAAGGTTGAAAATCGCTGGTCTAAAGCACAATTGTAACAGGCATGTAAAATTTAAACTTGATACATGCAGAAGTTTTTGAGTAGCGAAGTTACACATTTTATAATAGTTGAAATGGAATGGCCGGGACGTGTAGGAGAGTTAAGGAATAGTAGAATAACCTTCTCCCCCACTACACGGCTCTCTATTACAAGCATATTCTTTAAATATCAACTCATCATAATTAACTGTCTGATATTTATTCCATTATGCTCGCTTCAATGATAGAGCCAGGTGATGCTTAGTAACTTTAATCTTTTAATTCAAGCTGCAATACTGTCCGTTTCTTTATGGTGGAGTTAGCCAACGCTTTACTGATGAATTTAATGGTACTTCTTTGATTGTACTCAGGTTCACTGAGTCAAAGGTTTATCACTAAAATTTGGACTTTACAAATCATTATTTCCAACCAAACCTTAATAACTATTAGACAAGAATATTACATACACACTTACTACTTACATATACATCCCTGGTGCCTGGTGCTACAGCTCTCATAGAGCTATGGCACAGCCTGCAGCACAGTCAGGCACCAGAGATTTCTATCCTTGCCTCTGTCCCCCATTTTCTCACTCCTAAATCTCTGAGGTCTTCTATCACTTGCTTGAGGTGTCCTCTTCGGGGGGTCTACCTCCTGCCTTTCCAAGACTAATTTAAATGAACTATTCTCAATAAAATAGCTAGATTAAACGAGATATTATTTTTGAAAATGATGCTCAATCTCAAAATTTACAGAAGCTAATGAATTCTGGATTATTCAACACACATCATTGAAACACCGTATGTCCCAACATGCCACTAAATAAAGGTAAAATTAATAAACCTCTTTTAATTAATCAAATAATATTTATATTTCCAGGGAGGTTTGTGATTGGCGGTGTTGTCTCATGGGGAGATGGCTGTGCTAAGAAAAACCGTCCTGGAGTCTACACAAGGGTTTCACACTATATTCCATGGATACACCAAACTGCTCGCTCCTTAGGTGTTCAAGCATGAATCTACACCATATTTTTCTTACTTCCAAGAAACACACAACTAAGACAAAATTAACAAAAACAAAAGATGACAAAAATGAAAGCCAATTATGATCACAGATAAATAATTGGTACTTTCTTTTATTCTTCTGATAGAGTTAAAAGTACAAAAAAACTCATAAAAAAGTTGGTGTTATTGAAGAAGATGTCACTGTTTCAATGATTTAAGAACAGTATACATTTTTTTGAAATGTTTAATAAGTTTTAAAAAGCATGTCATTGATTTTATTAACATGTTTAAATAATATTTAATCATTTTATTGTCTCGCCACAATAACAATCACTAATGAAAACCAACTAACACCATTAATGGTTAGAGATAATTGAAGATAATTAATTAGCACTAATTAAATTAGAGTGCTATGGAAACAGATCTCATTAAGCATTGTATTGTAATTGTGGTTTTAACAATAAACAGCTTAAATGTATACTTATAGATTTATGAGTATGCTCCATAATTTCATAATTATGAGGCCTGAGCCTCAAAATTCAAGGAAATGTGATAAAGTTTAAGAAAATTGTATATAATACGTATTAATTATTTAAACTAGCACCTAAAAACCATAAATTATTTTAATTTAATTAATGCTGTCAATTTTCCATTAAATTATTATGAATAGCCTGATTTTTAATGGAACATTTCTACTAATTTAAAATTAATTTCCAACTTAATCTTCAAAAAAAATACCTGTAAAATGAATAAAATTTAAGTTACTTGTATGCCAAGGGACCTGTAAGGTCTCCTGGTATACAAGTAACGTTAGGGGACCTGTAAGGTCTCCTGGTATACAAGTAACGTTAGGGGACCTGTAAGGTCTCCTGGTGGGTAGGATTGGGGGACTATAACCCATGAAAAAACCTTGCTGCTTGTAAGGCCATATTAGCTCATACTTTGCCATTAACAATCCTCTCTGCCCACCAAACCCACTAATGTGGCAATGGGCCCATCCTAGTAACAAACAGGATTATATTTTCATTTCCCTCTCTACCTCCCTGATTCTATACTCCAGAATTGACTTTTTCAAAAGAAACAAAATTCTCTATATTTAAATAAACTCATAAATTTTTTCTCTTTAGGTTTTATTTACCCAGAATAATTCCATTAGAAACTACTAATTTTGTAAAACCACATAGCACCTTTTGTTAGTTATATAATAGCTTTCTAAATAAAAGAATTGCGATGAAAATATTTGAACAAGTAGATAATATAATAATTATATTCAGTTCAACATCAAGTAATCTCTATCAAAATAATTGAAGCGAGCTTCTTACATCAAAAAAACTATGCATTCTTTCTGTGTGTGTGGCGGAAACGTGGGACAATAACTTGAGTGAACATTGACCGATTTTTGTGAAATTTGGTACACATGTTCATTTTACCAATACCCAGGACAAGTTCGTTAGACTGCGTTATCTGCCCAAGTGTTTGTGTGCACATTTTAAATTGGAATTTTAGGAAAGGAAACAATTCTAACTTTATCTACTCAATGAGACACAATTTTTTTTCAATTATAATTTTTTAGTAAACCCAACAGCGATACCGCTATGAAGTGTTAAAGATCTCTAAAACTAATAAAGCGGACCTAAGCGTATAAAATAGAGAAATCAACGTTTTTCACCAATATCTTACGTTCTAACTTATCAATTTTAATAAAACCACTTGAATTATCTAATGTACTTTTGAAACATGCATGTCAAATTTCAAACTGATACAAGCAGAAGTTTTTGTGTAGTGAAGTGATACATTTTAAATTAAGATGGTTAAGGAATAGTCCTGTTGCCTTAGTACACGGATCTTTACAACAATCATACTTTTTACCTGTCAACTCATCATGATTAACAATTTTCTAAATATTCAATATTAAATTGTATTAAGCCCGCTTCAATAAAAGAGCCACACGATGCCTAGTTATAAATTAGTGTTAAATTATAATCAATTTACATTTTTCTGTGATAAATAGTTGTTACCATTTAGTTATAAATGTATTTAATTTATGTATACTATTTGTAAGTAATATCATATGTAATGAATTCAGCAACAATATAGATAAAATAGAATGTTGTTGATGTCAAATTCTATAATATTTTATTTAATAGCGGTTTCTACTGCCAGAGTCTAATAAATTTAGATCTTTCTCAGAAGACCAGGTCAGAGATATGGCACTTCTTTAGATTGTTACTCCCTTTATAGTGTACAGAATGTACTTCTTTAGACTGTTACTCCCCATATAAAAACAGAAGTGTGATATTCCTTTGTCCCAAAGTACATTGGACTAAACATCCCTTTGTCTTAATATGTATTTAGTCTGTCATTTATATGATAAAAAAAACATAGGGGAGTAACAATCTGAAAGTGTACCAGAGATTTTGTGCGTCCCGATGTTTCAAACCCACTACAGTAATTAATTCTCATCATGAGTAACTCGCTTGAGTTGAGAATGATCCCTGTATTGGATTTAAAAAGTTGGGATTCACAAAATCTCTGACACAGTCTACTCCATAAGTTCTAGATTTATTATAATAGTATTCTTAGATGTAATTATACCATAAAGTAAAGATTATTTAAGTTTTTTAAAAGTAGAGTAGTATATTATTACTTCTTGTTAGCTTGGTTTTTAGATTTGTGAACTAGTCTTTAATAATTTAAAAAAATGAAGTATACAATTGATTTAAGTTTTAACTATTTAACTATTTATATAATTTATTGTTTACTTAAACTTTAGTTTATAGTATAGGCGAGAGTCTAATAAAATCTTGATTTGGTGAAGACTGACATGTTAATCCCAACATTTCAAATCTATTGCAAAGATCATTCTCAATAGATTAGCTCATAATGAGAAATGTTAGCAGCTGTTAATGTATTACTTGCTTGTTACTCATTTCATCATGAGCAAATCCCTTAAAAATGATCCCTGCAGTGGGCTCAGAATGGAATTTACATTATCTGAGATGGGTCCTCTTCTAGAAAAAGTATAAAAATGTTTAATAATTATTAATTAAATTTAAATATTAAAAAATAGATTAGACTCTCAATATAGATTATAATTTATAATTATTGTTTAAAAAATAGAAAAAAAAGAGAGAATTATGATTAAATCCATTATCTTCAAATTAATCATGTAAAAAGTGTATATTGTGTATTTTTATGAACATAATGTCGGATAAATTGAGATTATTTTGTACTTTTTATACTCTGTAACTCACAGAAGTAATATACACTTTTACTTTAATAATTTCTACAGCTAATTTTTAGTCAATTACAAAGTAAGAGTTCACTGTTCACTAATATATTGTCTTTACTACTAAAAAATCAGATTTCACTTACAAATCTTTTCATTTTCTATAAAAAAAAGTTTAAATAAAATAATTTTGTTTATTGTTCCTAAATATTTATTATTATCAAGCTAATTGTCGATACAAACTTAGATGTATATTATATAAATGTAAGAAATATTTACTTATTTGATGTAATAATATAAATTAAATTCATAATTTTAACAATTTAACTTTTCTTTTATTTGCCTTTATATTATTAACAACCTAATTATTAATTTTAATTAGATTGCTTACTTATAATTTTCTTATTCTTCTGTTTTGTGAATAAATAAATAAAACTATAAGTAAGAGTTGTAACTTCTCTAAAACCACATAAATGATTTTCTGTATATGACCAAATACAATCAGTGTAGCAGAGTAGTTAGTGAATTGGAAAACCCCCTGCCTGAAACCAAACTTATTTTCAATACAACTGGTGATGGTTTGAATCCTAGGGAGGTAACACATGTTTCAAAATGATATCAAGTGGATGTGTGAAGTGGCTGATACCCCCCCCCCCCCCCTGGGTTTACTCAATGGGCCCTCCAACCTGGTCTATGTCATCGGGTTTATTACCTGAGCCTTCAGGCTCAAAATGGGTTCAACCAATTGGTCCGAGACAACTCAGACAAACTTTCTCATATACGAGTTCATAATTACTTTGCCCAGTGTTTTCCATTTATTAGTTTTCGTGGGTATATTTAATTATTATTGAACATTTTAACAAAAAGTATCATGTAATAACTTCTCCTTGGCAGGGAATTCAAACCCGGCCTCTTTCCGTCCGCGTTTAAAGCTATTTTCTCAGGAACTAGATTTTTCCCTGGAAAATGGCTTATTTTGTTAGATTTGTATTTAAATGGACTATGGTACTAATGTAGCTATATTTATTTTTTATTGTAGGCACTGATGATGGCCGAGAGGCTGAAAGCTATAGTTTTGAAATAAACACTATTCTGTGGAGAGGCTTTCCAGTTTTTTATTATTCTATTGATATCTACACCACTTGAGCTCTCAATCTTTAAATGGACTACATTTTAGAAATTTTTAATTGAAAATCGTCGGAACCCTTTTATCGAGAAATAGTTTTTTCAGATCTTATGGGGGTAGCGCCCCCAAATTTATAGCTAAAATTCATTTTTTGATTTCACCACGGGGTGTGATTTTTCTAAACATGCATGCCAAATTTTGTCAAAATTGGCCCAGCAGTTTCTTTAGGCTCCACGCATCTGCACGGATGGCAGAAAGACATTTTTTAAAAAAAACACTTTTATAATTATAAAGTACTCAATTAGTACCTGTACCTTGTACAATCAATTCGAAATTCAATTTTTTCAAGTTTTTGGTAGTTTTATACTACGGAAAGTTTAAATTTTAATTTAAATCAAATTATAATTATTATTAACTACGGGAAGGAGACCTGGTTCAAATCCCAGCGCTGGAGTGTATTTTTCACTGTCTGTTTCCCGTAGTTAATAATAATTATAATTTGATTTAAATTAAAATTTAAACTTTCCGTAGTATAAAACTTCCAAAAACTTAAAAAAAAATTTAAAAACACTTTTTTGACTCAGGGGACTTAAAAACGTGTAAATCCATTAAAATCTCAAAATTGAATTTTTTGTACCATCACAATACTTTCTCTCTTTAAATGAGAAAGTAAAAAGTGGACGACCAAAAGCCACAACTTCTTTCAAAAGCCACTCTTAACATTTATCAAATATAAGACCAACATGGGATCGAAACATAAAATGTTAAACAAATAAAAATTCAAAAAACAACAAATATATTTGAACAATTTTTTTTTTAAATTTTTTTATTGCCATCTTTCTCTTCTTTCCTCAATACAAAGATACTATCTTCAACAGTATGAAAAAATATGATTTTATTTCACATATAATATATATTTAAAAAAAAAAACCATCCTTTATAAGAAAAATAATTTTAAAAAATGAGATAGAAATACTAAAAAATAAATCAGAATATATATAAATGATTTGTACAATAAAATAACAATATTAATTTATAACAAAGCGACTATACTTTATTAAAGAAAATAATTTACTGTAAAAAAGACACCACGTTTGTAACTTTGACTAATAATAATTCACCAATTAAAAAATTGCGAACTTCCATTAACCAATTTTCTAATATGACATTATGAGTCAACTTCATTCTTTTATTAAATTCACTATAAAATAGCTGAAATTCTAACGTTTATCCTTGTTTATTTTTTAAAAATAAAACAAACAATTTTTACAAAAGCAACTATTAAAAATATTAATATTAACAATCATCATAACTAAACTAAATTAAATTATAACAAATAAATATTTCTAGTAGTGAATCGTTAATTTAATAATTATTAAAGTTTTTCGTTTGTAGAGAACTTCTTGAGAAAAGTCTGAAAATTTACACCTAATAAAATGTATAGTTAAGTGGAGTCCATTCTATAAGATATTAACAAACTGAACTGTTCGAATTGATAAGCTATATTCTTATAATAATTTTTAAAATCAGAAGTTGCATGATCAGAAGATACAGAAGCCCCGAAATAGATATTCTGGGCAAGCCCTGTCTGAATGGGAGACTGACCTGATAAGGGATTCCATGATGGGTCTAATATACTAACTTGAGAGAGAGAATTTAAAAAAAAAGGTCATGCCTTTTGAATTTAGGTTATACTAACACCAAAAAAAGCTTTTTGTGTACTTTTTCAAAACTTGATAATTTCAGTAACCTACTATCTTATAAAAGAGGGCACTGTTGAAACATCTCTAGCAAACACCTGTTAGAAAATAATAGTACATTACGCGTCTAGTGCGGAAAGTAGCATTTTGCAAGCGAGTGTGGTGTTTGCACCCGAGCGATAGCGAGGGTATTAATAAAACCACACGAGCAAAGCAAAATGCAATTTTCGCACGAGTTGTGTACCGTACTTTATCTACGATTGTTGGATTTTAATAATAAATACAGATTTTTTTTTTAATAAACTTCCTGTATGTAAGTTCGTATTTCTTTTTTGATAAAGGTGACATTAATTCATTAGTTATATTTTGTGCCGAATTAATTATTTGGGGAGGCGTATTATTCTCCTCATTTTCGTCATAATCACTTGAATCACTCATTGTTTTTCACTAAAATCTCGATATAAACATTTACTTTAATTAAACAAACAGCAAATTAGTTTTGTTAAATGCAAAACAACTCGCTAATCATGCGTTAAGGTGAAGAATTCTTCTTTTTTACCGCACTAGGGCGGAAAAAAAAGAGGAATTATGAAATGTGCAATGAATACATGTACGTAAAGAATTACTTTCTACGCATCTAAACAGAGATACAATGTTTATATTTCATATCAATCGTAGATAAAATTATATTTGATATTCAGAAGAGTCCGTTTTTCTAAAACACATAATCTGTAAATTGTATTAATTAGTTGGACAAATGTAAAACTACAAGCTAACTATTAGTAACCAACCCGATTATTTGACGACGGATTATAAACATTTTAATTAATTATCTTATATTTTACTATAAAACTGATAAAATATTTAAACAAAAATATCACTAACACCTTAAAGTAATAGAATGGAAATAAAAAATAAAGAATAACTGACAAGATATAAAAAACAATTATTGTTTTTCTTTTTCATTTTCTTCATTATTTAAACACATTTAAGAAAGGGATTCCTCATATTTACATGAAGAGGTGGTGTTTTCAGACGTTTTATCAAAGTGATTATTTAGGAAAATAGAAAATAATACCTCTTTAATATATTATACTTACTCCTTATGCTTAGGAGAGTAAATTTTGAAGTACTAAACAAATAAAATAAATAACAATAATAAAACCCCCTTGAAGGTTACACATGTACAATAAATATTTCTCAGAAAAGGAGTTTTTTTAAATGAAAAAGTGCCCGCTTTTTGGAAGAAGTTTGCTGTTTTACAGTACATAAACTTAAGGGGAGTAAATACATAAACCATTTTGGAGAAATTGTTTTTCAAGTGTCTGTTAAGACATGTTTTACTGTTCAGAGGTTAAAAGTTTAATACAGAACACAATTGTAATAATTTATAGTTAAAGATTAGCAGAATATTGTATATTTCGCTAACTGAGTAATAACATCATGAAAAACATATTGGTGTTCTGTCTGTTTCTATTGTTCTTATTCCTATAAAAAAAATATATATATATATATATATCGTTATCAATAAGTACCTATATAAGAATATGATGCAGGTGTAAATGGTTCAATTCAGTGTATATGCCAAACAATTAAAGGATTTTGCTGATCACTTAATGCACAAAACCTAATAACACAATTCGCTGTTCATATATAGAGAAGAAAAATCGTAAAAACCCCTTCTCGTTTTGTCGTTGATTTTCTCGTTTTAGATACTTAAAATGAAGTGATTGCATATGCTTTCGTGAAAGGTAATTCTCTCAATTGATGGTAGGATTTCTCCATTGATGGAGAATTGATACTTTTCCCCATCATCAATATCCATAATCAGGAAGAGGGGAGTCACCATCCAGACTTGGGCATCTGTATCATCATAATATAGCTTTCAATATTGAATATGATTATTAATTTGTAATTTTAACATTCCAGAAATCATTTCACTACGATTTATTATATAATTTCTATGTAACATAAAAAATACTTAACATCTACGAAGATGATCAATCTCAGTAATAAGTCAAACTTTTAATTCTACAAGAAGTACTCTATCAACTTTCAATACTAAGATGATGTCAGTAGAAGCCTAATCATCATAAAAAGTTAACTAATTTAAAACTAATTAAACCAAAGCTTAAAAAAATTAAACTACAATGAGCTTCAAGAAACGACTTTTATATTAAAAGCCGAAAAAAGTTATTTTAAAAAAATCATATTTAATTTTTACCTACTATAAAATTAAAACGACGGCAAATAAATACAAGCAATTTAACAAAATACATTTTTTATACACATAACATATTATATAGAATACATAATTATTCTTTCAAGTGTACCCTTCTTCAATATAGTACAAAAGTACTTACACATAATTTTTTTACAAATCATTCCATCATCTTAAAAAGATATATTTTAAAATATCTTAACCAATGAAACCATTAATTATTAAATTTTATTTATTTATTTAATTATTCTTAATTAAGTATTTTTGCTACATACATAAATTGTTAACAGTATTTTTTTTTTTTTTGTATTGATCTATGATTTTTTTTACCAATTTTTTTTTTAATATAATTTATTAGAAACACACTAATTTTAACAGAAAAGAAATAAGTTATGGTTATGACATTTAGTCATAATTTTGTAAATTATTAATATTAGGCTAATCCTGATTAATTTTTTTTTTTAATTTCTTAATTTAAATTTTATTTTATCTATTTTTTTCCATTCCAAAATTAATTATACTTTATTTTCTTTTTTTCTTTTTTTAATACCAGGATTAACCTAAAAAAGTTACAATTAATGTTATTACACATTCTTTACAATAAATGTAAACACTGTCAATTTGTCATCCCAATAAGAAATAGTGGTTCATTTCTAACAATTTTTTTTTTTTTTTTAATTAATTTATTTATTATTTATAAGTATTTTGTGCAATAATTTATTGTATTTATTATTTTTAATTTGTAAATTTATTTAAGAAATATATTTTTATGTTTAAGGATTTCTCAGACAAAGGCTTTTAATATCAAAATAATATAAAAAATGAAAAAATAATTCACCACAGTAAGTAGAATAATGAGCTCAATTAATAGGGGTGAAATTTATACTTTTCTGTTGTGCTCAATAAGTTTATTTTTTAGATGATAATTAAGTAGAAACATAAGACAATAAAACAGTTTCTTCCCTACTCCAAGAATCAAGGAAAGTAGAATTTAATTTCAACAGTATTAAATTTATTTGTTTAATAAGTTGTACTAAACGTTTAACATTCAAGCAGAAATTAATTAATAAGAAGTGATGAAATAATATAAGGGCCTCAAAATTTTTAATGAGAATCAGGTTTAGATTCCTAGTCATGAGGACTAAAATTTCATTTGAAAATTTAAAATAACTAAAAGAAGTGTCTGTAGACTTTGAACAGGGCCGTCCCTAGGGGTATAGGCGCCCGGGTCAAAGGCATATTTGGCGCCCCCCCCCTTTTTTTGCCAAATTTACATAGTAGTTAAGAAGGGGGCCTGGCGGCGCCCCCTAGACGTGGCGCCCGGGTCAGCTCGACCCGATTGACCCCCCCTAGGGACGGCCCTGACTTTGAATATGGCAACTCAGATACCTGTTTACTGTTAGACACAAAACAAGTAAAGTTGAAGTGATCCATCAACAGTAGCACATATCATGTCCACTGTCTCATTACCACTAGCTTAAAAAAAAAAAAATAATAATAAACTGCTAAAATATACCTAGCTAGCTCAAACACAGTGTGTATTAACAGAACTACTGTGAGATATTTAGACAAAAATTAAAACTATACTATCAAGAAGCTACAATATAATGGATGAGCAATTTAAGACATTGCAAGGATGTATATTTCCATACAATTTAACACTAAAAATAAGTAGGAAACGTTGAAAATTGAGTGCCTGAGACAAAATAATAATAAATTATTCTCACCCCTTTGAAAAAATATTGATTGTGAATGTTGGGAGAGGGTTTTAAGATGATTAAAACTGTTGGATTTGAAGTTTGATTCAAACAATAATTTTATAAGGAACATAAAACAGGTAACCTTAACGACCTATTCAAGGAGTTAATTTGCAAATAAACAGCAGGAAAACAAAATATAGTCATAGAGCAGCGATTAGGATTGAGGCAAGGATGTGGAGCAGATAAGGTGCTTTTGCTGCCTTGGAAGACACAGAAGTACAGAGTGGCACAGAAAACAGGATAAAGAAAGCAAAAGGGGCATTTGCAAAACTTAAGAGCTGTGTGGAGATCCAAATAGCTGAGGAGACACAAGAAAATTGCTGATCCGAGCGAGAAAATTGAGGTGGGAAGGGCACAAATTGACAAAACCAGAGGATAATGCATCAAAAAGAGGCCTTGACGGGAATCTGAAAGGAAGAGGACAAGAGGGAGACCACGGTGGACCTCGAGAAGGACCAATATGGACTAGATTAGGAGACAAAGAAATATCTGGAATGAGATCAAGGCTTTGACAGTAAATAGCCATGAGGTATTTATGTCCCGATCAACAGCTGAGGTTATTACAGGACGGGGATGATCCGGCCACTTTTATTCATCCACTAGAAGACATCGTTAATGTGAAACATGTCTCACCTCTCTGGGATTTAAACTCACTACTGGTGACTAGACATAGGTTTCAGAGTCGAGAGCGCTGTGAAGCATTACACTGATCTATTTCCCCCTCACTTCAATTAACAACTTAGAGTAGTGGTGCCAATGGTGTTGTCTTTGGCCATGGCAATCTTTGCTATGATAACAAATATTTCAAAATTTAATTCACAAATTATACTTATTTAACATAACATTTCAGCACAATAATGTGCTAATGATATAATAAGGATCACCTTGGAGAACCTAAATGATCATATTGATTTGAAAATAAAGTTGATACTTAATAGAGTTCTATGAGAAAAATTATGATACACTCAAGGGAAGGGACTGTGAAATACAATAAACCAGAAGTTTCAAACAAGTTAGGTAACTACTGAAATTAAAAATACGCAAACAAAATTCAGCATTTTATCTAAAAAATCCTTTAACACATACACTTTAAATGTACTTTTTTTATTTTACTAATTTAATTTAATATATTTAAAACATCCCTATCAACATCAAGCATGTTACATTGATTACAAAGTTAACCAACAAACAAACTCAAAAAATCCCCCCAAAAAAAATTCAGATAGAAACTCACCACTTTTCCATTTGGATTACAAATTTCATTTTTATAAAAAAAAGTCTATATAAACTTATAATATATATATATATATATATATATATATATATATATATATATATATATATATATATATATATATATATATATATATATATATATATATATATATATATTTATGTATTTATAATTTAACTATATATACTTAAGAGGTTTTTGTTTATTAAAGTTGGGAATTACTTGTCGATTTATTTTAATCCTATACAATACAGGTAAAAAGAAAAGAAAAATCTTTAATATACATTAAAGGGTATTAATTTATCTATTTGTTAAAAAATACATTGTACAAGAAAAGAAAAGTGTGAATAAATTTTATTAGATCTTATAAGATTTAATTAAATTTTTGCTAGGAGGCAATTGTAGGGTAGTTATTAAAGAGTCCTTAATATTTCGTGTAATGCTTTACATTATTAAATAGGTTTAGGGTTATATATTTTTATTATTATTTTATTAAACTTTACTAATCCAAAAATTCCAAAAAAAAAAGTTTTTTTTTCCTTCATAAAATACAAGTATTATTGTTGTTTCCATAAATGCACACATTGATGCATAATATCTTAACATTTATTTCATTATTAATAATTAGTTAAATTAATATTATTAATCCTCCAAGGTCTCACTAGGATCCAAATCCAATGTTGTTTAACTTTGAAAATACAGGGTGGAGCGTGGCCAGCGCCGGTGCTACACTTTTGGCCGCCACAGGCAAGACAGGTTTTGGCCGCCCCATTGAAATAGGATTTTTTTTTACCGCGGGGGGGGGGGGGGGGGGGGAGTGTGATTTTTTGGGGCTTTTCTAGATTTATGTGATTAGTTTATTACACAAAAAGTAACTGGAAAGTCTCAACTTTGTGTTGGGTTCGTTTACTTTCTCATATAAAGAGAAAGTTATTAAACAATTTTTTTTTTAATGTCCGATTATCGTCTGTGCAGACGCCTGGAGCCTAATCTACTGGGCTAGTTTTGACAAAATTGGCAAACATGTTCAGAAAAATCATACCCTGAAATGAATTTTAGCTCCAAATTTACGGTCGAAAACGGTTTCGACGATTTTGATTAAAAAATTCTAAATTTTAGTCCATTTAAATATGAATCTAACTATATAAGCCGTTTTCCCTGGAAAAATCAAGTTCCTGAGAAAATAACTTTAACCGCGGACGGAGAGAGGCTAGGATCGATTCCCTTCCGAGGAGAAGTTATTTTTAAATTTAGAGGAAAATATTCAATTATAATTAAATGTACCTACGAAAACTAATAAATGGAAAAAACTGGGTATTTATTAACTCGTATATGAAAAACTTTGTCTGATTTGTCTCGGATCGATTTTTATTGGAACGAAGTCCCTTATTTCACATTTTTGGCACGTTCTGGAACCCGGGAGTGAATCCGAAAAAAACGACCAAAATCACCGTTACAAAACCACCTTCACAAAACCAAGCGTCACGAAATCTACCGATGATAATAACTTGAGTAAAAGATGACCGAGTTAGTTGAAATTTGGTACACATGTTCATTTTATCAATGCCCAGGTTGAGTTCGTTGGACAACATTATCCGCTTAAGCGTTCACGCGCAACGCTCGTGTAAGCGTAAGCTTAAAATTTAAAATTGAAATTTTAGGCCAGAACAAAATTCTAACTTTATCTATGAGACAAACAACTGTCATAATTTTTTTTTTTATTTATAACTTTAACTTCGCTAGGTACAAACAGTTTAGTTCGTTACTTTTAATTTTGTCTCTTTTCTAACTCCGCCATGTATAAGTAGTTAGTAACATATATACGTACTTAGCAGTGTGATTTTATAATTTATATGAAAAATGCAAGGAACTTCGTTCCTACCGGGGGTCCCGTGACACCACACGTATTTTTTTTATTAGGATTAGGAGGGGTATAACAATTAATAAATTAGGGAAAGATAGAAAATGTAACAGCTATAAAGGGGTAAGAAAGAGTTAAGTGAATAAATAAATAAAAAAATAAATGAGGTATTATGGAAAAGACTTAAAGGAGGGTTACGAGAGAAATAAATAAAAATACATACAAAGATAAATATTATGTACTCTTATAATAGCAAAGACAGCCGATAGTTTTTTTTTAGGAGTAAAAAGAAATAACACTGGTGTAACCAAGAATCATCCCGAAATGCGATTAGCTCGATTACTTTACTAAAACAGCACCTGATAAGGTATTGTCTAGGGGTGTTACTACTAGGGCTCCATCTCTAACTACCTACTCAGTACGGGGGTTACGCACATTATTATCATTTTGGTATTTACTATGGATTTTGTTTTTCAATTTATAAAATAAAACAAACTGAGGTAGCCATCGGCCGCCCCCTGAGTTTGGCCGCCACAGGCGGCCGCCTGCCCCGCCTGTGCGTAGCGCCGGCGCTGAGCGTGGCAGACGTATGAATTTGAAGAGGGGATTGCTCCCTTCCTATTGGTCCTAGACGGTTGAGAGTAGGGTCGTTTGAAAGAGGGGGACGGGAAGTTTATGTCCCACGTTTCAGCAGGACGGGGCCACAGCCCACACAGCAAGGGTTTGCGTAAACTTTTTGCAAGACAGATTTCCCAGGCGTCTCATCTCTTAAGAGGCGATTTAAACTGGCCAGCAAGATCGCCTGATTTGGCTCCTTGTGATTTTTTTCCGTGGGGATACCTTAAATCCTTGGTGTACAGCGATCGTCCCAGAACCCTGGAAGCCCTCAAGAACAACATTCAAGCCAAAATTGCCAAAATTCCTGTGGAAATGCTCAAAAGTGCACAAAAACTTCGAAAAAAGGCTTAATTAGTGTTTGGAGTGTGAGGGGAACTTACCCGATACTTTGTTTAAATCTAGGTAAATTTAAATTTCCCATGTTATTAAATCAGGAAAACATTTTTAAAAAATTACTTTGTAACATTCTCTGTTTTATTACATTTTCAAATTCATATGTCTGCCGCGCTCCACCCTGTATAAAGAATATTAGATGACAAAAGGTGTACTGATGTATATAGGTAATATTTTTGTGGTTGTTTTTAGGTGTCAATGTAATTTTAAGTAAATAATATTTTCTTATATAACAAACAACTTTAAACAATGTGAATATTATTAAACAGAACCGATGCGTGATCTTGGAGGATTAATTCTATTAATTTACTTTCTTTTAAATGAGTTACACAAATATACATTTTTTTGTTTAACTTTTGTTACACATATAAGTTTCTTTCTTATTTTAATTTGAAGAAAAATCTTGAAAGATATCTTGGTAGTTTCTTTCACGCCTTTTACTGATTTTTTTTTTTTTTTTTTTTTTTTTAAAAATAACAAAAAATTGTTATGACAATATTGTAAATTATGGAGTTACATAAACAGAATTTATTTATTTATTCAATTTATGACTAAAAATGAAGAATTCAATATTATCGTCCATTATAATTAAATAAGAATTGGCTTTTGTAGTCAGAGAATAAATCTAAATCAATTATATTTCATATTTTGTTTCATTCAAAAATAGAACTTTTTAATTACTTTGCTTTTTGTTCATTTTTTAAGCACTTTTCTTAATTCTTTTCATTTCAAGTTCAGTATACATTTAGATAATTTTTATCAGATTTATAGTTGAAAAGATAATCATGACTTCTTCAATGCTGTGTGGATGCAAGTGCAATTCTACAACCTCGCAAAGATGGATTTACTTCTTTGCTAATAACGACTTAATTAAAATTAACAGTTGAATTACTTTAAGAGCTAAATTAGAATTAACTACTTAAGAATTAACTCTCTAGTGGAGAGATAACCTAATGTAGTATTAAATTGTTAAATCAGCAAAAAAGATAACTCGATGTAATGGAATATTATTATGTATTAATATGTTGTATTTTTTCTTATTCAATAAAGGTAAATTAAATCCAAATCCAACTGCTGTTAATTTTACACACGGAACATTTATGTAAGAAGAAATAATAAAAAAAAAATATCGTGCTTTATGAATGTTATACATCTTAGTTTAAAAATTAGATCTTTAGGTGGCAGCATACTCAAGTTCATTTTTAGTCATAAATATACTAAGAAATACATTTATATTACCAATCTTGCTAAATATTATTCAATCAGTAATAAATTTTTGTACCAAATATAATTTAAAACAAAATAAAAACATAAACATTATTCATAAATAAATGTAATTCGCACATAGTATTGTGCAAATTCTAAACAATCTACTAACCGTAAAAGGGTTTTTTTCTGTTGATAAATGAACCTATGTTATTGACATACATAGCATTTGTAATTATAATATGATATAAAATTCTTCAATATAGTATTTTCGTAAGTGAAATATTTCAAGATTCTGATTGGTATTCAAAAAATATTTTTTAACACATGTATCAAGATTTTGTTTTTAAATAAATCTATGTTGCTTAAACATGAAAGTTATTGGAGATAGAAAATTATTTTGTAGATTTAACAGTGTAATCTCATTTATTAGAAAGTCCAATTATAGGGATACCAGAAATAAAATTATTCTAGCATAGAATTCCATTAGATGATTATAGCCTATAGAATTACTATAATGACCTCTACTGGAGATATTTCTTACCAGATGACTTTGTATCAGTTAGTAGTTTCTATTTTGTAGAACTTGTTCATTGTGATTTTTGACCTAAAATGAACACCGACATAAATCAGTGGTCTAAAGTTGACGAGAACGCCAAAAACGAAAAGTAAATAGCCACCTCGTGAAATCACCTTTAGCTAAAATTGAAATTCCTCCAGGATGATTCCAACATATCCACATGAATGGCCCTTTTCCATCTTCCAAAGATTTTAAAAATCTTCTTACCATTGTGTATCAGTTTTCAAGGTGGCCTCTGAAAGATATCCTAGAGGGAACCATGGCAGAACTTTTGGGCAACAATATGTTTCTTGGTTTGGAGTACCGTAACAGATTGCAACAGACCAGGGTACACATTTTGAATCCAGTCTTTTGAACCAACTTACAAAAGTTTAGATATCAAATGCATTAGGACTTCAGCTTATCACCCGCAATTGAATATAATTGTTGAAAAGTTTTATCGGACATTAAAACAAGCATTGCGATTATCGGTTAATTCAACCCAGTGGACCGAAATCCTGCCACTAGTTCTTCTTGGAATAAGGACAACTACCAAGGTAGATCTATATTACAGTCCAGCAGTGCTGCTCTATGGCGAATGCTTGGGTATTCCAGGAGAATATTCCATCCCTTCGGCAGGGTCATCAGTACCAGACCCGGCTAACGTCGTGGACAGCATGCACGGAAACTTTTGATCAATCCATCTTCCTGGCACATGGCAAACCAAGAAAGAAGAGCTTGTTCCTAAATCGCTTAATCGATGTAAAAAAGAATCCATCCGTGTTGATAAAGTTTGACCCAGCTTCTTAAGTACTTATAAAACCACTGATTCTTTAGTCACGATAATAATAATCACTACCTAAAGTAGGATCACCCAAATTTTGAAAACTACTCATCCAATTGCGATGAAATTTGAATGGTATGTCAAAGTTATTCATATTCCCTTAATAATTTAAACCTTATGCACACATTCATATCTTACATGTGCACAATAAATTTTTTTATTGAAATCTATCTCATTATACTTGCGCCTAGAGATAGGACATGAGGAAAGCTATGTTATTTATCTCATTTTTAACACTCTCAGGGGGGTCATTAAAGGTGAGAGTTAATGTGATCATTAGTAAGGAACATGTCTCATCCTCACCTCTATTGATTTTAAAGTGGCTAAAGGTTGTTAGAGAACACATCACATACCTCTATTGATTGAGGTGGCTAAAGGCTGTTAAAGAACACATCACATACCTCAATTGATTAAGGTGGCTAAAGGCTGTTAAAGAACACATCACATACCTCTATTGATTGAAGTGGCTAAAGGTTGTTAGAGAACACATCACATACCTCAATTGATTAAGGTGGCTAAAGGCTGTTAAAGAACACATCACATACCTCTATTGATTAAGGTGGCTAATGGCTGTTAAAGAACACATCACATACCTCTATTGATTGAAGTGGCTAAAGGCTGTTAAAGAACAAATCACTTTCTCTATTGACTGAGGTGGCTAAAGTCTGTTACAGAAATCATCTGTCTGGACATTGAACCAGAAAACAGTAAATCCGAATAATAATTTTTAGTACCTATGTGATACGTTTTTTTGTGTTATAAATTCACCAATGTACATTCAATTTATTCTGGGTTCCCTGCAGTTCTAAAATTTGTTTAATTACATAAATTAATTTAAAAAATATATATAATCATATCAAATTACAAATCATCAATCCATTTTACAATTAAATAAGTTGGAAGAAGTTAAATAAAACCATACGGCTATTTCATAAATAATTTTGGGACATTTATGGCTACATATATCTTCTATAGATCTTTTTTTAACTAAAACTATAATTATTCAATTACATATAGTATATTTTTTTAGCTTTTAGTATAATGAAGATTGTTTGTCATTTTAGTCTTAAATTATTTCATAATAATATATATTCATTCCAAATTTTTTTTTTTTTTTTTTTTTTTACAACAAAAATGTTTACTAACATTGTTTTACATTTATAATTCTGAATATTTTCTCCTTTTTTAAAGTATGATATTAGAAATATTTGAATATGAAAAATTTAGTAAAGTGCAATGGAAATAATGACTTTTTTCTCAAAATATTTTTTATTTTCTTAAATTCTTACATTCTTTCAGTGTTTATCTAGTATATTTATTTTAAATACACACATATTTTTTTCCACTCTTTATATATTGTAATAATTTCAAACTTTTTTAAAAAAAAAAATGTATACATTATACTGTAAACAAAATGAAAAAAGATTATACGTATTTTTTTTCAATCCGTTTTACTGAATTAATAAAATTTGATTACATAGAAAAATATTAAATTCATACAAATCCAATAGATTCTTACTTTTGTCATTTATTTATTTTTATTTTATTTATTTTTTTTTTTTAGATTGTACATTGATAAATAACTAGTTCTTTTTAATAAATGAGCAATGGAATAATTTTTAAACAGGTTCTTGGTTGATTATTTTAACGAAATACATATATTTATATATATTTTTAACTTACCAATTTTTAAAAAATATGTAGAATAAATACAAATAATTTACATACATTTTTATACTTGTGATTGTTTTACAGTATAATATTTCAAATGACAATTTTTTACTATTTCTTTTTTTTTTTTTTAAATGAATTTATTTATTAGATAAATTAATTGGGAATATTTAAAATCCCTTGTATGAACAAATAGCATATTATGATTAAAATTTTTAACGATTTATATACTTTTTTTACATTTAAGATATTCAGAAATATTTAAAGTTCCTTGTTAAATTACATTACTAATGCGTTTAAGTTCACATTTTGAATAAGTTCAAAGAATATAGGAACCTCTTTGCACTTTTTCAATTATTAAAATATTTTACAAATTCTTTGATAAACTTTATTTAATTGATCAACATTGAATGATCAAAGCTTTTACGTCGCAATTGTGTATTGATTAACAATTTTCAGTCCAATTGTTTGTTATGTTATGGCTTAAATGTAATCAATAGTAATCATAGCAGTTTTTTTTCTAAATGTCAGGCAACCATATTGAATTACTTCTACAATAGATTACCATAACAATTTTCTAAGCAATTAGGTATTGACAATACTTATGATAGTGGGTAAGCTTCAGTGATTTATGTAACAATAAAGTTCTTAGTCTTTCTTTAACGATTGCATCTATGAGTAGTTGATGGTTTTGCTCCAAATGCACGAAAATGATTCAACAGTCTCATAAATGAAATATATATCTTCCAGAGTAGACTCCTTCTGAGATTTGAATTGTCAGAATTCACACAATCTCAAATGGAATCTCTCCATAAGGTCTAAGTTTATTAGACTCTGGACTTGAAAGTCTAATCATTTCAAAGATGTAGTTTTAATTAAGAAACATACAAAGCACTTTAGTTGTCCCAGGCATTGGGAGCAACACAACGGGTAAAGCAGTGACTATTCAAATACCTACAACTTTATTAGTGACAGTACTTGCTACCGCAATCATATTACTATCAACCATTTATTGAAATAATTCTTTTAAAGAACTATAAGAAGTTAAAATCACATTTTACTTCATAAAAGCAAAGAACCCCACCATGCTTCTTTTAGTAATTAATAACATTCAACGATTGTATTACTGGATAGAAGTTTCTTTTAAATAAAACAACACTTTTTTTAACATGCCTTGTCATAAGTTAATGAACAAATAAATTTGAACAATATTTTTTTAACAGATAATTATTAAACTCCAGTATTGCAATGAGCTTAGAGCTTACAATAATCTTTGTAATCATATCTTTATTTATAGCTATGTTGGATTCATTTTTAATGTCAATAATACATATTTAGAAAATCTTTTTTGTGAATAATCAAGGGTTATTACATACTGTATAGCTAGTAGTAGTAGTACTGTATAGCTAATCTAGAGGGATTCAAATGCAATTGGAGGAGTTGGTATAAATGCAAGAGGGTAATAAGTTACATAGAGATGATCTTTTGTTAACTCAAAAGTAGTTATGTTTAATTAGAGTGAATATAGTTATATAGTGTATATGGATGTCAACAAAAAACTTTTATTTGTGCATTTCTAGAAAAGGACATAAAATATTTAATAATTAATCAAAGAATATATTTATGTATATCCTTATACAAAACCTCCAAACGCAAAGAGGTAAATATTCACAAAATTTAAATTAGACAAGTTTCAACCTCCATTTCCTTAAAATGTTCTTATCCTAAGAGTTGAGTTGTTCTTGTCCTAAACAATAAATGTAATGGTGTTGGTTAAACCAAGTTTTTCAGGAAATTATGCAATCTAAGTAAAATGCAAAGAGTTTGATTTCAACTAGATCAGAAATAAAGTTGGCTTTCAAACAACAAATTGCCATATTTATTTATAAGACTACATGAAATAACTAAATTATAATGAAACTTGATTAGTATTAATGTCAAAAACAGAATAGGCACCGGTTAAAACTATTTTAATGACTGGTGTTGTCAACAGAGAACTGAATATCTCAACAAACTGATTCAACCTCTTATTCCTGAAGAAACTGATTAAGTTTGTTGTCCGGAAAAGGGTGAGGGTACCCCTCCAATCTTTGACGCTATATAAAGCTCACTAATGACCACACTATACACGCTTTGGTGGTACTATCTGTAGGTATGAAGTGGGAACTGGAACGCTCCACCACGGGGTTATTGGGCCCATTATTTTAAAATGGGCCCAATGTGGCCTGATTGCTAGGTTCGAACAAGTGGTTTTTCTTTGCCATCTAACCATTACCAGTTCTTTGTCACTTTAAGACAAGATTATGATGTTCAAAACACCATCAACACCCATAAACACACTGATTCAGTTTGTTGTTGCATTAAGTCAACATTACAATGCTTAACACATTTTTATCACCCTTTAAGTCACAATGTTTAACACCGCAAATGATACTATAAGAAGTCCAGTAAGTTCTTACAGAAGAATGGATTTTAATGTATAAGGTCAATTCTCCAGACGCCATACTTTGATGTGATAAAACTGTATACCTTCTTTGAATTTTACTCAGTTAAAATAAATGTAAACAATAATCTAAACCATATGGAATAATAAGTTAGCTATTATGTAACTATACATGTTTTTTTTTTTTTAAAATCACCCTTTATTTTTTTACACTTGAACATTCAATAATTTATCACTATCAATCAAAATTCTTAGGTCATGAAAAGAAACTCACATTTATAACAAACCCCCCATTATCCTTATCACAAAAGTGACATAGATATGCACAGATTTCAGACAAAATTCAGCAAATGTAAATTTCAAATTCAATTTTTAAGTTTTTTTTTGGTAGTTTTCATACTACGGAAAGTTTAAATTTTAATAATAATAATTATAATTTGATTTAAATTATAATTTAATACTATCACTCAAAATTCTTAGGTCATGAAAAGAAACCCACATTTATAACAAACCCCCTATTATCCTTATCACAAAAGTGACATAGAAATGCACTGATTTCAGACAAAATTCAGCAAATGTAAATTTCAAATATACATTTTTTTTTTTTTATATTGTTTTTATTATTTTAATTGCTTTTCTTTGAATATTATTGATTATTCATAATTTTAATTAAAATGTTTTTTTTCCCCCAATTTCAAAGTATTCATTAATAGCTTCCTTATTACATTACTTTTATAATAAGATTTTCATATATAGATATTTTTCTACATTATTATATTTATCAAAGAATTGTAAAATCTATTTGTTCTGTCACAGTTAAAATATTTTCTTATATATTATCGTAATGAACGTTACATTTTTTTTCTCATCCCATAATACAACAATATATTTTATCAATTTAATTTTACTTAAAAAACATATTCCACAAATATTTGACTATATTTATTATATAAGTATTTCATTTATAAATGTATATTAAGTAGCTGAAAAAGAGAACAAAAGAGATTTAAATTTTTTTCTGTACATAAGTCATAGCACTATTTTTTTTTTTAAATTAATAATTATTTGTTAACTTTACTAACCCCAAAAATTAAGATGGACAAATGTATTTTTCTTTTTTTTTGTCTTTAAACAAAATACCCCCTGTGCAAATTCAAATTAATTTATTTTTTCCGTTGTACTCTTTAATTTATTATAAGCGGACAATAAAATTTACACATATATACTTCTTTTTTAATAACAAAAATAGATATCTTATCTACTTATTAGATACACTTCAAAAATCTTTACATTTCCTAATTATTTAGCAGCTGTCCGCTTTTATGTCAATCTACTACATTGGTGGAAGGGATAGTTCAAATATAGGAATAAAATATATATATATATTTATTTAATTTTTTTTTGTCTGGTGTAACCACCATACTGAAATGATCGAAATCGATCCAACATTTATAGTATTATATTAGAGGTATTGCCCAAATCTTTTAGATATTCATGCACAAAAAACCATAAATAAATTGTAAAAAAAAAAAATAATTTGTAAGTCAAACTTTTAAAAATTTTAGGGCAAAAAAGTAAAATAGTTGAGGGGAGTAATAAGTTCCATGAAATTAATCAATTTTTCTTGTCTTGCAAATATACAATAATTCTACAAACACATATCTCAACCTCTAATAAGAATAATAGCAATGTATTTATTAGACACTAGAAAAAAGTAAAACCATTTATATCAATCTAATCCATTAAGACTGGAGGAAGCAAGAGATTTTGTGAATTCTGAGGTTTCAAACTCATAGCAGGGATCAATTGTAACAAAGGAGTTGTTAGCAACTTCATCATGAGCAACTTCTTGGTCATGATTGCAACTTGAAAATAATCTTATGCTATGGGAGGGTTCACAAAATCTCAGAAGCTATATTCTTCAGACAATCTAAACTTATTAAATTGAAGCCTATCTTAAAGAACATCCATATCTAAGTTCGGATGGGTTCAGAATTTGGAAAGCAACAGAGAAAAAGGATTTATCACTAAATCAGGGAGATATAATATAGAGACCTTTTTTTCTAGAAAAAGGTTGGAGTTTATTCTTTAAGTTTATCCTTCATTTGATCATTGTTATATAATTTCTGATTGAGACGGCTTAAACTAATTGGAAATCTATTTAATCCCTTTACACCAACACCAACACGTTCAGTATGACCATAAGTGTTGTCACATAGGTTTTATCCAGCTGGGAATCAAATCACACTGAAAAAAATGTTTTAATCAAACTGACACTGTTTTCATAATCTATAAGTAAGTGACACCTATTTCAGAATCAAAGCTGGTTCTAGGTGGTTTTACTTTGGACACATACCAAAACTCCTGATTTTGCAACTGAAATTATGAAAACAATACATTTGAGTACTTAAATAGAAGGAATACTAAATAAGTAAGAAAGTAGGCAACCAAAAGAAGCAATAGGTATTATGTATGTGTGATATGGGAGATGAATGGGACAAACTGTCCAACTCATCCCGCCATTTTTTAAAAAAAAAACACAAACAACATTGGAACCCATTGTTCCACAGTAACCAACGTGATTTGTAATCATAAATAAATCCATTACCAGGTAAAAATAGTAGAGACTCCAAAGAATATTGGCGAGGGGTTGGAAGGCTTGCGACGTGGGTCTCAAATTTTACATCAGCTTGCCTCCAAATCGGATTAATTTTTTTAAAAATCAATGGTAATCAACAACACATCAGACCTCTTGGGGGATTGAAGAGCAACTGAAGGGCTACTGACTGAACCACCAGGGTTGCTAATCTGACAACAGTGTCCAATTCATCCCACTGTCCCAACCAACCCCGCTCTCCCCTATTCTTAAATAATTACTGATCATTTTATAAACATGAGGATAAGGAAAAGAATGTATATGGAAAGGCAATAGAGAAATAGTACTCCTAAATTATTACTGGTAACAAGCCGGCTAAGAAGAGAAATGTGTTAATAAAAACTTGGAAGAGATCAGAATAATCACTGATAATGTTCTACACATGAAGGTAAGAATTATAATATAAATGCAGACATGAATTGGTAAATCCTTAAAAATTCACTGATCAATTTCTGAACCTTATGATACGAAGGCTAAGTTTACAGATATAAAAAAGGAAAGTATTGACATAACACAAAATAAAAATTAAAAAAATAATTGGACACAAATTTTCTTTAAGTTTGGGATACCTCTGACAATATTATATACTCATTTTTAAAATCAATTGATTCTTCATCTTCAATATAAGATTGTGAATCAATGGGCAAATTTTTTTTCTTTATTATTATTATAACATCTTTATTTTTTAATCTTTCTTTTTCATGCTGAAAGTCTTATTTCACAAATGATTGTAACATTGATACGGAAAAAACCGAAAAATTATAAATATTTTCCTAAAATAAATTATTAAACATTTAAGAAGTAAATGACAACAAAAATAAAGTAAAATGTTATTCCATATCAATGCCCATTAAGCGTCATCGTGTTTTTTTGGATTCTTATGACTATGCTCTCAAATATTTTAATTTATTTTATTATTTTTAAGAGCCAAACAATTTTTTAAAGTATTCATGTCGAAAAATCAGAACAAAATAATTCAATACAATTCATAAACATAAATTTCCTTCAAAATAATATCCAACGTTACATCTTTTTGGAAAAGGGCCTAAAATTTAAATGCGTTTATTTATTTATTTTATTCGAAGATACTGTAAAAAAAAAAAAATAAATAAATAAATAAATATATTAAGAGAGAGAGAAAAAAAAAAAAAAAAAAATCCTATTTGTGCAAATTTTGTATGCCCAATTGTTATTACAAACACTTTATTACTGAAATATCTTCTTTTTTTCTCTTCTCTAATTGTCTGACCCACTTAATCTTATATTATTAATTATTTGTTAATATATTATTTTTTAATTAATTTATTTCTTTCTTTCAAAAACAGCAACAATTTATTAATAATAATACATTAATTATTAAATCCATTTATATTAAACATATATTTTTATCAATTATTTACAGCTGAATCAGTTAAAAAATAAAATTATTTAAATACATTAAAAGTTAATTATTGCATACCAATTTTAGCAAATGCTAATTTATATTTATACTTTTTTTTAAATAAATTTACTATTTCACAAAAATTCTTTATACAGCCAAAAATCAAATAGTGCTTTGATGAATTTTAAGAAATATTTCAGGATTTAATGTAATTTTCTAGCTTTTTAAATGATCTTTTAGCCTTGGATATACATAATGGTGTTCTAGAACAATAGCTAGCTCATAAAAGCATTTACACATTAAGTAGCTCTTAAGAGATAAAATGGTAGTTTTTACCAAGATTTTGGGCCCTGGCTGTACAGATATTATGTAAACGGATATTAAGTAATGTAAGTAAAAATTTCATTTTTTTTTTTTTTTTTGATAAAGGTTCAATGAGTTGAATTTGAGTATGATTAAATATGAGTCTCTGTTACAGGTCAAAATCACCGGTAATCCTGTTCATTCATTATTAGATACTGATTTTCGGTTTGGTTGGGGTGGGGAGGAGGCCCGGTTGAGTCTTTACCCCCGGGACCCTGCCTAGGCCTGCCAAAGGGGTTACACAATACAACTATATATGTAATGGATATATGGACCCCCCCCCCCCCCCCCCCCCCCCCGGGCCTGGTTCAGAGAATTGAACCCACTCAAATTTGTGATCGCCATCAAATTTGGGACCACGCCCAATGCTGCTTAACTTTATTGATAGGAGAGCCAAATCCTCACCTATAAGAGCTACAGAGGCCCCCCTGAAACTTGATCAAATGATAAAACTCAAAGATCAAACTTGATCAGTTTTTGTAAAAAAAAAAAAAACCTTCATTAAGTAATTCTTAATAGAGACCTGGACATTTTAGACCAATTAAAATGGTCGAAACCAGCCTTCATGAAAACATTAGCTATTGCCGTATTTTGACAATAAACTGACCAATTTTGCTCTTTGCATTTTATTCATAACTTTTATAAGTTTTTATTTATTATTTCTACCCTAAACAACTATAAAATACCTTTATAGGACTAACAGTAGATGTACCATAATTATTGTGTAGTACACCTTAATTGATGGGAATCAAACTCAGGTTAATGTGTATCCAATTATCCATCGAAGAAAGCTTGAAAAGTCTTCTTTTTTTTTTCAATTTTTTTATGAGCAAAAGTTAACAATATTAAGGGTAACTGCAGCCATTTGAAAAGTCTTAAGACACTCAATTTTAGTTGCTGTCTAGGTGAGTGGCTACAACTCCTCCTTTAGAATGTTTGCTTCACTAAACCATTGATTAGTTTCGAACAAACTGTGTGGTTTTATTTGGTCAGACATGATCTTTGATGACTTTATTATTATTTTGCTTCTAGCTTGATCAACACATTATGTCATTATAGGAAACACTTACACTGTTTTTAACAACAGTGTGGAAAAAATATCTCAGCTTTCTGAGATTTGAACTGTAGAAGATGCAGATATTTATATTGGTGTTGAACTTGGTTTAAGGCGAGTTACAAGTATGCTAGCCACTTGACTATGCCAATACCATTTTGTTTGGACCTCTGTTAAAGGTGAGTTGCAAGTGCGCTAGCCATTTGGCTATGCCAATGCCTTTTTGGTGACACTAAAACTAAACAAGCTTTGGTTGTTGATCAACTCCAAACTATTTTTATAAAGAGAATTTTAACTCTTAAGATAATTGTTTTGATGATTGCACGGGAAATTCGAACAATTTTGGGGCTAATATGAAAGCTCATTATTGCGACGTCTCGAAGGCAGGACCAGCTAGGCAAACAAAAATGTCACTGGATAACCTCAGGATAACTGTCTAGTGGCTTTTTCCCCCCTCATATAAGGTCAATCTGAATTTCACAAAACAATTTTTTGTAGAAATTCTGTAGACTACATTTATAAGGGACTAACCATTTTAAAAATCTACTTATGTGAAACATCTCACATCCCTGGCATTTGAACCATTGAGAACGATTTTTCAGGGTTCGGATTTAGATTTCAAGCTAATTTTACCAAATACTATACACTTGGCTGCACCGATCCTATTAAGTTTCATTTGTTCTTATTTATTTTGAGTGATTCAATTGTTTTCTGGCTTGTTTGAGTTAAATAAGTTACGAGTACAAATCAAAACCAAGAGCTTTTCTTAAAATTCTAAATTAAAGGTGGAAAGTTAATTGTCCTAGGGAATAATTAAAGGATTACAGATTTTTTTTATTTACTCAAACACTTATTTTTAGTTTTGGATAATACACTGCAAAAAAATATAAGTAAAATTAAAAGAACTTATAAATTCAAATATAATAAAAAAAAGTTCCTAGGTTCATAAAGTTTTCCTACCTTTAAGCTTCACCACACAACTACAAATCTAAACATTTGTTTGACAGAAATTTTTTTTAAAAAAAAAAATGGCAAGGATGAGCTCTGCCAACCCAAATTATTTATGATTAAATTTATCCTTTTTCTAAATCTATACTGACTCCTAGTTAATATATTTGTTTACTCTTAAATCATCCAAACATATTTTGCACTGCATATATAATATCTGTGATAGTTCAGAAGTGTCTTTATTTATCTCTTGTGATCTTTTAGAGTTTTGTTCAAAGCATTAACAACGATGGTCAATAGTTTTCTATAACTAATAATCTTGAATTTAAAATTTTGAGAGCGTTCAGTGTCGTTTAGGACCTGATTTTTCAATTAGGTTAGAATAATTTGAGGTTACATGACTGTTTTTTTGATTCTTTCATATCCCTCATTTAATTTAAAAGGTGATCGGTTGCTTATTTATATATTTTCTACAACCGCTTAATATTAAACACCTTAAAAGCTCAGTATCCTTCAAAGTTATTCAGATTTTGTTAACATAATCACAAAATTTGGTCTGCCTACTGCTTGTTAGATTTTTCAGAAGCGTTTACTTATCTTTCAGATTTTGTTGAAACCACTTCAAAAGTTGGTCAAGGGGTTATTTATATATTTTCTTCTACTGTTTAACTTTCAGTACCTCAGAAGCTCTTAGTATCTTCCAGATGTTCAGTATTTCAAAAGTATCTTTCAAAAGGTCTTTCACTTTTTGTTTACATCATTTAAAGAAGTAGTAAAATAGTTTTCTATAATAGCTTTATCTTTAAGTGTTT
This sequence comes from Gerris lacustris, assembly GCA_951217055.1. Lineage (NCBI taxonomy): Eukaryota > Metazoa > Arthropoda > Insecta > Hemiptera > Gerridae > Gerris > Gerris lacustris. Next base: position 22,507,614 of record OX578282.1, read on the forward strand.
CAGTATAGTTTATTTATTTATCTTAATTTTGAACAGTTTGGAGTTACTTTTGAAAGGGTACGCTGGATAGAACATTCAGACCTGAATTTAATCTCTAACAAGAAAACTCCGTATGTTCAGATTGTCATTTCAGGTGAATTTTGTTTTTCATTCTATTGCCACGTAGTTGTTAAGGGTCGACTGTTAAAATCTCATGAAGAATTCAACAAGCTTAATACAGCCACTTGACCTTTTAACCCAATCCTTCCTCACTCATATATTATTACAGCTTAGGTAAGAATTATGAATGATTCAAACATACTAAGAATTAATTCCAAGCAACTCAAAATAAAATGCAGCACTTCATTGATAACTCGTATTATTTCATTCGAGTACGAAGAAGAAGCTCATTTCTTAAAATACATTGTTTTTTATTGGGAGATGTGTGAAATCCTCTATAAAACAAAAATATTTGGAAGGAAAAAGATAGGACTCCACCCAAAATTTTAATACAATTTAAATATTTAGTGATAAGGTTATTTTGGTCAATGATTATTATCTTTTTTTTCCAACATCTATTTGTAATCTTATCTACATTGATTTTAATTTATTGTTTTTTCTTTAAATTGCAAGATTAATTTCAAAAACAATAATGGAAAATTAAAATTGTTCTTATGGTTATTAGTCACTCTTGATAAAATTTTATATAATCAATTTTCCAATAAAGCGACTTTTTGTTTTCTCTTTTACGTTTGAATCAAACCAGCATTAGGTCTTTAATATAATCCAATAGACGTGACCAGCAAGGTGAAACATCAATCACTTCTCTCTGGAATTAAAACCAGACATTATAAGAGAAGAAACAGCGGTTTCAACATTGTGAAATTATTATTTGAGAATTTCTCCAATGAACTGTATTTGTCCTAATGTTTAATATTCATTCCTTAAAAATAATTCATATTTTCTACCTGTACTTTAAAATTAATTTAATAAGAAGAAATTATAATGAACAACATAAAACATAAGTGCACAAATGGAAGTGCTCTTTTCCCCTAATGAGCTTCTTTTAGGTTCATTAAAAAAAAATTTCTAAGCTGCTTTAGAATCACCAAAATTTAAATTTTTTCTAAATCACTTATCCCAAAATTAAAACTGAAACAAAGCCGTATATATTAAATATCATTTAGATTTTTCTAACAATACTAAAATAAAATTAGGTTTTTATTTATTATTTATAAACATTAAACCTTCACCTTTAATTATAATAAATATAATTCTTAATGGTTATTATTATTATTATAAGTAAGTTAAAAAACAAACAAACTAACAATTCTTCTCTTTCTCAAACAAGCCAGTTAAATTCAAAATAAAATTATCACAAATTTAACATAATTATTTTTTAATTTACAATTTTAATTCATCTCCATAAGTAACAAACCTTAGCTAAAAGATCTAAAAGCCTAGTCCACACCAAAATATTTTTATTATTGATAAAAGTTTACAAAATTTGTTCGCATACAATGATATACAACATTTTCTCACATAAAATAGTTTAATAAATTTGTTCACCTACAATTGTTTTAAAAATTTGTTATAGACAAATGTTTAAAACATTTGTTAGCACAGACTAAAACAAACTAAAAACATCCACACTAGATTGTTTGTAATATATGTTTGTCTGTTAAAAACATTTTTTTTCCGTCTATAGGAAACAAGATACATGCAAAATTGTTTTGAACAAATATTTGCCAACAGGTATAAACATGCTTTGCACAAGTTCTATACAAAATGTTTGTTGGTATGGATTAGGCTTGATATTGTATATACAAAAAAATTAAAATTTCCAATGCTGCACAAAAATGTGGAATATTTTATGTACAGTATTTTAAGCCTCAAAGCACTTATTTGATTCAATTTTTAAATAAAATGTCAAATAATAAGACGACTGATTCAGATGTAAAAAATAAACTTTTTTTGTTTACAATTTTTTAACTATTTTACATTATAAATATCTCTGGTTTTCTGCTTCTGTATTACTAAATTATTATTTCAATTTTTATTTTTAAAAATTGTAAAATCTCTATTCTAATTTTTTTTTTTTTTTTTTCCATTTTTTTTCTATAATCAGTGAATTATTTTTTTATTTCCAATTTTTTTTCAGGGGAGGATTATTTACAAATCGATTAGCGTATACTGAGATTAATTTACCAATTTTTTTTTCTCATCTTTCCTTCACGTAAATCTTACAAGAAGAAAAGTACAAACTATTATTTTTTATTATAATAATTCTATTTTTTTGAAATTGAATATATGTATATTGTAGTTAAATCTTTATTTTTATGAATATCACAAATAAATTATAATATTTTAAAGATTTTTTTTGTATTCCATTATTATCATTCTTTACAAAATATATTGAAGTAATTTTTTATATTAATATAAAATACATTTTCGTTGAATTTATTATAATTTTTGCATTACGCTCTTCTGAAATAGATTACTAGATATTAAGCACCAATTTACAATTTGAATGACAAAATACTTAAACTACGATAATGATCAGGTAAATACGTTTGAGGATTATCTCTAAGTTCAGACCCTAAACCTATTTTTTTTTTATTTGGACTCTGATAACTGCTGCTATGGTAGGTTAAAAATGATGCTAAATCATCTAAATATATTGAAAATTTTTACAAATAATATTAATAAATAAATAACTGTTTGTTAATATTAAAAAGTAAAAAGAAATAAGGGAACTCGCAACATTATTTTATCACAATGTATTACACTTTGGTGTTAAAGATTACCCGAACATTATTATTAAGACTGTTTACAATACTTAATTTAAAAACCAAGATGCATTGGTAATATAGAGTAACTACCCATCTCTAATATAAAAATGGAGAAGGGACTGAGATAAAATTGTTAGAACATTCAAAGTTAAATTGTCTATACAGGATATTGCACAATTCAGATGATCATATTCATCTCCTCAATCCATTATCACTGTTGCCACTATACGGGATTAAATAAATATAATTGTTAGTAGAATAACAATAATAAAGACCGTTTAGTAGGCCTGGCCCATCGTGGGCCGTTTTTTTATTGAAGTTGTTACGATGATTATGTCTTACTGTATGTGGGTCATATTGTCCCCTCCCAGTTCTATCAGAAGTGACAACATAAACAGAGTCAGTTAACATCACTTGCAGTAGAACAATATGGTGATTGTGTCTCAATAGGTGTCAGTCCTAATGTTTCCCAACCAGTTCTTATGACATCTTCAAAGGAGTACATCTTGTTCTAAATAAGTGGCAACATAAACAGAGTCAGTTAACATCACTTGCAGAAGAACAACATGGTGATTGTGTCTCAATAAGTGTCAGTCCTAACGTTTCCCAACCAGTTCTTATGACATCTCCAAAGGAGTACATCTTGTTCTAAATAAGTGACAACATAAACAGAGTCAGTTAACATCACTTGCAGAAGAACAACATGGTGATTGTGTCTCAATGAGTGTCAGTCCTAACGTTTCCCAACCAGTTCTTATGGCATCTCCAAAGGAGTACATCTTGCTCTAAATAAGTGACCTTATAAACAGAGTCGATTAACATAATTTCAAGTAGAAAAACATTACCTTCCCTTATAATTAATGATAATTCCAGCATCCGTTTATATGAAGCCGTAGAAAGAAGACCAACAATTTTTAACTTTAATCACGATATCAATTGCAGAAGGCTTTCTTACAGCAGTTAATTATTCATGGGAAGTTCTAGCAATATTTAAAGATAGAAACATGTTGTTCTGAAGAAGTGACAACAGAAACAAAATCAGTAAACATCACTTCTAGTAGAACAACATGACCTCCCCTATAATACTCCCAACATTCATTGAGTCACGGTATCAGTAGAAACACCTAGAGCTTCAGTCTGTATCACGATATTAAGCTCAGAAGCCGTGCCTAAGTTGCTAAAAACCTCAAGTATTATTAACGGGAAGATAAAGCCAATATACCAGATGGTCCTTTTAATTTTTGATTTGGAGAAAAAAAACACAAGACTTTTAGCATTAAAAACAAGAGAGAATCTGAATTGGAACATTTTTACTTCCTCAAAGAAGTTGAACTACACGTTCCAAGATTCCTAACCAAAAGTAGTCTATTTTTAACCTTACTTAATTTAGTACCCGTCTGTCTCTCTGCACTTCTTTTTACTTAAGGCACTTGTTATAAGTAAAGAACCATTCAGCAGAATTTAAAAGTATTAAATTAAATGTTGTACACTTGTTTAACTCAATAAAAAATATCAACTGATTAGAGCATCAACCTGATCTATACAGTTAGTAGTACTTAACTTAGTTAGTACTTGTCCGTCCCTCTGAACTTCTTTTTACTTAAGGCACTTTGTTGTAACTTAAGAACCTTTAATTGGAATGAAATAAAATATTGTACAATTATTAAACTGAAAATATAAACCAGCTGATCACTGGTGTTAGTACGAGATTTGTTAATTTTCATCGTTGTTTGTTAATTTTTGTTTGTTTTCGTTGATGATTACTTCTAATCCAATGGTCGGAATGAAATGAAAGTCAATACTATTGTACACCTTAATGCAAAGATTAGCTGATTAGAAACAGATGAGCTCCATTAATCAGTATCACTACACGATATCAAATAAGGATAATTTCATTATCATTAATCAGAATTAAATAATGATTTTGTACAACTCAGCTGATTTTATTTATCATATTGTATTTATCAATCGTCAATAAACAAGATTAAACACATATTATTATTAACATTATAACTTAAGAAATAATTATTGGACTGTGAAAAATGTTTGCATGATTGTTTAACTATTCCAGTAGAAGGGTTGTTCAGAATTTCAGATGCCTGTGTAAACAGTGTAGCCACTTTTAAAATACCCTATTTCTTTTTACTAGTATAACAACCACAGCTTACTTCTATTACTGGGTTCTAATAATTAATTACTTCTATTATTAGATTCTGGAAAAAAAGAAAAAGTTGTGATTTGATAAAATTAAAAAATATCTAATGGAATTCAGAGATGTTTTAGTAAAGTTAAGAAAACAAACAATGTTTTAAATATTCATTTAATTATAATAGATTTTGAGTACTCATAGAAAACTAAAGGTTTTCTATGAGTTCTCAATTACCTGAGATTGAGAATCTATTGATACTGAATGGGGAATGATTGGAACGAGGGCGATGAATGAATGAAATGATGCATGGAGATGCCGATTTTTTTTTTTTTTTAGCAATTAATAAATGAATAATAACAAAAAATAAAAATAAGTAAACAAAACATAATAACAAAAAAAGTAAACAAAGCATAATAACAAAAAAAAAAAAAAAATAAATAAACCATAATTGAAATATAAAAACAAAAAATAAGTAAACAAAGCATAATAACAAAAAATAAGTAAACAAAGCATAATAACAAAAAATAAGTAAACATAGCATAATAACAAAAAATAAAAATAAATCAATAAATTAATAAAAAGTTATTACTACAATCAACATAACGTAACTTGGTGTTAAATATACTAATCTGCCTCAGAAGTAACGAAACGTCAAAATAGAAATATCAATATTATTATTTTTCTTCTTATAAAATATTAAAAAAGATTAAGATTTGTGCTTTGCAGATGTCTTTCTCATTTACAATATATTGATATTAATATTAAAAAAAAAATTTTCCTCTCTGTTTAAATGGAAACATTTTAAATATCATTTATAATTTTGTTAAATTTATAACTATTATTTATTTACTTTTAAATAATTAAATGTGTGCGTTAACTGATTCTTATTTATTCTTTGTCTGTTTAATTGTTATTATTATTTTATTTTGTTTTAAATATATTTTTATTTCATAAAAATCCTATTTTATAAATATACAAAACAAACAAGCGTATTTCATTTTGCCCGTCAAAAACTTCATTACAATCGATAAAAATCGTTCCAATCTTAAAAAATATTTATTATATATAATATATATTTTTTTATTTCCAAAAAATTTGATCTTATATTTCCTAAATATTTATAATCATTGAATGAAAACCAGTTCACCAATGAATTAAAAAACTTCGAAGGAACCTGCCCTTTTTTTATCCAAAAACCTTACATCCTAAAAATATATTTATACATTTTTTTTTTTTTATCCAAATATTCCAAAAATTCCTTTTTTATACATTGAACTATAAAATAATAAAAAGACAATTTATTTGTCACAATTTTTTTTGGTTTAAAATATACGATTTTATATATTAATATTTTATGTATATATATATTATTTATTTACCATACACTTCCGTTCTTAATTATTTTATATTCCAAATATTATTAATTATTTTGTTCTAAAGTGCTTATTTAGTAACTATACCAATGTTTTAAATAAATTTTACATTCAATTTAATTACACGTCTTACAATAATATATCAACATTATGGAAAAAATCGGTAACATAGTTTTGATTTTATGGTTGGCCCGAGTTATGAATTATATATAATTTTTTTAAATAGACAAACTAAGTTGTTTCAAACTATACATACATGGATATAGTTCAATAATTTCATTAATAAAGCTATATCACCAGAAAAAGGGCACTCGGAACAAAGAATGTAACTACATTTTCATATAATTATTTATTAGGTCCTGTAGAGTAGATGTAATAAAAAACACGAGTTTTTTTCCAATTCTTTACCTATAACTAGAACATTAAGTACAATTACAGTACAGTAAACGTCTATTTAATTCTGTTTAATATTTTTCTAAGTTACAATAAAACAATTCTCAATTATCGATATTTTAATATAATATATTTTGTTTAAGCGTTTCTTAACAACTAACACTTATTGTCATGTAAAAAACTATTAACTCTCTTTTTATAGAGTTCAATTTCTCTATTTAATAAGCCACCTAATTACAAGTTTGTTTTGATAAAACCAATTTTTTTTTGTATAAAAAGTACTTGAATTTTACATAAAGACAACTTTAAAACTATTTTTTTCAAACACATTTCAAAAATTGAAAAAACATAATAAACCATTTATTTATTCATATTTTAAAATAACATGTAGCAATCATTCAAAAGTTGTTTGAATGATTGAACTTCTAAACAGGTTAAAGCTGTGATTTACCATTTCATCAATTAAGTTTTGTTTTAAATCTATACAATAAATAGATATACAGAAGCTTCAAAGCACTTAATTTTTTATTCAAGTGCAGAAACGGTGCCCAAGAGCTCGACGTGCAATTAATATTTATTCTCCAGTTACCATTTAATTAAAGATTAAATTATAATTTTTTTTCTCTTTTACTAAATTATCGAGGATAAAAGAAGTCGTATTATGTAAAAAGGTTATTTGTTGTTAAAATAGTATCTTCAGTTAGTCGATCGTCAAAGAGAGAGCTACGAAGAGAACGAATCAGGTAGTGGCTGTGAATCGCAGTGCGCCTGCCTAACGGTTGGACCTTGTAACAATACCCTGTGGGGTGCGTGCCGTGTAAAATAGGGCCGCCTTTGGGCGCCAAAGCAAAGTGCGTCCTCCCTAAGCGTAGGGACGCCAAGCCAAAAGTGTCAAACCAACAAGGCTGTTGGGGCGGCAGTTCACACGCCGCTATTGTTAGAGATGTAGGAGACTGCGGTGTCCTGGCTGTTCTGTCTCCTGGTCGAATTGTTGTTATTGTTGTTCACGTAGTAAGATGACTTCTGTTTCCACGAGGTAGATGAGGAGTTGGCTCTGCCAACTGCGTCGTAGTAACGTAGAGTTCCGCAGCACTTGCGTGACTTGATAATGGCTGCAAATCCCCTCCTGTATTTGTTGTTGAAGAAAGCGTAGAGTATCGGGTTGATGCAAGAATTAGAAGAACCCAGCCACTGGGCTATGGGGGCAGCCATATGAATCAACTCGTCCTCTTTGGGCGAGAGCTCACCGCCCATCTTTACCCTCGCGAAGATAAGATAAAGTGGAAGCCAGGACACCACGAACAGTATCACAACGACCACTAACATCTTCACCACCTTGATCTTACTCTTTTGCTGCATTCTCTCCATCTGGGCGTCTTTAGTATCACCAGGGATGTGCCTCTTACATACCTTGATCCAGATCAGTATGTAACACATCGAAATTAAAATCATCGGCAAGATGTAACAGAAAAGCAGATGAGCTATCACAAAATACAAAGAACCGTTGAGATGGTCAGGCCATACTTCAATGCAGACGTTTACTTCTCTCGTGGGAGTCTGGTAGATGAGAACCAAATCGAAAAATATGGCCAAGGGAATGGTAGTGGTGAGAGCAATAACCCAGATGACCACAATCATGAGTCGAGCTCTTCTCGTTGTGATCTGACATTTCAATGGCCACCATATGGCCAAAAACCTGTAACAAAACAAAACTGGATTATTTTTTGAAATTATTATTTTTAAAGAAGGTTTCAAAATTATGGGATTATTGATATTGTAAAGAGGAGTTCAAAAGATACGACATAATATGCATATTTTTAGTAATCAGCACTCTTAGTCCAAAGATATCAAGGAATATTGTTACATTGTGTGTCCAATGAAGACCATTTGCTGCTTCATCAAAATAATATTTTAATATTCACACATAAAAACAGGGGGAAAAATTAAAATCTCAACATAATCACTTGAAAGAATAAACACGTAAATATATCCACTACCAACATAACCATATTTAATACCAAATTAAATATACAATTCAAAGAATTATGCCTACAACACGATCTGGTAGTCTTGTCAGTTAAGACTGAATGCCTTAAATAGTCTAAACTGATCTCAAATAGTCGCAATAATAGGCCGACTAGAATATACACACGCTTAGACCGTTTAGTCTACACTGACACAAGCCTGCTAAATCACGTGCACCCAGCTTTACTAAGATTGTGTTTTTAAAAAATAAAAAATAAAAGATGTATTATTGTTTTGTTTAGGCAATTAAATTTGTGTTTGTTAAAATAAATTAATACCCAAGGCAAACCATAAGTCACCAAATGCCCTTCTGACAGTAACAGAGTCCATGAATCCATGAACGTCATAGGTTAATGAATAATGAACTATACATTTTTACTAAAATGTTACTAATTAATAACTGGTATATAATATACTCTTATCATAGAGTACTGAGGGCTGGCTGTCTATAAAGAATGGGCGGGAAATTTAATTTAAATATGAACTATTAAGTCACACACTTTAGTTAAAAAAACTCACATCATATCATTATTATTTTTGACAATTAACAGATAAGAACGAAGAAAAAAGTTGCCTAAAAATAAACCTTAAACAAAAATATTGCAAAATCATTCTCCAAATTTAATTTATGCTGTCAAATTATTTACAGATTATATATTACCATTCTTCATATTTATTCAAAGCTTTTATTTCTATAACTTGTAAAACAGATTATAAAAAAAAGTGAAACAGTAAATTATAAAATTGAGAATAAGGCATAATTCTGTCACTACAATATACTATTCCATATACACAGTCAACTTTTCAACAAAAAAGCCAAAATCTAAGTTAAGTCGAACATATTAATTATTAATCAAGTAAGGCGCGCTTCACGTAAGTACGTGAGGCGATAATCGCCGGTTTCTGTACGATTAAGTTAAAATTATTAAGTGTAATATTTTTAAAGTTTTTGGTAGTACTCATACTCATACTAAAGAAAGTTTAAATCAAATTATAATCATTATTAACAACGGGAGATAGACAGAGAAGAATAGACTCCAGCGCCGGGACACGAACCACAAGCCCCTATATTTCGAGTATAGCGCTCTACCAACTGAGCTACACTGGAGAATAATTTCCTCTGTCAGTAACGATACCTAGTCCCGAATTAAGCTTTCAATTTTCCACAAGTCTAGAAGTCAACATTAACGACAATAGAACTAGATTTAGAAGTATCACTTATAATTATAAAGTACCCATTAAGTACCTGTACCTTGTACAATCAATTAGAAATTCATTTTTAAAGTTTTTGGTAGTACTCATACTACGGAAAGTTTAAATTTTAATTTTAATCAAATTATTATTATTATTAACAACGGGAGATAGACAGAGAAAAATAGACTCCAGCGCCGGCCCCGGCGCCGGAGGGGAGACGGTGTCTTAGATTTTTTACCTTATCACTTATCACTTATCACAGAAATTAATACTCTGGATATTGCTATTCATCGATCCAAGAAATAACCACGAACAAATGTCTTAATTTATTGAATCGAGCAAATAGAAGTAGTAAACCTAAGCCATCGTAATTGAAGCGAGCTTCCTACATTCAACGAAATATGCTCCGTGTCTGTCTGTCTGTCTGTCTGTCTGTCAGTAACGTTCACGCGTGTGACGATAACTTGAGTAAAAGTTGACCGATTTAGTTGAAATTTGGTATACATGATCCTCTTACTAATACTCAGGCTAAGTTCGTTGGACAGCGTGATCCGTCCAAAAGTTCGCGCGCAACGCTCGCGTAAACGAGAGGTACAAAAATTAAATTGGAATTTCAGGACGGGAAAAGATTCTATCATCATCTATTCGATGAGACGAACATTTTTTTCAAATAACATTTTTTACTAAAACCAACAGCGACACCGCTATGACTTAATAAAGATCGCTAAAACTATTAAAGCGGACCTAAACGTTTAGAATAGAGAAAACAACCTTTTTACCGATATCTTACGTTCTAACGTAACGATTTTAATAAAACTTCATAGACACCATCTAATGCACAATTGAAACAGGCATGCAAAATTTCAATTTGATACATGCAGTAGTTTGTTTATAGCAAAGAGATACATTTTATAATAATTGAAAAGGAGATGTGTGGTTAGTGGAATAGTAAGAATGCGGGGTGGTTCCCTTACTAGCCGCTGTACTACTACCAGACCCATTATCTATCAACTCATCATGATTCATGATTATCTATTTTTTCAATATTCAATACATATTTATTACTATACGCTCGCTTCAATGATAGAGCCACGCGATGCCTAGTTTAATATAATATTAACGTGTGAGTAATGTTAATGTATTAGATTTTCCTCCACAAATTTGAAAAAGTCGTTTGTTCGATGGTACAAAACAGATTTAAAATGCAAATATTTATTTTATATTTATACTTAGATTGAATGAAGAATTTAATAAATAATAAATCGATAACACTGTTGGCTTCTCTCCCTAGAACATGAGCATTTTCTGGGTTTTTAAAAACAGGAAAACAATTACTTAATGTCCTCTTAGGTCGCAATATTGTAAAAGCTCGAAATGTTTATTCAAATTTTTATAACTTATCGGCGTTAGTCTGGCGTAGTGGCTTCGGTTGTATCTGCAAGGAGAATGTCCTATTTATTGTATTTAATTTTTCGGAAGACAAGAGAAAATCTAAACACGATTCTCCAAGCTACACAATGGAAAACGGGTGTAAAAGTATTAAAGGCGGGAGTTGTAAATGATAACGGTTTCGATAATCCAAGGGAGGCCCTAGATATCGGTTTTAGATATATATTCATAGATACGATAATGGTTTTGATGTCTTGTCCATTTCCAGTTTATCGATCAGCCATTAGCTTAACAAGGGTGGGCCCTAGCCACTAGAGGTATATATATCTCTATCCTAAACTATTTTCAAATAATGCCCACCACTCCCAGATTGATTGCCACCGATTTTTATTCTTTCTTTCAAAGCCCTTTAGCTCTGTTCGAGTTTTTTTACATTACTAAAATATATAAATCTATATATGTTATATCAGAGACTGAAAAATTATCCACCGTCTATTTATCATTAATCAAGACTGTATAAACTTCGAGTACATTGTACGTCCGTTAATCTGAGCCCGACAAAAATTGAGACCTCTGCGTAAACCAACTGCAAGCTTATGTATATAATTTGACTCTTGTTTTAGTCGCTATTTTTACAGTAATTGATTGAAAAAGCATAAAATCATTAAAGTATGCGCCTTAGGGCCTTAGCACGGGAGGAAGCTGAGTGCCACACTAATTGGTACACTATTTTATTTATTTTGCGTTTTTGTACTGCACAAGTTCACAAAAAAATTAAAATATTTTATAAATTATATTTGGTCATTTGTCATTTCAATAGTCCTCTTGTTAAAAAATAAAATCAATACAAATATTATTATTTATATCGTTGTCTAAAAAAAAACAACAAAAAGCTAGATGTAGACCTATTTTATATTTATTTCTTAGGTCAATTTGGATAATTGAATAAGATATTCAGTTCTTAAAAAAAGAAGTTGGCTCTTCTTTAAACTATTACTCCCCTTATAAAAACAGAAGTGTGATATTCCTTTGTCCCAAAGTGCATTAGACTATAAACATCCCCTTGTCTTAATAGTTATTTTGTCAAACTTATTTATATTAAAAAAAAAAATCATAGGGGAGTAACAATCAAAAGAAGTACCAAGAAGTTTATAAAAAATTAACAGAGAAAAGGAAATCATAAGACATTCTCAGCAGAGAAAAAGTTGTCAAGTTTTCCCAAAATCAAAACTATCCAAGATTTAGGTCATACATCTTATTTGAATATATATATATATATATATATATATATATATATATATATATATATATATATATATATATATATATATATATATATATATGTCTAAATATGTATATATATATATATATATATATATATATATATATATATATATATATATATATATATATATATATATATATATCATATCTTGCAAAGAAACTTTACATCTAGAATTTCTCAAGTGTGTTTATCAAATAGAGAATAAAAATGAAAGAAAAAGAAAATATTAAATTCGTTTGCATTATCTTCCCCCCAAAAAAAGGAAAGGCTACATAAAATATGTATCTTCCTTTATAATCAATTTAAAATAAGTAGGAGGGAAATATAATACTGTTAGACTGTATGTAAAATACAAATAATATTTGTAAACATATATGTATCTAAGGAAAAGGGGAAAAATAACATAAATTATAGTTTAAAAGGGACATAAAGATATTCTTGTTTTTCTTTTATTAAAATTAAGTGACATTTTCTTGGTCTATCATGATATCTTATAAAGTGAAACATTACATTTGTTATAATAATTCAAAACAGAAAAAAAGCTTATATATTCTTCAAGAAATGTTTTTCTTTTTTTTTGGTGGATGGATACTAGATTTATTCTATGGTAAGATTTATGGATTTATAGGAATATTTTTGTTTATTTTTTTATTTTATTTATCACATAAGTTAGTTTAAATCTCTGTTTAGTCCGTTTATTTTATTTGGTATAAATATATGGTCTTCAAAAAACTCCGAATATATTTTTTGGTCTCCCCCACCCCCATCATATATATATATATATATATATATATATATATATATATATATATATATATATATATATATATATATATATATATATATATATAATAATGGAGGTAAGGAGAATGCTCAGCCCTTAACTTATTCTCTTAACTCGCTGTGCATCACACATATATTCATACATTCACAACACAAAAACCGCCAAGAAAAAATATTTCTTGGTTGAATCGTGTCCGAAATAGTTTTTTGTTAAGGAAAATATAAGGGTAGAGGGTTATACAAGGATGCGCCTGTAAATCCAGTGACAAATACGCCGTTTTTCCACCCACCCCTTTCTCTAGCTATCCTCAGTCACGGTTTAGATGCTCCATGTCCCCTACTCAGCATCCATTTTTAGGATCAGCACTAAGAATCCTCTTTTTATGCCCCTTTTCAGAAACCGCAGGGATTCCTACCCTCAAAAACTCCTTATCCCTTTTTTTTCCTCAAATCTTAAAAGAAAATGGAAGAAATATTATATATATATATATATATATATATATATATATATATATATATATATATATATATATATATATATATATATATATATATATATTATTGATAGTATCTTTAAAGTATGATAGATGAGGATGAATTGTGCTATAAAAAAATATTTATAACGAGACA